>OY728156.1:1859588369-1861988369 GCA_963277665.1 Viscum album | reverse complement strand
GAAAATTCTATTAATTATAATGTGATGAGTAATTATATGATAATATCTTCAACATTTTGGATTGTTTTGCTCTATGTCTCCATTAGAAAATATTTTCTATACATGTCCATTTTTTATAAAAATATTTTAAAAATGGTGAACTATTCTCTTATGGATATTTGAAGACATTTTTACCCATTTTTGAATTTTTACAACATAGATTGAAATGAATCTTTTGATGTGTTCCGAGAAAGGTACTTCTTGACTTTTCTGGAAAAAAATTGAGATGAATGTTATTTTAATATATATAGGATGAATAGTGTTATCCACTATCATGATGCCCTAATTTTTTGTCACTTCCCTTAAAATCATATATGGATTTATGAAAAAAATAGTTTTAAATTTAAAATTTGGTGTCACTTTATGAAAAGAAAATTCTTTCATAAATGAAGGGATATTTTACTGAAGAATTGTAATCATTTTGTCTCTCAAAATTATTTTCCATATGAGATAACATTATTTGATGTTACATATATTTTACTAGAGATAAGATTCAATACTACCATTTAATTATATCTAATAGTGGTTTATGTTTATTATATTAATGATACTAAATTCTTTTTCATGGGTAATGTTATTATTATATGATGTTTATGAAACCCATTTATATAATTTGGATATGGTACGATGAATTATTAATTTTATTATTGAACATGTATTTATGGGTTTTATTATGTAATTGGTTGCACCTATATATCCCTCCAATTCATTGGATAAGGATTAATGACTCCTGAGATAGTGATCGAAATCAAGTCTGTAGGCTTGATCTAATATGAGAAGATGGGGAAACCTAATCCACTATGGGAATATGGGGAAACCCAATCAGATATTGAATGATGGGAAAACATATCCCTTGACTGTAAAGTACTATGACGGTGTGTGGAGGTGTATCCCTCCTAGTATTTGTAGTACCCATGTAGATCCTTGATATTTTTAGAAATATTTCTTGACATATAGAGAACGATATTACATGTCTATGTGTATGCCACAATTCCATGTCTTACTCCTATGCTAGGCATTCATGGATTATGTTAATGATTTCATTTTGGATCATGTCTTATAAAATTCCAAAATTTATTCCATTATTAATTTTTAAATTCTATGATATACATAGTATGATCCTGTATTTTCATTACCAAGACCTCATACGCTTATGCTCATGATTAATCATACAGGATGATGTTTCTATAGCACAGATCTTCTTAGTAGTATCAAATCTCACAAGGTGTTTTAGCCCTAACACAATCATATCCCAATACATGAAAATGAGCATTTTTTCACTAATTGTTTGACACTCCTATAGGATATGTATTGTAAATTAAAAAATTCATCAAGAACCATTATAAAATATTTAAAATATAAATTTTATATCAATGGACTTGGTTAAAACTATGTTTTTATAGATTGATTACATTTGTTTCATTTTTTAGATATCATATAGGATATTTTCCATGAATATGTGGTTTCAATTATGATAAAAGTTTCTCCAACTATCATATGTGGTTTTAAGAAATTGAGGGAATTGAAAGGAATTGGGTTGACATTGAATCTGATGGAATAATTATTTACTTTTTTCAATGTAATTGGGTACTGACAGGAATGAACGTTATTGTGATATTGAGGAATTTTCTATCATTATATTAGAATAATAAGGTTATTTTTTGAGATTATTTCTAGTAGTACTCATCATAGCTTTGAAATAATCACATTGGAGCTATTTGAAATTGAAATTGGATTTATATTAATTTAATATTTTAGGGATTCCAAGATAACCCCTCCACTCTCTAATGAAAATGTTCTTCCACACACACTTCCTCATGAAATATTGAGGAATCTTGATCTACAAACTGATACACATTTCCCTTTTCAACATCCCTAGACACATTGTATAGGTTATGTTATTCTAAAAAGACTAACCCTTGTGTCCCTAAAATGTGGTCCAAAGGTGGTTTTCTAAATAAGAGATATGTATCTTTATCGACTACCACAAAATTACATATTAATATATATCCTATCCTCATGTTATTTCAATTTAAAAATAATAAATCCAGTATCATCTATATGATGTCATATTATTATTAATTTAGGAAAACCAAATTTCTCTTTTTATCCATCCTACGAGAAACTAAATCACAATGTGTGAATACATATGGCCTACCATCTCCCCAATACTATTTAATTGGGTTATCATCGCCACATAAATTGGATGTGTATAATGATGAATATTATAAAGCCCCAAGATTAAACATTTCATAATATTTACTTGATTCAACAATTCACATTAATGATCATTTCAGATTTATTGTTTTACAGAATTAGGACATAAAAAATACATTATAAAAAAAATGTATACAAAGTGGATACCACTACAACATTATCCAATAATTTCTTACACAATATAATGATTTTAAAAGTAAACATGATTTCTTTTTCTTGAAAAAAATATTCATGACTTATTCATTTCTCTTACCAATCTGTAAACACTGCGGAAGCATTTTAATAAACATGGGATAAGTAAAAAAATCATAGTAAGGGATATAAAATGATGAAATAAAATGTTATAGCATTAAAATTAATAACCAATGAAATCAAAAGAATCCTGAAAAAATCATTGAAATCATAAATCAAAAAGTGAAATTGTGGAATGAATATCATACATACATTTTAGCTTTAAAAACAACCTTGGGAGTAACATTGAAGATTATGTTGGGAATACGCAGCGTAGTATATTCCATAAATCACTTAGGAAAATGATACTGTTTTACTCGGTATCATTGCTTAATGCATTGAATAGCTATCACGGGCTCACCCACCCATGGTTTATCATGTAACTACACATATACATAAGCAATTCCCAGGAACCATAATATAATCATAACATAAAAACCATTCCAGAAGGAAAAATAACATTTCTACATTGAAAACATAAGATATTATTTCATTATATAATAAATTCATTCTCAAAATAATTTTCAGTACCAAAATACATTAAATAGTAATATGGTATTTATATTTCCTTTAAATACATTATGTATTTTCGACCAAGGCAAATATGAAATAATGGAAACAGCTGCAGAAATGTAAATGTCATTATATATGTAAAAAAAAATTATTCATTTTTTCCACTGAGTTAATGTTTTTTATAAAAAAAGATTCATTTTAAATACCATTGAATGAAATTAAATGTAAATGGGGTTTATTATACCCCTTATTAATTAAGGTTGTGTATATTATCAAAATATTCTTCAATAAAAGGATATAGAGAAGAATTCCTTTACCATGTGTCTAAATCATCATTTATAATCATTATATTGATAAATAATATACATAATTTAATTAATACATAATTGAGAAACTTTATAAATTTTATTTTACCTTTTATATCACTTATTACCATATTATAAAAATTACATAATTATTAAAGATCACATAAGATGTTTTATCAATATTTGGTACTTGAGTCGAAAATGAACATGTTTTTGATGTCACTGGTACATGTGGTAAAAATAACATCAACTCAAAAAAACTACCCATTATATAATCATCACTTTTATACGATATCCCTACTTTCAAAACCAATACAACAATGATGGATATTAAAAATGACTAATTTAAAAATTCATGGAGATGGTAGACCGTACATACGCTTGAGTAACATTATCATTTTTCATTGATCAATATGGAAATAAGGTATTTATTATTTTAACATTAAAAATTCATAATATTTTTATTTAAATAATAATAATCATTTAAATATAATTATATATACCATTAAAGTTATGTGGTTAATAAAACCCATCCACATCACTTCGTGGCGGGGATAGTTCACATGTATGAACGAACCACATTAATGTTCTTATGTTCCTGGATGGTAAGAGATAAATTGAAATATTGTTATATTAAAGTAATATATATGTTATTAGTATCATATATTAATATTATTTCCATCATTATATCATTTCTTGAAAGACTGTAATGGAACATTAACTAAATCAGCTCGTGGGGGTGATAATTCAAACATACACTGACTGAATGGCCCGAGGTGATAATTCACACATACATAAAAATGATTAATTCCATTCAAATTTGATGGAATTAGAGAGAGATTTTTGTGATTATATTAACATAATATGATATCAGTATAATGAGGATTATATAGTTATTATTTCCTCATGCATGGACGATACTTGAAGGAGGTGAAAAAATAAATAAAATAGAAATACATAAAGAAAACTATACCTCTACAATGGGTGATCACCATTGAAGAAAACTGTAACACCTCAAAGATGGGTATTCTACATAAAAATAGACCTTAATAATTTGGGTAGGGTTTCAAGTAAGGGTTTTAGGGATATATTTTCTAAATTTAATGTATTTTAATATTTGAGTATTAGATAAAAAATAGTGACTTTCTAGGGGAGGGGATGAGAACATGTGGAAACTTAAAAAATATTAAATTAACATAAGTAAATTGTTTTTAAAAATAATTATTAATACTTGAGTTATATTTAATATATGATGAGTATAGTTTGAAATTATATCATTAAATATTTTTTTGAAATTTATTTATTTTTTTTAAACCTTATCTTTTCAGTTTAACCTTAAATATTCTATTTTCATTTTAATTATGGTAACAACATTATAAATATTAAGAGATATTAATTTTAATAATAGGAGTTGAATTTGTTATAATTGAATAGTTAATGAACTTTTAGGCCTTATTATAAAAACTTTATAATTTTAAAATTTCGGTAGGAGTTTTAAATAATTTATGAAATCACTATTTTTATAAAACAATAATTATGTCAATTTTTACACTATTCAATTTATTTAATTAAAACAAAACATAAAAATAGAGATAACTTCTAATGAAATAATTTAATACTCTTTTAACATGTCATATTCATCTAGAAAAATATTAGATGACATAAATTATTTTAAAAAAATATTTACTTTAAAATTTTTAATATTATTAATTTCATTCCATTATTAATAAGGTAATCACTACATCATCATTACTTCATAATTAAATTTAATTATTTAAGTTATAAAAACAATAAATAAAATATGATGATATAGGGAATATTTTTATATTTATAATAACTATTTATAGTCAAAATATCACTTATACAAACCCATATTAAAGCTGTTTTAGTAAGAAGATATATGTTTATAAAAGATTTTCTGTTACATTAATTTAAAAGGTATACGTGTTATAATCACACCCATGTGGATTATAAAGGCCAAATATTCATCCTAGGGGTTGTCCTCATCGGACATATCTTATCCAATGGGATTAAGACAAGTGTTATAGTTGTTTTATGTTATTATAATATTGTTATTACACTTATTTACTTGATTTACCCTTTAACTATGATAAATAATAATTATTACCAAAGTGAAAATTCTTCATGTCCAAAAATAAACAAGACATGTTTTCAGAATATGGATCTTCTAATTGAAAATATGGAAAAAAATTCCTAATTCAAAATAACGAAGTTTTATTAATCAATTTAAAATAAATTCTCATTTTCAAAATCGTAAAAATGTTTATCTAAAAGTAAAAACCACTAAAATATTGACATGTGTTGATAAAAAATTTAAAGGTGAATTTAAATCCAATTACAAACATTGTATTAAATGATGAAAAATTAATAAAATTACAATTTAACAATAATTAAAATGATAACCTATCTACAAAAATAAATTAGGCGAAAAGACGGTTTTGAATTAAAATGTCGTATTATCAATATTTTTTAAAATACGAATTTCATCAGAACCATAAAAGAAATTCATCCAACAAAAAATTTTATATACATATTCTAATGAAGAAGTTTATTTTGTAAAATATAATATATAATATTGAAAAAACTATATATAAATATGGTTCTCTATCAAAAGGTGGTAAAAATACATTTTTAATATATTAGAGCATTTTGTTCTTATAATGGGATTTATACTAATTCTAAGCCTATACAATTCATTTGATAAAAGTAAAAACATTCAATAAAATTGTGTAAACATAATAAGGTTGGTTATATTCATTCACACTAATACAATGGCTATGTGATAACTACAATTTCAAATAATGAGATTAATAATGTATTATTTTTTGGTAGAAATATGTCTTCTATGCAACGTAAGATTTCAGAGAAACCCATTGATTCATATCGGGTATGATTTCAGAAAAGTAATCCGCTTTAATGAGAAATTCATATCTCATTCATTAATATGGATATATATGAAAATATATTATTCTATATATACATGGGATGTTACATCATTCCCCATTTTTGGAAATTATGTCTCCGTAATTTTATTTACATATAATATAAGTGGGGGTATTTCTTTGTCATAGTATTTTCAGAATATGATGTTTCCTATTAAATTATACAGTTTTTCCAAAAAATCATTACATGATGAATCACTTTATTCTTAAATACTTTCTCTCTATGTTCAAAAATATATACTAGTTGTTCCTTATAAAAAAGATTCCTCTCCAACTAAACTACATAGGGACTCAAAACAAGAGAAGGATCTAACAAAAAAGTTATAAACCTTCAAACATGAAATAAATTTTGTAGATAGGATAAACATGTAGGTAAAGTCACTATGTTAGAAACTGATCAAGCATTCCCCAATATTTCATAGGGTTCAAGGAACAGCTTACTCAGCTTTCCCTTCTAATCAAAACGCTTCACTCTTTTCTATGTAGAAACTTTGAGAAAGACATGATCACATACCTCGAAAGAAATATACATCCTCCACTTTTTTAATTAAAATTTCTACCTTATATTAGATATACTCAAATATTTCTGAATAAAATGATCATTTTCTTGGCCATCTATTATACCAATTGTGTTCCCATCAAATTCCTTTCACCTACATCATCCCAAAAATCTATAGTTCGGCATCTTTTTCTATATAATGCCTCAAATGGTTCCATTTTTATTCAAGAATGAAATCTATTTTTATATGAAAACTCAAAAAAAGAAATATTTCAATTCCAACATCCCAAGTAATCCATTGCACAAGCATGTAGATTATCCTCCACGGTCAGAATTATTCATTCTGAATGCATATATGGTTGAGGATGAAAAGATATAATAAAATTTAATTCCATTTCATATGACTTCTAATGGCCTTGACAAAAGTTATTATTGATCATGGGATCATGTTCTGAAATAATAGAATGGGAAACCCATGTGACCTGACCATATCATTAAGATAAAACATAGAAACTTTATCTAGAGACAATGTCATAATTATGAAGAAAGTGACAATATTCAGTCAATCTATCAACAATAACCCGAATGAAATTTCTCCATTTAGAATTATTTGGTAATACCAAGAATAAATCACAAGAAATATTATCCCACTTCCACTCTGGTACTGGAAAAGCTGGAGCCATCCATTTTGGTAACTGACTCTTTTCTTTATCATATTGAAAACTCAAAAACTTCACAGAAAAGTCAGAAATATCTATTTTCATTCCATCCCACCGGTAATAATCCCAAATATCTCTATAAATAAAATTAATGCATAGATAATCTAAAAATGGAGAACAATGAGCTTTACACAATATATTTTTATTAAACTGTGCATCAAAAATAACACATAATCTCTTTCCAAACCTTAAATCACATTTTTCATCAATTTGAAATTCAGGTAACCTACCATTCAAAACCAATTCAATATTTTTTTACAAATCATTGTATTTTTTATTCACTTGCTTAATTATTACTCGCAGAGATGATTTCACTTCCACCATAGACAAAATAGAGTAATTCCCTGCACCAACAACTTCCATCCCAAAATTCACCAAATAAATCCCTGAAGGATCTCATTCCAAAGGTTTCATGTTTATTATTTCATAACACTTTTGACTTAAAGAATAATCCACTTTATTTTCCATTAATAGATTTTAGGAAATCTTGAAATAATAATCCATAATTAATTCTAGCCCCATATTTTATCTCATGATTAATTAATCCTGAGAAAATATATACGAAAATATTTTCTGATAAGTATGTATTTCACACTACCCTCCATACTGATGATTCCTCCAAATTTTATATAGAAAAAACAATAGAAGCTAATTGAAAATCATGTATAGGGTAATTTAACTCAATAGTTTTCAACTGATGTAAAGCATTAGAAATTACCTAATAATTTTGTATTACGATACAACCTAGTACTTTCAACAAATAATCACTATAGATAACAAATTCACAATTTATATAAGGTAGTTCCAAAACTATAGCATTTACCGATTTTCATTTCAATTACTGAAAAAATTTAACACATATTTTATCCAGATGAACAGAACTCCTTTTCAAGTTAACGTAGACAGTGGGCTATATAACCATGCAATAATTTTCAAAAAAACTCAAGTGATAACCCTCTAAACCAAGAAAACTATAAATTTTTGTTCTATTTGTTGGACATAGACATTCTTCAGTAACTTCTATTTTACTATAGTCAACAGTTATGACATATTTAGATACAATGTGACCGTGGAATGGAATTTGTTGCAACCAGAACTCATAGTTTTTGAATTTACCATATATATTTTTATGGTTTAAAAGACAACCATTAAATGAAATTCATGATCCTCATTTCTTTTAGAATATTCAAAAATGTAGTCAATAAACAAAACCACAAAAAATTCAAAGAACTCACAAAAAATAATATTCAAAAGATATGTCAATAAAGTAGGTTCATTGGTTAACCCAAAAGACATAACTACAAACTCATAATGGCCTCATCTAGTATAAAACATGGTCTTCAAATTTTCTACTTCGATTTGTTTCAACTAAGGGCACTACAACATCACGTCTATCATTGAAAAATACTAATATCTTCAGAATTTCTCAAACAAATCATCTATAGGAGGAAAATGATAGTTTTTTAACAGTGATGTCATTTAAGATTCAAAAATAAATCCAAAGTCTCATTAAACCATCATTCTTTTAAACAAATATGGCACGTGCACCGAATAGTGTTATGTTAGTTTAAATGAAACATTATCTAATTACTCATAATATTTCTTCTTCATCACTAGGAGTTTGATTTGTGCAATTTGATATGGGGATTTTGAAATTGGATTAGAATCAGAAACCATGTCAATAGTCAATGCAGCTTCTTGATTACGTATTATACCAAAAAATTGATCAAGAAAAACATAAAGATACACATTGACCACTAGCACATCACTATTCCCAATAGTTCCTTTGTTTTCAATAATAAGTTCAGTGTAGCATTCATTTCCAAATTTTACTAGTTTATCCGCTTCCTGATATGTTTCACAAAGTAATACATCGTTATTTTAAACAAAATGAAATTGTTTCTTAAATGAAAACACATTAGGTCTATAGTCAATATTAAAATGATATTATAAATCCAATCTATACCCAAAATAACATCAAACTCTACAAGAGGCAAAATAATATGGTTTTTAGGTATATTATTTATGAACAAAAGGTTAAGAAGGTTCGTAAAATGTCTTTTTATTTCAACATTTCCCCATGTGTTTTTACCACAATTTTAGGATTCATATCTTGAAATGGAATTCATAATTTACTAGAATATTTCTCATAAATTAAATAATGTGTAGATCTAGAATCAAAAAACATGTTAGCAAAATATGAATAAACAAACAAAGTCCATGATACTACTTCATATGATGGCCCAACATCTACTAAAGTCAATGCAAAAGATTTTACCACCCCTTTTATCCTTTAGTCTAGCTTCAATCCATCATTTTTTTTCATCGCCGGACATATATTTTCATAATGACCCTTTTCATTTCACTTAAAACATATTTCAGACTGTAAATTAGATTTTGTCTTATAATTTCTAGGATCGTTTACATTGAAATTACGAGAAGTACGTCCCATTTTACCACATCAGAATCCCTTACCATATTCCATAAATCATTCCCTAGTGTGATGTTTACCATAATTTTCAAAAACTATAATATTAAGATTCCATCCATTATAATTTTTGAGGAGTTATTACCATTCATCTACCAACTTGACCTCTTATTCTTTTGTTTTTCATAGAACACCATATCATAGGGAAACTCCATTTCCACCTTCCCTGCTTATAGAACAAGATTTTTCTATCTTCTAAACTCACAAGACGAAAATTCCAATCTATAATTTGGTATTAATCCTAAGAGAAAATGATTGATTTTATAATAAAGATCCCATATGAAATTTGGAATATACATAGCCATTTGATCGAAATTTTCTCCATATGTAGCCACTAAGTCATCCTCTTATCTCAATTCAAATAATTGTTTTTCTATCCTAAGTCGAACCACCTAAGGAAAATATTTCTCGAGGACCATACATTATAATTAATGCCAATCAAGAGAAACAATATCCTCACTATACCAAATATTTTTAACCAGTAAACACCACTAATTGACATCACCTTCAAAACAGTATACATCATGACATACCTTTTGATGTTCTGAACACCCCATGACATTGAAAAACTTTTCATGTGCTTTAATCCACCCTTTAGCTTGCATTGGGTCAGATGATCCTCTGAAAGATAGGGGATGTTTCCTCATGAAATGCTCTACTACCGAGAAGATCCTTTGGGGTTGATCTAGCAGATCCAGTGAACAGATACCCCCACCATTTATAGCCTCATTCAACTATTCTATCACTATAACAAACTACTCAGTTCTAATTCCGACCATTTTAGGTTTCAAATTTAGTAAGATACTTTTCTCATGATGTCATTTGATCATAGATGCTTAGTTTCTACTACAAAAAACCATTCTGAACTCAAATATATCATAAATAAAGCAACATGGTAATCTTAAAATCCTATATCATTTCAATTTTATCATAATGTAAAAATAATATATTGATATTCATTTTGAAATATACTAACTCTTATTGTTATCTAAACATCACCCCAATACCAACTATAAGGCCCCATCCTTAAACAATACATAATCTGGAGTTATGTCAAGAATTCACATTGAGGATCCTATTAAGTTTATAGTATTATAGATTTAGTCCATAGATATTACATTACATCCCAAATATTACAATGTAGACTCTTATAATCTATCCATTTTTTCACAATAATAAAACTCCTTAAATAAAATAAGAATTATTTTCATGATAAAAATATTCCAAAATTCTTCCTTTGTAATACCCTTACTTATACCTTTTGAAAAAAACATTTCAAAGACTTGGGAAGATGATAAAAATATCATTAAGGGATATGAAATATGTAAGGAAACAATTTGTCCATGAATAAATATAAATCAATGAAAACATGATTTTCAGTCATAAAACACAATCCCATTAATATACATAATAAAATAATATGTTTCTGAATTACTCATAAAAATAATAAATCATAAAGGTAACTCATGGAATCCATATCATACTTACATTGTGGATTTCACAACTACATAGGTAGTGACCATCATGGTTATGTTTTGAATACCAATCACATTATATTTCCTAAATATCTTAGGGGAAACATTAACTTTAACCTCTGTCAAGTTACCCAAATTATTGGAGAGCTATCTCAGGCCCACCCACCCCTGTTTTATCATAGAACAGCCTATATACGTAATCTATCCCAAAGATACATGTCATAATCATAACACCTAAAACATTTATAATGGAAAGGTAAAATTTCCAAATTTTAATCACAATATATAATTTCATGATATTGAACCAATCAATTCTTTCCCAAAACCATATTCAATATCAAAATATGTAAAAAGGGTAAATGGTATTTATTTTCCTTTTGAAAACACTATGGCTTATTAATGATTCAAAATATCAAATAATGATCGCGATGGAGGAAATGTCGTTGTCTCCGCATTAATTAAAAAGAAACATTCCATTTTGTAGTTTTGGAAAAACCATCATAAAAAAGATTCCTTTTTAAATCTATTTAATTTAATTAAAAAAGGGAATAATTTTACACTATATAAAATATGGTCATGTATAAACCCAAATATGTCTCAATGAAATAAGATTGATACAATGTTCCTTACAATGGGTCCAAATCGTCTTGTCTGTTCCTTATTCTTCCTGAATAATAAAAAATGTTTATTTCTAATTTTTTTGAAAACATTTTTCATGTTTATTATTCCTTTTATATCTCTTAATTTTTTTGTTATAACAATCACATAATTATTTATGTTCATATCAGTCATTTTTTTGATTTTTTGTACTTGAGTTGAAAATATACTTTTTTATGTAAATTTTCCATGTTGTCAAATGTCCATAATCAATAGAATAATATTCATCATTAAAATACCATATATATCATTTATATATGTATTAATAATATCTTAGATAATTTGGATACATGAAATGAAATGCAACGTTCATGGAGATGGTAGGTCTTACGTACGCATGAATGTTACATTCATTTCTTTTTCATATTAAAGGAATGAAAACTAAATGATACATAGGTATGTTATAATTAATTTATAATATATATGTTATAAATGTTAGATATTTATTTAATTACTTCCATTATATTCTCCATGTCTGTAATGAATGAGTTATAGGACTTTGAGGGGGCATTAATCCACACTTCCTCAAATGAAATTATCATATTTACTGATTATGGAATGCATAAAGGTAGATTTCAAATAATAACTATAGAAAAAAGGGACAATTTAAATATAATATATATTATATATAAATAAAATTCCATCATAATTTCCACCATGAGAGGTGGTAGGAGAAAATTGAACAATCATCATTTCCTCTAGTAAAAGATCACCTTATTGAGAAATAATATGTTTTTATACATTGGATGGAGATGTATGTTAATGTTGTTAGAATCATTCTAAAAAAATAATCCTAGTATTTTTATGATTCTGTTGTTGTTATGTAATCAATTAATAAGAATATCATATGTAGTGTATAAGGAAAATTAATGAAATGAACTTGAGAGAAAATGTTACATTTAAATCGGGTAACATCTTTTGATTTGAGCCAAAAGGATTTTTTAAATTTCCTTTTGGGAATTTTATGCATTATAGAAGGAAAGGGGCATGTTGCGAGATTATTTATTTATAATTTGGTCAAGACAATGGGCTTTAGAGGTTTTAATATTGTTGTAGAGGTGGTGACCTTTTATTATAGGTAGGAGAGGCACTTTAAGAATGTCTTGAAATATTAATTTATTATAAATTCAATTTTGATTATAAATCATCCAAAACTAATATAATTATAAGATAAATTGATTTTGGTTCAAATATGCATCCTCCAATAATTTTTAGGCAAGTTATGAACATTTTTTTATCCATTTATGTTTTGTTTTAACCCGTATTTTACCATTTTAAATCATAGCGTGATATCATGTTATAGACAGATTATGGGTTAATGTAATTATCATATATGTAAAACGACCAAAAAAATGAATTTTTGACATATTTAGACTTATATTAACCATTTGGATGACTCTTATATTTTTAGTAATTTAATATCATTAAATAAACTATTTTATATTTATGTTATGAATTATGTCAATTTTGGACACTATTCATACCTGACTTTTTTTACAAATTCATAACAACTTGAATGGTACAAAATAAATATTCAATCAATCCTAAAATTTCATATTAACTTATATAATTCGTATATTATATTAATATTTTCAAATATTATTAAATTTAATATTTATAATATCATTTATTTGAATCCCTTTTTAATGAAGAAATCACAACATCATCATTGTGTTGTAATTAATTTTTTTTATATAATGAATAAAAATTATAAATAAACTATAATGATATATGAAATTGTTTTAGAAGTTTAATTACTTTTTATAGTCTAATATGTCACTTATATAACCCCATATAGAAATTTTTTTAGTATGAAGATACATGTTTAGGTTATTTTTCACTTTAGATTAAATTATTTATTATAACATGTTGTTAGAACTTCCATTTCACTCCCAAATGCCATAAGTTCGTAATAATGATTATCATGGTCATCAAAAAAACATCCAATACAATTATGACACATTTTAGGATAGTATTAAATTATTATAATATTAATTTTTTACCCTTATTATCATGATTTACCATTTAACCACAGAAAATAAAAATAATTTATGAATTTACTAAGATGAATTTCCAAAAATAAAAGGTACCAATTAAAAATATTTGGATAATATGATTCCAATTAGGGAATCCATTTTTCCAAATTAAAAAAATAGAAATAATTTATTAATTATGTTAAAACTAATTACCATTGTTACAACCAAAAGGTCTGTTCTTAAGAAGTAAAATCTTCCAAAAGACGAACATGATGTTATGTCCAATTTCCAGGTGAAATTACACCCAATAACAAAAATTGGATTAAATTTTGAATGCATAATCCAGTTACTATTTAAAACTACTTAAAAGGATAAAAAAAATATATACATAAAATAGATGAAAATGCATTTTTGAATTAAAATGCAGTATTTTCACTATTCATTTAAATATGAATTTCATTAGAAAAATTCCACCAATTAATCCAATGTAAATATTATGGTCTAGATTATATAGAAAAGTTTTTTTTTTAAATCATTCATTTAAAAGTGAAAAAAACTATATTTAAAAATTTTTCTCCATCAAAACACAGTAAATGACCTTTTGAACATATTAGATTATTTTATGATTAAAATTGGATTCATTCCCATTATAAGCCTCTAATATTTTTTGGATAAATGTAAAATCATTCAAAAAATATGTATAATAATATTTTAGTTATTTATATTCATTCAATATAATTCAACATTTAGGCATTAATTAACATTTACAATAATAATATTATTATATTATTTTCTCAGTTTAACTAAATTTTGTGTGCAATGTGAGATATGGGAGAAACGCATTTTTGCGTGTCATGTAATATATCGGAAAAAGAATCTAATTTAACATAAAATTAATATCCTATTCTGTAATATTAATTGATATAAATAATTATTAATCTATTAATACACAGGATCCTACATTTGTTACATCATGTCTCTCGACACTCTTCTAGATGTTAGGACAGAGGGCGTACTTCAGTGCCACGAGTGCCCCCTTGGGATACGTAGGTACCTATTCCTTTGGAATGTATATGTCCTCAATATTTTTGGAATCAACATCATTCATGGTATGACATGGATTCCTCTGAATCATGCCCGTGTGAATTATTATAATTTTCGAGTGTCTTACACATACCATGAGGGTGACAATCATCACAAATGAGAATGGGATTTGTAGGTTGATCGAGTTGGACATTAATTTATAGATATGGGAAGCTTGATAGCTCAATTATCATGCCTCATCATGAGTGATTACGTAACAATACTTGTGGAATTATCTCTCATTGAAAAGTGTTTTAGGGGTTTCTTCCATAATGATTTCTCTGGATTACATCCCATGAGGTATTTAGTAATCCCTATTAAGCTATTGTTATGTGTGGTACCGGTTTCTATTCCTTTTTATAGGATGGAACCTACAGTGCTACTTGGGATCAAAAATCATCATGAATATCTCGATGCTAAGGGATTTATCAGACCCATCGCATCCCCATGGGGTTCACCAGTTCATTTTTCCAATAAGGTGGATGGAACCCTCAAATTGTGTTGGGATTATCATTGACTCAACCAGCTTATGGTAAAGAATAAATTTCTATTTCCTCATATAGATGACAACTTAAACCAGTTCTAAGGAGAAACTTTTTTCTCCTAATTTTAATTGTGTTTGGGATATCAGCAATTGCGTGTCTGATTATATGACAATCCATGTATGATGTTATAGAGCAGGTAAACTAATACATGTATCTAGTTATTCCATTCAGCCTAATGAATTCTCCAATAGTCTTCATCACTATGAGGAGTGGGGTTTTTCATTTGTACCATGATTCCATTGTGTTTCTTTTTGTTGAATATATATTGGTCAATCCATGGTGAAAACACAACCATGAAACCCATCATGAGATTCTTTTGAGAACTTTAAGAGAGATCAAGACATAAGAAAGGCTCAACCAATGCCACTTTTGGATTGATAATATTCTCTTCTGGTGTCATATAATATCATAGGTAGTCATATCAGTAGACCCAAAAAAAGGTGATCACCATAGTTTCATGAAAGAATCCCAAGAATTATTTCGACATATGTAGTTTATTGGGGCTTGCTAGCTATTAAATTTATTTAATCTCGGTTTTATCTCGCTTAGTACTACATCTTACAACCTTGAAAATGATGGGTGAATAGTTCATCTATTCAAAATTATGGAAAAAATATTTTTAGGAGTTAATGGGAAGTATATCCACATCTTCGATCTTGACTCCACATGACCTACGAAGAATCTATTCTACTTAATATAATGCTTCCAGAATAGGAAAAGGTGATGTTTTGATACAGGGCGATTATGCCAGGGATTTTGGATCCCACTAGCCGAGACCTCAAGTGAAAATCTATCCTACACATGACATTGAGTTATAAATTATGGTTCATTATTTACACAATTGGAGACATTACTTGTTGAGTGAGAGGTTCGTTGTCTAAATTGATTATAAAATCATCATATACATCTCCACACAAAAAGACATGAATTTAATGAAGTTTTGGTAGTTCAAATACCGAATTTCATTCAGTTATAAGCATGATTATACATGGGTAAGGGTAAAGTAATGGATGATTCTTTGAGTCACCAGATGTAGACTCAAGCTGTCCAGCCAGCCATGGATGACTGGGAAATGATGACCTTGTTTTCTTAGATTCATCTTGAAGTTTAAAAAACATGGGAATAAGGTTTTAACATCTATTATAGTGAAACCATCTCTTATGGAGTGAGTCTATTTGTGACATTAATCTGATCTAGGAGGACTCATTTTGAGGTCATGCGTCATATAAGAGAACCCTCCCCCTTGTTGGGTTGTTGATGGAAGTGACGCTCTATGTTACTATCACTGTGTATGGGTACCTTCAGATATACAAGAAGAACTGGATCAAGAACTCTCATACCTCATGTTGGGAAGTTTGTCCTAGACATACCATGAGGTAATGGGACATGTGTTATCTATAATGGTGTTTATGTATGGGGAAGAACATAGCAGGTTTCATCACTCAGTGCTCCACCTATCAGCAGGTGAAGGAAGTGTACCAATGACCTAGTGGACTTCTACAACCTATATCTATTAATTAGTTGATATTGAATGATATCACCATGTATTTCATTACAGGATGTCCAATATCTCCTTGATGTAGCAATTTAATTTGAGTGATTTTAGATAGATTGATCTTAGTCACTCACTTAATACGTATCCAGGGGAACTTCAATATCGATGAGTTGGGATGGATTTATATCCAATAGATAGTGCAAATTCATGGCGTACATTTTTCTATTATCACAGATAGATAAGCCTGTTACACTTCCCAGTTCGTCAAAGGGTTGTAGAAAGAACTGGTTTTGTAGGTACTCTTGAGTATTGTATATCACCCTTAGACAAATAGGAAGTATGAGAAGACCATACAAGTGTTAGGGGATATTCCCTAGGCACATATCCTTCATTTTAGTGGGCCATGGGAGAATCATATTCCTCTTGATGAGTTTACCGATAATAATAAATTTTATGCAATAAATAAAATGTGTCTATATGATGCCCTATATGGTAGACCATGTATTTGCCCATTATACTGGCTCGAGGCAGGTGAGGCAGCTTTGTTGGGTCCTCGTGTCATTCATTAGTAATATAATAATGTTCAGTTGATTCATAAGTAATTGAATAAAACTCAATCCAAATAAAAATAATATATAGATCGTCAGAGCAGACCTCTCGAGATTGAGGTGGGACATCTAGTCTTTTTGTGTGTTTTAGAAGGATGTGTCATAGGAGGATAATGAGGAAAGGGATGTTATCATTGAGATACCTTGGTTCGTTTGAGATTGTGGATAGTGATAGTCCAGTAGTGTATTTTTTATTGTTACCTAAGTGGTAATATTTCATGCACAACTTCATCCATGTATTTCATCTTTGATATTAACATATAGATCAATCTCATTCCAATGGATCCTAATGGAATCGATCTGGAAAAGGATTCATCATTTGAGGAGCGTCAGATTTTCATTGATGATTATACCTGGAAGGTTCTCCATGAAATTTCAGTTCCTCTGGTTCAGGTGTTATGGCATCATTGATATGTTTAAGATGATTCTTGGGAGTTGGAGACTGATGTTAATGCTCAATGGCTAGATTTTCTCTTATATTACCATCCTCTACCCTAAATAGGAAAACTCAGGGTTGACATTTCTTAAGAAGGGTAGGTTGTGACGTCCCTGCTTCAATCAAGGTATGAACCATTTAAATTTTTAGTCTAAATCCTCAATGTGACCCAGGGTGCATGCCTTCACACCCTATTGCAGGTACAGGGTAGCTGTTAAAATTATTTAAATAATTGCATGGGTTTTATGAAAAATATAACATCAGGACCTACCACAATGTTTAGGATAAAAAAATAAAATGAAATTAGAATGTAATTAGAATAATTATTAATGGAAGTTACAAAAAAGAAAAAAATTTATAACAAAAATAAAATAAAATATGAAGGGTGTTACGAGAAAAGTAAAAATAATAAAATAGGTATTAGCCCATTTTTTATCATTGCTATTTCCGTTTCTTTTCCATATCATTTATTTTAATTTATTTTATTCTATATTATTTCATTTAATATTTTTCTTTATTTTCATATTGTTACTTTTTTCCTTTTTTCATTATTTCTTTTCTTTTCATTTTATCTCTTTCTCTTCTCACTCTTCCTTGTTGCATCACCCATGTAGTTCTCCATTATGGTGCACCTCCTCCTCCTCTTAATCATTGGATGTCGGTTATGGCTCCATTCCTCATTTTTTTTCAATGACGTTTGATGCATATTAAATAACTCGGTAAAGCTAACATTACACACCATGAATCGTAGGATCTCACCCAATATATTTCACGCAATCTTCTATGAAATGATTTTAAATTTTTTTGTGGTTTTATAAAGAATTCTATTATATTAGATTTTAGGACAAATCAATTTTTATCACAAATTGTAGGATCATATACGATTATATGGTAGGTCATATAATCTCCTTCTATTGATTTTTTTGCATCTCTAATTTCACATGTTGTTACAATCCTCAGTGTCGAGCAACGATATAAAAAATTTCACCTTTTCTAATTTAAATAAAATCCTCGACATGACAATTGCACCATTTTTTGAGATAAAATAACTTTTTTATATAATGTGAAAATCATTGGATATCATTTTGGGTATGATATCCCTGTATAATTAATTTTATTAACTTCCTGTGTTGTGAGTAACCTCTTATTGAGCATTAAATTATAAATATTATTCATGATAGCTTTGGACCACGAATATTGGTGTTTTGTCAAAAAAATCATGTTGTCTTCCCAATTTAAATTCTTACCGTTCTATGACATAATAAAAAAAGGTGTTTTTTTTTATTTTTCTCAAAATGTAGTTTGACTGTAACTATGTATCTTGAATGGTCAAAAAGAATGTGGCTTTAGATGCTAAATTTTTTTGTTTTAATTTGAAATGCATTCTCCATGATATTTTATTCCTTGAAATCTAATTAAATTACATGATACAAGAAAACATGGATTCCATGCTAGGAACCACACATGGACACTCCATTCATGATTGGTTACACATTATGCCAGAGAGGCAATGACTTAGGATTTTATAGATGAGGGTTTTCATAGGTTTCTATATTCTCATGAGTGATACGAGTTCCCTAAGGTTCAATCGAGTATGGACCTATTGGCAAAGTGGCAACGCCGTTCCTTAGGCGAAACTTGACCCCAAATGTGTGATACCAAAGAGGGACATAGTGTAAAACCATGTTACTTTGGTTCCATGGGAATTTTGATAACTTCCTAATGCTTTGAAGCACACATTGTTGACACATAAATTAGATCCAAGATAAAAAAAATTAGAGGGCATGTTCCTTTTTTATGTCTTCTATTTTCATAGCCTATATGTATATATTAATGTACCTTCTACTTATCGATAGACCTTATTCAGATACCTATGTTTGGACGAAGTATGTGATATGGGATATGTGCCATTAATAACCCAGACTAAGATATATATTTTTTCATGTTTATTTGATTTCTTTCATTTTTCATATATTTTCACACTGATATTGTCTCCAACAAATGGAAAGGTCTAGAAATTATGGGTGTCGTCCCACTAGGATATTATCTCACCCAGAATTGGGAGTCATTTGGTACCTGAGTAGACTTTATGCACATAGGAATGGATAATGGGAAGCATCCTACTTCTGGTTCTTGAGTGTTGCTTAATTCATAGAATGGATATTGAGGTCATAGGACTAAGACAGTTCTCGGGATGTAGTTGTTGCAATTTTTTCCATTTTCATAGCACGTTTTATTTCATTCTTGTATTCATGTTTTACATACATTTACTCTAGAACCAACATCATAGCATGAAATCAAGTTTTATCTGGTTTATTTATTATCTTGTACACTTATTGTTTATTCAATTGGTATTATTAATTTTCTTCTACTGTAGTTAGATTATTTATATGCTTCTACTATTTTATATATACAAAATTCATCCATTGTATATTACTTATTCATATTAGGGAATAGTATCACCCCACTGACACGTTAAAGGTCACTCACTTTAATTCTACAACCTCTGGCATTCAGGGAGATGCGCTTGAGGTCTTGTTTCCAAGCCCTCTTGAAGCACACATCTAGTCATTACCTAGATAGGTTCATTATAATGATAAATTTTATATTTTACTATCATGATTCCTCTATAATTATTCATGAGTTTTTAAGCAATATTCCTTTACAAATTTTTCTAGTATTTTTTAGTATACTAATTTTATTTAAATAATAGATAATCCCTCTCACCTTTTTCTGATTACATAATGTGATATTTATGAAGGTATAAAATTAAAAATTTTATTTGTTTCATGATGGATGTTAATTGTTTTGGAGTTTTTATCATAATATGATTCAAAAAAAATTTTTACGATGGTAGGTGATCCCAAAAAAGATCTGATGATGGGTGTACAAAATATAAATCTCCAACGAATTGGTTTTTGATGAAAAATATTACCAGATTTATGTTAGTTCAATGAGAAATATTAGAATTACCCTGGATGTTATTCTATTAGGAGATTGAATTTTAATTAACTTGATATGTTATTCAATTATAATATTATGCTTGAATTAATTGGTTATGTTATTCAGTTACGATTTTTACAAATATGGTGTTTATTAGTAGGTATCATGACTCATACATAAATATGATAGTATTTTATAAAACAAGTTAATAAAATATGTTTTCTTCCTTCTTTAATTTTATGCATTATAAAATATCAAATTTCATTGTTCCAAAGAAATATTTTTTCATGATTTTTGATATATTTCAATGCTCAATCAATTTTTATTTTTCATTTAAATCCCTCCAGGAAGTTATTTTTCTCATCAAAAATTCTCAATTGTTTTTCATATTTCATAAGTTTTTATAAGATATATATAAGGTTAATGATGATATGTCTTAAATGATTAAAAGAATCAATGAATGAAACCTAACTGTAGTAATATGAATGTTTATTTTTTAAAAATGAACATTGTATAGAAGTGTCCACACTGATATGTAATGGATTTCTTAATTATATAAAAATATAACCATAAAAAGTCTCTTAAATACGAGAATTGTAAATCCATTATTTTAAAATCATAATTACGAGATTCTTAAGTAATTGGGGGGTAATACAAAATCGTCTTCTCCTTTAAATGAAATCTTAGATAATGTCACAATATTGTTCTTCTATTTTATAAATAGGGGGTATTCTATTTATTAGTCATATTTTTGTCATTATATTCTTGTTCCATTAGGTTCATCTCAGTTCATAAGACACTTCAATCCTAATGGTGGTATATTTATATTCATTGATATATTTCCTATATCAATGTTTTTTCAATGGTTTCAAATATCCCAAAGGTTATCTAGTTGTGAGAACTGACATACTATTCTAAAAACAAGTATCAATAAATGACCTACCATGATAAATTTTTTATATGTCATCTAAAACTAGTAATATAAAAGAACTGAATTTTTATACATGATTACTATACATTCACTATTCAAAATATATTCAACATGGAAAATATATCTGTTTCAATTTAACATATTAACATCTACTTTTTCTCCTCAAACAATATTTTCTGAAACTCTAAAATAAAATCATAAAATAGGATTTTTTTTCTTCAAAACATAAAAATAAATAATATTTATTTATTCATTCACATTAGTAAAATAACAATACATTCAAGGAATGATTAGTTTTTTTCCATGAAATAGTTATTCCAATTTAAATTTAAACTCTATCTCAATTGGAATTATTATTCTTTTCCAAAACAATATCAGTCTTCCAAAAACACATCATACATTAAGGATTAAAAAATCATTCATAGAAATATTTAAATATTAATTAGTCTAAAGTCGCGCCAAATTTTATTTTACTAATTATGATACTCATTAAAATGACAAAGACATTGCCAAAATATTTTAACGTGGTGTTTTATTCACTCACATTAGGATTTAACATCACCCAGGTGACATTTATCTTCATAAAAATCAAATATGAAATATATTTTTTTCATATAGAAAAATGTTATCAGTTTTACTAAGAATTGAAATATTATACTACTCAGAATTATGATGGGATATCAATAAAATTTATTTGTTTTAAGTGAAATTCCTACACACAATAGAATAATAATTTAACATTAAATATAACTCATTAAATGTTTCTAAATTTATACAGGGATTTAAATCTCAAACACCTAACAATGTATTATGTTTCTCAAAGTCATACGATGATTTATAAAGTCATAATCACAGCTCATGTGTTAGATATAGATATTCAAAAGATATAAAACGTAGTTTAAATGTTATATATAGAAGTATTATATATTCCAACCCAATGTGTGTCATTGAGAAAGATATATGATATCTAGAAACTATTACATGGGATATAGTGACCCAATCCCCGTACCCATATTATTACATGATTTTTTAACACTAATATTAATTTAAGACAACACAAGGATCCAGATACCAATTATAAATTTCATACTATGTTATTATTACATGATAAAAGAAATTTGAGAAAAAAATTCATTTTATTTTCAATAATGATCTCTTAATCACTTTCGATATTCTAAATCTACACAATATATGCTTTGGAATACATAAGAAAAGGGGTGAGCAATAAAGCATAGTTAATGAATAAGAAATATATTGAAGCATAAAATATGTGTAGAAACACATTACATGATATCATATAATACTAGTATCATGATTAATCATGTTGAAGAATTAAATAAGGATGAAAAAATCATATGTTCATGGAAACATACTATTTAAGAAACAATATAATACATGAATTAAACATATGTTAAGGATTACAACCAAGAAATTATTAAATGGTTGATAGAGTCCCATTGTGGATTAGGATTACTCCACAATCCCATTAATATAATATTAAGAGAAAAAAAATTCATTATCAATTCATTTGAGTGATATATGGGAACATCAATGATAAATTTAACATGTATATGAGTTCCCCAATAGGAAATTAGAACATGTAATTAACATAAAACATAACCATTGAGATAAATCGGTTATGTAATCATGTCATATAGAATATAAAAAATGGAATATCATTGATGTTTCAAGGAAATAAGGGATTCAAGAATATTTATATGATTATAGGTAGAAAATAATCCTACGACATTAAAAATTATGTCTATGCGATGATAATACAAAAAAACACTAGAGATGTTACGTTGGAAATTCACATCTTATGTGGGGGTTAAGGGAAAAGGGTGAAGTGTATTTCTTGTGGGGAAAGATCATATTAACTTATGTAAACCAATAAATGAACTAAAAATTTATTCGAAATAAAATTATAATTTTTAGAAGCCATGGATGGTTTAAAATATTTTATGAAGTGTCCCATGAAATGGGGAAAGAAATAGACATGATATTTTTTATCGTGAATTATTAATGATTGAATCAGAGAAGGAATCCTTAATGACATGTATATCAAAAATAAATATATTTTGTACAAACAAGATATATGTTTAAAAGGAACATATATATAGAACATTAATTGATTAAATGAGATTAATTTTGTGATTAATTTCATTTTAGATTGAGAATTGTTAACCCAAATTAATGGAGGGTGGTATAGAAGTTACCTTACATCATGTCTCTATTTATTTTATGAACTCACAAAAACTAATTATTACTTAAATTACGTTTGTTAAATGCTTTACTAAGAACCATGTTCTAATATGTTTTATTCTTTATAAACAATTTAGGACAATTTATATTCATTTATATGATATATTATTTCAGTTTCCACTATTATAAGGTGTTTAATTTCATGGATCCAATACTAGAGTGATTTTTTAGTAATTGTGATTGTTCTTATGGAATATTTTTACAACTCCAAATGTTCATCAGTATGGATTTAATGTGTTCAAAATGTAATTACTAAAATTAGTATATATAAATATGGTAGATTTATTGGGTATATGTGTTATTTCTATATTATTAGTTCATCTACAAGGATTCCCCAACCTTGATGATCTTATTAAATTTTCAATAATATTATGGGTATATATGTATTCAATATTTTGAAGAAAATAAATGTATTAAGACCATTTTAAAAAATAATAATTTTTTTGATCCACCCATTATGATGATAGAGAAATAAAATGACATTGTTTTTGGAGGTGGAACATTTACCATACTGTGAACAATGTTTTTATTTTATAAATAACCAAAAATTGGATAAATGATAGATAAATCATTAAAATAAAAAATTTATAGTATATTTATGATACATGATTCATTATTATAGGTTAGAAGGATTTTTCTATGAGAGGATGGGGGAAAAAATCTTTGTTGAATGTATTACCTCTTCCATTATAAGAAACCTTTTTTGACACAATTTGGCCTGTGTGGAATGGCCTTTTAGATTCACTTAAGCTCCATAAAAGTGGATCAGAGGATTAGATATAGAAATTAAATGATTTTGGGATATATACAGGGCATCAAATGTGTGGGGAGATGAGTTCATAGAGGTTGTATTAATATGGGGATGAGAGGGTTTTTTTAAATATAATATTGATTAGTTTTGTTATTTTGGATCAAGAGTAACAACAATGTCGATAATTGGGAATTAATATTTTAATTAGTACATTTGATTTCAAACTAATGGTTTTCTTCAACATCAATTAGTAATTAAATCATGAATTTAACATATAATGTTAAATACCACAGTTTGTAGTATTTCACTATTCAGAAAATATTTTACAAATTTAGAAACATAGAAAAAATTAAACCAATGAATTATTAAAAGCTTATATTAAAAATATATATTCAATTGAATGAAAATAACATTCCAAATATGATAAAATTATTTTTTATAAAATTTCATTAATTTTTAATAAATATCAATTTAATTATTATGCCCAATTTTTCCAACCCATAAATAAAATTTGGACTCATAAAAGTTCTTTATAATCATTATGAAATCTAATATTAATATGTAAAACCATTTAATTAAATTAAAAATTCTTTTAAATTTTAGTTTTTATCATTAAATTGTATATAAAACATATGCGTTTTACAGAATTTATAACAATTATATTACCAATTTTAAAAAAATATATATTTTTATAATGACATACATTTTATATAATTTTATGTTATATTAAAACTAAATATTATTTGAAAATTACATATTCTATTTTACTATTCTAATAGTCTTGTTAGTATTCGTAATGATTATGTAATTATTCCAACATTTAGATTCGTCACGATCATATGGGTTTCCTAACATATATAAATAAATAGTTTTTAATTCAGTGTTCATTCTATTATATTCTACATCACGGGTATATATAAATTTTTTGATTTTTATATTTAATATTTCATTGATAATATATTATTTTATTTCTAGGGGATTTTCATTTGTGTGATCATTTAACAATATCAGTCAGATCAAAATTTTCATATTATAGTTATCTTATTTTTTCCCGTACTTACACATTCAATTCCTATGCATATTTTTATTCTTTGTATAAAATGTTGAATTGAATATAATAAAATTTAATATTTTCAATCATGTGGTTAATTTAATTTCAGTAATAAAAAATTACTAAATATGACACATTTATAAAATCATAAGGGATATTCCATTGGAATATGATTCTAGGTCGTTACATTCTCCACCCCCCCCATAAGAACTTTTTTTCCCTAAAATTTCATTTTTCCCACTCTGAATATAACATAGGATGTTAAATTTTTTTCATTTCTTCTTCTCGTTAATATTTCAACTCCTTGTACTAATGATTCTACCATAGTATGTCGACTAGGAGAGTATTATAATAGCATATTACTTTTTCTCTATGGTCCAAGAACATTATAGGTCTCTCATCATAAAAGATATTAAGATCTATATACTTCACCATCTTATTTAGTACATGTGAGGGATTTGGTATATACTTATTCAATATGTATAAATAGAAAATATCTTGTACTTAAGACAATATATGTGGGATTGATATTTTACTTTTGAAGCTGTGATGATGTAAAAAATTTCAATGGGAACATTTTATTTGGGACATATCATTCCCTACATATAAAATCTCATGACCCTCTTCAAAGAAGATATATGGAGGACTAAATTATCTCTTACCATAAATAGTATGTCTCTCTAATGATTATAGACATATATCTTTTTAAAACATGGTGCGTCCTGATTTTTTACTGAATTGGTTTGACCTTTTATACCATTTCTTCAACCATTTCACGTATAAACAACCTGTATTTACCAACATATTAGAGAACATTGGTGTAATACATATATTCCCATAAATAGCTTCCCATGGACACATTTGGATCCTCATGTGGACGTTATTATTGTATATGAACTCAACAAGAGGAAGATACAAACTCTATCCATATTTAAATTCAATCAATCTTTCTCTCGTCATATGTTCATGTTTATGAATAGTTCAAATAGATTAGAATAAACATATGTTTTATAAAAAATATATTTCAACAAATGTTTATTTAATTTTGTAGATAGTTACATAACATTGTGATAAAACATTGACCTAGATCAGATACTCTTTGTAATAGTGCCTCTTGCAGCCTCTCTACGTCTCTGATGCATATCCTTTCATATTGATCATGTGAAGTTCCCTTGAGAATTAAAATATCATGGGATGTTGTTTTAAGATGATATACTATAACCCATAAAATTTAACATCCATTGGATGTCTTTAGATTACTTTAAAAAATTATTTGTTGGATTTTTCATCGCTTTTAATATACTATATATTCTCTAGAATTGATGGATGAGAAATAATTTGAGAACGGTGGATTTTTTTTCGTTGTATATTTTTTCCATTTCTATTCATATTAATTAAAAGATGATTAGATCCTTCTCAATTAGTAAATCTGATATGGGTTTTTGATAATTTCTATATAGATCACCATCCTCTTTATATTGCATCCAATGATGGTAATGGACTAAGAAATAATAGTTCTTGATCATCAAAAACCATCCTGATTGTGATATAATATGTTACTTATATTTTAATATAATATTTAGGAACATAATATACCAATATACATGAATCATCTACTCATATACATTATTCCACTTAACCATTAATGTGAAAATCAATTTTACTAACTATAGACCAAGTTTTGGATAGTTCTACTATGGAAAATTCAACTACCATGTGACACATGATACCAATTTATCATTTTACTTTAGTATACAACCCAATTCATTCACTAAATGATATCTACCTACCAAAAAATACCTCAACATTTGGGTAGTGCAATTACTGGTGTAGTGTTAAACTACTATTTTAATTCAACAATGCACTATTCAAAATAATTATACCAGAATAACTTCTCTCCATTTTGAGATATGTTGGTTAGTATGTTTCTAAACTGTGAGATAATACACAAAAATCATCAATACTACCCAACGTTTCCAAGGAAACAATAGGTTTCCATTATTGATATTTTGGGATAATTTTTATTAGCCATTATCCCATAAGAATCAACTAATGTCCCTTTATTGCAAATAACATACCACAATAATGATTCAACCACTATCTAAAACTCTGATTTATTAAATATTTCATATTACATATACATTTTAAATGTATTTAACATTGTACATTAAATATTGTTATGCACCTCATTACCATTGGATTTCATCATAATATGTTCAATAAAGACAATAATATATTTTTCAAGGTAATATAAAAAGGCAATAAAATATTTCCATGATTATTTCATGGAAATTTGTGAGTATGAATTTCATCATTTTGATCTCTAGGTTTTCATATCATGTTTCTAATATAGAGTTGGGAATATCAAACTTATTGACAATTAATTTCTAAGATCATTACCAGAGTGCCATCATATAAGAGTACCAGGCCCCACATAGGTGAATTGACAATTCAACAATCCCTAAAAGATGATACTTCTTCTTTTTAACATTTTTTTTTGAGTTTATGATAATAAATGAATAGTAACATTGAACCATCCTTATTACTGATGATGTGGAAGGATGCACCCAATGATGAAAACCTATTCTACATTTTTTTGTAACATCTTATTCGGTTCATCTTACTCAATTTTTTATATTCTATATTGATTCATGGATGTTATTATATATCTATGTATATGTCTAATTTATAACTCAATCTCTCTATTAGGAGATTTATTAAGAACCACTTAATTTTATACATTACTGTTGTCCATCACAATTTTCATGTCTTGAAAAATGATTCTCTCATTTTTTCCAATTAGTTTATTATGACATGCTAGCTCAAAATGGAAAAAATATTTTATTAAGAAGAGTATTCCAAAATATATCCATTATCTTCAGTAAACATATAAAAAATATGATGATGATTTGGGATATAGAGATTCATTTTTCTATCCCAAAATTTGATGTTATCTTTATATAAGGACAATGAATACATGAAAAATATATCACAAAATTACACTAAAGGATGTTGGAAGATGCTTTATTTGTGGTTTTGTCCAGACATTGTTATATGGAGGATTCATATAAATATGATTAAATCATAGAATTGTTTTCTGTTAACCGAGATATAATAACATCCATGTTTTGATGTGGTGGTAAAATAATTCTCATAAACAAGCATGACATGTTGGAATGTGTATAAACAAAATTGAATAATACATTCACTGTTCATGAAAGATTTAATAGAATACATGTGACAACATCAATATAATGTTCCACCTTAAAAGTAGTAAAAACATATTTCCTTTATTTCTATATAGTATTTTGAGGTTGTTTTCATTGAATACCTACTACAATCCTTGGATTAAGGAATTACCATTTATATTGTTTATGTTCCATATAGATGTATCAATAAAAACATGAATATTTATGATTTGAACATTTTTTTATTCCACTACATTAGTGGGATTCAATACCTCTTTTAGCCATTGATTATCCTTACGTGCATCCTAATTATATAGGTATCACTTACCCATTCCTTTGAAAAAATGTTTGGGATATTTCTCCCCACACTTTTGAATGTTGGTAATTTTTGTTCTCTTTGATATATGAGGGTTTACCATTTATTCAATTAAATTAAACGCTACTAATCATTGTTTATTTCTTGCCCCTGATCCTCATGAAAACAACCAATAAATATCATATATTTAAGGAAAAAATAGAATATATATTTATAGTTAATAAAGGATTTTACTATAATATATTATTTTAAATTTCATCTTTATCAACTAAATATGGCCTCCACGATACATTTAACATATATTAAATGGATAGAAGTTATAACAACCCATACATTACATACATTGTTATTAATTCAAAATTGAATCAACCATATTACAACATATCACAAAACCTTGGAAGGCCCGTATAGGTATAGTGTCTTTAGAAACTGGGAAACCTAAACAACTGGTTCAAAAATCTTCTACACTGTCTCCCTTTTATTTTATCATATCTAGAGTCCCTTTTTGCATATATTACTTAATATCCTTCTTCCTGAGCTGGGGAAAAGAAAACATACAAACGGGTGAGCTCAAATGATCATTAAGGGTAAACAGAAGAAATATCCTTCATGCCATATTCATAAGAACATAACATTTTGAAAATATTAACCTGCAAAAGACATCCTAATTTCATAACATGGGATAAATCATAATAGTGAAATGTAATACCAATAATAATAATGTGAAACATGAAACATTTTCGGATTCACACATAATCATAGAGAAACATTTCTTATTAATCAAGACTCATTACCATGACTATCTTAGCGGACGGAGTCCATTTCTGAACCGAGTTCACTACTCATTTCTATCCTATTTCACTGAACCGGTTTAACCTGCCATTCTAGCCATTCCTATCTCATGAGATATATATATTTACCAAATTAATTGGAATGATATATAGGTCCCACACATATTATAATGATACCATTCTTATGTGTGCCACAATATCATAAATCATACATCATAACATAACCCTTGTAATAAAAATGAGATTCTTAAACATCGTGCCATTATTACATAATCCATATAAGATAAAAGGACTTCATAAAAATAATTCCATCATAACATAATCAAATCATTGTCAAATTAGGGATATAAATAGAACACTATATTATCTTAGATGGAAAATAATTTTGATAAAACGCCTGAACTCCATTCTTGAGGAAAATATCCTTTCTACTTCAAAAACATTTTCCTTCTTTAAATTGTCATATAATTTTAAACTAAAAGATGTTGATTAAAAATAAACTGGAAATCTTGTAAAGGAATCTTCATGGAAATAATTTTCTATAAATCCATTCATGTCGTATATGTTAAAAAAACATTCTTCTCATACTTTGGCCAGAGAAGTCAAAAAGAACCTCGTACTAAAAACGACAAAAGATTCCTTTACTATCCTTTAGTAAAAACTCTCCAATGTGTAAAATTGGATTTAAAATATTTCAGGTGGATGGAAATAATTTTACATATTGAGGAAACATGTATGTGAATGATAAATATTCCCCAGTAAATTCTGAATTATAAATAATCTCATGTAAAAATGAGATTGCAAGATTTTCCCTTACCTTAGGTCTGATTTTCTTCGTACGTGTTTGAACCTCAGGTATAATGATCTAAATAATGTTATTTACTTATTCCAGAATCGTACTCATTGTTATTATATCATATATGGTCATATTCTGAGATTCTTATTAGTAATATTTCATTGCTACTTGTTATTCAGGTGTTTATTGCTTTTTGTTCTTATACGTGCTTTGTCGAATAAATTCATATTCTTCTTTTTTAGGTTATAGATACCACATTTCCAGAATGATATTAGTGTAATATATACCATATTTATTCATTCAATTAATTTATATAATCATTATGTAATGAAGATCATGTAGAACGAGTTGTATCACATCAAGGAGGCGGTAGGTCGTACATACTCACGAGCGTTGATATCATTCCCATGATCGTGGACTTGTATTGAAATGTATATATACTATTTAAGAATCAATATCACTCTAAAATAATCATATATAGTTATTCTCTACACCATTATACCAATCCATGTAAGGTGGTGGTGGAAAACAGATTACACCACGGTGTAGAGACGATATTTCGTACGTACGCACGTGCGGTGATTTCGTTTTCCGTAGGCTGGATAGAAGGTTAAATAGGGTAGTTTCATATTTATAATAACATATAAGTATATGAGTTATACTGATGTTATTACTTCAAAATGAAACATCTATATAAGAAGAATTAGAAGAAGAAATAAAGTTGAAATAATTGGTAATAGACATTACTTCTTCTTTGAAGTGCCTCTTCTTAACCTCCTCTTATGGCACTAGTGATGGTCTTTGAAGAAGACCAGGACCTATAGGATGTTTCTAGGGAAGTGTAGAAGATAAATTGGTAGGGGTTGTCCAAGCATGAATTCTCAATGTGGTGTGTGGAAGAGAGGGAGGAGGTGCCCTTTTATAAGGGAGGAGAGGGGCACCATATGAAAAACTTAAAATATTATTTTATTATAAAGTCATATTCAGTTTTTAATAGCTCCAAATTGATTTATTTCGAGGATAAAGTGTGGATGGGTCGAAATCCTCTCAACCAATGAGTTTTAGGAAAGTTTAGGTTACTATTTTATCCTTATCATTTAGATTTAACTCTAAGTTAAATAATTTAACTTTTACCGTGTCTTCTTGTTTTATTACACTATAAGGTTAATAAATATATGACAATAAGCCAAAAGAACCCCATGTTTTTCATTATTAATATATATAACCTTATCTAAGTCATTTTTCCGAACCTTATATTTTTAGGAAAAAAATATCAATTAATAATATAAAATTTGTTTTAAAAACTATTTTATGTCAATTTTGACACTATATTGTAATTGATTTTTGTGAAAATCATAACAACATGATTAGTTCGAACAAAGTTAATTAAATCAACACTAACATGTCATATTAACCAATAAAATTAGTGTAATTCATAGAAATTCTAAAAATACATTTATTTGTCAATTTATTACATCAATTATGATAATATTTCTTTAGTAAGGTAATTACTGCTTCATCATTGTGTCATAAATAAATTAAATTATTTAATTTATAAAAATTAAAAATAAAATACCATTATGTAGGAAATATATTTAGATTTCTAATGAATTTTTATAGTCGAATTTAACTTATTTATAACCCTATATGAAAAATTATTTAGTTATTAAACTTTGATTTTAACTATTTTAACTCTTCATTAAATAAAATAATATTAAATATCCTAATCTAATCCAAGTGGACCTAAATGGTCATAGTTTAGTACTAAGGTTTTTATTGGTCGATTTAAACTTATCCAATAGAATTAGTACATGTTTTAGGGTTATAATAATATCTTTTTACCCTTAATTACCCTATTTACTTTTAACTTTTGTAAATAAAAGTAAAATGTTACTATTCACAAAAAATTATTTTCATCTCATTGAACCACAATTTAGTCCTAGATATTAATCGTGTATCTTGGATTTTTGAAATTCCACTCACACAAGCGGTAAAAGTATGTTTTATATATATTTGCAACAAACTCCTAGGAGGTGGGTAAAAGACGGTGAAAAGTTCAAGAAAATATTTTTTTATATCGAAAATTATTATAAAATGACTCCAATGAATTACATTGAACTGATATATAAATTGTCTATCAATTTTGACCTAAAATAAATTTAAATAAAATAAATGATTATTTAAATAACAAGACGGTTTATAAATAGTAACCTAGTGTTTTCACTATTCATGAAAAATTGAAAGTTTTCTGAAAAATAATAAAATTTCACCCTAGGATTATTTCGATATTCAAAATCCAAAAATGAAGCCCATTTTGAAAGATAAATTTTTTGAAATTTCAAAAAGTTGGTTTTACTATTCAGAACGGTCAGTTTTAATAATATTTTAATATCATGTCGTTGTTTACTGAAACTCGGTATTGCGTACAACACAAGCTATCGTGGAAGGTCGTGATTGCATGCAAAGCAAGCCATGATAGTTTTGTGTGTAATGAATAATTCCTTTGATAATATAACATGAAAACAAAATATATCTCAAAAAAATCTCAGGTGTTACATTATACCCCCCTTAAAAATGAATTTTTCCCTCGAAATTCATCACTTTGTAAAAAACAGATGAGGATACCTATCCCTCATCATATCCTCAAGCCCCCCATGTACCTTCTTCTAATTGGTGGTTCATCCATAAAACATTCACCAAGCGAGTGTTATTGTTCCGTAGAACTTTTTCACTACGATCTAGAATCTCTATTTGTTGTTCTTCATAAGAAAGATCGTGCTCCAGTGGTATAACTTCTAATCTTATTACATGTGAAGGACATGGTATGTACTTTCTCAAGATAGATACATGGAACACATCATGAAATTGAGAGAGATTCGGTGGATGTGCCAATCAATAAGCTACCTTTCCAACACGATCTAGTATTTCAAAAGGACCGATATACCTAGGGATCAGCTTTCCCTTCTTTCAAAATCACATTACTCTCTTCCAAGGAGAAATTTGTAAGAACACTTTATCACCCACTTCAAACTATAGGTCTTTTTTTCAGTTATCGACATAACATTTTTTTCGACTCTGAGCTGCACTTATGTGTTGTTGAATTGATCGGACACTTTTTTCCATCTCATCAATAAGATCAGGCCCTAATAGATTTATTTCCCCAACTTCATCCTAGTATGTTGGATTCCTGCATTTCATCCTGAGGGGGATTCATAAGGAGCCATTTGAATACTGGAGTGGAAGAAATTATTATAAGAAAATCCAATCAAAGGTAGGTGCTGATCCCAACCACCTTTGAAATCCATAGAGAATACTCCTAACATATCTTTTAGAGTTTTAATTGTTCTCTCAGACTGACCGTCTTTCTGAGGATGATAAGCAGTGTTGAAACTCAACTCTGTATCTAGAGTATACTAAAGACTTCATGAAAACATTGAGGTAAACCTCGGATTCTGATCAAATATAATGGAAAGTTGTACTCCATGCAATCTTACCACTTCTTTTACACATATCCAAGCAAGATGATCAAGAGAGAAATCTTCTCGAATAGAAATTTTGTGTGCCGACTTTATAAGACGATCATCTATGACCCATATATCATTATTGACTATGGACGTTTTAAGAAGTTTGGTGACAAAGTCCATAGTGATGTTTTCCCATTTCCATTCAGGTACGGGTAATGGTTCTAACATCCCCTTAGACTTCTGTCTCTCAGAATTAACATTCTAACAAACTAAGCATCAAGAGACGTATTCAGCAACATTTCTTTTTATGACATCCCACCAGAGTACTCTTTCAGGTCCCTATACGTCTTCGTGCTTCCAGGATGAATAGAGAATGAAGAACTATGAGCCTCATCCAGTAGCTCCTTCTTTAATTCTCGGATGGGAGGAACACCAACCCGATTCCTGAACCTTATTATCCAATCACAATCATGGTTGAATTCAAGAAAATTTCTCACCTTCTTTTGTAAGCCCACATCTTCTTTCTGTGCCTCTTTAATATTCACATATATAGATGGTTGAACATTCATTTGAGAAAGATACAATTTTCCCCTTCCATTGTAATTCAAAGATCCATCCTTTTTAAATCAATAAATTTTGGATCTTTTTTGATATTCATCATGGATAAGCTTGCATGGTCTTGTCAACTTAATGCATCTTCCACCTTGTTGGATTTCCCAAGGTGATAATGAATTGAGTAGTCGTAATATTTAATTAGCTACAACCGTCTTTTTTGGCGAATATTCAGCTCCTTTTGTGTGAAAATATACTTTAAACTTTTATGATCAGTATAAATGTCACACCTTTCTCCATAAAGATAATGCCTCGATATTTTAATGAAACGATTACCGCACCTAACTCCAAATCATGAGTTGGGTAATTTTCCTCATGGATTTTCAACTTTCATGAGGCATAAGCTGTCACCATATCATTTTTCATGAGAACACACCCCAATCCCTTCTTGGATGCATCACTATATATCAGAAACTATTCTCCACTACAAGGTAGTTTGAGCACAGGTGCACTGGATAACCTTCTTTTTAACACCTAGAGATTCTCTTCACACTCCTATGTTGAAGAGAACTTATCTCCTTTTTGAGTCAACCTAGTTAGTGGATTAGATAATCATGAAAAATATTTCACAAAACGTCGATAATATCCTGCCAAACCAAAAAAACTTCGGATTTCAGTTACTATTGTTCGTCTTGACCATCTTTCGATAACCTCTATCTTTGCTGGTTACACATATATCCCCTCTTTTGAGATTATGTGACACAAAAATGAAACTTTTTTATGCCACAATTCACACTTGTTAAATTTGGTATAAAGCTTATCCTTTCTCAGGGTCTTCAATACAATTCTCAAGTGATCTTCATATTCATCCTTGCTCTTTGAATAGACAATAATATAGTCTATAAAGACTACAACAAACTGATCAAGATAGTCTCTAAAGACTCTATTCATCAGATCTATGAATATAGTAGGGAAATTAGTAAGACCAAATGGCATCACAATAAATTCATAGTGTCCATACCTTATACAGAAAGTGGTCTTTGGTATATCCTCCCTTTTTACCCTTAATTTATGATACCCTGAATGAAGATCAAGCATAGAAATGTATTGAGCTCCAAGTAGTTGGTCAAATAAGTCATCAATGCGTGGGAGAGGATATTTGTTTTTTATAGTGATCTTGTTATGTTCTCGATAGTCAATACAGAGTCTCATTGATCTGTCTTTCTTCTTAACAAACAGAATAGGTGCTCCCCAAGGTGATGCACTAGGGCCTATGAATCCCTTATCAAGATTCTCTTGGAGTTTCTTCTTCAATTCCTGAAACTCAATTGGGGCCATTCTATAAGGTGTATTTGAAATAAGTAAAGCACCTTGTATGAGTTCTATTGAAAACTCAACTTCACGATTTGGTGGAAGACAAGGAAATACCTCTGGAAAGACATCATAAAACTCCCATAAAATGGGTATATTCTTAATCGTGAGTTTCTCTCTATCCATTTGTGATACATAACATTCATATAGTGGAATCAAGACCCGTAGAATGGATGAAATTGCCACTGGAAGGTTATGTTTATCATTGCATCGATAGACAATCATAGATTAATCTGGAATATAAAATGTGACTTCCCTTCTTTGGAAATTGATATGAGCTCCATATAAAGAAAGCCAATCCATGCCAAGAATCACATAAAATTCCACTATATAAAGGATCATAAGATTTACAGGAATCACTTTCCCACAAACATCAATCGGAGTATAATTATAAACTTTTGATGTGACTGTTGTGCCATTAGGAGTTGTCACAGCTAACTCAAAATCTAATTGTTGAGGTAATAAGGTGACACCCTTAGAAAATTCTTCAGAAATAAAATAGTGGGTGGATCCAGAATAAAATAAAACATTTTCTACATTGGAGTTGATGGTAAGTGTACCTTTCACCACTTCATTATTGTAATCCACATCGCTGATATAAATTGCATGTGACATTCCTTTTTCTTTAGCATTAAGAGTTTGTTGATGTCGATCATCATCAACAACCCTTGGATTTGGGAATTGATTAGCATAATGCCACATTTCCTTGAACATGTAACATTGAAGTGTAGGAGGTGCACTCTATGTAGCCTTTTCTTTGTTCGCATCACTAGACATCTTCTTCCCATCATTGCGGCATTCAAATGCTCGATGAATTTCCTTTCCACATTTGAAAAATTTACTTTTCCCTTTAAGACAACTCCCTCCATGTTTCTTTCCACACGTTGAGCATAAGGGAAAACTCATCTTCTTTTCATTGTGCTCTTTAGATTTTCCTTTGAATTCCATTTACCTCTTCTCATCAAACCCATATGACTGATGGGTTACTCCAATATCCATCTCAACCTTGAGAGCACATGTAATGACTTCATCGTAGCTATGGAAGTCCCTTATGGGTAAAGCCCTTCGAAACGTGGATTTAAGCCACTAAAGAATCGATCAATCTTACTCTCAGGATGGATAATAATCCCAGATGCGTACCTTGCACGTCTTGTAATATTTGATTCGTAGGTACCAACTGATTCATCATCCTTTTGATTCAGTTCAAGAAACTCCTTCTCCATCTTTGTTTGAAGAATACGAGGGAAGTACTTACTGAAAAATAAGTTCGTGAACTCGTCCCATTCCTTAGACTCAATTTCATCTCTTATCCTCGTATTCTTGATATGATTCCACCATTGATCAGCATCACCTTCCAAACAATAAACTTCTAAGATGACTTTATCATGTTCAGAACATTGAAGAACTGAAAATATCTTTTTAGTGGTATTGATCCATTGTTCAGCCACTAATGGATCAGTAGACCTGCTGAATGAGGGTGGACGCTGCCTCATGAAGGATTCAACAAAATATTTCTCCTAACTTTACTCGTTTGGAAGTCCTCCATGATTCATATCTTGAGAATGTTGGGTGATCATGGCAACAATATTTTTCATTCCAACTCCCATGACGTTTGGTTGCTCATTGGGACAATCATTGTGTTGCCCGTCGCATTCAACATTAACATTGTTCCCTCGAGTTCCAATCATTGAATGAAACCAAGAAGAATAGTGTGAGAAACACTAATTATAATAGGAAAAACACATAATCAAGAATAAAATTTCACACTTAAGGTCTTATCATAGGTTGTTCATTGCCATTTATAAAACACTATGATTGTGTTCTATGTTGAGACTTATTCGTAGTGTTCTTACTAAGGCTTTCACGTCCTAGTTTCCAAAGGTTGAGTATATCTTTCCTCTGATACCAACGATAACGACCCATACTTTACATACATTTTTATTACTTCATAATTGAAGCACAGTTATTACAACATATAACAAACCAATGATGAGACCGTATAGGTATAGTGTCTTTAGAAACTGGGTAACATAAACAACTGGTTCATAAATAATCTACGTTATCTCCCTTTTATTTTATCATATCTAGAGTCCCTTTTGGAATATCTTACTTAATATCCTTCTTCCTAACCTGGGGAAAAGAAAATATACAAAATGGTGAGCTCAAATTCTCAGTAAGGGTAAACAAAAGAAATATCATTCATATCATATTCATAAGAACATAACATTTTGAAAATCATAACCTGCAAAAAAGATCATAATTTCATAACATGGGATAAATCATAGTAGTGAAATGTAATCCCAATATTCATAAAATAAAACATGAAACATTGTGTAATACACACATAATAATAGAGAATCATTTCTTAGTAGTCAAGACTCATTGACAAGACTATCTTAGCGGACAAAGCCCATTTATGAACTGAGTTCACTCCTCGTTTCGGTCCTGTATCACTGAACCAGTTTAACTTTTCATTCCAGCCATGTCTATCTAATGATATATAAATCTTTACCCAATGAATTGGAGGGGGATATAGGTCCCACCCATCTCATAATGATACCTTTCTTATGTGTTCCACAAGATCATAGAGCATACATCATAGCATAACCCATGTAATAAAAAAAAGATTTTTAAACATCATGCCATCATAACATAATCCATATAAGATAAAAGGACTTAATAAAAATAATTTAATCATAACATAATCAAATCAATGTAAAAATAGGGATAGAAACAGAACCCTATATTATCATAGATGGAAAATAATTTTGATAAAACGATTGAACTCCATTCCTAAGGAAAATATCCATTCTAATTCAAAAACAATTTCCTTTCTTAAAATGTCATATAATTTTAAAATAAAAGAAGTTGATTAAAAATAAACATGAAATAATGTAAAGGAAGATTCATGGAAATAATGTTCTAAAATCCATTCAAGCTGTATAAGTTAAAAAAACATTCTTCTAGTACTTTGACCGGAAAAGTCAAAATGTACATCATACTAAAAACGACAAAAGATTCCTTTCATATCATTTACTAATAACTCACCAATGGGTAAAATTGGATTTAAAAAATTGTAGGTGGATGGAAATAATATTACATATTGAGGAAACATGGATGTGGATGATAAATATTCCCCACTAAATTCTGAATTATAAACAATCTCGAATAAAAATGAGATTGCATGATTTTCCCTTACCCTAGGTCCGATTTGGTTTGTACATGTCCGAACCTCCTATATAATGATTTAAATAATGTTATTGACTTATTCCAGAATCTTAGTAATTGTTATTATATCATATATGGTTATATTCCTAGCTTTTTATTAGTAATATTTCATCGCTACTTGTTATTCGGGTGTTTATTTCTTTTTGTTCTTATGCATGTTTTGTCGAATAAATTATTATTCATCTTTTTAGGTTATAGATACCTCATATACATAATTTTATTAGTGTAATATATACCATATTTATTTATTCAATTCATTTATATAATCATTATGTAATGAAGATCATGTAGAACTAGTCGCATCACATCGTGGAGACGGTAAGCCGTACGTACGCACGAGCGATGATATCATTCCCATGATCGTGGAAGTGTATTTAAGTGTATGTATACTATTTCAGAATCAATATCAATTTACAATAATCATGTATAGTTTTTCTATACACCATTATACATATCCAAGTAAGGTTGTGGCGGAAAACAGATTACACCACGGTGGGGAGACGGTATTTCGTACATATGCACGTCCAGTGGTTTCATTTTTCATAGGATGGATAGAAGGTGAAATAGGGTTGTTTTATATTTATAGTATAATATCAGTATATTAGTGATACTGATGTTATTACTTCATAATTAAACAACTAAAGAAGAAGAAGTAGAAGTATAAATAAAGTTGAAAGAATTGGTAACAGACATTACCTCTTCTTTGAAGCGCCTCTTCTTAACCTCCTCTTAGGGTATTAAAAATGGTCTTTGAAGAAGACCAAGAAATCTAGGATGTTTCTAGGGAAGTGGAGAAGAGAAATTGGCAGGGTTTTGCCGAGCATGAAGGCTCAAAGTGGTGTGTGGCGGAGAGGGAGGAGGTTCCCTTTTATGAGGGAGGGGAGGGGTACCTTAGGAATAACTTAAAATATTATTCTATTATAAAGTCATATTCGGTTTTTAATAGCTCCAAATTGATTTATTTCTAGGATAACGTGTGTATGGGTTGACATCCTCTCAACCAATGGGTCTTAGACAATTTTAGGTAACTATATTAACCTTATCATTTAGATTTAACTCTAAGTTATATAATTTAAATTTTACCGTGTCTTCATATTTTCGTACACTATAAGGTTAATAAACTTACAATAACAAGCCAAAAGAACCCTAAGTTGTTCATTAATAATATATATAACCTAATATATGTCATTTATCTAATACTTATATTTTTAGGAATAAAATAACAATTAATAATATAATATTTGTTTTAAAAACTATTTTATATCTATATTGACACTATTTGGTAATTGATTTTTATGAAAATCATAACATCATGATTACTTAGAAAATATTTAATTAAATAAATACTAACATGTCATATTAACCAAGAAAATTCGTGGAATTCATAAAAATTTTAAAATTACAATTAATTTGGGTATTTATAACATCAATTATGTTAATATTTCTTTAATAATGAAATAATTGAATCATCATTGTGTCATAAATAAATTAAATTATATGATGTTTAAAAATAATAAATAAACAACCATTATGGAGAAAATATTTTTAGATTTATAATGACTATTTATAGTGTAATTTATCTTATTTTTATCCCCATATTAAAAATGATTTAGTTATTAAACATTGATTTTGACTATTTTATCTCTTTTTTAAATAAAATAATATTAAATATCCTAATCTAATCCATGTGGACCTAAATGGTCATATTTTATTCCTAAGGTTTTTTTGGTCTAATTAAACTTATCAAATATAATTAGGACATGTTTTAGGGTTATAATAATATCATTTTTACCATTAATTGCCCTATTTACTTTTAACAGTGGTAAATAAAAGTAAAAAAGTTACTATTCACCAAAAAAATTTCATCTCATCGAACCAAATTTTAGTCCTTGATTTTCACAGTGGCTCTCGGATTTTTAAAATTCCACTCACAGAAGCAGTAAATGTATGTTTTATGTATGTTTGCAAAAATCTCATAGGAGGTAGGTAAAAGACGGTGAAAAGTTTAATAAAATTTTTATATATCGAAAATTATTATAAAATGACTCCAATGAATTACATTAAACTTATATAAGTATAATGTATCAATTTTTACCTAAAATAAATTTAAATAAAATAAATAATTATTTAAATAAAAAGTCGTTTTTTAAATAGTAGCCTAGTGTTTTCACTATTCATCGAAAATTGAATGTTTTCATAAAAATACCAAAATTTCACCCAAGGATAATTTCGATACTCTGAATCCAAAAATGAAGTCCGTTTTGAAAGATAAAATATATAAAATTTCTAAATGTGGGTATTTCTATTCATAATGGGTAGTTTTAATAATATTCTAATAGCATATCATTGTTTACTGAAACTCGGTATTGCTTACAGCGCAAGCTATTGAGGAAGGTCACGATTGCGTGTAAAGCAGGACGAGCTAGTTTGTGTGTGTAATGAAAGATTCCTTTAATAATATAACATAAAAACAAAATATATCTCAAAAAAATATCGGGTGTTACAGAGGTATACCATGAAATCATTTTTAGTTTTCCTCAAAAGCCCTGATAACCATATTCCTTTTAAATCATTCCTTGTAAATTTTTATCTTTTATTAGAAGAAGCTTGTTGGAAAATAATTAATTGAACAATATTGTCATTAATCCTTACCACTCCATAGATTTGATTTCCATGATGGTATTCATGTTCTTCATTACTGTCCACCACTAATCATATAACCCCTCTAGGATATAAATTTCAAGTATAAAATTTTATTAATCTAAAAATTTTAGGACATAGAATATCTTCTTAGTAGAGTTAGTAAATTTTTTTACAATGAGGGGATAATAATACCGAATAAATGATAGAAGGATTTTATTTTAAACGACAAAACCATAATATTATCTATCATTTGATAGAGTGGGAGTTCCATAGAATCATGTTATTAATCATATATTTGTTCAGTTGATTCATTACCACAATAAATATCTCTTATTCCTCACCTGTCAATACAGGCATCTCATTTAAGAAATCATCCCATTTCCCATCTCATTGGCCGTTATAGTGTCCCAAACATAAAAAATAAATAATATAAATATTTTAACTACATTTAACTTCATTATGTTCCCTATGAAAATTTCAATTTAGTGTTTTTTAAATTTAGGATAAATTCGTAGTTATCAACGCACAAGCTTAAAATGTGGGTATCAATAAAACAGTATACATTTCATCAAAAATAATAAAATTGTAACACAAAACAGTAACATTATTTATTTGAAATGTCTTTATAAATTTTAAATATTCTTAACTTTTCCTCTTACACATCTTTATAACCTGTGAGAAAACATTTAAAATAATGGTATGATCATAAAAAGATCAGTAACGGATAAAAAAATAATGAAAAAAACCATTAGTCCTAGGATGCTTATAAACATATGAAATCCTTTTCACCAAGACATACTTTTCAATCATATATACTTACTTTTCAAACATGAAATTTCTATAAAAATTATAGAGCATTTTTAAAATCATATAATTATAGTCGGGAATTACTTCTCAAACAAATATACTTAATTTTTAGTTTACTTTGTGAAACATGATATTTGATGATCAGTTCATAAAGGATTTCCTTATCGAATGGAAGAGAAAATCAATAAGTCGAATGAAATGCTATTAATATGTTTCCAAAATATTAATTATGTAATCAAACATTTTGTTTATATGGTATGAGGATGAATCAAAATATTAATCTTTAGTGACATTCATATAGATAATTTTGGGGGTTCTTCAATAATCAACAATTAGTTTCATTATATAATTAAATATCACAGAAATAAGTTAATTAAATAACATAAAAAGGGTTATACCGTACACATTACAATCTGTGCCAATCATTAAATTTTTTACAACCATATTTGATTATATTAATGTAAATTTAAAGCACATCATCCATGATTTTCAGAAATCAACATATCACATATGATGTTTTTATTTTTTGAATTGAAGAAGGAGAATAAGAAGTAAGTTGATGTTTATTTGGATAAAAATGATAATATTATAATGTATATAAGATATTTTATCTTTCATTCCTCTTCGATAAGTAAAGGTTAATAGACTATATGAAATGTGATGTAGTTTAATGGAAAAAATAAGCAAAATTAAGAGAATTTTTACCTCTTGATCTATTCCTCTTGAGATCCTCCTTATGGCCTTTGTTATTGGATTTCTGGTGAGATCATTAGGACATGGACTTGGAGAAGAGAGTTTGGACGGTTATTTGGAATTATTTATTCAATTGTCAATGATTTAGATGTGTGGGGGGGGGGATAAGGATGAGGTTGGTAGTTGTGGAGAGTAGGGATTTCCATTATTTTAATCATTAGATTAATATTTTTCTTCAAGAAGATGAATAGTATTGAATAATTTGACCCCAAATAGTAAAGAGAGCACGTGACTTCAAACCAAGGGTTCTTATATCATTTATAATTCTATGAATAGTTTATTTAACATATAATGTATATATACTTTAGATTTCTTTATTAAACTATTAATAAAAAATTTAATAATTTCAAAAAAATATAACCAATTCACAACAATTTTTTTTTTATTTTTAGAATTCAAAAGTGAACTCTATTTTATCGAAATAACTTTCACATAAAATTAGTTTTTTAAATAAAATCGTAATATATTCCAAAAATACTAATTTATAAAAATATGAAAAATCAATCCATGTTTCATAAAATTATCTTATAACCATAATAAAATAAAATCATAAATTATTATAGTATTTTATGAAAATAAATATTAATATAAATTATTTAATTATTCGCAAAATTATAATAATGTTTTTTTGAATGAAAAAAATAAAAACACTTATATAATGATCATATTATCACTTGTAATTTTCCATTTTTATTATACATTCATGGCTGATGTTATTATTCAATTATCCATTTTACTATTCATAGCATTCATATTACTATTCATAAGGGTAACATTACTATTCATATGGGTATGATACTATTCATCGAAATTTATTTTTTCCCTATCAGCCTCCAAATAACATAATAATTACAATGGTGTATGTCTATTTTTCAAAATTCAAAACACTAAAGCAAAAAAATTATGTTTAATGGATATATTATTTTTAACTCCTTAAAAAAGTATTTTTTTCATAGAGATGTAGTGTTTCATGCATATTATTAACTTTTTTTGCAACACCATTGGGTGTTACATTCTCCCCATATTTTGGAAATTGTTTCCTCGTAATTCTATTTATGTAATAAAAAATTAATGGTACCTTTCCCTCATAATGTTTTCTGATTCGCAAGATTTTTCTTAAAACTTGTCGATTTTCTAAAAAACCATTAAATGGTGTATTAATTTATTGAACTACACTTGTTCACTTTGATCAATAATTTTAATATGTTTCTCTTAATAAAAAATGTTCTCTTCCTGCTAAACTTATTTTGGGTTCAAAACATGAGATGAATCTTTCACATAATTTTTCAGCATCAAAACATGAAAAACAATATGTACCTGATATTAAATCATAGGAAAACCTACTCAATAGACAACAAGTAAAACTTTCTATTGGATTTCATATGCTCTAATGAAACATAGACCGAGCTTTCCTTCCATAACAAAATTCATTACTCATATTCAGGGTAATATTATAAAAAAACATGATCACCTTCCTCCAAAAAAATTGTTATCCTAATATTATCTACATTACTTTTCTCCCAACTATGAGTTGTCGTCATGTGTGTTGGGAAAATCATCACCTTCTCAGCAACTTCCTCTATTAATTCTGGTCCCACTAACTTCATTTCCCTGAATTCATCCCAAAAACGGGGACTCCGAAACTACATTCCATATAATTCCAAAAAATGTTCCATATTTATACAAGAATGAAAAACATTATTATAAGAAAACTCATCTAATGAAATATAAGGATCCCAACTTCATTCATAGTTCTTTGAACATTATCGAAGCATATCATCTAATGTTTAGAGTCTTCCCTCTATCTGTCCAATATATTGAGGATGAAAAGCATTGATAAAATTTAATTTCATGCCCAATTACATCCGAAGACAATTTAAAAATTTATCAGTGATCTTTTTATCATGGTCAAATAAAATTGAAAAAGAAACAAAATGTAACCTGAAAATCTATTTTAGGAATATTCATGAAATTTGATCTAAATACATAGTATCTTGAATTTGAATAAAATATTAAGACTTAATCACCCTATCCATAACAAAAAAAAATCACATTCATTCTATGAGATTCTTTGGTAGTCCCAGTATGAATTCTATGTTTATGTTTTCCCACTTCCACAGTGGAACTGGAAAATTATGAAGTGTCCCCTTTGGGAGTTTTGACTATGGTTCATCCTATTTACATGTAAAAAATTTCACGGTAAAATCAACATTATATATTTTCATTCTATCCCACTAGAAATATTCTTAATGGTTTTTGTACATCGTAGTACTTCTAGGATTAATTATAAGTTGAGAAATATAGGCATCACAAAACAATTATTTCTTTATCATGCAATCACATGTAACAAATAATATTTTATGAAATCTCAAAAAGCAATCTTCGTCAAGGTAAAATTCGAGAAACATACCCATTTTAACAAATTCTACCTTTTTCTATTACTCTCTTTTTTGCATTTTGTTCTTGCTTAATTATTTCTAAAAATGATTCCTACACTGAAACCTGAAACAGAAAAAAGGAATTATCGTACACCGATATATTCGATTCCAAAATGAATCAAATCAGTAATCAAGGGGACATGTTCCCAATGCAACATGGATTATGATGCATGGTTTTTTTATCTCCAGGAATCCCCCACTTTGTGTGCTTTTACAGGATGGTAATTGATCATGAAATCATAATCCATAATCAATTCAACACATATTCTCTAACTCATGTTAAATTCTTTTTGATTGAATATAAATTTTAGACAATTATGGTAAATATATATCTCACATTTGGATCCATATAATTGATTTCCCCATGTTTTAAAATAAATACAATAGCTGGTAATTGTAAATCATGTGAGGGATAGTTTAAAACATGTGGTTTGAATTTTATTCAAGCCTATGAAATTACCTAATTATTTTACATTAGAGAAAAAACAAACCCCATTAATGAAGAATCACCGTGGATGACAAAATGACCAATTCAATAAGACAGGGAAAAAACATGATCATTCAATTATCTCCTCTTCAGTTCCTGAAAAAAAACATCACATTATTATTTCCAAATAAATTTCATCCCTTTGTGAGTGAACATAGATAGCATGCTAGATAATGGAATTTTTTTTTATAAATTTTCAGTACTAACCTACTAATCCAAGAAAAAATTCAATCTCAATAACATTTGTAGGAATTGGTCTTTCATTAAGCACCTTTTTGGTAGGATCACCATTTATACCATCATTATTTAAAATGTTCCATAGAAAACAAATCTCTTACCACAAAAAATCACATTTGCTAAATTTTACTAATATCTTCTTTTCTATTAGAGTATGGAAGATAATCTTGAAATGTTTTTCATGATCCTCATAATATTTTTGAAATTCCAAATATCATAAATAGATAAAAAATATAACCTTCTACAAATATTCAAAAAATATTCTATTCATAATATCCATAAATATAGTAAAGGTAATATATCGATCAAAGGGAATAAAAAACTGATAATTCATATATCTAGAATGGAAAGTTATTTTTAGGATGTTATTCTCATTCAACTTCCCCTAATGGTATCCAGATATCATTTCAATCTCAGAAAAATACGGATTCTCCTATAGCTAATCAAATATGTCATCGATATGAATCAAAGGATACTTATTCTTATCAGAAATATTATTCAATTATTTATAATCAATGAAAAGTCACATTTTATTATCTTTGTATCAAGCGAACAAAATAGGATCACCACATAGTGATGTGATGGGATGAATGAAATCTTTATCAAGCAACTTCTATAAAAAAAATTCAATTTATTTTGTTTTGTTTGATTCATTCAATAAGAGGGTTTTAAAATTGGATTTTCATAACGAAATTATTTAATAGTGAATTCAAATTCTTCATTATGTATATTACCATGTAACTCAACATGAAAAACATCAAGGTATTCATTTACCATTGAAACATAATTAATTTGAATAGATACCCTATTTTCAATAATAAGAGAATAATAAGTTTCATATCTATCTTTTAAAAGTAATTATTATTCATGATATTTTATCTATTTTTTGTCATATTTCATGTAGAAAAACTGAATATATTTCTATAAAACAACTTCATTAGCTCTATAATTAATTTTATCCTGAAAATCTGAAATCTAATCCATAACCTAAGTAACAACAAACTCTACTGAAGGAGAAATAGAATGTTTTTTGGTATTGTATTAACCTATACAATAACACAATGAATCTTATAATTCTTTTTTACTATTATATTTCCCCCAGGTGTTTTAACTATATGTTCCAGTCTCATTTATTGAGGTGAAATTTCCAATTTATTATAATATTTCACAAAAATAATGGAATGTCAAGACTCCATTTCCAAAAAAAATAGTAAAATATGAGTAAAAAAACAATATACCTAATACATCTTCATTGGATGGCCCAAAATTTACTGATATATTGGCAAAGGATCTAACTACACCGTTCATCTTATAGTCTTTTTTCAATTCAAAATCTGGATATTTCTTTGAGAAAGTATTTGCATAATGACCCATGTCACCACATTTAAAACATGTTATAGTTTTCTTATCATGGTTAGTATAAGAATGTAATTTCCCAAAATTCATTGGATATTTACAATTTAAATGGGATTCATTCAATACCAGGCTCTAAGACGGTACTTAATTTTGAGTCATGGAGCGACCAGAATGGATTTCTGAACTTTTTTAATGTTTATTAAATAATCATGTGATATGGTTTTTTTATCTTTTAAAAAGGTTCCAAAAAAAATTGGTGGAAACATTAAACTCAAAGCATCGAGATTCTCCTAGAAAGGGTTTATCGTTTTCCAGTACTGTCCAACAAAAGAAGTTAGTTATTGGCCGTAAATAAAATAACTGATTAACAATTATTTTATTTTAAAATCTTTATAACTCCTAAATGTTAACTCATTTTGTAAATCTGAGACTATCGTTGAGCTCACCATGGAATGTTTCCCTTAGGTGGGGTATAATCTTGACCAGTGGAGGTTGAGGGTGAATGAATGTTTTTGATCTTTTATAACTATTAAAATAGAATTCATACGTTGTTTTGTCAATCTCAAAATGGGTGCCCAAATTGGAAATCTGAAGACACAGTTGAGTTTGGAACGACCATGTTACCTATGAATAGACCTAACTACTACCATCTTGGGTCATAGAAAAAATTTAATTTTCATCTGGTTTAAGACAAAAAATAATCTTAAAGAGTTATTTTATTTTCATTTACTCCCAAATTAGTGGTGGCATCCCAACACTACGGTGGATTGATGAGGTGGAAATAAACCCCATAAATGAGGATCTTAAATGTGTAGTGTAACGACTCATTAATAGACACATAAAATATATACTGTTTCACTAATGAAAATATGTAACGATGCGATGACACATCATAACAGAAATGATACAACGCAGTTCTATTTTCATGGAATATATGGTTATTGAATTATAGGGGAATTTTTTTGACGGAAGAAAAATGACTTAACTCAAATTAGGAACAATAGAAGATTGCAAAGTGGCAACGATGAATTGGAGTAAGGATCAGTGACTGAAGAACGATGAAAACCCATAGCTTCAAATGAATCGACACCAACAACGAAACATCTATAAGTAGGTGATGTGTTTGTATTACTTTCTTTTTTCATTTTCTTCATTCCAAAATCAATGAAGTAGGATCTACCCACAAACAGGTTGATCCATAGATCTCTTTTTCTTTTGGAAGGTTTCCTTTTTCTTATGTATTATGTATCATAATTAATTAATTGTATGATAGAACTCCAATCCTAAAACTCCACATGTTTAAACTCTAATACGAAGGGTGTGTGCTAACAAAAATAAGGCATGTTCCCCTCCTCATTTTGTGTTCTTAATGTCCAAATCTCCAAGTGGATGAAGAGGTTATTTTAAGGCCATTATAAAGAATGTGGCACCCCACAGAGATATGATGTGCAGACAACACGAAGAACATACCAGTAGAGTGGAACTGGTGGTCCGCAAAAGAACCTACTAGTGCAACGACATAGGATGTTGGTCAATGCCCTCCGATCAGGGCCCGTGGAGGTGGCCACTGTTGTGGCAATGAGCGGATGGTAGCGCCCTACAACGATATGCTAGGTGGCGGTAGTCACGGTAATCTCAGGCCACGATGAGGCATTAGGAGCCAGTGGAAAATGCCAACGGCTTGCGGTGGAAGATGTGTCACACTCGTACGTGTCGTGGTACCTCACTATAAGGCGGTCCAGCGACAGTGTCTACAACCCATGTTTCGGCTGGCATAACTATCTGTGGTGCACTGTAAGATGGACTCACATGCGTCCGGCAGGAGTAGAACCAATCCATTCTCATAGTCCAGGATGAGGATACCGGTATAAATAGTGGTCCAAACTAGGGCAAAATCGAGTTGTGACACGGTCGGAGTTTGTTAATGCTGAGCTGTTATAGTGGGATATGATGGCTGAATAAATCCTGGCTATTGGGCGGCCCATGCAGGGAAAGAAAACTGGCCTGCTAGTGTGGGCTAGATAAGATAAATTCGTGTCGCTGGACGACCCGGCAGGCGTGATCCTAGACAGAACAATGTCATGTCAAACAAAGCACAGTGGGTCTGGCCCACTTTCCAGGTGGGACAAGGTCAGCCCAGACCTGAACCAGGTCATGTATGGTCAGTTGAATCAGACATGGTCATGTGGGACCCACATGCCGATTTGGTTCGGTCGGCCCGATTAAGTCTATCTAGGCCAATTCACAACCAGACCATATTTACTAAAACACCAATATCTCTCAAAATGTTCATCTATTAACGAGTTGTTTTCTATGTTGGATCCCTTGGGGAAAGACAGATCATCTAGAATACTATAAGAAGGATTTATGGGAAGCTGGAATACGAAAACTTTATTGAGGATTAGTTTCTACCATAATCAAATGCATTACGTTCTGGAACCCTATAGCTGACATAGACCCAAAGATTATGGAAAAGAGATGTTGTGGGGATCAGATATGATGGTCCATTGGAAAGAGGCTTTCTGTGACATCTCATGCCCATAGAGTGGAGCGGCTTTGTGTGACCCGGAAGACCGACGGTACTCAGCAGGGATGAGTACCTCAACACTATGGCCAATGTGGGAAGCAGCTCTGTGTGACCCGGTAGACCCAAAGTTGGGAGTGACTCTTTGTGACCCACCATACCCACAATACTCATTAGGGATGAGTACCACATCAATCGAATGCTCGTGGGAAACAACTCTGTGTGACCCAGTAGGTCCACGGTGGGTAGATGCTCTTATGACCTAGAATACCGATGGAACTTATCAGGGATAAGTTACGCAGTATCCCAATGTGTTCGCATATATGAATTATGCTATATATTTCCATACATTAGATTATATCTGAGTTGTACTCCCTAATTGGAACCAGGGCGTGGGTCCTCTCTTATAGATTAATACTTAGTCATCTTCAAGTAGTGATGAGTAGTGGGTTATCTATAGCTATTGGAGGTCCCTCGACTATCAGACATAGCTATGAGTTGCATTCCCCTCCACTTGGAGAGAATTAATACCTATGTAGGAGAAAGAGCTCCCTCGACATACTGAGGTGTGGGACACTTCCAACTGGAGAGGCTGAGGTATCACAAGATAGTGTGGAGTAACGCTCCCTCAATTGAGCACAGTGGTGATGAGTGGGCCACTTCACATGGGTTTCCTTGGTCTTACATTAGACATGAGACAATGATCAATGGACCTCTATTTTTGGGCATGAGATTATGTCCTAGTAGAAATATCACGATGGAGTAAATTCACCAGTAAGTATCTTTTGGAATGGGTAGAGTTTTAACAAATGGATTATATCTCTCTGACGAGAACCATCATGGATGGATAAGCTCATGGAATGTGTTATCCGGGTTGATACGTCACCTTTCAAACCATCGGTGAGATTCCTGATGTTTGCTATGAGTTTGGGAAATCCTATTTCATAGTTTCTTAGAGATGTATATTGGGATGTTCATGGTATATGTATGGGAATATACCTTATTATAGCTATCTATACTTTTCATCTTCATTTTCTCTTGTTTTTAAAATTTTGGGATTCGGGGTCTCATGTGGAGTACTGTTTTACATACCCCTGCATGGTATTTTCTGGCTTGTTTCATGTCTGGTGTAGACAACTGACACTTGGACGGAGTCTATAGAGGACTAGGAGGACCATTTGGTGTTCAGTGAGAGTAGACAATTGAGACGTACCTCTACTACTTCTGACAAACACTCCTTTACTACCCTTTATGAGGGGTCTTATGCAGACATCTTTCAAAGAACATGGGTACATTCGTTATTTTAGCATGAATTTTTTTGGGATTTTATTCTTGTTGTTTTTTCTTATAGCTTGTGCCTTTTCTCAGGGGTTTTTTAGTAGCAGGCATGTATTCCTTCCCATCTATTTAGGGGTGTTTGTGTGTGTGCTTCCGTAGAAGTACATAGGAAAAATCCTCCCCCTAATGGGATAATTACTTCGCTGCTAGTGTCATCCCTAGACATTGGAAGGTGGGATTGGGGTAGTCACAAAAGTGGCCCCATGGGACGGGTCTTGAAATATTGGTATTATAAGGGCTATGTTCTACCTCAACATCTCATAGCCTTTTGTTTTGATTTTAGGATACAAGGATATGTTTTTTTATGTTGGATTTCTGGCCAGGGAATCCAATGTTGTTGTAGTAGTCGGCGTATCCATTCACGAGGACTCTGGACACCTGCTTTTTGGCTCGGTACATGGAAACACTGGTTTCAAGAAATAAATGGAAAATGAATCATATAGGAATGGTTTATAATTTCAATTTCCTTCTAGAGTCAGCTCTCCAGATAAAATCTTTAAACTGTGGTCAATCTTGATTCATTTTATGATGCCTTCGCAACAATTTCTAGATATTATCATAAGGAGTGATCACAATGATGATCCACCAAGAGTTGAGGCTTCAGTTCAGGGAACCAATCCTATTTAATTACCTCCAGGTGGTAAACCAGTGATACCACCACTTACAGATCAGTAATTTCTACCAGCACTATCAATAGGTTATGCGCAAAGGAGGAGTTATCTACATGATTTCTAGAGACATGGACTACCCAGGTTAAGAGGTGACAATGATCCTCAAGTAGTAGAGGATTGTCTTGAGGCTTTTATGTGATTCTTCTGCCTAGTGAGGATACCGCTTGATCAGATGGAGTTATTAGCCGTAAGCCTTCTTCTGGGCTCAAAAGGGTGTTTTTTGAGCATGATGATCTATAATCACAATGAGATGTCCCTCGCATAGTTAGACATTGAGCACCACAATAGGTAAGAGTTCATTTCAATGACTTTATTCGATGTGCGTATGCAGGAGCTACCACAGCTACTGAAGGGAATAATTATGGCAATAGAATACTCAGTGAGATTCACAGATCATTCTCGCTAATCTATAGATATGGTGTGGGAACCTTACATCAAGGATCTTACCTTCGAGTAGGTACTATGCTAGAAGACCAGGGTGCCGGTGATTCCCCTTAAAATTCCATCATATGTTGTGGTGCTGGAGAGAGCCCTGATGGTTTAGAGTTTCTTGGTTGTAGAGCAGATGGATGTGACCAATAGAAGAGGTCAGGAGGAAGAGGAAACTGCTGGAGAAAGAAGAAGACATGTGACTTGATTACGGCAGAGGGGGAATACTAATTCCTGAACATAGACACATGGGTCTGTGGCACAGGAGCATATTAGCTGGAGGAGAGGTGGTGTAACACTTGCAAGAACTTGATACATATTACAAGGGATTATCCAACCCGTTGTGACACTGAGAGGGATATGAATGACGATCCGACTTAGCAGAGACATCTCTTGGAGCAAGGAGTTATTCAAAATGGTGGGCAAGGCAAAGGATCTTGATGTCTAGTAGGAGGTGGCAGGCAGTTTGCAGCTTTTCCAGCCCCACCCACTAGTGGTTCATGCCAGTCTCAGGGAGATGATGGTCATTGAAAAGGAAAGTTTCAAGTGGTCATGTCTTATGAACAAGAATATCTAGGAGTGATTCAATTTATGATCTATGTATTTTATTTTGGAAGCTATTTTAAATATACAACGGTGTTAGTTGTTCTCTATTTCCAACAAATTATATTCGAGACTTCTAGGTTTCAGTTGGCCCCTGGACATGACCCAAACACATAGAGATTCCTACTAGAGGTGACGCATTGGTCACACACTATCTCTCATAGTGTGACACGACTCATGAAGGTGAGAGTTACCATTGTAATCTCTTATTCATGGTGTCGAGGACTTACAACATCATTCTTAATATGGAATACTACCATTCATACCTGGATTGACTATATTAAAAAAAGGATGTGGTGTTTTCATGATGGTGAAAAATTGGTTTTTCTCAATGATGAGAGGGAATCCATGGTATAACTAAGAAGAATATCCTACAGAGTCATTCTCGGGATTGTTCTTTGGTGGAAGATTTATACCATTAGATGTTTCTACAGTATGTAATTTTTTATTACCATCTATACTCTCTTAGGATGCCACTTGTGAGTGTTGAAGTGTTCCTATTTTGGCAAGCTCTGTGGTTGTAGGATGTTATAGATAGAGGGTCTCATAAGACACAAAGTTTACTCTTGGCCAACCCTGTTTCTTTTGAATATACCCATGTGTGTTCAACCTCAACCATGAACGTCTAATGCTTGTGGTGGAATTAGAATTTTTTATCCAATGGTGGATGTGAACTATGTGATTCTATCTATATCTGCATCAGGTTAGTGTAGAGGTGACCCACTAGACCTCATGACTGTATATGGATTGTAGTGCTTGGTGATTTCCCTCTTGTCACAACTTAAGAAACACGTGCTTGTTATTGTATGATGATGACATAGAAGAATTTGAACATGAGAGTGGTCGATATTAGTGGTTCCTTGAGGTGCATGCTTTTATGCAGTGCAGGGACCCTTGGTGGACTCAGGTTTCTTCCCTTGACTTGACACTTTTTCTTTTTGAGAACGGTACGTTTTAAGGAGGAGAGAATATAATGGCTTGTAATTACAAGGATTTATTTTTAAATTTAAATGGGATTTTTTCAAGATAAGTCTCTAATATGGAACGTAATTCCAAGGCCTGGAGTGGTTGGATTTGATTTTAAATCCTTCTAAAATCTTATTAAATAATCATGCAAGAGGGTTTTTCAATGTTTTAAACAAGTGCCCAGACAAAATGTACTAGGGAACCATTGAACTCAGAGAATCAATATTCGACTAGAAGGGGACTAACATTATCCAACACAAGACAACATTGGATGTTTTTTTTGGCTGTAAAAAATAATAATTATGTAAAATTATTTTATTTTAAAATATTGATAACTAATAAATGGTATCTCAAATTTGAAAATAGAGAGTACCATTATGTTCATGATGGTGTTATTTCCCTAGTTTGAGATTAACCTCGACAAGCGTGGGTAGAGGGGGAAAAATAGTTTTTGATCTTTTTTAAGCAATTAAAATGTGGAGCATGCATGGTTTTGGAAACGTTCCAACGGGTTCCCAGATTGAAAATACATAGATACTATTTCATTTGGAATGAAAACATTACCTATAATTGGAAATAAACACGACTATCATGGGTCGAGGAAAAAAATTAAATTTTATATGCTTTACGAAATATAAAATAAAATTTAAAAAACTCATTTTAATTTCTTTTCTGCACCATTTAGCGGTGGCACGCCTGCACTGTAGTGTGGTGACGAGGTAGAGATGAACCCCATTAATGATGATCTTAAATGTGAAGTGTAAACAAACATAAATCAAAGCATAACTAATATGTTATTTCACTAATTAATTATTGTAACGAAGTGATGATGAAACTTAATTTAAATGCTACAACATGTTTCCCTTTTATTGGAATAACATGTTAGTGAATCATAGGTTGAATTTCCCTGACTAATGATGAAGGATTTATCTCAAATGAAGAACCCTAGTGGGTGTCAAAGTGGAGATGACACCTTAGAAGAAGGAATTTGGGACTGGAGATTGACAAATGGAAATGGCTTCGAATGGATTAACACCAATGAAGAACCTTCTTCAGGCAGGGGTTGTGTTCATGTTAATTTAGTTTTTTCCCTTTCTAAATTCTAAAAATGATGAATGCAGATCAACCCACGAACATGTTCATCCACATATTACTCATTCATTTGGATGGTAGCCTTTTTCATGGAATTCATGTATCAGTAGTGATTAATCTTTGGATATAACACCAATCCCAAAACATCACATGTTTAAACTCTAATACGGACGGTTTGGGCAGAACCGAACGAATCCCGAGCCCCTATACCTTGTGAATTTTTCTTGAAGAAATCTACAAGTTCATTGGGAGGTAGTTTCAAAGCCTTAACATGGAAGGTGAAATACCATGGAGACTAATGGTGTAGACAACGTGAAGAACAGACCACCAGTGTGAACACAATGCTCTGTGGAAGAACACCCTGGCGCGCTGGTGCCTTCAGCGGATCTCCGGTTGTGTACGGGGTTCCAAGGTGGTGGCCACAGGTGGAAGGTGGCACACTATGAATGCACGCAAGGGCGGGCAGTAGTAGCCGGCTCTAGCTACGACGAACTAGCATGAGACAATGGCTAGGACCAACAACTAGAGGAGGCGGATGCAGCTACCTGGCCACATCGACAAAGTGGCCCACTCTTGCTGGACGTAGTCTCTCTCTAGCTCATGGCCCAGCGACCGCATGTGGGACACAATGCATCACCTTCTTAGCCATCCATAATGCACATCAAGATGTATTCCCACACATCACCCCTGGAGGACAACTAACCCGCACTCATGGGTTGGGAAGTGGTGACCAGTCCCGAAGGATTTCCAAAATGAGGTGCTCAAACAGGGCTGCGATGCAGCCCAGGTTCGTTTTAGGTGACACACTGTCAAATTAAATCCAGTAGAATAATGTAGTATCGTTAGACAGACCAGGGGGGAATGAAAAACAGCCCTCAAATGTGGGCCAAGATAGTTAAATTTGGGTCGTTGGGCAACCCGGGAGGCTGGTGCCACGACTGAATCTGGCAAAGTCCAGTAAGGTCTAATGGGCTCAGCCCAATGGTCAGGTCAGATAGGGCGGGCCCTAACGCAGACTATGTTGGTTGGGTGAGTCAAATTAGGATGGGTCATATGAGACCCACGAGTCGTGTTGGTCAGGTAGGGCTCACATGGTCTGACAAGGCCTAGGAACAACATGCCCCAGTTTACTAAAATGCCAATAGCTCTAAAATCAGGTGTGTTATTGAAGATTATTTTTGGAATTGGAACCCTCATGATGAAGAAGATCTTCTGGAATACATTATGATAGATTTCAAGGATGTTCGAATATTATTAATCTCTTTAGGAGTGGTTTCTCCCAGAATCAAGGGCCCTACATGCAGGAACCCTATTGATGAAAGAGACCCAAATACTACTTAATGGTGACCTTGTGAAGATAATCTATAATGGATCAGTGGGAAGTGGCTCTATGTGACCCAGAAGGCACATGATTGGGAGTATCTCTATGTGACCCGGTAGACCCATGGTACACGTCAGGGTAGAGTACATCAATATAATGGCCAATGTTGGAAGTGGATCTTGGTGAACTAATAATCCCACAGTGGGGAGAAGCTCTGTGTGACCCAACATACCCATGATACTCATCTGGGATGAGTACCATAGCAGTCCAAGGATAGTTGGGAGAGGCTCTATGTCACCTGGTAGGCCCATGATGATGAGCAGCTCTATGTGACCCAACATACCAATGGTACACATCAAGGATGTTTACCCCATCAGCCCAAGATGTTCAGTTATATGACTAATGGTCTTACATTCTTTATATTAGATTAGACATGAGTAATACTACCAAATTAGAACCAGGATTCGAGACTTCAGATACGGAGTAGTACTGCTCCTTCTCCGAGTAGCGACAAGGAGTGGGTCATCCATTGGTGTTGGAGCTCCTTCGATTGTCAGACATAACAATGAGGAGAGGAACCCTCCACTTAAGAATAATTGATACCTTGGAAAGAGAACATTCCCCCTTAACAGACTAAGGTGAGGGACACTCTCTACTGGAGCGACATAGGTAACACTGGTTAGTCTAGAGGAGTGATCCCACAACAGAGCATAGTGGCGAGGAGTGGGCCACTTCAATTAGGATTCCTTGGTCATGTTTTAGATGGAATACAATGATAACTAGACCCCTATTGATGGGAACAAGAGCTGGTCCTAATAGAATATCCTGATGGAGCACATTCTCATGGATGTACAATTTTGAATGGGTAGAGATGTACCTAATTGACTGTATCTATCTAATGGGATCCATCAGGGATTTATATTCCTATGGAGTGTGTTCTCCTAGTTTTTTCATTTCTTTTTGAATCATCGGTGTGAATCCAGATTCTAGCATTAAGGTTGGGACCTCTTATTTCACAGTGTCAAAGATATGAATATCTTGATGTTCATGGTATATTAATGGGAATTTACCTGAGTAGAGCTAACAATATTTTCATTGTGTTTTTTCTCATGTGTTTTACCATTATGGTTTAGGGTTACTTTCATGAGTATGGTTTTACTCACTGATGCACACGCATTTCCTACATGTTCCATGTATTGTGTAGACAACCGACACATTGACGTATTCTAGTGAGGACTAGGTCGAGTTGGTGTTCAGTGAGACAAGATAGACGAGACATACTTCTATAGATTCCTACATCCACTCATTTCCTACCCTTCAGGTGGGGTATTATGTGGATTTCTTACAGTGGTATTTTTTACTTCCCTTTAATTAGTTTGTCTTTTTTGGGGTTAATATTTAGCCCTTTTGATTTATAGCATGTACCTTTTCTCAGTTGTTGTTTAGTGGAATGCATGCTTCCCTTCCCAGCTATTTGGGATGTGGTAGTGTGACCATAGGTTGGTACAGGTACATTGGAAAATGTCTATCAATCGTGGGATAATGCCTTCTATGATAGTCACCAGACCCTGGCCTTTGGGAGGATGGATTGGGGTTGTCATGGATTCGGACAATGGGGACGGGTCGTGATAAAGAATCATATTAAATACAATTTCAACCCATCTGTTCAAACATTCTATATAGAAAACACTTCCTAGTTTTGGTATGACATTCCCAAAGGTTCTTTTTACTAAAATATTTTCAAGTTGGAAATAATACATTCTTACAATTAGATTTATGTGATTGATTCATAACCTTCTTTATCCATCTACGCCTCTTTTTATGATTGATTTCAATGTACATGTGATCATCATAAAACTACATTTCTACCCATTAATCACATTGGATAAAATTTTCATAAATATTGAGTTGCCTGGAGGATAATTCCCTTCGGTATCTTGGCTTCATTCTGGAGTAGAAATGATTTATTTTTCTATAAAGATCCCTAATAAGATTTAGAGAATAATTTGATAGTTGGGTGATGTTTTCTTCATACAAATCCCTTAAATATTCATCATTTTTTTCTCATTTCATGGAATTTCTTATCCATCATAAGTTAGACAACTATTGGAAAATATTTTCCATGAAAAAGACTTTGAAATTCATCCCACTCTAAAGATTCAATATACTCTCTCTCCAAGATTTTATTAACCATTGAACACCACCGACCAACTTCACCTTTAACATAGTAAATGGAAATACTAACATTTATATTATCAAAACATCAAATAATATCAAATATATTTCAATGGTATTTAATAAATCCTCCATCTATTATTGGGTCAGAATATCTACTAAAAGAATGAGGGAATTTCATCCTAAAATGTACCCGGATAATCATGGTACTTTTTGGTATATTTGGTTGTTCTATTTAATGGATCCTACCCCCATTTATTTCTTATTTTAGATGATCCATTTAGATTAGAAATATTTTGGTTCAAACTCTCCCCATTTTCATTCATGGATTCAGAAAGCTATATACCTCTCTCATCCTTCTAATTTCAGCTTCCCTGTTAAATCTGTTGGTAACCATTCTGAACAAACATTGAAAATATTAAAAAAGGTATTTTTTAAATTAAATACCATATAAACAGATGGTAAAATCATTTATGTTATTCTATTAACATTATACCAACTCCTCATGTTATCTAAATCGCGCTCTGATACCATCTATAGGGACATGCCCTTACACATAACATATTCCTGGTATTTCAACTAGATTTAACTTATTTACATTCCCAATGATGTTTTTGGTTTGTAGTTATCATAAGTTAGTACATAACTAATACATATCAACTCACATCCATAAAAAGTGGTTACCATGAAAACAATATCCATTTATTCAAAATCATTAATTTTTTAACAGAAAACAACAACATGATTTCTTTGAAAATTCTTTAGACCATTTAATGTTACTCCCTTCATTCTATGACACGTCCTTATAACCTGTGAAAATCATTTAAAAATATTGGATGATAATAAAAAGATATGTAAGGGATATAAAAAGAAGGTAATAAACCATTAGTCCATGAAATCTTATAAATATATGAAATAATTTTCACAAAGGCATTATTCTGACCCATATATATATACATTGGGATAAATGAGATTTCCATAAAACATAAAATAAAAAATATAAAACCATAATTGTATCTTGGGGAAATAATTACTTTTATTATTACCCTAATTTCTACCTTATGGTTTATAACCTTCACATATATATTACAATGTATCCCTAACAACTATCTTAAGGTGTCACTATGGCAATTACACATGGAGTAACCATATAGCCGACCAACAACATAGACATAGAAAATAAATTGGAGGGAGATATATAAACCACCCTTCCATTAATCAATTACAAAGAACCAAAAAATATACAGAAAACGTGAATACTTTCATAAAAACATTGCTTTTGAATTTTGTAAAATAGAATTATAAAAATTATGTTTAAAGGAGGGTCCCGTACAAAAAATCATATAAATGTAGTAAGAATTAATAGAATGAAGGGATTGTATGTGTATTCTGTTAATTCAGCTAATAAATCATCATATTAAAAAAAATTAATCACACTAATAATCATGGTCGCACATAATTAATGTTGTAGAAGGTAAACCCCAAGAATGGAAATTGGGTTAAGAAATCTCTTACCTCAGGATCGTATTACATCATAAAACATTAATCCTACTATATTATGGCAAAAATATTCTAATTAATATTAAAAAAAAATTATAAATTATTTTATGATCATGTTATAATATCATTCCTCCCATTAATTTATAATATTTTTTTCTTTCCAATGCCTTGGGTGTGTTCTTTACATGAATTAAATGGTTGGTTTGTAAAGGATTTCCATGAAGATTGGAAGCAAACATCCAAAAGTGGAATGAAATTGTATTTATATGTTTTCAAAATATTAAATGATGGCATAAATCATTTTTTTATAAGTTATAAGGTTGAATTGTTTGATAAATCATTACTGATATTCGCTTAGATCATTTTGGTGGTTCTTCGATAATAAATAACTGGTTTCGTTATATAATTTATTATCAGGAATATATATTAATTCTAGTACATAAAAGGGGCTATATCATAAACAGTAAAATCTATTTCAACCATTTAAATGGTTTTACAAAATGAATTTATGGAAGATAATGAGATTGAATAAATATCATCCACAATTTTGGTAAATCAATACATTGCATTTGGTGTTTTTATTTCTTAAATAAAAGGGAGGGGGTGAGAAGTAAGTTGATGATTTTTTCCCATATATATGATAATATTAAAATATATATATGATAATGTATATTTCTTTCAACTTTCTCATTTTCAGTTATTTCTGATTAAATATATACTTCAAACATTTATAGTCACTATATATTTCACATATTACTCTATATAGTTGATGCCTCCAATTTTTAAAGAAAAAAATAGCAGTAGCTAATTCCAAATCATGTGTTGAGTAATTTAACTCACTTATTTTCAATTTACCTTATTCATAAGCAATTAAATATTTATTATTCATTTATGCATAGCCATGTCCATTAATCGAAGCATCACTATAGGTAAAAAATCACAATTTCTCAAAGGCTATTCAAAAACTAATGGATTCACCAATATTCTTTTCAATCCTAAAAACATTCATCACATTCATTGGTCATGATCATCATAACACCATTTTGAGTTAATGTTTTTAGTGGGATAGATAAATATGAAAAAATTCCCACAAAATTTTGGTAATAACCTTCTATGCCAATAAAACTATGAATCTCATTCATATTTGATTGTCTTGACCATTCTTAAACAAAATTTTCTAGCAAGATCAATAGTAATTCCATCTTTAGAAAGAAATGTCACCAATTAATGATTTTTAGTAACAAAACTCACACATTCTAAATTTCTCATATAGGGTTTTTATTTTGGTTATGTAAGAAAACCTTTATATAAATTTCATGATCCTATTTTATTTTATAATATACCAAAATATCATTAATAAACAAAACCACAATTATATCAAATAACTCATGGAATATTCTATTCATAGTATCCATAAATATAGTTAGTGAGTTAGTGAACCCAAACGACATAAATAATAAATGTATAATGGATAAATGTAGTAATAAATGTGGTCTTTGGAATATGTGATTCTTTTACATTCAATAGATGGTACCCCGACCGAAATTCAACTGTTGAAAAATACTAAGCTCCTTGGATCTGACCAAACAAATCATCAATATGAGGACAAAGATACTTGTTCTTAATATTGATGTTATTCTAGGATCTATAATAATTTTAATGTTTCATTTAACCGTCATTCATTTGAACAAACTAGATTGGCACACCCATGTTGATGTGGTAGGTCGAATAAAGACTTTATATAATAACATTAATAAAAGCATCATTAACTCTAAAAGTTCAATTTTACCAATTTGATAAGGGGGTTTTTAAATATTATTAGCATTAGTAACCAAGTCAAAGGCAAATTCAACTTATCGATAATGGTATCATACCAGTAATATCACAATGAAAAAAATCATGATACTCATTTACCAATAGAACATCATTAATCTGAGGAGTTCATTTTTTTCATTAATATGTGCAAGGTAACATTTATTTCCATATTTTACTAGTTTCTCTAATTCTTGATATATTATCAATGGTATGTTTTCTTTATTTTATAAAAATTGAAATTCTTTCTCAAATGAAGCATATTTATCTCTATATTCACTCTTAGCATGGTAAATAGAAATATAATCCATACCCAGATTAACATGAAACTCTTGTAGTAGAAAAACAACAAGGTTTATTTGTATATTAAGTTCATAGACAAGGACATAAATATTCGTATAAGTGCATTTTGACTCCAAATTCCCCCCATGTGTTTTACAATATGTTCGGGATACATTTATTGTGATAGAGTTCCCAATATACTATAACTATTCTCATAAATGAAATAAGGTGTAGACCTCGAATAAAATAACAACATGGAATAATCTTAATAAAAAATTGTGTGCCTTGTAATATGTCATTTGATGGCACAAAATCTACTAAATTAGTTGAAAATGACTTCACAACATATTTCAGCGTATGGTTCAAATGATTACCATCATTTAAATTATTCATATGGAACTCATTTTCATAATGAGTCATTTGATTAAATTTAAAACATTTAAGTAACATTTTATCAGATTCTGTTTTAAAATTAACTTTTTTAGTATAGTTTCAAGCCTTAGCACCCATTTGACCACATTAAAAGAACATACAAGAATTGAATAGGTATTCCCCTATATACTTTTTAACAAAATTTTCACAAATTCTAAAAATATTTTTCATATCATCATACTTTTTTGAATAAATTTTAGCTTTGGTCTGCCATATCGTCCTTTTGTTCTACTATTTGTTAAGGACCACATGATCATTGAAAAACTCTATTTCCTCCTTCTAGGCACATTGAATATGATTTTAATAACTTTTTAACTCACTTGATTCCAATTCCCATCTATAATTTGGATTTAATCTTGAGTAAAAAATATTGATTTTACTATAAAGATCCCATATGAAATTGGGATCATACCTTGCCAATTGATTGAATTAATTTTCATAAGCCCCCACTGAGTCGTCCTCTTACCTCAATTCCAAGATCTATTTTTCCATCCTATATCGAACAGCTTAAGGAAAATATTTCTCAACAAACATACCTTTGAATTCATCCCAACTGGGAGCATAAATATCTTCACTATCCTTGATATTATTAACCACAAACCACAACTAATTGTATTCACCTTCAAAATGGTAACAAGTTAGAATAAACTTTTGATTTTTAGAACAGCCAGTGAAATTGAATATATTTTCTATGGATTTAGTACATTCTTCATCTAGCATAAGGTCAGATGATTATTTGAATGATGGGGGATGTTGCCTCATGAAATGCTCCATTAATAACACGTTCCTCTATGGTTTATCTAGCTAATATTATTCATCGATACCATTACCATTTATAGCCAGAGTCAATTGTTCCATCACTACAACAAACTGTTCAGTTCCGATTTTGACAATATCAAGATTGTAATTTAGAAGGTTTTTTCCTCTGGATGTCGTCCTAGCCTAGCTTCCTTATTTCCACTACTGAAAAATATTTTGAATAGTTATATCTTCAGAAAAGAAACACAGTAGTCTTAAAAATGATATATAATTTCAATTTTAGAATAAGGAAAAAATAATTTTTTGTGATTTATATTAACAATATTATAACCCTTAAAAACAAAAAATCGAAACTAACTATAAAGCCCCATCATAAATCAATACATAATCTTGAGTTATGTTAAGAATTCACATTGAGGATCTTTTCATGTTTATAATTTTAGAAAATTAGGACATAACAAATACATAATAACAAAAAAATTTACAATGTGGATACCACTACAACATTATCAATTTATTCTTAAACAAAATGGTTTTAAAAGTAATGTTGATTTATTTTTCTTAAAAAATTATTTTTGAATTATTTTTTCTTTTACCCATCCTTATACCCTAGGAAAACATTTTAAAAACATGGGATGGGCACAAAAAAATTTAATTGATTTAAAATAAAGAAAAGAAAATGTTAGTCCATGAATATTTATAAACCTATGAATAAATAATAATCCTAAAAAACATCATAGAAATAATAAATTAAAAATAAAACTTATGAAATCCATATCATACTTACATTGTAACTTGCAAAAATATTAAAGGAGTAACCTTGATGGTTTGGTTTGGAATAGAAATTAATGTATATTTCAAAAATATCTTAGAAGAAATCCTATTTTTTAACTCCATCTCAGTACCCAATGCATTTTAGAGCTATCACCGAGTTACCCACCGTCATTTTACCATGGAACAACAAGTATACAAAATCAATTCCAAATAAACATAACATAATCATAATAGATAAACCATACATAAAAGAAAAATAAAATTTCCACATTTCAATCATAACATATCATTTCAAAATATAATAAATTCATTATAAAAAACATTTTAAATTCCAAAATACCAAAAAAAGAGATATTCTAATTACTTTTCTTTTAAAAACATTATGGATTGTCAAGGAATCCAAATTCCAAATAATAGTAACAGAGGTAAGAAGGTAGTTATTGCCGCATATGAAAAGAACACATTCCATTTTTCATTTAGTAACCACATAATATAAATGGATTCATTTTGAAAAACATTAAATGATATTAAATGTAAATGGTTTTTATTATACACCGTATAAAAAAGAAGATGGTGTATATATTCGATGAATGCCTTAATGACAGGAGATTGAGATGAAGTCCCTCATATTGTGTCTGACTCATCTGGTACAATTGTTATATTCTTGAATAATAATCATGGGTATATTTTACATGAATGCGAATCTTTTTCATGTTTATTGTTCATTTTATATCACTTATTAACATGTTGTAATAATTATATAATTATTTATGTTTATTTCAGAATGTTTGTTGATATTCGATGCTTGAGTCAAAAATGAACATGGTTTTCATGTCACTAGTCCATGTTTTCATATGTACATCATCTCTATAATATAATACAAGACATAATCATCACTTTTTTAATTAATCATGATTATTAAATCAAACCACTAATTATGGTAATGAAAAATGAACAAAATTATATTCATGGAGATGGTACGCCGTACGTACGCAAGAGTAACATTTTCAATTTTCATTGATCGTTAGTAAAGTAATGTAACTATTATTTTATCTCTCCCTAATGATAATAATAAAATTAGAATCCTAATAATCATTTAAATATTCTTATGTATATCATACATGTGATGTGGTGAATAAAAACAATTAATATTGCTTTATGGCGGTGATAGTTCACATGTAACAATGTTACTGTTCTTATGTGCATAAAATGTAAGAACATTTGGAAATATAATTATTTTGAGATGATAAATTATTCTTTAGCATCACATATGAATATTAATTATATCATTATAACTAATCATGATATACTTTAACGGATAACAAAATAAATTGGTTTGTGGAAGTGTTAATTCATACGTACCCACGAATGATTAATTATTTTTTCATTTGATGGATGTAGAGATGGATTTAGGTGATATTATTGACATAAAAACATCTATGTTTAAATATTATTATGATTTTTTATTTTATAATGGTTTTATTTGACTTGAACGAAGTGTAAGAACAAAAAAAATTGAAATAATTAAAGAAAATGCTTCCTATACTTGGGTGGATCACCATTGAAGAGCACCTTAACTCCATAAAGTAGGGTATTCTGCCTAAACTAAGGCCTCAACCACATGTTGATGAATTCTAGGAATATTTTTGGGAATATAGTGGACGAAAAAATGGATTTTGAATGGTCAACATTAGAGAAGAGGTGGTTTCTTTTTATAGGAGAGGGGAGGGGAACCGTTGGAAACTCAGAAAATATTTAATTAATACAAAGTAATTTTTTTATAAAAATAATTCCATGATGAGCTATGTAAAATATGATATGGGTATAGTAATAAATCCTCTAGTAAAATAATTTTTAAAAGTTTATTGATTTTAATTTTAACCTTATATTTTTTATTTACCCTTAATATTTCTCATTTAGATGTAATTTTGGTAATGACATTTTCAATATTAAAAGAAATTAAATTTTACTTATATTGGGTCAATTCACTATAATTGTGAACATAATGAAATTTAATTACTTATAGTCATAAAATTTTTATTATAAATGAAATTTAGGATTTTTAAATAATTTAATAAATTTTAATTTTTATAAAACATCAATTATATCAGCATTTACACTATTAATTTTATTGAATTCAAATAAACTCTAAACATAGATATAACATCAAAAAAGAAGTTAATAGTTTTATAAAAAGTCATATTAACCTATAAAAATCATGTATGAAATAAATAATGTCATATAATATAAATTTTAATATTTATAATATTATTTATTTGATTCCTTCAATAATTAGACAATCATTGCATCATCATTTTGTCACAATCAAAATTAATAATAAAATGTCTAAAAGTTATAAATAAAATATAATGATGTAATAAATATAAATATATTTATTATTAATATTTATTATAAAATATATAAGTTATATAAACACATATATATAATAACTTTAGTAAGAAGGTATATGTTTATATCATATTTTCCTATGTTTTAATTTAAATGTTGTAAGTGTCACTATCACACACAATTGGAATCCAAGGGCCAATAATTCATCCCATGGTTTTTCATGGACATACATATTTCATAAAATATTATTATTATGATTATTAGGATAGTTTTATCTTATTACAATATTTTTACCATTATTTAACTATTTTACCCTTTAACCGTGGTAAATAAAAATAATTACCCAAGCCATTATTCATCATGTCCAAAATAAGGGTCCTACTTAAAAAATCTTGACCTCTTGATTCCAAATATTGATACCACTTTTACATATTAAAAACAAATATGTTTTCTTAATTAAATAAAAAATAATTCATGTTTTCTAACTGAGTAAATTATTTTTTTAGTATAAACCGTTATAATATTGACATCTCCTTATATAAAATTTCAATGTGATATTACTTACAATGACCAACCCAGGATAAAACGATAAAAATTTAATTCAATTACACTTTAAATCCAATTTAATAGATATCTTAAAAATATAAAAAAATTAGACGAAAAGTCAGTTTTGAATTAAAGTGTAGTATTATCAAAATTCATCAAAATATGAATTTTATCAGAAAAATATCAAACTTTCAAGAAAGATAAATGTTGATATCCTTTTTCCAAATAATAATAATATTTTTATTCAAATTAAACCTTTAACAGTGAAAAATAATATATTTAAAAAAATTAAATAAATTGGCAATAAAATTTTATTCTTATGTTGTTAGAGTATTTTATGATAAAATTGGATTTATTCTCATTTTAAGCCTCCAGAAATTATTTTATGAAAGTAAAAACATTAGGAAAACTATTATAAACACAATATAGTAAGTTATATTCTTTCTCTCTAATACAATGATTAGGTGAAAACTACCATATTATATAATAAAATTAATAATGCAATATTTTTTTATAACTCAATCTTGTGGGTAATGAATGATTTTGAAGAAACTCAGGGTTGCATTTTGGGTACTCTATCAGAAAAAGAATCCCCGTTTATGTAATATTAATATCTAATTCATCAATATTAATAGATATAAAAATTTATTATTCTATAAATCACTATTATTTTACAAATATAATGGATATAAATAAAAAAATATGACTTAAAATTCAACTTGTAAAATTAACATGTCATCCAATTATTTACCACATTACAATTAAGGTAACTAAATCATCACTCAAGTGTACATATGACCCACCATCTCCATGAATCGATGAAATTAATTCTTAACATTGACCATACAATAATGATTATAAAAATTTATATGATGAGTGAATATAATATATATGAACATAATATAATTCTGGATATTTAACACCCCAAGCTTCCATGGTACGATTCCCTATTAATAATGCAATAACATGCATTGTACTAAACTTCGAGATTTGAACACACCACGACCAATCCAAGTAGTTGTTATGAAGAGTAATACCCACTTTTTGAAATCTTATACACATTATCATTCATAATGGGCTTCATTTTTGGATTTGGAATATTGAAAATATCTTATGGTGAACTTTTGGAACATTTCTGGTAACTTTCATATTTTGATGAATAATGAAAATTACTAAATTTTAATTAAAAACAACATTTTTAATCAAAATAATTAATAGTGTTAAATTATGAATTTGATTGGTTTTAAAGTATATTTAAAATAAATTGTTACCATTTAATACAATTTTGGTTATTGAACGTAATTTCACATTTAAATCGGACAGAAACAAGTGTCAATCTTTTGATAGTTATTATTTCTTAAAAACACGCTTTTTGTTATGAAAACGTGAATTAATTTTAAATTAATTTCTGCCACTTCTGTGTTTTGAATTTAAAAAAATGGATTCCATATTTAGAATCCGGTGGTCCAGATTGTGAAAATAGGAAAATTTAATTTTTAGATATTTTGAATAATTACTTCAGTAAATATTTTATTTACCGTGGTTAATGGGTAAATTCGGTAAATAAGGATAAAAATAATATTATAATAATAAAAAAACCAATAAAACATGTCCTAACCCAATTGGATGATACATTTCCGACCATGGTCATCCTTGGGTCAATTTTGGGACCCCATGGATCCACTTGTAGATGATAATGACACTTTATATTAATTACGTTAAAGTAAATACAAAAAATCACATAAGAATATATATTTTAGAAAAACAATTATTACATATGGTTATATATGTTATATTGTCAACTATAAATAATAATTAGAAATATAATATGATTTCCTACATATTGGTATATTATTTATAATTTTTAAACATTGAATAATTAAATTTATTTATGAAACAATAATGATGAAATATTTTCTTTATTAATGATTGAATCAAATAATTGGTATTATAAATATTAAAATAAATAAAATTTGTAATTTTTGATACCATACACGAATTTTATTGATTAATATTACATGTTATTATTTATTTAAGGAATTTTGTTTGAATTAATAATGTTGTTAAGACTTTATCAAAAATAAATTATTAAATAGTGTCAAAATTGACATAAAAGAGTTTTTAAAACATATATTATATTATAAATTCATATTCTATTCCTATAAATCTAAGGGCAGACAATAAGTCTTATATAATGTTACTTGTATCATTAATTGACCAGTTGGGGGTCTTTTGGATGTATATAGTATGTTTATTAACCATATAATATAAAAATACAAAGTGACATGGTAAATGTCAAACTATTTAACTAAGAGTTAAATATTAATGATAAGGTTAATATAGCGACCTAAACCTGCCTAAAATCTATTGCATGAAAGTATTTAGACCCATCCACACCTTATACTTTGAATAATTTAATTTTGAACCATTAGAAACCGAATATGAATTTATTATAAATTAATACATTATGTTTTTTCTAAAGAGCCCCTCCTCCCCCTTATAAAAGGAAACCACTTCTAAATAATTATTTATAACTTAAAAGCTCTGTGGTTTGGACAACCTCTTCCCAAATACCCTCTCAACTATCCTCCCTTAATCATAGAGGCATTCCTTTAGTCATTAAGCCAACCGATGGATCTCTTTTGATCAAATCAAAAGGATGAACCCGAAGAAGATTTAATGTTTTCATCACCCTCTTTCATGTTATTTTCTTATTCAACTTATTCTTTCTTTGTTATTTGAATTGTAAAATAATAACTCCAATATCTTCTATATACTGTGATGTTATTACAAATACGGTACAACCATATTCATTATTCTATCCATATTTTGAATGACATGTCACCATACATGCGTACGTATGACCTACCGTCTCCACATCGTGGAGTAATTGTTATTCCATATATTATTATTTGGATGGGCATAATAATGATGTGTAATTCATTAAAATAATTAATATAAAAATATAATTATTATTTAAATATGATGTAACATCCAATTATATCTTATTTTCATATAAAAAAAATGATATTTTCGCTCGTGCGTACATAAGGATTACCGTCTCCACGAACGCGATGAGATTCATTCCCCATCATATCCATTCAGGACTAAATTTAATTTGATGATTAAAAATAATTTTTAGAGAAAAAATATCATTCTTGATATGAAAAAGATACATCCCATCAATAAAAAATATGGCTCATGTAACAAATTATATAAATGAAAATGAATCTGTTAACACCCGAAACGATGATAATACTATGATATTATAAAAAAATAGATGTTAACAGATCATATATGATATCATATAAATTTATATGATTCATGTATAATCCAATAAAAATTATTTCACCAATATACAGGTGGTTAACCTACCCTCGACCAAGGTAAAGGTACAAAGTAAGGGATTTCTTATCTCACTTTTAATTCTGTGACATTTTCATTGTTCACCACTTATTTATTGCATGTGGTGTGTGTACTGCCCATGATTGTATTCATTGTGTAATGTACTTTAATTTATGGATATCTAAATCATCATTGTATGATACTTCTTACATGGTTTTATGTTTCTTAAGTTAAAAAATCGATAAGGTAATTTGAAATTTCAATTTCCACTCATCTGGCTTTACGAATACATCATTGATTATTTTACTCAAAGATTTTGTGTGGAATCACAATTTATTTTCATATGTGATAATTTCTGCTCCACTTTCTATGGATATAAATTTGATACACATTATCCCAATATTGATAAATTCTCAAGTCATCGATATGAACTTGATAAGAGTAATTTTAACTCAATCTCCATTTATTGATTTAAACATCTAATTCATTGGTGTTGTTTTTAAAAGAATATGTTTGAATGTACTTTTATTGTTTTACACTGAATATCCAACAATATTGACTGTATTTATATTTTTCTCACATAAATATGTCACTGATTTATCCTTAACCTGATGATACGGAATTTATGAGAGATTTCATCTCAATTTACATTCCTTTGAGACTCCTTTGTTGTTATACAGCAAACCACTTTTATATGGTGTATATAATAAACTTTGACATAGTATATCATTAATCCCTTTATTCTCATGATATTGCAATGTTTTTATTACCTCAATTATTTTTCTTAAAGTGCCTCTCTTTTGGTTAGGAACTCTAACTAAAATATCATTTTAAAATGTTTTAAATATTTATTATTCTAAATATTTCTCATTAATGTACATGTTTTAAAAATGGTTTTATGGATTTATTTACATGGAAATTAATGTTTTCAAATCAAAATTCCTTTTAAAAGTTTAAATAAGTATGTAACACTTTGATTAACAAATATTTTTTAAATAGCTTCTTGATAAACAATGAGTCTTTTAAATGTTTTCATAAAAAGGGAGATATTTCTCTCAAATAGTTTTCATGACTATTTTCATCTATGTCAATATTCTTCATTATTCTCGATTGAGGTTAATATGTTATAATAAAATCTAAAATATTGTATTGAATAAGTTATGTTTGACTGGGGATGTGCTATTTTTATACCATTCATAGTTTATGGATAAAGTATTGACATTTTGTATGCTAGTTTTAATAAGAATGTTTATGTTATGTTTTAAAATATTCATATGAGGAATTCATTGGACTTAGTATTTGAAAGGTGGAGCCCTCTATAGCTCCTCAATGCATTGGTAGGTCTCATGAGACAAACTAGTGTCTTGGCACAATGCATTGACAAAATATTATTTGTAGTCTTGGCACAAGGCCTTGACTATGTGGTTATCATAGTCTGGAATTATGCATTCCATTATTATGAAAGTGGTTATTGATATTGCATGTGATTATTTGACTAGTAGAATATCCATGTGAGTAAGTTAATGGAACTATTTCATTTTATCTTTACTGTATTATTCTGAAGTTCATGTTTAAAAGTCTTTTCTTTTAGTTATACACTGCCTAAAATGTTTATGCTTATTTATGAATATTTCTGCTATATTGTTATCCTTACTGAGCATCTAAGCTCACCAATTTCTATGTTTAATTTTTCCCAAGATTTAAAGAATTATTTTATGAATTTCCTATAGGGACAGTCTGAGGGGTTATGATTGTAGTCTATAGAAACAATGTTGGTGTAGTTTTTCACTTTTTGATTTAATGTAAACTTTATGAATGTATCTAGTGAATTCAAGGCTACTAAACTAAGGCATTTTTCGAGACTTGACCTTTTGTGATCATGCCAATGATACGTAACAATGCCCCGACTCTGGGTAACTATGGTCGAGGCGTTACAGTTTTTATCAGAGGATGTTTAGTACAAACCTTGGGTGCTAGATTTAGATAAACTATGATTAGAGAACACAGACCTAAGATAGACATTGAGGATTAGTATAGAAGAGCTTCCTAGAATTTTGGTATTGTAGAGATTTTGTGAGTTTTCCAAGCAATACATCCCTATGTGGATACGAGCAGGTAGAGTCGGCTCTGGCATAGATGTACGTAGGGGTAAAACCTGAAAACACTGCTTTAAGCTAGTCTCGAATGGGAACTGCTGCACAAAAATGGGCCTTGCTGCACTCTAGGTCACGACACTCCCGGGGGATATTCTTAGGATAATTTACATTTCCATTACAAACCAATTTGCATATTTTAATATAATAAGAGAATAAATGACCTTGGTTAATCCAAAGGTGTTTCTAATTAAGAATAATGTGTCATGATATTCTCTAAATGATTTTATGACTATTGTTTCTCACACAATGCTTTCTGGTTTTAGTCAACTTCTAGGTTCCAAGGAAGTCATAGTGACTATGAGAATGATGTACAAGGTGGGAACAGTGGTTTAAATGAGCAACAAAATGTAATTTTGATAGGTGTAAAATATATCTTGTTCATTGCAAATCATTTTTCCAAAAATATGATCAAGAACATATATATTAACAAACTCTCAGACTCATCAATGAAGAGAAAGGTAGTGAATGATTAGATCTCCAGCTGTGGAGACCATGGAGAGAAGAAAGCTCAATTTCCATCATGTAGGAAATGTGGAAGGAGACACCCAGTAAAGTGTCTCAATGGAACAAATAAATGATTTACGTGCGGGAAGGAAGAAAATAATGTAAAATATTACCGAGGAAAACTGAAGAGTACTATGGAAGAAAATAAAAATGGTCCCAAAAATCCATTTACAGTCATTTTCTGTAAATGTAGGGGACCTAGCCATTACCCGAGTGAATTCCTTATTCAATAGGATGACATCTTGGTCAAGTAAGAACCTATGTGGAAATAAATGGATAGAAAACATTTTAATGGTATTAGTGCTCTATGTTGTTGAGATTACTTTGGATGAAATTTCTCTTATATGTGTAACCCTCCAATTTATCATGTGAAAATGATATTTGACGAAAACTATCTTTTCTCTGGTGGATATAGTTATAAATAACAATTTGTTTTTATATTGTAATTGGGTTTGAGGAAATTACAAGTTATTCTATTTTGGGATGAAAATGCAAGGTATGAGATAACATGTGTGGTTAAATTATGTTATGGTTATTTTGAGGAATTTATCTAATTTTGGTAATTTAATAAAATATAGTTTTTGAAAAACGACAATAGCAGACCGTGTGAAAACTCGTCGCGTCGGACAAAGCTGTGGGAATCGAACCCACAACTAAAGTGCGATTGGGATTTATCACCTACCAATGAACTACGTGAATTCCATGGTTATTGTGACTAATTATTTATTGTTAAATGATTTTATTGATAAATCATAAGTTGATTTGGGATCTTATGTCTTATCAAATGAATACCCTTAGTATAGAAAAATGATTTAGTGATTAAGTGATTAATGATATTTTGGAAGACGTTCACTCTGTTGGGAACACTATATGCCTAAGGAAAATATAATACTATGGGATTTCATTTATGGAGTAATGGTGGATTTTTATCTATGTTTTTATTGTGGATTTATAGTGATTTTTGGTTATTTATGGAAATTATTAACCTATAATAGAGAATATGTGATTAGGTTAATTATTTTTAAGTATGTGACTTTAAGAGTAGTCAATGTCATTTGGAGATACAATTTAATGTGGAAGACTAAATAACCAAATTACTCTATGTTTTTGTTTTAAATATTATTTTGGATTATATTGAAGGATTTTAAATATAATTGTTTATTGAATGGTATTTATTTAACCATGGGGTATTTTTGGTTTAATTTTAGAAATTAAGATTAGTGTTTATTTCTATACAGGAATATTATTTTGGGGGATGAAATGATATTTTACTAACCATTATTGTTTGTATTAATCTCTAAAGACAAGGTAAATATATAGTTTATTGTTTGTGAAACATGTAATTCTTTAGAAGTTGATTCTAGCTCTTCCGGTGTGACCGAGTCATCTTAAATACTCACTGTTTAACAAAATGAGTTAGTAGTAGAAATTTATTAAAAAATGAGAATATACTTAAAGGATATCTGTTTATGTTCTTGGTCAATCTCATAAATAAATTCCTCATCTTTATGAAACGTAACTTTAAAAAAACATTGTCCGTTTACTTTTCCCACTAGGAAACTAATGATTGTTTGTCCAATCAAAAATTTGTAGTTTTCTTGTTGTTAACTTTCACCTGACCAGGTTTTATATACCTCTCCATCAGAACATGACACTTAGTTTATCATCCATATCCATTTTTTTACACGGAATCCGAGTATTGGTTATCTCGGGTGACCTTTGTACTTCTCTTTCTTTCTTTTTATTGTGATAGTTATATTGAATCTTTTTCGGATTTGGGTATTTCCATTATATTCCCAAGCCCAATTATAAAAATTGTGAGGATGAAATTTATTGAAGTAGGGCATAATATAACACCCCAAGCATCCATGGTATGTTTCCCTATGAATAATGAAATATCATTCATTGTACACACATTCTAGATTTTAACACACCACGACCAATCAAATTAGTCGTTATGAAGAGTAATACCCACTTTTTGAAATTTTATACATTTTATCTTTCAAAATGGACTTCATTTTTATATTCTGAATATTGAAATTATCTTAGGGTGAACTTTCAGAACATTTATGATAACATTCATATTTTGATGAATAGTGAAAATTACTAAATTTCACTTAAAAACAACTTTTTAAATCAAAATAATTAATAGGGATAAATTATCAATTTGAGTGGTTTTAAAGTAAATTTAGAATATTTTTTTCCATTTAATACAATTTTGTTCATTGTAAATAATTTCACATTTAAACCGAACATAAACAAGTGGGAATCTTTTGATAGTTATTATTTTATAAAAACACGCTCTTTGTTTTGACAACGAGAATTAATATTTAATTAATTTCATCCATTTCTGTATTTTGAATTTAGAAAAATGGATTCAATATTTAGAATCAGGAGGACCAAATTGTCTAAATAAGTAACTTTTATTTTTAGACACTTTGATTAATTATTTCGGTAAATATTTTATTTAACGTGGTTAAATGGTAAATCCGGTAAATAAGGGTAAACAAATAATTTTATAATAATAATAAATTACACTAAAACGTTTCCTAAACCTATTGTTTGATACATTTCTGACCATGGACATATTTGGGTCGATTTTTGGACCCCAAGGATCCACTTGTAGGTGATAATGACACTTTATATTAATTAAGTTAAAGTAAATACAAAAATGACATAAGCATATATCTTTTAGAAAAACAATTTTTACATAGGGTTATATATGTTATATTTTAGACTATAAATATTAATTAGAAAGCTAAAAAGATTTCATACATAATGGTATATTATTTATAATTTTTTGACATTGAATAATTAAATATATTTATGACACAATAATGATGTTTTATTTTCCTTATTAATTAATGAATCAAATAATTGTTAATATAAATATTAAAATAAATATAATTTGAAAGTTTTGATTCCATCCAAGAATTTTAATGATTAATATGAGATGTTAGTATTTTGTTAATGAATTTTTTTTTGAACTAATAAAGTCGTTAAAAATTAAAAAAAAATGAATTATTAAATAGTGTCAAAATTGACATAAAAGAGTATTAAAAAAAATATTATATTATTAATTTATATTCTATTCCTAAAAATCCTAGGTTTGGCCAAAGGACATATATAAGGATATGTTTATCATTTATTGACCACTTTGGGTCTCTTGGAAGTATATAGTATGTTTATTGACCATATAATATAAAAATACAAAGTGACATGGTAAATGTCAAACTATTTAACTAAGAGTTAAATATAAATGATAAGGTTAATATAGTGACCCAAACCTGTCCAAAATCTATTGGATGAAATGATTTCTACCTGTCAAAACCATATAATTTTAATAATACAATTTGAAGCCATTAGAACCTGAATATGAATTTATTATAAATTAACACTTTAAGTTATTCATAAAGATCCCATCCTCCCCCTTATAAAAGGACACCACTTCTAACCAATTATTCATACCTTAAAAGCCTTTTGGTTCGGCCAACCTCTGCCCAAATACCCTCTCAACTATCCTCCCTTAATCTTAGATTCCATCCATTAGTCATAAATCCATCATATGGAGCCCTTTTGATTAAATCAAAAGGAAGAACCCAAAGAATAGGTAATGTTTTCACCACCCTCTTTAAAGTTCCTTTCTTCTTCATCTTATTCATTCTTTATTATTTCCATTCTAAAATAACAATTCCAGTATCTTATATATACTGTGATGTTATTATAAATATGTTACAACCATATTGAGTAATATATCCATACTTTTATTGACATGTCACCATACATGCATACGTATGACCTACCGTCTCCACGTCGTGGTGTAATTGTTATTCAATATATTATTATTTGGATGGGTATAATAATGATGTGTAATTAATTTAAATAATAAATATTATATGATAATTATTATGTATATATTATATAACATCCAATTATATATTATTTTAATATCAAATGAATGATATTGTCGCTCGTGCGTACGTACAGATTACAGTATCCACAAACGTGATGAGATTAATTCCCCATCATATCCATTCAAGACTAAATTTAATTTGACGGTTAAAAATAATGTTTAGAGATATGATATCATTATTTATATGAATAAGATACATCCCATACATAAGAAATATGGCTCAAATAACAACGAATATAAAGGAAAATGAATATGTTAACACCCGAAACGATGATAATACTAAAATATTATCAACAAATCAATGATAAAAGATCATATAGGATATCATATTAATGTATATGATTCTTTTATAATTAAATTAAAATTATTTCACCATTATACTAGAGTTTATCCTACCCTCGACCAAGGAATATATACAAAGTAAGGGGTTTCTTATCTCACTTTTAATTCTGTGAGATTGTCATTGTTCCCCATTTATTTATTGCATGTGGTGTGTGTTATACCCATGATTCTATTCATTGTGAAATGTAAATTAATTTGTGGATATCTACATCATTATTTTATGATCCTTCTTTCATGGGTGTATGTTTTTTATGTTACCAAATCGATAAGGGAATTTTAAATTTCAATTTCCACTCATCCAGCTTTACGAATACTTCATTGGTTATTTTACTCCATGATTATGTGTGGAATAACTTTTTATTTGCTTATGTCATAATTTCAACCTCCCTTTATATGGATATACTTTTTATACACATAATCAATCCATTGATAAATTCTCAATTCATCGATATGAACTTGATAGGAGTAATTTTAACTCAATCTCCATTTATTGAGTTAAACATCTAATTCCATGGTGTTGTTTTTACAAGAATATATGTGAATGTCCATTGATTTATTTAAACTGAATATCCAACCATATTTAGTGTGTTTATATTTTTCCCAGATAATTATGTCATTGATTTATCCTTAACCTAAGGATACGAACTTTATGAGAGATTTCATCTCAATTTACATTCCATTGAGACTCCTTCGTTGTTATACAAAAAATCACTTTTATATGGTGTATATACTGTACTTTAACATAGTATATCATGAATCCCATTATTATCATGATATTACAATTTTTTTATTTCCTCAATTATTTGTATTCAAGTGTATCACTTTTGTTTATGAACACTAACTAAAATATCATTTTAAAATGTTTTAAATATTTATTATTCTAAATATTTCTCATTATTGTCCATGATTTAAAAATGGTTTTAAGGATTTATTTACGTTTACATTAATGTTTTCAAATAAAAATTCCTTTTAAATGTTTCAATGTGGTACAGGACACTTTGATTCAAAAACATATTTTAAATGGCTTCATTATAAATAATGAGTCTTTTAAATGTTTTCATAAAAAAGGGGATATTTCTCTCAAATAGTTTTGATGACTATTTTCATCTATGTCAATATCCTTCATTGTTATCAATTGAGGTTAATTGGTTAAAATATAATCGTACATATTATATTGAATGAGTTATCTTTTACTATTGATGTGCTATTTTTATACCATTTATAGTTTGTAGATAATGTATTGACATTTCGTATGCTAGTTTTAAAATTAATGTTTATGTTATGTTTCAAACATTTCATATGTGGAATTCATTGAACTTATTAAGTGACGAGTGGAGCCCGCTATAGCTCCTCGATGGATCGGTAGGTCTCATGAGACAAACTAGTGTCATTGCATAAGGCCTTGTAAAAATCTTATTTGTAGTCTTGGCACAAAGCCTTGACTATGTGGTTATGATAGTCTGGCATTATGCATTCCATCATTATGAAAGTGGTTATTGATATTGCATGTGATTATTAAACTAGTAGAATAGCCATTTTAGTAAGAAAATGGAATTATTTCATTTTTTATTTTCTATATTATTCTGTAGTTCAAGTTTAAAAGGCTTTTGTTTTAGTTATACATTGCTATAAATGTTTATGCTTATTTTTGAAAGATTCCACTATATTGTTATCCTTTCTGAGCCACTGATCTCACCCCTTTCTATGTTTTATTTTTCCTGGATTTGAAGAAGTATTTTATGAATTACAAGTAGGGATAGTCTGAGGGGTTATGAGTGTGGCCTATGGAAACAATGTTGTTATAGATTCTCACTTTATGATGTAATGTAATCTTTATGAATGTATCTTGTGATTCCAAGACTACTAAACTAATCGGTATTTTGAGACATGATCTTTTGTGATCATGCCAATGATACGTAATAATGCACTGACTCTGGGTAACTGGGGTCGCGGCATTACAGTATATGAAGAAAATATATCATGTACATAAGAAGAAAGTCTTACATGACCAATAAACATAGAAAAATGATGCCATTGATAGCTAAACTAATGGTAATAAAGAAATATTATTAAAAATATGATATAAGAAAAATTTATATGATAACTTAAATATCGATATAGTTCTGGTATAATTTAATATCATTTTTTAACCACTATACTAGAGGATAATGCACCATTAACTAAAGAAAAGTACATGGTATGTGTAACATCCCAGGTGAATAAAGAATATGAGTTTTTCATATTTATTATTTTTTGAATTAAATATTAATTTTACTTTTAAAGGGTTTCTATGTTCGATAGCGTACCTGATACACAACAACGGGTTTCTTTGATATCTTACATTTCACACTAATAATATATTATTATTTTAAATGGTAGTTAACTCATAGTCATTGTATTGGCAGGAATGAACTTAACTAACTTCAATATGATTATACATTTTTGTTAAATATATTTACATTTATCCAATAAAAGTAGGAGGCTTAAAACGTGAATAAATCTAATTTTAAGCATAATTTACATTAAAAGGCTAATTTATCCCCTTTTAACGGCGAACCCTTTTTTAATCTAGTTTTGGCCACTTTAATACTATCTATATGACCAAATAAAAATCCTTCTTTTGAATAAAGACATCAAAATTTACTTTGTGTAATTGTTTTGGAATTTTTCCGATAAAGTTCATTTATTAATGAATAGTGAAAAATATTGTATTTTAATTCAAAAGTGACTTTTATTCTTATTTATATATATGGTTAGATTTTACTTTTAATTGGTCTTAAAGTTAAATTAATTTATATTTTTACCATTTAATCAAATTTTTGTCATTGGAATTAATTTCACTTTAATATTTGACGTAAACATGTATCAATCTTTTGATATTTATTGTTTCTTTAAAAATACGCTATTCGTTTTGATAATAGGAATTAAATTGAACATTAATTAATTCCACTTATAGGTATTGAATTTAAAAAAATATACATCATTTATGAATTCAGAATATCAAATATAGCTTAGGCTGAATTTTTGGTATTTTTCTAAAAAACTTCAATTTTTGATGAATTGTGAAACCACTTACTGGTAGTTAAAAAAACTGCCTTTTTCATTCAAATGAAATTTTACCATTTCTGTGAATTTAATTTCAAAAATATTACATACATGGTTGTTATCAAGAAGTAAAATTTGGTTCATTAAGATGAAAATAATTTTTGGTGAATAATATCTTTTGACTTTTATTTACCACGGTTAAAGGTAAATATGGTAATTCAAGGTTAAAAGAATATTATAATAATTTAAAATTACATTAACAATTGTCCAAAACTTATTGGTTGATTCATTTACGGCCATGGGAATCTTTGGGTCAATTTTTGGACCCCTTTGAGCCACATGGGAGTGAAAATGACAATTTAGATTAATTAACTTAAGGTTAAGACAAAAATGACAAAAGAAAATATATTTTAGTAAATTAATATTTAGAAGGGGTTATATAAATTATCTTTTTGACTATAAATATTAATTAGAAAGATAATAATATTTCCTATATCATGGAATTTGTTTTATAATTTTTAGACATCAAATAATTTAATTATTTATGACACAATAATGATGGAGTATTACCTCATTAATGAATGATTTAAATAAAAAAGATTATAATGATTAAATTATTATCCAATACATGACCAATTCGTATTTAATGATTTTATTTAGAATATTAGTCATTTTAGCTTAGACTTTAATGATTTTGTGACAGTTAGAAACTGAATATCATTATATTATAAAATAATACTTTCACACTTTCCTAAAGATCCCATCCTGATCCCGTATAAAAAGAGACCACTTCTATCAAATTTATCCCACCTCTCAAGCCATTTGGATCGTCCAAACTCTACCCAATTACACTCTATAAATATCTCTACTCCTCTTAGAAGGCTTACCTTAGGTTGAAGGCACTTCAAGAAGTTCTTTTGGTTCAATGTAAAGGGAGTTACCCAAATTAAAGGTAATGATTTCTCTTAAATTGTTTTCTATTATTTCACTTCTACAACCCATAAACTATTTTTATTACCTTTAGTTTGTAAAAAAAACAGTATCCTCAACATTTTAGGATGTTGTTTTGAGAATTATTTTAGCTACACTTACACACACCTGAATCTAATGTATGAGGAACATAATGTTTCTGTGGATGGAAAACAAACACCTCATGAAACGATGATTGTTCGATTATCTCCTACTGCCTCTCATGGTGGAAATTATGATGTAACTATATTTATATATGATATATATTATGTAAATTTTTACTTTATTCTTCTGTAATTTCAATTTATATCATGAGTTTTTGGTTTCCATAGTGGGTAAATGCGATAATCTCATTTGAGGAAGTGTGGACTACTGCCCCCACAAAGTGATGTGATCCGTTAATGCCTTATGTGGGATGTATAAAGGATAGAGTTAATGATAATATATATAATATTATACTGGAATTATACTATACCTATGTATAATTATTTTTTAATTACATTAAAATAATAAATAGAAATGAAAGTAGCGTTAAAGTATATGTACGGCTTACCGTCTCCATGAACGGTGCATTTCATTTCTTACCTCCAAATGTTATATACTATTATAAATACATTTATATACTGATAATATATGATATATATAAGATATTTAAATCATTAATATAATTTATGATATAATGGATTTTTGACCACATGATCAACCTGAAAATATTAGGTGTTCATTTTTGACTCAAGTACCAAATATCAACAAAATGAACGTTATTAACTTAAATGATTACATAACGTATATTACATGGTAATAAGTTATATAAAAGGAATAATAAACTTGAAAAAGGTTCTTAAATAAGTAGATATTAACTTTAGTTTATTATTCGGGAGATTAAAGAACAATCGAGTCATGTCGGACACTAGGTAAGGGATCCGACCTCTCTCATTCTTTTAAGTACTCTCTTTTATGTCACTTCTTTTAAGATATTATTTGTTATGTTGGGGGATGTTCTTATATATTAGTCATACTTTAAATTTTATGTTCATATGATGAGAGACCCTATTTGATATCATCAATCCATTTTTAGATGTTTTAAGTGGTGCCATTAGCCTGCCGAATTTTCGTAAGGGGATTTCTTATCTCACTTTTAATTCAGTGAGATTTCCATTGTTCGCCACTTATTTGTTGCATGTGTTGTATTGTGTACTTCATTTTGATGTATATTATCATTATTATCATTATATTCATGGTATTATGTGATTAATTTGTTGGTTATTAACTTTGCGTCATATGACCCGATTGATTACAACGAGGTAAGGGGTTTTCATCTCTCTTTTTATCCCCGTGAGATTCATGCTATATTTGCCACTACTTCCTTTTGTGTGGTGTATTTACTGACCATTATTGTGTCATTTGTGTAAGATAGTTTAATTTTTGGGTATTTACATATTCATTCTATGATCATTCTTTCATGTGGCATATGTTTTGTATGTTTCCAAATCGGTAAGGGAACCTTTCACCCTCCTCTTTTTAAAAGACTTCTTTTTTTAGGTCTTTTAATTCACATATTATTTTTTTGGGATATGTTATTCTCTATACTTATTGTTGTAAATTTTATGTCCAAGTGATGAGATACCCTTTTCTCTCTCATAAAATCAATTTCAAAATTTTAAAGTGACATTGTTAGGTTGTCGAATTTTAGCAAGGGAACTTCTTAACCCAATTTCGATTCTTTGGGTTGACATGTACTTCTTGAATATGTCATCCTATGAATATGTGTGAATGAACACTGATTTTTTTACACTGAATAACAAATGACATTGAGTGTATTTATATTTTTCACACATAATTATGCATTTGATTTATCCATAATCTAAGGATACCATCTTTATAAGTGATTTCGTCTCAATTTAATTTCCATTCAGACTTAATTGTTGTTATGCACCAATTCACACTGATATGGTTTTTATAATGTCTTCTGGAATATTATATCATGAATCCCATTATTCTCATGATATTATAAAGTTATGATTAAATGTTATTCCACAATTATTTGTATTCAAGAGTCTGTCATTTTCGTAAAAACACATTAACAAAAATATAATTTTTTTAAATGTTTTAAAGATTTATTATTCTAAATATTTATCTTTAATGTCCATGTTTTAAAAATGGTTTTGAGTATTTATTTATATGGAAATTAATGTTTTAAAATGTTAATTCCTTTAAAAGCTTCAAATTGGTATGGGACACTTGGATTCAAAAAACCTCTCTTTATTAAATGGTTTTGAAAATGGTTTGATAAATAATTGATTATTGAAATATCTTGAAATTACTTCTTGTTATTGCAAATGAAATGTTATTAGTGAAATTTTTATATTTGAAATTTTTTATGTGTAATGATGTTACAAGGACATTTGACGTGTGGTTACGTGATAAACCATATAACGGGTGGTGTCGTGAATACCTGGATGAGTGGTTACGTTATAACCTCCAATGCATTGGGTATGGAAGTCGGTCATATGGCTATTCCATTTAGTGATATGTGTGTAAGTTGACCGTATGTTTATTCCATTTAAGTATGATTATGCCCCATGTTACTTTTATATGTTATTTGGTTGTTATATGGGTTTTATGGAAATATTTTGGTTACAAAAGGGTAATTAATGATCTTTTATTCAATGAAAATTTTTTACTACATCATAAAGGTGAAAAGTATTAATTATGATAAAGTATTCATGGTTTACATGATGTTTGGAAAAACTAACAGTTTTTATTCTTTGTGCATCCCTTACTGAGATCTTTATGCTCACCCCATGTTTTTGAAATGTTTTTTACATGACATAATGTTGAATAGGGTCAAAGATGGGATCAAAGAAAATTCATGTTGTGTTTAATATAGAACTAGACATGACTCTTTTTTTCAGGATTTCATGTTTTGTAAAAAAAATAGAAACTGTGTAGAAGTGTCTACTTTGTAATATTTTGAGATGTAAGAGTTATGTCCTAATTCTCTAAAACTCTAAACCTGAAAATATACTCAATTTGAATTATTCATTTACTTCAAGATTATGTTCTTGTTTAAGGCTAGGTCCTTATAGTTGGTATTAGATGTTGATTTAGATGACATTATAGGTTAGGGTACAATTTAAGCATAAGTGACATTACCATAATGGTTTGGATTTTAGAAAGATTCAATGTTATTTTTACAAAGTGAATGAGTTTAAGATATCATGAATAAGTATATCTTAGTGTTTACCCTCATCATAAGATTTTATATGATGATTTTACTGATATACTCATACTGATCTTTTGGGTTTTAGTAAATGGAAGGATCTAGCAGGCACCAAAGTAACAGTGGATGTGAAAAAAACTTTGACGGTTTTCTGAATGAGCAACTGAATGAAATTGGAGCTGGAATTAGAACTCTAGTGGTTACTCTCAACCCACTATCTAGAGTCATTATTGACCACTAGGACATTAGTGATTTTTATAAGACATCATATATGAGAGAAATAAATCCCAATAGATGTTCAGGTAATAATCATAAAGCTATTTATGTTCAAAAACCAACGTGTAATATATGTGGAAGAAACACATAAGAAAATGTTTTAAAGGAACAAAAAGATGCTATAGATGTGGAAATGAAGTTCATAAACCATGAACCTTCCCTGAAAAAAGGAATCATCGAGTTGACTCTAGGAAAGGGAAAGAAGTTGTTTCTAATGGATCAATTGAATTTTTTAAATGTGGTGACCATAGTCATTATGCAAACACATGTCCTATGAAGAAGTTTTGGGAATGATATTACCATGGTCATTCAAATATTAATTTACCAATACCTAATTCCATTCTGATTGAGGATGAAGAAACTTACAATGACCAATGAAAGGTATGGAGTATTTCTTAACATATGTTTTCCTATTATTGAAATATTAGGATATGATTCATGATTTTGTTTGTAGGAAAGAACTATTTCAGAATAAGTTGGAAATGAATTTTTAATGGATCAAGAAGAATGTTTAATGACTATGATTTCAACATATAAGGGATTAAAGAGTTATGGTAGAATTTAGGATGGTGAAATTCTTAAAAGTATTAAGTCACTTTTGATGATGAGATTGCATTAGAAGACTTTTTATAGTATGTGTAACCTTAATGTCTGATATATGAAAATTTTATTCAATGAATAATTATATTTTCTTTTGTGGATATAGTTATAATGAAAATTTTGGGTTTATATGATCCTTGAATTTTTTGGAAATTACCGGTTAATTGTTTTTGGGATGCAAAATGAAAGTTATTAGATAACATTTGTGGTTAAAATATGTTATGGTTATTTTTTATGAATTTATCTTTTTTTGTGGAATATCTGATCTTGAACTAACCATTTTGGTTTTTCTTAAGGTCTAAAGGCAAGGTAAATATATAGTTCATCATTTTTGGATTAATTGATTCTCTCGATGTTGATTATAGCGCTATTAATGAAAAAAAATCATCCTAAATACTCATCTTTTGGTGAACATATGATTTTGTGTAAGAAATCTAGTAAAAGATGAATGCCTACATGACAAGTAAGTATATATCCTTTTTTGGTTAATCTCATAAATAAATTCCTCAACAAAAAGTAACTTTAAATATAAACCTTGTCTGTTAACTTTTCTTACTGGGGAATCAAAGATAGCATAACCCATTACATGTTTGTGATTTTCTGTTGGTTACCTTTCTCCTAAACATGTTTCCTTTCAATCTCCATCAGAACATGACCCTTTTTTTTCTCCAACATATTCATGTTTTCATGGAATCATAGTATGGGTTAGCTTGGGTGACCATTGAACGTCTCTTTCTTTCTTTTAATGTGATAGTTTTACTGACTCTTTTTTCTGATATAGGACTTTTAATAATGTTTCGGAGCCCAAATTTTAAAATTGAGAGGACGCAATTCCAAAAAGGGGTGAAGGATGTAACATCCCAGGTGAATAAAGATTTTTACATTTTCATATTTATTAATTTTTTAATTAAATATTACTTTTACTTTAAAAGGGCTTCTATGTTCGATAGTGTACCCGATATGCAACAACGGGTTTCTTTGAAATATTACGTTGCACACTAATAATATATTATTATTTTAAACGGTAGTTAAATCCTAGTAATTGTATTGGCGGGAATGAACGAAACAAACTACAATATGATTATATACGTTTGTTAAATGTTTTTACATTTATCCAATAAAATTTAGAGTCTTAAAATATGAATGAATCTAATTTTAAGCATAATTTACATAAAAAGGCCGATTTATCACCTTTTAATGGAGAACCAATTTTAAATATAGTTTGGGTCACTTTAATACATTATTTATGACCAAATAAAAATCCTTCTTTTGAATGGATCCATCAAAATTTACTTTGTGTAAATTTTAGGAATTTTTCTGATAAAGTTCATTTTTAATGAATAGTGAAAAATATTGTATTTTAATTCAAAAGATCCTTGTAATATACCTTATTTATATGGTTATAATATCATTTTAATTGATTTTAAAGTTAAATTTAAATATATTTTTACCATATAATCAAATTTTGGTCATTGGAATTAATTTGACTTTAATATTTGACATAATCAAGTATCAATCTTTTGATAGTTATTGTTTGTAAAAAACATGCTATTTGTTTTGATAACGGGGATTAATTTTAAAATTAGTCAATTCCACTTCTATGTTTTGAATTTTTCAAAATATACATCATTTTTTATTTCAGAATATAAAATATATCTTAGGTTGAATTTTTGGTATTTTTCTAAAAAACATCAATTTTTTATGAATAGTGAAACCACATAGTAGTTGTTAAAAAAACTGACTTTTTTATTTAAATGATATTATACCACTTCTGTGAATTGAATTTAAAAAATCCTACATACATGGTTGTTATTAAGAAGTAAAATTAGGTTCATTAATATGAAAATAATTTTTGGTGAAGAGTAACTTTTGACTTTTATTTGCCATCATTAAAGGTAAATAGGGTAATTCATGGTTAAAATAATATTATAATAATTTAAAATTACCGTAACACTTGTCCAAAACTTATTCGTTGAGTCATTAACGACTATGGGAATCTTTGGGTCAATTTTGGGACCCCTTTGAGCCACTTGGGTGTGAACATGAAAATTTAGATTAATTAACTTAAAGAAAAGGAAAATATGACAAAAGAAAATATCTTTTAGAAAATTAATTTTTATAAGGGGTTATATAAATTATATTTTCGACTATAAATATTTATTAGAAAGATACAAATATTTCATATATCATGGTATTTTTTATAATTTTTATACATTCTATAAATTAAATTATTTCAGACACAATAATGATGCAGTATTTACCTCATTAATTAATGATTTAAATAAATAAGATTATAATGATTAAATTATTATCCAAAACATGTCCAATTATTATTTAATGATTTAATTTAAAATATTAGTAGACTTATCATCGACCTTAATTTTTTTTGGATAGTTAGAAACCGAATATCATTATATTATAAAATATTATTTTCACACTTTCCTAAAGATCGCCTCCCCTCCTGTATAAAATGAGACCACTTCTAACCAATTCCCCACACCTCTCAATCCATATGGATCGTCCAAACTCTACCCAATTACACTCCCTACATCACTCTCCTACTTCTAGAAGACTTAACATAGGCATAAGGAACTTCAAGAAGTCTTTTTGGTTCAATCCAAAGGGAGTTACCCAAATTAATGTTAACGATTTCTCTTAAACTATTTTATTTTATTTTACTTCTCCAACCCCTAAAATATTTTTATTTCCTTTCATTTGTAACAACACCAGTATATTCAATATACTAGGATGTAGTTATGATATGTATTTGATCTACTCTTACACACACCTCCATCTAATAGATGAATAATATAATGTTTCTGTGGATGGAAAACTAACGCCTCATGAAACGATGATTGTTCGATTATCTCCTACCGCCTATCATGGGGGCCATTATAATGGAACTGGATTTATATATGATATATATTATGTTTGTTTTTTATTTATAATTAGGTAATTTCTATTTATATCACACCTTTATGGTTTCCATAGTGGGAAAATGTGAAAATCTCATTTGAGAAGTGCGGAATGCCGCCCCCTCAAAGTGATGTGATTCGTTAATGCCTTATGTGGGATGTATAAAAAATAGAGTTAATGTTATTATATATGATATTATACTGGAATTATAATATACCTATGTATCATTATTTTTTAATTCCATTAAAATAAGAAATAGATATGAAATTAGCGTTCATGCGTACGTATGACTTACCGTCTCCATGAACGGTGCATTTCATTTCTTACCTCCAAATGTTATGTATTATTATAAATACATGAAAATACTGAATATATATGATATATATATTATTTTTAATTAATTAATATCATTCTGGATATAATTTACTATTGACCACATGAACAACTTGTAAATATAATGAGTTCATTTTTTGACTCAAGTACCAAATATCAACAAAATGAACGTTATTAACTTAAATGATTACATATTGTTTATAACATGGTAATAAGTTATATAAAAGGAATAATAAACTTGAAAATGTTTCTTAAGCAAGTAGAAATTATCTTTAGTTTATTATTCAGGAGATTAAAGAACAATCGAGTGAAGTCAGGCATGAGGTAAGGGATCTGACCTCTCTCATTCTTTTAAGTACTCTATTTTATGTCACTTATTTTAAGCTCTTCTTTCTTATGTGGGGGATGTTCCTTTATATTACTCATACTGTAATTTTTATGTTCATATGATGAGATACCCTATTTGATCTCATCAATCCAGTTTTTAATGTTTTATGTGGTGCCGTTAGGCTTACGAATTTTCGTAAGGGGATATCTTATCTCACTTCTAATTCCGTGAGATTTCCATTGTTCACCACTTATTTATTGCATGTGTTGTATTTTTTACTTCATTTTGATGTATATTATCATGATTATCATTATATTCATGGTATTCTGTGATTCATTTGGTGGTTACTAACTTTTGTTCATATGACTCGATTGATTACAACGAGGTAAGGGGTTTTCATCTCTCTTTTTATCCCTATGAGATTCTTGCTATATTTTCCACTACTTCCTTTTGTGTGGTGTATGTACTGCCCATGATTGAATTCTTTTTGTAATATACTTTAATTTATGGGTATTTACATATTCATTGTATGATCCTTCTTTCATGTGGCATATGTTTTGTAAGTTTCAAAATCGATAATGAAACCTTTCACCCTCCTCTTTTTAACAGACTTCTTTTTGTTATGTATTATAATTAACATCTTATTATGTTTGGATATGTTCTTCTCTATACTTATTGATGTAAATTTAAAGCCCAATTGATGAGATTCCATTTTCTCTATCATCAACTCAGTTTCTTAATTTTAAAGTGACACCGTTAGGTTGTAAATTTGTTTGCAAGGGAACTTCTTAACCAAATTTCGATTCTTTGGGTTAAACATGTACTTCATGAATATGTCATCCTATGAATATGTGTAAATAAACTATGAATGTTTTACACTTAATAACCAATCATATTGAGTGTATTTATATTTTTCACACATAATTATTCAATTGATTTAAACTTAATCTAAGGCTACCGTCTTTATATGTGATTTTATCTCAGTTTACTTTCCATTGAGACTTAATTGTTGTTATGCAACAATTCACTCTTATATGGTTTATATACTATATTTTGCAATATTATATCATTAATATCTTTTTTCCATCTATATTATAAATTTCTGATTAAATGTTATTCCACAATTATTTGTATTCAAGAGTCTCTCATTTGATTAAAAACACTTTAACAACAATATAATTTTTAAATGTTTAATGATTTATTATTCTAAATCATTATCTTTAATGTCCATGTTTTAAAAATGGGGTTGAGTAATTATTTATATGTACATTAATGTTTTAAAATTTTAATTCCTTTAAAAGCTTCAAATTGGTATGTGACACCTGGATTCAAAAATAAACTCTCTTTATTAAATGTTGTTGAAAATGGTTTGATAAAGCATTGATTATTTAAATATCTTGAAAATACTTCTTGTGATTTAAAATGAAATTTTATTAGTGAAATATTTAGATTTGAAATATTTTATGTGTTATTATGGTAATTGGACATTTTACAGGTGGTTACGTGATAAAACATACAACATGTGGTGTCGTGAATACTAGGACGAGAGGTTACGTTATAACTTCTAATGAATTTGGTATGGAAGTCGGCCGTATGGCTATTCCATTTAGTGATATGTGTGGAAGTTGACCGTATGGTTATTCCATTTATGTAAGTTAATATCCAAAGTTACCTTTATATGTTATGTGTTCTATATATGTGTTTTATGGTAATCTTTTGGTTACAAATGGGTATGTAATGATCTTTTATTCAATGAAAATTATTTACTACATCCCAAAGGTGGAAATTATTACTTATGTTAATGTATTCATGTTTTACTTGATCTTTTGAAAAACTAACAGTTTTCATTCTTTGCGTATCCCTTACTGAGCGTTTTATGCTCACCCCATGTTTTTGAAACGTTTTTCACAGGACATAATGTGTAATAGGGTCAAGGATGGGATCAAGGAAAAGTCATGCTGTATTAAATATGGAACTAGACATGACTCTTTTTTTCAAGAGTTCATGTTTTGTAAAAAAAATTGGAAACTGTTTAGAATTGTCTGCTTTGTAATCTTTTGAGATGTAATAGTTATGTCTTAATTCTCTAAAACACTAAAACTGAAAATATCCTCAATGTAAATTATTCATTTAATTCAACATTATGTTATGGTTTAAGGCTGGGTCCTTATAGTATGGCTCACTTTCACAATCTCATTACTATCCAAGAACTTTTATACATAATAATTTACTAGGAAATATTTATCATCCATTCACATGATTCATAAAAATGTATTAAAAAATATGCATACAATTATTATGAAAATGTGTAATTTCTAATTTAAACACGTTTATATATTATAAAATGGTTTTAATGGAATGTTTTTTCATTTTTCAAATAAGTCACTTTATGAATTTTTCGAGGGAAGGAATTTTTTTATTTTTTACAGAAAGAGTGGATTTTTCCAACTTAATGACGCCTTAACATTTTTAGACATCCCTTATAATATTACAAAGTTGTTTTCAAAATGATTTTATTATTTTATACATTCACGAAAGCAAAATAATTGCAATGTTAAAGGGAGTATTTCACTAATTTTTTTTAAAGATGTTATTACATTATTTCCATCTTTGTACACATCCTTTTGGTTTTTTATTAAAAGATTTTTATTTATTATGATAAAATATTCTATATATATTTAGTGTTTTATTATATGTTTGATAATTAATATTAAATTTTGAAACCATTCACATATTTTGGTTAATATATTGAAAATTCATATGATAGTTTTAATACAAATGTTTATGTTTATCACAGTTCAACATTTTCAAATGAGGAATGCATTGGAATTAATAAGTGATGGGTGGGACCAAATATAACCTTTATATGCATCTTTAGTTATCTTGAGTAAAATTGTTTTTGTGTTTTTACCCATTTATGTATGTTGTCTTAATCGATGCCTTTATAGTATTTTTGTGATGTCCGACGTTATGCATTACAACATTATGAGAATGGTTATTGATAATAAATTTTATCATTTATCTAGTAGAATATACATGTAAATTTCTTATTGAATTGTTATGTTTACTCATTGTATATTATGAATTTGATTATGTTTAAAATAATTGAGTTTTATTTATATACTGTGCCTTATATATTTATTGTTATTTATTACATCTCCATTAAATTATTTACCCTTAATAAGGATTTGATCCCAACCACTGATTTTGTTTAATTTTATATATTGATAAATTATATTTTTTGATTGGTTTTAAATTATAACTAAAATATTTTATTATCATTAGGTATACATTTTTTTGCATGTCTTTCATGTTCAAACATTATTAACATATATTCTCACCTCATCAACAAGATTAATTTAAAATTAATTATTAAACTTTATATATATGAAATTATTTATATGAAATTATATTTATTTTAATATTTATAATATCATTTATTTGATTCTTTCATCAACTTAAAATTTTTTACAACATCATTATTTCAAGATTTAATAAATTATTTATTTCATTAAAATTATCAATAAATTACTATGATGTAGGTAAACATTTTTACTATCAAAATACTATTTGTATCCGAATAAATCGTCTAAATAAAAATTTTATAGATATTAACACATGTGTATGTCATATTTGTCATTTCATTAAAATAAAATACTATAAAAGGAATTGAGTCATCAATGTGGCACCATGTGGTAATAAAATCCACCAATGTATGATTTTTTTCAATAATAGATCTTCCAATAATATTAAAAAAAATTGTGTAATTTTATAATATTTAATATATTATTTTTTCCTTTAATTACTCTATTTACCATTAACCTTGGTCTTAAAAAATATTATTAAAGCTACTATTCATAATATCCAAAAATAATAGAGAACTATTTATAGATTTTGGAATTTATCTTTCTAAATATGGAATAAAATTTTTTAAATCAAAAATATATAATTGATTAAAATTAATTAAAAGTTAGTCTCAATGACGGAATGATAAAACATTTTTTTAAAATAGAATTTCCAATTATTCATCCAGTTTTTGTATAAAAATTCATTGTAAAAATTATTCCAATGAAATAAAATATGTGAAATGATTAAAAAATTTCTAATTATACTTTAAAATAAATATTATATATAATTTATCACTATAAATAATTTTGATGAAAAATCTGTTTTAAAATAAAAATGCAGTATTTTTTCACTGTTAAAACATATAAGAAAACAAAGAAAATTCAACAAATGTAATTTTTTATATTATGATTTCAAATAAGAAGATAAATTTTTCATATATAATATATAAAATCGACAATACTAGGTTTCAAATAGGCGAACCATCAAAAGGTGGTAAAAAAGTCCTTTTTTGAAAAATAATTGTTTTTTCTTTAAACATGGATTTAATAAATTGTAATGTCTATAAAAAACATAAAATTAATATTAATCATTCTCACCATTCTGTTGAATATTTTATACCTGTTAAGTTGAAAAAATGGTTTTTAATTGTTCATTTAAACATGATGTGGTGTATCATGTGTGTTATCTTATATGGTCATTCCTTTAAAAAACATGAGAAGATACATTCTAATCAATTAAATAAATTCTATCCTTGAGATAATAATTCAATATTGAAAACTAGGGGTTTTAAATTGTAATGTTATTTTTCTGACATACAACATTGGAAGAAGTATTCATGAAATTTTGACGTTAAAATAATGAAAGGAAAGATTGAAGATCACCTATGATAACACATTATAGTGTTCCTTATCAGAAAACTAGGATATTGATGAAAAACATTACCATAATGTTCTGATGTAGAGTGATATAAAATTGTACTTGGGGAATGATAACAATATAAAATTATAATGGTTTGGTGAGTTAAAAATCATTGTTTTCAGAGTAAGAAAATTAGACAACTAACATTTTTGTTTTAATATCCTTTTCAAATAGTTCAGGAATTATTTTACAACCTGGAATAATAACATATGTAAATATAGTAGATTTACATGTAGAGTTTATCCTTTTAATCAATTTCCATATCGAACTAATCTTTTACTCCAAATGATGATAAATAAAGATGATTTTTCACACTTGAAGGACTGGAATCACTAGGGAATCACATAATCCAAAAAATATTAATGATGTATTTATCATATCAGTAGATATTAAGAAATACAAGAATGGTTTTTAAAAAATAAGATAATTCCCCAAAAAAAATTCATTTTATGATGAAAAACAACATCAGTATAAATAAATTCAATAATATTGCCCAATAATCTGTATAGCACAATCATGAAAATGGTACACTTAAAACTATAGAAAAATAGTATATTCTTAAATGAAAAACCAATAATTATAGGTATTTAATGACATAATCATCAAAGATAAATCTTAATTTTGATCTCTTAAAAACATCAATTACTCTTGAAGTATCATACCAAATAGTAAATTCCCATGTAATATTCATGATATGGTGAACATTTCTGGAAATTTCTATAAGTCCAAAGAAATAAAAAATTATTGATTATTAAAAATTAAATTTTATGCTTTATTTGGAAAATAAAAATCCATTTTATTCTATTTAACATGATTACATTGGATACCCAAAATATTGAACATCCCTAGAATTATCATTATTAACTTAATAATTAAATCATTTTTCAATCCCATGGTTATCTATTAAATAAAAAATATTATCCCAAAATCAACTTATTCATAATATATCCAATAATTTATCTAATAATAACAATTCATACTAATCGGCACTTCACATAGCCTACTGGTAGGTGATGCACCCTTTTCTCCCTTCAGTTCTGGGTTTGATTCCTGCTACCATGCACGACATGATAGGTTTTCACCCATCTAAAGGGTTTTCCTTTTTATTAAACTATATAAATCATAAAAACTTCAAACAAATATTAATAAATCCCCCCAAATAACAATAACATGTTTTAACATCAATGGTTTTCTTATACATTTCATTTTGTATCCAAAATTGTACTAACCCACAATTACTTAAAAAATATTGATTATATAAACCCTAAAGATTATCCATACCTTTATAATTGTGTCTTCATTAGGAAAGATAATTTCTCATTGAATAAAATATTCACATATAAAATTTAAGTGTCATATATAATAGAAAATATGAAAATTCGTTCAAATTACTCCCATCATAAAAATAGTATTTATAATTTTAAAAATTTTATCATCCTATAGTCTACCACAACTCTTGAATATCATAACTGTAGAATTTTTAATTATTCCAGATTCTACATGATCCTCTAAACATTATTTTTCATAATATTTATTCATAATTAATTTTGTAAAACAAAAACATGAATCATTTTCAATGAGTCAATATTATCAAAACATGAGCCAAGAAATAATCCATACATTTTATATTTCATTATTATTTTCTCATGTTCATTTATAATTGCATTTTTTATTTATAAAACCATATTTCTATGGTTCTCCTTATCCCATTCCTGAAATTTATAAACAGTACATCTATTTTCATAATAACCAAACACTACACTTTTAAGTCATTCAACTGATAACTCGATAAGAACATCATTCCCTTTCATGGGGTCAACTGAACTCTTCCTTATTTCTTTTAAGATGCTTTCTTTATGAACTCAATTTCAACATCCAAAACATCTTACCATTCTATTAATAAATTTCCATGGGTGTTTCTTTCCACATCCCTGAAACATATGATGTTGAATATATTTACCTCTACGATCATTGTTATTGGATCTTCAACATGGATTCATTTATCTAATATATGATGCATTAGAAAACATACCAAGGATGAATAGGTAAATCAATAATCCTAGTAGTTAATTTAGAATATCCACTATAGTACTCATTGCCACACCCATTTCATTCAGTTTCTTATTCAGAGAACCAATGCATTTTCATTCATGTCCTTCTTACATCGGTGTCGGGTGGAACAATCCATTTACTAAAACAATTTGTTTTGTGTTTCTATACAAAAAAAACGTCATATACTATATTATGAGAAATATAAACACTATGATATCCTTATTCATGTTATCTCACAATCATAAAATTTACATAAAATTACTATGACTCTTCTTACAATAATATCATTATTGTTATATTAAACTTCTAACATATTCTTAACTGACACCATGACCTATAAATTTATTCAATCCGACAATTAGAAACCAACTATATTGACTGAAACTAATCATTACATAATCTGTATTTTTAGTCATAGATTTAATTTCATTCGCATTGAGTATCATTTCATGTTGAAGTTTTTAGATAATTGGGCCATCAGTCAAACATGACATACCATAATACAAAAGGAACTTACTACCAAATATTTATACATTTTTTATGATATAAAACATTTAAAATAACACAAGGATTATTTTTCATAAAAGATCATCATAGAATCTAATATGAATTCATTTTTTATAATACCTAACCTTATAACCCTTGAATTTTTTTGATACTTTGGATGCTAACAAAAAGATTAGGAAGGAACATTAAATTATGACCAGAACTGTTAGTGCATGAGTATTTTAAACACATTAAAACATTTTCACAAAGTTATAATTTTCTATTAAATAAGATCTTTCTATTTACACATGCAGTCATAAGATTCAGGTAAAACTCCACTACAAATGTAAAATATAATGGTATCTTGTGGAATTAATTTCATGTCAAAATTAAATTTATTATAGCTTTCATGGATATATAGAGAGTAACTTTCAAGTTTATATTGTGAATACCCAATGTAGTATAATCCATTACTCTCTAAGGAGAACCTCAAAAGTTTATATTTGTCACATGAACCGATGAATTAGTGTACAATCATAGGCTCACCCTTCCTCAGATTATCATGAAACCACACATATTCATAAACTATTCCCATTAACAATAACATAATCACCACACATTTATCATGTAAAAAATATTAAAAAAATTCCCAATTTTGAAATCACATTTCATTTTTTCAAAGTTTCACACTAAAAATTTAAAAAAACATTATTTTAAGACAGAATTTTAAACATGTAATAGATTAATCAAAATATTAATGTGACATAAAAGTGGGAAAATAAATTTATGCAATTTAATTCCCAAAAAAATTCTATTGTAAAAATAGTCGAAATAGTAACTTTGGAATAGGTTTTTAACAGAATGTTCTCTACCATGAATTTCACTCATCACGTTTAATATATACAATCCGGAATAAAAAAATTAAGATAATTATTTACTGTATTTAGGAAATTTAAAATGTTTATTTTTCCATTTATATCACTTATTATCATGTTAATGAAATTAATTAATTATTTAACTTTATGAGGAATTTTTTGTCGAGATTCAATACATGAGTAATAAAATGACATTGATGTGATGTCAATAGTTGAGGAGGTCACTAGTTATTAATATCCATAATAATATTACTGACATAAGAATAAATGTTATATATTAATTATAATTTTAAATACTTCCATTACATATGGATATTAAAAATTAAATATGTTGCCATTATGGAGATGGTAAACAGTATGTATGAATGAGTAATGATTCCATTTTTCATTGATATTTATGGAAATATGATATTTATTATTTTATATTTATATAATTATAATAATATGATTAATATTATATTATTCATTTAAATATACATATATATTATTCATGTGATGTGGTTAATAAATATGAATCATATCACTTCGTGGTGTTGATAGTTCACATGTACACACGGAAAGGGATATCATTTTACGTGCATAGAATGTTAAAAAATAATTGATATAAAATTATATTATAATGATAAATATGACATTAATATCATATATGAACATTAATTACATCAATATAAATAGTATTGAGATATGGTAATTGAAAAAAAAACTATATCAGTTAGTGAATGTTATAGTTCACACACACACGCGATCAATTAATTAATTTACTATTTGATAGAAGTCGATATAGATTGCGGTTATGACATTAACATAAAAAAATATAATTATATTTAGGATACTAGAGTTATGATAACATCATGGATTATGGGAATTTGAAGGAATAGTTGGAAGAAGTAAAGTAGAAAATATTAATAAAAAAATGATACATCTTCTTATAGGGACATCCATTGATTGTTACCTTAATACATATAAGGTGGGTTTACTGCCTAAAATAAATCAAATATAATGTGTGTAAATATTTCATGAAAATTTTTGGGAAGATCCCGGCTGAACTAAATAGGATTTTTTGTGTGAAAAAATAGAATAATGGATTCCCTTTATAGGATAGGGGAGGGACAATCTATGAATTCATCCAAATTATTAAATAAATATAAATTAATTTTCTAATAAAAATCGTCCCGATCTAATTAATTTATGAGCCATGATGATTTCTATTTGAATCCCATTCATTCAATTAATATTATATAATTTTTCAATATTTTTAAACCTTATTGTTCATTATTTACCCCCTATGAACTCTTTCCATCATTCACGCAATTTACATTTTGAGGGTCAATATAATCATAAAAACAAGCCAAGTGTCATATAATTGACCCATTTTTTACATTTTGAGAATTTACCCAATTATTTTTTTTACTTTTAAATTTTTGTAAATTTTATTTCATATAATAAAATATTATTTATTTTACAATATCAATAATCTCAATTTCGAAAAATTCATTATTTGACTTTTAAAAAATATCAAAACAACATGATATCTTTGAAAATACATTATTAACTCATTCCTATAATGTTTAATTCATCAATAAAACTATTGGGTGAAATTATTTATATTAAATTGTATTTATTTTAATATTTATAATATCATTTATTATATTATTCCATTATTTTAGAAATTACTCCATTAACATTGTTTCATAATTTAATTAATTTATTTATTTCCCAAAAAGTATAAATAAATTACAATGTGGTACTTAAATTTTTAATATTACTAAAACTATATATAGAAAATATATTTTCTAAGTGAGTATATATTAAAAAATTTATAGTTTTTAATACATGGGTATATCCCCGTAGTATTTTCATAAAAATAATATACTATAAAGGGAATAAAGCCACACAAGTTGTCCTAAAATTGGGCTAATGCTAACTTTGGTTGAGATAGATCATCTAATAATATTAGAACAATATTTAGGGTAATTTTTTATATTTATTATATTATATTTCCATTTAATAATCGGATTTACCATTAACCGTGTTAATAAAAAAATATTAGTAATTCTATTATTCATAATTTACAAAAATAAAAGAGACATATTTACATATTTTAAAACTTGTGAATATAAATATGTAATATATTTGTAAAAATTCTAAAAATATTAATGAAAAAATAATTAAAAAATAACATTTTTTACAGAATGAGAATATTTTTTTTAATTTAAATCATTCAAAAATTAATGCTTCTTCAAAATATAATATATTTTATTAAATGATATAAAATTTATAAAAATATAAAATTACCACAAATAATTAGGATAAGATTAAAATTTTCATCAATAATCCATTTAGGGATCTTTTTGAAATTTATAGAATCTATATTAACCCATAAAGAATAAAAATATATGTTTTTATTTTTAGAGATAATGCATTTAACTAAGGGTTAAGGTCATCATATAAGAGTAAAAATGTAACCTAAACATGTCAAAAATTATTATCTGAGATTATTTCGATCCAAAATCACTGTACAGATTAAATTAATCACATTTAAGACATTTAAAATTGTAATTTATTTTATATAGATTTAATATTTTAAAAGATTTCTAGAGTGCCCCTCCCCTGACTTATAAAAAGGGACCACCTCCCTCACTACTTCAAACTACATTGAAAATTATAGAATGAAAAAAACAATATTATATTTTTACAAAACATTATTAGTTAAGTAATGGAGGACCCTATATTCTTAAAAGACCCACACTATTGTCCCTATGAGGATATCTAATGTAAGTCCACGGATGAAGTGGTAATTGTTTTACCAATTCATTTACGAACATTTTTTATTTTACATCCTCCATATATTCGGTTTCCATAGTAAAACAATAACTATAGTTTCATGTTTATATATATTATTTGATGTAATTATGACAATATTTAAACCACATTCCACCTATTATACGTCCTACTAAAAACAATATCACCATATGTGCATACGTACGGCTTACCATCTCCACACAGTGGTGTAATACATTGATCATTAACACGATTTTTTGATGGGTATGTGGATTAATATAATGGTAATAAATAATAAATATGGGATGATATTTAATCTTTATAATTATTATACCATGAAATTTCATACTATGTTTCTATTAAAAGAATGATATCATCACTCATGCTAACATATCTAGTCTCCACAACATGATGAGATTGATCCTCCATGTCAACCATTAACAAATGATTATAAAAACTATATGACAAGACAATAAAATATTTATCAACATAATACAACTCTAGATAGAAAAAATATCCTTAAATAATAATTAGGTTATACTTGAAAAAACATGTGAATGAAAGTGAAGTAGTTAACACCCAAAAAAAGGTAATAATGTATATTTATCAACAAACAATTGACCAAATAATAAATGAAGATAGTATAATATATAATAAATATTTAAATATATCCATAACAATTTTATAAAATGTTTTATCCAATTTATATTTGGTTTACTCACCCTCAACTAATGGAGGGTAAAATGTAAGGGTTATTTTCAGAATATCATTTTTAATTGGGATTTTTTATACATATGTATCTGTTGGGGAATATTTATCAACCATTTCCATGCTTCATAATAATATTTTCAAAAAAAATTATTGTTTCCCTACCCATTTTTTGAGTCTTATAAAAGTTTTAATTTTAATATAATTGTATGAATGGAATGTTTATTCTTTACCAAATGAGGTAATTTGGGAATTTTTTGAAAAAAATATGAAAATAATTTTTATGTTTAACTTATACAGAATGAATAGATTTTATCTCTTTAATTACAACATTTTTAAGAATCATTTATATGTTTACAACATCATTTTAACAATAAAAAATCATTTATAAATGCATGTCTTATAGATACATTATTTAAAAGTAAATGATGATTTTTTCCAATATATTTCTAATGATTTTATTAAATTATTTTAATCTTTGTAAACATAATTTGTTGTATATTTTTTTTGATTGAGGTTTATCTATTATGATACATTATACATTTTTTATAGATTGGTATATGATCGGTTTGATTATGGATGTTTTATTTTGATACCATTCATGGTTTATGGTAAAAGTATTCACATTTGGTATGGTAGTTTTTTAGTAAAAATTATATATTGTTTATGATTTCATATAAGTAATGCAATAGACATAATAAGAACATAAAATAAATAATCAATGAAAATTAAATTGGTATATTCATGAAATATCTCAAATTATTAATAAAATATATATCTTATAATATAAATGAAATTCATGTAATTATATGTTATTTTCACACATAATAAGATATTCTATAACACTATATTTTTTTATAATTTATAATTTACACTTGACATGATAACATTCAAGAAAAAGAAGAAATGTTTTGATAAAATTTATTTCATTCATGTATATTGAGAAATGATACTGTAAATCTAAATTTCCTATAAGAGTGATTCTATTAATATAGGGTCTTAAACATATAATCTCAAATGAAAATAATAACTAAATTTATGAATATAATATCTCGATAATATTGTATAACTGTTTGTATGCACATATAATTATTTCCTTAAAAATATAATTTCAAATGAAATAATGGGAATTAATAAATTATCATTTATATATATAAATTATAAATTTAATTACATAATTATTCAATCTATGAAATATAAATCAAACACTCTTACCATAATTGAATCAAAAGGAAGAACAAGATGGTGGGTCATTGATTCTCCAAGTGTGACATAGTGTAGTCATTTCTTTTTCATAAGAGATTTTTTATCCTATATATATGTAGATTTTAATGTCTCAAATACGGGTTCCATAGAATCGGTGCCCCAAACCCTGTTGGTCACCTGACCTCAAGCACATTACCAAAATTCGAGAGGCTTCCGACTAGCTGTGAGGTCCTGGGTCTAATAGTGGGGGAACTATGCCCTCATTTTTCAATGTGTAGTGCAACAGAAAAATATAAACAAACCAAAAGTAGAAAAAGTAAACAATAAAAATCTGAAAGGAAACCCGTATTGAAACAAAAGATAACCAAATGTCATATATATATGACTATACTATATGAATTATTTCAATTAAAGAAGTCAAAAAAGGATATACTACAATCAAATACAATAAAGTAAAAGTACTAAGTACAACAAAGCCAAACAAAGCAGTGCAATAGGAACTCAGTAGCATCGCAAGCCTAAGCTCGGTCGCATGCTCTCCTAATCCTCTGCAACAATAATGTACCTGTATAGGGAACTTTTCCTTTATCGACCCATGAATCAATATAATCTGTTTGGGCCCACGACATGACCCAAACAGGGTGTGAAAAATAATTCCCAGTTGGAAGCCAACAAAGGATTATGCCTGACTGTTAGCGAAAATGTGCAACAGCAGTGTGAAATAATAAAATTCATTAAACTAGGCAGTAATCAAAAGTAAATGTCTCTACAAGTTACATTGCCATATAATTAATTATTTATCAAATACATGATTATTATTTAGCTTGGCGTGTATAACTTAATAAATCACCACAGTGAATACTCAAAGTAAACATTTCCTAGAACATTATAATCCTTATCCTCAGTTAAACAGAAAAAAAACCCTCAAGTAACACCCTATAGGAATATCAAATATTTCTCTCAGGCATACAAGATGTCGCATACAGGCACAAAAGCTACTGCCCAAAGGCATGAGAAACGTTTTTCTCAGGCTAAACAAGACACTGCCCTCATGCTAAGCAAGTAACATGGATGAACCCAACACAGAAGCAAGAAATAAATATGTTTCCTCTCAAGAAATATCAAAATATTCTTTTATTACGGGATATCCACGGGTATCCCGGCCAAACGGCTAAACAAGGGAAGTGCACCCACGGGATGGCCCTGGATCAAAGAAATGATCTCAAACAACATTTTATATTTATCATTAGATTATCTAGGCAATTATAGATATCTTAACTGCCAAGGCCTCAGCCATACGACACCCCAAATATGGGTGTGTAGCATAAAAATACACAAAATCAACTTGACAGTTGGAAATAAACACCAAACAACCTACCTCGATCTCCTCTGATCAATATACATTAACGCCGCCTCTTGAAAAGTTTGAGAATGGTGTAAAAATGGGAAGAAAGATAACCCATTCAAACCCAAATAACATCCCCTCGGGAATGAATTGGAAGGAGGGGTTCCAGAAGAGAGAAGAACTCACCTTCACGTTTCAAACAAGATCGTCGGAAATGGAATCAGAGACCCAGTGTTCGGACGGGAGCTCTTCAAAGATCCAGACTTCTCTCCCATGGCTCTCAGGTGTCCAAAGCTTCCTCTACATAAAAGAGGAGTCTATTATATGTTTTAAGTGAAAAAATATAACTACATGGTGTGTACTCTGAAGTACACGGCATGTACTTTCCATTTTTTAACTATTCCCTTGGTGGCCACTCTCCACTTCCTCACTATTCATCTGTCGACTTGATTACACAATGTGTATTTGTGAGTACTTGCTATGTACTACCGTCCAACTGGTGGCTATACCCACCGCCTTAATATTCTCCTGCCGACTGATTACACGACATGTATATACTATATACATGGTGTGTAGATAGATTTTATAGCCTTCATCACTGAAAAGCCAACATTCCTTGTATACTCATCCCACATGTCCAAAGTACACAACATGTGGAAAAGTACACGATGTGTACCCACAAATTTTGGTATTTTTCCCCTTTTTCCTTATTTTCTAAAAACCTATTAAGGTCAAATAAAATGAATAAACTCGTACCTCAAGAATAATTTCATAGTTCTTACAAACTTCCCCCTTAAAGCAATTCATCCACGAATTTCCCTTACAAGGGTGGTGAAGATAAAGCTATGAACAACTCTGGACACTGAGCATGTACGTCGTTCCCCCGCTCCCTGATTTCGTCCTGCACTCGTCCATGCTCCCAAAGTAGTAGTACGAGAAAAACTGACCGCCCTCAGAAAACCTTCGTGCTCCTATAGACAATATGAATTGGATCATCCTAAATGGTTGAAATGACCAGAAGTTCAACCTCCTTGGGTTGAAAAATGTGAGAAGGGTCTGAGTGATAATGGCGCAGTTGAGGTACATGGAAGATGTCATGCATGATCCGGTACCACTTCGATCACTGAAAATTATATGAAACCGGCACGAATCAATCCAGAATCTTAAACGGCCCCACATACCTCGTTGAATGTTTACCCTATCTCTTGATCCGCCTATGTCCCAACCTCGGTTAAACACACAAGAAAACCTAGTCCCCGACAATGAACTCCAAGGTTCGTCTACAACAATCAGCATAAGATTTCAGAGGAGACTGTGTGGTAGCCATCCACATCAAAATCAATTGGATTTTCTCTGAAGTCTCCTGCATGAGTCATGGTCCTAGTAAAGCTGCCTCAGCTGCCTCCAACCAGCCCAATGGTGATCGGCATGGACGACCATATCATGACTTATAAGGTGCCATCTCAATAGTTTTCTGAAAAATATTATTATAGGAAAACTCGACTAGGGATATGTGCTTCTTCCAAGAGCCCCCAATGACTAGGACTCATGCAGGAAACATGTCCTCTAACACATGTATTGTACACTCTGACTGGAAATCGGTCTGAGGGTGGTAAGATGTGCTTAGAAGCACCTATGTACCCATTTCCCTCTAAAAACTATTCCAGAAATGATATGTAAAATGGGTTTCCCTATCTAAAACGATAGAACATGGGACCCCCTGAAGACATACTACCTCTTGGATATAAAATTTCCCAAGATCGTCAACACTGACGGTATCCTTGATCAGAAAAAAGTGAGCTACCATCATAATTCTGACCACAACAACCCACACAACATCATTGCCTCAAGGTGACATCGGCAACCCGATCACGAAGTCCATCCCTACATCATCCCATTTCCACTCTAGAATGGGTAACTATTGTAACAGTCCAGCTGGACTCTGATGCTATGCCTTCATCCTCTGACAGGTGGAACACCTCGTAACAAAACTAGCTACCTCTCTTTTCACACTCAGCCACCAATACTGTCGTCTCAAGTCACTGTACATTTTGGTATCTTCAGGATGCACTGCCCAATATGAACCATGGAACTCCCACATAAACTCCACATGCATATCCCATGGAACCCACACTCGTCCATCATTACGCAGTACCTCATTATCACCTATTGTCCAATAGGGAGGAGGGTCCTCACATGCCACTGAATCCCGTAGAATGTGGCCTTCGAAATATGATAGCTGTCTCATCCTCACTTTATCCAGGAGGGTAGAAATCACAACTAAGGATGAAATATAGGTTTACCCCTCACTATAGTGAACCTATAAATGCATCTCAGAGAACAAATCCATGAGATACCACTCGCTGCTGGCCTCCTGCACTATCAGTGTCTGAGTTCTCCTACATAGTGTATCAGCTATTGCAATACCATTACCAGGTGTATATTAAAGATCAATGTCGAAGGAATGAAGGTATTAAACCCACATTCACTGTCTTGAATTCATGTCATGCTATGTAATGATGTATTTAAAACTTTTATGGTCCTTCAACACCAAAAAATGTTCTCCCAAGGGATAATGTCTCCAACAGCGTAACACATGCACAACTGCATCCACCTCAGATCATGTTTCAGGTAATTCCTCTCATGTGGCATAAACTACTGAGACTTGTACACAAATATTCGATTTCCATACATCAACACTTCCCACAGCCCAATACCTAATGCACCATAGTAAACTGTATAGCTCTTCCCTTTATCTAGAAGTATCAGTACTGGTGTTGATGTCAAAATTCCCTTAAACTCTTGAAATGGTGTCTTGAAAGATTCTAACCAAAAAAACATCACACACTTCTTAGTTAAACCCATTAATGGAAATGCTAAGAGGGATATGTCCTGAATAAATTTACTGTAGTAACCAGCCAGCCCTATGAATCTCCGTATTTCAAACCCATTCTTATGCTACTCCTAGGAAACTAATGCTCTCACATTCTCTGGGTCTACTGCAACTCCTGCCTCTGAGATAATATGGCCTAAGATGTGTATATGGTCCATCCAAAAGTGTCACATTGAGGTATTATAATAAAATTGATGCTCTCTTAGTGTACTCAGTACGATCTCAAGAAGGGTGGCATGGTCGTGTCGAGTGTGAGAGTACACCATGATATAGTGCAAAAAGACTACCAAAAAATAATCCAAGTACAGATGGAACACATGATTAATCAGATCCATGATAACTACAGGAGCATTTGTGATTTTGAATGGAATAACCAAGTACTCATATAGATCATATATACTCCAAAAGGCTGTAAGCGATATGTATGATGGTCTAACAAGAAACTGATGATATATGGATCTCAATTTAATGATCAAGGACACTCGTTCTCCTCAAAGTGGATCAAAAAGATCATCAATACTTGTTAAGTGATATGGGTACTTAGTGGTCAACTGGATCAGCTTCTGAAAATCCACACAGAGTCTGAGGGTACTGTCTACCTTCTATCCAAAGAAGACGGGCGAACCCTAAGGAGAAGTACTGGGTCAGATGAAACCCTTTGTCTCCAACTCCTCCAACAAATTCTTGTGATATTTTAATTCTGGTGTAGCCATCCTATGAGGGGGAATAGACACCAGTGCCTCTCTTTGAACAAACTCATTAAGGAAATCCACCTCTCGCTCGGGAGGTAGACCTGAAAAGATATCTGGGAAGACATCCCTGAAATGATCTACCACTGGAGGGAAATCCTTCTAACAAGTTCTCTGGTCATCCAGATATAAACACACTATTTGGGTTGTCACTCCACCCCGCCAACAATGATCGGGTATATTTTAGCTCACCTGGAAATCATATTATCTCATTAATAGAAACTCTCTCCCCTTTAGTGATGTGAAACTCACACAGAGATGAAAGAATTATACAATGGATCAAAAGGGTACCAACTAGTCCATCCCAAGAATTATGTCATAGCCCATCATCTCTAAGACATTGATGTTGCATAAAAAGTGAAACCCACCAACCTCTAGGGCCTCTCCTTGCACTGAAGCACACCTGCCATTCTAATCCCCAACAGAGTTTCTAGCCTCATGAAATAAGAAGAAGAAGAAACACAGAGCCCAAGTATCTCCATGACGGGCACATATATAAATCTATGTGTAGAACCCATGTCGAAAAGTACTGAAGACAAAATAGAAGAAACTAGAATAATACATCTGATAGTGGAAGGTCCAAGACCCTGCTCCTATTGGTTGAGTTGCACTACATATGCCTTCCCAGGGCTGCGTCCCTACTACACATCCTGGATACCCAGAGAAGACCTTCCCTACTTTCTCTATAATTCGGGTGTCTTTCTACCACGACCACAACCACCACCTCGGCCTAAACGTCCGGACGTGTTCCAATTCCCTAACTAGTAAGAAGCGGTTGACCCCGCTCCCACATTTGGAGTTTGCACAGAACCCCTCTCACTAGTCTCTGGTGGGAACGCCCAACAAAAATGCTGGAGATGGCCTATCCTCTAACAAGATCGGCACCCCACTAGGTCACCTAGAATAAGAGGTCTCTTGTGCCCCTCTTTACCACATTGGTAACACATGACCTAGCCACCTAAATAAATCTTCTGGCTAGTACTGGCACCGTAAGAGAAATCCATCTACCTCTACCTCTTATCGGTAGAAATACTACCAGAGACTAGTGCCAGACCACCTTGGTTCGCACCACTTGTTTCCCATAGGTTCTGCTTAGTAATCAGTGCCTGGTTCACAATTGAATACACTGTTGGAAACCTGAAAACATTCATCAGTGCTCGGATGTCATACTGAAGACCATCTTCCTAGATTCTAGACCTTAACTCCTCATAACCAACTAGAAAGGGTGCGAAACGTTGTAGCTCAGTGAAGTGGGTAGAATAATCCATCACAGACATGGAACGCTGCTGCAGATTCATGAACTCTCGAGCATGATCTTCTATTAGCATCTCTAGAAACAAAAATTCGTAGAAGACTACCTAAAAATCATCCCACGACATGTCTTGGTGATGCTCAGTTTGGGTGGTAACATCCCACCATCTCTTGGTAGAATCAAGCAACATATAAGTAGTGAGCATGACCCTCTTCCCTGGAGGAATCTCAAGGTGCTCGAAGATAGTTTACAATGAATCAAGTCCTGAATCCACAGCCTGTGGTTCGCCATCCCCTGAAAACAAACTTGGATGCTGCAACTGGAATATACATTTCATCTTGGCCATAGATGTGGAAACTGGAAGTGCTCCCTGGAAGGTCTGCAGAAACCGCATGAAGCTTTCACAGAATTACTCATTAGTGCCTACGTCAGGTATAATGGATGGCGCCGCATCTGGCACTGCTGTAGGGTCAATCTATAGCCCATGGCCTACCATCTCATGAGTATAATTGTTGTTTCTCCCTTGGCGTACAACTGGTGGTTGTCTCGGCTTTATGACTCTATAATTTCAATCACACGCCTTATATTATGATCATAAAAGGCTAAGAACTAGAAACATAAGAAGGGAACATGGAACAAAAAACATTCAGGTTTTACAAAAGAGGAATACACGGCATGTATAATAACTACACGGCATGTTTCGTGAGTCTTTCACATGGGGTTGTACTTCTTCCTGAACTAGTCGTCTAACACCCAAAACACACGGCGTGTTATCCACACACACAACGTGTACTTGAATTTTATTCCCCCTCCTGAATTCAGTTACACGGCCAAGACACACGACTCTCATTAGAACAAGACAACACGAAATCTATAAGGTATACAATGCATGTACTCTTAAGCCCTTACATGATCATGTTCTGTTATGGGCCTGGGCGTGTCTCAACCCTAGGTACACGGTGTGTTACAACCGCACACAGCATGTAAACCACTTCGTCTCCCAATCCACATAGCCAAGTCTACATGCTCTTTCACCGGTCATGACTACACGACATGTCCCATAGGCACACGACGTGTAGTAGACGGGCTTTGCTGACCCGGGTTGTTCGTGACATAGCCCGATACATGGCTCAAACTACACGACATGTTCCACACAGACATGGTGTGTACAAGAAGAGGTTACACTAACCCGTGTTGTTAGTTAAATGGTTGTGCCCCCAGATTAAACAACACAGTGTGTTCATCATTGACACGATGTGTTGAAGAAATGTTTTCTCCATTCGTGTTATTAGTCACACGGCGGACACAGGGTCAACACGACAGGGCGTGTACAACTGGTACACAGCGTGTTCCCTCAAGAGTTTCCCTGTCCTGTTTTTCTGCTTACACGGCCTATGACACATTTAGAAAATACAAGGCATGTACTTTCGATACACGATGTGTTCTTCAAAATTTTCCATTTCTTCCCGAAGAGAAGAGTACATGGATTGTGTTCATAGAACCACATGCCGTGTTGTCTCGGTTTTTGAATAGTAAACCTCAAAAACTATTCTAGATACTCTTTTTCATTAATTTCAAGAGTCGGTATGCCAAATTCTGATCCATGGGGGCCCATTCCCCCTATGAACCAATGTTTTTCACATGACCATTCACATTTATAGTACAACACGTAACAAAAGGCTGGATCATGATCCGCTAAATTTAGGTCCAAGAGGGCCCATACTTCTCAGGAAACATAGTTTAGAATCAATCAACTCCACCGCAACATGTACCAATAACCTATCAATAGTAGGTTTATCTCGCAATGTACCTATCACAATAGCATATCTTTTCTAGCACAACTTCTATCACAACATCATGAAATTTCTAATGCACCTACATGGAATGTAAACTATGCATGTAATTTGATTCTAACATGTGCATAAATGATGCATGAGATGGAATATGATCATATCATCATGTAGCGAATTAATGGGAAACTAGTATAAAAATATAAACATCACACCACATGTGCATCACCCAACAATGAAAATCAGATCAAATGTAAAGTGAAAATTATGTAAAATTGCAACCCGAGGTAAATTGGATTTTCCCTATACACGGGTTAGCTGCTCCTAGGTACAAATTATTATCAAGTACAAATTCCATCCTATCCTGGAATATAGGATCCAAATGGTATGTCAAGAAATGAAACCCCTCTGATTCCACTTTGTTGCATCTCAGATCTGGTTGCCACACAATAGGTGCCCTGAACCCAGTTGGTCACATGACCTCAAGCGCATTTCCCCAAATGCCAGAGGCTGTCCACTAGTAGCGAGGTCCTGGGACTGATATTGGGGAAAATATGCCATCATTTTTCAAAGTGTAGGGCAGCGGATAAATATAAACATACCAAAAGTGGAAGCAATAAAAAATAAAAAGCTGAAAGGACAAAGGTACTGAAATAAAAGATAACCAACAGTCATATATATATATATATGATGAAATATGTCTTATTTCTAAGAAATTAGTCAAAAATGATTTACATCAATCAAATACAACACAATAAAAGTAAGAAGTATAGCATAAGAAAAAAACAGTGCAACAGGATATCAGCAGCATCGCAATCCTAAACTCGGTCTCATGCTCTCCTAATCCTTTGCAACAATCTTGTACCTGTATAGGTAACCTTTCCCTTATTGAAACCAGCAACAATACAATCTATTTGGGTCCAGGACATGACCCAAATAGGGTGTGAGAAATATATCCCTGTAGGCAACCACCAATAGCTCGTGCCTGAATATCAGTGAAAATTTGCAACAACAGTGTGCAAAAATAAAATGCAGTAAACTATGAAATACTCAAAATTAAATATCTCTATCAGTTACATTGCCATTTTATTAATTATTGATCAACTCTATGAAAGTGCTTTAGCTTGGCAGAAACAACTTAAAAAATCACCACAATGAATACTCAAAGTATACATTGTCTTAAGACATGAAAATCCTTACCCTCAGGTAAACAGAAATAAAAAACTCTAGTAACTACCCATAGGCATATAGAATATTTCCCTTAATCATATGAGATGTCTCCCAAAGGCGTAGAAGCTAATGCCCATCGGAATGAGAAATGTTTCCCTCTAGCTAAACGAAACACTCCCCTCAGGCTAATCAAATAACTGGTCCAAGACCAACACATAAGCAAGCAATAAATATGTTTCATCTAAATAAAACTCAAAACATGCTATCATTATTGCATACCAATGGGTATCCTCACCAGATAGCTAAACAAAGACAAACACACCAACGGGGTGGCCCTGGATCAAAGAAATGATCCCAAACATCATTTTATCTTTATCATAATATTATCTATGAAATTATAGGTACATTAACAGCCAAGGCCTCATCCATATGACACCCCAAACATGGGTTCATAGCACAACGGTACACAAAATCATCATAATAGTTGGTAATAAAACACCAGACAAACTACCTAGATATCCTATGATCGATATACATGAACGACGACTTCCAAAATGTCCGATAATGACATAGATCTTGGAAAACGATAACCCATTCAAACCCAAATAACATCCCCTTGGGAAGGAATTAGAAGGAGAGGTTCAAGAAGAGAGAAGAACTCACCAGCACAGTTCAAACGAGATCGTCAACAAAGGAATCGGAGTCCCGGTGTTCGGTTGGCAGCTCTCCCAAGATATGGCCTTCTCTCCCACGGTGCTCAGGTGTTCTATGCTTCCTCTGTAGAAATAGGAGTCTAATGCCTATTTTAAGTGAAAAAAACATAACTACACGGGATGTACACTCAAGTACACGGTGTGTACTGTACATTTTTTAATTGTTCCCTTGGTGGCCACTCTCCACCGCCACACTGTTCATCTATCAACATGATTACACGACATGTATTTCTGAGTACATTGCGTGTACTACCATCCCACTGGTGGCTAATCCCACTTACTTACTATTCACATGCCGACTGATTACACGATGTGGATATACTAAGTACACGGCGTGTAGTCAGTTTTTAAACCCTTCATCACCCACAGGCCTACACGCCTAGTATACTCATCCGACACGGCCAATGTACACAACATGTAGAAAAGTACATGGGTTGTACCAAAAAATTTTGCGATTTTTCCAATTTTCCTTATTTTCTCAAAAACTCTTAAGGAAAAAGGAAATGAAGAAACTCATACCTAAAGAATGAGAACTAGGTTCTTACATAGATTAATATCCTATATACTGTATATTTTATGTCAATTTGGTGATGGGTTTTAAATATAGATTCTATATTCTACCAGATTTCTTATCACGATTGACTACATCCATGAAAAAAATTATTTTAGATATTATATATATATATATATTATATAGTCCATCTTGAAGATATGAAACATATATTTTCTTTAGTATTTTGTAGTTTTAATGAATCTATCCATAAGGATATTAATTATTATTTTTTGGATTTATCATTCTGTGTCAATCCATTTTCCATTCATGGTGTTAGGTTATGGTTGTGTTTTACTTTCTTGAATCAAATTGTCATATCATGATAGTATGGATTGTTATTTTTTAGTAAGATAAATGATATTAAATTTATAAGAATAATAAAATTTAGAAAACTAACTAGAATAAGGATTAATATTTAATCAATGACTTATTTAGGTTTATTTCATCATTTTAATGAAACTATATTATCCTTTAAGCAGTAAAAACACTTCTTTCATGGTAAGAGTTAAAGAGATCAAATAAGTGTTAATGAAAAATAGATAAGGGTATGTATGTTACAAAAACATGTCAAAAAATTATTTTTTTGAGAGGATTTAAATCCATACTCTTCTTATATTTGAAATATATTATTTTTTATCATTTAATAGAATTTAGATAATCAGCATAAATTTAAAACTGAATCTATATATAAATTTTTTTCAATCATTTCCATGTTCATAATATAATAACCTTTTTTACCTCATTAATTGAAATAATTTCAAATTAATTAGTTCTAATTTTGAGTTTCTACTTTTGAAAAATGAATTCCATATTTTTTATAAATTGATCCAAATTATGTAAATGGTTTTTTATATTTTGGTATTATTAATATTATCTTTTTTAGTTTTTTTATTAATAGTTTAAAATGTAAATCGCAAAATTAAAGCTAAAAATTTTATTATAGTATTATATAGTTAAACTAAATCTTTTCCCAATTTAATTAGATAAGTTGGTTTTGATTATAATATATCATAGGCTGAAATTATATTATCATTATGCCACTTGGTTACGAATGGTCCTTTATAATATTTTTTTATAAAAAATTAATAAATGATATATTCAGGTTTTCTAATATGTATTAAATTTTTAATGCATAGTCACACAAAAGACAAATTAAACTAAAGAAATTCATGTAAAATCTAGTAAAGGTAAATTAATATTTTTAATTTATATTACTTTTTTATATAAGATATAATTTAGTTAATATATTTTATAATAATTATTCTCTAATTGTTTAATCGATTAAAATATGAAACAAATGATAATTAAAACATTAAAATAATTTTTGAATCAAATTATTTATATAAAAATTTTATACATAACTTATATAAGTTAGTTTTATATTAGATGTTTTTTTATGTTACATTTTTATTTATATCCTTTTTAATAGAAAAATATTGATAAGCCTCAAAATTGACATAAATGTAACATTAAAATAAAAAATATTTTATTAAATTATAAAAAATTTGTAACAATATAAAATTCAAAAACATAAATATAACAGTGTTAAATATGTCAAAAATGAACCATTTTGGTTTATTTTGGAAATTTATAGTGAATATATTAACCCTAAAATGTAAATATCCATTTTTCAGGGTATGAATTAATGGGTATATCTAAGGATTAGTGGAAAATATGTGGTTTCTATTGTGACCTAAATGTGTCTAATTATTTTTTTTAGAGGACATAGACCCATACCCAACATATATTCTAAATAAATCACTTTGAAGAAATTTTAAATTTGAAATCAATTTATATAAATTTAATATATTCAAGGATTATAAGAGTGTACATCACCCGTCTTTCAAAATAGAACCTCCTCCCTCAATTCCCCACACCTAATTGAGCCATATTTGTTAACCAAACACTATACATTTCCCTTATAAAAATTCATAGACAAATCCTAGATGTTCCTGAATTCTCAAAATACAAACCCAAGTGACACTAGGAACAGATCCATAAAATGTTCTCTAAGGAAGAGCTAATCGTCTTTACTGACTCGTTCAAAATTATTTCTTCTTATACATCATTTAACGATTTTTTATTATTATAAAATAATAAATCCAATGTAATCTATATACTAAAATGTTATAATGATTATCATGTAACCATATTCTTTCTTTTTATACTTATTATGAAATGTAAATCACTATGTGTGTATGTATGATTTACCATCTCCACAATGTGGTGTAATTTGTTTCATCATAACATTATTCATATGGGTATAATGATGAATTACATGGATATAAATAATAAAAATGAAATTTGATTTTTTATTTATAATCAATATACCAACCAAATCTTTATTTCATATCCATTAACGGAATGTTATAGTCGTGTGTTCGTACGTATGACCTACCATCTCCCATATTAGATGAGATTAATTCTACACATTAACAATTCAATAATTATTATAAAAATGTATATGATGAGTGAGAATAATATTTAAGAAAAAAAATTATATATTTATGTTATTAGAATATATCATATTCAAAATAAATACGACTTACATTACAAAACAAACATAAGAAAACGAAGCTGTTAACACCAAAAAAACAGTAATAATGAAATATTATTAACAAAATTATATAACAGGATCATATATGAAATCATAAATATATATTTCTCTAGTATAATTTAGTATCATTCATTAACCATTATAAAAATGATAACACACCCTAAACTAAATAAAACTACATGTTAATGATTAACTTTTCAATCCCATTATAATCTGACATTGTTTATATGTATGTAATTAATAGTACATATTTATCATCCATGCATATTTATCATAAAAATATATTTCAAAATACACTTAATATTATTCAAAAAAATTAAATTAAATTCCATTTTACCTGGGATTTAAGTTTTTAAAAAAAAATCAATAGAATCTCTTTTTGTTTTTTAAATGATGCACTTTATAACTTTTCCAACAAAAGGAATTTTTTTATAACTTATGTGGTGTGAACAAAAGTTTCCTCTATCATGAGGCCCAATCTTTTTGAAGGGTCCCTTACAGGATTTCCATTATAATTTCCAAATAAATATTTTCTTTTACCATTTTGCATCATTTAAATGATTTCAATGTAAAAGGGGGTACTTCTATAAATAAATATTCAATGGTTTTGATATATTATTTTTATCTATTTCAATAAGATCTATTTGTGACACCCTGACCCAAGTTTTCTAGAGTCAGTTCTATATGACATAACATTGTCATTATACAAGGAAATCATTTCTCGAAAGACCGATCAATTTAGCAGTTTTGGAAATATATTACATCCATAAACATCAAATTACAATTTCAAACATAAAATATATCATAGATAGATATTTGAGAATTCCATTATTCCATTTTAGATTAACCAAGAATATCAATCATAATAATCTTCTTGGAAACCCTGGGAAAATAAAACATAAGAAAGGGGTGAGCTCAGATGCTCAATAAGGGTAAACAATTTAGCAGAAGATAACAAAAACAATAGGCATGGTGAAAAATTGAAAACCCATGGATTTAAAAATAATAAACATAAAATGTTTATTGTAGAAATATGAGCCAAGTAAAAAATTCCATAATAAAACATAGTCATGGGTATTCTACTAGTTGAATAAGCTAATGAACCATCAATATAATTTTCATAATGATGGATTGTATAATTCTAGACATTCTGAAACATTTTGTTTCAATGGTTAAATTTCATGATAAATTAAAGACATGTTTTCATTAGATACAATGTTTGTAATTCTTATATTTTTGTTCTATGTTGTTTCATTATTACAATTGGTGAATCTATGTTTTCTGACCCTATAATTGTACAATAAGAGTTTCAAGATGATTGTTTGTCATATAATTGGGTAGTTGACTCATATGGTGAGCTGTAATGACATATGGAATCTTATGATTGAGTTGGTTATCCTATATTGTGGAGAAAATATTTTTGTGTTTAAAATATCAATAATGTTTTAGGATTATGGTGTGTAGTACAATACAGTTTCAATGGACTGAGGAAGAATAGAAATGAGATATCATATGTCGAGGAAGGATTAATTGACCATACATTCTGGTGAAGTTATTTTAGATGTGATAGGAATGATTATAGGAAATTCTCAATGTTTTTGTTGTCCCTTGGGTTTATAAAGGGATAAATGATAGTTTCAAGGAATGGGATCAAGATTCAATCACATTATATTGATGACAGAGGTCACTAGATACCAAATGGAAATGTATGGGGTACTCAGGGGAAATACATAGTAGGATTCTATGGGAACATGGTGGGTCACTGAAATCATTATGTGAATGTTGGATTCTACCCATGTTTGTGGAACATATTGCGATAAATTATTGGGGAATTATAAAGTGTTGAAATTCATAATTCCTTGAGTTTTTTATGTTATAATGTGGGATATTTCTAAAATGTGTTATATGAATATAGGTTTTTTGATATGTTTTGGGGCATTCTGGGTAAATTGTTAATGGTTTGGAATGGTTTATTAGTTAGTGGTTAGTGCGTAAAATCAAATGACATGAAATGGCTATGAAGGCCAAGTGACTATTTGGTATCAAATACCAGGGGTATATATCACACTATTGTATTATCTAAATATGGTAAATGCACCCCCATGGTTGGCCTAGCATGGGTTGAGTGAGTTGATTTGTTTTTATTTTTTATCTTACAATGAACTGGGATGAAAAAAATTATTGATGTTATCTAGGTATACATTGGTGGTGTCCTACTAATTTTTTAATCACACCATTCAATTCCCCTTTAGGTGTCTGGCATAAATTATGATCTATAATGAAGGAAATATAAAAATATTAGTGTTTAGAGGTCAGAAGAAAGGTGTTTATTGGATTAAAGTGTTATATATAAAGTGTTGGAACTAGGAAAAGTGGATCCTCAGTACAATATTGGGATGGAATGTTTCTATTTTGTACATCTATATGATTGGATTAAAATAAATTCTTTTCTCACTTATACATATCATAAATCATCATACATGATTACCTTTCAAATAGTGTATATGATCTAACCTCTATTATTTCCTATTTAATGATATTTCTCTCATAATCATTATTTTTTTCAGTTATTATTTATATCTAGTGGGTATAGTCTCTCAAATATAACTCCTTAAACTGACACATCTTATTTGTAGCATCTATCACATTGGGAGTCAGGAATGATATCAAATTATATACCTAGCCTGATATTCAGGTAGTCCATGAGAAAGATGTTACAAAGATTTATCATCATTATATTTGACCATTTAAAATTAACCATTTTTAAACACATAACTCACAAATAAATAAGAATAACCAATCATTTCAAAAATGATACATCTATCTCTAATACCATCTTAATGTACCCAGACTCTTGCAAAAAAATCATGTTAGTGCTATATAATATTACCATCACATGAAATTTATTCTTTCCAACATACCATGATTCTAACCACCATTATTAGTACGATCAATGGTATTCTAACCATGGGGTCAACTTTAAAATAATTTTATATCCAATGATAAACCCAACTTGTCAACATTCCTTGTTCAGTTAAGGGAACATATTTTTATTTACATCCACAATGCATCCACTATGAAACTTTTATTAGTCATACTCACAAACCATTAGTCATTTTATATTTGTGAAATCCCTAAATTACTTAATTACTAAGCCTACATTTTTTTAAATATCATGAAAACTATAATCATATAGTCAAAGTGATCCTCGATTCAACCATCAGAATACTCATTCCACCAGTTACCTTTTTAGTATCCCAAAAAACTATTACCAGATATACATAATTAACTTGTCATTCCCACTCTAAAAATATTTAATATAACTATATTAAATACAAATTTTTTTTCTAACAACTATGTCACAAAAAAATCAAATATAAAAATATAGAATCAGTTAGATCTTTTTAAATCCTTTTACAGTTATCAAACCACAAGAATCTACTATAGTTTACCCCATTATATGATTATTCTGGTTATCACCTCCATGAAACTGGTATTCTTTAGTACCAACATTCCACAAGGATTACAACACATGATCCCCTCTCATAAGACCCATTAATCCCAACCCCTGATCGAAACTCTATTTTTCTATGAGGTTATGCTATTATAAATATAAAATAGCATACCCTATTGATAAAAACTCAAAGGAGATCCTTTCAAGGATTTATAAATTCATTAAAACATGATTGAGACATTCTTTAACCACCATTTCTATTTTAACAATACCCTACCATATAAAATTATTACCATCAATGATATAGATAACCCAAAAACATTCATTTATCTATCACAAAACCAATTATCTCACCAAATGAGCATATATTATATTTATACCCAAGTAATGCATTATTTTCCTAAGGATTATATAGATATTTTTTTTTTGAAATATAGACTAACACTAACCATGACCACACTCCATTGATTAAAAAATCATCCTAAAATCATAATATTTGAAATACACATTCTCTAGGGGATTTTTAATTATAGTAGTTCCCATTAGTTATATTAAATCATCTCATAAAAAAGTGAATACCTATATGGAATTTATCTAGAACAGAATCCATTTTTTCACCAATAAAAAATTAATATCCTAAATGGAACATTAATTTTTTAACCATTATTCATTTCCTACACTATTCGTAATCAATGATACCATAATGTACCAGAATACATAATCTAGAACATTATGTATCCTTTGAAACAAGTAATATTTTTCAAAATTAGGTAACAAGATTACCATAATATATATTCTTTCAATATAATAATAGATAATCCTAGAACATCCCAAAAATATAAAAGCACATCCCCTTATTCCTCTATGGACAGATAAAAAAACTCATACATTTAAAAAATATGTAATAGGATTCCCCTAGATTATATTCTTGTAATATAATCAACAATCGTACATGAAAATCACACAATATAAAAACATGTACAATTGTTCGACCATATACATAGAGAATATAAAAACCACAATCAATTAAATTACCCCTAAAATCTATTTAACGAATTTTATAATCCAAAACATTAACAAGTCTATACCCATGATTCTATCAAAATAATGTAATCACATGATTTATTTCATCACAGTGTTATCAAACTAGACCCAATATACTGTGATTTCTATTATACTAACTTACTGTTCTCAGGATTAATAAATGGGGTTTGGAACCCAAAGATCCCCTTAGTACATATGACCACTCAAGAATCAAAAAACATAATATGAGGTAATTTCAAAATGTACCCAATACATCATACATACCATAGTATAGTTACAATGGGTTAAAAGTTCATCGAGGATTGCAATTATTAAATATTCTCACATATATGGCACTAACACCCATCACACCACATGAACATAAATCGCCATCATCATGTAATAACTTCTAGAAAATATACCAGTAAGCATCAGTTAAGTAAATATACCAAAACATATACATTGAAATACAAAAGAATTTTTTTAAATTTTAATTGATGAATAATTTTTTCCCGCAAACAAAGTGTAAAATTATTTTATTCCACGAAATTTTACATGAAATAATTTTCCTGAAAATTATTTTCTAATTCACACATAATAACACACATGAATTGTTAAACAATGTGTTGATTATAAAATATAAATTTACAATATAACTTATCCTAATAAAATTTGTTAAACCAATCTAATAAATAACATAATAAATTTATTAAAACAACTCAACTATAATAATAAAATGAAATAAATTTAATACCCCTACAATGGAAAAATGAATTTTTACAATGAAAGATTTTTTGAAACATAAGGTTAGTTTGTGGATTTGTTTTGAAAATTATTATCTCCAACCACCATGATCCTAAACATATACAAAAATAACATTGGGATTTAATTAATTATTTAATGTCACTTACATTTTTAAATTCAATAGTAAAAATGTAGGTTTGGAGAATCACTTAATGTGTATGTACCCATTTTCTTGTGGTTTAAATATAAAGAGGGTTTTTTAGTTGATACATCAGGAATCCTATATACTCTATATAAAACCATGAAATAATAATAACTAAATAAACTATTAGTTAACGATATATATATAATATAGAATTATATAATAATTCTAATAATATTAATATGACATATACCATAAAAATAGATCTCATTCCAACATAAATTTATATATAAAATGGGATCTCCACGAAACCTAATCATATATATAGATGTAAAAAAGTGAAAACCAAATAAAATTAAACTTGAATAACATTATAAACCTAAATCACCAGACTCATATCTGACCCATCACACACTCATGAGGGGACAATCTAGTTTTAATATGTTCACTGAATGATTATAAAACAAAAAATATCCAATATTAGGGTAATTCATCTGCTACAGCTTATATTCAATGAGTAATTATAAAACATATTAGGAAAACACCAATATAACCATAATATATACAATGATATATATATATATATACATATTGATATATATATATGGGTGTGTGATAGTATATGTATAAGGAAATAAAAAATCAGGTAAAACATTGTGTGTAACCCAAAACATGGGTAGTTATGTGAAAATAAGGTCACCATAATAGTTGGAACAACTTTTTTTCGCTAGTCATGAGAATACTCCTATCATCGCATGGATTGTTTATCGTGTTGACCCAAAAATATTATCCTAGGACTCAATAACATTTATCTATCAATATAATTGATGTGTAATTATATGACCACATACCTCTAAAAGGAATAATATCTCAGGGTACACCAGTCATGGAGTACACTAGGATCTATATGAATGGGAACATGCTTCTGAATCATGATCGGGGATCATAATTCTAGATCCATCAGAAAAGAACCACACAATGGGGTATATCACTCATGTTGACCATAAACATCTGAATGAATGTAAATTCTTATTTGAATAAATAATTGTAGAGACCCCAACCATGATGTACAAGAACATTACATTACTTTTTTAGAATACTTAATACATAACAAAAACCAACACTCAAGGACCATAATAGTTTAGTATCTTTGGAAACATGTAACATAATCTTATAATCACGGTGAATGATCTTAAACATCTCCCATAATGATCGTCCCCTTTTGTTTTCTAACCTAAAACCTTTCAATATATCCAGGGTAAAATAAAACATATAAAGGGTTAGATCAAATGCTCAGTAAGGGTAAGCATGGATAAAATAAAACAAACCATACACATTTTAACATAAAAACTTGAACATAATGTTAGAACATCAAATTCTTGAGAAATGTCATAAAACATGGCAGTACGTAAGGTATAGATAATAATAGAACATCAATCATGATAAAATAGAAAGATAATAAAACATGAAATTGTGGGAAACCATTATGAACATGATATGATTTCCATAGTAGCCAAGGCATTGCTTCCAAGACCATCTTAATGGAAAAAATCCCTTACTAAATTGAGTCACTCCTCGTTCCAGTCCTGTATCACTGAACCGAATTAACTTTCTTTTCCATCCAAGTCTATCTCATGAGATATAAATCATTACCCAATGCATTGGAGGGAGATATAGGTCCCACCCATCTCATATTGAACTCATTCTTAACTATGCCACAACATAAACATAAATCATTCATCATAAACCAAAGAATAAAATGGATTTCATAAACATCATCATGTCATGACATAATCCATATAAAACAATAGGATGTCATTTCATCATAAGAAAATTGGAACCATGTAAATAATAGATACATTATACTTGAAACATACACATATGAAATAATGTCTTTTTGGATGGAAAATGGTTTTGATAAAACACTTGAAATGAAATCTTGAAGAAATCATACTTTCTTCTTTAAAATCATTTTCTTTTATCAGAATGCCATGAAATTTTAAAGGAAAATGATTTTGTTGAAAATAATCATGAAATTTGGTAGAATAAGATTCATTTAAATAAATCGTTATGAAACTGTACAAAATCCATTCACACCGTATAATTTAAAAAAAAACATTCTTCTCGTACATTCGAATGAAAAGTCAAAAGGTTCCTTATATGGTATCCAAATGAATGATTCCTTACATACCATGTAGTAAAAGTAAAAAATGGTTAAAAATGACATTAAACATACATGAAACCATTTTTACAAAACTGTGACATGGATGATAAATATAACCCCAGTAAATACTTACGAATAAACAATCTTGGATAAAAAATGTTATTGGAAAACTTATCCCTTACCTTAGGTCTGACATGCTTCGTATGTATCCAAAACTCCTGTATAATGATTTAAATAAGGTCATTGACTTATTAAAGAAACATATTCATTGATACGATATCATATATGGTTCCCTTATGACCTTATATTACCCATTCTTTTGTAAATTCCACGTCATAGCAGCATTTTCGGTAAAATCGTTTTATTTATCATACGTGTTTAGACTTGTTGTTCTTGATATTATTTTTACTTATATCATGATTTATTTACTTCCAGAATGTAAATCATGATTTATATATAATATATATTCAGTATATATATAATAGATAGATAAATTAAATTAAATTCAACGTTCATGGAGACGGTAGACCGTACGTACGCATGAACGCTATTTTCCTTTGTTTATTGACTTGAATTGAAGTAAGTAGATGACATATATTTATAAATACACATAAATCCAGTAGCTTCATTATGTCATATATTTCATTATTATTCAGTACATATACTTTATAATCATTATTGAATTGTTAACATGGATAATGAATATCATAGCGTCGTGGAGACGGTAATCCGTACGTACGCACGAGCGATGATATCATTCCCATAATTATTGAATGGAATTGGAGTGGATGATATAATATTTCAGAATTAGTATGATGTTATAATAACCATATATATTTATTTTTTACACCATTATACTCATCCAAGTATGGTGGTGGTGGAAAAACAGATTACACCATGATGTGGAAACGGTATTTCGTTCGTACGCACACGCGGTGATTGCATTATTCGTATGATGGATAGACGTTGAAATGGGGTTGTTTCATATTTATAATAACATATCAGTATATTATTTATACTGATTTTATTACATTATAATGAATAAACTAAAGAAGAAGATGTTGAAGAAGAATGAAACTTGAATGAATTGGTAGAAAAGATTACCTCTTCTTCGACGCGCCTCCTTTAAGCTTCCTCATAAGAGATTAGAGTTTGTCTTTTGAGAAGACCAGAACCTAAAAAATGTTTCTAGGGAAGTGGATAAGTGAAATGGGAAGGGTTTGGTCGATATTGAAAGCTCAATGTTGTGTAAATAAGAGAGGGAGGAGGTGCCCTTTTATAAGGGAGGAGAGGGGCACCTTTGGAAATCTCAAAAATATTAATTTATAATTAATTAAAACCCCACATAAAAACTTCCAAAATGAAAAATATACGAAGCTCAGATGATATAGTGTTCTTATATAATCAAAAAATAAAATTTAGACATGATTTATATTTATTTTAAACCTTATCAATATTAATTTTCCTTATTTAGTCTATATAATTTTATATATGGTAATAATATTCCAAATTTTAAATGGTTATAAATACTTACTTATATGATGTGAATTGACTATAATTAAATAATTTATAACCTTTTGGACCATATAAATTTCAGTTTGTAGTTTTTAAATATTTTTGTGCTTTTAAATAATTTAATACTATGTTATTTTTATAAAATATCAATAGTTTCAATTTTGACACTATTTAGTATTTTAATTTTAATAAAAAGTACATATGAATACATGTTAGAAAAAAAATATATAATAGATTCATAAGATGTTATATTAATCATAAAAATTCATCAGTCATATTAATTTGTACATATATTATTTATTTTAATATTTTTAAAACCATTTATTTTGTATATCTCTTAACAAAATAATTACTACAACATTTTGTGTAATTATTTAATATACTTATTTGTAGCATAAAGATTAAAAAAAATCCTATGGTGAATATAAATATAATAAATTTTATAATTATATTTTTAATCTAATTTATCATTTTAAAATTGCAACATTTAAATTGTTATATTTAATAAATTTTGAATGTGACATATTTGACATCATTTAAACTAAAATATTATAATTATCCTAATCGGTTTTGTAATTCTCTAAATGGACCAAAATCGACCCTTGGATGATTATGTTATAGACATACTCGACCAATAATGTTTGGTAAAGTTTTAGGTCGTTTTGATAGATATTGGTATTTTAATAAAAACTATATTATTGATTTGTCACTAAATAAATAATGTCTACATCATTACTGTATAAGCTATTAAGGTAATTAAATATTTCTTAAAAATTAAAAATAAATTAAGATTATAAATAAAAACATTTAAGATTTCAAATGAGTATTTACAATTGAATTTATATTCTGTATATCCTTACATTAAAAATAATCTATTTATTAAAGTTTGAGTGAAACATTTTTCACTTTTTTTAAAATAAAATAAATTAAAGGTCTTAATCACATCCATGTGGGTTCCAATGGATTCTATTTCGACCCAAATATGCCTAATGACGAAATATAATAATCAAATTATATTAAGACAAGTTTTATGGTAATTTTATAATAATATATTTACCCTTAATTACCCGATTTACCTTTTAACTATGGGAAATAAAATTATTATAGTTACTATTCATATTTCCCAAAAATAAAAAGTAGCCTATAAAAATAATATGAACCTAATGATTCAAAATATGGAATCCATTTCTCCAAATTCAAATCACATAAGTTGCAGAAATTAAATTAAAATTAATCCCGTTGTTAAGAAAATGAGTTTTAAAAGTTAAAACATTACAAAAGATTGAAATTATTTTACATACAAATTCAATGTAAAATCAATGATAAGGACATACATTATTTTAAATGGTAAATATATGTTATATTTTCACTTTAAAACAATTTTAAATTATAATTTAACCTTATAAATTATCTCGATGAAACAATTTGTTTTTAATTAAAATTTTGCGTGTTTTTACTATTTTTCAAAATATGAACGTTGTCAGAAAAATATCAAAACTATATCCAATGTAGATTTTTATATCCTGGGTTAAATTAAGAAGTTTATTTTGTAAAATTGAACATATAAACTTGTCAAAAATTATATTTAAAATGGGTGCACCATAAAAAGGTGACAAAACTGCATATTTTGAAAAATAATTATTTTACCCGAAAAAATTATGTTGTTCTCATACCATGTTCTAGAAAATTTGTAAGATGAATTATAATGTTATAAAATTACAGAAGAATTTAATACTATTTATAATGGCTAGTTCATAAAATTATAACCATATGTCACTGTTTAGTTAAACCCGGTATTGCATACAACACATGCTACCGAGGAAGGTCGTGATTGCGTGTAATGCATGCCAAGTCAGGGTTGCGTGTAGTGCAATACTCCTTTGTTGTTGGGTATAAGAGAATCCATCCATATTTCATTTATACATTGAATATATATATATACACTCAATTTTGCGTAGAATAACTACTATCAAATGAACATGGAATTGTGTGTAACACAATCCAAGAATAGTGTTTCATATACTGGAAGCTAATACGGTGTTGGGTCTAGTGCAAGAAAATCTTGGTGTAGCCTACAATAGAAGATATGAATGAAATTAAAATGAATATATCTCATAAAATCTCGGGGTGTTACATTCTACACCCCTTAAAAGTAATTTCACCCGTGAAATTCGTCGGGGTTAAAAATGGTTTATTACAAGAGAGTTTCTTTCATAGAAACCCACATTGTAAATAAGGAATACCAAAACTTATCTTCAAAAACTAATGTATGAAACGTAATGGTTACCCAAATTAACTAATCACTGGGTTTCCACATAGGATAAAATAGGTGAAAATATCGATATGGAAGGGAAATCTAACCATCATGTTCTGATGGAGAGTGGTAGATGACATGGCTATGATAAATCCAACAGTCACAAAGCCATAAATTTGTGATGATAAAAGGTACCATCTGATTCATCAGATATGAGAGCACTAGGACAACTTTTTTGGATTTCAAGGTAATTTCCCAAATATTGAATAATTTTTGAATAAAAATAAATACTTGCTTGATTTTGGAACAATCTCACTGATGTTCGTGCCTTGAACAATTTCCACTTCATCTCTAAAAGAAATGAAGTTGAATTTATCTTTCATGAACTGTTAACAGATCATGTGATAGAATGATAGGTCGTTCCATTTGTCTCAAACAAAAGGTTAGAAAAAGTTATTAAATATACACATGTCCATCTATAGTGAGATTAATCATATATGGTTCCTAAAATGGACTTATACTTCATATATCATACCACTTAATATATTAAAACTAATTTATACTAACCAGGGACTTCCTGTAGGATAGTGGTATGCGATAAAGGCCTATCACACTTTGGTTGTGGGTTTGATTCCCACAGCCTCGTCCGACGTGACTGGTTGTCGCCCATTTGGCATTTTGTCCCTTTTCTTTAACAATAATATTATAACATTCCATCAATAATATCGAAAAATGTTCTATTCTTAAACAATATTATCTTTTGTCAAACTTAATTCATACAAATATTTAGGCTTATTCAAAATACATCTCTCCAATATCATAGTATAAAGACAATTATTTCTTGAAAGGTCACATAACATGAACATTAATACCATCATTTATCCCTTATATATTATAATATATATCTTTTTGATCGCATTCCAAACATGTGAATACCTTAATCATGTATTCTCTTGAAACATAAATTATCATAGAACCATAGTGAAATCAATAATTATGTCAAAAGGTAACTCTTTCCACATACCAAAATCCCAAAAATTATATATACTCACACCATGATATCACTTTGTCCTTATATCAGTCATGATATCATTAATACTATCAAACATTTCATTATATCCTCATCCCTTATTTATGCGCATATTAGGTGCATTCCAAAAATATCTGAATAACCTTTCCTGGTTACCGGTACCATTCATCATATACTCTAAAAAAGATAAGGAAAAAAATAGTGTAACAATAATTATATGTCTCTTTATTCCATAATACAATGAGGATACTTATACAACATTACTCTTGATAAACATGTAATCATTCAACTACCTTCTTAAACCATTTTCCAATCATGAAAAATTCTTTCATCTCACATATCATTTTTAGTCTCTTCATCAACATCAACAGAAATACTACTTATACAACCATGCTGATTCTCTTCATGAGACTTTCCCTCAGAGAATTCGTTTGCATAATGCCCATACATTCCACATTTAAAACATTTACCCACTGTTGATGTCTTATAAATACAATTATCTTTGTCCATGGTGTTAACTGAACCTTTTCCTTTACAATTACTGGCTTTGTGTCCTTTTCCACACCCAAAGCATCTTCCATTTAATTTGAAACATTCTCCCTTATGCCTCTTCCCACATGATTTACACGAGGTAAATTGAACTTTCATTCATCTATGATCACCATGAAACTCCATGTTTCTCTTATTAGATGAGTCGTGAAACTTACCAATGTTGAGATTATTGATCATATTATGGGATTATTGATTAGGCATAATAACGATATGTGGACCTCCAGATCCTATTTTATTTGGATTCTCATGAAGAATATCATTTCATTGTCCATAATATCCTCCATTATTGTGAATCATCCAGTTTCTATCCATTTTCTAAAACCCTAAAAAATATTGTGATATGCAAAAATAATAATCACGGGGGAGTACATTCAATATCTAACATCTTAAGTTTAATTCTAATATCGTTACCATAATTCTAGGACTATAACCTCTACTTATAATTAACCTTAGAGACATCTCTAGACATACCTTAGAAATATCTCTATGCATTTCACTAAAGTTTTCACATCCTAGTTTCCAAAGGGTGACTAAAACTTCCCTCTGAGACCAACTTTAGAGACCCCAAACTTGATGTACATGGAAATTACATTACTTTTTCGGAATACATAATACATAACAAAAACCAACACTCAAGGACCGTAATTGTTTAGTGTCTTTGGAAAAACGAAACATAATCTTCTAATCATGGTGAATTATATTCATCATATCCCATAAAGATCTTCTCGTTCTGTATTCTTACATAAAACATTTCTTTATATCCTGGGAAAAATAAAACATATAATGGGTGAGCTCAAATGCTCTGTAAGGTTAATCATGGAGAAAATAAAACAAACCATACACATTTGAACATCAAAAAATGAACATAATGTTTAAACATCAAATTCTTGAGCAATGACATAAAACATGGAAGTACATAAGGCATAGATCATAATGGAACATCAATCAAGATAAAATAGCATGGGAATGAAATATGTAATTGTGGGAAACGATTAAGCACATGATATGATTTCCATAGTATCCAAGGCATTGATTCCAAGACAATCTTAGTGGACAAAGTCCCTTACTGAATCGAGTTACCTCCTCGTTCCAGTCCTGTATCACTGAACCGGATTAACTTGCTGTTCCAGCCATGTCTATGTCATGAGATATAAATCATAACCAATGCATTGGAGGGAGATATAGGTCCTACCCATCTCATACTGAAGTCATTCTTATGTGTGCCACAGCAAAAATATAAATCATTCATCATAACCCAAATAATAAAATGGGTTTCATAAACATCATCCCATCATAACATAATCCATATAAAACAAATGGATTTCATTTCATCATAAGAAAAGTGGAACTAGGTAAATCATAGAGACACTATACTTGAAACATCCACATATGAAATAATGACATCTTGGATGGGAAATGGTTTTGATAAAACACTTTAAATGAATTATTGAGGAAAATATCCTTTCTTCTTCAAAATCATTTTATTTTCACAAAATGCCATGAAATTTTTAAAGAAAATTATTTTGATGAAAATAATCATGAAATTTGGTAGATGAAGATTCATTGAAATAAATCTTAATGAAACCGTAAAAAATTCATTGACACCATAAAAGTTTTAAAAAACATTCCTCTCGTACTTTCGCGATAAAAGTCAAAAAGTACCTTATATGGTAACCAAATGAAAGATTCCTTACATACCATGTATTAAAAGAAAAAAATGGGTAAAAATGACATTAAACATAAATGAAACCATTTTTAGAAAACATGGACATGGATGATAAATATAACCCCAGTAAATACTTACGAAGAAACAATCTCGGATAAAAAATAAGATTAGAAAAGTTATCCCTTAACATAGGTCTGATATTCTTAGTACATATCCAAAACTTCTATATAAGGATTTAAATAATGACATTGACTTATTACAGAAACATATTCACTGTTATGTTAACATTTATGGTTCACTAATGTCTTTAAATTACATGTTCTTTTGTAAATTCCATGTTAAAGAAACATTTTGCGTAAAATCGTTTTATTTATCATAAGTGTTTGGAAATGTTGTTCTTGATATTATTTTTACCTATATCAAGATTTAATTACTTCCAGAATGTAAATAATGATTTATATATCATTTATATTCAGTATATATATAATAGATAGATATATTAAATAAAATAGATCGTTCATGGAGACGGTAAACTGTACGTACGCATGAATGTTGTTTTCCTTTCCTTATTCACTTGAATAGAAGTAAGTAGATGGAATATATATATACATAACATAAATAAAGTAGCTTAATTATGTCATATATTTAATTATTATTCATTATATATACTTTATAATAATTCTTGAATGGTTAACATGGAGAATGAATCTCATCGCATCGTGAAGACGGTAATCCGTATGTATGCACGAGCGATGATATCGTTCCCATAATTATTGAATGGAATTGGAGTGGATGATATAATATTTCAGAATCACTATTATGTTATAATAACCATATATAGTTATTATTTACACCATTATACCCATCCATGTAAGGTGGTGGTGGAAAAATAGATTACACCACGGCGTGGAGATGGTATTCCGTTCATACGCAGGCGTAGTGATTTCGTTTTCCATAGGGTAGAAAGACGGTGAAATGGGGTTGTTTCATATTTATAATAACATATCAGTATATTATTGATACTTATTTTGTTACTTTATAATGATACAACTAAAGAAGATTATGTTGAAGAAGAATGAAAATTTGAAGGAATCGGTAGAAGAGATTACTTCTTCTACGACGCACCTCTTTTAAGCATCCTTTTAAGGGACTAGAGTTGGTCTTTTTAGAAGAAAATAACCTCCAAAATATTTATAGGGAAGTGGGTAAGAGAAATGGGTAGGTTTTGGTTGACCTTGAAGGCTAAAATTTGTGTAATGAAGAGATGGAGGAGGTGCCGTTTTATTAAGGAGGAGAGGGGCACCTTTGGAAATCTAAAAATATTAATTTATAATAAATTCAAACCCCAATTAAAAACATCCAAAAAGACTCTTATTAGAAGCATAGATGAGATAAGGTTATAATATCATCTACCAATAAAATTTCGACATGCTTTATGTTTATTTTAAACCTTATAATTTTGATATTTCTTAATTTAATCTATTCAATTTTATGTGTGGTAATAATATTCCTAATTTTAAATGGTTATAAATAATTACTTATGTTTTTTTGATTGTCTATAATTGGATACTTTATAACTTTTTAGAAAATATAATTTTCAATTTTTTGTTTTTAAATATTTTTGTGATTATAAAATAATTTAATAATCTGTTGTTTTTATAAAATATCATTAGTATCAATTTTGACACTATTCATTATTTGAATTTAAATAAAAACAACCAATAAGATATGTTCGAAAAAAAATATATAATAGATTCCTAACATCTCATATTCCTCATAAAAGTTCATGGGGAACATTCATTTGGTCATATATTATTTATTTTAATATTTTTAAAACATTTTATTTGGTATATCTCTTAATAAAATAATTACTACAACATTACTGTATAATTATTTAAAATACGTATTTGTTGCATAAAAATTAAAAATAAAATCCTATGATAAACATACATATAATAAAATTCATAATAATATTTTTAATATAATTTATCATCTTAAAATAGAAACATTTATATTGTTATATTTATTAAATTATGAAGGTGACATCTTCGACAAAATTGAAAATAAATTATTATAAATTTTCTAATCTATATTATAATGCTCCAAATGGTCCACAGATCAAACCTCGGATGATTATGGTATAGATATAGTCGACCAATAATGTTTGGTCAAGTTTCTGGTCTTTTTTTAGATATTATTATTTTAATAAAAACTATATTATTGATTTTTCACAAAATAAATAATTTCTACATCATTAATGTATAAGCTAATAAGGTAATTAAATATTTCTTAAAAATTAATAATAAATTTCCATGATAAATAAAAATATTTCCGATTTCAAAATAGTATTTATAATAAAATTTATATTTTGTATATCCTTACATTAAAAATAATCTAATTATTATGGTTTGAGTGAGACATTTTTCACTTTCGTTAAAATAAATTAATTAAATGTCTTAATCACATCCATGTGGGTTCCAATGGATTATATATCGATCCAAATAATACTTTAGATGAAATATAATCATCCATATATATTAAGACAAGTGTTAGGGTAATTTTATAATATTATATTTACCCTTAATTACCTGATTTACCTTTTAACTATGGTAAATAAAATTTACCGTAGTTAATATTCATAGTGCCCAAAAATAAAAATTAGCCTATTATAATAATTTGGACATACTGATTCAAAATATAGATTCCATTACTCCAAATTCATATCATAGAAGTTTTAGAAATTAATTTAATATTAATCCCGTTAAAAAAAACGAGTTTTAAAAGTTAAATCATTACAAAAGATTGAAATTATTTTACCTATGAATTCAATGTAAAATCAATGATAATTACATACAATATTTAAATGGTAAAAATATATTCTATTTTTACTTTAAACCAATTTAATATTATAATTTAACCTTATAAATTATCTCAATGAAAAAATATTTTTTTAACTAAAATTTCGCATGTTTTTACTATTCGTCAAAATAAGAACGTTGTCAGAAAAATATCAAAACATTATCCAATGTAAATTTTTATATCCTATTTCAAAAGAGGATGTTTATTTTGTAATATTTAACTGATAAAATAGTTAAATATTATATTTAAAATGGGTGCACCATCCAAACGCGACAAAAATGCATTTTTTTGAAAAAAACTTTTTTTACCCAAAAAAAATTATTTTGTTCTGATAACATGTTCATGAAAATGTTTAAGATGAATGATAATGTTATAAAATTCAAAAATTAGTTAATATTATTCATAATGGATAGTTCATAATATTATAACCATACATCATTTTTTAGTGAAACCTAGTATTGCGTACAACACACGCTATAGAGGAAGGTCGCGATTACGTGTAATGCATTTCCAAGTCAGGGTTGTGTGTAGTGAAAGACCCCTTTGTTGTTGCGTATAACAGAATCCATCCATTTTTCATTTATACATTGAATATATATATATATATATTCACTAAATGTTTCATAGAATAACTACTATCAAACAAACATGAAATTGTGTGTAACACAATCCAAGAATAGTGTTGCATACACAGTAAGATAATACGGTGTTGCATATAGCGCAATATAAACATGGTGTAGCGTACAATAGAAGATATCAAATAAATTAAAAAGAATATATCTCATAAAATCTCAGGCTGTTACAATAATTTTGAACATATTGTCTATCCCACTAACTAAATATCCACAAAATATGGTATAACAATAATATTTACCTCTATCACTCAAATCAATTGAACTGTATATCTAAATTATGGACTGGATAAATCAAAAAATTCTCACTCAAGAATGAAAAACATTATAGACAAATCCATAACGGAAAATAGGCCTCCAAGTTTCAAATATATTCACAAATCTCTATGTGGATTCCATGAAATAATGATAAACCCCTTATTAAATTATGCCACATGGGAAAATATTACATTGGATAATCGAAACTCACTACTATTTCCTATTATTTTTCACCAATCAGAATGTTAAGAATTATTCTAGTTATTATATTTCACACTTCCATCTCTCGATTCATCTACAACTCATCCCTCACATCTCATAACACATAAAGATCTAATCACACATATAAAAAAAGGACTCACGTGAACTGTTTAATGATGGTTGGATATCTCTCAAACAATTCATTATACTTAATATAATCCCCCAAAAAATTTTGCAATTAGTGGTTTATAACCCAGTCTCTTTGTAATGTAATGATATAATATTTTAAAATTTAATTTTTTCATTAAATAAACATAGTGTTGATAGATTATTCTACATGAATCGTATAATTAAAACAACAAATGGATTATTAGAGAATTATTATTAATAAAATATAACCAAAATATAACCATTTTGTAACTATATATACATATATATACAATTGGAGGATGAATAATAAATATTATTTAATATTAAAATGAATAAATCTTTTACAATATATTTATTTATTGTTTATTTATTTAATAATATTTTAAATTGACTAATTTTAAATGATAATATATAATATTTATGTATATAAACTAATTCACTCATATTATCTAAATTATAAATCTGTATAAAATAGTGTTTATAAAAGATAATGTTTAAAAAAGAAATTGTCCAATAAATAATGATTTTCCTTATATAATTCATATTTTATCATGATCAATATAAAAATTTTAATATTTTATTTAGTCATAAATAAATTATTTTCCAAATTATTTTTTCAAAATTAATATTATGTGATTTTAGATTCATTTATTAAAAAACTGATTTTGATGTGAATTGTGAAAAAAATAATGATATTGATAATATTTTCAATTTCATGACATTATCAAAATAAAATAATTTAATTAAATTTCGTTCCTTAAAAAATAATATATTCATAAATTAAAATAAATCATCTTAAGAATATATGATAAATTATGAGAACAACTGACTAATATTTTTAAATCACAAGTTGTATTTTGAGAAAAAATGCTATAAAAATTTTAATATAACACAAAATTCATCAGTAGTAAAAAATAACTATAAAAAATGGGTTTATTAGTTAAAAAAAATCATGTTATTTAACAAGTTAAATTTAATTTTTAATAAAAAAAGATTACTATAAATAGTGTTATTTAGCATGGTGAAGGTAAAATTTCTATGTTAAATAATAATTTTATTTATGTTGTGAAATTTATATTTAATAAAATAATAATGAACCTATAAAATAATTAATTTAACCTAATATTAAAATCTATATATAAATATATTAATACGAATTCATTTGTTAATCAATGTTATAAAATATTTAGAATACATAATGGGGAAAACAAAATTTTTCAATAGAGAGTATTTTAAAATATATTAAATGTTTTAATTAAAATGTTTATTTTTTGTTATTCGTATATTTAATTATACTATATGGAGATTAAATTTTTTGTTAATAATATATGAAATTGGTATAGGGTTTTACATTCTAATTTTAATAAACAGTGAATTAATTAGTTAAAATCAATTTTCCAACATAGTACCCAAAATGGTAAAGTGTAATGTATAATGGTAAATGACTCAAAAAGTATTAAAAACATGTATGAAAATGAGTGGTAGGGGAATTATCAATCCAATATCACAAAAAAATATTTATCTCTTTTTTATCTATTAAAACTATTATAGTTTCATTACATTATTGAAAAATTATGGGTATTAAAAAATATGACCTTGTCATCAATTATGAAAGTGGATTAGTTATTCCCAATCAATTCACCACATTCGGTTAGACATTTCCTTCAACCCCTACCCTATATTCAACTCCAAGAATTACTTTAATCATCCTAAAACCACTAGTATCTCAAGGTTATTATATGATCTTCATTTTTAAGAATTATTTCAAGTGAAAGTTAATAGTCCCAATATTTTTAATAATTAACACTTATCCATTTCTTATTAACCTTTATCATCCTATCATAATTAGACCATAGAAATATAATTAATCAGTATCATTAGTATAATGATGTTACATTTTTTTAATTTAACAACCATTATTTATTCCATTCAATACACTACAAAAAAACAAAATATGGTTGATTAGTTGCAAGTCTAGACTTATGCCTCCAATAGATGACATATTTTTTGATCCATTACAACCAAAATTGGATAACATCAGTAATTGTATTTATTGTACATAAATTATTTTGAAAACACTATTAATATTATACAATGATTATATTGATCATTATATAATTGAAATAAAAAATAAATGGTCATAGTGAACTAAACCACCTAAAATGAACACAACGAGGTATCTTGCCTATTTATAGTTCATTTTAAAAAAAATATATAACTATATAAATTTAATTATTATAGAATAATAAATTACACACTCCCCAAAAATTATTGATATTTGAATTTGTTTTATTAAACCATTAACCCTTCCAAACAAATGAACATTTTTACGTGTAATTTTATTAAACCCCCCCCCCCCCACAGATAAAAAACAAAAAGAAGTAATAAAAAAATAGTGTACGATAATAAATGATCCCTATTAAATAAAATATATATCTATATTAATCCAAATAATGCATCTAATAAAATTATTTCTATTTTTCAGGAATTTAATCTCATTTACAATGTGAATCACGACTAATGTAATTGTTTGTGAGAGCATAATTTTCCTTCATTGTGTTACAATAAATATTATAAATATATATTGTTATATTTTTTATATAGTAATAATTATTAATCATTTTTAATATATTTAATGCAACATATTTTAAGTTCAATAATTATACCATATGACTTAATTTTTAAATTACTATTACCTCTAATATAATGTCACTTTTAAGTGTTTCCTGGTATCAATTAAAATATTTTGAGATGTATTTATTTTTATGCACTATTTTAATTTTATATTTTTTATATTAGAAATATTTTTTATATTATATGTCAAAGTAGATTTAATTAGTGGATTTTCAATTTTATTTTAAAATCTCTCTGACTCTCATTCAAGGGTTTTCATTTTAAAAATTTATATGAGTTGTAACATATTTCTTGAGTAAAGTTCATTCTCCATCAGTCATAAATTATATACATTTTTATGATATTCTAATACATTTTTATCCATTAATTACCTTTTTCCATGGAAATTTTTATTTTCCCAGGTACTGTTTCTTAATTTCCTCAGTATTGTCTTCTTTTAAGAAATACATCCTCAAATAAAATATTTATATTTATAAGAATAAATACATTTCTTTCCAATAGATAATTCCCTGACTTGTCAATATTTTACATCCCTCCAACTTATTTCACTTTTTTGGGACCTCAAATATCAAATAATTAATTTTCTCATTTTACACCTAATCAACACTTTTAAAATAGAAATTTTGTTTTCTTGTTTTAAATAATATTTTTAATAAATGTTTTTCAAAATAATTAAATATTATATCTATCATGGATATATTTAATATCACTCATCTATGTTTTAAATATAATACCATTAGAACTTTTTTATGACTTTATTATTTAGGATTAAATTGAAACTAGTATCTTAATACACATCAAATTGTTTTATTACAAAAATTTATGAAATATATTTTTTGAGGTAAACTGGGGACATTTTCACTTATACATTATATATATAAAAAGGAAATAGAATTAGTTTCAAATGATTTAAAATAATATTTTTTATATATTATTAAAACACCATTTCAATGGTTTGTTATTTTAAAATTTAAATTATCATTAAATTATTCTATGAGTATAAATTGCGATTATTTTCATGGAAAATAGACATTTTCATCATTATTTAAAAATGTAATTACAATATTCATTTAAATTTATTATTCATATATGATAAATTCTATACATATTATTTAAAAATTTACCATTATTAAATTGATTTTAGAGAAATATTTCACCAAACTTTTTTATTTTCTAATAATATTTGATGTATAACCTTAATTGTGCTTTTAGTTCCATTCCTCTTTAAATAAAATATTTTTTATTCCTCTAATTTAATGGTTTTAACATAAAAATATATACATTGATTGAATGGGGAAATTATTTATTTAACCACAAAATCGTAACCTATATTGTATAAATATGATATACTCTATTATCTTGATTAATAAGTATTTACAAAATTATTTTATAAAATATCTTTGGATACCAGTTTAATTTTTCCATTTATACAATATGATGATTATTTAGTGTATTATCAATTATTTCCCTATGTTATTATTTTTGAAAATATAATTGACCCTTTTATTATTCTGTAGTTTCATTAAGGTATGATTATGGTTTATTTTATGCGGTGTTGGTATACAAGTATGAGGATGGGTGGGGTCCAATATCACCCTAAAATGAATTGTATTTAGTTTATATATCCTGATATTTTATAGAATGGACATAAATAGATTGTTCACCTTTGTGTTGGAATGCATTTTTTCACATATTATGGCATGTACGTGATTGTTTTGTTCACATGGGACAGGAAATAATATGTTTTATCAAATATTTATAATGCTACATAATTATTATTTTTACATTGGTACTGAAACAATGAGTGTTATTACATTTTTTTCTTATATTTATGGTTTCTCCTAGAATACAATCGATTTTTCATTTTACAGCATCCTTCTACATCTCCATTATTTTACACAATGGTTCATATTGTTCATAATCCTATATATTATGAAATTTCAAACATTTAGGTTTTTATGACTTATTCCATTATTTATTATATATATTTTGGAATAACTATCATATGTATCATGATTATACCCATATTCTTATTTCTTTTCAATTAGGATATTGGATTATTACCTACTATATATACCCTTTCGAGTTGTTTTATGTCACTCATTTATTATGTTTTCATTTTCCCGGGCTGTGAATAAAATTTTGTAATATGATGTTTCTATATTTGTATCTTCTATTAAGAATTTATGGTAGATTTTGACGGTTTGGCTAGATTATATATTTTCATAAAAATTTAGATAAATATAAATTAGTTGAAAAACACGTTGGACTTATTAATTAATTTTTTTCTTATAATTCTACAAAATTTTAATCACAAAAGATAATTGGAATTTATTTTAATGTAGTATTTTTATTTTCATGTAATTTTTACCTTAAAGTTAATAAACCTTCAACCATTAAATTAACCATATTTTAATCCATCATGAGAACATTATATAGACATTTTGTAACTATAAATCATCTCAAATGTTCCTATGGTACTTAATAGATTCCACATCTATCTCACAATCACCTTATTGTAGAAAACGCAACTCTAATTCTTCCTTATATAAATACCACCTCCAATTTATTAAAAAAATATCAGTTTTTGGCCAATAACATGGTAAATTCCACGATAAACCTCAATTAGCATAGTGAACCCATCACTAATCCATCCCCCACTAAATAAGGTACCCATAAAAACCCTTACTCTATCCCAAGAAAATTAAACATGACCCTAAAAAAAGACTCCTATCCCATACTACCATTTGGAATAATTTCAAATAAAAATTAAAATTATAGAATTTTTGTCTAGATCACTCTACTAGAAGGTGAACTGATTTTTCATTTGTACTCAGGTTAACCACCATATACAATAAAGTCTTCCCACTAGTATAGATGTTTTAATCAGAACATTCGGCAGACTAAACCATATTTTTCATAGTAAGGTATCATTATAAATAATATGAAAAATAATGAGAAATATCCACATGTCACATATCAAATCCCAAAACACAGTAAGTTTCCACTGGTGAATAATGTAATGATGACATGCCATAATATTCTCTTTTGTATAAAATATACTCTATTGAAAGACCTAATTAACAATCCCAAAAATATTCCCCAATATAAATACTAGTCCCCTCATCTATTCACAATCCTATATCCAAAACATCCATCTATCATAAGCCATTTTTTCATATCTAGATATTCAATATCTAGGTTTGATAAAGTACCAATGGTATCACATTTTGGGTGCGAGTACAAGACGTTATACGACCACCAATAGTGTGTAATGAAATATATGATATAAACTATTAATATATATATATATATATATAATAATAGATAGGTCAATAAATGGTTTCATGTTTTGAAATAATAAGTGTAAAATTTAATAATTTATCTATGGGGATCTAAAGTGAAACATGGGCCAACAAAACGTACCAAAACCCATTTATTTCATCTATACCAATAACCATAGTTGTTTCCAAATATATAAAAAGGGGCCTCATAAATTATACAAAAATTTGTATCAATGAGAATCAATTAATGTTCCATCAAAATTTAAAAATCCATTAGTGCCAAGATAATTATTCTAGTTCCTAATCAGTTATTACTAAGGGCCATGTCCATCATATTAAATAAATGATGTAGATAATTATATCCAAACATCTTAATTATTGATATGAAGTTCCATATCTAAAATCATTACTCATGGGTGTGTAAATTCATGTCTAACATCATTAACCATCACATTTAATACTAGTTTCCAGGGTCCAATATACATTACCATTTAACACACTATGATTATAGGGGTGAACGTTTTGTAACATTCTTTATTCCCCATTGTTAGTTATATTTAACATGTTTAATCCAGTTTTACATTCATAACATTTCACCAATTATTGATGTACAAGAGCCATTAAATTTACCTCAAAACCATTTTAACATATAAACATATCCCCTTAACTAAATACAATTTCATCCTTTTATCATGTCATAAAATAATGAATTCTTGTATTAATCCAAATGGCCCCTAATGATCTTATATGAATCCAATAAAAAATTCTAGATTTTATAGACTATTAAATACTAATATTTCCCCATTAAAATTTCCATCATACAATTTCTGAGGAATTCACACACCCCATGTGAGGTTGTAGGTCCATTCACATAATCATCATATGAAACAGGATGGCTCGTGAAGAGTTTAACACAACATTTAAATACCTAAAACATTTTTCATAATAAAGTGAACCAAAGCACAGATTTTCAATGACATGTCACATATCACATAAAGATAATAAATATCATGACTATGGTCAAAATATATTAGAAAACCTTACTTATGCTTTCAAGTAATGAATTTCCCAACAATGTTTTTTATTAACAAAAAATGGCCACAACCACAATTGATGAAAACATAAATGAAAAATATCGTATCATACGTTGAAGAAGATGAATGACCAGGAACTCAAACACCTATATAATATACATAAATAAACTTGTTGACATACTCATACCTCTTAATATCAATACACAACATTTACTTTTCCCTAGAATCAATGGACTTACATCATTCGAGGAGGATGATGTGTTTGGTTCGTACCCTAGGCTGCTATGAGTAAAATGGGGTAAACAAGAGTGTAAAAATAGATAATAAATGGGATAAAAAAAATAGAAAATTCCATATTTAAAGGAGGATATGTGTTCGAAATTTCAAGGAGGCCATGTGTTCGAAAACAATTCTTTCAAAATCATGCCAAAATTTGGGAGCTCATATACCCAAGAAAATTACATGTTGAATGGTCCTTTGATAAGTCCTCATTGTCTGAAAAAATGTTTGGAATCAATGATAATAGGTCAAGACCCAACCCACATTGTTTTAGACCTCCGCACAAGTCATGTTAAAACATTATTACATTATATCATATCGCATGGTCCTTAGTGAAATTTGGAACTAATCATTTTAAAACCATGTTTCATTTAATATAAGGAATTATTTTTATGTTTTTCATATATCTAACCCCTATATCACCAAAGAGGATTTCCCTAGTCCTGGGTATAATTATATAAATTATTTATCAAATTTTGGTAATAAAAATTAATATCAAAACATACCTTAGAAATGGTCATAATATTACAAACTCAAATTAATTTAACAAATAATTTTTGAGTTGTACTCCAACACATCACAAATCCATCATGGTAAAAATATTTGTCCACTGGGCCTGGAGATAATCTTTCATCTCCTAAGTTTCCTCCTAGACATTTTAATTCACCCATGACCCTCAAACAAATGGAATAATATTACCCAAAATTATTTTCCCATTTTTATCAAGAATAAAAATTACATTCTTATCAAATTATACATCATCTTAAATCTCAATAACATCAATATCAATCATGTGGGTATAGTCAGTGTGTTATTGTTGATATTGTGGCACTTGAAAAATTTCATTAATTCCACTATAAAAATATGGAAGAGATTAATGATACACTATCTAATCGATCCTATCAAGAATATATAACATCATGTCATACCAGGCCACCATCATACACAAATTCTAAATCCCACATTGACCTAGACTATGGGAAAAATAGAGGAATACATGGTCATGAATAGAAAATGAATAGTTCATTGACACCAATAAATATATTAATTTTAGTCGATAATTTGTATAACAATATATTTCTTTATCTAATTGACATGATATCATGTATCTTATAAAATAATTATCCTAAAAACATTAATTTTCCCACGTCCACCGAGTATAAAGTTGATCTACAATTTCTATCATACACTACTCCATTGGATTCATTCTAAATAGTCATATAATTTCCATTTCTATAGGCGAAAAACAAGGGAAATGGGTATATCTTCTAGGTTCCAAGAAAATCTTGGATGCATTATCTCAGATTTTTTTATTAGGTATGGAATTTATACTCTAATTACCCATCCATCTAAATGTGGTAAAATGTTCTAAAAATCAGTTGACTACTAACCAACATCTCCGAGACTTCCTATAAGTGTTTATTAAAATGAGGATCTCTATAAAAAACAATACTCTCAGTGACCCTCTGAAAATGTAATATCACATGATCATATATGTTTGCCAACTCAGTGAGGTTGAAATTCTCCCATATTTGTGTTAAATGGTTAACCATTGTAAATTGTTCCACAATCACCATTATTGTTCCACTCTTTGAATGACTCTATAGTAAATGACGATGAAATACATGTAACATTACTCAAACTATATTATCAAATAGGAAAAAAATTATTGTTTAGTATGAATCTAATGCTCATTATTCACTAGTTTATAGTTGTATCAACACATCAAAAAATTTATGATCACTATCACCACTCATGACTTTAAATACATTCTAAATAGATCGTGGTACAATTTCATAATTCATGGTTTAAATTTATATTTTAAATCACGAAACTCATGTATCCTCTCCAACCACATACCTATAGGTACATGAATATGAAAAAAACAAATATACTATCATCATCATCAATTCTCCATTTATGTGGTAGATCTCCACTATAAAATATAACTATAATCATTAGGAACTCTGGATCTCAATCCTACTTCCAATTAATTTGGTTTAGATAAGAGGGTATAATGGAAAAAGGTACAAGTTGATTATATTACTATCACCAAGAATAACAATATCCATCTCAACACATAGTGTCATAATCTTCCACTCTAAACTTGAATCATCAACTTCCTGAGTTTGTTCCTTCTGACTCACGACATCATTGCCAATATTTCCATTCCTATCATATATTTCTATCTCAAATCAAAATGATTTACTTTACTCAAACCATATTAACCTTTAATGATTTTGATATTTATGGTAAAATATAAACATAATTAATTTAGGATTATTATGAAAAACAAATTTACCTAGAAGATAATCACACATACATTTTAAATCATGAACCAATATGTCCAACTTGAGATCATATATAGGGTATTTATGTCATGTGGCCAGAACATCCATGATTCATTTTCAATGAATCAATGTACCTAAATCAAAAAAACCCCACACAAGACAAAAAACTATTAATATATGTACTATACTACATACCGAATTAATGTAAGATTCCACTATAGTTAGATGCCACTTTTTCTCCTTGAATTCATCCTCACATTCCTAAGGATACTTAAATTTATAACAATCTCAATCAATACTAATAATGGATCTAGTAGGTAAAAAATTCCCCAATGAACCTTTTGTATTAACAGAATAGTTCCAAAAACCTTTAGATCTCAAAAACATTTTTATTTTTCATCTATGTTACAACTATCTGAACACTCTCAACATCCAAAAATGAATCTTCTTTTTAGAAGACGTGACCCATGAAATATACCTTGTCAATCTAGAAATGATACTCATATTTCTTTTAATCTAACATATTCTCCCTTAATATACATAAGATGTTGTCACAATGTTAGAATGATCATCTCAAGTATAGAAGCACACTAAGTGGTAATTATTGAATACGACTACAAACTAATGAAAATATTAGTTGAATGATTTCATTCATATTTTTTATCAAAAAAATATTGAATTATTTCACCAAAAATTAAAAAAATAAAAAACTTATATAATACATAACTTCTTATGAATGCATTATGTGTTATATCAGAAGGTCTCCCCCTCAACATATAGTACCCAAAACATCAATAAATACTTGAGAATACACATGAACCATTCAACTAGTAAAAAATTATCATCCAGAAAAGGATAACTATATCGTTTCATCATTTTCATCCAATTCTTCACTAATTATTTAATACATTGGTACAATGTAATATCCGCCTTCAAGGATAGTAAAACTATAGCACACTAAGGTGACTTACATGGGAAGAATAAATTTCATCCATCCAATTCATCTAATTGAGTATTAAACTATTTCACCCCTTTCATTTCTTTTCTATTAATTCAAATATGAAAACTCTAAAATCCTGATGTAATTATAATGATAATATCATTATATCACTTTGGTGGAAACCATTAAATTATATAAGAATACAAATACTAAAATAAAAAGAATACCAGAGGGAATAAATCCTAGTATGAACCCCAATCATATATCCTAAGACTCAAAAACTAGTTTATAATCATTCCCAACTACTAATGATATTTGTATATATAGAATTCTTGTATATCTCATTCTCCACATTGGATATAGTTTTCACCCTCATGATATGTGAATGTCAAACTTTTATGGTAAGAAATAGTGTGATATTATAATGAAACTAACCATTCTATCTGTGGTATCAAATATAACCCTTTCATCTAAAACTCCATAAAATCCAAAAGGGTAAGGTAATCATATATCTATAGGGAGATAACTTTCCATGATATTTATCCTTAAGTCTCACCCCAAATGATGTGTCAATTAATATAACCCATAAACCAATTCCACCATCAAGGAAAAACCATTCACAAAATAACCATATATATATTTATTTAAATCTATTATAAGAAATAATGAACTAGAAATCATAGAGTGCATAATAATTATTACTCAAAATAGTAACGGGCCCAAGTTCATTACTAGTAAGAGAAGAAAAAACTTCATGAATATGTATTCTCTTTATATAATGACCACTTGAATAGTTCATGTGGATTTAAATAATCAATTGATAAAGTCTATCCTATCAAGGAGCACACAATCCTTCACCCTAGATGATATGGATGGGAAAACTAAAACTACTAAATTGATATAGGATATATGATCTTATTTTGATGATTTATATAGTCCATGGTTCTCCATCAATAGCCAACTACTGAGGGTTCTTAAAAACCCACTATATGCGCCTCAACATTCAACATGTTTGGAACAACATTGGTGTTCGATGAAACTAAGCTTTATATTGACCAGGATGTACACACAAATAGTATACCACTAGATCTCTTCCTTGAGAGTCTAATACTCCCCCTATTTAATCTTCTATCCATTACATTGGTGAATGTTCTCATAAAAACTCTTCCTACTATATGATGATTAACCACTAGATCGCCAATAAAAACAATCTTCTGACCATGGTATAACTGTTCTAGATGTCACGCAAAGATGGGGTCCAAATTCAACAGTTTAGTGAAATTATTTAAATTAAAAATACTTAATTTGGACTTTATCGTTCATTTTATTCTTTTGGGAATACCAATCATTCTAACCACCTTATCTAAATCTAATGAAAAAATAAAAAAATGGGTAGTAAATTTTCCAACATTATCTATCAGTGACATATTAAACATTGTTAAACAAGTAAATACCAAAAATGTAGAGACCCGAATCTTGATGTACATTGACATTACATTACATTTGCATAATACTTAATACATAACAAAAAACACACACACAAGGATCGTAATAGTTTAGTGTATTTGGAAACTCGGAATATAATCTTCTAATCCTGATGAAAGATCTTCAATATCTCCCATAAAAATCTTATTTTTTTTATACCTAAAACCTTTCCTTATACCCTGGGGAAAAGAAAACATGAAAGGGTGAGCTCAAATGCTCATTAAGGGTAAACAAAAGGAATATCAATCACATCATATACATAAGCACATAACTTTTGGAAATCTTAACCTGTAAAAGAGATCATAATTTCATAACCTGGAATAACTCATGGCAGTGAAATGTAATCACAATAATCATAACATAAAACATTAAACTTTGTAGCATACAAACATAATCATAGAGAATCATTTCTTATTAGTCAAGACTCATTTCCAAGACTATCTTAGTGGACAAAGTCCCTTTCTGAACCGAGTCACCCTCGATTCAGTCCTGTTTCACTGAACCGGTATAACCTACCATTCCAGCCATGTCTATATCATGAGATATAAAATCTTTACCCAATGCATTGGGGGGAGATATAGGTCCCACCCATCTCATAATGACACCATTCTTATGTGTGCCACAAAATCATACATCATACATCATTGCATAACCCATGTAATAAAAATGGGATTCTTAAACAACATGACATCATAAAACCATTCATATAAGATAAAGGAATTCATAAACATAATTCCATCACAACATAGTCAAATCAATGTAAAAATATGGAAAGAAACATAACCCTTTAGTATCTTAGATGGAAAATAATTTTGATATAACACTTGAAATGAATTCTTGAGGAAAATATCCTTTCTTCTTCAAAATCAATTTCTTTTCACAAAACATCATGAAATTTTTAAAAGAAATAGATTTTATTGAAAAAAGTCATGAAATATTTTTGAGGAATCTTCATGAAAATATGGCTATATAAAACCGTAAAAATCCGTTCGTACCGTTTAAGTTAAAAAAACATTATTTTCGTACTTTTGTCGGAAAAGTCAAAAAGTACCTCGTACGAAAAATGACAAAAGATTTCATTCATATATTTTACTAAAAACACACCGAAGGGTAAAATTGTATATAAACTATTTTATAAGGATATAAATATTACATATTGAGGAAACATGGATGTGGATGATAAAATACACCCCAGTAAATACCAAATTATAAACAATCTCGGATAAAAATGAGATTGTGATATTTCCCTTACTTTAGGTCCGATTTGATTCGTAAGTGTCCGAAACTCCTGTATAATGATTTAAATAATGTCATTGACTTATTCCAGAATAATACTCATTGTTATGAGTATTTTGGGTAAAATTGTCCGAACCTCCTGTATAATGATTTAAATAATGTCATTGACTTCGTAAGTGTCTGAACCTCCTTAAAGAGCCTTTTGGGTAAAATTGTTTCATTTGTCATCTGTGTTTTGACTTGTAATTATTCATATGATTTCTTAGATCATAATTACTTAATTACAGAATATAAAACATGATTTATATATAATATATATTCATAATATACATATATATAATAAATTATTAAATGGAAAGAAATACATCGTTCATAGAGACGGTAGGCTGTACGTACGCATGAACGCTGTTTTCGTTTCCTTATTGAGTTGAACGGAATTAAGTAGATGACATAAATATATATAAACATAAATCCATTAGCTTTATAATTTCATATATTTCATTATTATTGCTTATATATACTTTATAATCATTCTTAAATGGTTAACATGGAGAATGAATCTCATCGCGTCGTGGAGACGGTAGTCCGTACGTACGCATGAGCGATGATATCATTTAAATAATTATTGAATTGAATTGGAGTGGATGATATAATATATAATAATCATTATGATGTTATAATATCTATGTATAGTTATTCTTTACACTATAATACCCATCCATGTAAGGTGTTGGGGGAAAAACAGATTACACCACGGCGTGGAGACGGTATTCCGTACGTACGCACGCGCGGAGATTTTGTTTTCCGTTGGATGGATAGATGGTGAAATAGGGTTGTTTCATACTTATAATAACATATCAGTATATTAGTGATACTGATGTTATTAATTCATAATGAAACAACCTAAGATGAAGAAGTGGAAGAAGAAATAAAGTTGAAAGAATCGGTAACGGAAATTACATTTTCTTTGAAGCACCTCTTTGAGACCTCCTCTTAGGGAACTAAAATTGGTCCTTGAGGAAGACCAGAACCACTAGGATGTTTCTAGGGATGTGGAGAGGAGAATTTGGCAGGGTTTGGCCGAGATTGAAGGCTCAAAGTTGTGTGAGGAAGAGAGGGAGGAGGTTCCCTTTTATAAGGGAGGAGAGGGGCACCTTTGGAATAACTAAAAATATTATTTTATTATAAAGTCAAGTTCGGTTTTAAATAGCTCCAAATTGATTTATTTGGAGTATAAGGTGGGTATGGGTCGAAATACTCTCATCCAATAGGATTTAGACAAGTTTAGTTATTATTTAAACCTTATCAACTAGATTTAACTCTAAGTTTAATAATTTAACTTTTACCGTGTGTTTTTGTTTTTTTACACTATATGGTTAATAAACATACAATATCAAGCCAAATGAACCCCAAGTTGTTTATTATTAATATATATAATCTTATCTAAGACATTTGGCCGAACCTTAGATTTTTAGGAATAAAATAACAATTAATAATATAATATTTGTTTTAAAAACTATTTTATGTCAATTTTGACACTATTTTGTACATGATTTTTATGAAATTCATAACAGAATGATAAGTTCAAAAAAAGATACTTAACTCAACAATAACATGTCATATTGACCTAGAAAATTAGTTTAAGTCATAAAAAGTCTCAAATTACATTTATTTGGGCATTAATAACATCAATTATGTCAATATTTCATTAATAAGACAATTACTACATCATCTTTGTGTCATAATAAATGATAATTATTTAATCCCTAAAAATTATAAATAAATTTCTATGATGTATATAATTGTATTAGCCTTCTGGAGACTATTCATGTTCGATGTTGCATGAAGTTTATCACTAGATTAAAATTATTATACTTATAAGATTTAAGAAAGTGGCATGTTGTCACATTCTTTGGTTTTAATAATAATTAAATTATTTTCATTGACAAAATTTAATTAAATGAATCTAATCCGACCCTTAGTTGATATGGGTTTACATTTAGTCTTCATATAGAATTTTGGCATTTGTTATGGTAATTTTATAATATTATATTTACCCTTAATTACCCGATTTACCTTTAACTATGGTAAATAAAATTTACTGTAGTTACTATTCATAATTCCCAAAAATAAAAAGTAGCCTATTAACATAATTTTGACCCACTGATTCCAAATATGGAATCCATTTTTTAAAATTCAACAGACAGAAGTTTCAGAAATTAAATTAAAATTAATCCCGTTGTCGAATAAAAACGGGTTTTTGTTTAAAACATTGCAAAAGATTGAATTGATTTAACCTACGAATAAAAGGTAAAATCAATGCTAATGACATTCATTATATTAAATGGTAAAAATATATTCTATTTATACTTTAAAACCAATCAATATTATAATTTAACCACATAAGATATTACGATGAAAAAAGTTGTTTTTAATTAAAATATAGCGTGTTTTTACTATTCATTAAAATATTAAAGTTATCGGAAAAATATCAAAACTTTATCTAATGTTAATTTTTATATCCTGATTCAAAAGAAGAATTTTATTTTGTCAAATTGAACATATAAAAATTTCAAAAACTAGATTTAATGTGGGTGTGCCATCAAAAGGCGGCAAAACTGCATTTTTTTTAAAATTACTTATTTTAACCGAAAAATTTATTTTGTTCTTATACCATGTTCTAGAAAATGTGTAAGATGAATAATAATGTTATAAAATTCAAAATTTAATTAATACTATTCATAAAGGATAGTTCCTGGAAATATTATAATAATATATCGTTGTTTATTAAAACCCGGTATTGCGTACAACACACACTATCGAGGAAGGTCGTGATTGCGTGTAATTCAAGAAAAGTCAGGGTTGCGTGTTGTGAAAGAATCCTTCGTTGTTTCGTATAACATAATCCAACCATATTTCATTTATATATATATATATATATATATATATATACTCAATTTTGCGTAGAATAACTATTATCAAAATTGTGTGTAACACGATCCAAGAATAGTGTTGCGTATACTGCAAGCTAATACGGTGTTGCGTATAGTGCAAGGTAATCTTGGTGTAGAATACAACACAAGACATTAATGAAATTAAAAGAATATTTTTCATAAAATCTCAGGGTGTTACATTCTACCCCCCTTAAAATTAATTTTGCCCTCGAAATTCGTCTGGGTTATAAATGGTTTACTACTCGAAAGTTTGTCTAATTGAAACCCACATCGTAAAAAGGAAAACAAAAACCAATCTTTAAAAACAAAAGTATGAAAAGTAGCGGTTACCAAAATAAACTAATCACTGGGTTTCCACATAGGTGAAAATATGGATATGGAAGAAAAATCTAACCATCATGTTCTGATGGAGAGTGGTAGAGAACATGGCTATTGAAAATCCAATAATCACAAATCCATAAATTTTTTACGATCTAAGGTACCATCTGATTAATAAGATATAAGAGCACTAGGACAACATTTTTGGTTTTCAATATCATTTCCCTAAAGTTGAAAAATTTGAATTAGAATAAATACTTACTTTATTTTGGTACAATCTCGCTGTTGTTCGTGCCTTGAACAATTTCTACTTCATCTCTTAAATAAATGAAGTTGAATTTGTTATTCGTGAAGTGTTAGCAGATCATGTGATAGAATGACGGGTCATTCCATCTGTCTCAAACAAAAGGTTAGCAAAAGTTATTAAATATACATAAGTCATTCTATATTCTAATTAATCATATATGGTTCCTAAAATGGACTTATACTTCATATATCATGCTGCTTAATACCATAAAACTAGTTTCTACTAAACAGGGACTTCCTGTAGGCCAGTGGTAAGCGATAAAGGCCAGTCGCACTTCGATTGTGGGTTCGATTCCCACAGCCTTGTCTGACGCGATGGGTTGTCGTCCGTCCTGCAGGTTGTCCTTTTTTCTAAAGCTATATTACTATAACATCCCATCAATAATATCGAAAAACGTTTTATCCTAACTTATGTCCAACATAATCCATTCTAATCTTTAGGATTATCTAAAATACTTCGGTCCAAGCTCATAGTATAAAGAAAATGATTAATTGAAATGTCACAGAACAATCACGTGAATGCCATCATTTATCCCCCATATATCATAAGATATATCTTGTTGGTCAAATTACAAACATGTGAATACCTTAATCATGTATTCTCTTAAAGAATGAATACCCATTGAACCTTAGTGAAAACATCAATGCGGTCAAAAGTTAACTCTTTCCACATACCAAAATCCAAAAATTCTATATACTCAGACCATGATATAACCTTCTCCTTATATCAGTCATGAGCTCATGAATACTATCAAACATTTAATTTTCTCACTATCCCTTCATTATGCGCATATCATCTACATTCCAAAAATATCTGAATAACCTTTCATGGATACTGGTACCATTAATCATACACTTTCAAAACTCAAGGAAAGACAATAGTGTAACAATCCTTAGATGTCTCTTTATTCCATAGTACCATGAGATTACTTATACAACATTACACATGATAAACATGTAATCATTCCACTATCTTCTTAAACCATTGACTGAGCTTCAACAATTCTTTCAACTCACATATCATTTGTAGTCTCTTCATCATCATCATCATAAATACTACTCATACGGCCATACTGATTCTCTTCATGAGACTTCCCCTTAGGGCATTGGTTTGAATAATTCCCATACATTCCACATTTAAAACATTTAACCATTGTTGATGTCATAACAATACCATTATCCTCATCCCTGGTGTTAACTGAGCCTTTTCCTTTACACTTACTGGCTTTGTGTCCATCTTTTCTACACACAAAGCATCTTCCAGTCCCTTTGAAACATTCTCCTTGATGCCTCTTCCCACATGATTTACATAAGGGAAATTGAACTTTCTTTCCACTATGATCATCATGAAACTCCATCTTTCTCTTATTAGCCGAGTTAGGAAACTTACCAAATTTTACTTTATTGATCATATTATGACACTGCTGATTCGGCATAATAATGATGTTTGGACTTCCAAATCCCATTTCATTTTATTGCTCATGAAGAATATCATTCCATTGTCCATCATATCCTCCATTATCGTGAATCTTCTTGTTTCCAGCCATTTTCTAAAACCCAAAAAGAATAGTGTGAGAGGAAAAATCATAATAAAGGGGGAGTAACTTCAATATCTAACATCTTTGGTTTAATCTAATATAATTACCATAGTTCTAGGACTATATATTATACGTATACTTATCCTTAGGGACATCCCTAGACATACCTTAGAAATGTCTCTAGGGATCTCACTAACGTTTTCGCATCCTAGTTTCCAAAGGTTTACTAAACCTTTCCTCTGATACCAACTGTAGAGACCCGAAGCTTGACGTACATTGACATTACATTACATTTTCGGAATACATAGTACATAACAAAAACACACACACAATGATCGTAATAGTTTAGTGTCTTTGGAAACTCGGAATATAATCTTCTAATCCTGGTGAAAGATCTTCAATATCTTCCATAATGATCTTCTTTTTTTATACCTAAAACCTTTCCTTATATCCTGGGGAAAAGAAAACATGAAAGGGTGAGCTCAAATTCTCAGTAAGGGTAAACAAAAGAAATATCAATCACATCATATACATAAGCACATAACTTTTGGAAATCTTAACTTGTAAAAGAGATCATAATTTCATAACCTCGAATAACTCATTGCAGTGAAATGTAATCACAATAATCATAACATAAAAGATTAAACTTTGTGGAATACACACATAATCATAGAGAATAATTTTTTATTAGTCAAGACTCATTGCCAAGACTATCTTAGTGGACAAAGTCCCTTTCTGAACCGAGTCACCCTCGTTTCAGTCCTGTTTCACTGAACCGGTATAACCTACCATTCCAGCCATGTCTATCTCATGAGATATAAAATCTTTACCCAATGCATTGAAGGGAGATATAGGTCCCACCAATCTCATAATGATACCATTCTTATGTGTGCCACAAAATCATACATCATACATCATTGCATAACCCATGTAATAAAAATGGGATTCTTAAACAACATGACATCATAAAACCATTCATATAAGATAAAGGAATTCATAAACATAATTCCATCACAACATAGTCAAATCAATGTAAAAATATGGATAGAAACAGAACTCTTTATTATCTTAGATGGAAAATAATTTTGATAAAACACTTGAAATGAATTCTTGAGTAATATATGCTTTCTTCTTCAAAATCAATTTCTTTTCACAAAACATCATGAAATCTTTAAAAGAAAGAGATTTTATTGAAAATAGTCATGAAATATTTTTGAGGAAGAATCATGAAAATATGGCTTTATAAAACCGTAAAAATCCTTTCGTACCGTTTAAGTTAAAAAAACATTCTGCTCGTACTTTTGTCGAAAAAGTCAAAAAGTACCTCGTACGAAAAACGAGAAAAGATTCCTTTCATATCTTTTACTAAAAACACACCGAAGGGTAAAATTGGATATAAACTATTGTATAAGGATATAAATATTACATATTGAGAAAACATGGATGTGGATGATAAAATACACCCCAGTAAATACTAAATTATAAACAATCTCAGATAAAAATGAGATTGTGATATTTCCCTTACCTTAGGTCCGATTTGCTTCGTAAGTGTCCGAACCTCCTGTATAATGATTTAAATAATGTCATTGACTTATTCCAGAATCATACTCATTGTTATGATATCATATATGGTTCACTTATGACTTTATATTACCCGTTCTTTTGTAAATTCTATGTTAAAGAGCATTTTGGGTAAAATTGTTTCATTTGTCGTCCGTGTTTTGACTTGTAATTATTCATATGATTTATTAGATCATAATTACTTAATTCAAGAATATAAAACATGATTTATATATAATATATATTCAGAATATACATATATATAATAAATTAGTAAATGGAATGAAATACACCGTTCATGGAGACGGTAGGCCGCACGTACGCGTGAACGCTGTTTTCGTTTCCTTATTGAGTTGAACGGAATTAAGTAGATGATATACATATATATACACATAAATCCAGTAGCTTTATAATTTCATATATTTCATTATTATTGCTTATATATACTTTATAATAATTCTTAAATGGTTAACATGGAGAATGAATCTCATCGCGTCGTGGAGACGGTAGTCCGTACGTACGCACGAGCGATGATATCATTTACATAATTATTGAATTGAATTGGAGTGGATGATAGAATATATCATAATCATTATGATGTTATAATAACTATATATAGTTATTCTTTACACCGTAATACCCATCCATGTAAGGTGTTGGTGGAAAAACAGATTGCACCACGGCGTGGAGACAGTATTCCGTACGTACGCACGCGCGGAGATTTTGTTTTCCATAGGATGGATAGATGGTGAAATAGGGTTGTTTCATACTTATAATAAAATATCAGTATACGATTGATACTGATGTTATTACTTCAGAATGAAACAACCTAAGAAGAAGAATTGGAAGAAGAGATAATGTTGAAAGAATCGGTAACAGAAATTACCTCTTCTTTGAAGCACCTCTTTGAGACCTCCTCTTAGGGCACAAAAGTTGGTATTTGAGGAAGACCAGAACCTCTAAGATGTTGCTATGGAAGTGGAGCAGAGAATTTGGTAGGGTTTGTCCGAGCTTGAAGGCTCAAAGTTGTGTGAGGAAGAGAGGGAGGAGGTGCCATTTTATAAGGGAGGAGAGGGGCACCTTTGGAATAACTAAAAATATTATTTTATTATAAAGTCAAGTTCGGTTTTAAATAGCTCCAAATTGATTTATTTCGAGTATAAGGTTGGGATGGGTAGAAATCCTCTCATAAAATAGGATTTAGACATGTTTAGGTTATTATTTTAACCTTATCAATTAGATTTAACTCTAAGTTAAATAATTTAACTTTTACCGTGTCTTTTTGTTTTCTTACACTATATGGTTAATAAACATACAATATCAAGCCAAAATAACCCCAAGTTGTTTATTATTAATATATATAATCTTATCTAAGTCATTTGGACGATCCTTATATTTTTAGGAATAAAATAACAATTAATAATATAATATTTGTTTTAAAAACTATTTTATGTCAATTTTGACACTATTTGGTAAATGATTTTTATGAAATTTATAACAGAATTATAAGTTCTAAAAAAGTTACTTAAATCAACAATAACATGTAATATTAACCCAGAAAATTAGTTTAAGTCATAAAAAGTCTCAAATTACATTTATTTGGGCATTTATAACATCAATTATGTCAATATTTCATAAATAAGACAATTACTGCATCATCTTTGTGTCATAATAAATGATAATTATTTAATCCCTAAAAATTCAAAATAAATTCCTATGATGTAGATAATTGTATTAGATTTCTGGATACTATTCATGTTCGAAGTTTCATGAAGTTTATCACTAGATTAAAATTATTATACTTATAGGATTTAAAAAAGTGACATGTTGTCACATTCTTTGGTTTTAATAATAATTAAATTATTTTCATTGAAAAAATTTAATTAAATGAATCTAATCATACCCTTAGTTGATATGGGTTTACTTTTAGTCGTCAAATAGAATTTTGGCATGTGTTAGGCTAATTTTATAATATTATATTTACCCTTAATTACCTGATTTACCTTTAACTATGGTAAATAAAATTTACCGTAGTTACTATCCATAATTCCCAAAAATAAAAATTAGCCTATTAACATAATTTTGACCCACTGATTCCAAATATGGAATCCATTTTTTAAAATTCAATACACAGAAGTTCCAGAAATTAAATTAAAATTAATCTCGTTGTCGAATAAAAACGGGTTTCTGTTTAAAACATTGCAAAAGATTGAATTGATTTAACCTACGAATAAAAGGTAAAATCAATGCTAATGAAATTAATTATATTAAATGGTAAAAAGATATTCTATTTATACTTTAAAACCATTCAATATTATAATTTAACCACATAAGATATTACGATGAAAAAAGTTGTTTTTAATTATAATATAGCGTGTTTTTACTATTCATTAAGATATGAAAGTTATCGGAAAAATATCAAAACTTTTTCTAATGTAAATTTTTATATCCTGATTCAAAAGAAGAATTTTATTTTGACAAATTGAACATATAAACATGTCAAAAAATAGATTTAATGTGGGTGTGCCATCAAAAGGCGGCAAAACTGCATTTTTATTAAAATACTTATTTTATCTGAAAAATTTATTTTGTTCTTATACCATGTTCTAGAAAATTTGTAAGATGAATAATAATGTTATAAAATTCAAAATTTAGTTAATACTATTCATAACGGCTAGTTCATGACAATATTTTAATAATATATTATTGTTTATTAAAACCCGGTATTGCGTACAACACACGCTATCGAGGAAGGTCGCGATTGCGTGTAATGTAAGCCAAGTCAGGGTTGCGTGTTGTGAAAGAATACTTAGTTGTTTCGTATAACATAATCCAACCATATTTCATTTATACATTCAATATATATATATATATACTCAATGTTGCGTAGAATAACTATTATCAAAATTGTGTGTAACACGATCCAAGAATAGTGTTGCGTATACTGCAAGCTAATACGGTGTTGCGTATAGTACAAGGTAATCTTGGTGTAGAATAAAAAACACGATATTTATGAAATTAAAATAATATTTTTCATAAAATCTCGGGGTGTTACAAAAAATATTTCTTGAGTCATGTTTTCTAGATAAAATTTTTCCAGGATCATATTTTGTAAGTACTAATATGATATTCCATCAAGATACTCCTCAGAGACCTGAATTTCCACCTAGTGATTTACTTGTCCTCACTGAAAATAAAATTCAAGCATATTCTTCCTCTTTAATTAGTCATCATGTAATCTAGAAATGTCTTTGTAAACTCAATGTGAAACTTAACTACCACATGGAACCCCTATGTAGTTAATTTCTGTGGATGTTGCAACTTGAACACCATAGTCATATCATACACACTCGGGATAACCTGAAAAATATATCACTATAAGACGAATAAATTGACTGGAATTTTTTCTACAACTACTCTTTCCACAACCAACCAGAAAAAATATGGGATTTTTTCCTACTATAGTAGGTGGAATATTATATGTGTCCTCATATCTCATAACTATAAAAGGTCATCTAGGAGGCAACACTCTATATTTCTATATACATGTTTCAGGGAACATAACTTATAGAGAGATTGTTTTCAATAATTATTGTAATAGATATCAATAAAAATGATACTCCATATACACTATCCCAATGGAAACAAGATTAATATTGCCATAACTCGAAGCCATCTCTTTCATGGCCTAATGGATATTTAAGGGTAATGTAATATACTATGTTTCAATCATTAAATTTAACACTATTTATAAATATAACATATTTCATTATAATATATAGTTACATAATCTCTAGAAATACCTATTTATTTAATAATGAAAAATTAATAGAAAATCCATTTATTACCTTTAATATAGTTTTTCTAATTCAAGAATCAAACCATTACATATTTTAATATGTACTTCAGGTATGGTGAAAGTAAAATTATCCTATTAGTTCCTAAAATGATTCATGAATACATAATCTCATGCCATACCGCCCGACAAGGAATATATTATAATATATTAATGTCAGATAACAAGTGCACCCCCTTGGATAATAAAATCAAAATATAATAATGAAACCATATGAACAGTAATCCCCTCCCAATAATCATGGGGTTTCTCCCACACATTATGTATCTACTCCCATGAATGATCTTATTACCAAGACCCTACACAGCCTAATATCATATCTATAATTTAAAATTACTATGTTAATAAAAAAGGAATTATCCCCATGATTTATCATTGTAATGAACCAAACAATATCACTATTAAATGTCTCTAAACTAGTTTATCACATAAAATTATGCACACCTCCCAATATTCTAGAGGCTTCCAACATATAACTATGGTCAAATAAGAAAAATTAGGGAACTACACCCTCTTTGTCATTATAATAAAAAATATATTTAATTAAAAAATATGAAATAATAACTAAAAATCACATATCAAATCCAAAACACCTGGTTTTTGAAAATAACCATATAAATATAACATTACATGTAATATAAATAAATAGTTTTCAAATAACCAAATTTTCCCTTTGGTTCCAAACAAACCCTCCAGCAAACCAAACCTGCCTATAAACATGATATTCAAATTAAACATATACTATAAGGGATACATAATATATAAGAATGAAAGTGGATATAAAACTTAATTAATACATGGTCTCAAGAAGAATCAGTCCATCTACCTACACCATGTCAAAAATCGATTAGATCCTGGGGCATTATATAGAAACCCTAACTAGGGAAAAAAGTACCATATACAAAATTTCAAATCATATGATTTAGATTGAAATTACCAACTATCCAATTGTAATGATATGGATTTTCATTTACATAATCATTTCTAATGGTTTTGGAAATTATTGTCCCACCTCTCCATCTAGCCCATCAACAACCAATTTCAATGATCCAATGTACGAGTCCTTTTAACACACCCTTATAATAAGGGTGAATATTTTTTAAAAATTCATTATTCCTTGTATCCTATAATATTCATCACATTAAACCCATTTTCATATTCACACCATATTACATTTTATTCATATTTAATAACCATTAAATTTTCCTAAAAACCATTTGTCAAGTAACAACCCAAGAATTTATTATATTTTACTGTTACAATAAATATAATTATTTTATAGGTGAATTTTCACACAACACCAAGTTTATATTACACTATATGAAACACTAATATTATTTTTTGGTACACCCAAAAAAATGGTTACTTTTGTTACACACAACAATGAGTTCCTTCAACAACATCTATTATATGTTAGAAAAAGTTCAACCGAACTACAATATACTATTAACATTAGAATTTAATACATAGTTATTTGCTATTTTTTATAATGAAATTTATAATAATGGTTAGCTATCCATATAAAAAATTGTTGTCATATGTTTATATACTAATTCTTTGTCAGAAATGAATATATAATCCAATGAATTAAAATGAAAATGTTTTTAAAAAAATTATATTATACTCCCAAGGATATTTTGTCTTTATACAATAAATTACTAGATTTTATTGAATTATATTAAATATATATTTATTATATATTAAATATATTATATTTTACATTTAATTAAGATTCTTGATATGCATAAAAAAGAGAAAACCCATCTTTATGCATAAAAAAGAACAATTTTTCTAAATGATGTTTTTCTACCTTTTAATGGGGAAACTATTTTAAAACTAAATAATGGACCTTCTATAAATGTTATATATAATAATAAACCTAATGTTTTAGTAAATAATTTCAAATGTTTTTTAGTGTGAATATTGGGTTTATTTATGTATTTTATGAGTATTGAAACATACAGAAATTCAATTGAAATTGACATTTTGTTAAAATAATTTATTGTGTTAAATTATATGAATAATTTTTTTGAAGTATTATTTGATAAATATTTCACATATAATCAAATGATTTTAATTTTAATAATATTTATATTGAATTTATATATAATAACATGGTGACCTTTTAGAAATTTTTACATTAAAAATCCTCTTTCTTATTCTATCTGTGGGAATAATTATAAAATATTTTCTACCACTTATGAGATTGTTATTTGAAAAAATGAATTATATATTTATAATTTTATAAATTATTAATTTCTATGAATTAAATATTTTTTTGAACATTTTTTTGTAAAAAATAATATAAAATAAATTATATTGATTTAGGTGAAAATTAGTTTACTTAGTTCTTGAACATAAATTTTGGAGGAAATAATAATCTAAAAAAATTTAAAAATAATTAATGCCCATATTTTAAATATATTCCTTATTTTTTTATATTATTTATTATTTTTAGAAATATTTTTATTCATGACCCCCAACTGTGTTTTCTTATTTATAATTATTAGATCGTCACTCCTCCCCCACTATAAAATGTCACTCATCCCCCTCGCATATTCTCACCTATGTAGACATTTTTCTTACAAAATACATGATAAAATAAAATCCCAAATCCATTACTTACATTCTAGGACACTTGTTTTTTAATTAACTCCATCAGAGGATTTATTTTGGTATTAAATAAAAAGAGTTACCACAAAAAGAGGTATCAATATTCAAAGACCACTTTTGTTTTATTTCATTATCCACACATTAAATTGTTTTTACATCCTGATTATATAATAACATCAGTATTAAAAATGTAATTATATTTTTCTGTCATGTTAGTGACTTAAAACATCACAGACATCCTTAAAATGGAATACATAATCATTATTCATGTGTATATAGGTTTATCACCTCGCAATATGATACCTTCACACATTATTTGGAATGTAATAAAGTAAGTGTTTAAAATAATATTATAAATATATGAGTTATATATTTTATAAGAAATATAATATACATATATATCATTTACCTTACATTGTTATTATATGATATGAAAATAGAAATTGAGATCATGCGTACATCTGGTCTACCATCTTCATGAATGGTATATTTCAATTTCTATAGCAAAACATTCTGGTATATTCTAAATACATACTTACGAATTATTTAAGAAATAATTAAATCCATTAAAATCTTAATTACATGATTAACATCCTATTAATATAATATTTCATTTTTATTAACATTTCACATACTAAAAAAGATATAATGTCCTTTGTGAACGTGTGGACTACAACCACATCTATGTGATTTAATTTTAATTTAATCTATATAAAACTACACAATTTCATTCATAATTGAATAATATGGTATTTATAATACTATGATAATTTTGGAAAGATAAATTTAACTTAGCTTATATACATCATGGTCATTGAAAAAATGGAAACAATACACATGCATACATACGACCTACCGTCTCCCTGATCACAATGTTACTTTATTTTTCCTTACCAAATTCCATGATATGTTTAAGAAGTATAATTGATGTATAAATATGATATTTTTTCATTATTGTTATTCAGAAGATTTTTAAATAGATACCCATTTTACTATTTATGTAACACCACAAGATTTCATAGTGTGTTATTTCCTCAAAATAATTCAATAACTTGCACTACAAGCAACACCGAGTTCAATTGCACCATGACTTACCAAAAAAAAGCCATTAAAAGAGGTCATGAATAGCATTAACTACATTTTTAACTTTATATAATCCATATAATTTTAGAATCCATGTTATGAGTTTCTTAGTCATAATGCAAGAACAGATTCATTTTCAGTATTGCACTTTTATCAACTTTTGATAGTGAAACCTTTTTAAATACTATATTTTAAACTTTTGACTAAATGGGGACATAAAAAATTTAAAATGAAACATCCCAAGCTTCTACGGTACACTTCTCTTTGAATAATGTGATAGCGTGTGTTGTACGCAACACTGAGTTCTAACAACCAATTAAACTAGCCGTTATGAATAGTAATACCTACTTTTTGAAATTATATATATTTTATATTTGAAAATGGACTTCATTTTTGGATTCGGAATATCGAAATTAGTCTAGGGTGAAATTTTGGTACTTTTCGGATAACTTTCATATTTTGATGAATAGTGAAAATTACTAAATTTTAATTAAAAACAACTTTTTTAATCAAAATAATTAATAGTGATAAATTATGAATTTGAGTGGTTTTAAAGTATATTTAGAATATATTTTTACCATTTAATATAATGTTGGTCATTGGACATAATTTTACAATTAAACCAAACATAAACAATTGTCAATCTTTTGATAATTATTATCTCTTAAAAACACGCTTTTTGTTTTGACAGTGGGAATTAATTTTAAATTAATTTCTGCCACTTCTGTGTTTTGAATTTAGAAAAATGGATTCCATATTTGGAATCAGGATGTTCAAATTGTGTAAATAGGTAACTTTTATTTTTAGACGTTTTGAATAATTACTGCGGTAAATATTTTATTTACCATGGTTAAAGGGTAAATCCGGTAAATAAGGGTTAAAAAAATAATATTATAATAATACAAAATTACCCTAAAACGAGTCCTAACCTTATTGGTGGACACATACCCGACCCTGGGCATCCTTGGGTCAATTTGGGGACCCCTTGGAGCCACTTGTATGTGGTAGGGACACATTATATTAATAAAGTTAAAATAAAAATAAAAATGGCATAAGCTTACATCTTTTAGAAGAACAATTTTTACATAGGGTTATAAATGTTGGATTTTCGATTATAAATATTCATTAGAGAGCTAAAACGATTTCCTACATAATGATGTTTTATTTATAATTTTTAGACGTTGAATAATTTATTTTATTTATGACACAATGATGATGCAGTAATTACTATAATAGTGAAAAATTAAAATAATTGATATTATAAATACCCAAATAATTATAATATGAAACTTTTAATGAATTAAACTAATTTTATATGATAATATGATATATTAGGATTGATTTAATTGACTTTGTTCGAAGTAATCAATCTTTTATGAGTTTCACAAGAATCAACTATTGAATAGTGTCAAAATTGACATAAAAGAGTTCTTAAAACAAATATTATATTATTAATTGATATTAAATTCCTAAAAATCTAAGGTTCGGCCAAGAGACTTATATTATGATAGGTTCCTCATTAATGGACCACTTGGGGGTCGCTTGGATGTATATAGTAAGTTTATTAACCATATTATATAAAAATACAAAGAGACATTGTAAAAGTGAAACTAATTAACTTAGAGTTAATACTTAAAGATAAGGTTAATATAAGTACCCAAACCTGTCTAAATTCTATTGGTTGAGTGGTTTTCGACCTATCCCCACCTTAACCTTTTAATAATCAACTTTGGAGCCATTAGAAACCGAATATGAATTTATTATAAATTAATATTTCTAGCTTTTCCAAAGGTGCCCCTCACCCCTCTTATAAAAGGGCACTCCTCCTTCTCTTTTCCTCACACCTCTCAAGCCACTTGGCTCGTCCAAACTCTGCCCAAATAAGCTCCCCACATCCCTCTCCTCCTACTTGAAGCTTCCCCTTAGGCAGAAATCATTTCAAGAAGTCCTTTGGTTCCAACCAAAGTGAGTTATCTAAATTAAAGGTAACGATTTCTCTTAAATTATTTTCCTTTATTTTGCTTCTCCAACCCCCAAACTCTTTTTATTTCCTTTCTTTTGTAACAACACCAGTATCCTCAATATACTAGGATGTTGTTATAAGATGGATTCAAACTACACATACACACAACTCCATCTAATGGATGATGAACATAATGTTTCTGTGGATGGCAAACTAACGCCTCACGAAACGATGATTGTTCAAATACATCTTACCGCCTCTCATGGTGGCCATTATGATGGCACTGTAATTAAATATGATATTAATGATATATATTTTATATATAAGCTTCTGTAATTCCATTTTATTTCATACCATTATTCGTTTCATGTTGTATATACATACGATAATTTCATTTGAGGAAGTGCGGACTACCGCCCCCTTAAAATGATATGACTCGTTCATACCACACATGGAACGTATAAAGGATGGTGTTAATGAACTTAAGTAACATATATAAAATATTATATTATACTGGAATAGTAATATACCTATGTATCATTTGGATTCAATTCTTTTAAAATAAAAATTAAATGGAAGTAGCGTTCGTGCGTACGTACGGACTACCGTCTCCACGAACGCGGTGAGATCCATCCTCCATCGTATCCATTCAAGTCTTATTCTCATTTAGGGTTAAAAATAATGTTAATATCATTCTGATTATGAATAATATTTAATCTATCCATTACAAACATGTCTTACGTAACCAAACATTTAAGAAGAACGAATCGATTATCACCGAAACGACGATAATACTAAGATATTATTAATAAAGAAATGTTAAAAGATCATATATGATATCATATTAATGTATATTATTCTTGTACAATTTAATAACAATTATTTCACCATTATACAGGAGGTTAACCTACCCCAACCAAGGAAAAGTTCAAGGTAAGGGTTATTTCACAATCTCTTCATTATCCGAGGTTGTTTATATGTAATAATCTACTGGGATCTCTTTATCATCCACATCCATGTTTCTTAAAAATGTATTTCAAAACATTTTTACTATTTACAAGAATATGGGTTAAAGTCATTTATACCTTTTTTTGAATTTTTATAAGAGGTTTATAAAGGAATCTTTCCGTCGTTTTCAAAACAAGGTCCTTTTTAACCTTTTCGACAGAATTGAGGTAAGAATGTTTTTTTTAACTTATACGGCGGGTGCGGTTATTTTACGCCGTTATAAAATCTTCAAAGCATTCCTTACAAGCTTATAAGAATATTTTAAAAGAAAATGTTTTATTTTATATGGATCTTAAATGATTTCAAAATAAAAGGAGATATTTCTTTAAAAAGAATTTTGATTTCATCTATGTCAACATCCTTTGATGGATTTTAAGATTATTTGAAGTTGATTTATTATGATACAAAACTTCTATATTGTATTGAAGGTTTTGTGATATGTTTGACTGTGGATGTGCTATTTTTATACCATTCATAGTTTATTGTGAAAGTATTGACATTTCGTATGCTAGTTTTAATACGAATGTTTATGTTATGTTTAAACCTTTTCATATGGGAATGCATTGGACTTAATAAGTGACGGGTGGAGCCCGCTATAGCTCCTCGATGCATCGGTAGGTCTCATGAGACAAACTAGTGTCTTGGAACAAGTCCTTGACAAAATCTTATTTGTAGTCTTGGCACGAGGCCTTGGCTATGTGGTAATGATAGTCTGGCATTATGCATTCCAACATTATGAAAGTGGTTATTGATTTTTGCATGTGATTATTCGATTAGTAGAATATCCATGTGAATAAGTAAATGGCATTATTTCATTTTATTTATGACATACCATGTTGAAAGTTCATGTTTAAAAGGCTTTTGTTTTAGTTATACATTGCCTTAAATGTTTATTCTTATTGATGAAAGTTTCCGCTATATTGTTATCCTTACTGGGCATTTGAGCTCACCCCTTTTCTATGTTTTATTTTTCCCAGGAAGTGAAGAAGTAAATTATGATTGACTTGCAGGGATATTATGAGGGGTTAATAGTGTGGATATGAATATTTTGTTGTTGTAGTAGTTTTTCACTTTGAAATGTAATGTAAAACTTTATGATTATATCTAGTGTTTCCAAGGCTACTAAACTAATCGGTCTTTCGAGATTTGATCTTTCTTGTGATCATGCCAATGTTACGAAGTAATTCACCGACTCTGGGTAGCTGGGGTCGGGGCGTTACAGTTGGTATCAGAGGAAGTTTAGTACAAACCTTGGAAGCTAGATTTAGATAAACTCTGATTAGAGCACGTAGACCTAAGATGAAATTTGAGGATTAGTATAGAAGAACTTCTTAGAATTTTGGTATTGTAGAGATTTTGTGAGTTTTCCGAGCAATACATCCATGTCTGGATACGAGCAGGTAGAGGCGGCTCTGGCACAGATGTACCTAGGGGTAAAACCCGAAAACACCGCTTTGAGCTAGACTCGAACGAGAACTGGTGCACGACAACGGGCCTTGCTGCACTCTTGGTTACGACACTCCCAGGGGTTATGCTTAGGATAACTCTCATTTTCTTTACAAATCATTTTGAAGGGTTTATGAGTATATACTTCCTTAAAGAAAACATTCTTATGATTACGGATTATATCCATAAATAGTTCAATTTATGTTAAGTGTTTTATAAGTATGGGATTATGTATTTTGATTCATAAACTGATCTAGTTTATGCCATTGTTTAGAAATGGCGCCCAGTAGAAGGAATGAGAACTCCGGAAATGCACATGATCCAAAGAGAAGGATGGATCATATCTTTCATGGTCTTAAGCTAGAATTTATAAGAGAAATAGTCTCCCATGTATTATCATCATATGAAGAAATAATATCATGTATTGATAAGAGAAGTAAAGAGATTACTGAGTCCTATGGCTTTGGAGGGAAGCAAGAGAAGAAATGGATAGAAGAGAGAAAGATGGATAAAGGGAAGAGGGAAAAGAAGAATTTTCCCATATGTGGTAACTGTGGAAAGAAACACCCTGGAACTTGCCTGAAAGGAATGGGAGTTTGTTATAAGTGTGGAGTAAAAGGGCACAAAGTACGTGACTGCAAGGGTATGAAAATGGTTTCAAATGTACAATGCTTCATTTGCAAGGAGTTTGGACACTACGCGAACCTATGTCCCAGTTATCAGACTATGACGCAAATGATGCTATTGGATAATAATCAAGTTATGATACTACCACAGATGAAGAGGAATGATTAGAGTTATTATGTTGATTATGTCAATTGAGTGTTGTATCAACAATGTACTTGTTATAATAATTATGGAGTATATAAGGATTTTACTGCAGTACTATTTCATTAAGGACTTGAGATTGTGTGGAACAAAGAAAAGTGACTCAATAGAAGGTTAAATGTTTGGAAAATATATGGTTGAGAGAAAGATAAACCATAATATGGTTCAGATACCGAGGTGGTGATTTTAGAATAATACATGATTGATTTGGATAAATTATATTGGATATTATTGACTACCTTGAAGCTGATTAATGATTTGTATATTCCATCATTGTTGGGGTTTAAAACATTTTTGGATTAATGAAGTATATCCAGCATTCTATATGGAATAAGGGAACATGAATGTAATCAATAAGGAATATTGTAATACATGATGAAGGTATTCATATGTTATTACGGGGTAAAAAGGATCTATATTATGTTTACCTTCCTTATAAATCTTGGACTGTGAGTTTGGATAGAATTATTTTGGATAGTTCTTGTTTGGATTATTTTGGATTGCCATAAAAGGACAACCCGGAGGTCGGGCGGCAACCCGTCGCGTCCGGCAAGGCTGCGAGACTTGAACCCGCAACCGAAGGGCGACAAGGGTGTATCACCTACCACTGGCCCACGAGATGTCCTGGATTAAATAAGGTAGTTTTTATTAAAAGATCTTTTAGATGAATTATAAATTCGTTTATTTTGGAACCCTATACGAATAGTGTAAATAGAATTTTTTTTACATTCTATTATCTTTTAGAGTGAAAGATGAGTTTGTGGTAGAAATTTATTAATGGATAAAACTCTAATTATAAAGTAAGTATATCTCCATATGATCTTAGCCAATCTCATAAAAATTCCTCAATATTAAGAAAAGAAAATTAGAACAAAAATGTTTTCCTAGATGGTACCTTAAATCATCACTAATTTATGGCTTTGGGATTGTTGGCCTTTTCATAGCCATGTTCTCTACCACTCTCCATCAGATAATTGATGGTTTGATTTCTCTTCCATATCCATATTTTCCTACATGGAACCCTAGTATGTGTTATTTTCGGTAATCTTCATACTTTCGACTCTTTATTTTAAATAGAGGCCTCGTTAATTCATTTTTCGATGTGGGATTTCAACTAAGATATTTTGAAACGTCAAAAATGTGTTATCCCAATACCCTATATTTTGTTGAACCGATGGTACTTCAAATCATCATAGATTGATGAGTTTAAGGACCTCAATTATACATTTGTTTGTGATTGATGACCTCAATCCCTACCTATAAATATTTACGTTTTTCCTCCAATTATATATCTCTAATTGCCACCAATGTTCTCCTAATCGAGATCATAATTTGGTGGTGACCCTTTCATTTCTCTTTTCCTCATATTAAGACTAAATTTTAGTAACCCAATTTCTGATGTGGATTTTCCCACAAATATATTATCTATTTTCAACCTTTTATTTTCGAAGAACAATTTCAAATTGCGAGGACGCAATTTATTGAAGGAGGGGAGAATGTAACACCCCAAGATTTCATAGTGTGTTATTTCTTCAAAATAATTCAATAACTTGCACTACAAGCAACACCGAGTTCAATTGCACCATGACTTAACAAAAAAAAATCCATTAAAAGAGGTCATGAATAGCATTAACTACATTTTTAACTTTATATAATCCTTATAATTTTAGAATCCATATTATGAGTTTCTTAGTCATAATGCAAGAACAGATTCATTTTCAGTATTGCACTTTTATCAACTTTTGATAGTGAAACCTTTTTAAATACTATATTTTAAACTTTTGACTAAATGGGGACATCAAAAATTTAAAATGAAACATCCCAAGCTTCTACGGTACGCTTCTCTTTGAATAATGTGATAGCGTGTGTTGTACGCAACACCGAGTTCTAACAACCAATTAAACTAGTCGTTATGAATAGTAATACCTACTTTTTGAAATTATATATATTTTATATTTAAAAATGGACTTCATTTTTGGATTCGGAATATCGAAATTAGTCTAGGGTGAAATTTTGGTACTTTTCGGATAACTTTCATATTTTGATGAATAGTGAAAATTACTAAATTTTAATTAAAAACAACTTTTTTAATCAAAATAATTAATAGTGATAAATTATGAATTTGAGTGGTTTTAAAGTATATTTAGAATATATTTTTACCATTTAATATAATGTTGGTCATTGGACATAATTTTACAATTAAACCAAACATAAACAATTGTCAATCTTTTGATAGTTATTATCTCTTAAAAACACGCTTTTTGTTTTGACAGCGGGAATTAATTTTAAATTAATTTCTGCCACTTCTGTGTTTTGAATTTAGAAAAATGGATTCCATATTTGGAATCAGGATGTTCAAATTGTGTAAATAGGTAACTTTTATTTTTAGACATTTTGAATAATTACTGCGGTAAATATTTTATTTACCATGGTTAAAGGGTAAATCCGGTAAATAAGGGTTAAAAAAATAATATTATAATAATACAAAATTACCCTAAAACGTGTCCTAACCTTATTGGTGGACACATACCCGACCATGGGCATCCTTGGGTCAATTTGGGGACCCCTTGGAGCCACTTGTATGTGGTAGGGACACATTATATTAATAAAGTTAAAATAAAAATAAAAATGGCATAAGCTTACATCTTTTAGAAGAACACTTTTTACATAGGGTTATACATGTTGGATTTTCGATTATAAATATTCATTAGAGATCTAAAAAGCTTTCCTACATAATGATGTTTTATTTATAATTTTTAGACATTGAATAATTTATTTTATTTATGACACAATGATGATGAAGTAATTACTATAATAGTGAAAAATTAAAATAATTGATATTATAAATACCCAAATAATTATAATATGAAACTTTTAATGAATTAAACTAATTTTATATGATAATATGATATATTAGGATTGATTTAATTGACTTTGTTCGAAGTAATCAATCTGTTATGAGTTTCACAAAAATCAACTATTGAATAGTGTCAAAATTGACATAAAAGAGTTCTTAAAACAAATATTATATTATTAATTGATATTAAATTCCTAAAAATCTAAGGTTCGGCCAAGAGACTTATATTATGATAGGTTCCTCATTAATGGACCACTTGGGGGTCGCTTGGATGTATATAGTATGTTTATTAACCATATTATATAAAAATACAAAGAGACATTGTAAAAGTGAAACTAATTAACATAGAGTTAATACTTAAAGATAAGGTTAATATAAGTACCCAAACCTGTCTAAATTCTATTGGTTGAGTGGTTTTCGACCTATCCCCACCGTAACCTTTTAATAATCAACTTTGGAGCCATTAGAAACCGAATATGAATTTATTATAAATTAATATTTCTAGCTTTTCCAAAGGTGCCCCTCACCCCTCTTATAAAAGGGCACTCCTCCTTCTCTTTTCCTCACACCTCTCAAGCCACTTGGCTCGTCCAAACTCTGCCCAACTAATCTCCCCACATCCCTCTCCTCCTCCTTTAAGCTTCCCCTTAGGCAGAAATCATTTCAAGAAGTCCTTTGGTTCCAACCAAAGTGAGTTATCTAAATTAAAGGTAACGATTTCTCTTAAATTATTTTCCTTTATTTTGCTTCTCCAACCCCCAAACTCTTTTTATTTCCTTTCTTTTGTAACAACACCAGTATCCTAAATATACTAGGATGTTGTTATAAGAAGGATTCAAACTACACATACACACAACTCCATCTAATGGATGATGAACATAATGTTTCTGTGGATGGCAAACTAACGCCTCACGAAACGATGATTGTTCAAATACATCTTACCGCCTCTCATGGTGGCCATTATGATGGCACTGTAATTAAATATGATATTAATGATATATATTTTATATATAAGCTTCTGTAATTCCATTTTATTTCATACCATTATTCGTTTCATGTTGTATATACATACGATAATTTCATTTGAGGAAGTGCGGACTACCGCCCCCTTAAAATGATATGACTCGTTCATACCACAATGGAACGTATAAAGGATGGTGTTAATGAACTTAAGTAACATATATAAAATATTATATTATACTGGAATAGTAATATACCTATGTATCATTTGGATTCAATTCTTTTAAAATAAAAATTAAATGGAAGTAGCGTTCGTGCGTACGTACGGACTACCGTCTCCACGAACGCGGTGAGATCCATCCTCCATCGTATCCATTCAAGTCTTATTCTCATTTTAGGGTTAAAAATAATGTTAATATCGTTCTGATTATGAATAATATTTAATCTATCCATTACAAACATGTCTTACGTAACCAAACATTTAAGAAGAACGAATCGATTATCACCGAAACGACGATAATACTAAGATATTATTAATAAAGAAATGTTAAAAGATCATATATGATATCATATTAATGTATATGATTCTTGTACAATTTAATAACAATTATTTCACCATTATACAGGAGGTTAACCTACCCCAACCAAGGAAAAGTTCAAGGTAAGGGTTATTTCACAATCTCTTCATTATCCGAGGTTGTTTATATGTAATAATCTACTGGGATCTCTTTATCATCCACATCCATGTTTCTTAAAAATGTATTTCAAAACATTTTTACTATTTACAAGAATATGGGTTAAAGTCATTTATACCTTTTTTTGACTTTTTATAAGAGGTTTATAAAGGAATCTTTCCGTCGTTTTCAAAACAAGGTCCTTTTTAACCTTTTCGACAGAATTGAGGTAAGAATGTTTTTTTTAACTTATACGGCGGGTGCGGTTATTTTACGCCGTTATAAAATCTTCAAAGCTTTCCTTACAAGATTATAAGAATATTTTCAAAGAAAATGTTTTATTTTATATGGATCTTAAATGATTTCAAAATAAAAGGAGATATTTCTTTAAAAAGAATTTTGATTTCATCTATGTCAACATCCTTTGATGGATTTTAAGATTATTTGAAGTTGATTTATTATGATACAAAACTTCTATATTGTATTGAAGGTTTTGTGATATGTTTGACTGTGGATTTGCTATTTTTATACCATTCATAGTTTATTGTGAAAGTATTGACATTTCGTATGCTATTTTTAATACGAATGTTTATGTTATGTTTAAACCTTTTCATATGGGAATGCATTGGACTTAATAAGTGACGGGTGGAGCCCGCTATAGCTCCTCGATGCATCGGTAGGTCTCATGAGACAAACTAGTGTCTTGGCACAAGGCCTTGACAAAATCTTATTTGTAGTATTGGCATGAGGCCTTGGCTATGTGGTAATGATAGTCTGGCATTATGCATTCCAACATTATGAAAGTGGTTATTGATTTTTGCATGTGATTATTCGATTAGTAGAATATCCATGTGAATAAGTAAATGGCATTATTTCATTTTATTTATTCTATACCATGTTGAAAGTTCATGTTTAAAAGGCTTTTGTTTTAGTTATACATTGCCTTAAATGTTTATTCTTATTGATGAAAGTTTCTGCTATATTGTTATCCTTACTGGGAATTTGAGCTCACCCCTTTTCTATGTTTTATTTTTCCCAGTAAGTGAAGAAGTAAATTATGATTGACTTGCAGGGATATTATGAGGGGTTAATAGTGTGGATATGAAGATTTTGTTGTTGTAGTAGTTTTTCACTTTGAAATGTAATGTAAAACTTTATGATTATATCTAGTGTTTCCAAGGCTACTAAACTAATCGGCCTTTCGAGATTTGATCTTTCTTGTGATCATGCCAATGTTACGAAGTAATGCACCGACTCTGGGTAGCTGGGGTCGGGGCGTTACAATTTACTACCTACCATAATCATTTTTCCCACATAAACATAATAAAGTAAAAAAAAACAGATTTACCATAATTGGATATGTATATATATATATAACAATTTAATTGGTGAAATGAAAATAATAATATTTCTGAAAATAGTGATCAAACAACTCATGAATTAACCTAAATTTATTTTTTAATAAAATATAGACTTTTGTGATAAGAAATACTCAAGGTAAGTGATTTTCTTTATATTTTTTATATCTCTGAGATAAATTACATAATGACCACTTATTTTGGGTTGTGCATATATTTCACATTTTGATAAATTATTTCATGAATTATATGATATTAATGATATATAAATGTTTAATTTTGTGACTATTTCATTTATGGCTTCTGATTAAAATATTAACACTATTTTTTGGATATTTCTATACTCAGTTTTATTTCTATTGGACATATCCATATTCAACAATCCTTTATTTTGTGTGGTGTATATACTACCTGATGAAATTTTATATCACAAATCTCTTGATTCTCTTGACAATATATGTTTAATTAATTTGTATTCCTTCATGGGTATTATGATTCAAATTTTTAACTTTTGTACGAGACACTTTTGGAATGATTAATGATTATTTTCCTTATGAATTTTTTTAATGATGCTTTAATGGTATTTCAATTTAGTAAATAAAAAAACCTCTAATACATAATCTAATGTGTATACATCATGTTGATACCATACTTATTATTCATTTATATGGTTTATGATTATATTGATAAAGTATATTATATTAATTCTCCTATGTGAATATATTTTTTAGACCATGACATCCCCTTTAATTATTCACATTCAATTGACCAGTGAACATTTAGTTTTACCCAAATATCCACATTATTAACCATTTATGTCATTATTTATGATTCCTTCTAACATTTTTATATAAGTTTCATACATTGAATTTATTTTTGCTATCTTGGGAAATAATTATTATTTTTCATTCCTTACTCAATATGGTTATTTGATACACATCATTATTTATGGAATAAAAAGATTATTCGATATATGAGGAATTCGTTGGACATGCAAGACATGGGTTGGTGACTGATTAATGTAATGAAATAGATGCATCAGTAGTCTCATGACATGCATTATTTGTTAAAATAAATGTTTTTTGTGAACTATCTTGAGAATAGATATTGATTGTAATGGTTCCATGTTCCTGAGAAATAAGGCATTTAATAATTTGGCATTGTCTACCTTCATAATATAATTATTATTATCCATGTGATTTTCACTATGAAAAAATCAATTAATGTATTTTATTCTCACTTTAATGATTAAATATAATGTTTGTTCAGTTATTTTCCATTCTATATTGATTATTCTCATTTATTCAATTTTTACATCAATATTACATAACCCTTACTAAGAATTTGAGCCCGCCCTTATTTTTGTTCTTTTCCCTAGAATATGAAGATGAATTCCTCGAATGAGTGTCAAGAATACTATAATTTTACTTAAATTATTATTTACATTCATTTACCAATATAAAATGGGTATCATGTATTAAATATTTTTTTTCCAAAACTACCATACTATTTGTTTCTTTAGGATTGGGTTCTCGTGTCTATGTCAATTTAATAATGTAAGGCACTAACCCTAGGCTACTGGGGTCATGTCAAAATAGATTGTATCATAGTAATATTATTATAATATGTAGAATCTAGATTTAGGGAAAAATAGATTAGAGAAAAAAACAGTATGATATACATTGGACATATATATTGAATAACATCTGAATGAAAAAATTCTTTTATTATGTGATTTGAAACAAATAAAATATTCAATTTATGTTTATTGTTTCACCAGTTTTACGATTTTGAAATTATATTCCATATAGATATTATCTAATCTATTATATGTCATCATTTATAAATTTTCATATTTGATGGAATCAAAACCTCAAAAATACATGTGATCTAATGTGTATGAATTATCATTTATCATAGGGACCTAACACAATTTGTTATAGGGAACAAGTATCCTAAATGATATTATTATAAGAGGACATAATATCATCTTCTAACAAGATAATGAAAATTTTATATATGTATTATGTCTATGATGGGAAACGATTGAATAAGAAGATGGAAGAGAAAAATGGAAAAAGAGATGAAGAGGAAGACGGAAATTCACTTATGTGATTATTGTGGGAATAAACACCCTTGTACTTTCTTTAATTTAGTGGGCGTTTGTTATAAATTTGGGTAAGTGGGAAACTTTGAAAAAAATAGAAATTGAGGAAAAAACACATATTCAACGTTTCAAGTATAGTAAAATAGAATACTACGCAATTAAATCTCTCACGATTCAAGGATATATGACATCGAAGAATGCATTGGATCATGGTTAGGGTCAACTTAATATTACAGTTGAAGAACAATGTTTAATGTCCATGAATTTTGATTAATTATTTATGTCATTTGATTATTTTATGAAGGATTTATTGGTTATTATAATTATTAAATGTAAAAGTATTGTACTATAATACTATTTCTTAAAGAAAATGATGTCATGTATTGAATTGTGCTATGAAAAATGATTCCATAACCAGTTTTACTTATTGTAAAAAAATATGATTGAGTGAAAGACACACCATAGAATGTTCCTTTTATTGAGATAGTTATTATTGGATAAATATATTATTTATTTGGTTTTTGTAAATTATATATTTTTGACTACCTTTTAATTGCTTAATTATTTGTTGAAAAATTATCTTATACTATAATTAATGTAGATTACATTTTTTGGATTTATGGAATACATCTAATTAAGTATTTTTTACTTAAGGAGTAAAGATCGATATAGGTTTTCAATAAGGTTTTATGGAAATTCAGGTCATTTCCATGTTTAACGAGATTCCATGATGATGGTATTCACATGATTTGTATGTGACATTCAGAGTTGTGTATTTTTTCTGGATTAATTATAAGTTAATTTTTTATAATTTTTTGACCTTCTAAATTATTGGATCTTGAAATTTATTAAGGTATATAAGATTTACCATCTAACAAATTGTTTCATTTGATCATTTGAAAATGTGTTAGATGTTAATCTTTTACTTCACCATATAATTAAACATGTCCTCTAAAATGATGTTGAAATATTCCAAGTCAGAACCAAATGATACTTTTATTTTTATATAAATGTATATTTACATATATTCTTAGATAATTATGGAATTACTCAACTATAAGAAAAGGGTCATGAATGAAAATTTTGTCATATATTTATTATTTTTTATGCTATTAATTACAGTTTTTACACATATGTTTTATAATTTTTTTTCAACATTTTATCCATGAACAATTTCTCTATCACTCCCAATCATGAAATGATGGATAGATATTTCTTACATTTACATGATTTCACTAATTTTCTCTTATCCAAATCATAAATTTAGGTTGATCATCATAGTTATCTTTTCCTCATATTATAATTTTTTGGTATTAACCTTATTTAATATATGGATTTCTCAACAATAGATTTTTAAAATATAAAAAACATTATTATGAATATCTAGTTTGAAGGGAGAGGCAATTCATTATTAAAGGTATGGATAATGTATCACTCCAAGACATTATAATAGTTTCCAATTAAAAAAATTTAATTTTCCTTTTATATTTTTTATTAAAAAAAACTTTTTAATTTTCTTCTATACATAACACTAAGATTAGATTTTTGTACAAAAAATAAAACACCACATTGTGTTACACATAAAATTGAGTTCCTTCAATTTATTTTTGAACATGTAAGACCAAATTTTACCAAACTACAATATACTATTATTATTATTATTAAATAAGATACTTATCATCTAGTCATTGTAATGACTTCTATAAAATTTATTAACTAATATAGTATAATATTTTTTACATATTTTGAAAACATTCTTCAGTTAAAGAAATTAACATAGAATCCAATTGAATATAAAGGAAATGTTTTTCTAATAAAAAAGTTTTATGCGCCAAAAGGCATTTTCACATAATAAATTGATTTAATTGCATTGGATGAATGATATTAATGAAACATATTTATAACATATTTAATAAATTATATTTTACATTTATCCAATTTTTTTGTAGGATTATGATAACTACCAATCCAATTTTACGCATAAAAAATCAATAATTTTCTACAGGTTATTTTGTGACATCATAATGGCACACAAATAAAAATTATATATTTATAATATATTTATAATTATTATATGATACATAAAATTAATTTTTGAAATATTATTATCAATATAATCATAACATGAAAATTTGGAATAGTTTTGTGAAGTTCTATTTTTTGGGATTAAATATGGATAATATAAAATTTTAATTTGAAAACGAAATTTCATCCAAATAATTTATTGAGTAAAGTTATATTTTTTTCATTTGTTTTAAATTATTCATTTATAAATTATATATATTTTAATATAATTTAGGAAATTGTTAACTTTTTATGTAGAGTTTAGATATTAAATTTAATTTAACTTTTGATCATTTTCACCAAAAACCCCACTTTCTCATCCCAAATATGGAATTAATTTAAATTATTTTCAACCCCTTATGTTATAAGAGTAGGTAAAAATGTATTCCACGTTTTGAATATTCATAATTTTTTATTTCTATTGTGTTATAATTATTTTTTGACAAAAAATATTAATGAAATAAATTAAAATTAATTAAATGGATTAAGATGAAAACGAGTTTACTTAGTGGGTAAAAGTAAACTATATTGTCTAAAATCACAAATAAAATTTTAATAACAGCATTTTATTTCCATATTTTGACCATATTACATATTAATTCGAAATGGGTTAATTATTTTATGCACATGATTTATATAATAACTCACAATATTGTTTTCTATTTAATATTTACATGAATTCCAGTTATCCTCTAATCTGGAAAGTCACTCACCCCTTACTTATTCACACCTACAAAAAATTTTGGTCATCCATAAACACACACAAAAATCCACTAACATACCCCATATATTCAATGAAAAATTAAATCAAGCATAATTCCATCCATTGGAGTATTAATGTATAAACTAAAAGGAGTCACCCAAAAAGTGTTAACATTCATCTATGAGTTATATTGTTTTATTTATTTATCCACCTCAACAATTATTCTTATAAAATTATTATATAATAACTATATTATTCTATATATAAATACATGATGTTATATTAAGGGTGTGATATACAGATTCAAACACTTCTATCAAATGTGATATGCATCAACATTCTTGTGTACAATAGATTACCACATCGTGAACACATATAATTTGTTCATCCATTACCACCTTTCATGGTTGGAAAAGATTATTTAATTATAGTGTATATAATTTATATATGATATTTATAAACAATTTATTCTTTTTTAATTATTTTATAACACATTCGTTCAATATTTCAATTTTGTGGGAATATGACAACATCAGTTGTGAACCTCTGGACAACCACCTCCTCAAAGTGATGTGATGCATTATTTATTTACATCAAATGAACAATGATGGGTTTAATAAAAATATGTGATTTATATGAAATAAATATGGTACATGAATTATAATATAAATATATATCATTTTCATTCAAAATCTTTTAATCTGACAAGAAAATGGATACAATGTCCATGTGTACGTATGTTCTACTATCTCAATTAATATGGTATTACATTTCCAATATCAATCCATTATGGGATTATATAAACACATATATATTAATTATATAAGATTTAAATGATATAATTCTAAAATTTATGAAATATTTACCTTTTATTAATATAATATATTATTTCATTTATTACCCTTTCACACACGAAAAAATGTGATAACGTCATTCATGGAGGTGTGGAATAAAACTTGTCAAAGTGATGAAATATATTTTGAATCAAAAAATTTATTATAATATTATATATAATTAAATAATATTGTACTTATAATATAATATTCATTATATAAGTTAAATTTTATTGTCCTTCTTTCCACAAAGATTATTGAAAAATGGAAATATTACACTTGCGAATGTATAACCTATCATCTCCAAGATCATAACATAGTTCATTTTTTATTATCATAATCTCTTATCGGTTTTAAATTTATAAATTATGTATAAATTTAAAAATTATTTTATTACTATTTTATTGATATGTTCAAATAATGTCCCCTTTGGCCATTACATACCTACCAATGTAATTTCTGATATATAAACTGAATAGGGTCAAAATATCCAACTTAAACATAATTGGATACATTGTTCTATAAAACTAGTTTATATTTATAATAAAATTAATATGAATCTTGAAAAGGATTTGAAATAACTAAATAATGAAAAAAACATTTCTCATTAGGAAAGGAACACACATGGTAAGTTAGACTCATGGAAATGGATTTTCATCTCACAATTTATATCAATAAGATAAATATCTTATTCATTATTTACAAGTTTGGTATGGTCCATCTAATCCACATTTGATATATTATATCATTAATTATTTTATATTCATGGTATTTAAATATTTCATTTGATGATTATTACATTTGAGGATTTTGGTTTAAATTCTTCCACAAAAGTAAGGTGATTTCTATTTTCAGGTTTTTTTCTTGTGAGACTTATTTCATATTCACGGCTCATTTCTTTTGTGGGGTTTATATACCACCATATGAAATTTTATATTATTAATATCCTTATTAAAATGAAATTTATATATTTAATTTAATGTTATTACTTTTTATGGATTATGATTCAAATTTTTCAAAGTGGTATGGGACACATTGGAATGTTTAATGATTATTATTCTCAAAAAAAATATTGATCATTTAATAGAATTTGTATTGATCAAACGACAACAACTCTTATTATTACTCTAATGGGAATATATCATATTAATAAAATCATTATTATTACACTATATAGTTTATTATTATTTTAACCAATGATAGTATTTACATTCACGTATTTGAATCTTTTTTCTAGTGATTAAATTAACCTTGAATATTTCACTTTCCATTGACCATTGAACATTAAATCTCCCCCAAATATCCACAAAATTTATCAAGTATGTGGTTACTGATTAAACCATATACAATTTTAAGCAAATGTGAATTCATTTATATATTTTTTGATTATCGAGGTAAATATTGATAAATATAAATTCTTTACTAAATAAATATTTTTGATAAGGAACATTATTTATGGATTAAATGAATTATTTGATACGTGAAAAAATGTAATGAACATGAAATAAATGGGCTTCAGATGAGTTAATGTAATCCCCTAGATTAATTTTCTATCTCATGATATGACTTAGTTATCCACATCATAGTAGTTTTAATCAATCTTGTGAAAATGTTTTGACAGTATATGTTCCATGTACGTGGGAAATATGGAATCCAATAATTTAGAATTTACATCCTTAAGAATTATTTTATTATTACACATGAAATTTCACTACAGCAAAATTTATAGATCTATCTTATTCTATGTCTATGGATTAAATGGAACATATTTTTAGTTAGTTAACATTCCCTATTGATAATACTAATATATTAGTTATTTCTTCTACTAAATTTAAACATTACAGATAATTTTCACTCTCACATATTCTGTTTCCATTCACCATGATATTAAGTATAATTATTGTAATGAGATTCATGGATGCTGATAATATATTTTTTTGTGATATATTTTCTTTTCGAAATGTAAAATGAGTATTTTTTATGTAATCTATCATTCCAAAACAACAAATTTGATGGGTCGGTTGGGATCTAATTATTGTATCTATGAAAACGTAATAAATTAAGGCACCAGCTCTGGGCTACTAGGGTTTTTTCATTAAATAAATACATGAACATTCCCCATTAACCATTTATATCTTCATCTTTTAATCATGTAATAAAACTAATAGTTACCAATTTATAGAAAAATTCCTTATACCATGATAGGGTTTCTTAGAAACAAGTCTATAGAGGATAAACTCACAACCCCACCCTCTCCCCCAATTTAATCATTAACAACCGAATAAGACCACTTAAAATGAAATTCCACACCCCAAGGGGTGTCATAGGTCCAATATTACACACATAAACTGGCCCTACATTGTCTGTGATGGGTCAAACAAATCATGTAATGGTCCAAAAAAAATTCGTAATCAAGTACACCAATGAATAATATTTCAGTTAAATATAAAACACAATAGAAAAATTAGTAAATATCAATACAATGGGAAATAGTGTGTTTAACAACTACATTATACTCATAGAAAACCATTTATACAACTCCAATTATCGATTGAATCAAATATTTCTAAAACCATAAAAAGAAACAAACTCTTTGGAAAATGATTTTATGAGACAAAAAAGATGAGGATGACCAAGAAGTGAATGCTTTAATGAATAAAATGAAAGATACATATAGATATACAAAATCATTTAAATAAACATAATTGAAAATCAAAATTAACTATAATTGAAGGAGACGAATCCTTGGAAGTGGATGAGACGTTTGTGTCCTACCATATGCAATTCGGGGTGAAATGAGGGAGAAATTTGACTGAAAACATAAAATGTGTGTGATGGAAAATGAATAACTTCCAATTTTAATGTGGGGTATGGTATGAAAACAAGGGTTTTCAAACCATGCCATAAACGTCCATCATCCACTTCCTATAGAAATAAATTGTCAAATGGTATTCAAGCCACCTGAATGTTTTAGAAATCATTGTGTAATCCATGTGAATAGATTTAAAACTTATATTCATTGTTTCCAAACAACATCACATGGTTTGTTAAACTGTTGCACCTTTACATGGTGCCACATTCTCATTGTTTGGGGATATTAGTAATCCATATTTAATCAGGCGCCTTGGGTTATAAGGCCAATTTTTTCCATTTTCATGTCCCAAAACCCCAAATCGATACTTATAAATTCAATACTTTTACGATTCACTCCATATACGGTTTTAAATTTTTTCTATCTAATACTAATAAAAAACATTTTTTGGCATTGTTCATGATCAAACACATATCATCCCATGATAACAGATTCACTAAGAAACTCCAATTCAATTACATTTTGAATTTCAATTTTATTCCCTACCTTACAGATTATAAGAATTCATCACACATACATGATCATTCTTACATCCCACTTGATTCACAATGATACAAGTTTAATCACATTTATACCAACCTTCAAAAAAATAACACAACTATAAAGGCTTAACAAATTATGGGCCAACTACCTCAATATCAATATATCAATCTATTATCCAGGTTTATCCAACATTTCGAAAATCCATCTCTGAGAATCATTAATCTCTCAATTTCATATTTAACGAGATAATGCTAAATTGAAAAATTATTAATTATTATAAATAATTTTATAAATTTATTCAATGGGGAGAATATCTAAAAACTCTCCAAATGGAATTAAATTAATGAAATTACAGCTATATATACATTGATAGACCATGGTTCCCCTCCTTAAATCCAGTGACCAATGTCTATAGGATTTCAGATCCAATGAATTATATTTGTAGTGAAAAATTATTGAAATCCAAAAGAAAAATAATTCATTGAACTACATTCATTGAAACTATGAAAGACAATGTGATTTATTATATTACCTAGAGATTTTTTAAAATACATTTTTAATTATTTTAAATATTTTTTTATATTATTCATTTCATGCAAAATTGAATATCAATTTTTATAATAAATCAATACATAGGGATTTCATTATAAACCGAAAAAAGTTACAATTCACTACCTGAAACACAAATATTATCTTATAGCACATGAAAAAATATTTTTAGTTCTTATTACGCACAACACTGATTCCCTTTGATATTTTTTGCTACATGCTAGGTTGAGCTTTTAGAAAACTACAATATATTATTATTATGATTATTAAAATATCATTAATGCTACCACCTATCCATTGGAATGGAATATGTGAATATGAATAACTAAATTATGAAAATATTATTTACACATGTATAAAAAATGAATCCTTTGGTTATCAATTAGTATAAGTGAATGTAAGATCCATTTGAAAATAAAGAAATTAACTTTCTAAGAAAACTATTTTTCTATGTACAGACAAAATTTATATATAAATAAATTAAAAAACCATGTAAGAATAATGTTTTCAAAAAAAAACTACATATTATAAAATTAATATATATTATTTATACACATAAAATATTTGTAGATATATTATAATAATTAAAACACATTTATGAATAAAGTGATTAGTTTTCAAAAAGATAATTTCATCGCCTTCTAATTATGAACCCATTTTAAAAATATTTTTTGAAACTTATTTATATTTTTTTGAAAAAATAAAATAATTTTTTCTAACTAGAATATAAAAATTTTCTTTGGGTTAATTTGTTTTATTTTTCTGAGAAGTTTCATTTCAGATGAAATTTGGAAAACACTAAATTTTAATTTAAAAATCCTATTCCTTCATCTTTACTTATATAGTGAAATTACGATTAAACATTTTTAATGTATATGTTGATAAATTATACATCACTTCATCAAATTTAGGTTGTTGGAACCAATTTCACAATGAAATTTGATATAATAATTTTTCAATCTTTTGGGAATTTTTTGATTCGAAAACATGCATTCTAGTTTTTATAACATTAATTTTAAATTAATTTCTACCACTTCAATAAATTGAATTCGATAAAATATATTATATATTTGGAATAGGAATATTTTATAATGTATTATAAGGTAAAAATTGTTTCTGAAAAAAGTAGTACTAGTTAAAATAAATAAAATTATTTATAGTAATTAGTGTAAAAACATGATTACTTGGGTGTTCAAATTTAAACTAAAGAAGTTAAATGATCTAGATACATATATAAAAGACATTTGATTGAAATATGTATACAAAATAACCTATTACATTTAATTTGAGTAATTATTTGGGTCACATGATTTAATGGAGGCCTCTTAAAAGAGTTTATCTTTTTATATTTACAAGAATGCCTCTCTTTAATAATGCCCCCCCCCGCATCCCCCAACACTTTCTTCAAATAATCAATACACTATGTCTCATCAAACCCCTAACCAAATATCCTCTAGAAATCTATTCCTTTAACCTAGAATCCTACCTTTTGGACTCAATCAAACTAATTAATCCCTTCGGTACAGACCCTGAGGAGTTACCCAAAGAAGAGGAAACATCGTTCCTCAATATCCTTTGTTTTATTTTCATTATCCTCCCCACAAATCATCTTAATACATTATTATATAATATCCTCAATATCTGAAATATAATGAGATGTTTTTATTATATGATTTTTATCTAAATATACACAAACTTATATATAATTGTTATCAAAATTTTCATTCCTTTGTATAGTGAACAACAACCTCATGAAACGATGTTATTATTTTTTCAAATACCACTTCTTAGGGAAAAGAATTTCTGATGAAAAATATATTTTTATTATATATATATATATATGATATTTATGATTTATTTATTCTTATTGATTTATAATCTAATACATAGATTCATGATTACCAATTTTTATAAATATGATAACATCATTTGTGGACATTTGGACTAACACCTCTTTAATGAAATTTTATTTGTTCAAACATTAAATTTAATGTATGTTTTATTGATTTAGTGAAGTTATATGATATATATTTTACATAAAAATTATACTTTAATGATTATATATATAGGTATATGTCATTTAGTTTTTTTCTTTCAATATGACAAGAAAATGGAAACAATGTTCATCCCTACGTACGATTTATTGTCAACTTGAATAATGTATTCCATGTCATATTTATTTGTTTTATTTTTTATTAAAAATATTTATATACTAATTATATAAGATATATAAATCTTGTTTTACAATATGGAGATAAGTCAACCATGATATATTTAGGAGGATCAAGAATAATACATCAAAACACGTATAATAAAACAATCACTTATTACCAAAAACATATTTTAATATGTAGTTGTCAATAAAATAAAAAGTAATATGTGAATAATATATGGTATTATATATATATAAATTTTATTTGGTATATTTATAATAAACTCATAAATATTATATTGGAGTTTTGTTCATGTGTGAAGAATGTCAAGACTAATAGTAATATAATTTCATCATACTTTATATATCTGTGTGATACATGTCATAATCACCACAAGCATAATTTTTGTGTTGTATGTGCTTCCGTTTTACATGTTATATAATTTGTTTCATTTATTTAATCATATTCCAAGTCTTATAATGGTTTTATTCTTTCAGGGGGATCACGATTCTAATGTTACTCATGTGGTAAGGGATTTCTCATATCACTTTTATTATCCCTGAAACACAATCAATGATCGCATCATATTTCTTATATGTGTTGTTTATAAGGCCCATGTATGTATTATATGATTCATATAATTAAATGTATTATCATTTAAATAACAATTTTATGATAATCCTTTCATGTTCTTTTTGTTTCAAAAGTAACCAAATCTGTAACATAATTTTGTATGATGTTTGTTTCTTTGATAAACATTCCATGTAATACTCCTATATTTTTCTATGGGGTTCATATGAATATCATTTATGTGTTATATCATAAATATCATTATTTTATGAACATTTAAAACATCATATAATTTTATTCTTTCATAGGGATTATGATTCTATGTTACCAAATGGTAAAATTTTATTTCTTTAATGTCATTATTTATAAGGAATATTTATGATTATGATTCTATTGATGAAATGTAATGACCCAACTATCAAGAAAATAGATTTATATTATTCTCCTCCTATTATACAAGTTACCATCTTATTTTTGCTCTATTTTGACATATTTTATTATAAATACAATTAATATAACTGTCTTTATGAAAATATGACATCATTTCTCTTTTTGGTTGATAATTTGTGCTCTTTAAAACATATTTTTTCTAAAAAAAATTTAAAAATGGTCTAAAATTATACATTTTGATTTAAATGAAAATTTTACACATGTTTTACCTATTAAAAAATTCTTTTAACATAAATCTTCTTATCATTTTTTATCAAGGAATTTTTTAGATGTTTTATGGTAAAAATCGTATATCCGGAATGTATTGATTTATCCATCATCATGACCATCATTTCCATAATTCTTCATTTAAAATGTTATGATTTTTTTATCCTCAAATTATATACTTTTTTATGTTTTAAAAATTTGATTCAATGAAAAAGGGTTTTCAAAAATAATTTTATTTTAAACAAGATTTTTAAATGATTTTCAAAGACTCCTTTATTGGTTTTCAAATGGTTGTTAAGAAAAAAAATTAATGATTTCAATGTTTTATTAATAATTAGACAAAATTAATTCAAATAGATAAAACGCACACTTTTTTCAAGCATCAAATATTTGTTTTCCAAGAAAATTACTTTCAAAAAATTTTCATGAATCTTTATAATTTATAATGGTTATTATTATAGAAAATATTTTTCGAAATGTTTTATATTTAAAAATCATATTTAAAATCATAAATTATATTTTTCTCAAGAAATGTTTTTCACTATTATCAATTATTCCTTTAATGGTTTTCAATGTGGTTTCGAGGAAAAGGATTATAAAAATGGTATATTCTATAAAAAGTGGTTTTCAATGAAAATTTTTAATTCAAGTGATCATTCAAATTCCATCATTGTGTAATATGGAATCCCTTGATATAGTTTATGATTTACTAGTGATATTATCCATGGATACCATTCTAATTATTTCTTTGAGTGGTTTCTATTTTTATGGATTGATTATTATGAAACCTATTTCTCATCAACAGATTATTCTCTAATAAATGCATAAGAATCATGCTTCTATTATTATGTTATTCTAGGATGAAATGATTATGAGACATCTCTATTTCCAATAAGTTATCATATGATTAAATTATTATGTTACCCATTTCATATCATGGGTTATGATATAATGTTTTTAAAACACAACTCTTTATATGTGAGATAATATGATAAATGTTGTAGTCCCTTGTGAAACATGTATGAATGATATTATTACATGGTAGGTGGGACCTATATAACCATAAAATGTGTTCAGTATGGATTTATATATCATGAGATAATGATGGGAAACAAGTATATGGTATTTATCCACAATGTTAAAGTAGTGCATCCTGATCCAAAATACAAAATATGTGTGTTCAGATCCAAAATGGGAAATTGGTGTGTCCTAGTACACTATGGAAAAAATGTGTGTCATAACCCACTATTAGAAAATGGTGTGTAAAATTTGAAAAAATGTAAAACATGTGTTTCTTGATCCACTATGTTTCTGGTCATGGTAGTTAATCATGACACTTACAATGGTTTTCTATAATAAAATTTTGTACACACTTATAGGAGATGTTCTTATATTTAATGATTCATTTATAACTATTTAACACTATTATAATACATTTCTTACAAACTACTCATATTTATTCCATAATTATTGAATATATTCCTTGATATGCATGGGAAACTTATCTAATGTTATGATAATGTATTCATATCTTTACACTCTTTTAAGGCATACATATATCCTTTGGTTACACTAACTAAGAATCTGATCTCACTCCTTTCTTGTGTTTCTTTTCCCTTGGTTATTGAGATCGGTTTTTAGTAGGGGTAACAAATGGGCATATTATTAAGGGAGATATTGAAGATCATTCACTATGTTAGAATATTATTTATCAATGATTCCAAAGACACTATTCCATAACAGTCCTCATGAATGATTTTTTTTAATGTGCTGAATATTCATCTAAAATGATGTAATATCCATATTTTTTAATGATGGGTCTCTATAGTTGGTATCAAAGTAATGGTTTATTCGACCCTTAGAAACTATTATGAGAATACATTATTGATAAACCAATGAATATTTATAAGGATATGCATAGGGACTTCTATAAGGATAATCCTAAGGTGTCATATATTTAAATGAAAGTGTCCAGATTTAGGCATTCTATATGTCATTTTTCCGAATTAAATGGCTTTATTATGTGATAATTGTTTCTCGCACTCTTAAATCTATTTCTAGATAATATAGAGAACCAGAAGAAACAGGGTTATTGTTGAATCTGAATGTCAATTTGATGATTATGAGAAAAATAATTGTAAAATGATTGTAGAGAAACTTAATAGGAATATTCAAAATCAATTATCACAATATATGATTAACAATGTGAAAATTTTTAATATTTCAAAAACATTGAATAAGATGAAGATGTAATTTATTAAATTTTTACATGATAAGGATCATAGAGGAATGAATATCCCTCTTTTAACAAGTTAAGAAGAAGGGAATAAGAACATTATGGAATACCTAAAATGTAGGGGAAGATGTCATCTCTTCCAAATAAAAGGGTATAGATATTTAAATTATCATTGGGTTCAATGTCTTATCAGTAAAGAACATTGGAATTTCCAAATCAATCCAATGACCTTATAATTTACTTCGGAAACAAGGAAGGACCTATTAAATGATAATAATTAATCTGAAAGAATTGAAATATTAGTGTACTAGGAATCAATAATTATGAATGTATAATTATATTTGTATTGTATTGTTTATGTTTTTCACTGAGGATTTACAATAATATATTGAATAGATCTGATGGACAATAAAATTAATTTAATGGAATGGTGATATTCATTGGAAATACTATATCAAAGAAATATTATAATTAATATGTTCCTATTGTTGAATTGATGATATTGGGATAAAGATATATTGGACATGAATAAGTAAATAGGATGGTACTTTTTACCTTGGAACTCACTACAGAATTGTTTAAAAAGTTGTCTAAATATTTGTGGATTAAGATTAATTTTTTTAAATTTATGGAGTATATCATTAAAAAAGAATTTCGGGTTTCAATTAGGATTTGTAGTCATTAATATTATTACCATCGTTCAATAAAATAAACGATAAATGTATTAAAAATTAAACGGTCAATTACATGGCCATGTGGTGACCTGGAATACCTTCTTATGCAAGGGGGACGGTTAAGACAACTACACGATGTGTAGTTTCACAGATCACAATGTTCAGTTTTCTTTTTATTTGATATATCGGAGTGGGGTATCGTATCATGTATGGAAAAAATATATTCTTCTCATGTTTCGTAGTAAAGTGCTCCAGAACGACCGATAAAGTTCAATATCCGTATTATCTATAAATTCTCTGATTGAGACACCATTAGGTGAATTGGAATCCCACCAGAGACTTTGAAAAACCCTAGAGCCTTTTTTCCTGATTCATCATCGATTTTGATTTATTTATGGTTGGGTTTTTTCAACGTTTTAGAGATTTTTTCCGATCTAAGCTTATTTATGGGCTGCAGATCAAGTATATCGATCGTAATACGTCGAGGTACGTGGTTTTTTCATTTCCTTGTTTTTCTATAGATTATTTATTCTCAAAGATCAACATACCATGTTTTGGGTATTGTGGGATTTTTGAATAGAACCTATTATTACCTACATTAGTTTGATTTATTGATAAAGTGTTTTTTCTTATGCGTAAGTTTGGATACTTTGTATAAGGGGAACATTATGGGTACCTTTTCCCTTGATAGATTGTTTAGGACCATTTGGTCTCGGCTGCCTATGAGTCAATCCTTTTTTTCATGCCTTCTTTGATTATGATGAATATAGATTGATTATATGAAATACATGTGATAGGAATTGTGTATTTTTAGCTATGTTGTAGTTTTAGATTATATGAGATTCTTTAATATAGTATGCGGACTATTTTTCCAATGTAATATGAGATAAATGGACCAGGAAGACTAAGGGGGCTTCCTAATTTATTATATGTATAATTTTTTTTCCAATGTACTGTGAGAGACATGTCCTAGGAAGACAGATGGGGCTTCCATATTCCTTATTTTCATTATGTTTTTCCAATGGACCATGATGTCCTTAGACTAGTAAGATTGAGGGGACACCCAAATTATTTACATAGGACCATGAGATCCTTGGTTTAGAATATTTATCGAAGTGGATAGGAAGTGAGAGCTTTCATTGAGGGTTTTGATTTATTGAATTGGAGTTATGTAGGACCAAAAGGGTTTTACTATGATTGTTTTCCCAGAGCCTTATGATGCTTCTAGAGTTTACATGTTTCTTTTGTAATTTGGATTCTATATTTCATTCCTATATTGTGACTTGTTTGGAAGTTTTATTAGATACATATTATATGCATCATCATATATATATATTGTTTCTTCTGTTGGATTTAATTTCAGTATTCCATACTTATACTCATTCTAAAGTGGGAACTCCATTCATGGATGTAAACTAGATTTTCTAATCCTTAATGGAGATTCAAGCATCATAACATCATCATAAATAAAGATAGAGAGACCATGGATCTCAAAAATGGATACTGATATAAGAATATGTGATGCCCCTGTATAAAAATGAGAAGAAGCTAAAATTGAGGAAACATGAATTGTACATCTATGCGTAGAGGTTCTGAGATCCTTATCATGCTAGATCTATTCTGTAAGAAATGACTGATCTGTACCATGACCCTATGACCCTGCCTGGCTACCTTGAGCTAATCCACCATTTAGTCATTGAAACCCTAACATCTGACTACCATGTTCATGACCATGTCCTTGGCATGAATGGCATGATACACTCTAGTTCTATGACTGATGAGAATATAGTGGCCCCGCATCTGTACATGGAGTCATAATAGATCTCTTAACACTAGTTGCTAGTGTGAAAATCCTAAAAAATGTTGATGGTGAGCCATATTACCACACGATTGACACTCAATTGGGTCTCTCAGACACAACGGTATCAGCGCTTCTTTTAATCAGTCAAAGGAGTAGTTTCCCTAGATGATAAACATCCCTATATCACCACTCCAAACTCCCTCATATTGCACTTGGTAATTTTTTCATGGTTTACTATAGTAGTCACAAAATTCAGCCTAAAAAATTCACTTGAAATCAGTTGTCGTACCTAAGACCTTCCTAAAATCACCTAGCCCGTTATTACACGTCACCCTCTAGAATATGGGAGAAGAATTGTAGCTCTGTAATTAAAAAAGATAATCCATTGATAAAATTTCTCCCTACTCCATATGCATGAATATCTAGGCATAGTTGGCCCTCAACATCTTTGGGTTTATGTAATCGTAGATGGTCCTATGAATCTCTTCCCAAACTATATCCTAATGTCACCCCAACTGTGAAATAGCATCCCACCCTCTTTTGGAGGAATCACGTACCATGTATGTCACGAGCTTCAACCTACTCTCATAAGGCGTCTCCAGATGACTAATGATAGAATGCATGTTTTGCAACCTTGAGTCTGCAGTCTATATTCCTCCATCCCTTGAAAAAATGGGAGCATGTTACTACTAGAGAACCCTCCTAAACTGTTCCATGATAGGGGAAAGATGTGGTGCTACCTTGTAGGTCTGCATCATTCTCATAAATCCATCATGGAAGTGTGAATCAACAACTATGTCTAGTATAATAGTTGGTTCTAAGACAGTCATGACGAGGGGATCTAAATGTAGCCCATGATATGTGATTTCTAGTGTTTGATCATCAACCTATACATGGTGTACAACCAGAGGACATCATGGTGGCATGACTCTATATGGTCAAGCACACATCATACCATGAGATTAAAAAAACAAAAACTCACATGTTTATGAATTTAATGGGTAAGGGAAAGCATTCATGTTTGTAAAAAGGGTTTTTGAAGTGGTTAGTAAGTGAGATATTTCTTTGAGGGTTTCTATTTATTGAATTGGGGTTATGTAGGACCAAATGGTTTTGACCATGATTGTTTTCCCATAGGCTTATGATGCTGCTAGAGTTTACTTGTTTCTTTTGTAATTTGGATTCTATATTTCATTCCAATATTGTGACTTGTTTGGATGTTTTATTGGATACATATTCTATGCATCATATATATATATATATATATATTATGGCTTCTGTAGGATTTAATTTTAGTATTCCATAGTTATACCTATTTCGTATTATTCCTTCCACAATTATTTACTATATGTTTTCCGTTGTGTATACTATGCCAATGAGGGCACAGTTTTGCCAATATCTCACTATGGACCTCAATACAAGTTGAAAGCCTATACCATTTGGGTAAATGTGCTTGATGTTATCTGACCAACTATGTTTGGGGCACCATTGGGAGGTACCTTGACATAGGATGTTACAAAGTGGGATCAAAGGATTTTTCATTTCTATTTTTTATACAGTTTGGAGACAGTAGAAAGGTATAGGATGCAAATAGAGATTAGTAATTAGATATGCTTTGGAGTTGATACCCCATGTACATGGAAAATAAAAATTACCTCAAATTAAATTAAATTTTTTATATTTTGAAGTATTATATTTCATTCGATTTCAGTGTTGGGTAGAAGACATGTTTGGTGTTGTTTTATTTGAGGGTTTTTTTATTTTTCCACCCGATGAGATGAGGGAATTCCATATCATGCATCATATAGGCAGGGTTTATATATCACTTGTCATGCATTCATTTATACTATATACGGTGCATTACTCATTGCATTTTCTTGTGATAGATGTTGTATTAAACATGAATACTATTATGATAGATGTTCTTATATAATACATTCTATTTTGATAGGGTATTGGTATATTTAATGTTTCACTGTTTGGATTCCATGTTTTGGCTCCTAAGTTGTTATGGGCCCTCTTGGATCGAAATTTTATGGATCATGTGGATATTTAATTTGATATTGTGAGGATATGATGTCAATATGGATGTAAAACATTTATTCACAAGTAGTATGGACTCTCATATATCATATCATTAGATTCCTTGGAAAATTTTATAATTTTGAGCGTTTTGGAAGTGTTTCAGAGGTTTAAAATCTGGAGAGCCCAAAAAACATGGTGTTTGATTTTATGAAAATATTCTATGTGTTGTCATATTATGTACGAAATGATGTTTCTTATGTACATTCCATGTACCGTATGCACACATCATATAGTTGTTGACCGCTTGACTGATAGTGAGATCTGAGACATGGGGTTGGTAAACACATGGTAGAACAAGACATGTACTCAAAGAACACGCTCTGCTAAAATCGACCTTGTATTGGGATGTGAGACTAATTCCATGGGTGGAATGGAACACTGTTGTACATGCCATTTCTAGTGATTTCATGTTGTGTTGAGTTACAATAGAAGAAACCACATAGTTATAGCTGCGTAGAAGTTGATGGGAAACAGGAAATATTCAAGTATATATCATGTATCAAGAGGAACACATCGTGTTCATGTGGTGTTACAAGACTAGTCTTGAAGGGGTACACGCCAATATTAATACATAAGGGAACACGATGTGTATTGGTTATAAATGCCATGGAAACCCCTTTTTACTAACGTAAATTCTTCCCCTTACCCATTACATTCCTAAACATATGAGTTTTAGTTTTCTTTAATCTCATGCTATGGTGTGTGCTTGACCATATAGAGTCATTCCACCAAGATGTCATCCGGTTGTACACCATGTATAGGTAGATGAAAAAACACCGGAAATGACAGATCATGTACTACATTTAGATCCACTGGTCATGCCTGTCTTGGAACCAACTTTTATACTAGACATAGTTGTTGATGCAAACTTCCATGAAAGATTTATGAGAATAATGCAGACCTACTAGGGTACACCACATGTTTCACCTATTATGGAACAGTTGATGAGGGTGTTCTAGTAGTAACATGCTCCCATTTTTTCATGGGATGGAGGAATATCGGCCGCAGACTCATGGTTGCCAAACATGAATTCTATCATTAATCATCTGGAGATGCCTTAAGAGTGTAGGTTGAAGATCGTGACATACATGGTACGTGATTCCTCCAAAAGGTGGTGGGATGCTATTTCAGAGGTGGGGTGACATCAGGATATAGTTTGGGAAGAGTTTCATAGGACCTTCTAAGATTACTTAAACCCAAAGACGTTGAGGGCCAACCATGCCTTGATATTCATGCATATGGAGTAGGGAGAAATTTTATCGATGGATTATCTTTTTTTTAACCGAGCTATGAAGATTCTCACCTATTCTAGAGGGTGACGAGTAATAATGGGCTAGGTGATTTGAGGAAGGTCTTAGGTACGATACCTGGTAGCAAGTGAATGTTTTTAGGCTGAATTTTGGGACTACAATAGTAAACCATTAACAAATTACCGAGTGAAATATGAGGGAGTTTGGAGATGTGAGATAAGGATATTTAGATCTATGGAAAGTACTCCTTCGACTGATAACAAGAAGAGCAGATACCGTAGTACCTGAGAGACCCAATTGAGTGTCAATCGTGTGGTAATATGGCTCACCATTAGCATTTTTTAGGATTTTCACACCAGCAACTAGTGCTAAGAGATCTGTTATGACTCCATGTACAAAAGCGGGGACACTAGTTTCTCATCAGTCACAGAACTAATATGTGTCAGGTTATTCTTGCCAAGGACATGGTCATGACCATGGTAGTCAGATGGTAGGTTTTCAATGACTAAATGGTGGATTAGCTCAAGGTAGCTAGACAGGGTCATAGGGTAGTGTTAATGATCAGTCATTTCATGCGGAATAGACCCAACATGATAAGGATCTCAAAACCTCTACGGATAGATGTACAATTCATGATTCCTCAATTTTAGCTTCTTCTCATTTTTATATAGGGGAATCACATATTCTTATATCCGTATCCATTTTGGAGATCCATGGGCTCTCTATATTTATTAATGATGATGTTATGATTCTTGACTCTCCATTGGATATTAGGAAAGCTAGTTTACATCAATTAATGGAGTTCCCACTTGAGAATGGTGGGTGTTTCTTCTTATGGGACCTCTTTGTTTTAGAGATGATAGGATTCGACTTTATTCTCATATCGGACTGGTTGTTATCCATTCATGCTTTTGTTGACAACTATCGCCACAGGTTGAGATTCACACAACCAGAGGATGGATCCTTTCCATATATGGAAGAATGGGATTTACAGTCGAGAAGATATGGAACCGAGCATCATGGGTTAATATGAATTATAGACGAAGATTCTAGTTTATATCTAGATGACCATGGGTCTTCAATGATTTAATTTCCTCCCATGGTGGATCACTTTAGAAATTTCTTTCTAGGAGATTTTTCAATGTTACATCCAGAGTGAGGTGGATTTCTCTTTTTATGTTGTTCTAATAGTGGAACAGGTGTTCATACCTGCATATAGAATGAATACACTAAAATTATAAGAGCTCATGATGTAGTTACGGGAGTTGTTGGAAAATGGTGTCTTCTGACCCAATACTTATCCTTTGTGTTTTCTAATCCTTTTTGTGATGAATGAGGATGGAATACTCAGACAGTGTGCTGATTATCAGAAGTGTAACTAGTTGATTGTCAAGAATCCATATCCATTTCTGATGATTGATGATCTCTTTGATCGACTTCAATGAGACTACGTGTTCATGAATATTTACATGGTATAAAATTATCATTAGTTTTTTGTTAGAACAAATGATATTATTCTTACAACCATTCAAAGAATATATAGTCTATACGACTATTTGGTTATACAATTCACTCCCACAGATGTGCCTCCGGTTTTTATGGCACTAATGAACTAAGTGTTTCATCCATACGTGGATTATTTTGGGCCAGACTTCATGGAAGATATATTTTTGTACTCTCACACTCAAAACAAACATGTCATCCATCTTGAGATATTATTGGGTACACTGAGAGAGCATCAGGTATATGCTACGACATCATAGTTCCAATTTTTCATTAACCAGATTCATATCTTAGGTCATGTCATTTCATAGAAAGGAGTATCAATAGATCCATAGATGGTTAAAGTGGTTGTTTCCTAGGAGAAACCAATGAATGAAGTCAAGGTAAAGAGTTTTTTGAGGCTTTGTGGTTACTATAGACACATTATTCAGTACTTATCATGCTTATTAGAACCACTGAAGAGCCTGGCTAAGAAGGGAGAAAAGAAATTGTGGACAGATTCATGAGATTCAGCCTCTCAAGAGTTGAATGGGAGATTGGGTTCAGTACCAATCTTAATTTTTCCAGAGTTGTTCCATTGTAACACCATTTTTTGATGTTGCATCAGGTATCAGGCTAGGAGTAGTGCATATGTAGTGGGAATGAGTCATTTCGTATAGGTCTCTATAGATTTGGCCAAATGAGAGGAATTACATGATGCAAGATCTCAAGTTGGCTATAGTTTTACATGGATCCTCGAGTAATGGGGCTAGAGAGATAAACATATCCCTCGTGGATTATTCCTATAATAATAGATTTCTAGAAATAATTCAGATGGCATCTTATTAGGATTTGTACAGTAGCTCATATCGATCACCCCTATTTTTGATGGAGGCGGGAGAGGCATCTATCCTAGGACCTTCTCTTGTACAATAGACCACTAAGTAGGTGGAGTAACTTTTGGAGAGGATGTATACTACGATTTCTTCTGGAAATGGGGATGATCTTGTTTGTTTAAGGATAGAACATTCTAATCAATTTCTAATGGGTATATTCGTAGAACCGGAAACACCCAATGATTCTATATCAATTTGGACCTACATTCCAATGTTATGTGCTCATTAGTTGTGGACCAATGAGGCATGAGAATTAGCATTCGTCAAGAGGATGGGAGGCCAGTCTCATCGCACCTTTTTAGGGGAAATTATTTCCTACTCCGAGACTCTCTTATAGATCTATGTTATGTTTACGAATCCTTATTAATTCACCAAGCATGAAAATGAGTTTTCCTTTAGATTTTGAAATCAATAATTGATATTTATGGTATTTAAAGAATATTTTTTTGTATTTGAGGTTATTCATAGATAGAGAATCATCTGTATGTATTGGAGATTCTTATTCAGTGGTATCCTTGAATATATTATATAAAAATATCCTGGTCATTATGATGACCATACTAGTTTTAAAGCCACTCAGTGGGGCACATTATGTTTATTGTTATTCCAAAAGACATGGATTATTTTAGAGTTGGGATAATACCCGCAAATGGGCTACCTATGTATCCTTGTTAAAAAATAATTATAACCCATGTAGTTTGATAAAAAGGATATATTTTAACATCATATGGGACGAAAAAAGATTAAAGAAAAATGGGCTTAAACCTCATAATGTCTTCCTACGTACTCTAATTTTTAGGTAGGGATCAAAGTCCACGTAGTTCAGATAACTAAATATGGGTTTTATGCAAAGTTAAATGGCCCCAAAAGAGATGTTATGATAACTTTTACACTCTAAGACCACATGAGTCATGCTCGGTGTGAGAAACAAGAAGTATCAGTAAACATGAAAATGGTGAGACAAAAGATGTAGTTATTGAGAGATGATGTTGGGCTTACATATGTATGACCACCCAAGTAATTGAACACCAGGACTTAGGAAAGAATACCTAGAGAAAGGTCCATAATGGTATTTGTACTTTATGGAGATTGGAAATTTTAACCCGGGACATACTCCTGCGAAGGAGGCCTAGGTTAAAGGAAATTATAAATGGGGCATACACTTGAAAGGGAGGCCCAGGTTAAGGAGAATTGTAACATGGGGAATACTCCTAAGAAAGAGGCCCAGGTTTGGGAGACTAAAATTAAAAGGTAATTATGAATGGGGTTACTTTTAAGAAGGAGGCCTAAGTAAAGGAAATAATGATTGGGGCTCACTCTTGAGAATGAAGCCCAATTAAAGGAAACAATGATTGGGGATTACTCTTGAGAAGGAGGCCCAATTGAATTCCTCTCAGATAAGGTTGAAAAAAAAGGAACCATGCCATAAATTGCATTAAAGAAGGATTTGAAGGCCATGTCTAGAAGAAGAGAGGTGGATTTGAGGGAAGGAGGTGACTAGGAAGGAGGTGCGCCAGTATGGTTCTGTTGCGCAAGTCCTAGTCGAGCAAGAATACTTAGTGACATGAGTCACCTTGGGTGATGAATAATATGTAGGGTAATACTTGGGAGACTTTGAACTCAATCCCTTAGTATTATCCCTAGAGGCTTCCAAAAGGGTGGCGCGCAAGTTCCCTTGAGAGGGAAAGGCAGCACACAAGTGTCTTCATTTCCCTTAAATACTGGACACATAGGCGCACAAGTATTAATGAGTTCTATCACATAGTCCTTATTCTTCCTCTTTAGAGCTTCAATTATAGGTAAAGAATTACCTTAAACAAGTTCGGAAAACGTCAGAAAAAGTCATGGGTGACTAGAGATTGAATCTGGGTTTTTGAAAATTCGTCCTTGAAATGGGGGGCCAACAAGGGATTTTTATTGGCCACCGGGCACCTTGGGAGAAAAAAAGGGATAGGGCGCACTAGTGACTTGCGCGACGCCCTCCAAATGAGTTCATTGTTCATCCCTTTATCAATTTATTTATATTCTTCAAAGGGTGACCCCCATTAGGCTTAATGTATTCCCCTTTGACATTCGTTGGACACTGTGATGGAATGGAGCGTCAACAAAAGCCCCCCCCCCCCCCTCAGTGTTGGATCTGAAAAAGGAATGGGGATTTGACTTTGAGGAAAATGAGAAACAAGGGTTCGGCAGCGTGCAGGTGTTGATGCGTAGGTTCCAGCATGCATGGTTGCAGGATCACCTATATATATGGGTGTCACTTTGCACAAATCATCATACATTCAATGATTTTGAGCTCTCGTTACGCAAGTGTCTTCATCTCCTCGGTTGATCGCTCTTTTTTGTGTCGTGCTTCTCCAGTATGGATTTTGACATGTGCGACATTACTTGAGAGGCAATACTTGTGCGGCCAAACTTGCACGACCAAACTTTCATGGCTTAATGCCTTGGACATTTTTTCTCTTCACAAGTATTTCATAAAAATGGACTTACTTAAAAGTTAACTATTAGATCATTGTGAAAGTTCAATGGCTCCCAAATGAATTGGATTAGCTAATGAGTTAGCAAGCAAGGGAATAGATGATATGATGAACATCATTGGCCATGACTATTATGATATCTACGAAAAAACTCTCCCAGATTTAGCAATGTACTTGAAGAAATATCATGTCATTTTCCCACAGACCATTTACTTTTCTTTATATGGACATGGTCATCTACAAGGAGTCAACGTTCCAGAAGAAAAGAATTACATTCCTCATTCTTGGTTTTAGGCTTACTCCAATTTCGCATCAGCAAATGTCTTAGTTGCAGGATCATTTTTCAATGCTGGAACGGTGGAGAAGACATAAATTATGCATAATAGACCATGTCCTCCAGATCTGAAACCTCACTAGCATGAGCTACAGCCGCATTGCTATCCCTCTATAGTCCGAAATTCACATATGGATCAATCCAAAGGATGGAAAAAGAGTTGGGATTTCCATCCTGGAGGAGGTGTGAAGTCGTATAGGATGTGGGATTATTGGGTGATACAAACCTGTGAAAAGTTTGTTGAGGATCTCAAGGGAGCTGCAATATATGAAGTCGTCTGGGCTAGGAAGACATACGTCTACAAGAAGGATAATTTTGTGCCAGAGCTAATCAGTCGCTGGAGCCTAGAAAGCAATTATTTCTATCTGACTCATGGAGAAGTAGCATTAGCATGTAAGATGTCTACAAGATCTTAGGTTCTCCAATTTTAAGAGGTATTTATGATGAATTCATTCCCCCCAAGGTGACCTGGAATGATTTGGAGAAGACTCCTTCTATGGCTCGAGAGTTATTGTAAATTTTCCACAAGCACAAGAATTCAAAGTCCACCAAAATAATTCTAGAAATAATATTCATCCAAAGGAGTGGATGGATATGTTTCTCATAAAGAAGAAGGATAAGGGGACCACATATAATCGTCCTACCAACTGTCCCAGAATAGAGAATAGGGCTTCTCTTTGAACATTCTTGCCAACTCTGAAAGCAGGAGAGTTTGAAAAGTGGGGGTATGAAGTGGATCATATAATCCCATAGAAGACTCGTCTGGATGATTTTTTAGATTTGTGACTAAGTTTTTATCATCTTCCAGTTAGGGATTTCATGTGAGGCTTCAGTCCATAGACCATCGTTGTTGCAACCATATTGGCTGAGAGAAAAATGGTTTGGTTGTCCACCCGGATTTTGGTGAATATTCACAGGAGATTACTCCATGTCTATATGTGTAAGTATCCTTTGATAATAGTGGGACCATACCATGTTTTTTGGGGATGGATCGACACTCATTTCATGACATATGATGTACGGAGTGGAGTACAGGTTCTTGGATGTTATTTTAGGCCATCGGTGCGGGAATTTTCCAGAATTTCACCGTTTTCCCTAAATTCCTATGACCTGAAGGTGAGGCTGAGCGTGTTCAAGGAATTTAATTTCTTTACTTATGGAAACCTTCCAACTAATAATTTTGGTGATGATGGAATAAGTAACCTGGAATTTAGGTCATATATGCTGGCTTGCTGAGATGGTGTATTGGACACCAAAATTGACGGAGAGAGTATTTGAAAGGCCTATGATCCATATAGATTATCACACCAATTCAAGTGTCTAAAGAATATTATTATATCCCCTACCATTCACATCAGGTCATACCATCATTCAATGGTTTTCTTTGAACTATGGCTATAGATAGTTGTGGAGAAAATCGGGGCAGTGATTGATCTACCAGTTGCTGGAGCGACGATTCAATTGACAACATGGTATGCTGAGAACTTGGTAGCATTATATCATGAAAGGGTTCTAAATCATCATATCCCTCAAGTGGGAAAAAAGAGAATCATAAGGAAAGAACCCCTTCATCTGGAAGGTGATTCTTCCTCACCCGGAGCTGATTCACTAGGTTCCTTACCCGGGGCTAATTTACCCGATTCCCAGGATGGGGATGATGAGGCACGACATGCGTCAAAGCAGCCTCGTGCCAGATATAATCATATGGCCAGAGTCAAGAGAACTAATCCATCGACTCCTGGTGGGTTATATCATTGATGCAATTTAATCACCATTATTTTATAGAGCAATAAGTATCATTTTCTTATCCTTTATCTCTTATCGCAGGAGGAGGGAAGAAGTTGAAGTCCAAGATTATAAGACCCTCCTCATGGCCTTCTGGTGCACATACTGAATATTTATGACCAGAGGCTATCCAGACATGGCTGAGTTTATATTGTGATGATGAAAACGACATGATGGACTTATACGAAGGGCTATATATCCCTGGAGTGGGGAATATCCAAGATTCTACTGAATCCGCTTCGAGGATAACCCCGATGAAGTTCGGGATTGCATCAGAGAGCTGGAAATGCAGATATATGCCACTGATGATTCCATTCCTATTACCAATTAGGTGATGGAAATGATGAATTGTGGCACCACTTAGGTGATTGGTGCTTTAGTAGATGAGGATTGGCATGATTACGTGACTCTTAATGATGTAAATTTCATTCCTTATTTTTTTTTGAAAATTAATTTCTGTCACACATTTGTTACTCAAGGAAATTACTTTCTTCATCCTACATCTTTGTTAATAAATGAACTACTGAGGTCCCTTCACTATAGTACAACCCTGGTGGTACCGCTCATGGAGCCTCTGAATTTCCTCACGAGCCGGGCAAGGTATCTCTAGGAAGGAAATCATTGGATGAGGAATTGGAAAGGGCTTTTTAGTCTCCAATACCTCTATTTGGTGGTGATGATGTCAACACACCCAAAAAAGTCAATGATTCAAAGGCATCGAAGGAAGAAGTCCATAGCTAGAAGCTTCATTAGTAGTGGTAAGTCCTTTTGGTAGTCATGAATCCTAACTCATGAAAAGATTGCTCTTACTTCTTGGGATTGCAGGGGATTAATATATTTTTCCTTTGAGGGAGAGGAATGACCCTCCTCTGAGGATGACAGAGAGTGCTGGTGAACAGTCACAAATTCATGCTGACTAGGCTACTCCTGATGAAACTAGGAGAGAAGAAGATCCAGCTTCTGTTCCCATTAATGCTCATGTTGCTACTACACGGAGAGAATATCCCACTTCTGGTAAATTAACAACACTCCATAGAACGTTGAATGAAGAAATCAACGGACATCCATTATGTGATTATGTTGGTTCAAAAATTGCACCAGAACATTTTTAGACCATTGTAACTGACTCCACAATTTTCTCTGAGGAAGCTATTCGAGGTCGGAGGTCGTAGGAGGAGGGCCTCCAAGAAGAAATGTCAAATGCTTCTACTAGTGAGACTACCAGAAATTTGAGATATCATGGGATGAAATGATGAAACTTGGCACGTCTTTTAATGTCATTCTAGATCATGTTAAATTACCATGTGATTTAGAAGATTTTGGATGGGATTATTATCCTACGTGTTGTTAAAAAAATTATTACATCTCTGACCATGATTGTTTGAAATGTGCAGTTCCTTCTGAGCAAGCTGCTAATCCATAGATGCCTGAAGGGGGTAGAGACAACCCTATCATTGCAGAGACGCTAGCTCAAGTAGATATTAACCTGGAAGAGCTTCTTGAAACCCATCATGAAAATCCTTTTGAAGCTAGGAAAAGCAGGGAGGAGCCTTCTCATTCTGCTGATCTACCATTGGGTAAAAGATGATAATTTTTATGGATTTATTTAATTTTCAAGATAGCTAATCAACATTTTTTTATCCTTTGGATCTAACTGATGCTTTCAATTGACTATGAAGGGCCATCAATTACAGTGGCAAGATCCGGAGGTGAAGCCTTAGCCTCTGCCCCAACAGGAGTAGATAGTGAAGTAACAAGGGTTCGGGGGAAGGAGAAAAATATGGCACTTCCTTAAGTGCATTAATCCCATACAATATCCCCCCCTGTGATAGTGATGCTGAATCAGAACCAGAGGTGAAAAAGGTGCTAAAATTCTCACGTCGCAAGGCATTGCAGAATATATGGAAGATCATATCTGAAGTGCCTCTTGAATAGCTATCTTAGAAGATCCCACAACTATCATCCTTGTTCGTCATGCTGGGAATTGGTGGTTTTGGATATCAAGAGATAAATATCGTGGTGAAACAAGTCATCTTAAGGAGGGAGTAGGAGAATAGGTGTCATCAATATCTGACAAGAGTGAGGCTGTTGACCAATATTGGCGAATTTGAGGGTGTGGTGTCCTGAGCTGAGGCTGATCATGCTGTAAAGCTGAAGGAACTAAAGCATAAGATCAAGTAGAAATTTTTCTAGTAGATGCATCTTCAACAATATTTAGATGCCATTACTAGGTTACTTGACCAGCATAAAAATTCATTGGAAGGAGTCCAAATGAATGGTATGAAATCCACCGCAGATACCAAGAAGGCACTCCATCAAGGTGAAAAGAGTGATGTTGGTCATGTGAATGAACTTCAAGTGGCTGCTGATGAAGCTCGGGATGTTGTAAACCAAATTAAATGTTATGTTGAATGCCTCATGTAATTATTGAAAAGGAGAAGATACTCAAATTTGTGTATGTTCTTATAATCTTATGCATCAATGAAAGAGGCATTTCAACTTCGATCATTTGTACCTGCATTCCCTTGCTAATTACTTATATATATTTTTTACCTATGCCAATGGGCCTAGTATGCATAGTTTGATTTTTTCTAGGATTATACAAACAACCCTACAAACATTTCATCTTTTTTCGCTCAATATTTCCTAATTCATACAATATGTACGTTTAGTGAGCTGACACTTGAATTTTGTTTAGAGTTCCTTTTAGAAGATGCCAATTTATTGAGTACCCTGTCTTTTGTTGGCAGTTTATAGTCATGCATGACAGACAATAAAAATAAAATGTTTAAAGTTGAAGAGCTTTGACCGAATGGATTAAAAATTGACTTAAATTTTTGATAATTTGTATGAAAACGTATTACTACATTCATGTATGGAGGAAAACATGTAAACTATGACTTAAGAAATTTTGAATTTGAGGGATGATATGAAAAAAGGGATAAAAGGCATGAGAGGAAGTATTTCTTAAGGGTGAAGTTACCACTATTTTCAATCCCATCAGGGGGTTGAATTATGTAGTGCCACTTAAGGCCATTGGCTGCATAGTAAAATAATAGTATCATTTGGCTAACAGTTCCGTTAAGTAGACTACTTATGAAAGGCCACCTAGGGGCAGGTGCTGAATAGTCAAGAAAAAGAACTCTCAGAAATTTTACTTTTCTATTGCCAAAAATCCAGTGGACATTTATGGAGAATCAAATTTTCCAAAGAACAGAGTCTTCTGTATGGAGAGAGGTACTTGAAAATGGAGAGCATACTCCCAATCATGATTTTCAATGAATTAGATGAATGCCACTCCTGCGAAGGTCTGACCCAAACGTAGGGAAGGGAAATATAAACCATATAATTGAATACTTTCAGATCATGGAAAAGAGTATGGGACAAATATCTTAAGGATGGTTGTTTTTGGCATATTCCTATATATAGTCCTTATGACCAATGTTGACGAAAAAAGTTTTTCTCCCCAAAAATGAAGTAACCACTATTCAACAAACCCATTAGTGGATTTGAATTATGCTGGGACACTAATGGGCATTTCCTACAGAGTAAAATAATAGCATCTTTTGGATGACAGGTCCATTATGTAGACTAATTATGCAATGTATCCTAAGGTCACGTGTTGCATGGTCAGGAAAAAGAATTCTAGGGTATCAGACATTTTGTGACCAGAATTCAAGAAAGGGTTATGGATATCTGGAATAATTTAAGGTTAGGAGTATGACACATAAAAATGGGTATTGTCTAATGCATGAAAGAGATACATATGCCAATGCTGACCATAATCATGTTGTGGATGTGTCCAGAATTGAGATGCTATACTTCACTACATATCTCATTAGGATGATAATCAATCCATATGTAGTTCTTGAAATACAGTTTAACATCATGTGGGATGAGATCATAGGAGATCATAGTTTAGGGTCATAGAGTTTAGACCATAATGAGGGAGACACATTGTGTGTTTGTTATAAACCTGATGTGAATAATGACCAGGGTTTTCATACCATATTCATGTGCTCATATGGGGACTTTCAGCCAAGGGGATGACAGTGGAGTTTCAGGTTAGGCACAAAGACATGGGGCTGGGTCCAAGGGATGCTCAAGCGTTCCTACGTATCCCATAAGGTTGGGAATCAAGCCATACATAGTTCTTGAAATACCCTCTATATATATTTGGTTCGTATATGTGGAGGGTGGAAGGGTACTTTAGTCCAATGATTATTGGATCCAAGATTAAAGGTTCAGTCATTTCCATGTATGCATGTCGTCCGTGGAATATAACATGATTCAGGATCAATGTCAACAATGATTCCCTCTCAGGTGAGGGTGTTAATGACTGATGTAGTTTATTGTCATATAGAACAAAAGTGAGAATAGTTTAAGGTCATATTCATGGATCGGTGATACATAGTTTAGCATCATGTAGCTAGGACATATTACTATACAATTTATTTCCTTACAGCAAGGACAATGGGGGAATGTATAGTTTAACGTCATATAGCAAAGATGATGATGAACCAATGAGAATATATTGGTTTGGGGGGGTGATTCAAAAAACAACATCGTGTGAGATGGAGGTGAACCGATATGAAGATATTGTTTTTGGGATTGAACCTCATGAGGTTTTCTGCGTACCCATCCTAGAAGGAAAGGATCAAAGTCAGTGTAGTTCGATTGAGAATGAATAGGAGATCATGTTGTACTTGAGAGAAACTGAAATATGGTGTGGGGACTTACGCATGGTTAGCGGCCCAGTGATGGTTTTATGGTTGAGGCTTACTCTAAACTCATGTGAGTCATCATCGGTGTGAGAAACAATAGGTAACAACAACTCTAACAATTCATAGTTTAACATCACGTTGGAAGAAAAAGGGGACATAGTTTAACTTCATGTTGGACGATAGAGGGGCTATGCAGTTTAATGTCCTGCATCAAGGAAAAAAGGGACCATGCAGTTTAATGTCTTGTAGGGAGGACTAAACGGTGTATTTTTATTAGAAAAAATACTTCTTCAAGAATATTTCATTACTTCGAGTTATAATGAGTTCTCCATTCATTGAGATTAATGAATAAGCTCCATTAGAGTAGACCTTATATATCGAATAATGTTTTTCCCACTTTGGCTCATGATTTGGAGGTTTCTTTTATAGTATCATTGGAGTTATGAGGACCAATACCAATTCTCCGTGAATAAATGAATGAAGACAAACTTTTTTATTGAAATCTCAATCTATTCGATCCTGGTAGACTTCCAAGTTTTGCATGGTGCACAGTCGTTTTTCATCTAATCGTTCCAATTCAACAAATAACTTCTAAGATTGTTCATATGTGGATGACTGGTCACAAATGGCTACTCTGAGTGATGTCAATTAAACATCAATGGGAAAGACTAATTTTGTTCCATATCTCAATGAGTATGGAGTTTCCCGTGTAGGAGTGCGGGTGGTGGGCCGATAAGCCCATAAAGCATGAAAAAGTTTATCAGACCATCCTTTCTTATCTTTATCCACCATGTTTTGCAGTTTGATTGAAAGTCTTATATTGAATGATTTTATTTGGCCATTGGCCGCTGTATGATATCGAGATGAATGGTTGGATTTGATGTTGTATTCTTGATACAACTTTCACACCTCGTATGAACAAAATATGGTTCCATTGTCCGTCAATATGGTATGAGGGACAGAAAATATAGTAATGATGTTAGACTTGACGAAGCTAACAATTCCTTCAGATCTAACTTCTTTGAGAGGTATTGCCTCTGCCCATTAGGAAAAGAAATCAGTAGTAGTAAGAATATACTTAAACTTCTTGGATGCTCTCGGAGGATAAGGTCCTACTAGATCCATTCCCCATGTGGAAAATGGCCATGATTATTTAGCTGTATGAAGAAACTATGGGGTTGATGAATGAATTTGTCACATACTTGTCAAGAATGACACTTCTGAGTGAAATCAACACAATATTACATCATTGAAGGCCATAAGTATCCAACCACTTGTATTTGGAAAGAAAGTCTATGTCCAGACTGGTCGGCACCACAAACTTCAGCATATACATCATTCATGACAACCATTGTCTCCTCACCATTAATAAATCTAACGTGAATTCCCTTAAAACCTCACTTGTAGAGAATTTGTTGGTGATCTGGGCTATCATAAAGAGTAAAATTGACCACACATCACCGAACATATTCTTTCCCGACTCTATTAGGTGGGAGTGATCCATTTTGAAGGTATTCCCTGATAGGTGTCATCTATTCTGTAGTATGACCATATGGTTCAGAAATAGGACCGATTTCATTGATTTCATCTTTTTTGATTTGAACAAAAGGTGAAACTACACAACGGTGGGAAATACATATGATTGTTTTGTCCCAATTTGGATCTTCCAGGATTGTGGATACATTAGCCAGTGAATCATCTTGGGCATTTTGTGATCGTGGGACATTAGAAAATGTCAGTTCCGAGGGAAATTCCGCCATTAACTCTCGGACATAATCACACAAAGGGATTAATTCTTCTTTTATGATGGTGTAATCATCATTGATTTGTTTGACTTCCAAATCTGAATCTCCTTTTACACTCAACTGATTCACCTATGCCTAAAGAGAAATTTCTAAGCCTACGACGAGAGCTTGATGTTGTGCTTCATTATTTTTACTGCCTTCCAACAATAAAAAGGAATAGGGTAGCACTGCTTTTTCTTGGAAAATAAGCATGATTTCTAACCCAACTTTGTTGAATTTAGGATCTTCCATTTTCTTCCATATTGGACTTCTGTTGGCACCATCAAAGTACATTCCCACGTTTGAGGATTATCTTGAATAGAGAAGATGATCTCACCATGAAGTTCAATATTTAAATATGTATCTTCTACAAATGGGTGTTCAGCAAGGAAATCAGCTAGAGCATGGCCCTTTATTTCCATTTGAGACACATACTGGATATCAAACAACTGAAAAATAACTTCCACCTTTCCAAATGTCATGTAAGAATTGGACGACTAAGGATAAATTGGAGTGGGTTATTGAGAGATACCAATTGGACCTCATGATGTTGGAGATAGTGTCTCAATTTCTGAACTATAGAGTTTAATACTAGGCAAAACTTTTCAGTACTTGAATATCAATTTTCTGCCTCAGGAATAGTCCGACTAAGATAATAATGGTTGTTTTCATTCCTAGCATAATTCTTTTGGGCATGGAATGCACCCAATGATCGCTCTAAAGATGTCATATAGAGGAGAAGTGGTCTTCCTTCAACAGGTGGCATTAATACCAGTGGACTCAAGAGGTATTTCATGAGGATATCAGATGCCTCATTTCAATATTTGATCCAATGGTAGTGACTCCCTTGTTAATTAATTTGGTTAAGGGTAAACACTTGCCTGTCAAATTGGCAATGAAACGTCGAATATAGTCCAAGTGTCCTTGATGTCCTCTAAATTCTTTCAAATGTCGAGGAGGTGACATACCAAGGATTGATTTCGTCTTTTCAGGATCAACTTTGATACCACGACGACATACAACAAAGCCAAGAATTTTTCTTGAGGTTACCCTGAAAGCACATTTCAAGTGGTTCATCATCAGATTGTGTTGTCAATGTTTGTGGAATATGATTTCCAAATCATTCAAGTGATTAGAATGTTGTATGGATTTAACCACCAAATAATCCACATAACATTCAACAAATTTCCCTTATAATGATTTGAAGATATGGTGCTTGGAACATTGATATGTTTCACCTGCATTCTTCAGGCCAATGGGAATTTCCTGATAGAAAACCACACCTTTAGGGGCTCTGAAGGATATAGAATATTCATCTTCTGGAGCCATTCAGATTTGATTATACCCAGAATATCCATCCATGAAATAAAGTTCTTCTTAACTAGTTGTTGCATCAATTAAGATTTATATGATCGGAACAGGAAAATCATCCTTGGTAAAATGCCGATTAATATCACTAAAGTCAATGAAAATTCTAATTTTTCCACTCTTCTTTTTCACAGGGACAATATTAGCCAGCCATTTGGGATACTGATCTTCTCTGATGATGTTAGCATTCACAAGCTTATCAACTTCAGCTTCAATTTTGGAGGCATAAGTTGGGTGTGTTCTTCCTGCGGCTCTCTTGAATCCTCGATGTTCTTCTAGAAAACCCAAATTATGAGTGGAAACATCTGTATCAAGACCTGTAATTTATATATAATTCCAAATAAATACATCTCGAATTTTCTTTACAAAAGAAGTATACATTTCTTTCTCTTCAATAGTTATGGCCGCACTAATTAAAGTGGGAGTGGATCTTCCTTTGTACACATATTTATTTCTCTGAGTTCATCCACATTGGTAGAGATACCCTCTTCAAATTTTGGAGGAGCATCTCTGAGATCTTCCTCTTTTTCATCAATATGTGTTACTTCCTTTGTTTATACTTGCATAGTATTTGACGAAGAAAAACTTCTATTGTCAAGGGAGATGTTAAAACACGAACATCTTGAAAAAGAGGATGCCATTTCTGACCCTATTGATGATGAAGGGTCTTTCTGAGATGATAGAGAGGAGATGATGGATTGTGAATCGACATCATTATTTTCCTTTGGAATTGCAATAACCTCTTCTATCCTGGTTGATGAAGTCTAGAATTTCTGGATTCCAGTAGATGAAATGAAGACATCTCCATGTAATCATTCATCATTGCTTGGCCAATCAACAACTTCACCCATGCTACCTGGCTCGATTACCATAATTGAAATTATGGAATATTCCATAAGAGTGTTTGGATTTGGGTCTATCCCGTCAATTTGACTGATAGAAAACTCATAATATGTACTCGCATGTATGACTGGGTTTACTAGAGTCTTTTCCAAACCATATGGAGCATTAATTTTAGTGACCTTCTATGTGGTGGATTTTTCCATTCCCTCAATGTGATAAAATTATACCTCAATGTATTGAGATTCACATTTTTTGAATGGGGTTTTTTCAAAAGACAATGTCCCAATTTGACCATTGAAAAAATATTTGAGACATTGATGGTATGACGAAGGTACGGCCGCATGTTTATGTAACCAAGGTCTTCCATGAAAAATTTTCAATGCTGCGGCCCGACGAAAAACCATGAAATATGAATTAGAAACAAGTTCTACAAACTGAATTTTGAGTATATTTTTGCCCAGAGGTTCTAGTTCATTCTTATCGTATCCTTGCAACATCAAAGTAGAAAGAGATAAATCAGATTTATTGAGGCCCAACAGCTAGAGTGTACGAATAGGAATGAGATTGACTCCTGAGCCATTATCAATGAAAGCTCGTCGGATGTCTATATCATTGAATTTTCCTTAAAGATACAAGGGTCTGATACATCCATGTAAAACATCATTTTGATCTTTATCTGTAAAATATATCACTTTATGTCATTCTGTGGGATCATTCTCTATATGGTATACCTCAACGGCAAAAATTTTAGTTTTGAAATCTTGAGGACTGAAAGAGGCTTTAATAAGTGCCTCTTGAAGATCTTTTGATAGATTCAAGGCATCCAGAATTGATAACATGGCCGGTACATGTGGAAAATGTTTCAAGTAATCATACTTTTGTTCCAAAGGTCTGCTTTTCCCTTTCGGAAAATGTGGTTTTGCAAGTGCCTTTGACATTGATGCTTTGGTAGTAGATGCATCCAGTATAGGGGGAGGATTTGGAAATACTTTTGGCTTATTTAGATTAGACCGATTTAGTCTATCTATTTGCTGAGAGGAAGAAGGCGTGACCTCTAACCGGTCTTCCAAAATAACTACATCAGGACCTAATTTACCGTGTGTGGAAGAACTTTATTTTTCATGTTGAGCTCGCTAAAGGGATTTTCCATGATTTTCATCCGCACATACAGTTCTAGTAGGGGTAGGATTGAAATAGGGGATTCTTGAATATACATGTCTTCCCCGGTATCCTAAACATCTATCTCTTCCTATAATTCCTCTATTAGATACATGGAATCGAGGCTCATCATAATCAAAACAGTCATTTGCATAAGGATCTGTTAAATGAATAATGTTAATAGAACCAATGATTAATTCTTCACCAAATGAAGATTCTGCCTGATTAGCCAGTTTAGGTTGTGCCGTTTGGTGGGGCGGTGCCCATGAGTTTAAATGAGATGGCCCAAAATCTTCCAGATTCAAATCCAATTTATTGTTTGACATGAAATCTCCTTCTTCTTACTCCTCTTCTTTCTTCACATTATGTTGCGTCTTTGTAGGTTTTCCTTCTGATGAAGGGGGATTGTTGTGGCATTCAAAGTAGAAGACACAATTAGTTTATTAAATTGTGTTTATAAAATGGCATGAGTTCTGTTGATCATTTTCCTGACCATCCAATCATTGTATCTTTGCACATTTTTTATTTTGAATTCATGCCACTCACCTTCTTCCTCTAGATCAGGAGTAGTAACACATTCTACCTAGGATGAAGAAACCTTTTAGTTTACATGTCCCAAATCCAACATCTTTTGTAGGAGGTCTTTGAACACAAAACACTCATGAATGGGATTCCCCAACATCTAATGAAATGGGAAATAGTTGGGGAGGTCTTCATATTCTTCTTTATTCGTCCTTTTGGGCCTTGGAAACTGAACCAGAATGTATTCCAGAGCCGAGATTCAGTAGCCAGGAACTTTTTCATTAAGGAATGTATAAACATTGTTCTTCAAACTGTTTTCAAATTTGATATCGTTTTTTATCTTGATGAGACGGTTGTTTTTTTGATGCTCAGGAGTTAGAGCCCTTCGATATTATGAAGGATTTAAAGTAGAAGAATGTATAGGTGCTTGTTTAAGTGTAACTGTAGAATTCTCTGCTTTCCCTATTCTCCTTCGTGGAACTGATGGAATTACACAAGTTTTTTCCTTATTCTTTATAATATAGTTCTCTATATTCTGAGAGATTGAAGTAAGGTCTAGAAACCCTCCTTTGTGTTTCACTGGGATCAACAATGTGCGTAATTCATCACACAAATTTGCTACACTGATTGGAAAAAAATTTTCCTGAGGGAGTTCTAAGCTTGAGGAATATTTTTATTTCTTCCAAAGAGAAATGAAATATGAAACTCTATCATTTTACCTTTTCTTACAATTGGTAAGATAAAAAATTGGTGTCTTCGACAATTTTGAGACAAATTGAAGAAGGAACCTTTGACAGAGATCATCCCACCTAGTAATTGACCAGGATTGCAAAATTGTATACCAGACAAATGAAGACCCGTATAATGATTGTACAAAACACATGATCTTAACTTCTTCTTTTTATTGAGGAGTTTCCATCATAGGATAACAACAAGAAACAAATTGTGTTATGTTTTGTTCTGGATCTTCCGAACCATTAAATATTGGGAATGTGGTACTCGCAAAATTTGATGGGGGAGGAATTGCATCCACCCATTCAGGTTAAGATCTTTTTTCTAGTTGAATGTGTGCACACTTTCCTTACATAGCCTTCAAACGAGCTATTAATGATTGAATGGTAGTCATTAATTTTTGAGAAACATCTGGTTGAGATTGAACCTGAGCATGAGAAATAACTGGAGTTTGGACGGGTGTAGCGACCATGATTTCCACTAATGGTAGTATTGTCAGTTGTTGTTACATATGACTCGTAGGATTGGACCTATGAGGGTGTACATGTAAAGGGGGATATTCTTGATCCATCCCAATAGTTGCATCAAATTCCCTTCATTGATCAACTCTATCATGCTTTGGAGGAAGACTACCTTGAAGTAGTTCTTCATTTAACCTCCTCAATTCATTCATTTCTTCTTCTTGTTTTGTGAACCTTTCTTCGAATGAGAGTGATTGGCCTTCTCCAGAGGTAGGGTGGGGTGTAACATGACTTTTACCCTTTTCCGTGGCATTTTCCTTTCAAGGGTATTGAAGGGAATTACCTGATGGAATATATTTCCCTTGGGAAACCCTCTGTATTGTTCTACGTACACCCCCTTCATTCGTTTCTATGTGCACAACCTCTTGAACAAGAACATATTCATCTGATCCCTCTAAGCGAGCCTCGTGTTCTGTGGGATTAGTGTCAATGGAATTGATGACAGTTATCGATGAATAACATATTGCATCCCTTCTATCAGTGATTTTGTGATACTGTCTTCTTCAATGTCCCTGATGAGACATTTCCTTTTGTTTCGTTGATCCCTAAAGAAATTATTGATGAACTGTAATTTAGAGGGAATCTCCTGATAATTTGGCTCTACATTCCACTTATGGATTCATCCCTAATTTAGAGAAGGCTGACTTTCACTGAAGAATAGATTGATAATTTTGAAAAAGTCTCCAGTCCGGTGGATTGTGATTGTGGCTCTTTTTCCTGCTCAACTCCTCGAATATTATCTATTGATTCTGAGGGTTGGATTAAAAGAGTCCCCAACCTATCAAGATGAGTTAGATATTGAGATTCTTAATATGAAACATTCTTAAAAACACTATGGATTTTGCGGATTTTATTCTGAAAATTGGCTGGATGCATCATCCGACATCCACTCAAGTCACCTGGCTCAAATGACCGTTGGATTTTTTCTAACACTTCTGTAACCGGGTGATGTGCATAATCTAAACAATAATTCTTTTCAATATTCTCATTAGCTTGATGCAAGAGTAATTCTTCAACATGTTCTTCATATGTCTAACTTTGGTAAGAACTAGTTGAGGCATGTTCTTGGGAGAGCCTTTGATTATGCATAAAACTAGTTAAATGTGGCCATCCTTGGGCAATAACATTGCATGAGACCACTTTTGGTGGTCTATGTTGACTAGAGAGTATAGTGAAATGTAATGCTCCACTGACACCGCATCCCCTGATATGAATACTAGATGAGGCATTGGTAATTAACTGGTGCAACCTTTTTAACGTGCCAAGGAATGAACACCAAAGGGCCATCTGCTAATTTTCAACCATTGGATGTCGAAAAACTGAGATAGATGCCAAGTCAATTTGGCATTGAACACCTTCTATTATCTTCACATGATTTTGATATTTATCATAAAATAATATTTTCTCTTTTAAGTGACAAATAGTTTTCCATATGTTGAGAAGAATATCTTGAATAGAATATTCTATCAATGTTTCTAGAATATCATACTGAGAGACAGCCAAAGGCCAAAACATGAATTGTATTTCACCTTTCTCCAGTTGTTTTCTCATATTCATCACTTCCTCTATGTCATTTGATGATGATTATTCTACCTGATTAGACCAAATCTGGCACTTCATTGTTGCTTCATCAGATTCAAAAATATTGGTAGAGAATTAATTTGTTAAATAAGTATATGAATGACCCATGGGTGGTTCGGAGAATGACCAACAACCCCAGGCTATCTTCTGATTGAGAATGTATTTCACCAACTAGAGGTAAGGCATCAAACATGACAGGCTTCTCATTTGAAAGTGCCTCAAGATAAGAGGGGTTTCTCATTAATGCATTATCCGTTGAAGAATATTCTAGGCAATGAGAATTACTACTTCCGAGAGGACTTTAGAAACTAAATTCATCATCATCATGGGAGGACCACCATGGTGGGTAACATCAAAAGATGAAACCTTTTTCTCCTTGGTTTTCTGGACACGTAGAGGGTTATCGTGGATTTCATTTTAAGTTAAAACATTGAGATTTACTACATTGTCATGAAGAAAGCCTTCATGAGAAAGTTTCTGATGAAGACTTTCAGAATTATTGTTGTTACATCTGGAATATGGAAATGAGAGAGTATAATCCAGAGTTGCAACAAACAATTATCTGAGGGATTCAATAACTCAATCATTGATCAAGGCTTTATTGCAGATTGGCCATTGATCTGAATACTGTACTGGATGGGTCTTTTTAATGGATGCCTTCTTACTCACTTTGGAAACCACTTTTTGATGAAAGTGATTATAATGGGTAGGTGTATGTGGCTACTCTGGATAAATGGTCAGGATAGGCTGATTATCTCCATTTAAATCGGGTGTGTGTGCCCAACTTGACTGTCCGTATGACATGGGGGAGTATGCCCCACGACCCTCTTAGACTAGAATAGAGATGTGTATCTACTTCTGAGTGACATGTTGATGAGTCACTCCACTTATAAGGATAGATTTATGATTATTTCCATGTGATTCTACTGAAGCTATTATAATATTTTGACAGGTATCCATAATAAAGGCAGGGATTTGCTTCTTCTCTTTAACCATTGTCAGAATGTGCTTGGTGACATCAACTGCCATAACGGGAATATACGTCCATTTCGTGTCTAGATTATGTGTATTTTTTTCACCTTTCCACCTTTTCCTATAAACGGATATTGACAGTACTTATGCATATGGGCAGAGACTTGACTGTGCTCTAGATTTGTCATCGAAGATTTCCGACTGCCTTATCTAGGTGCTACCAAATGAGACTGTTGGCAGGCTTGATGAAAATTGGAAGGTGTATGTTCCTGCTTTGTATTCTCTATCATGTATAGTTGATGGGTATCCTTCAATATTGGTAGATGAGACTACTGACAGAATTGGTGATTGAAAAAAGGTGTATCATGCGTACCAGTTACAACCATATTATGTTGGAAATCATCTTTGGTTGCAGTCATACGAGCCTGCTGACTATCTAATTATTTTTAAATAGTTTTATGTGCATTCCTATAGTAAACTGCTCGAATTTCAAGTCAGGAGTGATGTGTTACTACTAGACGAGTCTTCTTGGCAGTGAAATCAGTATGGACGGGTGGATATGCCCGCTCGTTTCTTCCCATCAAGTTAGGTTGATGAACTTCTCCACAGGGGGCAGAGGTAAGAACCTGCTCCCATTTAGCCAAAATTCACCTCTGCCGATTGTTCTTACATTCTTGGGTTTGATGGACCATAGTTGAACATATAAAGGTGATACCCTCATCATGTTGAGGGTAATCTAACGCACGAGTCTGGTGGTGATTTTTAGTGGGAGTCCTCAGTAAGTCCCCCTGTCTTCTTGACTTAATTCCTTCAGTGACCGCTTCATTCACCTGCCTATATTATGGGAGGGACTGGTTGTTTCGCTCCGGGGATAATAAACTGAAACGGTTGGAAATAGTGTCTAGAACCACCTGCTTCTTGACCCCTGGTCATCGTTGTCCGGACAACCAGGGTGAGTTATTAAATTGGAGGGCCTATCGAGCAGCCTCCAGAGTCGGGATGGTACTTTGTTGACGATATTCTCTCACCAATACATTCATGACCCAGAGTTGCAGATGCTGAGTAGGTGATGTCGTCCTCAGAGCGGACGAGGATCCATCAGGAGTAGCAGCCAAGGCATTCACGGGTGTGAACTTTAATGAATCCATTTCTATATTACAAAGAGATCTTGGAAAAGAGATAATGTCTGATATAAAAAACATAATCAAGATAATAATGTCTACACTACATCTTTTGGATGAACACATATGTGTGTGATGGATTTGTTGGCCCTCATATTGAGTATAATAGGGGCCTAACAAATAAGTAAAACATTATTTAACTTGGTTAAGGATCCACACCGGGTTCACCATTTTCAGATTCATTTGAAAATTTGAATGATCTTGTTTTTTTAAGGTTCATACTTTCCAATAAATTTTTAACGGGATTATTCGTAGAACCGGAAAGAGAAAATGATTCTATATCCATTTGGGCTTACTTTCCAATTGTAGGTTCTCATTAGTTGTGGACCAATGAGGCTTCAAAATTTGCATTGGTCGCGAGGAAGGGAGGGAAAGATCGTCACACCTTTTTGGGGGGAATTATTTCCTACTCTGGGACCCTCTTATAGATTTATGTTATGTTCATGAATCCTTATTAATTCACCAATAATGAAAATGAGTTTTCCTGTAGATTTGGAAATAAATGATAGATATGTAAGGGATTTAAAGATTTTTTTATATTTATTTGAGGTTCTAAATCGATATATAATAATCCATATGTATTGGAGATTCTTAGGCAATAGTATCATTCGATATATTATATAAAAATATCCTAGTCATTATGATGACCATACTGGTTTTAAATCCACTTAGTGGGGAACTTGATGTTAATTATCGTTCAGAATGATAGGGATTATTTCAGAGTTGGGATTGTACCCACAGATGGGCTACCAACATATCCTTGTTAAAAAAGAATAATAACCCACGTAGTTCGATAAAAAGGATATAGTTTAACATAATATGGGACAGAAAATGATTAATGAAAAATGGGCTCGAACAATATAAAGGCTTCTTATGTACTCTACTTTTATGGTAGAGATCAAAGTCCATGTAGTTCGGGGAAATAAATATTGGGTGTATGCATAGTTAAATGTCCCCAAAAAAATTTTCATGATTACTTTTACAATCTAAGCCCATGTGAGTCATGCTCGGTGTGAGAAACAAGAAGAAGCAGTAAAGTTGAAAATGTTTCCACGAATGTTATAGTTATGAAATTTGATGTGGGGCTTACTTATGTATGATGGCCCAACTAAATGAAGACTATGACTTAGGAAAGAATCCCAAGAGAAGGGTTCATAAATGTATTTTTACTTTATATAGATTTGGAATTTTAAATCGGGACTTACACATGAGAAGGAGGCCCAGGTTAAAGGAAATTATGAGTGGGGCTTACTCCTTTGAAGGAGGCCCAGGTAAAAGAGACTTGTAACTTGGGGATTACTCCTGAGAAGGAGGCCCATGTTAAGGAGACTCAAATTAAAAGGGACATATGATTGGGGCTTACTCCTGAGAAGGTGTCCCAATTAAAAGAGATTTTTATTGGGGATTACTCCTGAGAAGGCGGCCCAATTAAAGGAAATTATTATTGGGGTTTACTCCTGAAAAGCAGACCCAATGAAATTACTCTCAGATAAGGTAGCCAACAAAGTAACCATGCCATAAATGGATTTGAAGAGGGTTTAGAAGGGAATGTCTTGAAGTAGATAGGTGGATTTGAGGAAAGGAGGAGACTGTGAAGGAGGAGAAAATGTATGTTTCTGGTGCGTAAGTCTTGGTCGCGCTAGTATACATGCGCGACATGAGTCACCTTGGGAGAAGAATAATTTGTAGGGTAATACATGGGCGACATTGAACTCAATCCCTTCGTATCATACCTAGAGGCTTCCAAAAGGGCAGCGCACAAGTTCCCTTGAGAGGGAAAGGCAGTGAGAAAGTGTCTTCATTTCCCTTTAAGACTGGACGCTTAGGCACAGAAGTATTAATGAGTTCTAACACATAGGCCACATTATTCCTCTTCAGAGCTTATATTCTAGTTAAAAAAACACCTTATAAGTGTTCAGAAGACATCAAACAAAGACTTGGGAGACCATAGCTTGAATTTGAGATTTTGAAAATTCATCCTTCAAATGGGGGGCCCATAGGAGGTATTTATAGGCCACTGGGCACCTTGGGGCAAAAAAGGAATAGGGTGCGAAAGTGACTTGCATGACCCATATGCGGCGCGCAAGTGACTTGAGCGGTGCACATGATACTTGCACGATTCCCTCCAAATGAGTTCCTGGTTCATCCCTTTTTCAAATATTTGATGTTCAAAAAAGGGTGACCACCATTGGACTTATGGTATTTCCATTTTCCATTGGTTGGAATCTGTGACGGAAAGGTGTATCAACAACTACACAATCCCTCTAGAAATATTTTTCTGATCGACGAAGATTTCCTTTGGATTTCGAGGTTGGCGATCATGTTTTTATACAAGTCACACTGAGGATTGGTAATAAGAGTATTTTGAGATAGGGGAATATTTTAGTAAGATACAACCAGCCGTTTGAGGATTTGGAGAGATTCAGGATGGTTTCTTATCTATTTCAGTTATCTCAGAGGTATCAGGATATGCACGATGCCTTTCAAGTTTCATAGTTAAAACATTACTTTTCAGACCTGTCTCATTTTTTTTATCCTTAGGAGGTTGAGTTAGAGGTGGATTCATCCTTTGAGGAGAACCCTAATCAGAATGCGGATCACAACACAAAGGTTCTCTATGGCCAATATTTTACTTTTTTATTTGTTCTATGGCAGCATGGGTGAGTTCCGGATGAGACGTGGGAAAGGGAGGTCGATGTGTGATCATAGTGTCAAGAGTTGTTCACGGATTCTTCTTTACCACCATTGGATGGGAAATTCAGGGAAAAATATATTTAAGGGGGATGTTTGAAAGAATATATATCTTTCTTTTGACTATGGATCTTGATTTAGGGTTGTTTTGAGGAAAAATAATAATAAGGGATTTTCTAATTACACGTCATATACTTCTGAGAACACACAATGTACCAAGATTTCAACTTATATCTACCTTTTGACCGTGTAATGTCTGAGTACATGGTCGTGTGGTGTTTAGGATGACCAGCTTAATTTGGGGGCTAATTATATCTGCTACATGGCATGTAGTTTTAAGGAATAGTTTATATAGTTTTATTTCTATTTGATATATCCTAGGGGTATGCATCTCAAGCCCAAAAACACATTCTTCCTCCTGTGTTTCGTAAATGACCAGTCCAGAATGATGGATGAAGTTATATATCCCAATTCTCTATATGAGCTCCGATTGAGACTCATTCAGTTGAGTTTTAATCCCACTTGTGTGTTCTCAAAAATGTTATAGATTTTTTCTAAGTTCATCCTCTCTTGTGAGTAACTCATGGGGTGTCATTTTTTAACATTTTTTAGATCTACGCTGATATAGGCCATTTCATTGGATGAAATTCAAATATATTGATTGTACGACATCGAGGAATGTGGATTTTCCCTTTTGTTATTTGTCTTTGGATTATATATACCAAATTTTCTGTATACCACAATTTAGGAATTATAGATATTGTAATTGAAAAATTTTATTATATACTTTTGATTGATTTATCGATGATAGGTTCTATCTTGTGTTTAAGGATGGATACAATGTCTAAGGGACACCCCATGGGTGTTTATTCCAATAAATGATTTTTTGGGACTTTTGATCCAAGATTCATATGAGGAAAACCTTGTTTTCCATTCCTTGTATGATAATTATGGAGTTTGATTAATTATATGAAATACCAGTGATATACATTGTGAATGATTATCCATGTAGTAGTTTAAAATTACATGAGCTGATTTGATATGATATTTTCACTCTTTTTTCCAATGGACCAAGACAAACTAGCACAAGGAACACCGAGGGAGATTTGCAATTTCATTTACGTATTATTGTTGACACTCCTTTCCATCACAGAGTCTAAAGGAATGAAAAATGAAATACCATGAACCAAAATGGATTCATACTTTGAAGAAAGATCAAAAATTGAAAAAGGCATAAACCAAGATTCAAATGCACTTAGGTCGTGCAAGTTCAACCAAGGTCGCCCAAGTATACTTGCGCATCGCCCATTGGTCGCGCAGGTGACTTGCGCACCCTCTTGGAATTCTACCAGGGTCTTCTCTAGCCTATAAATACCCCTCTGCCCCCCCCCCCCATTTAGAGGACAAAAAGAATTCCAGAACCTCTGATTTGATCTCCTAGCACCCTAGTCTCTTCTCAAGGCTTCCAAACACTTCTAAGGTAATTTCTTACCTTGAACAGAATATTTAAAAAGAGGGAGGAATGCCTTAGTGTTGAAACACATCAACACTTGCACGCCTAGGTGGACAGACGTTAAGGGAAATGGCCACACATGCCCACCGCTACCCCTTCCACATAACTTGCGCACCTCCTTTCTGGAAGTCTCTAGGAGTAGGATTAGTGGCTTGAGCCATGTCTCGTACAAGTTCTACCCTAAGGATTTACCGTCGCACAAGAACCCATGTGTCGCGCAGGTACACCTGCATGGCCAGGCCTCACGTTCCCACGCAGTACTTGCGCGCCCACCAGGACTTGCGCACCCCTATATTTTTGGGTGCGCATCCTACCTATATCACCTCTCCTATACTTATCCACATATCCTCTTCAAGATTAATCCATCAGAACTCTCTCCAAAGACATTTATGGTATGATTTCCTTATTGGATTCCTTATCTGAAAGGAATTCTGTGGAACATCTCTTAAAACCTTGTGATTTACATATCTTTATGTCACTATGGTTAGAGATTCTATTCATTCAACCTCATCCTTTAAGATGAGAGAATCCTTAACCTGGGCCACCTTTTCAAGAGTAATCCCCAGTCCAAATTATCATTAATTTGGGCATCCTCCTTAGGAGTAAGCCCCAAAATCCTCGTTAATATGGGCCTCCATTTCAGGAGCAAGCCCCAAGTCCCCTAATATGGGAATCCTCCTTAGGAGTAAGACCGAGTCAAAATTCCATTAGCCTGGGCATCCTTTTCAAGAGTAAGCCCGAGTCTCCTTATTCCCAAATATGGGCATTCTCCTTTGGAGTAAGCCCCAACCATGGTTCTCTTAACATGGGATTCCTTTTCGGGAGTAATCCTCGGTCTCAAAGTCTACTAATATGGACATCCTCCTTAAGAGTAAGCCCCAAGTCCCTTAACCTGGTCCTCCTCCTCAGGAATAAGCCCCAGTCTTAATTTCTATTAACATTTCTTAATTTACTTTTGATTTGGGCTTCCTTTTCAAGATTAAAACCCAATCATAAGTCCCCTCCTAACTTGGGAATCTTCCTTAGGAGTAAGCCCCAAGATTAGAGTATCGAAATATCTATTAAGCAAATATACCTTTATGGACCATGTTCCTGGAATTCATCCACGAAGAAAATTTTAATCTTCATCTATTTGGGCAGTTATACATACTTAAGCCCTACATTATTTCTTATGTTGTATCTTTCATGGCACAATTGTCTGGTGTTTCCAATGCTTCTTGTTTCTCACACCGAGCTTGACTCACGTGAGCATGGAGTGTAAAATTAATTATGAAATCTTTCTTTGAGCAATCAATCATACAAAAACATAATAATCCCTTACTCGGACTATGTGGGTTCTGATTCCTTTTCTAAAACAACGGATACGTAGGTAGCCCATCTTTAGGTACAATCCTAACTCTGAAATAATCTCTGTCCTTCTGAATGACAATAAACTGCATGTGCCCCACTGAGTGGCTTTAAAACCAGTATGATCATCATAAAGACCTAAATACTATTATATAATGTATTAAAGTATACCATTGACTAGGAATCTCTAACAACAACAGATGATCCTATATCGATAATGAACCTCGAATACATATAAAAGATTCTCTACATTTCTTACATATCCATCATTGATTGTTAGATCTAAAGGAAAGATCATTTTATACGTGGTAATTTAATAAGGACTCATGAACATAACATAAATCTATAAAGAGAGTCCCGAAGTATACAATAATTCCCCTCAAAAAAGGTGTGATGTGTCTGAACTCCCATCCTCTCGACCAATTAAAATTATTAAGCCTCATTGGTCTACAAATAATGAGCACCTACCTTTGGAATGTAGGTCCAAATGGATATGGAATCATTGGATATTTCCAGTTCTACGAACAAAATAGTTAGAAACTGATTTGAATGTTTGAACCTTAAATCAACGGGGTCATCACCTATTCCAGAGGAAATAAAAATGGTGAACTCGACGTGAATCCTTAACCAAAGTTTAAATGATGTTTTACTTATTTGTTAGGCCCCTATTTAAAACTCAATGAGAGGGAAAAAAACAATCAATAACATATGTACTTATCCAAAAGGTGTAATGGCCAGAATTATCTTGATTATGTATGTTATATCAAATAGGAACTATTTTTCCAAGATCTTATGCATTACGAGAATGGATTTTCATAATCTCATGTCTGTGGAAACCTCTGCTATGAATGCATCTGCTGCTGTTCCTACAAGATCGTCGTCTGCTTTGAGGACGACATCACCTACTCAGTGTCTTCAACACTGGGTATAAAATGCACTGGTTAAGGAGTTCCTTCAACACAGTACTATTGAAACTTTGGAGGCTTCTCGACAAGCCCTCCAAGTGAACAACTCACCCTGGTCGTCTAGATAGTGACAACCTGTGATCAAGAAGTAGGTGGTGCCAACCACCATCTCCAACCGTTACAGGTTGTTATCCCCAGAATGCAATTACCATTCACACCCATATTTTGAGGTGGTGAATGAGCTGGTCCCTCAGGGCCTTAATTCAAGGAGACAGAAGTCCTTCCCGAGTTCTCCCATCAATAATCACTGCCAGACTCATGCGGCATTGCGCCCTAAGCATGATGAGGTTATCGAATCTAGGTGTTTGGCTCAGGTTCCTCGAACCTGATCTAGGAAAGACGAACCACAAAAGGTGATATCTGGTCAACAGTGAGTATGTTCTAATCTCTGCCATCTCCGGAGAATTCCACCAACCTAACATGGTGCCAAGCAACGAATGGGAAGATACAATCGTCCGTTTTAATTACGCTGTCCAGCAGACTCGTCTGGCAACATCACACCAATTACACTAGTCAATTCTGGAAGAGTACTATAGACATGAATATACACCTATTTATAAATCATCATCTAGTCAGCGGGCTCGTCTAACTACATATGATGAAGCCCGCAAACCCAATGTGTTGAAAACTGGTAAATAGGAACATACACCTGCTTACACTCATCAATCCTATCAACAACCTCATCTGTCAGTGTTGAAGGAGGCTTGTCAACCACATTCGGTGGAGTGAAATCAGCAGTCACATACACCTTCTAGTATTGATCAATCCTACCAACAGTCTTTCTTGATAGCATTCGGAGAAGTCAGTCGGAATGCTCCGGCAACGAACAGAAGGCAGACTCGACTCTCTGCCCCCACACTTGAGTACTGTCTGGATTCCCTGACAGGAAAAGGAGGACAGGAGCAGGCACATACACCTACTCCAAGTACAGAGTGGATATATATCCCCATTCCGGCAGTTGAAGTCACCAAGCATATTCTATCAATGGTGAAAGTGCAGAAGCAAATCCATGTTCATATTCTGGATGCCTGCAAGGATATTATAAGAGCATCATCAGCATCTCATGGAAAGACACATAAATTTATCCCTTCCAGTGGAGTGACACATTAATAGTTCACTCCGAAAAGGACACACATCTGTTCCAGTCCAAGAGTGTTGGGGGGGCGTACTCCCCCATATCATATGGAAATCCAAATCAGGCACATACATCTGGTTTGAGTGGAGGTAATCAGCCTAACCTGATTGTTTCTCCTGAGTAGGCACATACACTAGCCAAATTGAGTAAGAAGGCGTCTAAAAAGAAGACTCGTCCAGCACAGTCAAGAAATAAAGTGCCCATCTTTGATAAGGCCTTACTCCATGCTGGAGATCTTGAATCCCTTAGACAATTATCTATTGGAATTCAAGATTCTACTCTCTCAGTTTCCAATAGTGGGAACATTAATTCCGAAGGTCTTCATCAGACACTTCCTCATGAAGGCTTGCTTCATGAAATTTTGAACGATCTCGATGTTTCATCTTCAGATGAGAGATACAGTAACCATCTATATGGCCAGAAGATCAAGGAGAAAGTGGTCTCATCTTTTGTTGTAACCCATCATGGTTGTCCTCCCCATGATGATTAATTCACCTGCGAAAGCCCTATCCACAGTAGTAATTCGCATTGACTAGAAAATTCTTCAGATGGAAATGTGGTGACGAGAAAGCCCTTTTATCTTGAGGCACATGAAAATGTGAATGCAGTAATGTCTAATGATTTACCATCAGCAAGTGAAATAATTTATCAATCAGAAGATAGCCCAGGGTGTAGGTCATTCTCCGAATCACCCCTAGGTCATTCATTTTCTAGTTTGATCAGTGGATTCTCTACCAATCTTGTTGAATCTGATGAAGCAACAAGAGAGCAACAGCTCTAGTATAATCATGTATAAGAATATTCATTGAATGATAAAGTGTAAATGTTGAATATGAGAAAACAACAGGAGAAAGGTGAAGTGCTAGTCATGTTTTGGCCTTTGGCTGACTCTCAGTATGACATTCCAGAGATGTTGACGGAAGATAGAATTCATGATATTCATCTCAACATATGGAAAACTCTTTGTCAGTTGAAAAAGAAAATTTTATCTTATGATGAATATGAAAATCATATCAAGATAATAGATGGGTTACAACTCCAAATTTACTTGGCATCTCTCTTAGTTTCTCGATATCCAAATGCTGAAAAGCAGCAGAGAGCCCTTCAGCGTTCATGCCTTGGCACACTATAAAGATTGAGTCTGTTAATTTCCAATGCCCCATCTAGTATTCATATCAGGGGATGAGGTGTTCATGGAGAACTACATTTCACTGTGCTCTCTAGTCAATGAAGCCCTCCGAAAATGGTTTCATGCAATGTTATTTCCCATCGCCGACCACAATCAATGGCTTTTCTCTGTAACCAAAAGATTTCCCAAGAATAGTCTTCAACTAGTTCCTCTCCAAATCAAGCATATAGAGAACAAGTTGTTTAATTACTCATGAATCAAGAAAACAAGAAAATTGAATAGGCCTCTCGTTTGGAGAAGGCATATCACAAAGTGACAGAAGTGTCAGAAATCATCCAACAGCCTTTTGAGCCGGGTGATAAAAGTGGATGCAGGTTGATGCATCCAGCTAATTTCTAGACTATGGTCCGCAAGATTAGGAGATATTTCAAGAAGGTCATAGATATAACATCTCAAGAGACACCCCATCTTTCCAGACTAGAGACTCTTTTAACTCAACCCTCGAAATCAACAAATAGTATTTAAGGAGTTGAGTAGGAATAGCCAGAGTCTACCAGATTGGGGAAATTTTTAAATCAGCAATCCCTTCCCCAGAGAATGTTATCCTTCTCTCTATTAGGGATGAATCCTCATGAGGAACTAAGAGACAAATTATCAGGAGATTCTGTCCAAATTATGGTTCGTCAATAAGTTCCTGATGGATCGAATCAACAAAAGGCAATGTCTCATCAAAGACATGGAAGAAGACAATATCGCAGAAATTCCGATAGAAGGGATGCAATGCATTATGCATCACTTAATTTTATCAATGGTGTTGTTGTTGATCCACCAGATCAGGTTCACTCAGAGAGATCATATGAAGAGGTTCATGCTCAACAAGTTTTACGCACAGACACAAATGAAGAATGTGTGCGTACATGAAATCAAATAATTACTCAGAACCTAGGTAATCCTTCCAGTAACCCACTTCCACCTCTCAAAAACGGATCAAACAATGGTAAAGGAAAGAATCAGGTTACATACCCTTCCTCTGGAGAAGGCCAATTTCTCTCACTAGAGTAATGATTTGAAAAACAAGAGGGAGAAATGAAGGAATTAAGGAGGATGAATGCAGAACTGGTTAAGAGTAGTCTTCCTCCTAAGCATGCGGGAATCACTCAGTCAAATGAATTTGTTGCGACGAATGAGATGGATCAAGAATATCCTCCTCTAGCAGTACACCATTACAGGTCTCATCCTATGAGTCATGTGAAACAACAATCGGCAGTGATGCCATCGGTTGCAGTACCAGCTACCACATCACTCCGAGCTCCAGTCATTGCACCTTTTTAGGTCCAAGCTCAACGTAATGTTTCTCAAAAGTTAATAACTACTATTGAGTCATTAACATCTTGGTTGGAATCTATGGAGGGAAAGCGTGTTCAAATTCAACCAGAAAAGAGAGCTTCTCCATTATGGGTTGATGAAATCCCCCCCCCCCCCAATTAAATTTTGCAAGTACCACATTCCTAATAATTAATGGTTCGGGATACCCATAGAAACACTTAAAACATTTTTTTTACTCATTGTAATCCTATGATGGGAACCCTTCAGCAACAAGAAACAGTTAGGCTCAGGTTTTTTGTACAGTCATTACAAAGACCTTCTTTTTTTTGGTACACATGCTCGCAATCCCGGTCAATTACCGGATGGAAGGATCTTCGCCAAAAATTCCTTCTTCATTTCAGCTCAATGTTGCCACAAACAACAGTTTTTTATCTTACAAACTATAAGAAAAGGTAGAATTAAAGGGTCTCATATTTCATTGCTCGCTGGAAGGGATTAACATATTCCCTAAGCTTAGCAATCCCTTAAGAGGAATTGTTTCGAATCTGGGTGGAAAATTTACGTGATGAGTTGCGCACAGGGCTAATCCCTGTGAAATACACTGGATGGTTTCGAGACCATACATCAATCGCTCAACAGATTGAAAATTCACTTATAAAGACTAAGGATAATGCTCATGTAATTCCATCAGCTCCAGGAAGGAGAATAGGTAAAGCAGTGACTGCAACAGTTATGCTTAAACAAGCACCTGTACATGATTCTACTTCAAAACCTTCCTCTTCTCGAAGGGATCCACCTCCTGAGTGTCAGCAACATAGGCCATTTCATCAAGATGATCAAATACATCAAAGAAAAAACATTTTGAGGATTTGAAAATAATAGATTACTCTTTCCTAAATGAAAAAGTTGTTGGTTACTTTATTTCAGCTCTGGAAAATAATTTGGTTCAATTTCCAATGCCCAAGAGGCCAAAAAAGTAAGGAGATGAAGACCGTCCCAACTATTGCCCATTTCATCAAATGTTTGGGAATCCCATTCAGGAGTGTTTTGTTTTAAAGGACCTCCTGCAAAAAATGGTTGACTTGGGACAAGTCAAACTGAAATGTTCTTTAGCTCAGGTACCATGTGTTACTGCTACAGATCCAGAGGAGGAAGGAGAGTGGTAAGAAGTAAAGAACCAAAATGCACAAAAATATGATTATTGGATGGTCATAAAGATGATCAACCGAACTCATACTAGTTTGCAAACAAAATTGAAGAATCCAATTGTGCCTTCTGTCATGAATTCCACAAAAAACCCCCCTTCAGCAGAGGGAAAATCCTCAATGAAACAACATGATTCAAAGAAAGAAGAATAATCAGAAGAAGATGAGTATGTGCCAAAGCCCAAGTTGTCTTTGACTCTGGTAGATTTTATTCCATCTACTTCGAAGCCATGAGCACCGCCCCACCAAACGGCATAGCCTAAATAGGATAATCAGGCAGAGTCTTCATCAGATGAAGAATTGATATACAGTTCTATTAATATTACTCACTTAACCGATCCTTATGCCAATCATAGTTTCAAATTCAATGAACCTGGGTTCGCCGTATCAAACAGAGGAATCAAAGGATGATCCAGAGGCTCATGGTATAGTGGAATACATGGATCATTCATAGGCCATTATTCCAATTTTACCTCTGAAAGAACTATCTATGCAGTATAAACCCGTGGAAGATCTCTTCAACGATCTCAACAAGAACAAGCAAGTTCTTCTACAAAAAACAGATTCAGTCCTGGCACAGTTATTCTGGAAGATTGGTTGGAGGTTCCACCTTCTTCTTCTCCACAAGTAAATAGACCGAACAGATCTAATATTCCAAATCCAGGAGTATTACCAATTCCTATCCTGGTACAATATGCATCAACTTCCAAAGCATCAACATCCAAGGCACCTGCTAAACCATATGTCCTTATTGGAAAACGCAGACCTTTGGGTCAAAATTATGATGTATTGAAACACTTAGACCAATTACCGACCAATTTATCAATTTTATATGTGTTGAATCTATCAATGGATCTTATGGAGGCACTCATTAAGGCTTTGTCAAGTCCTCAAGAGTTTGAAACTGAAATTGTTGTTGATGAAGCCTACCATGTAGAGAATAATTTTTCCGAATGCCATGCATCTTTCATAGATGAAGATGAAGATGATGTCATGCGTGGACATATTATACCTTTGTATTTATCTGGCAGGGTTAATGGTGTAGACATCCGAAGAAAATTCATTGATAATGGTTCAAGGGTCAACCTCATACCCATTCGTACACTATGTCCATTGGGTCTCACGAAATCTGATTTATCTCCTTCTACTATGATGTTACAATGATATGATAAAATGAACAAGAACCACAGGGAGAGATTACACTTAGAACTCAGTTTGAAGATCTTGTATCCAAATCAGATTCCATGGTTGTTGATCAATACTCAGCCTTCAACGTCTTTCTTGGAAGATCCTGGCTACATCAACATGCAGCTGTCCCTCATCATACCATCAATGTCTCAAATATTGTTTGGATGGTCAAGTTGGTTCATTGTATGGTGATAAGGACCCGTTCAAGACAAGTGGATCTCAATACATTGAGTTGTAATTCTACAACATGAATAAAAAGGAGGAATCCCCAACAAAGGAGATTACCATCGTTAATGCTCCATATGGTTTGGAAAAAGATTCCAGTAAACCCATTAGCATATGTGAGTACAGATTATGTATTTCATATCATTCAAATTGACAAGATAGAACCAAATCGAAATACTCTTATGGAATCCTCCACAATGTCAATTACGACAATTAAGCCAGGCCACCTTGGAGAAATTAGTGATTCACCAAACAATGATGAAATCTCAAATGGGGATGTATTCATTTCATCTGCTGAATTCCAGCAATTCTATACTTCGCCAACCTGGTCAGAAGAAGTTATAGAAATTTCATAGGTGAATGATGATGTCAATTCTCAAACCATCATCTCCTCCTTAATACCCAAGAAAGACCCTTCATCATCAATCAGGTCGGAAATGGAAGCTTCTTCTTCAAGATGTTCAATTTTTAAATTCTCTTCTGGTCATGAAAATTCTACTTCGTCATCTACTATGCATGTAGAATGGAAAAAGTAACACATGTTGAATAAGAAGAGGAAGATCTTAGGGATTCTCCTACAGCATTTGAAGAGGGTATCTCTACCACCGTGGATGAACTCGGAGAAATAAATTCGGGTACAAAAGAAGATCGACGCCCCACTTTAATTAGTGTAGTTATGACTCTTGATGAGCAAGAGATGTATATTTAATTTCTAAAGTAAAATCGAGATATATTTTCTTGGAAATATACAGAGATGACAGGGCATGATCTTGATGTTTCCACTCATCGTATGGGTTTTCCAAAAGAACATCAAGGATTCAAACAAGCCACTATAAGAACAAACCCAACCTATGCTTCGATAATTGAGGATGAAGTGGATATTCTTATCAATGATAACTTTATCAGAGAAGTTCAATATCCAAAATGGTTGGCTAATATTGTCCCAGTGAAAAAGAAGAATGGGAAAATTAGAGTTTGCTTTGATTTCATAGATCTCAATCGGCATTATTCTAAGGATGATTTTCCATTTCCAATTACAGAACTATTAATTGATGCAACAGCTGGCTACGAAGCACTCTCCATCATGGATGGATATTTTGAGTATAATCAAATCTGAATGGCTCCAGAAGATGAGGAATCTATAGACATCAAAACCCCTCAGGGTGTGTTTCTCTATCGGGTAATGACCTTTGTCCTAAAGAATGCAGGCGCAACATATTAGTGTGCCATGTATCATATCTTCAACCCTTTTTAGGGAATTTTGTTGAATGTTACGTGGACGATTTCGTGGTCCGATACATGCAATGTTATAATCACTTGGCTGATTTTGAAATCATATTCCGCAAACATCAGCAACATAATTTCAAGATAAACCCCTTAAAATTTTCTTTCGGGGTAACCTCAGGGGAATTTCACATCTTTGTTGTACACCATCGTGGTATCAAAGTCGATCCCGAGAAGACAAAGTCAATCCTAGTTATGTCACCTCCTTGAAATTTGAAATAATTGGGAAGACTTCAAGGAAACATAGCCTATATTCAGTGTTTCATCGCCAATTTGGAAGGCAAAAGATTACCCTTCACCAAATTGATGAAGAAGGGAGTCACTTACTAGTGGAATGAAGAATGTATTGAAGCATTCAATATTCTCAGGAAGTATCTCTTGAGTCAACTGGTATTAATTCCACCTGTTGAAGGAATGCCACTTATCCATTATGTGACAACCTTATAGCAGTCGTTGGTGCCTTTCTTGCTCAGAAGAATGATGCTGGGAATGAAAAATGCCTCTACTATCTCAGTCGGACTATGCTTGAAGAAGAAACCTGGTATTCAAGTATTAAGAAGTGATTCCGGGCATTAATCATTGTGGTTCAAAAGTTGAAACACTACCTGAAATATCACGAGGTCCAATTGGTATCTCGCAATAACCCGATCAAATTCATCCTTAGTCATCCAATGATTACATGACTTCTGGCATGGTGGGAAGTTATTTTGTAGCAGTTGGACGTTCAGTATATGTATCAAAAGGCAATAAAGGGCCAAGCTCTGGCTGATTTCCTTTCTGAACACCCTTCAGTGGTAGACACATCTGTAGATATTGACCTCCCTGATATGGAAGTCTTCTCTATTCAAGAACCTCTTCAAACAAGGGAAATATCCATTGATGGTGCTTCTAGAATACTAATAGGGAGGAAAATGGAAAACCCTAAATTCAACAATATCGGCTTACGAATTATGCTCATTTTTTCAAAAAAGGAACTATTACCTTATTTTTTCATTGTAGGTAGGCAGTAAAAATAATGAAGCGGAATACCAAGATCTCATCGCATTAATGGAGTTGGCGCTTCAAGCACAAGTGAATCACTTAATGTTGAAAGGTGATTCAGACCTGGTAATCAAACGAGTCAATGGGGATTACACAATTAGGAAAGAAGAACTAATCCCTTTGTATAATTACGTCAGAGAGTTAATGGCGGTGTTTCCTTCGGAACCAAAATTTTCTTATGTCCCATGATCACAAAATGCCCATGCTGAAGCACTGGCTAATATAGCCACAACTCAAGAAGATCCAAATAGGGACAATACAACCATCAGTATTTCCCACCGTCGTACAATTTCAACTTATGGTCAAACGAGAACAGAGGAAATCAATGAAGTTAGTCCTATTCCTGAACCATATGTTCATACTACAGGATGAATGACACCTATCACGGAATACCTTCAAAATGGAACACTTCCACCTGATAGAGCCGAGAAAGAAAAAATCTGGTGACATGTGGTCAATTTTACCCTTTATGATAGCCAAGATCACCCAGAGAAAATTCTCTACAACAGTGGTTTTGATGGAGTTCTCTTCAGATGCATTGATGGTGGAGAGACAATGAATGTCATGAAAGAAGTACATGCAGGAGTCTGTGGTGCCCACCCATCTGAACACAGACAGTCTGATCAAATTCGATGAAATGGATACTTTTGGACTTCAATGATGCAATATTGTGTTGATTTCACAAAGAAGTTTCATTCATGAAAAGTACATGCCAACATCATTCATCAACCCCCAGAGTTGCTTCATAAATATAAATACTCGTGGCCATTTTCCATATAGGGAATGGATGTGGTGGGACCTTATCCTTCAGTTACAACCAAGAAGTTTAAGTATATTCTTACTGCTACTGACTTCTTTTCCTAATGGGAAGAGGAAATACATCTCAAAGAAGTTAGTTCTAAATGCATTGTTAGCTTCATCTAGTCTAACAACATTGCCAGATTTGATGTCCCTCATACCATATTGACAAAAAAATAGCACCAACTTCTGTTCATCCGAGATGAAAAAGTTGTATCAAGAATACAATATCAAATCCAACCATTAATCTCAGTATCATGCAGCGTCCAATGGCCAGATAGAATCTTTCAACAAGACTCATTCAAATATACTGCAAAATATGGTAGATAAAGATAAGAAGTCATGTCCTGATAAACTCTTTCATGATTTATGGGATTATCGGACCACCACCCACACTGCAACGCGGTCAACTCCATATTCACTGGTATATTGAACAGAAGAAGTCTTTCCCATTGAAGTTCAATTACCCTTGCTCAGAGTAGCCATTTTTTATCAGTCTTCTACAGATAAAAAATCTCAAAAGCGATTGAATGAATTGGAACATTTAGATGAGAAAAGATTGTGAACCTTGCACCAGTTGGAAGTCTATCAGAATCAAATATCACGAGATTTCAATAAAAAAATTCGTTTTCATTCATTCGTTCTGGGATAATTGGTATTAGTTCTCAGAACTCCAATGATACTAGGAATGAAACCTCCCATTATTGAACCAAAATGGGAAGGACCTTATTCAATACATAAGGTCTACTCAAATGGAGCTTATTATTTAATCTCTATGGATAGAGAACTCATCACTACTCCATCCAATGCCATATTTCTGATGAAATATTTTTTATAAACACAAAATAAATAACCGTGATCCATGCATACGACCTTAAACTATTGGAATTTCTCTCGTCCAGAAAGACGTTAAACTAAATAACTAGGGTCCAGGCATACGACCTTAAACTATTGGCATTTCACACGTCTAGTAAGACGTTAAACTACCTAAGTAGGGTCCATGCATACGACCTTAAACTATTGGCATTTCTCACATCCAGCAAGATGTTAAACTACATAACTTTGGTCCATGCATATGATTTTAAACTATTGGAATTTCTCACATCCAGCAAGATGTTAAACTACATAACATGGGTCAATGCATTCGACCTTAAACTATTGTAATTTCTCACGCCCATCAAGATGTTAAACTACATAACTTGGGTCCATGCATATGACCTTAAACTATTGGAATTTCCCACATCCAGCAAGATGTTATACTACATTACATGGGTCCATGCATATGACCATAAACTATTCGCACTTTCATCCATCATGACGCTAAACTGTATTGTCCCTTACGTCCATCAAGATGTTAGACTGTGGAAAGTCTCTAATACATCCAACATGATGTTAAACGGTGTCCTCTTTTTTCCTTACTGCATGACATTAAACTGCACAGTCCCCCTTTTTTATTGTTCCCATCATTCTAACTACATGACACTAAACTGTATAGAAATCCCTTAATACATCCTACTTGACGTTAAACTGTATTTTTTTCTCTATTACATGACACTAAAATTTGCAACACCAATAGTCTTAACTGCAAGACTTTAAAATTCATAGTCCTTTAATATGTCCTACATGACATTAAATTGTGCATTGTTAAGGCTGTTGCTACCTCTTGTTTCTCACACCGAGTATGACTCACGTGATCATAGAGAAAACTTCAACCATAACACCCTCTATGGGCCTCTAACCATGCGTAAGTCCCAGCATGATTTTTTAAGTCATTATCCCTAAGAAGAACCTGATCACTAATTCATTGTTTAATTTAACTACATGGACTTTGATCCTGGCCTTTTATGTTGGTTACGTAGGCAACCTCCTGAGGTTCGAGCCCAAAACCAATCTATTCACATCGGTTCACCTCCATCTCATATGATGTTGATTCGTGAAACCACCCCCAGAATCAATATCTTTACATTGGTTCACCTTCGTCATTGTTATACGACATTAAACTGTACAACACTTTTGTCTTTTACGACAATAAACTACAACATTATTTGATAACTGCACCTGAGAGGGAATAATTATTTATATTGATTTCCAATCATGTTACATTTTAATGACTACATGCATACATTGCAATACCCGAACCATTTATCCTGGATCAAACCATCATTGCACTAAAGTCCATTTTCACCATTCACATGTACAAACCAAATCTGTACAGTGGGTATTTCTAGATCTACGTGGGCTTGATTCCCATGCTTATGAGATACGTAGGAATGTTCGAGTGTCTCTCGAATCTAGCCCCAAGTCTTTGTGCCTAACCCCAAATTCCACTTTCTGTCTCCTGGCTGAAAAGTCCCCATAAAAACAGACATTGTGTATTTCTTATAATGGTCCGAGCTCAATGACCCTAAACTAAGATCTCCCATACTTTCTTCCTAGATGACGTTAAACTGTACTTCAAGAACTATGTATGGCTTGATTCCCATCCGTATGGGTTACGTAGTAAAGTCCAATATTTCAATTAAGGACCCAGTAACAATGTGATTATGGTTAGCATTGATCTATGTATCTTTACATACATGGAATAATACCCATTTTTATGTGTCATAATTTTATCCTTAAATATTTTCAGATCTTTATAACCCTTTTCCTAACTTATGATCACAAAATGTCCAAAACATTGAGAATTCTTTTGCCTAGCCATGCAGTACGTGCCCTTAGGCAGCCTTGCTTAAACATTCTACCTAACAGACCTGTCAGCCAAAATATGCTATTATTTGACTATGCAGCTAATGCCCTTAGGCGGACCTACATAATTCAACCCCCTAAAGGCTTTTCTAAATAGTGGTAACATCATACATGGAATGAAAAAATATTTTGTCCTTATTGGTCTTAATGACAATATGTTGGGATCCGTAAAAATAACCATCCTTAATATATTTGTCTCATACTCTTTTTCATGATATGAAAGTATTCAAGTCTATGGTTTATATTTCTCTTCCCATTACATGGGCCAGACCTTCGTAGGAGTAACATTAATCTAGTTCTTTGACAATATTGTTTGGAAATATCTTCTCCATATTCAAGTACCTCTCTCCATACGAAAAACTCTATGCTTTGGAAAATATGAATCTCCATAAACGTCCACTGTCTTTTTAGCGTAAGAAAAGTAAATTTTTGATAGTTCATTTTCCTGAGTATGTAGCAGGTTCCCTTTTGGCGGACTTGCATAAATATTATACATAACAGTCTTTTCAGCCAAAAGATACTATTATTTGACTATGCTGCAATTTCCCTTAGGTGGGCCTGCATAATTCAGCCCCAAAACAGGTTTGTTAAATAGTTGTAACTTCATTCTTGGGAACTACTTCTTCTAATTCCTTTTTATCCCTTTTTTCATATCATTCCTCAAATTCAAAATTTCATAAGTCGTAGTTTATATTTTTTTCATTCATAATTGATTATGGTAATATGATTTCTGATAATTTTTCAAGGAATTGTGTCAATTTTAATCCATTCGGTCAAAGCTATTTCGACCATATACATTATCCTTTTTTATGTCCGACGTGCATGAATTTAAAATTCCCCCAAATGACAAAGGAACACTGAATAAAAGTCAAGTTATAGGTCACTAAACATACATTTTGTGTGATTTTAGGTAATACTGTGCAATAAAATGTTTCAAAAGTTTGTAGGGTTATTCATAATAATCCTAGTAAAAAAACTATGCTTACTAGGCCCATTGGCATAGGTAAAAACATAAAGGATGTAGCAAAGGAAAATGCGTGCACAAATGATTGAAGATGAGAATGTTTTTCATTTGATGCACAAGAATTAGAAGGACGTCCAAAGATTGGAGGATCTTCTCTTTTCCAATAAATTACAAAAAACTGTCAACATAAGTGATCACTTCATGTACAGCATCCCAAGCTTCATGAGCAGCCACTTGAATCTCATGCACTCGACCAACTTCACTCTTTTCAGCTTGTTGGAGTACATTCATGGAATCCGCGAGGGATTTCATACCATTCATTTGAGCTCCCTCCAGTGAATTATTGAGTTGGTAATGTTCCCCATTAACAATATCTAACTATTGCTGAAGGTGCATCTGCTGGACAACATTATCATTGATTTTATGCTTCAGCTCCTTCATCTTGGCATCATAGTCAACCTCATCTCGGGATAACACATCCTCAAATTCACTAATATTTGATGACAGCTTCACCATGGTCAGATCATCAAGACACTTTTTCTCCTGCTCCCTCCTTAAGATGACTTGTATCACTGCGGCATGGATCTCTTGCTTCCACAACCGCCAATTCCCAACATGACAAATAGGGATGAAAGTCGGGGGATCATTGATGACAGCTCTTCAAGAGGCACTTCAGATATTATTTTCCATATATTTTTCCATGCCTTGAGTCGTGAAAATTGGAGCACCTTTTGTACTTCTAGATCCGACTCAACATCACTATCACTTGGGGGAATGTAATCTGAGATTAATGCACTTATGGGAGTTCCATGTTCTGCTCCTTCCCCTCTGACATGTGCTTCTTGACATTCAATTTCCATTGGGGCAGAGGCCGAAGCTTCACTTACAGATCTAATCACTGAAAATGATGGGACTGCATAATTAATTGAATTCTTTTGTTTGATTCAGTGGATAACACAAGTTAATTGGATATCTTGAAAATTAAGTATAGTCGTAAATATTGTTATCCCTTACCCAATGGTAGATCAGAAACTTGATAACGCTCCTCCCCATCTTTCCAAGCTTCAATAGGATTTTCAAGGTGAGTTTGAGGAAGCCCTACGGGGTTTAGCTCCACTTGCATTAATGCATATGCAATAGTTGGGTTCTCTATACCCCTTCATGCATTGGTAGTTCAGCAGTTTGCCCAGATAGAACTTCATTTTTGAACCTATCATGATTAGACATGTAATAAGACATTATTTTTAATAGGACTAAGGATAACACTCATGTCCATAATCTTCTAAATTACATGGTAATTTTACATGATTTATAAAATCGCCGAAAGATGCGCCGTGTTCCATCCTTTCATGTAATGTCATCTCAGGATCCTGGTTAATCTCACCAGTGGGAGCATTTGATGTGTCTTCTTGGCGACCTTCATCCTGTGGTCCCTGCCCCTGGACAGCATCTCCAGATAAAATTGCGGCATCAGTTAAAACAGCCTCCAAAATCTCTAATGTAGGGGTTGAACCTGAAGTATCACAGAATGGATGTCAGTTGATGTTTCATTTAAAAATTTATTAAGCATTGTTAAATTACAAGAATCAGGTTCTTCTGTTCTTGCAACAGCAGTAGGAGGGATATTGGGAACAAATACTAGCACTCCTCTAGGAGCAACCAAGTCAGCCTGAACTTGTGATTGTTCGCCAGTACCCTCTATTGTCTTCAAAGGAGTGTCAGTCCTCTCCCCCAGAGGAGAAATCAAAGAATCCCCTATAATCCCAAGTAAAATGAGCAATCTTTTCATGGTTTAAGACTCGTGATCACACAAAGGATTTACCACTACTGATGAAGCGTTTATCTCTGGACTTCCTTTTCATTGCTTTTGATTCCTTGGATTTTTGGGAGTGTAGGTTGTCTCCATTATAGGTATATGAATTGGAGAATGGAAAGCCATTTACATCTCCTCATCCATGGCCTGCTGGCCTGGAGATATCTCACCCGACTCGCGAGGAGATTCAGCAGCAGCCCCGATGTGAGTACCACCAGGGCTATACTGTGGCGAAGGAATCTTAGTAGTTCATTTCTTTGCAAGCTGTAGGATGAAGAAAATAATTTCCATGAGTAAACAAAGATTTTTCTGAAATAAAATTAAAAAGGAAATGTGGAAAGAAAACTTACATCTTCAGGAGCCATGAAATCATGCCACTCCTAATATACATAAGCATTAGTCCCATCAGCGGCACCAAGATCTATCATTTCCTTCACCCTCTTGGTGACAGGAATGGAATCGTCAGTGGCATATATGAGCATTTCCAGCTCTCTGATGTATTCTTGCACTTCATTGGGGTTATTATCGAAAGATATATATGTATATGTTAGAAGGTTCCCTATTTCAGGGAGGTGTAGCCCCTCATATAAATGCACCAAAGAAGTTTCAACACCACAGTATAAACTCTACCAGGTCTAAACAGCCTCTAATCGTAGATATTCAATACATTTACCAGAAGGCTCTGAGGAAGTTCCTACAATCCTGGGCTTCAGTTTCTTCCCTGCTCCTACAAATACTGATAGAGAATAAGAAAATAAGACTTGTTTCTATATAAATAAATTGTGATTAAATTGCCACAATAATGTAACTCACTAGGAGTTGATGGAGTGGGTCTTTTGATTCTGACTGGAGAATTATATCGGATATGAGGATGCTTTGATACTTTTTGTGCCTCATCATCCCCATATCGAGAATCCGGTGAGCTAGTACTAGATGTGGAATCCAGTGAATCAGCTTCAGGTGGGGAAGCATAACCTTCATGATGAAGGATTTATTTCTCTACAGTCCTCTTTCTTTTCCCCACCTGATAAACAAGGTGATTCAACAACCCTTTAGGTTATGATTCTATCTAGTGCTCGATATACCATGTAGTCATTTTATGTGCTGCTTTATCAACTGGTAGCTCAAACACTACCCCGGTCTTCTCCCTAGATGTCAGCAACCATAATTTCCAAGAAACCATCAGATGTTTCTCTAACAAGCCTTGCACGGTGGGAGATATAGTAGTCTTCTACAAACACTTGAATTGACGTGCAAATCTATATAGAGCATATGCCTCGCATATAATCTCTCTTTCAATCCTTGCGACTGGCACAACATCTTTGCAGGACATCATGTATGCCATCAAATCCAGGTTAGTTGTTCCATCATCGACAAATCACCCAGTTGGAAGATTTTTATAAGGAAAGAAGTTTAATTCCTTATACATTATCATCATCATCTTAATGTCATAAGAGTTGAGAGCTAATGGGGAAATTCCAAATAATTCTTGTACTGATGGCATGAATGAACTTCCAGGAATTTTTACTCCCTTCTGTACATTATACATCCTGAAGTGAGTGGCGATCCATCCCCAACAAACTAGGAATAGCCCCACTATTCTCAAAGGATACTTACCCATGAAGACATGGAGTAAGCTCCTATTAATCTTTACTAAAATGGGGGTAGCCCAACTAACCATTTTCCCCTCATCCAACTTGTCCACAATAACTAAGGTCACTTGCCTAACGCCTCCCTTCGAGTCCTTGACTGGAAGAAGATAAACATTGAGCCACAAGGCCAAAAAACCCATCAGACGAGTTTTCTTTGGGAACCCTTGATTCACCTCATATCCCGACTTCTCAAATTCTCCTGCTTCTAAATTCAGAAATAATGTTCCAAGAGCACCCCTCTTCTCTGTTTTGGGGCATGTGGTAGGACGAGTGGGATTATTCTTTTTCTTGGATCCCATCTCCTTCGATCATATCTCCTTTGGCTCCTTCTCCTGCTTCTCGATAAGAAACATATTCATACACTCCTATGGATTAATATCCCTTCTAGAATGAGTTAAATAGGCCTCTGAACTCTTGAGCTTGTGGATGATTTTAAATAATTCCCGAGCTAAAGCTGGATTCTTCTCTGTATCATTCCAAGTCACCTTTAGAGGGATTAATTCATCATACAAATCAACCAAAATTGGAGCCCCTAAGATCTTGTGGAAAACCCACAGACTGATGCCTACTTCTCCATGAGTTAGATGGAAAGTATTGGTTTCTGTTCTCCAATGGCTGAGTATCTCCGACACGAAGTTATCATTCCTACAAACATATGTTTCCCAAAATAGACAGCTTCGTATATCGCAACTCCTTTTAAATCCTCGAAAAACTCTGCACAGGTTTGTCGCACCCAGTATGCCCACATCCAAGTTGGCTTCACACCTCCTCAAGGAAGAAGGTCCCAACTTCTCTTTCAGCCTTTTGACTAATCCATATGAAAGATTCAGAAAATTGAGGGACAATAATGTGGTAGTAGCAAAGGCTTTTGAGGTTTTAGATCTTGCGTACAAGGGCTATGATGCATCATATAAGCCTTCTCCACTGTTCCAGCAATTAGAAATTCTCTTCCACATGAAATATTTGCTGAAGCATAGTTGGTGTAGTTCTGAAACCAAGAAATTTGGTGATAGTTCTTTTCCTATGGAATGGTAACTTCTCACAGATGGCCATCTCCATACAAAGGCAGATAAATTCTTTGGGGGAAGTCACTATGATACTTATTCAAATACCTAGCCAAACTAGGGAGAGTGTTGTCGTAGATGGTATAGTAATCATGGCCAATGATGATCATCATATCATCAAGTCATTTGCTTTCCAGTTCATCAGTCGTTATCATTCTCTTGGGATCCATTGAATCTGCACAAAAGATTAATATATTAACTCTTAAATGGGTTTATTTTTCATAAATTTTTTGAAAAAATCGAAAAAATGGATAAGGCATGAAGGCGCGCAACTCTAATTTTGGTGCACAAGTGTGTATGTGCCACACATGTTTTTTGCACGCAAGTATCATCGTGAAAGTCCTATTACCTCTATAGCAACACGATAGCGAAGAAATAGCATAATACAAAGAAACTTGTGTGGCGAAGGGAACTTGTGCGGTGAGAGATCGAAAGTCTAAAATTCATTGCATTGTGCGAGAAATGGCCACATATATATAGGCCAGGCCTCAATCCTACGCGCCTAAGGCCTGCATGAAAAACCAGCTGTGCCGACGCCAGCGTGACTAAGACTTTTGTGACGCCAATTGTGTGCTCAGAACCTGCGCGCCGCCTTTCCTTTGGTTTTTTTCTTTTCCTCAGAGTCACATCTTTTTTTCATTCGGATCAAACTCTGAGGGGGGACTTTTGTTGACACTTGTTTCCGTCACAGAGTCTAAAGGAATGAAAAATGAAATACCTTGAACCCAAATCGATTCATCCTTTGAAGAAACATCAAAAATTTAAAAAGGCATTAACCAATATTCAAATTCCATTGGGTCGCGCAAGTTCCACCAAGGTCACACAAGTATACTTGCGCACCGCCCATTGGTCGCGCAGGTGACTTGCGCGCCCTCATTGAAATTTTCCTAGGGTCTTCTCTAGCCTATTAATACCCATGTGGGCCCCCTCATATCAAGGATGAAAAAAATAAAGAACCTCATATTTGAGATCCCTGTGCTATAGTCTCTTCTCAAGGCTTCCGAACACATCTAAGGTAATTGTTTACCTAGAACGGAAGATCTAAAGAGAGGGAAGAAGGCCTAAGTGTTGAAACGCATCTACACTTGCGCGCCTAGGTGGCCAGCCCTTAAGGGAAATGGACACACTTGCGCGCCGCCTTACCCCTTCCACATAACATGCACGACACCTTTCTGGAAGTCTCTAGGAGTAGGATTAAAAGCTTGAGCCAAGCCTCACCCAAGTTATACCCTAAGGATTTACCATCGCGCAAGTACCCATGTGTTGCTTAGGTACACCTGCGCAGCCAATACTTTCGCGCCCATGCAGTACTTGCACGCCCACGAGGACTTGCCCGCCCCTATCTTTTTGGGTTCCCCTATTTCCTATTTCACCTCTCCTAAACTTATCCACCTATCCTCTTCTATATTAAACCTTAAGAACTCTCTCCAAATCCATTTATGGCATGATTTCCTTATTGGCTTCCTTATTTGAAATAAATTCTGGGGAAAATCTCTTAAAATCTAGTGATTTACATATTATTATGTCACTAAGGCTAGAGATTCCATTCATTCAACCTCATCCTTTAAGATGATATAATCCTTAAACTAGGCCTCCTTTTAGGAGTAAGCCCCCGTCCATATTCTCATAAATTTTGGCATCCTCTTTAAGAGTATGCCCAAAAATCCTCATAAATATGGGCCTCCTTTTCAGGAGTAATCCCCAAGTCCCTTAATCTGGGAATCCTCTTTAGGAGTATGCCCCAGTCATAGTTCCCTTAACATGGGCTTCCTTTTCAAGAGTAAGCCCCAGTCTCCATGTTCCCAAATGTGGGCATCCTCCTATGGAGTAAGCCCCAACCATGGTTCTCTTGTCCTGGGCATCCTTTTGGGAGTAAGCCGCAGTCTCAAAGTCTACATATATGGGCATCCTCCTTATGAGTAAGCCCCATGTCCCTTAAACTAGGAATCCTCCCCAGGAATAAGCCACAGTCTTAATTTCTCTTAACCAGTATTAATTTACTTTTGATTTGGGCTTCCTTTTCAGGAGTAAAACCCAATCATAAGTACCCTCCAAACTTGGGAATCCTCTTTAGGAGTAAGCCCCAAGATTAGAGTATCCAAATCTCCATAAAGAACATATACCATTATGGACCATGTTCTTGGATTTCATCCCTGAAGAATATTTTAATCTTCATCTATTTGGGCATTTATACATACATAATCCCCACATTATTTCTTATGGTTGCATCTTTCATGGCACAATTGTCTGGTGTTGCCAATACATCATGTTTCTCACACCGAGCATGACTCACATGCTCTTAGAGTATAAAAGTAATTATGACATCTTTTTTTGTGCCATCAATCATACATAAACATCATACTCCCATACTCGAACATTGTGTGTTCAGATTCCTTTTCTAAAAAAAGGTTATATAGGAAGCTCATCTGCGGGTACGATTCCAACTCTCAAATAATATATGTCCTTCGGAATGAAAATAAACTTCAAGTGCCCCACTGAGTGGATTTAAAACCAGTATTGTCATCATAATGACCAAGAGACTTTCATATAATGTATTAAAGGATACCATTGAATAAGAATCTCTAACAACTGCAGACGATTCTCTATCGATAAATAACCTCGAATACAAAAAAAATTCTCTAAATTTCTTACATATCAATCATTGATTGTCATAAATAAAGGAAAGCTCATTTTATACTTGGTAATTTATTAATGATTCACGAAAATAACTTAAATCTATATAGAGAGTCCCAGATTAGACAATAATTCCCCTAAAAAAAGGTTTGATGAGTCCGACCTCCCATCCTCTCGACCAATGAAAATTCATAAGCCTTATCGTTCTACAACTTATGAGCGCCTACCATTGGATAGTAGGTCCAAATAGATATGGAATCATTAGATTTTTCTGGTTCTATGAATAAACTCGTTAGAAACCGATTGGAATTTTTGAACCTTAAATCAACGAGGTCATCCCCAATTACAGAGGAAACAATTATGTTTTTTAAATAGACTGTGAGAGACTTGGACCAGGGAGATTGAGGTTTCTTCTAGATTACATATTAAATTTATGTTCTTCTAATGGACCCTGAGATTCTAGGACCAAGAAGACTCATGGGACTTCCAGATTATTTAAACAGGTCCATGAGAGACTTGTTTTAGATCATTTACCAAAGGGGTTAGACCATGAATGCTTTCCCAAAAAGTTTTTATTTATAGAGCTTATTCTATGAAAGAAAAAGTGGGTTATACCATTAGATCATTCCCAGAGGTTTGTTATTTTAATTTTTTTGATGCTATGTTGGACCAAAGGGGTTAGACTATGAGAGCTTTACTATAGGTTTTTTATGAATAATTGAATGATTTTGACTCGTCTTCCTAGCTAAAGCAGAATCTTTGATTCGGTCTTCATTGTTTAGATGGTGTTTTGAGATATAGTTTTTGTTAAATTAAATGGAGAATATATAATTTCGGCTAGATTTTGGTGTTACATGATTAAATGGAACAAATAATTGATAAAAGTAAATGAATGTAATTTAAAACGGAATGATTTTTTTACTTTTGAGTACATCCAGGTTTGTTACTTCATTTTTTTCATATTACATGATATATAAATTCACAAATAGTTAGGAAAAAATCATTTGATGGATTCCTAAGAAGGTTTTGTCTCACATCTTATTTAGGTCATGTGTTGGATCCATGTACATTATATGATTACATGTATAGATTGGTGAAATCAAACTTCTTTATGAGGTACATGATTGTTGTAAGAGCTGGAGAGCATGAGACCAAGTTGAGGCTTGCGATGCTACATGAGTTTATTTATTTCTTTGTAATTTGGTTATTGTATTTTTTTCCAGCATTATTACATGTTTTGTTATTTTCTTATATAAATATTCCATGCATCATATATATATATTGGCATCTATTGTATTTTCAAGAAATCTTCCACTATTATTCATATTTTTTATTATTGCTTCTACTATTGTTTACTATATGTATTCTGGTGTGTACACTCTACCAAAATGGAATAGTTTCCCCAATATCACACATTGTCCCTCATTGCTAGTTGGCATCCTATGGAGTATGGGGAAATGCACTTGCAGTTATGTGACCAACCGTGTTCGGGGAACCTTTGGGAGTCACCCGGATTTGGGACTTTAAAATATTCATATTTAAGAAGGGTTATACGATTAACCATTTATGGAATGGTTTAGGATAAACATCATATATGGTTTCAGAGATTACATTGATAATTAACCGTATAAAATTTTTTACATACTATAAAACATGTTCTAAACATTTTTTTGATAAGTATAAATGGAATGACATATCATTATATTTATGGACTTCATGATCAACCAACACTTTTGAAATGATAAATTTTCATTCATTTATCATAGTAAGTGATGTTTTGGAAATCAGTCAAGGTATCACCAGTGGGTGAGATTGTACATATAAAAATGAATAATATCTTGTCAGTATACTTACATATATTATTTTATGGTAAAATATTTCCTCAACTCAAAGAAGAGGATATTAAAAATTATTTATCCTAATAGATTAGTTTTAGTTGAAATGGTTGTCTTATAAATCACCACATATAAATGGTTTTTAGTCCTTTAACTTTTTATTTATCATTCACATATAAATGATCAATGATACTGGTCAGTTTCTATAATTATTTATGATTTTACTCTTTGTCTAATAAACACTCACATCTTATGTTCTCATATATAGAAAGATAGTAATGAGTTACTTCAAGTAAACATTATGCTTCCAACATTTACATTTTAAAGAATGTTTTTGTATTCATTTTTATAAATATAATATCAAACAAATTATCTTTCAATGGTTAATCCACGAATAACATAGAAGAATTTCGATCAAAATAATCATTTTATCGGATGTAGAATATAACACCCTAGAAATAATGTGAAATATTTTTTGAAATAATTTTTAATATGTTTTTTAAAATTTTCATTTCACACAACCCAAAATATAGTTATATATATATAATCTCTAATATTTTCATTCATTACACCCAAAAAACTAATATTTAATTACACGCAACACCTAAATTATCTTATAGTACATGCAAGTTTTTATTATCTTGGGGTTTAAGAAACATTATGTTTATCTTGTATTATATATAATAAAAACTCCATTTGATATCATTCATTAAATTCAAGGATTTTTATTTACTAATCTACAATATAATATTAATAATAGTATTAAAATATTATTATAGGAACCTGCTTGCTGTGGGAATGGAATATATGGTAAATAACTAAAAAAATTATGAAAAAATTATTTAAAGTTCTATTTAAAATGAATCGTTTGGTTCAAGAATTATAATTGAATGTATAATGTAACTGTAAATAAATAAATATACTTTCTAAGAAAACAGTTTATCTATGTACAATCAAAATTTATTCTCAATAAATTAAATAGTCCACATTAGATTAAAGTGTTAAATAAAATTTATATATTATATTTTCAATAAATATTTTTTATACTCATCCAATATATTTGATATAAATTACATAAGAATAAATCCAATTTTATGAATAAAAAGATATATTTTTGTAAGAGCGAAATTTACCTCCTTTAATGGAGAAACAATTTTAAATTTATTTTTGGAAACATTTAAAAAAAATTCTAAAAAATAAAATTATATTTTAGAATTGTAATATAAAAATTTAATTGGTTTTTTTATTTTTCTTAAAAGATTCATTTTTGATAAAGAGTGAAAATCGTAAAATTTAAATTCAAAACTATGTTTCTATATAATATCTTCATATAGATAAACTATTTTTGAATTTTTTAATAGTATAATTAGATCAATTATCAATCATTTAATACAATTTTGTTCATTGTAATAAATATCAAAATTAATGTGGATATAAAATCATTTAATATAGTTGGAACTTTCCCATAAAAACAAACATTGTCGTCTCGTATGTGGGATTAATTTTAAAATAATTTCTACCACTTTTGACATTGGAATTTAAAAAAACGGATTCCATCGTTTTAGTAATTATATTTTTATAATATCTAATAGTTTATACAATATATTTTCCAAATTTATTAGTAAATGTTATGAAAATTAATTACATTCGATAATGTGAAATCAAAATTAATTAAGGTTGAAACATTATTATTAATATGCCAAATGACCTAAACACATTTCAAAAATCTATTTCATTGACATATTTAGAAAAATTCCTGTATTTTATCAAATTTTAAAAATTATTGGAGTCACATTATGTGATGGATACCTCTCAATAGTATTTACTATATTATATTTACAAGAATGACACTCCACCTTCTCTATAAAAGGGAAAGCACCCCCTGACATTTTTACAACTCTCATGAAACTTTTGATAATAAATACAATGACATTATATAAAGAAAATTCAATATATTCATGGTATAATGTTCCCTTTTAGAATAAATCTAACCATGAAATCCATTTAGAGAAAACTAAGAGATGTTACCCAGAGAAGATATAACATTATTCATCCAGCACTATGGTTTTATTTTTATTATCCACCCCAAAACCCTTATTATTAAAATAAATATAAAATAATGTTTGTATCCTAAATATAATGATATGTTTTTATTCTAAGGGATTTAGCTACACATAAACACACTTTCATATAATGTTTAACAAACTTATTGTTCTTCTGTGTGGAGAAATAACACCACATGAAACAATGTTATTCATTTTTCCTTTACCGAATCTAATAGTGGGTAATTATGTTGGAAATATATATTTTTAAATTATATTTATGATGAATTTAGTTTTCATTAATTATCATATAATGCAGACCTTATTTTTTTCACTTTTTGTAAATATAGTAACCTCACTTGTGGTTGTGCGGACTACCGCTTACTCAAAGAAATGTGATTCATTCACACATTACATGGAATTTTTTAAGGATGAGATTCGTGAAATTATATGATATGTATTACATAATATTTTTAATTTAATGATAATATATATACATATATGTGTTTTTATTTATTTCTATCAGAACAACGTCAAAACAGAAACAACATTCATGCCTACATATTGTCTGCCATCTACGTGAGTGGTGTATTCCATTTCATATTTATTTATTTTATATATTAATAAAAATATTTATATACTGATTATATATGTTATATAAATCATTTTTCAAATTCTAAAAATATGTAAATCGTTACTTATGTAATATGATCAATTATTACAATTCAAAAAATTTACAATAAACGAAGTAGTTATTACCCAAAATGCTATTTTAACAAGTATTTGATGAAAATTTTAATATAAAGTCATTAAGAAATATTATATTGCATTATATATAGGAATATTTTCATGTGGTAGATTTACAATAAATTGAGATTTATTATACCAGAGGACTGAATTTGTATGAATAAAGTCGGGACATAAGGTAATGTAGTTTAATCACAATTTTTATTTTTGGGAGGTACATGTCATATTCACCGCTCGCTTTGTTTCTGTGGTTTTTATAATTCCCAATTAAAAGTTATATCATATATAAAAATTATTTAATGATATTAAAATGATTTAATTGATGGTATTCCTTCAGGGGAGTCCTGATTCTTAAGATACTCATGTAATAATGCCTTTCTTAGGAAATATTTATTTTTCGTGAGACACAAGAAATGTTGACCTATTTTTTCAAATATGTTGGGTGTATAATGTTCAATAATGTATTTTATTATTCCAATATATTAATTTATTAGTTTTTAAATATTTTTTTAATATCATTCTTTTATCGTGTTTATGTTTCATAAGATACCAAATCAGGAGAGTAATTTTGTCTCAGTTTTTCTTTATTGAGATACACGACAAGTTAAGTGCCTATATTTTGATATGGTAGGTAAATACTGCACATTGAAATATTCAATCATGAATATAATTTTTATTATTATATTATTTGTGTTATGTAATTATATAATTTCATGGTTATTATGATTCAATGTTATTAAATTGGTAACGGTTTATTGATTGAATCTCATTTTTTATCATCATTTTTTATATTTATGATTTGATTGAAGAAATATAATGATCAAGTTCCCATGAAAACTAATAAAATTTTAACTCCACTATATATCAAATATTTCATCATGTTTTAGTAATAAATTTCCTCTCTTTGGTATTATATTAAATATGAAAAATATTTTTATAAAAATATAACATTATTCCTCCATAGGGAAAAAAATATAAGTAATTTAATAATGATGTTTCATAAAAATAAAATATGTTTTATTGTGATCATATGATATTAAAATGAAAATATTAACCATTCTATAACATTTAAATATTTATTTAAGGATTATTCATGGCATTTTTTTATCATGGAAATTTTATACACATCGTACACTGAAAAAGTAATGTTTGGCTTGTATGGACCTAAGCACTGTCATGACAAAAAATTCTGTGATTCTTAATTTTTACGATAATAAGGTTTTTTAAAAGAATTTTGTTCCCTAATATCCTAAAATTTAATTTTATATAAAATTTTTTTCATTGAAAAAATTGTTTTCATAAATTTTTTTATTATTAAGATGTTTTTAAAATGATTTTGAAAGCTTCCTTTATATGTTTAAAAAATTTCCAAGAAATGGAGTTATATGATTTCAAATATTATATTATATTATTTATATCTTTTTTAATAGAATATTTTTTTAAAATTCTTCCATGATTATTTTTTATGTTTTCAAGTAGAAGGGTTTTAAAAAAGTTATCATGTTTCTTTATAGGTTTTAAATGTTATTTTCCAGGAATTTGGATCTTAAAATGTTTTCTGTTTTAGAAATATTTTTCAAAATCAAAAAGGATATTTTCATTAAGAAATTTTTTAAATTATTTTTCATGATTCCTTTATATTTTTAAAAATTGGATCCATGGAAACAAATTTTGAAAATTTAATATGTTTTAAAAAGAGGCTTTAAATTTAATGTTATTTTCCAAGTGATATTTCAAAATACTTCCCCATATTAGATGTCATCCTTAGATATTGTTTATTTTGTAATAGGGATATTTTCCAGAGATACCATTCATATTATTTAACATAATGTCTTTTGTTTTGGTGTATTGATGTTTATGAAACATATTTCACTTAAACGGGTTATAGCATACTAATTTCCTAAAAAATGGATTCCATTCATTGCTTATTTTTGGATGAAATGATTATCAAACATATCTATTTTGAAAAGGTTATAATATGATTAAATTCATATGATACCCATTTCATTACATAGGTTATGTTATGATGTTTATGGAACCCATAACTTTTAAATGATCCTGAAATGATGCAGTTTTATTATCTTATGGAATATGTATTTATGATTTTATTATTGGATTGGTGAGACCTATATCTTTCTCGAATTCTTTTAGTAATTATTTATATCTCATGATATAGTGATGGGAAAAAAATAGATAGTCTTGATACATAATGGGAAGCAAGTGTGTCTTTATCCAAAATGAGAAATATGTGTATCCTGATCCACTATTGGAAACTGGTGTGTCCTGATCCACTTTGGTAATAATATCACAACACTCTAGTAAAATACATTTTTAAATACCTATCAAAGAAAACATAAAATTAAATCAATTTATAGAATTATAGTATACGAGGAAGAAGATGAGGGATCTTAAACTAATTTGATGCACCAAAAAAGTATCAATTCTATCAAATCAATAATGGAATCATGGGGGATTTATGGTAAACCAATTATATCCTCTCATGGGTTCCAAATAATAATAAAAAGTGATACCAATATTTAGATGATGGACATGCTCTAAATATATCAAATGGGACTGTTTGATCTACCAATAGTTTATCACCATGTCAATGCTCTTATTAGTACTATATTAGGTTCTTTATGGTACCAAAAGTTACCTTCCCTCTACCGCAATTTACCAAACACTCCAAAATATTAATTATATTTTTTCAAAATAAAAATCCACCTATATTACATTCAAATCTATTATAAAATCATATCCAAATCCTACTTCCATTATTCTATAGCGTAAAAATAATAATATACCAAAATATAGATTTTCTATTAGTCAAAACTCTCACATTACCAAGGACATATAATGACATAATTCATCACAAGATTCCCTCTATATAACAATTTCACCCAAAATCGTCCATATATACCTCCAGAGGACCACTCATGTAACTAGGACCCTGAGTTTTATTCTCATATCTTAGTCTACATTAGATATAATGAACCATCACTACTCCCATAAAACTAAAACATTCCTATTTTTTAAAATTATACCACATTAATATATTATTAGCACATTTTTCCATAAAAATTATTTTTTAGACTCTAATATCCTATGAATAAAATCCATCAGAAGTAGAAAATATAACCACCACTCTTTTCTTCTAAATTCTCATGATATGTCACTTATTTGAGATACATGGATGAAAAACAAATAAACTGGTTCAATTAATGATATTCATAATAGATTGACATCATCAAAATAATGTAATCAATAATTTTTTATATATTGAATCAACATCACTTTTTTGAGTAATACCATAAAAATAACCAATGTATTTTATACATATTATTACATTTATTTAAATATATAAACCAAAAAAATTCTACCCATGGATCCAGAGTCTAAGACTCATTGGGAACCATTTTCATAAAATATCAATATGAATATATAATCAAAAATCATTATTTAAATCTCTATAATGTGAACCTATGTCCCTTTAAAAATATAAAACTATAAAATATTACATAGGTAATGTATAAGAGAAAATTGGAGAGACATATAGCCTAGTATGGTAATAATAATGATAACAAATAATAACATATGATCAATATATCATAACATAGTATTAAAAAAAATATGGGTCCTGTATGATAATATGGAATAACATGGTAAGGAATATGAAAAAATAATATCATGGAATTATTGGACTATATAATAATTATAATATAAGAAACAATAACGATATGTGAAGGCTCACTATGAACAGACCATATCATTTGGGATAGATTCTCAAAATGAATTGACATTACTTCCCAATCCCATATATATCATCTCGTGTGTTGTAAACATTATTCAATTCATTATAGTTCAATTTTTTCACAACCATATCTATATGTGCATGCATACTTCTGATACATAAGGGAATCAATCATAAGTCATATTAATATCAAATTCATATTGAATGTAACGTGTTATGTAATCATTCACCATTAAATATCCACTGGATATTTCATAATGATTCAAAATAGAAGAAAAAATATTTAGGATATTAATATTCTAATAAATAATAATGTTTCTCATATATAGAGTTTGTTTAAAGAAAAATTAATGAAAAAGGTAGAGAATTGGATATAGAGATGAATCAGTAAAATATTATTTTGGAGAATAGATAATAGAATTTTAATGGATTAAATAATAAAGAATATTATTTGAAGATCCAAGTTAATATAAAATAGTTATTCTTAAATTAGTTCATATTTCTTGAACAAAATGATTGGGAGAAAGGATTTTTGCATAAAAGTTTATTTTCAATTCCATTTTATTAATAATGAAAACATAACCCCTTTTGAAACTGGTAAAAGTGGGGACCAATTGCATGGATATTTTCCCAATGGAAGATATTATTGAGTTAAACATTATATAAAGGACCTAATAAGATATATAAGATCCCATGACTAGACAAAAAGATGATGGGTTACAACACAGCTATATCTTTTTTATGCATCCCACCAAATAGTTATTATAGAGATCATGTTACACCAACAACTTGATGCTCCCCTTCATCATTCTACAATAACTATGAAGGATGATCAATGGTAGGGTGCCAATATTTCCATCAATTGGTAGGGAAGAGGGTGAAAATATCGGTGTCGGTATACCCATCACTCTTTCGAGGTTTGACACACTACATAACCTATATGTAACAATTTTTTTGACCTACCAAATGAATTAAGAAAATATATAGGTATCACTATAACACCTAAAAACCATAATTTTTTTTCCAAAATACCCATGAAGAACCAGAGATCTACATACACTAAATTAGAAACCACTGGTGCCCAATACACCACTGATGAAAATTAATAATTGTTTTCTTCCCTGAACATGTTCCACAACAAATAATCAGTATAAAACCTCTGCATGGAACATCAATGTAAAACCACCTGGAACTAGACTATGGATAAATTCATACCTGATATTCTATGTAATAATTTTTCATTACCATTCACCTAATGTATTTTTACATGAAAATAAAAGTGATAGAATCACAATTGAGGTACAATGATTTGGAGAAAGACCGGATCATGATAATGGTGGACCACACAAAACACCATCATCGGTAGATGACCAACACCATGTAGAAAATTATGAAATTTCCACCAACATCACCATTATATCTAATAATTGATGATTTGAGATAGTTCACATATAAAATTGGGATTCTATGAGTTCAATGACATTGAGAATTTAACATCGGTCCAAAAATATAACAAATTGGATTCTTCATCTCCTGATATATAATGATAGAAAAAATATTGAACATACACAACTGGAATATTATATTAGTGCCACTGAAGGAACCTATAAATTGGGAATAATGTTTCTAAATAAGAACAAGGCATCAGTTGTTGCGATATAAGAGGGAAATAAACTATAATAAGGGAATCAAATTGAAAAGGGAAACTCTAACAAAATAATATGTAGTCTATAACGAGGAGATGATGAAATCGACATTGGATCGATGAGAGTTTCTTGAAACCCTAGGCACAAAGATCACCCCTAGGATTATGAATTAAAAATAATGTTATAGGAATGAATTTAGGAATATGATAGTATCCCTTGACTGAGATTTAATTAAAAATGTATTTAGAATGGAACATAACTATTATATAAATCATCAAAATAAATTTATAATAATATATATTTATATGTAATATAAAAATATAAAAAATATATAAGCACAATATAATTGTTAAGAGATAGAGTGAAATTTTTTTATAGTGGAAAATGCATATCCCAATTAATAGAGCGTGGTTTGGAGAAAAACCATTACCCAGGTCCTGATTTTCTATTCACTTTTATTAATCTTCATGAATAATTATTTTATCATTTGTAAATACATTCTATGGAAACTAATAAAAAATATTTAATTAATTATTATGCATTTATATTTTTTTAGTTTCATTTAATAAAGATAGTGTCCATATTTACTACCCAATTGGAATTTTTTCAGTGGTCCATGGTTGGGTTAATTCATTTCTAATATTGTTAGTCCTTATAGAACTGTTCTATGAAATCAGAAGAGAAATAGTTTGTAGATAATATGTCTCATAGGTTTATAATGTTCTTAATATCCAGTAGTGTTTGTCAATAATCGTGGTTAATATAGTATGGGATTTATATACATATGAATAGCTTATCAGGGAGGAATTTTTTGACATTGTTTAAATTACATGGTTTTATTAAACAGAAAGGATATTCATCCTCTGAAACATAATAAAAATTTAAAATATTCTAATTTGGATATTTTTTAACCAAATAAAATGAATCTAAACTAGCCTAAAAGATGGTGGTGAAAAATGAAGTATTTTTTCACGATGAACATATTACAACTGTAATGAAAACAATATTTCTATTTTTGAAAAAACATCAATAGAGTTTGAAAAGTATATATTACAATTATTTAATAAAATAATAGAAAATATTTTATACTACATTCATCTAGTTATGTGGGATGGAAAAAGTAACTATAAGATGAAATATTAATGGAATTTCAAAAAGATATATTGAGAATATTAATTCAGTGATTGTCTTATATTATAATAAATCTTAAGGATCCTTCGGTTATAATTTTGTTGAAACAGAAACTATGAGGACATGTAGGAGAGGGTTACCAAGATAATATAGCATAACGTTTGTAAGACTCATATTTTAGAAGGTGTTAATAGTAGGGGTAGTGTGGGGTTTTATTTATTTGGGGGAGTAGTGTTTTTGAATATATTACTCATTTTTTAATTATTTTCTTCCTTTGAATGCTAATGAGGATCATTCATGTCAATATATACATTAACTAGTCCATGTTAATTTGAAAAAATGGCTTATTAAGACTTTCATGACATAATTACCCTTGTATTTAACATATACTACTCAATACCATTTTTTTGACATTTCACTATTCACATAAAAGAAATTATTATAAAGAAATACCAAAAAATCACAAAAGATATTTTTTCCATGTTGATTACATAAATAAAGTCAATTTTATAGATCTATTTTTCTAAATATGTGAAAAAAAATTATCCTTATTCATTAAAAAATAATAAATTTAATATTATGATCAAATATCAAACACATTAAAGAATAAAAATGGCCTTATAAAATTATATTATTATTTTAAAAATAGTATTATTATATAAATCCATTTTATGAAAATAATCTTCCATTTTATTTTTAATATTTACTACATTAATTAAAATTATACACGAGTTTTCAAAAATAGAAAAATATTTTATCTTCATTTTTTAGACAAGTATTTACCTATATGATGATTTAAATGTTATTTTTATAATATAAGATACAAAAAGACTATTTTAGACATCATTGGTAGATTATGATATTATAATTTATGTCTTAATGATCCTGATGGTTAGATTTATATTACAATGGTCATATTTCTATTCCAATGAAAATATTTGAAATGATAATATATGTCCCACAACTTCTATAAATACCACATATCTCATTAATTATAAATTCATTTATAGATTATCTAGTGCTTATATATTTTCATATTAAAAATATATATTTCAAAAATAATACTTCTATTTAATTTCTTCTATCATTTGTTTTATCACCTTATAATATTTCACATTTCATAATAGAACATTAATTAGCTATCCAGTCTAGTTTCATTCATATTTTCATCAATGATTGAAACTTTTCACCAACTACTCCTTATAATAACGTTTATTATTTAACTATAAAACCTATATATTTAGTATATGTGAGGGATTTAGTATGCACATCCTAAATTAGGATACATGGAACCCATCATGTAATTGAGATTAGGTTGGTGGGAAGTTAATTTCAAAGTCTATTACTCTAATGTGAAAAAACCTGAATGGGGGTAATGTATTCAGGATTTATTATTACATTATTCCACAATATCAAAAAACTCTCCAATAGATATTTATATAGGATCACTTTATCACCAATTTCAAAATCTATGTCTCATTGATGATTGTTATCATAGGTCTTATATCAAATTTGAGTTTCCCTATTTTTTAAATAAATAGTCAGGACATTATTTTCCATTTCATAATCTATTTCAGGTCATATAATATTGTCTTCACAAGAATTATCCAAACAAATATACTTCATAATTCTCATTCCCATCATGGTCTTTATATAGATCCATTTGAATGATTTATTGGATGATATTAATATATGGGAAATCAACCAGATGATGTTGTTGATATCATTCTCCTTAAGAAGTCATAGAGAATGCTCAGGGAATGACGTAATGTTTTGAGATATTTTGATTAGATAGGCCATTAGTTATTGGGTGATAAGTTGTATTGAATATCATCATAGTGTTTATGTTATATAGGTTCTTTTTCTTGAAATTATAAGTAATTCTTGGATCTCAATCACTTACAATCTATATTAGTTTTTTCGTATAGCCTTATCACTTCCTTGATGTATATTTTCTCTTGTTGATCAAGTGATACTTCCACTAAATAGAAAATGAATTGAGTTTACATTATTAAGTGATACAATATGACCCAAATAGAATTATATATTTTTGTTATCATTAAAAGAACCAAGAAAACATACATGGTTACTTTATTTCCATTTTCATGTAGGTATGGTCATTGTTTAAATTATTCCCTTGGAACATTCATGATTCTACTTAAATTGTTGAAATCTAATAACATCTATGTGTATTATATGATCTCTTTATTCATATGATCCCACTAATAGTGTTGTCAAAGATCCTGGTACATATTCGTGTTCCATAGGTTGATTTATTATGTCAATCTATCTATGTAATTCAAAAAAACCTACTTCATTATAGGGATAGATGATACCTATAATCTGGAAATAATTCATACAACACTTTTTCCATCCATTTTCATCTATAAGGATATATCTTTTCATATATGTTCCAACAACATCAATTTTCTTAAAACAATTCATTGACTGTCCTTTATAATCAATAGAATTGAATGTTTAGAAATCACTAGAGCAATGTAAGGTGATGTTCTTTCCATAACGACATCTATTTTCCTCCATTAAAAGTATATGAATAGTTTTACCCTTTTTAATTCTAATCATTGTTAATGATTCAATATCTTATCTTCATATATCACCTTCTAAATTAGTCACCCTTTGTAGGATGTAATGGATTGAGTAGTAATAGTCCTTAATTAGCTATAAAAATTTTTATTGGACTATATTAATCTCTTTATATGTTACTATATGTTTGAAGCACATATGATATGTATATATTTCATACTTATCTCTATAGTGATAATTCCTCTAAATATTTAATTTGAATATCTATGAATCGAACACATAATCAAGTGTTGGATAGTTATTCTTAGTGACTTTTGACATCCTTGTGGTGTGGTCTATCACATTATAATTTTTGGTCAATATACTGTCTACTAACATCATTGAAGTAAAATATTATATCAGAAAAATTTCCCCACAATAGTTTAGTGTCAGTATTTTAATATATAAATTCATACTTTTTAATTACATTAATCATTAATCTTATTAATTAGCCCATAAAATATTTAATTTGATCATATATATCTATGATAATGGGTTTTAAAATCATGATAAGTTCATCAAAAATATTAAATAGTACCCATATAGTACAAGGATACTAAATTTATCTATTATAGATGTAGGTTTTGGACACTCCTCAGTCACCAATTCCTTCAAAAGATCAATATATATATATATATCAATTTTTAGCTCTCATAATTCCAAAATATTTATAATTTCATTATCCAAAACTCACATTTTCTATAATATTCATATAGATTGTCCTTTTTGAATGCCTTTATCATAGTAATAAAATGTTCCCCATGTTCTACCATTCTTATTGATTATATCAGACTATAAACAATATGATCTACCATAAACATGTCGAGGTAGTCTAAAAATAAAAGGAAATAGTCAAAAATATACTGATGGAAAATAAATGTGTCTAATATGATTCAAATTGATGTTTTAGTTTCCCTAAAGTGTCCAAAATGATGTCTTTGTAATATTTTCCACTTCACCCTTAATTGGTGATATCCTGACTGAAGGTCTGACATAGATATGTATCGTGACCCATTAATTTGAAAAAATTCATTAATCTGTAATTGGAGATACATAATCTATATCATGTTTTTTTAAGACCTTGATAATCAATATGGATGTAAAATTATAGTTTTTTAAGATTTAAAAATACATAATCTACTACAAAATATCATTTTTATTCTTCTAATCTATTATAGCGGGTATGGATCTATTTGGTAGCATATGGGGCTCATTTGGAGCCCCAAGTTTTATTTTTTTGATAGGAAAACTAATCCACATGGTTAGAGCCTAATTCATCTTCATGTATTTATGATTTTATCTCCCCATTTGCAGTATCTTCATGTGATCTATGTAATGACACAATACATTATATTTAAAATACCCACTGTGATTCAGTATAATTCCTTCTTATAGTTAATGAATGATTTTTCACTTTTTTGGTTTTATTTTTTCATTTTATATCTATTTTCCATTAAGGATTAGAACCATTGATAAAATAGTTTTTTAAAAATAAAAAAATAATTACTATTAATATAGTGTTATGATAAATATAATTGACAAGGACAATTGATGTAATGGAATCAATGAGTGGGATCTAACTCTATAAAGCCCATTTATCAGATCGTCTGGGAGAAATATAATAATTGTGCATTTACCCCACCCAATAAAAATCTATGATCTAATTTTTATATAATGATCGAAACTATTTATATAAAAATTTTATATTTATTGATATAACAACCCAAACCATGTACATTGATGTACCCAATTAAAATCTCACCATCCTAAACGATACCCTTAGGGACTTTTCTAGTGTAATAATGCTCTATGTCTTAGGACCATAATAAGGGAAATTTGAAAATCATATAGGAAAATGTATATATTTAATTCTTATTGTTGTGACAATGTAAATGTTTTTTATTTTTAATACAATAAAATATTTTTATTTTTTTGTAATATGAAATTTCAATCAATAGATTCCCTCTTCATTAATTAATTAATTAATTATAAAAATAAATTATATATAAATAAAATAACAAAATTAAATAAAATTTATTAAATATAAATGATACAGAAATTTTTAATAAGTCTAATATAATTATTATAACGTAATGAGAACTATTATTATTGAAGAACCCAACATAAGTCCATTATAGTCGATTATTCTTTTAAAATTTTAAAAAAATATATCTATAAAATAATTGTGATGAAATATATATTATTTTTGGAATTAGCGCATTAAATTAAGCAATTGTGATTTTTTCTTAATTTTATGAGATAGTTGAATTTTTAGGAAAATGTATATACAGTATAAATTTACGATGTGTATTATGGAATCATAATGAACCAAAAGTGATGTAAAAAATATATAAATTGTATCCAAGAAGAAATAACTATATACCATTTCATATAAAGTAATTCACATGTTATTTTAACAAATAAATAAATTGTTTATGATTATTTGAATTTCGATATTTTATTTTATGGTTTTAAAATCATTTTCATTTTGAACATCACCAACATCCATATCAGTAAGGGAAATATTTTAATGAGTTCAACCATTGGAGATTTAAAATAATTAAAAGAATTACGCTCTATATGAAACCATGTGAAGGAATATTTATAGGTTTGTGGATTTGATTACGTTATTATATAGGGTGCAAAACCAATGTTTGGGAAATACTAAAGAATACCGCTCACTTTTCCTACATAGACCCACATAATTTCCCCTTCCTATTTATTAAAAACCATTTATATTTTACTTATTATTCGATCCCCTCTATATATTACTCCCATGGTTCCCCAAAAATCTCAAAAATCTCCACCAAATCATTTGAAATCACCCTCTTATGTTAAGAGACCTCTGTTCATTTCCATTTAAAAAACATACATTCTATTTAATGTTTTTATTCTAAATTATATACTTAGTAATGAATTTATAGAAGTAAAATTATAGTACTCTTTATTTCATAATAATTAAATATCATCTATCCCATTAATTTATACCCATTACTTAAGCTATTACTTTGGAAAAAAAATTTAATGGATCCTCCATTTCTCATTTTTATTCGAGGATCATGTTTACGAAATTCACGTTTTCATAAAATTATTACTAATGGGTTATGATATTACATAACCTAATTACTGATATCATGATTTACAAATTTTATGTGTCTCCATTCACTCTTATTATTCACTCTAATGTTTAATTATGTACCCCTGTTAGTTTACTGAAATTACCCTATAGTTTTCCATGCCATGTTTTAATCAACACACCCTCCTTGTAATATGAATATTAACTATGAAATTTTAATTTTTTATTATGATATTATATATATCTAATATCTCCCTTTTAACTTAAATGTGATGATATATACCCTTCCCTCCAATTGAAATATTTTATGAATCTATAGGTAATATCATTATTCTTACAAAATGACACAATGAATTTTCATTTGGAACATTTCTATGGTGAATACCAAAACAAATTTACAAAAAAAGGTATTAAAATATTAGTAAATATATTTCATATATTGGTTAATTACATGTATTTAAAACAAAATATGTAGTTATATGATTAAATGTGATGAAGTATTTTTTATATAAAATTATGTAAGTTGAATAATTATGAATTTACATGATATGAATTGCTGTGCGTGCATAGAATTTTATAACAATTTAATGAATTAGGTAACATTTTAGTCTCATGGGATGCCAATTATAGGATTAGAGAGTAAACCTTGTCCATTACGAGACTTTTCACATCATTTTATGATTTCTTGGTGGCCAACCATGACCTACAATCATGACATCATACTTAATGTTGTAGTCACATTATCATGATGCTTTAATGATATCATGTTGTATAATTTTTTATTCTTCATATTTATTACACTAAACTATTATATGCCACATTTAAATTACTATTGTTTATTATGTAATACATTTCTGGTTTTAGGATTTTTTTATTCCCTTACTGTGATTTATTGCTCACCTATTTCTTATGTATGTCCTAAGGATATCCTATGATGTTTTTCAAAAGATGAAATATTATGATCATGTTATGTAATTTTTCAATACTTCTAATATTCAACCCATTTATATAATGTTATGTAACATGCCTATATACCCAATGATAATATAAATATCTATCTTAGGTGTTGTTTCATGTGTATTCCTATGAGAACATCAATGAATTTAGTTTTAGTAAAAAAAGAATTTTTCATAAAATAATATTGAATATTTTTATATGATTTGTCTTTTATTATGATTTCTCTAATTAAACATTTAATTTTATGAAAATAAATGTTGGAAGTTTATCCACCAAACAATAGTAGGTGGTCTAGATTTTTCCCTTAAATTATCTTATTTTTATATGTTGCATCATTACATCGCACACATTAACCTTACAATGATGCCTCATTAATATAAAATTAACTAAATATAATGATATATCATTTCTAGGTTTACACGTAGTAACCATAAAATCATTTTCAAAGGATGAACCCCTCAGCATGATTCCTCCCAAATGGTGTGCCTTCTAAAATGTCATAAGATTCACATTCTATGGAATTAAATTAAACAGAAATTTCAGTGTGTTCGATTGACCTTATTAACGAAATATATTTTTAATTAAACCAAAAAATGGAAGACAATGTTAATATTCCATTACTCTTCTTGTCATATCATTAATTAACAACATTAATGGAATCTGAAAAAATGACCAAAATTTGAAAATGAATGATATTATTTTAATTATTTCTAAAACCATTCCATTACTACAATTCATGGTATTTACGATGGTACCAATTAGGGACACCTTGGAGGGTACTACCACAATTCAAAATTTAGAAATTTTGACTGAAGTGAAACGAATCAGAAGTGATTCATTGTTTATTTTATATAATTCATTGTATGATCTAATTAAGAAGATTCCATTACATTACCATTGAGTGAAAACAAATTCCATGAAGATTAAAATAGAATGGCTTAGTGGAAAATGTTGTTATACCATTCCACAAACAATACATGGTTCTCTATTTATTATACTATAGAGGGAACATAGAGTTTTAGCTATAAAATAACCTGAGAATGATATAATGGATCCTTATATATAAATCATTGGATAGACTTCCATGTACATCAAAATTATAGTGAACCAGAAGTGGTAACTGAGCTAATTTTAATGGAACACCTTGGACGAGCCCAAAATGACATCTAAATAAAAACAAGTATGTGTATTACAAGACAAAGAACATTGTTGGGTTCATTCCATGCTTTAAAATTGAATTTTATAATGAGCCAAATTTATCTCCAAAACTATAATGCACAATATTTATTAAATACCTTAATAAGTATGTATTGACGCTTTGGGATTACCCCTTGGGTCTTTAATATTACCACATATCTATATATATCATCATATATGTATATTTGTATAAATGAAATATATATAGAAATTTATATATTGACATATACGTGTAGGAAGAAATCCATTTGAAGAAATCTGGATTAAGTTGAAGTTGGTAGTTTTAGTTGGGTGTCCCGTGAGGAACTCGTTCCAAAGTAATTTATTGATTTATTATCTTATATTTATTACAATCTGAACACTTATCATTCCATATGCACTGACATTATAGTTCTAGATGTTATAGGTGGTTTAAAAGTTTGTATGTTGTACACCTTATTAATTAAGTCGATTAGTAAAAAAAAAGTGTGTATGTATGTAGTAAGTGACAAAGGGAAGCATACTTTCTTAGATGCTTAAAATTTTTTCCTCGGATGGAGTTTTAGAGAAGAGGATTGAGTCAATTATTATGATTCTAATGGAGGTATCTTTTATAATTTTTTATAGAATGATGTGTATTCATGTAACGTGATATCCCACTGTCTTCCCCAATTATATAGCATTAGGACATTATAATCATTTCTTATATAATATTGACCAAATTTTAACCATTTCATTTGTATGTTTATTTATTATTAATATTTATCATTGTATTATACAACTTTTGTGTACACATATCTTGTAGGTGTTTCCTACCCACTATACCGTTATAGTCTATCAATGCTAGCCAACAACATGTTTCATGTTTGGAGTAACAGTTGATGTCTTGTGGACAACTAGGTTCAGTTACATATAATTTATCTTTTTATGTGATGATATAATGTGGAATATGATTTTTTTTCTATTTTTACTATTAGTTGGGTTTTCTTAAAGGAGACTATGAATGTGTTAGTAATGAGCATGATCCTATGAGTACCAAAACAATGTAAAAAATAATTCCCAATTAATATGGATGGGATATTTTTTTATTTTTTTATTCTGGTTAAATTTGAAATGATTTCACCATTGGGTGACTTAAATTAATTTTGAAATTTTATAATATAATTTTTTTTATTTTACCTTGGACTAATGAGGTAATGGGGTATCATCTCATAAGACATTATATGAACTTGAGTTTTCACATGTTAATAATATTCTACCCCCTATTTATATACTATATATATATTGTATATTGTATATTATACGTACCTTGATTTTTTTTAAAAATGTTTTATTTCAAAATTTTTTAACATTTCTTGAATGGAATAACTATTTATATTAATTAAAGTGTCCACATAATCATAAACAGTGGTTTCCTATATATCATGACATTGAAACATTAAGTAACAAATTATTCAATGTTTGGAGCATTAACCCCTTGTTCCATCAGCTCAAACATTAGATGATTTCGGTTACGTGAATTCCAATTATAATTTATGAAGAATGTACTTTTATAAATTGGTAATGGTAATTCATTTAACCAAATAATTTATTACAACATGTTACATCTCATTAATAATTAATTGGGTCATTTCATAGTTAAATAACATTCAAATAATTACAAATAAATAATTTTCCATTAAAACCTAGGGATAGTGATTCATCTATCTAGATTATGATATTGATGTAAAAATAAATGACAATGTACTTAAATAAAATTAAATTATAAATAAATTGGATTCCATTAATTTGGGATTACAATTTTAATGTATTTTTTTCCAAATATCTCATTCATTTGAAAATATATATTCTTAAACAACACCTATGTAATGTGATAACATGACCATGTCATTAAAAGGCTAGTGAGAACTGGGTAGTGTATCTTGTGACCTATTTAGTTTAATGTTACATACACTTTGTTTTAGAAGTAGGAGGAGGGTTTTGAATCTTATATAGGAAGGTGGGAATATTTGATATTATGATATCTAGGAATCTATCAATGTTAAATATTATCCAAGGAGAGAGTTTTTAAATTGTAGACCTATGCCATCATGATATCCCAAGGTCATATGCAACGAGGGTTGTGAAGATCGGCCTTCAAAGTTGGTGGCCCCTAAGCCACTAGTATTGCCTCATATGGTGAAATTTTTGGTTCCACCCCTATTCAACAAATGGGTTCCAATACTCATTTCTGAGAGTGATTCATACATTTCATGAAGTCTTTATAGAAAACCCCATTTCCTACCCCTACTATGGTAGAGTTAAAATGAGAATTTCCGAAGCAACATCCTTCCACATTCTCAAGAGATAGTGGCCATTAGGATTTTTGAGTCATGGATAATGTCCTATTTATCCATATTGTAGAATTTAAATGCAACCCTGGAGTAGAGGTTCAATATTGAATCCTATATACTTCATGATTCAGCTTTTTTATTTCATGGCTTTGTCACCCATGTTGTCCAATAACAGGTTATGATATGGGTATTATTTTTGTTATCCTTCTATGACTTCATATTCCATTGGAATATAATAGTTGACCATGTAAGTGAACTTATAAATATTCAGAAGTATTCTTCATGATTGATGGAGTACTAACTGTGTTTCACTTTTCTTCAACAATTCACAATGACACTTACCAGTGATGAGTTGATGGTAATGAGACAATTTGAGGATGGGATTACGTATGTCATCTAATTGTAGATAAATGTATTCCTATAGACCAAAATTTCTAAGAGAGTGAATGAGTTCATCACCACTAAGTAGAACCCCTGGGATTTTGGAAATGTGATCCATGAAAGATCAACATTGATATAGAGATGCAAATCATCTAGAAACAAGATTCATAACATAGTGTCTTAAAATAGAGGTATATCTAGTCAAATATCATGCAGTAACAGTTAAATATTTTTTCACTAGTGTCGTAGGATCATCCTAAATAATCCCCTTTGTATGAAGGACCCAATTGAGTTTTGTTCTTATAATTGGATTGGACACCTTTAGAGTTTTTTTAACATTCCCTCTAGTACATTGTACAAATGAGTTTGTACCGACATTGCATTAAGGTATAGGATCAATATCCCCTAATTCGGAATCGATTTGGGATACTACAAGACATTCATGTAGGGGAGGTGGACATGGACAAGGTACATAGACATCAGATATAAAGAGCCTATATGGTGGACCATCACATATTAGCTTCGTTGGATCTCAAGGAGGAGGATCTTACTATATCTATGTTGGAAACCTACTCACAAAGAGCGTAGTACAATGAAATATTGAGTTAGATGAATTATAGTAGTATCCTATAAAATAATTTTTACCTTATTAGAGAGAGGATATATTTATTAATTTGCATATATATAAATTATTGAATTTATGGGCACAGGAATAGGGTAATTATGTGGCATAATGATTCATGAAACACTATTGGGAATCTGAAAAGAGAGCATATGTGGAGGTAAGGGATACTCTCTTTAGAAGAGAGAATATATTTTAGTATAGCATCACATTTACATTTACGTGACTATATTTGGCATCATAGTATATATGGAATGGTTGGTATCTTATCATGATCATGTTGATTTATATCATTTGTTGGTGTCTTTTAAATCTCACAGTGGTTCTATATACATTCATAATGTTTAATGGGATGTCTAGGAGAAGTCCACAATGACCTAATCATCATGGTATTGGTAATGTGATAGACCATATTTCATGTATTATCATTATATGTAAAATAACATTACGTGTGGATTTCCCTCTAATAGTGGACTGCTTAATTGTTATTTTCACTGATGACTTTTTGGGACTACCTCTTGAGAGTGAGATGGAGTTCACTATTTATCTTCTTCCTAGAGTGGTACCACTTTATATTCCTCCATAATTTGTGTAACATACAATGATTCATGAAAATAAGTAGATTTTAGAGGATTTTTTCCATGGTGTTCACCAATTATATTCTCTATAATGAATGATGGAACCCGCCGGATTTTTGTATATAATTAGAGATTGACCAATACTACAGTAATGAACCATTATAAATTATATTAAAAAGATGAAATATTTTTCCATTTACAAAGTGTGATGTATTTCACCATAATTTTTTTGCGGTTGAATTACCATAATGTTCAGGTTATTCCATCAGATATACTATGTACAATGTTCTGGGGAAGATGTGGCTTGTATGAGTATCTGGTTATGGAATTTGGTCATATATATGTTCTAAACACATTCATATCCATGGGGAATTGTTTTTTCAAAAATTATATGGATTAATAGTTTGTAAAAATCATGAAAAATATCATGTTTTATTCTTCAACTCGACATAATAAAGAAAATCATATTGTGATCATGTTGAATACACTATTATATCTATAACTATAAGCTATTCTCACCATATTCCATTGATGGATCAATATGGTTCACTTTTTTACATCATAAAAAAGTAATGAGTTCTAATTTACTGAGAAAAGATGATATATGTAGTACCTCAGGACATGTGAAATAATGTTTTTGACCTACATATTTTCATGGCGATGGCTATATATTATAGCTATTTCATTCAAGACATCCCATATATATCAATTATAACAGTCTTCACTAAAAATGGTATAATAATTTTCTTATATAAATTATTCAATGGTTAATTTCACGATTTGATAGGAAAATTGAATTTAGTTTTGATCTAGCTTCTTCAATTTTTGGGTAGCAGACATACATTTTTTTTAATGCATCTGGAATCGGTCAAGGATTTTTTATAATAAAAGAAAATATATCTGTTAATTATTAGACCCTCTTGATGAGACCACATGAGTAGAGTAAAATTTTGAATGATCTCATGCTACGAGTTGTGGTTCATGCTTTATGTAGTTGGATGAATAATCTATTAGGCTAATGGTTAATCAGTTACATAATTTGAAAAGTTATAATATACATTTCTATATAGACATATTTGTATCTCCAAAATCATTGGTGGTTATAATAAATAAATTTATTAAACATTAACCTATCTTATAAACCCATAACAAGAAATGAAGTAATTGATTCCCTGACTTAGAAGACTCATACACTTGTCTCTTAAGTGGCATGTAGTGAGTGTCTGCTGAAGGCCCTATTTTCTAAGATGCACTGTAGGTTCATGAATATGATGGAAAGCCTATTTTGGTAGCATTGGTGATAACATATTTCGGTCTATAACTAGTATGTATGTGACTTATTTTAGATATTGATGGCCTAGTCCAGCATGAGTTTTTTTATGAAATAACCATCCACTAGGTTTTGTTATTAATGAGGATGAGATATAGATCAATAGTTGAGCAATCTGGGTTTCTTCAAACATACATGATGAATTTATGTGCACGTCTCACAACACTTTTCAAGATGATCAAACTAGGATAACCAATATTTAATGAGACATATTCCATTATTATTGGTTGGCTAGTCTAAAAAGGATTATTTAATGTTTTATCACATGGTATTCCACATATCAGTAGGTGAAGGAATATCACTAGCTACATAGAGCACATTTACAGACCCTGTCAATTACTGAGTGGAAATGGGATGTCATCTGCAAGAATTTCACAATGGGCTTTTCGAGACCCCATAAAGGTATCAATATAGTCTATGTAATCATTAATAGGTTAACCAAGATTGTGAACATTCTAGCGATAAAAGAGTCCATTTCAATATATTATCTTGGGAGGATATACATTAAGAAGATTATACGCATTCATCATGTTCCCCATTCTATTTTATCATACAACGATGCTCAATTTACAGCCAATTTCGATTCTGAGTAGTAGAAGGAACCCGTTTTACTAGTTTATCTAGGTACATCATAACACCCTCATACTGATTCCCAGTATGAGTACACTGTAAAATTGTTAGAGGAAATGTGGTGAGCATAATTCCATTATTATGGAGGTTTCTGGGAAAACAACCACAAATTTATTTTTCCAAGAACAAAAAAAATTAAGAACATATTCATATTGATCCCTTCAAGAACCTAGATGATAGGCCTTGCTGTTCACCCTTGAGGTGGTTAGAGGTAGGTGGGGAATCCCTACTGGGTCCTCATCTTGTTCACAGGACTTCAGAGAAGGCACATTTTATTCAATAAATGTATGTCTACATCTCAGTCAAGGAATAATTCTTATATCAATAATTATCATTTTCCACTAATGATCAAGGTAGAATACTAGTTATTTATATGAATTTCTATTATATATTTTCATATAATTAATTGGATCAAGGGAAATCTATCACAATGTTACATTGGTCCATTTCAGATAATCTAGATAGTGTGGCCGAGAAAATATCAATTGATATTTCCATAAGGGTTTTAGGATAAGAAAATAGTCTTCCATGCATCACGTCTTCTCCATTATAATCATGAAACATATAATAAATATTTCCATGAGATATTAGGATGTAGGTATATTTTTTTCTTTGTGAATCACCCTATATGTATCCATGATTTTAGAATAATAGATCTCTGAGGTATGTCACTTCCCCTAGTATTGGTGTTTTGGAATCATGAGAGAATAGAGGACGATACATGGGAGTGAGAGGCCAATGTAATTTCTCAGTGGATATAAGATTTCTTATATGATGCTTTACCACCTTATAAGGGAAAATCAATGATGTATTTTTTATGGAGGAGACGATGTATTGTTCTAGAATTTTTATAGAGGTATGTGCCCATAAACTATTTTTCAAAACCTCCAATTTTATGAAACTAATGTGATTAAGAGTCTAAGGACTTGTTCTTGAGAATTAGAGGTTCCTCCAAATTCCAAATCATCATGTTATAGATTGGAATAATTAAACACAATATTAGAACATGGAAAGGGATAAACATGTGACCCTATAATAAGGGGGATTTAATAAACTACATTGTCGAGCATAGTTACTAGAAACCAAGAACCATAGGTTGGATTATTTTGTGGGGTCATCTAATGGCCTAGAATGTGTAGTATTGTTTATTAAACAATATTCCTAGGTTTAAACCATCGGTTCCACTTATCCAGCGGTGTATAATGTATTGGAGTTATAGTTTGGAAAACCAAGTGTCCCAACCATGACCGTATTAAATTTATTTTAAAATATGAATTTCCACTAAATTCTTTAATGTTATCTCCATTTATTTTTATTCCCATTCACTTGAATGACAGATCCATTCCATTGAGCTCTAACACATACTCCAACTTATTCATTGAACATTTTCCTTCTTCAAGAATCTAATTCATTCAACATCAGTTATGTTGGATATCCAATACATAGAAAATAATTCATCTCCCTTCCTTATATGATTATCACACAATATTTTTCACAATTTTGATGTGATCTACAATACCGTTTTCATTTAATTTAGATATTTCACTAATTTCACCTATTCTACATAGAATATAAACATGATATTTCTAAGGGTTCATTTAAAAAACTAATTTATATGGTCTTATTCCATTTCAATAATGTTTATTACTTGATATATTTTTATGTTATGCCCCATGGAAGACACTTCCTATGATTGATCATAAATATATAAATAATTAAATAAAATTATGTTTTCTTGATTCATATAATCCCATAAAACACAATACTATTATAATAGGATGACCACCTTGGTGTGAGAAACACCTAAGGGAGTGCCATCATTAAATCCCAATGTGCCTCATTATTTGAAATTATATTTTACCACATATTGTGGTGTGGCAATTTTACCTCATGAATGTACTGTATTTTTAATCGAAAAAATATAAATTTGTATAAAATATGCACAAACATTTTCTCTTATTATTTTATCTTGGATTAACCATATTAAATAAATTAGAATACATGACTAAAATGAATCATTCAATTTTGTGTGTTTAATCCTAGTTATAATCAATTATTTTACATAATAACAAGGTAAATCTAGGGGTTGGGATTAAGGACTCATTGGATAGCCTCATCGAGTATTAGAATTTCTAAATTGTTATATAATTGATAAATTATGGGAGATATAGTGTTTTTTTATAGAATACCATAGATCAAAACACTAGGAGGATTCCCTTACTTTACCAATTAGTGAAAAAAAATGATATCTATTTGACTACATTGGAATGTCTAAGTGGGAATTCTTTTTATACTATTCCACAAGTGATTCCAAGTTCTCTATGAGGTATATCATTGAAGGGATTAGATGGTATTACCTATATCCTATTCTAAGAGTGATATATGGGTTACTTATGTGTAACTCAATAGATGTAATCCTATGGTTATGGGTTTATAGTATTCATGGATCGATTCCTTGGTTAATTATTATGGAACTCCAGGGAACATGCTTGAAATCCAACTAATTAAAAATATTCATGCATCCTAAATTCCAAAGAACATGGTTAAGTTAAATCCTCAATTTAAACATGAATTTTATGTTATCCAATTTTTATCTATGTTCTTATACTACATGAGAGTTATAAAACCCCCTTATATGTATTTATGGAATCCTTAGGCATACCCTTGAGTCTATAATATTATTATGTATCTATATAGATACACATATATTTCTATATTCATGTGAAAAATATATATAAATACCTATAGATATATTAATATATATGCATGGTGACATTTTTTTAGAGATATATTGCTTGGATTGTATATGGTAATATCATAAAAAGTATCCTATAAGAAACACATACTAGTGAGATTTATTCATTCATTGTTTTATTTTAATTGTTTTTTACATTACTCGTTCATATGTATATGATGGATAGTTCTTAACACCATTGGTGGTGTGCTACTGAGTATTAGTCACACCATATTCAGGCACCCAATTGGTGCTCAAATGTACTATATTGATGTAGGTATGGATTAAGGGAATCGTCATGTTTTTGATTTTTAAAATACTATCAAAGGATGCAGTATAGGCGTAGAGGACCATGCTTATTTCATGAATCATGTTAAGGAAGATTTTGGTCCATTTTATTTTAGTATAAGAATTTTTATACACATGTACCCCTATATATTGGATGCTTCCCATTTTTATAGAGTTAACTAATTACCATAATTTTTAATATGAAACTGACTCTATTTCAGATGAGTATTATATCTCAGTATTTATTACCATTAAATTATTTCACTAATGTTTACTTTTGTGGTATACTTTGATCTTGAAAGTATAGTATTCCCACATTAACACTATAGACCTACATTGGTAGTTAGAATACTCTATTGTATGAGGAGGTTCACTTGAGTTCATGTGGATGTCTAGGTTTGGGTATATATAAGAGGACCGGGTCCATGATGCTACAATATAGGGGCATCGAACCATTGTTTTTCATGATGAAGAGGACTAATAGGCCCCATAATGAAGCACTTGGGTATACATAGACCCTTTCCATATTCACTTATAACTAGTTATTATGTTCTTCCAATTTAATTTTGGTTTTTCGATATGGAATGTTAGATATAGGCAGAGTCCATGTAGAATTTTAACTGATACCACATACTTGTAGTTTGGGGAAAACACATGAAACTAATTAAGGAATACTTTATTATAGTCACGCAAAATATTCATGTCATGAAGCATGATTCTATCCTATGTGTCATACATTTTCACAAGATATCCTTACTCATAGGGAAATTATATGAATTTTTTAGAAAATTATTCTAACATATTTTTAACCTCCTCATTTCACATGTATGTAATATATGTGATATTCAAGATGTGGAGAGTATTTATGCAATATTGGTTGTTGATTTTGGATTTATATAAGGTTGTCCAATATAATACCTATATAGCATCAAATAACACTAATGGATGTATGAAAATATTTCTTGGGAGTTTAAACCCAAAAAAAACAATAGAGGTGTTGTTCCTTACATATAATGGAATAATTTTCTTTTTTCATCGATAACTCAACCTCCCAGATTTTTAGGTGATGTTTGAAAATTTCTAATAACAATAATAATGGGGAATAATATTGCATAATTATATTCTTCAATTAATTGGTAACATTGGATAATAGGCTAAGGTTTGATCAGAACCATCATTCATTCCTCTATATTATGCAGCTTATCCATCTCACCTTGAAATTGATGATCCTAATACCACTCTTTTCCTAAATTTTTTTTATGTACTCATTCCCTTGAGATATTTTCTTGGATGTTTCTTTCTACACCATCTCAACATAGGAAGTGTGGTTTTATTTTCTCTATGTGATTTAATTATTTATGAACTTAATTTAAACTACACTGTCATGTTTGTATCCCTATATTCATTAAGGGACTAATAATACCCATTGTTTGTCTCTACCTTCAGGTTACAAAAAACCAGTCCATATAATTCAAAGTCTCAAATCAAAAAAAAATTTACTTGGACTTTATCCTAAAAATAAGTTGTCCACATTAATTCAGTTCCACCACAATGATGAAGGTATAAAATGAAACCATTTTTATGATTCCATTATAATCCATAAATGATTATCTTCTATTCACATCAGTTAATGGGAAATATAACACTCAAGGGTTTACATTAGTAAGTAAATGTTTTGTCCAAAATATATTGTCAAAATGAGACAATTTGTGAGACTTTATACATGACATGATTTAATTTTTTTTTAATTTTAAAATTACCCAAAAAAATCAATTTTTGTATTCATAAAAAAATTAATCATGTATTCATATTGATTTTTTTCTAAAATGGTCATTTTTAGTCATAAACTAAAAATGTCAAAAAAACATGTAAGTATTATTACATTATCATTATGTCAAAATAATGTATGAATTTATAAAAACACTTATTTAATCAAATATGAATATAAGGAAAACAAATTAACATTATAAATTTTTTTTTCTTTAATTATAAAACCTATGGAAAGAAATTAGTACTAATTGAACTTTTATGCAAATATATATACTATTTCTTGGTCTTTTTTTGAGTCTCATATTTTCAAAGGTGGTACTTGTTCCCTTGAAATGCTAAAATCCAACATTTTTTTGATATATCAATTTCATTCATTAAAATCTGTTTCCAACATTCATTTATCTTGTATATATATATATATATTTAAATATTCAAAAAATCTCTAAAAACTATTTTTATGAATTTTATGTAAATTTACATTGAAAGTAAATTTTTACACATTTATAATGAGTATATTATAAATAAAATTAATATTTTAATTTAGATGTTTGAAATTAAGTGATATTTTTTCCTATACATTTTCACTATAAAAAATTACTATGGTTGGATGTTAATTACCATGGTAAGATTAAATTAGATTAAAAGATAAAATGTTAACTAATGTAGGTCTCAAAAGGTATTGGTTGAGGTGAATTTTTACACAAAATACAATGGCTCATACTCTTTTTCCCTTTTATGTAATTTAAAACTTTTATAGTAACCTTATATTATTGGAAATTCTAGGTTAGTCCCAAAAATTCCATTTCCTTCACTTTTAAAATGGTAGTGTCTTCACCACTTCAAGACACACAACAAATCTGAATTTCTTTATGAAACTGTATGATTATTAACTTCCTAGTTCCTTATCCCACTTTCACAATCCTCTAGTAACACGTAGTTATCATATGATCATAAAATCCAATGAAACATCTATAGAAAATTCTAGTCCACAATGTGAGTATGATGAACTACATTGTTTTATTCATAAATATTTAACTTTAAAATGATTCTATAAATATTAGTAAAGTTATATTATTATCAGTTACATAGATTAATGTCAATATATTATGGTTATTACAATTATTTATTCAGATAATTCATACATTATGATAAAAATTGGTGTTCCTTCATTCTACAGACTACAGACCCCATGATACAATGTGTTCTATTATTATTCACCTCATTAAAAGTTTGGATATAAAGAGGGTATTAATGTAAAATATGTTTTTAGGATAACATTACAATTTAGGTTCATATAACATCATAAAATATTAATTATATGAATAACATAGAATCATCATTTATTTAAATAAGCATAATAAAAGGAAACTATTTTATTAAAATGGGTCAGGTTTTTATATCAATTTATTCTAAATCTTCATTATTATAATTAAAATTAATTACACTAATAAATATTAAATAATATCATTATTCTATATTATATTTTTATTATATTAATACTGCCACATAATAATCCATTAAATCGTTGTATGTTCATGATTTGGTCAATTTAACAACCAACTTGAACCATACCTTGAATTAATACAACAAATGACTATGATAACATAATTAATCATGAAAGAATATATAAATTTTTAAATATAGGTTTTATGTTTATGTATATATTATTCCAATATCTAATTAATCAATAAAGGAAACATTATTCATCTGTCTGAAATAAAAAAAATTATTATCACCAACATTATTTTCAAGGATAAGGTCAAAGACACACATGAATAGAATTTGATACATATAAAATTTTTATAAATCATACTTAATAGAATCATTAATGATCATATAATAATTCACAATATACGAAGAATGAATACACACACTACTATAAACAAACTATTAAAAAGTCGAAACTATAAAATTGATATGGGAAACCAAAAGAATCCAAATAAGGAATTGAAATATATAATTATTGTCAATGAAAATTTATTTGAATATTGTTTTTCACTTATATATTAATATATCTATATTTATGATACATTAAGAAAAATATGGTATTATGAATTATGGATAACATTTAAGGGTTCTGTGTCTCAAATTCAACTATTTGAAACATTTTCTAAGGTACCCCAAATTTAATTTATATAGTTTATATAATAACTATTTTATATGATTTATCATTAAATTAAATTACTCAATTTTTTATGATCATATTTAATATATAGTTTTTAATATGGTATTATTGAATTTCTTCTCACTCAAAAAGTGAGGTTCTCTAACATGGTATTTATTGTCTTGGGCTCATGTTGTAATCACCACAAATTTTATATTTCATTGTTCATACAATTATGTGGATGAATTATTGAATTTTAATCAAGTGATTTGTATGATATATAAGTATATATTTTTATATATTGTTAGTATTATTTTGTATCACGATCTTTCTTTTCATAGTGTAATAATCATCTAGGGTTTCTTTAATGTTAATGGTTTTTCAATTCACATGAGAAAACATCTATATTAGCATACTATAATGTGGATATAGATATAGAATAAATTCACCATTGGAAAATGAAAACAAAAAAGGATGAATTATAATTTACTCAATCATAACCCTAATGCATGATGATTGGGCTTGAGACTACACATATAATGTGACACTCCTAAGAGATGTGATTTGAAATATTTAGATGGTATTAATTAACAATGACGAAGGATTTTGGCTACCATTACCTTGGAATAATACTAATTCAATCTATTGAATCCAATTATTATCTTAAATATATATTTTGAAAACTTTGTATACCCTCAATAATATACAACTTTGATATGTGTAATTCATAGTACCTTGATGATACCTCATGACTTCCATGTTTATTGTGGGTCATTCTCCATGACATAAACATTAATCTATTTAATGGGGTGGTTTTTAATATCTATTTTCCTCCTTATATAAAATGAAAATATATGATTAGTAATTGTTTCCTCATTTAGTTTAATAATGGTCTTGATGACTCTTATGGTCAATGAATTAGACCTAATATGCACATGGTTGGGGCCTAAAAATATATATCCCCTTAATGAATTACCATTTATTATGAGAAAAATATATTTGTATTTTGTGTGTCATTCTTCCCCTAAAATAATAACTTATTAAAAAAACTCAAGGGGAGGTAATTTTTCTTATCATATTCCACTAAAATCATGTTTTTGATGTTTTTTATTTCTTCATTATACTTATATCAAAATAATGATTATTGTTATCTAGTTTTTTGTCATTTACATTAATCGATATAAAAAACCATCAGTATCACATAATTATGGATTTATATTTTTCATTTATTCTAATCATATCAATTATTCTGTGTTTATGTTATATAACATACTGTTGTATGATACCCCTCACATAGTAACCGATATCACACTTGTTTGAAATATATTCACTTTAAAACAGATAAAGAGAATATTTATATTTTTCAAGGATATATTGTAATGGATAATCAGATATTAAAAATATTATCATTTCTTATCTTATTTTTCAAAAGTTAAAATATTCATAAATATATTCTTCCAAAACTAGTTAATGGTTATTTTATTCAGGAAATGTTATACTTTATACTAATAATGTATTATAACCACCTTTCTGTGTTTTTTAGTTAGGGATGTTACATAACCCCTTCTTTATTTATATATTGGTAGTTTATGGAAAATATTAATTTAAAAACAATAATTCTTCCCATTTTAGGGATTCAATTTCACTGTTCTAATTTTTTTCATGATTAGTTTCCACCAATGATCATCTTCTCCCTCATGAATATATATTACCGATATAACTTCCTCCTACTAAATGATTTGGATGGTAGATAATGTATTATTCAGGCCACATGGCCTTGGGCCTTCGGGCTATGTATTGGGTCTCCCTCTACCCTCTAAAAGAGGTCTTTTCTTTAAATAATAAATTGAGGCTTTGGCCCCAACCTTTAAAAAAATCCATTATTATTTGATTATGGGATAATAAGATCTACTAAACACAGGATTAATTTTTCAAATAAACATCTCACCATAACTGAACTATAAGATTAGAAGTATAGAATTCCACATGTTAAATGTTATTAATAAAAATATGAGATATTTTTTCTCTCACTATTATTTATTTATTTAATCCTCCTAAAATCCGTATTCTAATCTCATTAGATAAATCATCAAATTTATAATCACATAGATTGTTGTAATGAGTCCAAATTTTTTAAAATGATAGATAAAATAATGGGTAATTGCAGATTAGAATGATAAAACTAATAAACATATAAAAAGGGAAAAAATGATGTTAGAAATTATAACATATAAATTATCTATATACCCTTAATTATGAGTCCCAATGTTTCAATATATGTTATCCATGAGAATATTACTATTATTTTTTCTAGCCAGAAAATAAATTAAATTCCTTCTTAATGACTCAAAAAAGTATATGAATTTACAAAGGAATATCTCCTATGATTTTTAAACATGGTGTTCATAAAGTTAACCTTTTCATAAACCGTGAAAATGTCATGTCAATATCAAATAATCCCATTAATTTTTATTAACAAAATGAATATATAATCCAAGTCCAACTATAATTGAAATTTATATAAAAGGATTCATTGTATTTAAGGCACTCATTCTATAATTAAAATAATTTATATACTTTATTCAATACTCAAACTATCCCAACGGTTTTAACAAATATATTTTCTACACCCAAAGACATCATAGTATGTTATTTTTTTATTGTAATTCTATATCTTCCGATACACGCAACTCTGAGTTTGAGCGCATCACGACATACCAAACTAGCCGTTTAAAAAGTGGTTATGAAAAGAATTAAATGAATTCAGAATTTTATATATTCCATTTAATTTTAGAATTCATATAATATATTTCATAGATATAATATAAGAACAGATTCATTTTTTCAGTGAAAAGATGTATTTTTCAAAAAATGCAATTTTACCTCTTTCTAATGGATAACCCCTTTTATGACCAATATTTGATACATTTATATATTCAATTTTTTGAAATTAAATTATTCATTAGAATCAGGACATAAAATTTAATTTTAGATAAATTTTTGGTACATTTTTGATAACTTTCATATTTTGATGAATAACGAAAAAACTAAATTTTAATTGAATTTTTTTAATAGAAATAGTTTAATGGGTTAAATTATACATTTGAATGGTTTGAATGTATAATTAGATTATATTTTTACAATTTAATAATTTTTTTGTCATTATATTTGTAACACCCCGACCCCAAAAGCCAAGAGTTGGTGCATTATTACATATCATTGGCATGATCATAAAAGATCATGTCTTGAAAGAGCGGTCAGTTTACTAGCCTTGGAAACACTAGATACATTCATAAGTCTTACATTATATGATAAAATGGAAAAATAAAACAAGATTGTTTGCATAGACAACACTAAGATCCCATTGACTATCCTGGGATGTCAGTCATAATATACTACGTTGTATCCTGGGAAAAATGAAACATAGAAAGGGGAGAGATCAGATGATTATTAAGTATAACAATATAGTGGAAACGTTCCTAAATAAGCATAAACATTTAAGAAATTTATAACCAAAAATAAATCCTTATAAACTTGAACATCAGCATAACATGGAAAAAATAAAATGAAATAATGCCATTTAATAACTCACATAGATATTCTACTAGTCGAATAATCACATGCAATATCAATAACCACTTTAATAATGATGGAATGCATAATGCCAGACTATAATAACCACATAGTCAAGGCCTTGTGCCAAGAATAAAAATAAGATTATGTCAAGGACTTATTCCAAGACACTAGTTTGTCTAATGAGACCTACCAATACATCTAGGAGCTATAGCGGGATCCACCCATCACTTACTATGTCCAATGTATTTCACACATGAACATGTTTAAGCACAACATAAAAATTCGTATTAAAACTAGAATACGAAATGTCAATACATTATTTATAAACCATCAATGGTATAAAAATAGAACATCCACAGTCAAGAAGAACTCATTCAATACAATATGGAAGACTGTATTTTAACTGATTAACCTCAATTGATAATAATGAAGTATATTGAAATATATGAAAATAATGATCAAAACGGTTTAAGTGAAATAACCCCCTTTTTCTTGAAAACATTTAAAAGTCACACTATTTGTAACGAATCAATTTATAATTTATTTTTTAATCAAAGTGTCTCATACCACTTCGAAACTTTTAAAAATAATTTTAATTTTAAAACATTAATTTCAATAAAAATAAATCCTTAAAACAATTTTTAAAACATGGACATTAATGAGAAATGTTTTGAATAATAAATCATAAAACAATTTAAAATGATATTTTAGTTAGAGTTTCTAACCAAAAGAGAGACACTTGAGTACAAATAATAGAGGTAATCAAAATTTTATAATTTCATGAGAATAAATCGATTCATGATATATTATGTAAAAGTACATTATATACACCATATAAAAGAGAATTGGTGTATGATAATAATCAAGTCTTAATGGAATGTAAATTGAGATGAAATATTTTATAAAGATAGTATCCTTAGGTTAAGGATAATACAATGACATAATTATTGTGAAAAATATAAATACACTCAATATTATTGTATATTCTCTGTAAATCAATCAGAGGACATTAACACATATTCTTGTAAAAACACCACCAATGAATTGGATGTTTAACTTAATAAATGGAGATTGAGTTAAAATTACACTTATCAAGGTCATATTGATGAATTGAGAATTTATGAACGGTGTGATTATTTGTATCAAAAGTATATCCATGGAAAGGGTGTGGAAATTATGAAAAATGTAAATGAATAGTGATTCCACAAATAATCATGAAGTTAAATAATCAATGAATTATGCATAAAGCCGAATGAGTGGAAATTGAAATTTCAAGTTCCCTTATCGATTTGGTAACTTACGAAACATACAACCCTTAATGAAGGATCATACAATAATGATTTAAATATCCATAAATTACCGTATATTACACAATTAATACAATCATGGTCAGTACACACATCACATTCAATAAATAAGTGGTGAACAATGGAAATCTCATGGAATTAAAAGTGAGATAAGAAACCCCTTACTTTGTACCTTTTCCTTGGTTGAGGGTAGGATAACCTCCTGTATAATGGTGAAATAATTTTTATTATATTATAGATGAATCACATACATTAATATGATATCTTATATGATCTCTTAACAATTATTTGTTAATAATATCTTAGTATTATCGTAATTTCGGGTGTTAACGGATTCGTTATACTTTATATTCTTTGTTATGTGAGTCATGTTTGTTATGTATGGGATGTATCTTATTCAAATCCAGTATGATATCATGCCTCAAAACATTATTTTTAATCATCAAATGAAATTAATTCTTGAATGGATACTATGGGGAATGAATCTCATCGTGTTCGTGGAGACGGTAATCCGTACAGACGCACGCGCGACAATATCATTCGTTTGATATTAAAACAATATATGATTTATGGTATATCATATATGAAGAATAATTATCTTGTAATAATTATTATTTACATCAATTACATATCATTATTATACCCATCCAAATAATAATGTATTGAATAACAATTATACCGCGACGTGGAGACGGTAGTCCGTACGCACACACGTATAGTGACATGTCATTCAAAGGATGAATAGAATATTTAATATGGTTGTACCATATTTATAACAACATCATAGTATATAGAAGATACTGAAATTATTATTTTATAATGGAAACAACAAATAAAGAGGATTTGGAAGAAGAAAGGAACTTCAAAGAGGTGGTGTTATATTTACCTCTTCTTCAGGTTCTTCATTTTGATTTGATCACAAGGGCTCTGTAGGATGGCTTTATGACTAAAGGAAGGCCTCTAAGATGAAGGTAGGAAGGTTTAGATGGTATTTGGGAAGAGTTTGGCCGAGGCAAATGGCATTGAATTTTTGAATTAGAGAGAAGGAGAAGAGCCATTTTATAAGAGGGATGAGGGGCACCTTAGGAAAAACGAAAAATATTATTTTATAATAAAATAAATTTCGGTTTATAATGGATCCAAAATGGATTATTTAATGATAAGGTGGGGATGGGTCAAAAAAAACTCAAACAATAGGTTTTATACAGGTTTGGTTCGTTATATTAACTTTATCCTTATGATTAAACTCTTAGTTAAATATTTTGACATTTACCATGTCTCTTTATATTTTTATATTATATGGTTAATAAACATACTATATACATCCAAAATAACCCAAGTGGTTCATTAATGATACACCTATCATTATATAGGTCTCTTGTCCAAACCTTATATTTTTAGGGATAGAAAATCAATTAATAATATAATATTTGTATTAAAAACTCTTTTATGTCAATTTTGACACTATTTGGTATTTTGTTTTTTCAAAATTTAATAGCAGCATTATTACTTCGAAAATAATTCATCAATCCAACCCTAATATGTACTATTATCATATAAAATTATTTTAATTCATAAAAAGTCTCAAATTACTTTTATTTGGATATTTATATTATCAATTATATTAATATTTCATTAATTAGGTAATTTCTGCATCATCATTGTGTCGTTAATAAATTAAATTATTTCATGTCTAAAAAATATAAATAAAATAACATTATGTTGGAAATCATTTAATTTTTCTATTTTATATTTATAGTCGAATTTATATTATGTGTATCCCTATATTAAAAATGTTTTAGTTGTTAAACTTTGATTTTTACTCTTTTAACTCTTCTTCGAACTAAAAAATAATAAATGTCCTAATCAAATCCAAGTGGACTAGAGTGGTTCATATTTTATTCCTACGGTTGTTTTTGGTCGAATTATACTTATCAAATATAATGAGGACATGTTTTAAGGTAATGATAATATCATTTTTACCATTAATTACCCTATTTACTTTTAACCGTGGTAAATAAAAGTAAAAAGTTACTATTCACAAAAAATATTTTCATCTTATTGAATCACATTTTAGTCCTTGATATTAACTGCTTCTCTCAGATTTTCGAAATTCAACCCACCGAAGTGGTAAAAATATGTTTTATGTGAATTTGCAAATTCTCCTAGGAGGTGGGTAAAATATGGTGAAAAGTTTAATTACATTTTTATATATCTAAAATTATTTTAAACTGACACTAATTAATTATATTGATCTTATATAGTTATTATGTATCAATTTTGACCTAATGTAAATTTAAATAAAATAAATAATTATTTAAATAAAAATTTGGTTTTAAACTATAACTCAACATTTTTCACTATTCATCAAAAATAAAAAGTTTTCAGAAACAAACAAAATATTCACTCTAAGCTAATTTTGATATTCTGAATTCAAAAATAAAGTCTATTTTACCAAATACAAAACATAGAAAATTCATTTATCTGTTTAAAATTAATTGCTGTTGTAAAAACCAAAAAGCGTATTTTTATTAAAATAAAAACTACCAAAAGATTGACATTTTTTATGTCCAATTTCAAAGTAAAATTACTTCCAATGGCCAACAATGGATTAAATGATAAAAATATAATCTAATTATAAATCCAAACCATTCATATGTATAATTGAACACTATAAATTATTTTTTAAAAAAATTTGTTTTCAATTAAAATATATTATTTTTCACTATTCACCCAAATATGAAAGTTATCAGAAAAACACAAAAAATTTATTGAAACTAAATTATTATGTCCCAATCCAAAATAAAAAGTTTGTTTTGTCAAATTGAATAGATAAAAAATTCAAATATTGGATTTAAAAAGTTTTTTCTATTATATGTTGGTAAAATTTCATTTTTTGAAAAATATTTCTTTTATCTGAAGAAATGAATTTTTCCTTACATTATGTCTATGAAAAAAATAATATGGATTCTAAAATTATAAAGGTTATATAAAGTTCAAAATTCTATTAATTATACTCATAACCCCTTTTCAACGCTTAGTTTGGTATGTCATGGTGCGCTTGAAGTCGATGTTGCGTGTAGTTTAAGTTATTGAATTATTTTGAAGAACTAACATACTATGAAATCATGGGATGTTACATTATTCACTCCTTCAATAAATTGTGTCCTAAAATTTTTTAACATTGGGATTGGGAATATAATGGAAGGCCCCACATCAGAAAAAGTGTCAATAAAACTGTCACTTTAAAATAATGAAAGAGAAGTATAAAGGTCACCCAAGATAACCAATACTAGGATTCCATGTAGGAAAACATGGATATGGAAGATAAACTAAATGTCATTTTCTAATGGAGGGGGATAAAAAACACGATCAGGATAACGTTAACAACTAGAAAACCACAAAACTGTGATGGGACAAACGGTCATTAGTTTCCCAGCAGGAAAAGTAAACGGACAACATTTTTTTAATTTACATTTCATATAGATGAAAAATTTATTTATGAGATTGCCTAAGAACATAAATAGATATACTTACTTCTTAAGTAGAGTTTCATTCTTTACTAAATTTGAACCACCGAATCCTTTGTTTAAACGAGGAGTATTCAAGAAGACTTGGTCACACTAGAAGAGCTAGAATAAACATCTTGATAACCACATGATCGACAAAGGATAAACAATATATTTACCTTGTCTTTAGAGACTAATCAAATCCAAAATAGTAAGCACAAGATTTGATGATCCCCCAAAAGGATATTCTTTTAGAGAAAGAAACACTAATCTTAATTTATAAAATTAAACCAACAATACCCCAAAGCTAAATAAAAACCATTAAATAAACAACTGTCTTTAAAATACTTCAAAATAATCCAAAGTAATACTGAAACCCAAAACATATAAATTTTTTGTTATGTAGTCTTCCACATTAAATTATATCTCCAAATGATATCAACTACTCTTAAAGTCACATACTTAAAATTAATTAACCGAATCACATATTCTATATTATAGGTCAATCATATCTATAAATAACCCAAATCACTATAAATCCACAATAAAAAAATTGATAAAAATCCACCATAACTCCTCAAATTAAATCCCAATGTATTCTATTTTCCTTGGGCATATAGTGTTCCCAACAAAGTGAACGTCTTCCAAAATAACATTTATCACTTAATAACCAAATCATTTTCTTATACTAAGGGTATTGATTTGATAAGATATAAGATCCCAAATAAAATTATTATGGTCCAATAAAATCATTTATATAAGAATTATTAGTCACACTAACCAAGGACTTCACCTAGCCCAGTGGTCTGTGATAAATCCCAATCGCACTCTGGTTGTGGGTTCGATTCCCACAGCTTTGTCCGACATGACGGGTTGTCACATAGTTTGAGTGTTGTCCTTTTTGAAAAACTATATTTTATAACATTACCAAAATGAGTAAAATTCCTCAAAATTACCATAACATAATTTAACCACAAATGTTATTTCATACACTACATTTTCATAAGAAAATATAATGACATGTAATTTCCTCAAACCCAATGATTATATAAAACCAAATGGTTATTTATAACAATATCAATAAGAGAAAATATAATTTTTCCTTAAATATCAATTTTAGATGACAATTGTAGGGTTAGGAATACAAGAGAAAATTATTCCAAAGTAATCCCATCAACAAGGAGCTCTAATACTTTTAAACATTTCTCCAACCACTTATTTCTATATAGATTATTCTTTAACCAATAAAATATCCTATAGAATAGATAATCCACTCGGGTAATGGTCTGGTCCCCTATATTTATGGAAAATTATTGTAAATGGATTCTTTGAACCATTTTTTTGTTCTTACATTGTACTCTTCATTTTTCCTCATATATTCTTCACATTATGTCCTTATTTCCCACACGTAAAGCAGTTCTTTATTCCATTAAGACAAATTCATGGGTGTCTCCTTCCACATTTCATGCATGATGAAAATTGAGGATTCTTTTCTCCATGGTCTCCAATGCTGGATCACTTATCATTCACCACATTTCTCTTCTTTGTCAACTCCGGTAGTTCGTTAATATATATATATTGTTTATCATATTTTTGGAAAACTGATTTGGCATGAAAACAATATCTTTTAATCCTATCAAAATTATATTTTGATGCTCATTTCCACCACTATTCCCACCTTGTACTTCATTCACAAGGTCACTATGACTTCCTTGGAATCCCACCATTTACTAAAACCAGAAAGCATTTTCTGAGTAAAAGTAGTCATAAAATCATATAGATAATATCCTGACACCATATTTTCAACTAGAAACACCTTTGGATTAACCAGGGTCATTAATTCTCATCTTATATTAAATTATTTCAAATAGATTTGTAAAGAAAATGTAAATTATCTTAAGCATATCCCCTAGGAGTGTCGTAACCAAAAGTTCAGCAAGGCACGTTGTCATGCACCAGTTCATGTTCGAGTCTAGCTCAAAGTGGTGTTTTCGGGTTTTACCCCTAGGTACATCTTTTCCAGAGCTGCCTCTACCTTCTCATATCCATACAAGGATGTATTTCTTGGAAAACACACTAACTCACTACAATACATAAATTTTAGTGAGTTCCTCAATACTAATCCTCAATGTCTATCTTAGGCCTATGTTCTCTAATCAGAGATTATCTAAATCGAGTTTCCAAGGTTTGTACTAAACTTTCTCTAATACCAACTATAACACCCCGACCCCAGAATCCCAGAGTCGGTGTATTATTACATATCATTGGAATAATCATAAAATATCATTTCTTGAAAGACTGAGTAGTTTATTATCCTTGTAAACACTAGATACATTCATAAGTCTTACAATATATGATAAATTGGGAGTCTACATCAATATTGATTCCATAAACAACACTGAGATCACACAGACTATCCCTAGAGGTCAGTTATAATATACTTCGTTGCATTCTGGAAAAAATAAATCATAGAAAGGGGTGAGCTCAGATGCTCAATAAGGTAAACAATATAGGGAAAACATTCCAAAAAAATAATAATCATTTAAGGAAACATATAACTAAAACAAAATCATTTTAAACATGAAATTCAGCATAACATTGAAAAAATAAAAAGAAATAATTCCATTTACTTATTCACATGGATATTATACTATTCGAATAATCAAATGCAATATCAATAACCACTTTCATAATGATGGAATGCATAATGCCAGATTATCATAACCACATAGTCAAGGCCTTGTGCCAATACTACAAATCAGAATTTGGTCAAGGCCTTGTTCCAAGACACTAGTTTGTCTTATGAGACCTACCGATGCATCGAGGAGCTATATCAGGCTCCACCCATCACTCACTAAGTCCAATTCATTTATCTTATGAATAGGTTTAAACATAACATTAAAATTCGTATAAAAAATAGCATAGGAAATGTAAATAATTTATCCATAAACCATGAATGGTATGAAAATAGCACATCCACAGTCATACATAACTCATTCAATACAATATGGATGATTGTATTGTAACATATTGACTTAAATCGAGAATAATGAAGTATATTGACATAGATGAAAACAATCATCAATACTTTTTGAGAGAAATATTCACCTTTTTAATGAAAACATTTAAAAGTCACAATATTTGTTAAGAATCTGTTTAAAATAGATTTTTGAATCAATTTGTCCCATAGAACATTGAATCCTTTAAAAGGAATTATAATTTTAAAACATTAATGTCTATATAAATAAAACCATAAAACCAATTTTAAAACATGGACATTAATGAGAAATATTTTGAATAATAAATCTTTAAAACATTTATAATGATATTTTAGTGAGAGTTACTAACCCAAAGAAAGAAATGTTAATACAAATAATTGAGGTAATCAAAATTTTATTATATCATGATAATAAAGGGATTCCTGATATACTATGTCAAATTGCATTATATACACCATATAAAAGAGAATTGGTGTATGACAACAATGAAGTCTCAATGGAATATAAATTCATATGAAATTTATTATAAAGACAGAATCCTTATGTTAAGGATAAACCAACGACATAATGATGTGTGACATATATAAATAAACTCAATATGATTGGATATTTAGTTTAAATCAATCATTGCACATTCAGACATATTATTGTAAAAACAACACCAATGAATTCGATGTTTAACTCAATAAATAGAGATTGAGTAAAAATTACTCTTATCAAGTTCATATCGCTGACTTGAGAATTTTTCAATGGAGTGATTATGTGTATAAAAATTATATCCACAGAAAGGGGAGTGGATATTCTGACATAGGAAAATTAATAGTGATTCCACACATAATCATGATGTAAAGTTATCAATGAAGTATTCTTAAAGTTGAATGAGTGGAACTTGAAATTTCAAATTCCCTTATCGATTTGGTAGAATAAAAAACAAACAAACATGAATGAAGGATACTAAAATGATTATGTTAATATCAATATATTAAATTGTATTACACAATGAATACAATCATGGAATATACACACACCACATGCAATAAATAATTGGTGAACAATAGAAATCTCACAGAATTGAAAGTGAGATAAGAAACCCCTTACTTTGTACTTTTTCCATGTTCAAGGGTAGGTTAACCTCCTGTATAATGGTAAAATAATAGCTATTAAATTATACATGAATCAGATACATTAATATGATATCTTATATGATCTTTTGACACTGCTTTGTTAATAATATCTTAGTATTATCGTCGTTTCCAGTGTTAACATATTCATTTTCCCTTATTTTCAATGTTATGTGAGTCATATTTGTTTTGGATGGGATGTATCTTATTCATATACAAAATGATATCATGTCTCTAAAAATTATTTTTAATCATAAAATTAAATTTAGTCTTGAATGGATATGATGAGGAATGAATCTCATCACGTTTGTGGAGACTGTAATCCGTATGTATGCACGAGTGACAATATCATTCTTTTGATATTGAAATAATATATAATTGGATGGTATATCATATATTAAGAATAATTATCATGTTATATTTATAATTTACATCAATTAAACATCATTATTATACCCATCCAAATAATAATGTATTGAATAACAATTATACCGCGACTTGGAGATAGTTGTCCATACGTACGCACGTATGGTGACATGTCATTCACAGGATGGATAGAATAATGAATATGGTTTTACCATATTAATAATAAAATCACAGTATATAGAAGATATTGGACTTATTAATTTATAATGTAAAAAACAAATAAAGAGGAATTGGAAGAAGAAAGGTACTTGAATGTGGTGGGGAGATATTTACCTCAACTCCGAGTTCTTCATTTTAATTCTATCAAAAGGGCTCCATATGATGGCTTTATGACTAAAGTAAGGCCTCTAGGATGAAGGGATTACATTTTATAGGGTATTTGGGAAGACTTTGTCTGTGCCAAATAGCATTGAAGGTGTGAATTAGAGAGAAGTGGGAGTGCCCTTTTATAAGAGGGGTGAGGGGCACCGTAGGAAAAACTAGAAATATTATTTTATAATAAAATAAATTTCGGTTTCTAATGGATCAAAAATGGATTATTTAAATCATATAGTGGTGATGGGTCTAACACCACTAAACCAAAAGGTTTTATACAGGTTTGGGTCGTTATATTAATTTTATCCTTTAGATTAAACTCTTAGTTAAATATTTTGACATTTACCATGTCACTTTATATTTTTATATTATATGGTTAATAAACGTACTATATACTTCTAATACAACCCCATGTGGTTAATTAATGATACATCTAATATTATATAATTATTTTTCCAAATATTATATTTTTTGGGATAGAATATCAATTAATAATATAGTATTTGTATTAAAAACCCTTTTATGTCAATTTTGACGATATTTGGTATTTTGTTTTTTCTAAATTCATAACAGAATTATTACTTAGATAAAAATTAATATAAACAACCCTAATATGTCCTATTAACATATAAAATTAGTGGAATTCATAAAAAGTCTCAAATTACATTTATTTAAATATTTATAGTATCAATTAATTTAATATTTCATTAATTTGGTAATTAAGGAATCATCATTGTGTCATTAATAAATTGTGCTATTTAATGTCTAAAAAATATAAATAAAATACTATTATGTAGGAAATATATTTATCTTTCTAAATAATATTTATAAAAGAATTTATCTTATGTGTAACCCTATATTAAAAGTGTTTTATTTATTAAACATTCATTTTAACTCTTTTAACTCTTCTTTGAATTAAATAATAATAAATTTCCTAATCTAATTTATGTGGACCAAAGTGGTTCATATTTTATTCCTAAGGTTATTTTTGGTCGAATTATACTTATCCAATAGAATTAAGAAATTTGATAGGGTAATAATAATATCATTTGACCCTTAATTACCGTATTTACTTTTAACCGTGGCAAATAAAGGAAAAAGTTACTATTCACCAACAATTATTTTCATCTTATTGAACCACATTTTACCCTTTGATATCTACCATGTCTATTGTATATTCAAAATTCAACACACAGAAGTGGTAAAATTATGTTTTATGTAAATTTTCAAATTCTCTTAGAAGGTGGGTAAAAGACGGTGACAAGTTCAATAAAATTTTTATATATCTAAAATTAATATAAACTGACTCAAATGAATTTCATTGATCTTATATAGTTATTATTTATATATTTTGAACTAAAATATATTTAAATAATATAAATATTTATTTAAATAAAAATTTGGTTTTAAACTATAACCCAGTGTTTTTCACTATTCATCAAAAAATATAAGTTCTCAGAAACATACAAAAAAATTACCCTAAGATAATTATGATATTCCAAATTCAAAAATGAAGTCTATTTTACCAAATTCAAAACATAGAAATTTCATTTATAGGTTTAAAAGTAATTCCCATTCTAAAAATCAAAAAGTACATTTTTATGAAATAATAACTACCAAAAGATTGACGTTTGTTTATGTCACATTTCAAAGTCAAATTACTTCCAATGAACAAAATTGAATTAAATGGTAAAATTATAATCTAATTATACATCCAAAACATTCATATTTATAGTTTAACACTATAAATTATTTTGATTAAAAAATTTGTTTTCAGTTAAAATATATTATATGTCATTATTCACCAAAATATGAAAGTTATCAGAAAAACAAAAAAAAATATTAAAAATAAATTCTAATGTCCCGATTCGAAAGAATTAATTTATTTTTTCAAATAGAATATATAAAACTTTCAAATATTGGATTTAAAAATGGTTCCCCATTAAAAGGAGGTAAAATTTAATTTTTTGAAAAATAATTCTTTTATCAAAAAAAAAATTGTCCTTACATTATGTCTAAGAAACTAATAATATCGATTCTAAAATTATAAGGGCTATATAAAGTTCAAATTTTTTTAATATTATTCATAACAGCATTTGAACGGCTACATTGGTAAGTCATGGTGCGCTTGAACTCAATGTTGTGTGTAGTGTAATTTATTGAATAACATTGAAGAACTAACATTCTATGAAATCTTGGGTGTTATATTATGTAATTTTACATAAAAATTTAACACAAAAATGTCAATATTATGATATGTTTTGCTTTTTAAAAACCCTCTTTTCAGTTTTCACAATGGGAATTAATTTTAAATTAATTCATACAACCATAATGTTTTGAATTTGGAAAAATAGAATTTATTTTTTAATTTGGTAAATCAAAATTATATTAAGGTAAATCGTTGGTATTTTTCTGAAAACATTCAATTTTTTTATGAACAGTGAAAACACTCATTTATAGTTTTAAACAGACTTTTTATTCAAATAATTAATAAATTTATTTAAATTTATTTTTAGTGAAAATAGATATAATAACTATATAATTTCAATGTAATTCATTGGAGTAATTTTATAATAAAATTATATGTATAAAATTTTATTGAACTTTTTACCATCTTTTACCCCCCATATAGGCGCATTCACAAAGTTTTCATAAAACATAATTTTACAACTTATGGGAATTGAATTTAAAAAATATGATAGATATGGTTAGTATCCATAAGTAGAATGTTGTTCAATAAGAAAAAAATAATTTTTGGTGAATAGTAACTTCTGGCATTTCTTTATCACGGTTAAAAGTAAATATGGTAATTAAAGGTAAAAATGATATTATAATTACCCAAACACAAGACCTAATTATATTGGATAATATTAATTTTAAAGAAACATAGGAATAAAATATGATCCTTTATATCCTCTAGGATTAGATAATAAATTTATTATTATTTTATTTATAGAAGAGTTAAAAGTATAAAATGCAAAGTTTATTAATTAAAAAAATTTTAATATAGGGTTATACATAATAAAAATTCGAATATAAATATTCAATATAATGATAAAAATATTTCCTACATAATTATATTTTATTTATAATTTTTAGATATTAAATAATTCAACTTATTTTTGATCCAATAATGATGTAGTAATTACCTTCTTAATGAAATATTAAGATTGTTTATTTTATAAATATTAAAATAAATAAAATTTAATTTCGTTGATGCCATCAAATAATTCTCAGGGTTAATATGACATGTTAGTGTTTATTATATAAATTTTTTTCGAAGTGATAATTTTGTTATGAATTTCACAAAAACAAATTATGAAATACTATCAAAATTGATGTAAATTAGTTTTTAAGACAAATAATGTATTATGGGTTGATATAATATTCCTACAAATATAAGGTACCGCCAAAGGTATTATATAATATTATATATGTCCTTAATGAACCTCTGGAGGTTCTCCAGGATGTGTAGAGTAAATTTATTAACCATATAGTGTTAGAATACACGTAGACACGGTTAAATTTAAACTATTTAACTAATTGTTAAATCTAAATGATAAGGTTAAAATGGTAACTTATACTTGCCTAAAACCAATTGGATGAGAGTATTTCAACCCATCCCCTCCTTAGATTCGAAATGAATTATTTTGGATCCATTAGATATAGAAAATGATTTTATTATAAAATAATATTTTAATCTGTTCCTAAAGTGACCCTCACCTCTCTTATAAAAAGTTACTTCACCTTCTCTTAATTCAACAACTCCAATGAAATTTGGACTGCCAAAACCTACCCAAATATATTCTGAACATCCCTTACATAATCCTAGAGGCATTATGTTGATCATAAATCAATCCTATGGAGCCCTGTTGATCAACTCAAAAGGAAACACCCGAAGAGGAGATAATAATTTCACCACCCTCTTTCATGTTCTTTTCTTCTTCCACTTCCTCGTACTTTTTTTGTTTCCATACCAAAATAAAAAATCCAGTACCCTATACATAATTTTATATTATTATAAATATTGTATAACCATATTCCTTATTCTATCCATCAAATAAATGAAAACGTCACCATACGTGCGTACGTACGGCTTACCGTCTCCACGGCGTGGTGTAGTTTTTCATTCAAACACATTATTATTTGGATGGGTATTATAATGAAAATAATTGATGTAAATATTAAATAATAAATGTTAATGAATCTGTATATATGATATACCTTCAAATAACATACGATTTCACTATCAATATAATGATATTGTCGCTCGTGCATACGTACTGCTTATCGTCTCCACGAATGCGACGAGATTCATTCCCCATCATAATAATTAAACAATAATTTTAATTTAATAATTAAAAATAATTTTTTAGAACATAAAATCATTTTGGATATGAATCAAATGAATCCTATACATAACAAACATGACTTTTGTAACAAAACAAATAAAGGAAAATGAATCTATTAACAACCAAAACAATGATACTACTGAAATATCATTAACAATAAAGTATTAAAAGATAATATATGATATAATATTTTCGTATTTGGTTCTCATATAATTAAATAACCCTGATTTCACCATTATACATGATTTTAACTTACCCAATACTAAGAAAAAGTACAAGGAAAGAGGTTTTTATCTCACTTTTATTCCCAAGAGATTCATGCTATATTTTCCAATATTACCTTTTGTGTGGTGTATGTACTTCCTATGATTGTATTTTTATTCATGAAATACTTTAATTTATGGGTATTTGTATCAAAATTTGATGATCATTCTTTAATGGGGTGTATGTTTCGTAAGTTACCAAATCAGTCAGGGAACATCAAATTTTTATTTCCCGTCATTCGGTTTTACACAAACATAATTGATTACATTAATCAAGGATTATGTGTGAAATCACTATTTACATACTTATGTATTAATTTACACTCACCTTTTTGTGGATATACTTTTGATACATATAATAACTACATTTATAAATTCTTAAGTCATCGATATAAACTTGATATGAGTAATTTTAACTCAATTTCTATTCATTGAGTTAAACATCCAATTCATTGGTGTTGTTTTTACAATAATATGTGTCACTGTCCTTAGATAGATTTAAACTGAATATCAAATAATATTTTGTGTATTTATATTTTCCACACATAATTATGTCATTGATTTATCGTTAACCTAAAGATACTGTCTTTATAATAGAATTCATCTCAACTTACATTACATTGATACTTCTTTGTTGTTATATTCCAATTCACTTTTATTTGTTATATATACGGTAATTTGACATAGTATATCATAAAATATTTTATTATAAAGATATTATAATGTTTTTATTTCCTCAATTATTTTTATTCAAGTGTCTTTCATTATGATAGGACCTCAAACTAAAATATCATTTTAAATGTTTTAAAAATTTTAATCTTCTAAATCTTTCTCATTAAGGTCAATGTTTTAAAATTGTTTTAGATTTTTATTTAAATATATGTACATTAATGTTTTAAAAAAATTACTTTTAAAAGTATCAAAGTGGTATGATTCAAAAATCTACATAAAATAGCTTCTTGATTGATAGTGATACTTTTATATGTTTTCAAGAAAAATGGATATTTCTATCAAAGATTTTTACTAATAATTTTTTACTATGTCAACATCCTTTAATGTATATTTTTTTGATCGAGGATGATTAATTAAGATACAAATCTTCCATACTGTATTGAATATTTGTTTTTATGTTTGACTGTGGATGTGTTATTTTTTTCCATTCATGGTTTGTCGATAAAGTATTGACGTTTCATACTGTAGTTTTAATATGAATGGTTATGTTATGTTTAAACCTTTTCAAATGAGGAATGCAATGGACTTAGTACGTAACAGGTGGAGCCCACAATATCTCAGCGATACATTTCTAGGTCTCATGAGAAAAACTAGTGTGTTGTCACAAGGCCTTGAAAAAATCATATATGTAGTCATGGAACAAGGACTTTTCTATGTGGTTTTGAAGTCTTGAATTATGCATTCCATCATTATGAAATTGGATATTGATATTACATGTGATTATTAAACTTCTAGAATATCCATGTGAATAATTATATTTAATTAATTGAGTTATCTTTTCCATATTATGTTGATTTTTATGTTTAAATGGCGTGTATTATATTCTTATACATTTAATTTAATGTTTGTTCTTATTTATGAATGATTCCTTTATATTGTTATCCTTTCTATGCATCTGAGCTTACCCATTTCTTTTGTTTTATTTCTCCCGGATGCAAAGACGTATATTACGATTAACCAGCATGAATTGGCTAAGGGATATAAGATTGTCCAAAGTGGAAACAATGTTGTATTTTAATTTCATGATGAAATTTAAAACATATGTATGTATTTAGTACATCCAAGGCTACCAAACGGACAGTCCATCTGGAAATTATTTCTTTTATCATGCAAATGTTATGTAATAATGCACTGATTCAGGGTAACTGGGGTTCGGGCAATACAGTTGGTATTATAGGATGTTTAGTACAAACCATGGAATCTAGACATAGAAAAAAAAACTATTAATAAGAAACACCACACTAACATAGACATTGAGGATTAGTATATAAGAATATCTGAAAAATTTAGCAATCTAAATATTATGTGGGCTTTCAAAGCAATAAATCCATGTCTGGATACGAGCAGGTAGTGGTGGCTCTGGCATAGATGTAACTAGGAGTGAACACTTTGACAAAGAGTTTTAGGCTTGACCCGAGGTATCCTGGTACACGAAAATGGGCCTTTCTACACTCTTCATTACGACATTCCGGTGGATATGCTTAGGATAATTAGCATTTTCTTTACAAACCGAATGGAAATGTTTTAATATATGATGAGAATAAATAACCTTGGTTAATCCTAAGGTGTTTTAGATTGTAAATAAGGTGTTGTGATATTCTATAAATGATGTTATGACTCAAACTATGCTTTCTTGGGTTAGTCAATGGCTGGATTATAAGGAAGTCATAGTAACATTGAACATGATGTACAATGTAGGAATGATGGTGGAAATGAGTTATGAAATGGAATATTGTTATGGGTAAAATATATCATGTTCATACCAAATAATTTCTAAAAAAATATGATCAACAACATATATATTAACCAACTCCCAAAATAGACAAAGAAGAGAAAGGCGGTGCCTAATAATAGATCCAATAGTGGAGACTATGGAGAAAAGAAAGATCAATTATCATCATGTAGGAAATATAGAAGGAGACACCTAGGAAAGTGTCTCAATAGAAAAATGAAGTAATTTATGTGTGGGGAAGAAGGATATAGAGTAAATAATTACTGAGGAAAAATGATGAGTACTATGGAAGAAAATAAAAATGAACATAAGAATCCATTTACATTAATTTGATTTAAATGTAGGGGACCTGGGTATTACCCGAGTTAATTCCCTATTCTATTGGATAACATCTTGGTAAAGGAAGAACCTATGTTGGAATAAATGGATGGATAAATGTTTAAAAGTATTAATTCTCTTTGTTGATGGGACTACTTTAGAATACTTTTCTCTTGTATGTGAAACCCTGTTGTTTGTTATGTGAAAATTCTATTTGAATATGAATTATCTTTTCTATTGTTGATATAGTTATAAATAACCATTTGGGATTATATTGTACATTAATTTGAGGCAATTAAATGTTATTAAATTTTATGATGAAAATGTGAGGTATGAGGTAACATTTTTGGTGAAATTATGTTATGGTTATTTTGAGGAATATATCTCATTTTGTGAATGTTATAAAATATATATTTTTTGAAAAAAGGACCACACGCGGACCCTGTGAAAACTCGTCGCATCAGGAAAAGCTGGGGGAATAGAACCCATAACCAAATTGCGATTGGGACTTATCACTTACCACTCGACTACATGATGTTCCTTGTCAGTTTTACTAATTCTTTTAAGTTAAATGATTTTTTTATCAATAATATGTTGATTTTGGATTTCTATTTTATTAAATGTATATTATTAGTATAGGAAAATGATTTGGTGATTATGTGATAAATGGTATTTTTTAATACATTCCTGCATTTGAGAACACTATATGCCTACGGAAAATAGAATACAATGAGATTTCATTTTAGGAGTAATGGTATATATTTATATATGTTTTTATTGGGGATTTATAGCGATTTGGGTTATTTATGGAAATTGTTATCCTATCATAGAGTATATATTCGTAGGATAATTACTTTTAAGAATCTGACTTCAAGAGTAGTCGATGTTATTTGGAGATACAATTTAACACGGAAGACTATGTAATCAAATTCTTTTATGTTTTGGGTTTCAATAGTTGTTTGGATTATATTGAATCATTTTAGGGACAATTTTTTATAGTATGGTATTTATTAATCTTTGGATATTGTTTGTTTAAATATAGATATTAATATTAGTATTTCTTTCTACAAAGGATTTTCATTTTTGGGGATCATATGATGTTGTACTAACCATTTTGGTTTTGGTTAATCTCTAAAGCAAAGTAAATATATACTATATCCTTTGTGAATCATGTGATTCTCTTGAAGTTGATTCTAGCACTTCAGGTGTGTCCAAGTCAACTTGAATACTCATCATTTGAAAAAAGATGAGTAATTGGTCTACACATATTAAAGGATGAAACTCTACTTAAAAAGTATGTATATTTCTTTATGTTCTTATTCAATCTCATAAAAAAATTTCTCAACACTATGAATTGGAACATATAACAAAAAACGTTGTCAGTTTACTTTTCCTACTAGGAAACTAATGAACATTTATCCCATCACATGTTTCTGGTTTTCTCTTTGTTAACATTCTCCTGATCATATTTTATATCTATTTCCATCATAACATGACATTTAGTTTTTTTTCCATGTACATGTATTCCGAAAAGGAATCGTATTATGGGTTATCTTGGGTGTCCTTTGTACATCTCTTTCTATCATTTAATGTGATAGTTTTATTGATTCTTTTTTTGATGTGAGACTTTCTATGATGTTCCCAAGCCCCATTTTAAATTTGTGAGGACGCAATTTCCAAAGGGGGGGGGGGAAGAATGTAATATCCCAATAATTCATAGTAAGTTAATTTATTTAAAATAATTCAATATCTTGTGCTACACGGAACACCGAGTTTGAGCGCACCACGACTTTCCAAAATGGCCATTCAAAAAGTGGTTATGAAAATTATTAAATAAATTCTTAATTTTATATACTCCATATAATTTTATAATCCATATTAGGTGTTTCATTGATATAATATAAGAACAAATTCATATTTTCTGATAAAAAAGGTACTTTTCAAAAAAAGAAATTTTACCTCCTTCTAATTGAAAACCATTTTTAAAACTTGTATTTGAGACTTTTATATATTCAATTTAACAAAATTAAATTCTTATTTAGAATTGGGAAAAGAAATTTTTTTTTGGATAAATGTTTGGTACTTTTCTGATAACTTTCATATATTAATGAATACTAAAAAATACCAAATTTTTATTAAAAACAAATTTTTTAATTGAAATACTTTATAGGGTTAAATTATGAATTTTAATGGTTTGGAATTATAATTGTATTATATTTTTATAATTTTATACAATTTAGATCATTCTTTATCATTTCAAATTTAAATTTGACATAATCAAAAGTCAATCTTTTGATAGTTTTTAATTTTTCAAAAGCCGTTTTTCGGTTTTGACAACGGGAATTAATATAAATTTAAATACTACAAATTCTATGTTTTCAATTTGGTAAATTATAATTCATTTTCTAATTTGTAATATCAAAATTCGATTACGGTAAATTTTTTATATTTTTCTAAATACATTCAACTTTTGATGAATAGTGAAAAACACTATGTTATAGTTTAAAAAAAAAATTATATTTAAATAATTATTTATTTTATATAAATTTATTTTCAGTAAAAATAGATATATAATACCTATAAAAGTTCATTGTAATTCATTGGAGTCATTTTATAATAAAAATTATATGTATAAAATTTTATTGAACGTTTTACCGTCTTTTACCCACCTTCTAGGAGCATATAAAAATTTCCATAATAAATTTTTTTACCACATCTGTAAATTGAATTTAGAAAATTCAAGAGACATGTTTAATATCTTTATGTAAAATTTTGTTCAGTAATATAAATTTTTTTGTGAATAGAAACATTGGAATTTTATTTACCACGGTTAAAAGTAAATAGTGTAATTAAAGATATAAATGGTATTATAATTTCCTTAATACATGTCCTTATTATATTGGATAAGTGTAATTAGACCAAAAAATTGTTATTAATAAAATAAGATAATTTAGGTCCACTTGGATTTTATTATGACATTTATTATTATTTTATTTAAAGAAAAGTTAAAAAAAATTATTTGTTTATTAACTAAACCATTTATAATATAGGGATATACAAAAGATAAATTTGACTATAAATATTCATTATAAAGATAAAAATATTTCCTACATAATGGTATTTTATTTATAATTTTTAGAGAATAATAATTAAATTTAATTATGACACAATGATGATGTTGTAATTATATTTTGAATAAAATATTAAAATAGTTTATATTATTAATATTAAAATTAATATAATTTGAACGTTTTGATACCATACACAAATTTTCAAGGTTAATATGACATGTTAGGCTTGATTAGATAAGTTTTGTTTAATATTGATAAGGTTGTTATGACTTTCACAAAAAAAAATACTAAATCATATCAAAATTAAATAAATTAGTTTTTTTAAAAAAATACTATATTATTGTTTGATATAATATTACTAAAAATATATTTTTTGGAAAAAGGGATTATATAATTTTATATATGTCATTAATGAACCACTTGATGTTTTTTTGGAAGTTTGGAATATGTTTCTTATCCATATAGTGTAAGAATACAAGAAGACATGGTAAACGATAAACTATTTAACTAAGAGTTAAATATAAAAGATAGGGTTACAATGGTAACATGAACTTCTCTAAAACCTATTGGTTGTGACGTTTTCAACCCATATGCACCATATCTTTGAAATAAATCATTTTTAATCCATTTGAAACCGAATTTTTTTTTATTATAAAATAACATTTAAATCTTTTCTTAAGGTGACACTAACATCTCTTATAAAAGGTTACTTCACCTTCTCTTAATTTATCACTTCCAAATCCATTTGGCTTGGAAAAACCTAGCCAAAATATCTTCCCAACTTCTATTAATTTAACCTAGAGGACTTAATTTGATCAAAAATCCAACCTATGGAGACCTTTTGATGAACTCAAAAGGAGACACCCAAAGAAGAAGTAATAGTGAAACTTTTAAATGTTTTCTTGAAAAAGGGATATTTCTATCAATGATTTTTCTTCTCATTTTAATCTATTTCAAAATACTTTATGGTAAATTATTCATTATTGGGGTTGATTTATTATGATACAAATCTTCCATACTGTATTGAAGGTTTTGTGATATGTTTGACAATGGATGTGTTATTTTTAAACCATTCATGGTTTATGGATAATGTAATGACAATTCATATAATAGTTTAAATACAAATATTTATGTTATGTTTCATCCTTTTTATATGAAGAATGAATTGAACATTGTATGTGATGGGTGGAAGTCGATATAGCTCCCCGATTCATCAGTAGTTATCATGAGAAAAACTAGTGTCTTGGAACAAGGCCTTGAAAAATCCCATATTTTTAGTCTTGGAATAAGGCCTTGACTCTGTGGTTCTGATGTCTAGAATTATGCATTCCATCATTATGAAATTGGCTATTGATATTACATATTATTATTATACTAGTAGAATAACCATGTTAATAAGTACACTTCATTATTTGATTTATCATTGCCATATTATTCTAATGTATATGTTTAAAAGGGTTCTGTTCTAGTATTATAAATTGCCTTAAATGTTTGTTTTTATTTATTAATGTTTCTGCTATATTGTTATCTTTAATGAGGATCTGAGCTCACCCCTTTCTTATGTGTTATTTTTCCTAGGATGAAAAGAAGTATATTGTGATTAACCTGCATGAATAGGTTAAGGGATATAAGAGTGTTCAAAGGAGAGACAATGTATTTTTTTATTTCATGATGTAATGTAAAACTTATGAATGTATCTAGTACTTCCAAGGCTACTGAACTAATAATTATTTCGAGACATGATTCCTTGTATCATTCCAATGTTAAGTAATAATGCACCGATTCTTGTTAATTGGGTTCGGGGCATTACAATAAATATGTCATATTCCCCAATAATAAATATATTATTCTCTAATGAAAACTGTAATTTCTCAATTCACCTATACCAATTATAAAATGATTTTTTAATTTAAAATGCAAGATACACAACCCAAGGATCTAGATGTCTAGTGACATTAAGATTTAATGTTCTTTAAAAGTCAACATGAATCTCAAATACATCATATTTATTTTAAACCCCACTATGGTCCCCAAAATAAATTGTATATTATAAAACAATATAGCATTACTTGGGGATTATATAGAAAATTGTGGTGAGTTGTAAATAATGGAAAGTGAAAAATCATGATGAAGAAGCATATCATATCTATCAAATGGAATAACTAAATATCAAAAAATGAAATTCTTATGTATAGTCATATAAAAGCGTGATATAATTAATGTTGCGTCTTAAGATTAGGGAATATATATATGTTGGAAAAATATTCATTGGTTGAATCCCACTACCTATTCATAATAACATGGTTGATATATTCCCATAATGAGATTGGTTAAAATATTATTCCAATAATGGGTTACATAATATTTATTCAAAGAATAATAAACATATATTTCATAATGGTTCCAAATGGAAGAAGGAATTTAAAATTTTGGATGTTTATATATTAATAAAATGTATTATAAAACGAATTCATGGTTAATTTAATGAAAAATTAGTGATAATTTGTAATAAATTGGGTATAGAAAAGAAACATTTAAATATTATTTTACTGAATTAGTAACGTAATTTTAAAAAATGTATAAATATGGAATTCTCATTGAAAACAAAACGTAAATAAGAAGGTTTATACAAAAAAAATTATATTTTTTTAAACATTAAATGTTATAAATACATTAAAATAATTTTACATGAAATGATTCAGTGATATAAGGTTACCCATAATCCATTTTGATTTTAATGAATGTATTGGTAAATAGATGTGAGGAATGTATAACCCCAAAAAAGATTGGTAGAATAGGATAAGAATATATATATTATAAAATTATTCATAATTTTTTACATTCTCATAATTATTAATAGGGAGAGAATATATGGTGGGAAAAAAGAAAAAAAACAGGTTTGATTAATGAGTTTCATTTCCTCAAATCCATATTCCCTCCTAACATTCACATAACAACATAAATGATCAAATTATAATTTTTAAATAACTGGTCAAGAAAGTAAATCTTTTATATTATTTTTTTAATATTATTTATGGTAGTTTATTATCATCTAATAGTGATATTGTTTTTATATTTACATTCACAATGTCATTTGTTTTATGTTTCTGTGGTTTTGTAAATTCATTATTAATTATAGGAGTTATTTTGGGATAGTTACATAAATATAAAATTTTAGTGGTATTGTGTTAATTCATCTATAAAAATATAAATGCTTCTTAATAACCATTATTTTTCATTAAAACACATAGTCTATATAGTGTATGTTTTCTTCACAGGGTTAGATTATTTACGTAGGTTTTCCAACCATATTGTTCTCCCAAGGTTATTTTTTCGTCAGCATTATTTATCAATTATAGGATAAGAAAAAATAATATATTCTGAATTTTATTACTTTTCACCCTAATTATTAAACTAAAACATGTCTTGAAGGTGATGGGGAGAAATTAAATACATTGATAATTAAGGTGTCAAACTAACCGTTATGTCGACAATATTTTCATTATAGAAAAAAAAATGAAACGTTCTTGAATAGTGTATATTCCATTAAAAGAATAACATTTAATGTATTTGATTGATTGAGGTCAGTATGTCTTATATTATAGATGTATTGAAGAGAAATTAAAAGAATATTTGAATTTAAGAGTAATATATTATTCAATATTACCACATAGAATATTATATTTTGAAATAAACCATTATGAATAATGAATATTCCCTTATGTGATGCCATCACTATGAGAATATATATGAGATATTTTGAATGAAAATTGTTCTTTTCTCATTCATCCCCCACGTATTATAAGTATTGAAGAGAATGGGTGTTGAGGGTTAGTATGTATATGGGGTGAGAGGGGTGTTTTATAATATTATATTCATTAGATTATTTTTATTTCCCCAATTGTAGTAATAGTGATTATTATTATTACTAGATAAAGTAATTTATGTATGCGATTTTTACCTTATTTTGGAATATATGGTTCATTTCTCTATTATAAAATTATATTTTTATAATGTTCAACCCCATATTTTTTTCATGTTTCACTATTCATCAAATATATCAACTATTCTTGAAAAATTCAAAAAATTAACCATATCAATTTTTAGAAATTTGTATTGTAGAAATTAATTCAATTTTATTAAAATATTTTTACAAATATGTTGAATTTATTGTTTTAATAAAACCAAATTTTTTTTGAAAAATATTACTTTAATATTATAATCCAGTATCTCACCATTTGATAATTTGTATATTTTCAAAAGAAAATAATTTATCAATATAAAACATTGTTGTATTACCCTATTAAACTATTTTAGGAAAATAGATAACCTATAAATTTTATAAATTTATTAAAAATCTAACAATATAAGATACATGTTTTATGAAACTTTTATTTTATCATTTAAAAAAATTATTTCTCTAATAGATAATTTAAATTTTTTATATTTTAATTTTATTACATAAATTAATATTGTTTTACACATCTATTAGTGAGGATACCATTTTTATGGTTAGGTTACTATTCCAATGTATAATTACTATTCCAACAATAAGATTTTTAAATATTATATGGGTTCCTTTCCATCTTTAAATACATTATATTCATTAATTATTTGTTATCATCTATTTTATTTAATGGCTATATATCTTCATTTTCAAAATTTATTTTTCCTTACTAATTGACTATTTCATTTACTTCGTGTTTGGCATGTGTGTAATCATTCCAATTGATTGGAAAAATCCATATTTTCATAAATAGTTATATTATTTTCAATCTTTTCTCATTGTAAGATTCTGAATTTTTTTAGTTTACTTATTCTTTAAATATATTGTTAAAGTAAATATAAAAAAATATGGCTCTATCATATGGTTTATGTGATTTCATTAATAATAAATTTCTAAATATGAACCAATTATATAATCATAAGGGGAAAAACATTGAAAATATTTTTGGTTGTTACTGACACTACCATCTCTTATAATACTCCATGTATCTATTGTTACAATTTTACATGTCACGCTCATTCACTATTTATCATTTGTCATTCAACCCACCACATAAAACATCAATTTAGTAATCCAACTATAATATTATCATCAGGAGTATGGTCATTCTCTATCGAGACTAGCCATTTAGTTATTCATAAGAACACACATTAAAAATCTTCAAACTACTATCATAGGTAAAATTTTAATTTACATTTTATATATAAACCACATTTAAATTACCACGTTCTGTTATAAATTTCATCTTACTAAATATTTAAATTAACTTTTACAATACATAAATTATCATTCAGAATTGTTAATATATCATATGCTTATAATTATTACAGACATTGTATATATATTTTGTACGATTAATATTCACATGAAAACACACATTTATATATATTAAGAATATTAATATAAATAATTAATATACATTTTTATAAATAAATATATTAAAAACATTTTTTTTATTTTAAAATGATAATGAAAAAATACTGGTTTTTGTTTTTGTTTTTTTAGAGTGATATATATATAATTTATCCTTTTCAAATTGATGTGGTCACTAGGTCTACTGATGGATGGATCAATCCATAAATAATCTACTCATAAAGTAATTCTATCCAGTCTTCCAAGGAAGTCAAATTTTGTTCTCTTTTAAATATTTCTCATCTACTTAGTTAGAACTTGAAAATGAGGACATTATATGCACTCAAAATAATTAAGAAACCATTTTCAATGTTTTTTTACAGCAAATTGAGAGGTATATAACATAGGAAAATCTATAGTGTCACTACGCATTTTGGATTTTTCAAATAACATTGAGATGAAGCTCCCCTATTGTTGATATTGAGCATCACACCCCATATCAAATACCAATTGTATTGTAACCATAAAATATATAATATGTGTATTGAGAACCCTTCCAATTGACTGGGAATGTATGTATGTGTGTCCATATATATCACTTTTCCTATATTTATTTTTGTGTGTAAAATTAATATTCATTGTGTAATATATATAAATATTTATATAATTTATTATATGCATATGTATATGATATCTCTCTACATATATATAATATTAAGAGTGTGTAGGTATTATTCTAATATATCTAAGTGTATTTTTGTTTCCTTTGATGAAATAGTTTCATATTTTTTATCCATTAAAATATTATTTCCTTTAATAATGAAGGTAAATGTTTTCATACAAAATGCATTTGGGGGTATTTCAATTCATTCCAACTAGTGGTGATGGAGATCGTTGATATAGATGATAATTAAAATGCATTTTTTATAGAACAGAATCATACATCTCAATGATGAGAATATAATTTATTAGATATATAGATTAAATTATTTTATTAAGGATGAAACTACATTATAGATACAATTGTGGTGATTTAATATGTGTCAGTTACTTTGAATTGATTATTTTTAGTTACATATAGTGAGGTCAGTGATATAGGGGGTCAATAATACACATGTGGGTTAGTCATATAATTATTTATGATGTGTATGTAGGTATGTTTTAAAAACAATATAATTTGTTTTCAATGAATATCAATCTTTTATGGAAATAGACTTTTTCTTGAAATAAATATAATTTCATATGTTATGAACTATTCATTGGTATAACTAATATAATGAGGGGACATATTATACTAATGATAAATGGATTTTTAAATCCATATATACACTGGTTTGTAAATTCAATTTTATATTATCAATAACCAGTTATATGTTTTTTTAAATTATTTAAAAATAAATTTTCAAAAATAGGGATGAATATTTAGAATTATTTAAATAATGAATTACATTAAAAATATGATAAAATAGTTTCATAGGAGGTGACTAGGATAAGTGAGGATAAATGATTGACCTGCTACATCTAATAACCAGTGATTGAGTGTGTCCCAACCTTTGATTGGGATAATTCATTGAAAATATGTGAACTTCATGTTATGATAGTGGAATATCGGAAACCATGTATAATTATCTATCAATTATGCCAAGATATTATTTTGTATATCATAGTACAATTATTGAGAATTAATTGTTCGTGCCTAGTAGTCAACTATTTTGAAGCTTAAAAATTTCAAATTTATTTCAGGATTCAAAATAAAGGAATTGTTACAGTCATATAACATAATTTGGCTAATGTAATGGATGAATAATTGTTCACATGCTGAGATAAATCACATCTGAAGATTCTTGTATATTTTTATTTTGGAATAAGTAGTTTTTTAGCCTCATTTCTATTTAATTGGTTTAATTTTTTGTCATAAATAGGATATTTAGAAGGACATATGGCTAAGAAATTCAAGTATTCATGGAATTATTTTTGATTAATAAGTTAAATAAATTTTTTGAATGTGATTATATGAATAATATTATAGAAATTTATGTGTGTTTTCAGAAGTGGAGAAATGGGTATTATATTATTATTTAAAAAACCAAGAGGAGTATTGCATGAAATTTATGTCATATCACACACAATTATATAGAGAAAAATATTAATGAAATAAAATTGATAGTTTATGTTTTAATACTATATCAAACCTAGGATTTATAATATTGTTATCTTTAAAAAAATCATTTTCATCTATATTTTATGGTACTAGTAAAAGAAGTATCAAATAATCTGTGATATAAATAACATTATGTACATATAACCATTATACCATAAAAATTTAAATTTATAGAAGGAATATGAATAAAAGAACACTGAAAATTATTTAGAAATGTTTAAGATAAATATGAAATATTATTAATTAAGCATTCAATTTTTTGTGATGCCAACATATGAATTACAAATAACTTGTTCCTCAAAATTAATAATTATTTAATCTTTTGAGAAAATAATTAAATTATTTTATAAAACACTTAGAATATTAATTTTAAAATTTACCTCTTAATTTTTAATTAACATTTTAAAATTACAATTTACTTAATGTTGTAGAAGACTTTTTAAATAATTTATTTTCAATCAATATTGAAAATTAAAGATTTTTATTTAAAACATTTCTTCAATAAAATAATTTAAAAGGTTCTATTATTTAAGAAATTTATTTTAAAATAATTAATATCTAAATTATGTTACTAATAATACCATTCATGTCAAAGGAATCAATCATATTTTGAAATATGATATAACAAATTTTGAAAATGAAGATGGATTTTTTTACGATAGCATGTCATTGCGATTTATGGGATTAGTTATAAATTAAATAATAAAAATTATATGAGTTGAATTTGATAAAATCTATTACATATATAAAATTTGTATAATTAATATTATATAATATGGTCATCTTAATTTTTAAATGATTAGTAAAAAATGTAATATTTTTTATATATTCTATAGTTAAAAAGGGGTTTCCTTAGTGTTAGACTAAGAGTTATGTGTGATTTTGTAAATTTACCTTGTTTAAAAAAAAATTTATAGAAAAACATTATAAAATATATTATCCCAACTATGATCATATAGCTATTTTTAAGATTATTAATAAAATTTTACTTTATTATATTTTTTCTTTTATGAAATTAAAGTTATGTCCACTCCGTCACAAATAAAAGTATAACCCTCCATTATATTCTTTACACCACTAAGATCTATTTTGATTGACCAGACCAAGCCTAGTTATATTCTCACATTATATAGACATTAATTTTATGGGATTTTATTCATAACATTTAATTCCAAGGGTCCTTTAGAAGTTATCTAAAAGAGGCATATAGATGAATAGGAAATCATCTTACAAAAACACTTTCAGTTTATTTATTCTTCTACCTAAAAAAAATATATTGTATTAATCATGAAATAAAAGTATTAGTATCCTAAATATACATATACATTTTTATGATTTTATGAAAACTAATATCCACCCTATATTCTTCCAAACAAAAATTAAAATTGTCATTTGTGTGTATGTATTGACGGTCTCCTCCACAGAGTGATATTATTCAATTTCCTACAAAATATTTAATAGATGATTATTATTATGATTTTACAGTAAATATATTTTATTTCTTCTATAATTATTCTTCTATAATTATAATACCATATCTACCTACCTACCTTTCAATATATTTTGAAGTGACAATTTCATTCTTCTCTATGTGTAGTCTACCACCAATTCGAAGTGATGTGAATAATTATCATTTATTCATTAAACTGATGATAGTAAGTTTTTTTTAATCACAATATATGATATATATGATAAATTTTATAATAATTGTGGGTGAATTATTATTTATATTTCATTTATTCAATCAGTTGAAATGTGAAAATATCATTCATTGGTAGGCACATACAACCATCACCATGAATCGAGTCAATCATTTTTATGTCTCTATGTTTTATGGAAGAATTTAAATTTATATATATATATATATATATATATATATCACAATTATTATTTTTAATATGGTTAAATCATGTAAAAATTACAACGATTGGAACAACCAATATAAAATTCTCATGAAAACCCAAATAGTTAACACCCGAAAAAGACAATCTTAAAGAAGAGCTAGTAGTAAATAGGGGTTTAAATGTTATCAGTGGATTATATATTAAATTATATGTATGTAAAAAAATTTTAGGATTATTTTCATGTTTCAAACATATCTATTTTAAAAATGTTATGATTCAATATTTCTTGTTATCTGATTCCTTTATGATTCATATCTAATAAAATACCATGTTTTATTCCCAGACTAATGTTTATGATCCTTGATATTTATGGATTATTTTAAAATTTTAATCTCATGTTAACATATCTTTATTCTCAAGTTGTGATTAATTGATATTTTGGACCACACTTGTTTACTCTTACTATGATTTTAAGATCACATGATCTTTTGTTTATTCTCCAAATTTATAAAAAATGGTTTTATATATAATATGTATTAGAAGGGTAATATTTATGAAGAAATTAATAGAAAATATGTATATTTATAACTAATATATTGTTTATTTATATCTGATTAGAAATGAACTTACCATATATGAATCTATGGGGGATCATAGTGTTATGTCATGAATATTCATCTATTTAGTTGTAATAGAAATTTATGAAATTATGTGTCTCTATGGTTGGTTTTAAGGAATGGTTTAGTTTCTTAAGGAAACTAGAATGAGAAATATATAGTCATAAGCCTTAGGATAAAATAATATGTAAAATAACATCCTATGGTATGTTATTGAAATGAATGTGGTTATCTTTGAAAAACAAACCTCTCCTAATAATACATTTGGACATTGTTTCAGAATAGATTCATTTAGGGAAAATAACCCTTAAAAGAGTTGTTTGAGTATATATCATTCATCATTCTACTATATAGTGAGTTTACCCTTACTATGCACATGGTTTGATATTCCCAAGGGTTATTAATTGGTTAAATAAAATTTTCATTATGAACCATTTTGAATTATTTTAATAGATGATGACAATGAAGATCTTATGTTATAAATAAGGTGTCATATGATGAAAAGTAGAAGATAATAATTATATGTTCGAAAAATTATTTTTCATGATTATGTGATTCCATAATGATTTTTGGTTGTAGAAATAATATTCTTGGATATAGCCAATTTCTAGAACCTTAATGAACTAAATTAATGATGAATATGATATAAATAAAAATGACTATCTTACTATAAATCCGAATTCCATAAGATTTATAATGAAACATATTTTTTCTATAATAACACTACTTTTTAAAGAAATGAATCATGATGATCCTCCAAACAAGTAAAAGGGGGAACATCGCGCCATTTTTCCATCATGCAGAAACATCACCAATTTTTAGTTGGAACTCATATCGACTAAATTCATAGAAGTGGGTCTGTACCAGTTAAAATATTGTTTCCATTTTACTTTGGTTATACCATGAAATTTTATTATAATTTTTAAGGAGAATTAAAAAAATGAGGAATTTGATCTAGAACATTAAGAAATAAGAATAAATGGAAACCATAGAATGATATTTGTTTTAGAGCTTCTATTATAATATGAAAATATCATGTGCGATTCATATAGAAATAGAGGATGAATTCTTTGAGACAAAGTATAATGATTGTTAATTAGTCACCACTTATGAGATAAATCATACAAGACAAAAAGTTATTCTTCTCGTATTATCATTCAACCTGAATGTAAGGGTGATCGATTCTTGAGTAGATTAAAAACAAGTCTCTGTAGGTCATTATCAATAATGGATAATAGAATATAACATGTAATATTTTCGTGTGCTATCATGTTATTTTTATATTGTGGATTTTCCAATCAATATCTTAGTTTCTATAAGAAATTAAAATTTGGAAGTAAATTGAAATTATGAAAACCATGGAGAGAAGAAGCTGATATCTACTTTTTATTCGATATATGGAAAGATGTATGGTGAAAATTTAATTATTGGTATAGGTAAGGTTATTGAATGATTGTAGACCAATCTGATTGGATGAAGACATTAGAAAATGATGGATAAAGACAACCATAGAATAAACCAACCATAAATTAGAGTTTCAAATGTGTGTATTAGGATAATAATGAAAACAAGTTGTCAAATATGATTATTTATGAAGTGGAATAACTTCAAAACCCACATAATCACAAATAAAAAGATTAATCCCAAGATATCACTATTACAAATGGGGGTTAAGGTAATAAAGTTGGCAATTCTCTAGTCACCATACACAAAATAGCATCTAATATAGTATTTTAATATAAATCTACTAACTCGTTTATATGAAAAGAAATTTCATGGCATATAAAAAAACCACCCAAACAACTATACGTTGAATTTTTAGTGAAAACTTTTACTATTATGATGGTTTTATATCATGTCTATGATTATTATTTGATTGATTTTTATAGGATTGGGATTATGGTAAATCCAGTTATTCTACCATTAATTTAATTTCATGTTATCTAAAGAATAGAATATATTTATTTACAAATGTTCCACATCAATTTTCAAGTAAGGTAATTCACATTTTTAGTTCCAAACAAATATGTGTTCATCTATTAGTGTGATGATTATATTGATGAGGAATAGAAATTGCATCAATTATGTGTGTCTTGATTCATATTAAAACGGTTTGTATATCTTGGATAGTTGGGGATAAATAGAACATCAAATATATTCCAGTTATACAAGAGCCTATTAATTTATTTCTAAGGGTGTTTCATTATTTTCCTCAGAATCATCATGTTTAGTTTTCAATATAACTCATGATACATTTTACATATTCAAAATAATCCATTAAAATTGACTATATTGGGTTGTATGAATTGAAGCGGAAAAATGAGGATAATTATGATATGGGATTCATTCGACCACATGATTCCCCTTTGGGGTCCGGTACTCTTTTATCAATAATGAAGGATAACTGGGACTTTTATTATTATTTAGCACATAAAAATATCACAATACATATTAAGTATAATATTAAATATATTTATGAATTATTTGATAAAATTATAGAGATATATAATTTTCAAACAATGTAATTCATTCTATATATCATGAATAGAGGGTTATTAAAATGAATATACATAATATTTTATTACGTAGAAGGAATGTACATTATGAATTTATATTGATTCTAATGTGTTTTATAAATTTTTCTACCATACTCATGGACATTATGAGTATTGTATATAAATATTACCATGGTTAATTTTTGTTATTTCTTATAGATAATACTCTTATTTATTAAAAGTGAAATGAAGAGCATAAAGATCCTTTTAGTACTGTTATAATGACATTAAGGAAGGAAATGTTTTTTCAAAAAATTTACCAATAGTGAATTTTAGCTACCAAATGATACATTTTGGAGTAATATTATCTTAACCACGGGTATATTTGTGGATCCATCAAAGATGTAGGATACTAAACCTTTTCTTATAACAAACACCATGTTTGATATCCAGATCCTTATTGTTTATAAAGGATAATGTCAATTATTTTAGATACTTTATCACAGATATCGAATCTAGTATCCAAGTTAACATGGAATGAAGAGATGTTCCCTTTGATAATTTAATGTGAGGAAAAATTCATTGAACTAATAAAGTATTAGTCTCACACATGTTCTTCCACTACCCTCAACTAGAGAAAGGTCCTCCAAATATGACATTTTGATATATTTACTCCCATGAAATTTAAATTTTCATGAGTAAAATTACCCAACCGATGATATGGAGTTAAATGATGTAATTGTGAATTAAATATATGGAAAAATTATATTTAGAGAGTAAGGGGTGAAATATATATTGATCATAAAATTTAAAAAAATTATTCAATTGAAAAATAACTAATTATGTTTCGGAATAGATGGTAGGAGTTTATATATGATTATAAATAATCAATACATTACCACCATAGGGAGGAGAACAAGGTCGTTGATTCTTGGACTTGAAAGGGTCAAGCTATATTATTAATGATGAAGATCAGAAAAGATTCAATATTTATAAATATAAAATTTAAGGATGTATAAATATTGATGTAAGGGAAAAATTCATCTTTCTCAATTGAGTATTAAAAAATAAATCCATGTAATGATTAATGAGGTGAAAAAAGAAGATATAGATCTGAAAAATGGGATAAATAATCATGATATCATCCATGATCATGATAAAAGGATATGGTATAAGAGTTTCGTATGTGTATCATCCATCAAATATTTTTTCAATACAATTTTTAAAGAAGATCATAGTTCATAATTCACTATCAGTTCAAAAAGTAAGAGGATTTATTAAGATATAAAGGAGTATTTGTGGCGAGGTAACACCAAGAAGGTTATTGCATATACAATTTCTTAGTTCTGGGTAAGACATCATGTTAGGACTTAGAGATGGAAATGATAGTGGATGTTACAAAAATTACCCACAATATAATTAAACTTTGGAAAATATCAGTATGTATTTTTTATCTAACTCCCAAAAATATCTAACCACCATAATTATATTTCTATTGTATTTGATCACCTTATAATATTTGGACATGTAATTTTTATCAGATAACCTTTTTATCTAGATAAAATTTCTAGAATATAAATTAATAATGGTTTATGTTTTACATTAATGTTCTGGTTATTTTTTCTACAGGATCTAGATTAAGAGATGTGTTTTTGTACTATATATCATCCTCAAATAGATTATTAGTTTGAGGAAACATTACAAACCTAGGGAACATGTTGGGGTTCTATTTTAGATATTTCAAAGGTGGTTGCAATCAACAGCTTCCAATATTTTTGTTTTATAATAACAATATCAATCATTAATTTATTAATATGTATTCTTTTTAAGATCCGTCTAGAAAGATGTGTAGAACACCGTCACATTTGCATTAAAAGGTGAAATAAAACTACTATGATCTTATTTAGATCATAAATTGGTTGGAAAAGTTAGATGTATTTAGAAGCACATCATGGTTTCTTAGTGTCGAGGGAAAATTTATTCACATAATATTCAAAAAACCAAGAATTCGATGTGGGTGATAATGTATTATATAAAATATTTTCATAGAAGAATTTAATGATACTTTTAAGGAAGTGAATGTTCTCCCTTTAGTATATTGGACATTTGTAGATTCTTGATTCTATAGGGATAATAGATTATACATTGGTACGTCCACTGAACCGGTATGAGGTTCCAAATAATCCACATTTATATCTTGAGGAATTACATGCCAGACACATTATATGTTCTTATCTTATTATTCATTGATTGTAGTGATAAATTTTTATTAAAAAGTCCACCCTCCTTTTTTATGTTCTTTGGATAAATAAATAGTTTAAAAAACCTATATGGGAATCCAAATATGTGAATAAATAGATATGTACTCATTTTTGGTATTAGTGTAACAAAATTTAAAGGGATAAATTCATTTTAACGGGGGTATAATGAAGGATGAATATATTTTAAGATATAATTATCTTACAATAATTTCAGTGTATTAGATATCCTGTGATTCACCCAAACCTAAGTACAAACAAACTACAATATAAATAATATTATTTAAACAAGATAATTAAAATCAATCCATTATAATTGGATGAATGAATAAGAACAACCTCATTTTAAAAATTATTCGTAATTGTTTTAGATAAATAAAATATATTCATAAACATGAACTCAATATTAAGTGTCATGATTATATTCCTTAAAAATACATTTTTCATCAAAAATGGGTTGTATTTCATTTTTTCATAAGAAAATATAATTTATATGAAAAAACATTAGAAAACATATTTCACTACCTAAACATTATTTTTCTAAATCAGCGTGTAAAAATTATATAAGGGTTTGTAAAATCTCAACCATGGAGCCACAAAGTAGTTTCTTAATCCGAATTACTGTGTGACTTCAAGTGCACCTCCATGTGTTCTAGAGGCTTTAGAGTTGTAGAATTGGTCTCATAGAGATTGTTGTGAGACTATACCCTCTTTTTCAAAGCATCATAACAACAAACATATATAAAAACAACAAACTGATATAATCAATATCTAGAAAAAACTAGTATCACATGATGAACCAAAATAATAAATAATTAATAAAATGAAGACATTAGATATGTCATGAAATATACATGCCATGTGTCAATTTGAAAACGTCAAAATAAAGACACACTAATAATACCCATTTCAATCCCAACACTATGTTTGGTTCCCTCATCCATGATCTATCCAAACTCATCTGTCTAACATAGGGCTATTGTCCTAATCATATCCTTAAAACGTGAATTATATTTAGGAAATGACTAGGAGGCACATGTATGGTGTGGGTAAAACACAGTTAGACACCACCAACATCTTATAAAATTATATCAAGTCTACAAAATTATAATAAGTAATATAAAAAAGTATTTTACAATAAAATAAGAAAATAGTTTTCAATGTTCATTATTCATTAATTAGCCACATAATTACCTGGTTAACAATGACACTGAAACCATCAATACATGCTTCTTCTCATGCCATTTTTTTGAACCATGTCAAATAGAGAATCAAAATTCAATATAACATAGGATTTTATCAATCATTTAATATCAATTCGCTTCACAACTACTATGAAACATTTTCCAATGCCAATATTTTGGACCAAGAACATCATGTATATTACCATGTGATAATTTGAATCATAATTTCATTTCTCATAGATCATTGATATTAGATATTTTCGTTGGAATCATTAGTCTACATACTATGTAACACCCTAAGCTTACATGGTAAGATTATCTTTGAATAACACAATAGTATGTGTTATATGCAACTTTGAGATCTAACACACCACAAAAATAAAACTAGCCGTTATGAATATGAATACCCACATTTTGAAATTTTATAATTGTTATCTTTCAAAATGGACTTCATTTTTGGATTCAGAATGTTGAAATTATCCTATGGTGAATTTTTGGTATTTTTATGAAAACATTAAATTTTTGATATTTACTGAAAAACAATGAGTTATAGTTTAAAACAGAATTTTTATTTAAATAATTACATATTTTATTTACAATTATTTTAGGTCAGTATAGATACATAATACCTATATAAGTACAATGTAATTCATTGGAGTCAATTTTTAATAATTTTAGATATATAAAAATTTTATAGAACTTTTCACCGTCTTTTACCCACTTACTAGAAGCATTTTCAAATTGACATAAATCATAATTTTACCACTTCTGTGAGTTGAATATAAAAAATCCGGGAAAAACCATTGATATTAGTATGTAAAATGTGGTTCAATAAGATGAAAATATTTTTTGGGGAATAGTAACATTTTTACATATATTTACCACGGTTAAAACTAAATAGAGTAATTATGGGTAAAAATGATATTATTATTACCCTAAAACAGGTCCTAATTCTATTGGATAAGTGTAATTTGACAAAAAAATATCCTTAGGAATAAAATATGATCCTTTAGGTGCACTTGGATTAGATTAGGACATTTATTATTATTTTATTTAAAGAATGGTTAAAATAGTTAAAATCATATTTTAATAACTAAAACATTTTTAATATAGGGTTATACATAAGATAAATGTAACACCCCAAGATTTCATAGTGTGTTATTTCTTTAAAATAATTCAATAACTTGCACTACATGTAACACCATGTTCAAGCACACCTTGACATACCTAACAAGCCGTTCAAAAAAGGTTATGAATAGTATTAACTAAATTTTATACATTATATAATCCTTATAATTTTAGAATCCATATTATGAGTTTTTTAGACATAATGTATGAACAAATTCATTTTCAGTATTGCACTTTTACCAACTTTTAATAGTGAACCCTTTTTAAATCCAATATTTTAAACTTTTATATATTCAATTTGACTAAATAAATTTACTTTTTAGAATGGGGACATCAAAAAAAATTTACAATGAAACATTCCAAGCTTCCACGGTACGCTTTCCTTTGAATAATACAGTAGTGTGTGATGTACGCAACCTCGAGTTCTAACACACACCACAACCAATCAAACTAGCCATTATGAATAGTAATAACTAATTTTTGAAATTTTATAAATTCTATCTCTCAAAATGGACTTCATTTTTGTATTCAGAAATCGAATTTAGCCTAAGGTGAAATTTTGGAACCTTTCGGATAACATTTATATTTTGATGAATAGTGAAAATTACTAAATTTTAATTAAAAACAACTTTTTTAATAGAAATAATTTATATTGATAAATTATGGATTTGATTGTCTATAAAGTATATTTATAATATATTTTTACCATTTAATACAATTTTGGTCATTGTACATAATTTCACAGTTAAACCGGACATAAACAAGTGTCAATCTTTTGATAGTTAATATCTCTTAAAAACACGCTATTTGTTTTGACGACGTGAATTAATTTTTAAATTAATTAATGCAACTAATATTTTTTAATTTTTGTAAAATAGACATCATTTTTTAATTCATAATATCAAATATAGCTTAGGCCTAATTTTTGGTATGTTTCTGGAAACTTTTATTTTTTGATGAATAGTAAAACCACTTAGTGGTTAAAAAACTGAATTTTTCATAAAACGGAATTTTACCGCTTCTGTGAGTGGAATTTCAAAAATCTGATAAACACGATTAATATCAAGGAGTAAAATTTGGTTAAATGAGATGAAAATAATTTTTGGTGAATAGTAACTTTTTATTTTATTTACCACGGTTAAAAGTGAATAGGCTAATTAAGGATAAAAATGATATTAATATTACCCTAAAACATGTCCTAATTCTATTAGACAAGTGTATCTCGACCATAAACAACCATAGGAGTAACATATTATCATTTAGATCCAATTGTATCAGATTATGACATTTATTATTATTTAATTCAAAAAAAAGTTAAAAGAGTTAAAATAAAAGTTTATTTACAAAAACATTTTTAATATAGGGTTATTCATAATATAAATTCGATTTTCAACATGAATTAGAAAGCTAAAAATATTTCCTACATAATGGTATTTTCTGTATAATTTTTAAAAATTAAATAATTTAATTTATTTATGACAGAATGGTGATGCAGTAATTACCTAATTAATGAAAAATTAGAATAATTGATATTATAAATACCCAAATAAATGAAATTTGAGACTTTTTATAAATACCAATAATTTTATAGGTTAATATGACATGTTAGGATTGATTTAATTAACTTTTTTGAAGTAATCATTCTGTTATGAGTTTTACAAAAATCAATTATTGAATAGTGTCAAAATTGACATAAAAGAGTTTTTAAAACAAATATTATATTATTAATTGATATTAAATTCCTAAAAATCTAAGGATCGGCCAAGAGACTTATATCATGATTGGTGTATCATTAATGGACTACTTTGGGGTCTCTTGGATGTATATAGTATGTTTATTAACCATGTAGTATACAAATACAAAGAGACATTGTAAAAGTGAAACGAATTAATTAACAGTTAATACTAAATGATATGGTTAATATAATGACCCAAAGCTATCTAAATTATATTGGTTGGATGGTTTTAGACCCATAACCACCTTAATATTTAAATAATCCACTTTTTAGCCATTATAAACCGAATATAAATTTATTATAAATTAATATTTCTAGATTTTCCAAAGATGCCCCTCACTCCTCTTATAAAACGGCACTCCCCTTTCTCATTCATTAACACCTTCAAAGCCATTTGGATCAGAAAAACTCTGCCAAAATACTCTCTCTACTTCCCTCACTTCATCCTAGAGGCCATCCGTTAGTCAGAAATCCAACCTATGGAGCCCTTTTGATCAAATCAAAAGGAAGAACCCGAAGAAGAGGTAATGATTTCACAACACCTTTTCAAGTTCCTTTATTCTTCCACATCTTCGTTATTTGTTATTCTCATTCTAAAATAATGAATCCATTATCTACTATATAATGTAATATTATTATAAATATTGTACAACCATATTTATTATTTTATTTATCCTTTGAATCAAATGTCACCATGCGTTTGTACGTACGGCATACCGTCTCCACGTCGTGGTGTAATTGTTGTTCAATATATTATTATTTGGATGGGTATAATAATGATTTTTAATTCATTTAAATAATAAATATAACATGATAATGATTCTGTATATATTATATACCATCCAATTATATATTATTTTAATATCAAAAAAATGATATTGTCGCTCGTGCGTACATACAGACTACCGTCACCCCATACGCGATGAGATTCAGTCTCCCTCGTATCCATTCAAGTATAATTATCATTTGATGATTTCAAAATAATTTTTAAGAACATGATATAATTCTGGATATGAATAAGATACAACCTATCCATGACAAACACGGATTACGTAACAAAACATATAAAAGAAAATGAGTAAGTTAACACCCGAAACAACGATTTTTCTAAAATATAATTAACAAATCAATGTTAAAATAATCTATATGATATCATATATATATATATGATTCTTGTATAATTTAATAAAAATTATTTCAACTTTATACAGGAGGTTAACCTACCCCAAACAAGTAAAACTACAAGGTAAGGGTTATTTCACAATCTCTTCATTATCTGAGGTTGTTTATACGTAATTATCTATTGGGACCACTTTATCATCCACATCCCTGTTTCGTGAAAGTGTATTTCAAAAAATTCTAACTATTTTACTGAATATAGGTTAAATTCATTGATACCCTTGTTTGACATTTTATAAGAAGTAACTAAAGGAAACATTCCATCATTTTCCAAACAAGGTCCTTTTTATCATTTTCAACAGAATTAATGTAAGAATGTTTTTTTAACTTATACGGTGGGTGCGGCTATTTTCTACTGTTATAAAATTACCGAATCTTCCCTTACAAGATTATAAAGATATTTTCAAAATAAATGTTTTATTTTATAATTATGTGACTTCTAAATTATTTCAAAATGAATATTTTAAGAATTTTTGAAAGGTACACTTTATCAAATCATAATTTTAAATGTTTTAAAGATTTATCTTTCTAGATATTTTTAATTAATGTCCATGTTTTCAAAATGATTTTAAGGATTTATTTATATGGAAATGAATTTTGTGAAATGATATTTCATTTCAAATGTTTCGAAGTGGTATGGGACACTTTGATCCAAAAATCACTTTTAAATTACTTCCCTAATAAATGTGTGACTTTTAAATGATTTCAAAAAAAGAGATATTTCTCTCAAATAGTTTTGATTTCATCTATGTCAACATATTTTGATGGATTTTGAGTTTATTTGAAGTTGATTTATTATGATACAAAACATCCATATTGTTTTGATGTTGTTGTGATGTTTTTTACTGTGGATGTGTTATTTTTATACTATTCATGGTTTATGGAGAAAGTATTGACATTTCGTATGCTAGTTTTAATACGAATGTTTATGTTATGTTTAAACTTGTTCATATGAGGAATGAATTGGACTTAATATGTGACGGGTGGAGCCCGCTATAGCTCCTCGATGCATCGGTAGGTCTCATGAGACAAACTAGTGTCCTGGCACTAGGCCTTCACAAAATCTTATTTGAAGTCTTGGCACGAGGCCTTGGCTATGTGGTTATGATAGTCTGACATTATGCATTCCATCATTATGAAAGTGGTTATTGATATTTCATGTGATTATTCGATTAATAGAAATATCGATGTGAATAAGTAAATGGCATAATTTCATTTTATTTTTCCCATACTATGTTGATGTTAATGTTTAAAAGGCTTTTTTTAGTTAAACATTGCCTTAAATGTTTATTCTTATTTATTAAAGTTTCCGCTATATTGTTATCCTTAGTGGGCATTTGAGCTCACCCCTTTTTCTATGTTTTATTTTTCCCAGGATGTGAAGAAGTATTTTATGAATGACCTGCAGGGATAGTATGAGGGGATAGAAAGACAATATATTGTTGTATTTTTTCACTTATTAATGTAATGAAAACTTTATGAATATATCTACTATTTCCAAGGCTACTAAAACAATCGGTCTTCTGAGACTTGATCGTTCTTTTGATCATGCCAATGTTATATAATAATGCATCGACTCTGGGTAACTGGGGTCAGGAGGTTACAATTGGTATCAGAGGAAGTTTAGTACAATCCTTGGAAGCTAGATTTAGATAAACTCTGATTAGTGCACATAGACCTAAGATGGACATTGAGGATTATTATAGAAGAACTTCATAGAATTTTGGTATTGTAGAGATTTTGTGAGTTTTCCGAGCAATACATCCGTGTCTGTATATGAGAAGGTAGAGGCAGCTCTAGCACAGATGTACCTATGGGTAAAACCTAAAAACACCGCTTTGAGCTAGACTCGAATGGGAATTGGTGCACGACAACGGGCCTTGCTGCACTCTTCGTTACGACACTCCCGGGGGATATGCATAGGATAATTCTCATTTTCTTTACAAACCATTATGAAGGGTTTATTAGTATATACTTCCTCAAAGAATACATTTTTATGATAATGGATTATATCCATAAATTATTTAATTTATGTTATGTGTTTTACAATTTTGGGATTAGGTATTGTTATTCATAAACTAATCTAGTGTATGCCATTGTTTAGAAATGGCGCCTAGTAGAAGGAATGAGAACTCCAGAAATTCACATGATCTAAAGAAAAATAAGGATCATATATTTCATAGTCTTAAGCCAGAATTTATAAGAGAAACAGTCTCCCATGTATTATCATCATATGAAGAAATAATATCATGTGTTGATAAGATAAGTAAAGAGTTTACAGAGTCCTATGGCTTTGAAGGGACTCAAGATAAGAAAAGTATGGAAGAGGGAAAGATGGATAACGTGAAGAGGGAAAAAAAGAATTTTCCCATATGTGATAACTGTGGGAAGAAACACCCTGGAACTTGCCTGAAAGTAATGGGAGCTTCTTATAAGTGTGGAGGAAAAGGGCACAAAGTACGTGACTGTAAGGGTAAGAAAATGGTTTCAAATGTACAATGCTTCATTTTCTAAAAGTTTGGACACTACGCGAACCTATGTCCAAGTCATCAAACAATGCCACAAATGATGCTATTGGATAATAATCATGTTATGATACTACCACAGATGAAGATGAATGTTTAGAGTTCTTATGGTGATTATGTTATTTGAGTGTTTTATCAAAAATGTACTTGTTATAATATTTATGGATTATATAAGGATTTTACTGCAGTATTATTTCATTAAGGACTTGAGATTGTGTGGAACAATGAAAAGTGAATGAATAGAAGGTTAAATTTTTGGAAAATGTATGGTTGAGAGAAAGATAAACCATAATATGGTTCTGATACTGAGGTAGTGATTTTATAATAATACATGACTAATTTGGATAAATTATATTGGATATTCTTGACTTCCTTGAAACTTATTAATGACTTGTATATTCCATCATTGTTGGGGTTTACAACATTTTTGGATTGATGGGGTATATCTATTATTCTTTAAGGAAAAAGGGATCATGAATGTAATCAATAAGGTTTTATGGTAATTCAGGATGTTGTAGTGTTTTAAAAGAATACATGATGACGGAGCTCACATGTTATTACGCAGGAAAAAGGATCTTCATTGTGCTTACCTTCCTTGTAAATTTTGGATTGATGTATTTTGGATAGTTCTGGTTTGGATTATTTTGGATTGCCAAAACAATGATAAGCTGGAGGTCGAGTGACAACCCATCGCGTCCGGCAAGGCCGCAAGACTTGAACCCAAAACCGAAATGCGACAAGTGTGTATCACCTACCACTGACCCACGTGATGTCCTGGATTGAATAATTTCATTTTTAATGGTTCTTCTAGATGATTTATAAATTCATTTTTTCCCCTATACGAATAGGATAAATAGAATATTATTTTTATGTTTTATTATCTTTTAGAGTGAAAGATGAGTTTGTAGTAGAACTTAGTTAAAGGATGAGATTCTACTTCTCAAGTATATATTTTTCTTCTTCTCGTATTCAATGAATAAATTAATTCTTATAAATTAGTGAAGGGATCTTAAAACAAAAAAAATGTATTATCTGAATACCATATGTTTTACTGAACCGATGGTATTTTAAATCATCATAGATTGACGAATTTAAGGGCCTCAATTTTACACTTGTTTGTGATTGATGATCGCAATCACTACCTATAAATATTTATGTTTTTCCTCCAATTATATGTCTCTAATTTCCACCAATGTTCTTTGAATAGATATCATAATTTGGTGGTGACCCTTTCATTTCTCTTTTCCTCTTATTATGACTAATTTTTATTAACCCAATTTCCAATGTGGGTTTTCCCACAAACATATTTTCTATATTAAACCTTTTATTTTAGAAGAAGAATTTCAAATTGCGAGGACGCAATTTATTGAAGGAGTGGAGGATGTAACACCCCATGATTTCATAGTGTGTTATTTCTAAAAAATAATTCAATAACATCCACTACATGAAACACCATGTTCAAGCACACCATGACTTACCAAACAAGACATCCAAAAGAGGTTATGAATAGTATTAACTTAATTTTAAACTTTATATAATCCTTATAATTTTTGAATCCATATTATGGGTTTCTTAGACATAATGTAAGAACAAATTCATTTTCAGTATTGTACTTTTACCAAATTTTAATAATGAACCCTTTTTAAATCCAATATTTTAAACTTTTATATATTCAATTTGACTAAATAAATTTACTTTATAGAATGGGGACATCAAAAAAAATTACAATGAAACATCCCAATCTTCTGCGGTATTCTTTCCTTTGAATAATACAGTAGTGTGTGTTGTACGCAACTTCGAGTTCTAACACACACCACAACCAATCAAACTAGCTGTTATAAATAGTAATACCTACTTTTTGATATTTTATAAATTTTATCTCTCAAAATGGACTTCATTTTTTTATTAGGAATATCTAATTTAGCCAAAGGTGAAATTTTGGAACCTTTCAGATAACATTTATATTTTGATGAATAGTGAAAATTACTAAATTTTAATTAAAAACATCTTTTTTAATCGAAATAATTTATATTGATAAATTATGAATTTGAGTGGTTTTAAAGTATATTTAGAATATATTTTTACCATTTAATACAATTTTTTTCATTTACATAATTTCACAATTAAACTACACATAAACAAGTGTCAATCTTTTGATAGTTATTATCTCTTAAAAACAAGTTATTTGTTTTGACGACGAGAATTAATTTTTAAATTAATTAATGTAGATGATATGTTTTTAATTTGCTAAAATAGACATCATTTTTTAATTCATAATATCAAATATATCTTAGGCCTAATTTTTGATATTTTTCTGGAAACTTTCATTTTTTGATGAATAGTAAAACCACTAAGTGGTGGTTAAAAAACTGAATTTTTCATAAAACAAAATTTTACAGCTTCTATGAGTGAAATTTCAAAAATCTGAGAGACATGGTTAATATCAAGGAGCAACATGTGGTTCAATGAGATGAAAATAATTTTTGGTGAATAGTAACTTTTTACTTTTATTTACCGCGGTTAAAAGTGAATAGGTTAATTAAGGGTAAAAATGATATTAATATTACCCGAACACATGTCCTAATTCTATTGGACAAGTGTATCTCGACCAAAAACAATCTTAGGAGTAGAATATTATCATTTAGGTCCACTTGTATTATATTAGGACATGTATTATTATTTAATTCTAAGAAGAGTTAAAAGAGTTAAAATCAATGTTTATTTACTAAACCATTTTTAATAAAGGGTTATACAGACGATAAATTAAATTGTAAATATTAATTATAAAGCTAAAACGATTTAGTACATAATGGTATTTTATTTATAATTTTTAGACATTAAATAATTTAATTTATTTATGACACAATGGTGATGTAGTAATTTCCAAATTAATGAACAATTAGAATAATTGATATTATAAATACCCAAATAAATGTTATTTAGACTTTTTATAAATACCAATAATTTTCTAGGTTAATATGACATGTTAGTATTGATTTAATTAACTTTTTTCAAAGTAATACTTCTGTTATGATTTTTACAAAAATCAATTATTGAATAGTGTCAAAATTGACAAAAAAAAAGTTTTTTTAAAAAAATATTATTATTAATTGATATTAAATTCCAAAAAATCTAAGGTTCTACAAAGAGACTTATATAATGATAGGTGTATCATTAATGGACTACTTGGGGGTCTCTTTTATGTATATAGTGTAAACGCCCCGACCCCAGTTACCCAGAGTCGGTGCATTACTTCGTAACATTGGCATGATCACAAGAAAGATCAAATCCCGAAAGACCGATTGGTTTAGTAGCCTTGGAAACACTAGATATAATCATAAAGTTTTACATTACATTTCAAAGTGAAAAACTACTACAACAACAAAGTCTTCATATCCACACTATTAACCCCTCATACTATCCCTGCAAGTCATTTATAATTTACTTCTTCACTACCTGGGAAAAATAAAACATAGAAAAGGGGTGAGCTCAAATGCCCAGTAAGGATGACAATATAGCGGAACATTCAAAATAATCATAAACATTTAAGGCAATGAATTACTAAAACAAAAGCCTTTTAAAATTGAACTTCAAAATAGTATGGCAAAAGTAAAATGAAATAATGCCATTTACTTATTCACATGGATATTCTACTAATCGAATAATCACATGCAATATCAATAACCACTTTCATAATGTTGGAATGCATAATGCCAGACTATCATAACCACATAGCCAAGGCCTCGTGCCAAGACTACAAATAAGATTTTGTCAAGGGCTTGTGCCAAGACACTGGTTTGTCTAATGAGACCTACCGATGCATCGAGGAGCTATAGCGGGCTTCACCCGTCACTTATTAAGTCCAATGCATTCCCATATGAAAAGGTTTAAACATAACATAAACATTCGTATTAAAACTAGCATACGAAATGTCAATACTTTCACAATAAACAATGAATGGTATAAAAATAGCACATCCACAGTCAAACATATCACATAACCTTCAATACAATATAGATGTTTTGTATCATAATAAATCAACTTCAAATAATCTTAAAATCCATCAAAGGATGTTGACATAGATGAAATCAAAATTCTTTTTAAAGAAATATCTCCTTTTATTTTGAAATCATTTAAGATCCATATAAAATAAAACATTTTCTTTTAAAATATTCTTATAAGCTTGTAAGGAAAGCTTTGAAGATTTTATAACGGCGTAAAATAACCGCACCCGCCGTATAAGTTAAAAAAAACATTCTTACCTCAATTCTGTCGAAAAGGTTAAAAAGGACCTTGTTTTGAAAACGACGGAAAGATTCCTTTATAAACCTCTTATAAAAAGTCAAAAAAAGGTATAAATGACTTTAACCCATATTCTTGTAAATAGTAAAAATGTTTTGAAATACATTTTTAAGAAACATGGATGTGGATGATAAAGAGATCCAAGTAGATTATTACATATAAACAACCTCGGATAATGAAGAGATTGTGAAATAACCCTTACCTTGAACTTTTCCTTGGTTGGGGTAGGTTAACCTCCTGTATAATGGTGAAATAATTGTTATTAAATTGTACAAGAATCATATACATTAATATGATATCATATATGATCTTTTAACATTTCTTTATTAATAATATCTTAGTATTATCGTCGTTTCGGTGATAATTGATTCGTTCTTCTTAAATGTTTGGTTACGTAAGACATGTTTGTAATGGATAGATTATATCTTATTCATAATCATAATGATATTAACATTATTTTTAACCCTAAAATGAGAATAATACTTGAATGGATATGATGGAGAACGAATCTTATCGCGTTCGTGGAGACGGTAGTCCGTACGTACGCACGAACGCTACTTCCATTTAATTTTTATTTTAAAAGAATCAAATCCAAATAATACATAGGTATATTACTATTCCAGTATAATATAATATTTTATATATGTTACTTAAGTTCATTAACACCATCCTTTATACGTTCCATGTGTGGTATGAACGAGTCATATCATTTTAAGGGGGCGGTAGTCCGCACTTCCTCAAATTAAATTATCGTATGTATATACAACATGAAACGAATAATGGTATGAAATAAAATGGAATTACAGAAGCTTATATATAAAATATATATCATTAATATCATATTTAATTACAGTGCCATCATAATGGCCACCATGAGAGGTGGTAAGATGTATTTGAACAATCATCATTTCGTGAGGCGTTAGTTTGCCATCCACAGAAACATTATGTTCATCATCCATTAAATGGAGTTGTGTGTATGTGTAGTTTGAATCCTTCTTATAACAACATCCTAGTATATTGTGGATACTGGTGTTGTTACAAAAGAAAGGAAATAAAAATAGTTTGGGGGTTGGAGAAGCAAAATAAATGAAAATAATTTAAGAGAAATCGTTACCTTTAATCTAGGTAACTCACTTTGGTTGGAACCAAAGGACTTCTTGAAATGCTTTCTGCCTAAGGGTAAGCTTCAAGGAGGAGGAGAGGGATGTTGGGAGCTTAGTTGGGCAGAGTTTGGACGAGCCAAGTGGCTTGAGAGGTGTGAGGAAAAGAGAAGGAGGAGTGCCCTTTTATAAGAGGGGTGAGGGGCACCTTTGGAAAAGCTAGAAATATTAATTTATAATAAATTAATATTCGGTTTCTAATGGCTCCAAAGTTTATTATTAAAAGGTTAAGGTGGGGATAGGTCGAAATCCACTCAACCAATAGAATTTAGACAGGTTTGGGTACTTATATTAACCTTATCTTTAAGTATTAACTCTAAGTTAATTAGTTTCACTTTTACAATGTCTCTTTGTATTTTTATATAATATGGTTAATAAACTTTCTATATACATCCAAGAGACCCCCAAGTGGTCCATTAATGAGGCACCTATCATAATATAAGTCTCTTGGCCGAACCTTAGATTTTTAGGAATTTAATATCAATTAATAATATAATATTTGTTTTAAGAACTCTTTTATGTCAATTTTGACACTATTCAATAGTTGATTTTTGTGAAACTCATAACAGATTGATTACTTCGAAAAAAGTCAATTAAATAAATCCTAATATATCATATTATCATATAAAATTAGTTTAATTCATTAAAAGTTTCATATTATAATTATTTGGGTATTTATAATATCAATTATTTTAATTTTTCACTATTATTGTAATTACTGCATCATCATTGTGTAATAAATAAAATAACTTATTCAATGTCTAAAAATTATAAATAAAACATCATTATGTAGGAAATCTTTTTAGCTCTCTAATGAATATTTATAATCGAAAATCCAACATGTATAACCCTATGTAAAAATTGTTCTTCTAAAAGATGTAAGCTTATGCCATTTTTATTTTTATTTTAACTTTATTAATATAATGTGTCCCTACCACATACAAGTGGCTCCAAGGGGTCCCCAAATTGACCCAAGGATGCCCATGGTCGGGTATGTGTCCACCAATAAGGTTAGGACACGTTTTAGGGTAATTTTGTATTATTATAATATTATTTTTTTAACCCTTATTTACCGGATTTACCCTTTAACCATGGTAAATAAAATATTTACAGCAGTAATTATTCAAAATGTCTAAAAATAAAAGTTACCTATTTACACAATTTGAACATCCTGATTCCAAATATGGAATCCATTTTTCTAAATTCAAAACACAGAAGTGGCAGAAATTAATTTAAAATTAATTCCCGCTGTCAAAACAAAAAGCGTGTTTTTAAGAGATAATAACTATCAAAAGATTGACAATTGTTTATGTTTGGTTTAATTGTAAAATTATGTCCAATGACCAACATTATATTAAATGGTAAAAATATATTCTAAATATACTTTAAAACCACTCAAATTCATAATTTATCACTATTAATTATTTTGATTAAAAAAGTTGTTTTTAATTAAAATTTAGTAATTTTCACTATTCATCAAAATATGAAAGTTATCCGAAAAGTACCAAAATTTCACCCTAGAATAATTTCGATATTCCGAATCCAAAAATGAGGTCCATTTTCAAATATAAAATATATATAATTTCAAAAAGTAGGTATTACTATTCATAACGGCTAGTTTAATTGGTTGTTAGAACTCGGTGTTGCGTACAACACACGCTATCACATTATTCAAAGAGAAGCATACCGTAGAAGCTTGGGATGTTTCATTTTAAATTTTTGATGTCCCCATTTAGTCAAAAGTTTAAAATATAGTATTTAAAAAGGTTTCACTATCAAAAGTTGATAAAAGTGCAATACTGAAAATGAATCTGTTCTTGCATTATGACTAAGAAACTCATAATATGGATTCTAAAATTATAAGGATTATATAAAGTTAAAAATGTAGTTAATGTTATTCATGACCTCTTTTAATGGATTTTTTTTGGTAAGTCATGGTGCAATTGAACTCGGTGTTGCTTGTAGTGCAAGTTATTGAATTATTTTGAAGAAATAACACACTATGAAATCTTGGGGTGTTACATTCTCCCCTCCTTCAATAAATTGTGTCCTCGCAATTTGAAATTGTTCTTCAAAAATAAAAGGTTGAAAATAGATAATATATTTGTGGGAAAATCCACATCAGAAATTGGGTTACTAAAATTTAGTCTTAATATGAGGAAAAGAGAAATGAAAGGGTCACCACCAAATTATGATCTCGATTAGGAGAACATTGGTGGAAATTAGAGATATATAATTGGAGGAAAAACGTAAATATTTATAGGTAGTGATTGAGGTCATCAATCACAAACAAATGTATAATTGAGGTCCTTAAACTCATCAATCTATGATGATTTGAAGTACCATCGGTTCAACAAAATATAGGGTATTGGGATAACACATTTTTGACGTTTCAAAATATCTTAGTTGAAATCCCACATCGAAAAATGAATTAACGAGGCCTCTATTTAAAATAAAGAGTTGAAAGTATGAAGATTACCGAAAATAACACATACTAGGGTTCCATGTAGGAAAATATGGATATGGAAGAGAAATCTAACCATCAATTATCTGATGGAGAGTGGTAGAGAACATGGCTATGAAAAGGCCAACAATCCCAAAGCCATAAATTAGTGATGATTTAAGGTACCATCTAGGAAAACATTTTTGATCTAATTTGCTTTTCTTAATATTGAGGAATTTTTATGAGATTGGCTAAGATCATATGGAGATATACTTACTTTATAATTAGAGTTTTATCCATTAATAAATTTCTACCACAAACTCATCTTTCACTCTAAAAGATAATAGAATGTAAAAAAAAATTCTATTTACACTATTCGTATAGGGTTCCAAAATAAACGAATTTATAATTCATCTAAAAGATCTTTTAATAAAAACTACATTATTTAATCCATGACATCTCGTGGGCCAGTGGTAGGTGATACACCCTTGTCGCCCTTCGGTTGCGGGTTCAAGTCTCGCAGCCTTGCCGGACGCGACGGGTTGCCGCCCGACCTCCGGGTTGTCCTTTTATGGAAATCCAAAATAATCCAAACAAGAACTATCCAAAATAATTCTATCCAAACTCACAGTCCAACATTTATAAGGAAGGTAAACATAATATAGATCCTTTTTACCCCGTAATAGCATATGAATACCTTCATCATGTATTACCATATTCCTTATTGATTACATTCATGTTCCCTTATTCCATATAGAATGCTGGATATACTTCATTAATCCAAAAATGTTTTAAACCCCAACAATGATGGAATATACAAATCATTAATCAGCTTCAAGGTAGTCAATAATATCCAATATAATTTATCCAAATCAATCATGTATTATTCTAAAATCACCACCTCGGTATCTGAACCATATTATGGTTTATCTTTCTCTCAACCATATATTTTCCAAACATTTAACCTTCTATTGAGTCACTTTTCTTTGTTCCACACAATCTCAAGTCCTTAATGAAATAGTACTGCAGTACAATCCTTATATACTCCATAATTATTATAACAAGTACATTGTTGATACAACACTCAATTGAAATAATCAACATAATAACTCTAATCATTCCTCTTCATCTGTGGTAGTATCATAACTTGATTATTATCCAATAGCATCATTTGCGTCATAGTCTGATGACTTGGACATAGGTTCACGTAGTGTCCAAACTCCTTGCAAATGAAGCATTGTACATTTGAAACCATTTTCTTACCCTTGCAGTCACGTACTTTGTGCCCTTTTACTCCACACTTATAACAAACTCCCATTCCTTTCAGGCAAGTTCCAGGGTGTTTCTTTCCACAGTTACCACATATGGGAAAATTCTTCTTTTCCCTCTTCCCTTTATCCATCTTTCTCTCTTTTATCCTTTTCTTCTCTTGCTTCCCTCCAAAGCCATAGGACTCAGTAATCTCTTTACTTATCTTATCAATACATGATATTATTTCTTCATATGATGATAATACATGGGAGACTATTTCTCTTATAAATTCTAGCTTAAGACCATGAAAGATATGATCCTTCCTTCTCTTTGGATCATGTGCATTTCCGGAGTTCTCATTCCTTCTACTGGGCACCATTTCTAAACAATGGCATAAACTAGATCAGTTTATGAATCAAAATACATAATCCCATACTTATAAAACACTTAACATAAATTGAACTATTTATGGATATAATCCATAATCATAAGAATGTTTTCTTTAAGGAAGTATATAGTCATAAACCCTTCAAAATGATTTGTAAAGAAAATGAGAGTTATCCTAAGCATATCCCCCGGGAGTGTCGTAACCAAGAGTGCAGCAAGGCCCGTTGTCGTGCACCAGTTCCCGTTCGAGTCTAGCTCAAAGCGGTGTTTTCGGGTTTTACCCCTAGGTACATCTGTGCCAGAGCCGCCTCTACCTGCTCGTATCCAGACATGGATGTATTGCTCGGAAAACTCACAAAATCTCTACAATACCAAAATTCTAAGAAGTTCTTCTATACTAATCCTCAAATTTCATCTTAGGTCTACGTGCTCTAATCAGAGTTTATCTAAATCTAGCTTCCAAGGTTTGTACTAAACTTCCTCTGATACCAACTGTAAACGCCCCGACCCCAGTTACCCAGAGTCGGTGCATTATTTCGTAACATTGGCATGATCACAAGAAAGATCAAATCCCGAAAGACCGATTGGTTTAGTAGCCTTGGAAACACTAGATATAATCATAAAGTTTTACATTACATTTCAAAGTGAAAAACTACTACAACAACAAAGTCTTCATATCCACACTATTAACCCCTCATACTATCCCTGCAAGTCATTTATAATTTACTTCTTCACTACCTGGGAAAAATAAAACATAGAAAAGGGGTGAGCTCAAATGCCCAGTAAGGATGACAATATAGCGGAACATTCAAAATAATCATAAACATTTAAGGCAATGAATTACTAAAACAAAAGCCTTTTAAATTTGAACTTCAACATAGTATGGCAAAAGTAAAATGAAATAATGCCATTTACTTATTCACATGGATATTCTACTAATCGAATAATCACATGCAATATCAATAACCACTTTCATAATGTTGGAATGCATAATGCCAGACTATCATAACCACATAGCCAAGGCCTCGTGCCAAGACTACAAATAAGATTTTGTCAAGGCCTTGTGCCAAGACACTAGTTTGTCTCATGAGACCTACCGATGCATCGAGGAGCTATAGCGGGCTCCACCCGTCACTTATTAAGTCCAATGCATTCCCATATGAAAAGGTTTAAACATAACATAAACATTCGTATTAAAACTAGCATACGAAATGTCAATACTTTCACAATAAACTATGAATGGTATAAAAATAGCACATCCACAGTCAAACATATCACAAAACCTTCAATACAATATAGAAGTTTTGTATCATAATAAATCAACTTCAAATAATCTTAAAATCCATCAAAGGATGTTGACATAGATGAAATCAAAATTCTTTTTAAAGAAATATCTCCTTTTATTTTGAAATCATTTAAGATCCATATAAAATAAAACATTTTCTTTGAAAATATTCTTATAATCTTGTAAGGAAGGCTTTGAAGATTTTATAAGGGCGTAAAATAACCGCACCCTCCGTATAAGTTAAAAAAACATTCTTACCTCAATTCTGTCGAAAAGGTTAAAAAGGACCTTGTTTTGAAAACGACAGAAAGATTCCTTTATAAACCTCTTATAAAAAGTCAAAAAAAGGTATAAATGACTTTAACCCATATTCTTGTAAATAGTAAAAATGTTTTGAAATACATTTTTAAGAAACATGGATGTGGATGATAAAGAGATCCCAGTAGATTATTACATATAAACAACCTCGGATAATGAAGAGATTGTGAAATAACCCTTACCTTGAACATTTCCTTGGTTGGGGTAGGTTAACCTCATGTATAATGGTGAAATAATTGTTATTAAATTGTACAAGAATCATATACATTAATATGATATCATGTATGATCTTTTAACATTTCTTTATTAATAATATCTTAGTATTATCGTCGTTTCGGTGATAATCGATTCGTTCTTCTTAAATGTTTGGTTACGTAAGACATGTTTGTAATGGATAGATTATATCTTATTCATAATCAGAATGATATTAACATTATTTTTAACCCTAAAATGAGAATAATACTTGAATGGATATGATGGAGAACGAATCTTATCGCGTTCGTGGAGACGGTAGTCCGTACTTACGCACGAACGCTACTTCCATTTAATTTTTATTTTAAAAGAATCAAATCCAAATGATACATAGGTATATTACTATTCCAGTATAATATAATATTTTATATATGTTACTTAAGTTCATTAACACCATCCTTTATACGTTCCATGTGTGGTATGAACGAGTCATATCATTTTAAGGGGGCGGTAGTCCGCACTTCCTCAAATGAAATTATCGTATGTATATACAACATGAAACGAATAATGGTATAAAATAAAATGGAATTACAGAAGCTTATATATAAAATATATATCATTAATATCATATTTAATTACAGTGCCATCATAATGGCCACCATGAGAGGTGGTAAGATGTATTTGAACAATCATCGTTTCGTGAGGCGTTAGTTTTCCATCCACAGAAACATTATGTTCATCATCCATTAGATGGAGTTGTGTGTATGTGTAGTTTGAATCCTTCTTATAACAACATCCTAGTATATTTTGGATACTGGTGTTGTTACAAAAGAAAGGAAATAAAAAGAGTTTGGGGGTTGGAGAAGCAAAATAAATGAAAATAATTTAAGAGAAATCGTTACCTTTAATCTAGGTAACTCACTTTGGTTGGAACCAAAGGACTTCTTGAAATGCTTTCTGCCTAAGGGGAAGCTTCAAGGAGGAGGAGAGGGATGTGGGGAGCTTAGTTGGGCAGAGTTTGGACGAGCCAAGTGGCTTGAGAGGTGTGAGGAAAAGAGAAGGAGGAGTGCCCTTTTATAAGAGGGGTGAGGGGCACCTTTGGAAAAGCTAGAAATATTAATTTATAATAAATTCATATTCGGTTTCTAATGGCTCCAAAGTTGATTATTAAGAGGTTAAGGTGGGGATAGGTCGAAAACCACTCAACCAATAGAAGTTAGACAGGTTTGGGTACTTATATTAACCTTATCTTTAAGTATTAACTCTAAGTTAATTAGTTTCACTTTTACAATGTCTCTTTGTATTTTTATATAATATGGTTAATAAACTTACTATATACATCCAAGCGACCCCCAAGTGGTCCATTAATGAGGAAAATATCATAATATAAGTCTCTTGGCCGAACCTTAGATTTTTAGGAATTTAATATCAATTAATAATATAATATTTGTTTTAAGAACTCTTTTATGTCAATTTTGACACTATTCAATAGTTGATTTTTGTGAAACTCATAACAGATTGATTACTTCGAAAAAAGTCAATTAAATCAATCCTAATATATCATATTATCATATAAAATTAGTTTAATTCATTAAAAGTTTCATATTATAATTATTTGGGTATTTATAATATCAATTATTTTAATTTTTCACTATTATAGTAATTACTGCATCATCATTGTGTCATAAATAAAATAAATTATTCAATGTCTAAAAATTATAAATAAAACATCATTATGTAGGAAATCTTTTTATCTCTCTAATTAATATTTATAATCGAAAATCCAACATGTATAACCCTATGTAAAAATTGTTCTTCTAAAAGATGTAAGCTTATGCCATTTTTATTTTTATTTTAACTTTATTAATATAATGTGCCCCTACCACATACAAGTGGCTCCAAGGGGTCCCCAAATTGACCCAAGGATGCCCATGGTCGGGTATGTGTCCACCAATAAGGTTAGGACTCGTTTTAGGGTAATTTTGTATTATTATAATATTATTTTTTTAACCCTTATTTACCGGATTTACCCTTTAACCATGGTAAATAAAATATTTACCGCAGTAATTATTCAAAACGTCTAAAAATAAAAGTTACCTATTTACACAATTTGAACATCCTGATTCCAAATATGGAATCCATTTTTATAAATTCAAAACACAGAAGTGGCAGAAATTAATTTAAAATTAATTCCCGCTGTCAAAACAAAAAGCGTGTTTTTAAGAGATAATAATTATCAAAAGATTGACAATTGTTTATGTTTGGTTTAATTGTAAAATTATGTCCAATGACCAACATTATATTAAATGGTAAAAATATATTCTAAATATACTTTAAAACCACTCAAATTCATAATTTATCACTATTAATTATTTTGATTAAAAAAGTTGTTTTTAATTAAAATTTAGTAATTTTCACTATTCATCAAAATATGAAAGTTATCCGAAAAGTACCAAAATTTCACCCTAGACTAATTTCGATATTCCGAATCCAAAAATGAAGTCCATTTTCAAATATAAAATATATATAATTTCAAAAAGTAGGTATTACTATTCATAACGGCTAGTTTAATTGGTTGTTAGAACTCAGTGTTGCGTACAACACACGCTATCACATTATTCAAAGAGAAGCGTACCGTAGAAGCTTGGGATGTTTCATTTTAAATTTTTTATGTCCCCATTTAGTCAAAAGTTTAAAATATAGTATTTAAAAAGGTTTCACTATCAAAAGTTGATAAAAGTGCAATACTGAAAATGAATCTGTTCTTGCATTATGACTAAGAAACTCATAATATGGATTCTAAAATTATAAGGATTATATAAAAAAAATGTAGTTAATGCTATTCATGGCCTCTTTTAATGGCTTTTTTTTGGTAAGTCATGGTGCAATTGAACTCGGTGTTGCTTGTAGTGCAAGTTATTGAATTATTTTGAAGAAATAACACACTATGAAATCTTGGGGTGTTACATATAGTATGTTTATTAACAATATTATATAACCATACAAAGAGACATTGTAAAAGTTAAACTAATTAACTAATAGTTAATACTAAAAGATAAGGTTAATATAATGACCCAAACCTGTCTGAATTCTATTGATTGCGTGGTTTTAGACCCATACCCACCATAAACTTTAAATAATCTACTTTGGAGACATTATAAACCGAATATGAATTTTTTATAAATTAATAGTTCAAGATTTCCAAAGGTGCCCCTCACTACTCTTATAAAAGGGCACTCCCCCTTCCCATTGATTGGCACCTTCAAAGCCATTTTTATCGGCCAAACTCTGCCCAAATACTCTCTCAAATTCCCTCACTTCATCCTAGATGCCTTCCTTTAGTCAGAAAGCCATCCTAAGGAGCCCTTTTGGTCAAATCAAAAGGAAGAACCCGAAGAAGAGGTAATGATTTCACCACCCCTTTTCAAGTTCCTTCCTTCTTCCACTTCGTCGTTCTTTGTTATTCTCATTCTAAAATAATGAATCTATTATCTCCTATATACTATAATATTATTATAAATATGGTACAACCATATTCAGTATTCTATCTATCCTTTTAATTAAATGTCACCATACGTGCGTACGTATGGCTTACCATCTCCACGTCGTGGTGTAATTGTTATTCAATATATTATTATTTGGATGGGTATAATAATGATTATTAATTCATGTAAATAATAAATATAACATTATAATGATTCTGTATATATGATATACCATCCAATTATATATTATTTTAATATCAAAAGAATGATATTGTCCCTCGTGCGTATGTACGGACTACTGTCTCCACGAACGCGATGAGATTCATTCTCCATCGTATCCATTCAAGTATAATTATCATTTTATGATTTCAAAATAATGTTTAAGGAATTGATATCATTCTCGATATGAATAATATACAAACTATCCATGAAAAACATGTCTTATGTAACAAAACATATAAAGAAAATGAGTAAGTTAACACCCAAAACAACGATAATTCTAAAATATTATTAACAAAGCAATGTTAAAAGATCATATATGATATCATATTAATATATATGATTCATGTATAATTTAATAACAATTATTTCACCTTTATACACGAGGTTAACCTACCCCAACCAAGGAAAAGTACAAGGTAAGGGTTATTTCACAATCTCTTCATTATCTGAGGTTGTTTATACGTAATTATCTACTAGGACCTCTTTATCATCCACATCCATGTTTCATGAAAGTGTATTTCAAAACATTCTTACTATTTTACAGAATAGGGGTTAAAGTCATTGATACCCTTATTTGACTTTTTATAAGAAGTTTATAAAGGAATCTTTCCATCATTTTCCAAACAAGGTCATTTGTAACCTTTTCCACAAAATTAAGGTAAGAATGTTTTTTATAACTTATACGGCAGGTGCGGCTATTTTCCGCCATTATAAAATATTTGAAGCTTCCCTTACAACATTATAAGGATATTTACAAAGTAACGGTTTTCTTTTATAATAATGTGACTTTTCAATGATTTCAAAAGGAATATTTTATGAATTTCTGAAAGGTACTCTTTATCAAATAATAATTTTAAATGTTTTAAAGATTTATCTTTCTAAATCTTTTTAATTAATGTCCATGTTTTCAAAATGATTTTAAGGATTTATTTATATGGACATGAATGTTTTGAAATGATATTTCTTCTCAAAGTTTTCGAAGTGGTATAGGAAACTTTGATCCAAAAATCCATTTTAAATTATTTCCTTAATAAATGTGTGACTTTTAAATGATTTCAAAAAAAGGGATATTTCTGTCAAATAGTTTTGATTTCATCTGTGTCAACATCCTTTGATGGATTTTATGTTTATTTGAAGTTGATTTATTATGATACAAAACTTCCATATTGTTTTGAAGTTTATGTGATGTGTTTGACTATGGATGTGTTATTTTTATACCATTCATGGTTTATGGAGAAGCTATTTACATTTCGTATTCTAGTTTTAATACGAATGTTTATGTTATTTTTAAACCTATTCATATGAGAAATGCATTATACTTAATATGTGACGGGTGGAGCCCACTATAGCTCCTCGATGCATTGGTAGTTCTCATGAGACAAACTAGTGTTTTGGCACAAGGCCTTTGCAAAATATTATTTGTAGTCTGGGCACGAGGCCTTGGCTATGTGGTTATTATATTCTGGAATTATGCATTCCATCATTATGAAAGTTTATATTGATATTGCATGTAATTATTCGATTAGTAGAATATCCATGTCAATAAGTAAATGGCATTATTTCATTTTATTTTTTCCATACTACGTTTATGTGAATGTTTAAAAGGATTTTGTTTTATTTATAAATTACCTTAAATGTTTATTATTATTTATTAAAGTTTCCTCTATATTGTTATCCTTACTGTGCATTTGATCTCACCCATTTTTCTATGTTTTATGTTTCCCAGGATGTGAAGAAGTATTTTATGAATGACCTGCAGGGATAGTATGAGGGGATATGAAGAAAATATATTGTTTTAGTTTTTCACTTATTGATGTAATGTTAAATTTATAAATATATCTAGTGTTTCCAAGGATTCTAAACTAATCGGTCTTTCGAGACTTGATCTTTCTTGTGATCATGCCAATGTTATGTAATAATGCACCGACTCTGGGTAACAGGGGTCGGGGCATTACAATAAATCTAACAATAAATATTCATTATAAAGATAAAATAATTTTTCTAAATAATGGTATATTATTTATATTTTTTAGACATCATATAATTTTATTTATTTATGACACAATGATGATGCAGAAATTACCTAATGAATAGAATATTAAAATAATTAATATTATAAATATTCAAATAAATTTAATTTGAGACATTATATGAATTGCAAAAAAATTACAGGTTAATAGTACATGTTAGGGTTGGTTAGATGATTTTTTTTGAAGTAATAATGCTGTTATGATTTTAACAAAATTCAAATACCAAATAGTGTAAAAATTCACATAAAATAGTTATTAGAAAAATTATTATATTTTAAATTGATATAATCGTCTTAAAAATATATCGCTCCACCAAAGCACTAATATAATAATATATATTACCTTAAGGAAACAATTGGGGTTCTATTGGCAGTTTGTATTAAGATTATTATACATATAGTGTTAGAATACAAGAAGCCATGGTAAAAGTTAAATTATTTAACTTTGAGTTAAATCTAAATGATAAGATTAAAATGGAAACCTAAACATCTCTAGAACCTATTTTTTTAGATGATTTAGACCCATACCCCCCCCCCCCTTTCCTCAAAATAAGTCACTTTGGAGCAAATATAAAATGAATATGAATTTATTATAAAATAATATTTTATGTTTTTTCTAAGGTGCCCCTCACCACTCTTATAAAAGGGAACTCCCCCTTCTCTCTAATTCAAACCATCAAAGCCATTTGGTTTGTCCAACCCCTTCCAAAATAATCTATAAACTACCCCCCCCCTTCATCATAGAGGACATCTTTTAGTCTTAAATCCAATCTATGGAGCCGTATTGATCAAATCAAAAGGAATAACCTGAAGAAAAAGTTAAATATTTCGTCACCTCTTTCAAGTTCCTTTCATCTTCCACTTCCTCTTTCTTTGTTGTTTCCATTATAAATTAATAACACCAGTATCTTCCATATAATATGGTGATATTGTAAATATGGTAAAATAAAATTCATTATTATATCCATCCCTTGAATTACATGTTTCCATACGTGCGTACGTACGACTTACCGTCTCCACGTCGTGGTATAATTGTTATTCAATACATTATTATATGGATGGGTATAATAATGATGTGTAATTCATGTAAATAATAAATATAACATGATATTGATTATTTATATATGATATACCATCCAATTATATGTTATTTTAATATCAAAAGAATGATATTGTTGCTCGTGTGTACGTACGGATTACCCTCTCCACGAACGCGATTACATTTATTCCCCATCATATCCATTCAATTATAATTTTCATTTGATGATTAAAATTAATTTTTAAATACTTTATATCATTATATATTTGAATAAGATACATATCATACCTAAAAAATTTGACTCACATAACAAAGAATATAAAGGAAAACTAATCCGTGAACACATGAAACGACGATAATACTAAGATATAATTAACAAAGAAGTGGTAAAAGACCATATATGATATCATATTAATGTATATGGTTCTTGTATTATTTAATTACAATTATATTACCATTATATCGGAGGTTAAATTACCCGCGACCAAGTAAATGTACAAGGCAAAGGTTAATTCTACAACCTATTCATTATCTGAGGTTGTTTGTAAATAATTATCTACTGGGAACTCTTTTTCATCAACATCTATGATTCTTAAAAATGTATTCCAAAACATTGTTAATATTTACTAGAATATTGGTTAAAGTAATTTATACCCTTGTTTTACTTTTTATAAAATGTTTTGAGAGGAATATTTCCGTTGTTTTACAAACAAGGTAGTTTATGACCTTTTCGACAAAATTAAGGTATGATTGTTTTTTTAACTTATACGGAGTGTGCTGCTATTTCCCGCCATTATGAAATCATCAAAGAATCCCTTTAAACCTTATAAGAATATTTGAAAATATAAATTTTTTCTTTAATAATTACATTATTTTTAAATGATTTCAAAATATAAAGAGATATTTCTCTAAAAAAATGTTTTGATATCATCCATGTCAACATCCAATGATGGATTATATGATTATTTGAAGTTGATTTATTATGATACAAAACTTCCATATTGTATTGAAGGTTTTGTGATATGTTTGATTGTGGATGTGTTACTTCATAGCATTCATTGTTTATGAATAATTTATTTTCATTTAGTATGATAGTTTCAATATGAATGATTATGTTATATTTCATCCTCTTCTTATGATTAGTTTATTAGACTAGTGTGTTCCAGGTTGTGGACCGGTAAAAGTAAGCCCCCCGGGTTGGGGTCTGGTTACAGCAGACCCTCCGGGATGGATTCCAGTTACATAGGCTCTCCGGGTTGGAGTCCGGTTATAGAGGCTCTCCAGGATGGAGTCTGATTAGAGAGGTTCTCCGGGTTTGGGTCTGGTTTTGGTTATCCCAGAGGTCCTGGCATGGGGCCTTGACACAGAAATTAAAGTCTGAAATTATGCATTCCATCATTATGAATGTGGATATTGATATTGCATTTGATTATTCTACTATTATAATATCCATGTGAGTAATAAAATTGAATTATTTTGATTTTATCTTTGCCATAATATGCTGAAGTTCGTGTTTAAATGGATCTTGTTTCAGTTCTATACATTTCCTTAAATATTTATTCCTATTTATGAATGTTTTCTCTATATTGTTATCCTTACTGATCATCTGAGCTCACCCCTTTCTATGTTTTATTTTTCCCAAGATTTGAAGAAGTGTATTATGAATGACCTGCATGGAAATTCTATGGGATCTCAGTGTTTTTTGTGAAAACAATGTTGTTGTAGTTTTCCATTTTATAATGTAATGTAAACCTTATAAATGTATCTTGTACTTCCAAGGATACTAAACTAAATAACAATTCGAGACCTGATATTTTGTGATAATTCTAATGATACGTAATAATGAACCAACTCTGGGCTTCTGGTGTCGGGGTGTTACAGTTCGTATCAGAGGAAGTTTAGTACAAACCGTTGAAACTAGATTTTGCTAAAATATGATTACAACTCATATCCCTAAGATAGAAATTGAGGATTAGTATAAAATAACTTCCTAGAATTTTTTTATTTTATAGATTTTATGATTTTTCTAAGAAATACATCCCTGTCTAGATACGAGAAGGTAGAGGCAGCTCTGGCACTGATGTACCTAGGGGTAAAACTCGAAAACATCTCTTTGAGATAGACCCGAACGGGAACATGTGCACGACAACGGGCCTTGATGCACTCTTAGTTACAACACTTCCTGATTATATTATTAGGATAATTAACATTTTATTTAAAAACAATTATGAAGTGATTATGAGTATATACATACTCATAGAAAACATATTTATTATTATTGATCATATCCATAAACTGTTCAATTTTTGTTAAGTGTTTTACAAGGTTGGAATTATGTATTTCGATTCATAAACTAATCTAGTTTATGAAATTGTTTAGAAATGGTGCCCAGTGATAGGAATGGAAATCGTATCAATGCACGCAATACATATCGTGATTTCCCTCCTACTCAAGATAATTATAGTGGAGTTGGTGATGCAACCGGTGCGGATCAGCTAATTACCATACTGGGACAACTCAATCAGGTTATGAAAAATAACCTTACTCGTATAGATCACCCAGATCCGCAGTGTGGATGATCAATGTTAGAACACTTCATGAGGAAAAAACCACCAGCATTTAATGGCAGTAAAAATTCACTAGTAGCTGAGCAATGGATAAATTCCTTAGAGGAAATATTCCACACCTTGGGAGTAACGAAAGGGAAAATAGTTGTCATGGCAGTTTGCAACCTCACTAGAGATGCTGATAAATGGTCTTCATTGATTCAAAACACAAAGGATGATGATAAATTATCAAATATATAATGGAGGGATTTTAAAGAGATTTTCATAGAAAAATACTTTTCTCATGACCATTGAGCGGATATGGAAAGACAATATCTAAGTCTGAGGCAAAGGGAGGAAGAGAATGTCGCAAAGTATGAAGCTAACTTTACAAGGTTATAAAGGAATGCTACATATTATATATGTAACCCAATAAATAAGTTTGAATGTTTCTTTGATGGGTTAACACCATTTCTCCGTCAAGAATTAGCATCACAATCCTTCTCATCGTACGAAGATATAGTCTCGTGTGTTATCAAGACCAAAAAGTAATTCCCTAAATCTTATGACAATAATCTAAAGCAAGAGAAGAAGAGAATGGTCAAGAAAGAGACAGATAATGGAAAAAATGGAATGAAGGACTTTCAATTATGTGATAATTTTTGGAAGAAACACCCTGGTACTTTCCTAAATGGAATGGGATATTGTTACAAGTGTGGTGAAAAAGGCAACCAAGCTCGTGATTGCAAGGGGAAGAAAGAGGCTATCAATACTGAATGCTAAATTATAGAGAAATGGTGAATTATGAAAGTTAACACCCTAATATCTAAGGAAACATACCTTAGAAAATACAAAGGGATCAAGGCCAATCTTTTGTTGTTACTACAGTTGAAGTGGAATAATTAATGTATTTGTGTTTTTTTAGACTCAAGGATTATATTATAGTTATAAGAATAATGTGATATATATAAGGAGTGTACTGCAATACTTTTTATTTTCATTAAGGTTTTAATATGACTAAGGTAATCTTATTTTTAGTATGTGACAATAATAGAAACTTTACATTGTTTGGGAAATCTGATGATACAATTGATTTTGGAATTTAGATACCTTTTGTAGAGAGTCTGTATAGAGGTATTTTGGATAACTATAAAGGTTGGAATGGATTAAGATGAACTTTGGATAGTATTGTTCAAGGCTAAAACATTTCTTATGATTAATTTTCAAAAAGGACAACCTACAGGTCGGGCGATAACCCATCGCGTCGGACAAAGCTGCTGGAATCGAACCCACAACCATAGTGCGCCAGGACTTTATTACACACCACTAGAAGATAGTAAGTCCCTGGATATTACAAAATATTTTTCTTCAATTAAATGGTATGTGTTAATATTTGAAACCTTATACGATTATAGAAATATAATAATTTTTTGTGTCAATTATCTTTTGGAGTGAAAATTGAGTTTGTGGTAGAAATTAGTTGATGGATGAAATGCTACTTGTCAAGCATATATATATATATATATATATATATATATATATTTCTATTATTCTATGAAGAAATTAATACCTAAACATTTGGGAAGGGATATTAAAATCAAAAAAATGTTATCCTAATACCTTATATTTTATTGAACAGATGATATATTAAATCATCACAGATTGATGGCCTTGAGGCCCTAAATTTTAAAATTGTTTATGATTGATGACTTCAATCCCTCCCTATAAATATTTACATTTTTCCTCAAATTATGTATCTATAATTTACACCAATGTTCTCTTATTAAAAACCCAAATTTAGTGGTGACTTTTAAATTTCCCATTCCCTCTAATTAAAACTGAATTTTACTAACCCTATTTTCGATATGGGTTTTTCCACAAAGGTATTTTCTATTTTAACACATTTATTTTTGAATAACGATTTAAAATGTTGAGTAAGCAATTTATTGAAGGAGGGGAGAATGTAACACCCCAAGCTTCTATGGTATGCTTCTCTTTAAATAATACAATAGCATGTGTTGCACGCAACTCCGAGATCTAACACACCACAAAAAGAAAACTAACAGTTATGAATAGTAATACCCACATTTTGAAATTTTATAAATTTTATATTTCATAATGGACATAGTTTTGGGATTTGGAATATAAAAATTACCCTAGGGAAAATTTTTGGTATTTTTTTGAAAACATTCAATTTTTGATTAATAATGAAAAACATTGAGTTATAATTTATGAACAAAATTTTTATTTAAATAACTATGTATTTTATTTAAATTTTTTTTAGGTAATAATAGATAAATAATTCCTCTATAAGTTCAATGTAATTCATTGGTGTCAATTTATAATAATTATATATATATATATAACAATTTTATAGAACTTTTCACCGTCTTTTACCGACCTCCTATAGGCATTTGAAAATTTACAAAAACATAATTTTACCACTTCTGTGAGTTGAATATCAAAAATCCGAAACAAACGGTTGATATCTGTAAGTAAAATTTGGTTCAATAAGATGAAAATAATTTTTGGTGAATAGTAACTTTTTTACTTTTATTTACCACGGTTAAAAGTAAATAGTGTAATTAAGGGTAAAATAATATTATTATTACCTTAACATAAGTCCTAATTCTATTGTATAAGTGTAATTCGACCAAAAACAACTTTAGGAATAAAATATGATCCTTTAGGTCCACTTGGATTAGATTAGGAAATTTATTATTATTTTATTTAAAGAAGTGTTAAAATAGTTAAAATCAAAGTTTAATAACTAATTTTTTTTATATATGGATATTAATAAGATAAATTAGACTATAAATATTAATTAGAAAGATAAAATGATTTCCTATATAATGGTAGTTTATTTATATTTTCTAGACATTATATTAATTAATTTATTTATGACACAATAATTATGGAGTAATTACCTAATTAATGGAATATTAAAATAATTGATATTATAAATATGGAAATAAATGTGATTTGAAACTTTTTATTAATTTTGTTAATTTTCTAGGTTTATATGACATGTTAGGGTTGGTTAGTTGAATTTTTGTTGAAGTAATAATTTTTTTTATGATTTTAACAAAAAACAAATACTAAATAGTGTCAAAATTGAATGAAAATAGTTTATAAAACAAAAATTATAATATTAATTGATTTAATGGTTGTAAAAATCAAATGGTCGGCCAAAATACTTCTATAATATTATATATGACATTAATTAACCAATTGGGATTCTATTTGCAGATTATAGTATGTTTATTAACCATATAGTTGTAGAATACCAGAAGACACAGTAAAAGATAATTTTTTTAACAGAGTTAAATCTAAATGATAAGGTTAAAAGGGTAACCTAAACTTGTATAAAACCTGTTGGTTGAGAGGATTTTGACCCTTCCCCACCATAGCCTCCAAATAAGTCACATTGGATCCATTATATATAGAATATAAATTTATTATAAAATAATATTTAATGTTTTTTCTAAGGTGCCCCTCACCCCTCTTATAAAAGGGAACTCCCCCTTCTCTCTAATTCACAACATCAAAGCCATTTGTCTCGGACAACCCATGTGAAAATACCCTCTCAAATTCCCTCACTTTATCCTAGAATACATACTTTAGTCAGAAATCCAATATACATTTCCCTTTTGATCAAATCAAAAGGATGAACCCGAAGAGGAGGTACATATGTCATCAACTATTTCAAGTTCCTTTCATCTTCAACTTCCTCTTTCTTTATTGTTTCCATTATAAAATATTTACTCCAGTATATTATATATAATGTGATTTCATTATAAATATGTTACAAAAAAATTCATTATTCTATCCATCCATTGAATGACATGTCACCTTACTTGTGTACGTACGGCTTATCGTCTCCACGTCGTGGTGTAATTGTTATTCAATTCATTATTATTTGGATGGGTATAATAATGACATGTAATTCATGTAAATAATAAATATAACATGATAATTATTTTTATATATGATATACCATACAATTATATATTATTTTAATTTCAAAATAATGATATTGTCGCTCGTGTGTACGTACGGATTACCATCTCCACGAACGCGATGAGATTCATTCCCCATCATATAAATTAAAGAATAATTTTCATTTGATGATTAAATATAATGGTTAAAGACTTGATATAATTATGGCTATGAATAAGATACATCCCATACATAACAAATATGACTCACATAATAATGAATATAATGTAAAATGAATCCATTAACACCTGAAACGACTATAATACTAAGATATTATTAACAAAGAAATGTTAAAAGATCATATATGATATCATATTAATGTATATGATTATTTTATAATTAAATAAAAATTATTTCACCATTATACATGAGGTTAACCAACCCTCGTCCAAGGAATAGTACAAGGTAAGGGTTGATTCTACAATCTCTTCATTATTCGAGGTTGTTTATACGTAATTATCTACTGGAACCTCTTTATCAACCCCATATATGTTTCTTTAAAATTTATTCCAAAACATTGTTACTATTTACTACACTATGGGTTAAATTTATTTATTCCCTTGTTTGAATTTTTATATAATTTTTTGAGAGAAATCTTTCCTTCGTTTTCCAAACAAGGTACTTTATGGCCATTTAACAAAATTAAGGTTAGATTGTTTTTTCTAACTTATACGGTGGGCATGTATATTTTCCAAACAAGGTACTTTATTGCCATTTATGATTCTAAGGAAATGATTCCAAAAATAAAGATAATTTATTTTAAGGTAGTATAGCATCCAAAAAAAATTGGACATGTTTAAGTAAATTTTTAAACATTACATTTATTAAAACTTTTTGTTTCCAATTTTAATCCTAACCATAGTAACAAATTATTTAATTTTATCGGGATATAATTTATTATATAAGGTATCAGTTGAATCTTAAATGGAAAATGCATGATATTATAAACCATTACTCATCATAATTTTTAACTTTTATGCTTTTTAAAATGTTATATAATTTACTAAACTATAATTTTTCCTAAAATACATTTATTTTCATTTTTTTGACAATATACAAAAAAAAATTATCTCTAAAAACAACATGATAGTATTGAAATTAAAATAAAAACCTTTCAAAAACACATGTTTTTTTTTATAATTATCTATTATATTATTGGGACACTATAACTACTCCAAAAATAGTGTTTATATAGTTTTTAAAATAATTTAAATGACTTTTCTAATTCTTTGAATATCATTGTGTATGTGTTCTGTAAACATTTAAGGTAATTATTTAATTAATAAAAATTTAAAATAAATAACCCAGGTAATAAAATTAAAAAATATATCATTGAAAATTTTTGAACCCCACTTATCCACTTTTTATCATAATGTAGAAAATCTAGATATTTTAATGTTGGAAGATCTCAATTTAGAATTTTAATTAGATAAATTAATATAATTAACACTATCTTGAAAAAATTGAAATAAACTAACATATATTATAATTTTAGATGAATTTGGTCTAATTTATCAAACAAAATCTAATAAAGAAATATTTTGGGTTTATTTTTAGACCTCGTCATTGTAGTTTTATTCTAATGAACCCATTTTACCTGTACCCGGTATAAAAAATATAACATCGTTATTATTCATATTTATAACTAAATTAATGGGAATATTAACTTAATTAGGACCATTTTATTATAAATATGTTATTAATTTTTCATGATTCAATTTCTAAGAGTGGAATAAATTAATATTCGGTAATAAGACAAAATACAATTTTTTCTATAAAATATATTTTATGAATAAATTGAATATTTTCCATATTCATCCATTATATTTATTACAATTAAAATAATTGTATTATTCATAATATAATAGAACTAATTTAAAATAAAATCATTCTTAATAAAAAATGTGTTTTTTTATTTTACTGAAACAAGAATTCAGTTTTCAACAAAAATATTCATTTTTATACTATTTATAATAAAAATGAATGATATCACAAAATTCAGAATATTTTAATCAAATATAATGTTGACACATTGACATAAAATAAATTACATCATTTTATCCAATATAATTTATAATAAATAAAAAATTAAATATATTTTTTATAGAAAAAAATTAATAAAAACATCTATAAACGAAATGTTTTTGGATTTATTAAATTCCATTAAAAATAGAATTTTTCTTTGCAAACTATTAATAAATAATATTATATTGACTAAGAAAATTATATATATACATATTATAATGTGTTTATTCTTATTCATTCCATCCAATTCAAAATCTAGGTAATAAGAGTGATAAATTTATAATATATTTTGGTTTGTTTAAGCTCGGTGTTGCATGTTGGATATGCTACCGAAAAGTTATTTCTCTTAAAAATATAGTTGTGTAATATACAAAAATATTAATAAAATTTTTCCATTCCATTTGATATGGTTCTAGTTTATTAATGGATTTATATTTGAAAATAATTTTTTTAAACCCACAACATAAAAAGGATTAATAAAAATTTATCTTCAATGGAGGAAAAGGTAAATATTATGGTTATCTAAAAAAAATATCAATACGTTTCATAAAATGAGAATATTACGGAAAATAAATGCCCAAATAATGATTTTCTGTGAGTGAGAACAAAAAACATTTGAAAGTGAATGGTTATGAAAAATTTAATAACCACGAACCACGTATCAATGTGGTTTGAAATAGCCCATCGATTCATAAAAATGATCATAATAGAATAATTTTTTTTAAGATCATTTTCTTAGAGTTGTGGAATTCATTTAAAATAAAGGAAAAGATCCTAATTAAATACCATTACTTGGAAAGTATAATTTCGACCACTAATAATATTCCAACAAAATCCCATATTTTCATCAATTAATGATTATTCAATAAGAGTTTTTCAGGATCGGAGAACATGAATAATCTTTTAAAAGATCAAATAGTACATTAAGGATACAATTATATTAATATTTTCATTAAATATTAAAAACAACTAATATGATGTGCATAAGGTAAAATAATATCCAAATTGTATAAAAATTCATATGATGAAATAATAAATTTTACACCAAGAATTCCTTAAAAATAAAGAGGTTTTACATAGTTCATTCCATAAATAAATAACCCTATATAATAATTTACAACAATAACCTCAACATATTTTCTTCTCATGTCATTATATATACATCCCTCAAAATGTAATTTCATTATCCATGAAAAAAAATTCATCTTGAACTAAAAGTGAGTCCTAAGTGTAACATATAACATGACAAAATGAAACAATTATGTTCCATAATTCCATGATGTTTTAAATTATCTGTGATTATTCAGAGAATATGTGGTGAGATGACAAGCAAGTCCGAGGCTCGGTGTGACCAGAATGGTCTGTCAAAAAATATTATGTTTTAAATATCACTGATGAGAATTTTTTTCAGATAAAGTTGAATAAATATTAAACGGTTGTCTAGATTATAAATTTTAGGGCATCATTGCATTCAGGATGGTGGGTTTACCCTAGACATGACAGAGGTTTAGTCGGTGTGGGCCTCTAGTGAGAAAACCAGAAAATTGAATAACCATAAAAAATGAATAATTGTTTTTTTTTATAATTTCTATAATTCACCAAAGGTGACTTCAATTGAAAATTTTAATCCTTGGTTGAGCTAATCAGGCAATTATTTTCCTAGGTGGAGCCCAATATTGGCCGGCATGGGACAACAGTGGAAAGTAGTTTTTGGGAAATGAGCATACATTAAATAATTAAATTAAGATAATTTTATTTCAGATAACTCATAAATGGTAACTTAGATAGGAAATTGGATATTTCTATTGTTCTCATTTTGGTGTTATTTCCTTAGGTGGGTCCTAACATCAATCGACGCGATTCAGGGATAAAAGATCATTTTTGGGCATTTTAATCGAATAATACAAACATAAAAATGTTTATTTCATTCAAAAAGAGTGTTTTTCTACATCACAAAGTTGAGTGAGCTGTTGAATTTCATAAATGAAATAGTGTAACAACATTAAAACTTAATAATAATAGATACATTGTTTTATAAATGAAACAATGTAACGATGCCGAGACTCAGTGTAACAAAAAAACTGAAACACATTTCCTCCATTAATAGATAATTAAAGAAACTTGTTATAGGAATGATCTGAGAGATTTTAATGAGGCTCTGGAGGAATTCTTTGGGAAAATGAAGAATGATGACGAATGAAAAATCACCAATGATGATGGATCGTTGGTTGATGGTAGGAAACTGGATGGATCGTGATGTATCATTAGAGGTCACCAAAGATGATCCAACCCCAATGCCGACCAATCCTATTTTCCAGGTAGGGGATTGTTTAATCTTAATTGAATCTTTTCCTTCCCAATTTGTTAGTTTGTGTGATGAACACGGGCCAACCCATGAACAGGTTATCCCATGAATCCATCGCATATGAAAGATTTGATTTTGGCAAGTAGGAATTTAAAGGAAGGGGTATATAAATTGTGATCGTTTGATATGTCTATTTTTTTCTAATGAGAAAAACGTCGTCTAAATGAACAAAGACAACATTTTCCTCTTTTGGTGTTTCTTATGATATCATATCCTAAGTGAGTTCATCACCGACAGACCCCCATGGTCAAGTCAGATTGTTGTCATGATATTTCAAAAGTGGATGGACCATGGATCGATAGCTAGATGACATGTGATACATGTTAGTGATTATGGTGACCCGAGGTTCATAGAGGACCCTTCAGGTCGAGGAATGGATCACCAGAGGATATCTGGTCTCCCATGGAGGAGACTGCTGGTGTGGTGGAAGCCGGCAGTGGCACATGGCGGCAGCCGTGGCATGAAGGTAGTCCCCATATGTGGTGGAATCCACAACAAAAAGGGGCATGGCAGTGCAGGGGGTGGTTCTGGTCGGGTACTGCATTAGTTTGATCATCTCGTGGGGCGGGCCACGACATGCGCTAGCATGAAGTCCACACTAGATCATGTGTGGAGAGGAAGATATTGGCCTTTGCTGGCCCCATTGCTTCACGAAACGGATTCTAACAGGCATCCATGCTAGACAGAAGCTGGACCGCTAATGTGGGGCATTGGGCAGCCCAGGATGGAAAAGAACTGGCCTTCCAAATTTTAGACTGTACTAGATAAGAGATCAATCCAATGGGTGGAATGACTGCTTAATACCGGCCCAACTACGTCTGACCGAACTAGATGAGTAACGGGTCACTGGGTGACCCGACGACCTGGATGCACGACTGAACCGGGATGGGTCCCACAATTCCCACTGGGTCTGTCCACTGGGCAAGACCGGACCAGGTCGGCACAAGACCAATTGGTTTGATTCAGGTAGGCCAAACTGGGTGAGGTCATGTGAAAATCCAGAGCTGGTTTGGTCAGGTCTGTTCAACCAAGTCAGAGTGGACCTAGATGCAGTCGACCCATGTTTACCAAAACACCAATATTATTCAGTTCGATCGTCTATTTGATTCACCATCTACAACGTTGGGACCCCTCTTAAGAGATCTTCCTTGTGTAAACTCTAATTGAAACTTATTGGTGGTTAAGATGCCACCATTGTCTTGACGAGTACATTCTCTCAGAATCACGTGCGATATGAGATGGAATATTACGGATGGCTGTGACATGAAAGTTATGATGAGAGGGACCTCAATGGAATAGTGGAAGAGTAGAACTCCACGGTCCAGTAGCTCAATGAACCTCTGTGGCATGGTCGGGGAGCAGAAATCAATGGTCCAATAGTCGAGCCGACCTCAGTGGTCCAGTAGCTGAATGGATCACATTGGCCTATTAGCCAAGATTTTTTAGTGACTCCTAAGGGATGATTCCCTTAGTAGTACATGTTTATACATCGTTACATATGATAATATTACATTCTATATATATATTTAGACCAAGTATTAGTTGTATTTTCTTTTTGGTCCATCTTTGTGGCCTTTGGTTTGGGGTCTTGATTTGTGGTTTTTATTTGTGGTCTTTCTTTGTTCTTTAATTATGCTCTTTCCTTTGTTGTTTGGGGTCACAACTAAGTATTGTCTTACTCACCCATAAATAGGATTCGCCATCACATGTCATGTCTCGTGTAGGTGATCGACAGTTCAAGGAATAGATTGGTGGTGTAGGACAAGGTTGTTCTTAGTGAGATTGGGTGGACAGTCATACTTCTAAGGCTATAGTAAGAAACCCATCACCTACCCTTCAGGTTGGGTGTCGAGCAGATTGATCGTGACAGCTGTATATTCATTTTTTGTTTTGAAATTGTACTCTAGCATCTTCGTACATTCATTTTATACTGTACTCTAAGTAGTTTTTTTAGTGTCATTTGTGGTTTACACTGTGTTCACATTCTACATATTTATCTTTGTGCGTGTGTACATTTTTAAAGGTAATGCCTTCCCTATTTGGGATATACCTACATGGTGTTATTCACTAGCCCCTGGGCTATATATGGCGTGCATGGGGTTATCACAGAAAATACCCTGGGTGACTTATCATGGTAGAGTGGTATCAATTCCTGGTCAGTTCTACCATAAGATCTTAGGGTCTATGAGTTTGGTTTGGTGAAATAGTGTTATGTGGTTCAAGATCAGCTTTTAGGCCTATGAATCAGATGTTGGTGTAGTTGTTGATGTATCCATTCCCAAGGACCATGAATTCTTCTTTTCAACATGGTACATGAAAACACTATTTTCATGGAAAAACAATGGAACATTGATCTTATAGTAATGTGTTGATGTTCCATGGTCATTCATGAGTCAACACTCTAGGTATAATATATTTATCGTGGTACATCTTGTTTTGTTTCAAGGTGCTTCTAGGTAGACAGCCAACCAGGATTTCACCACATGATCATGAGTATGATCTGTGCACTAACATAATGGGTACAATGGTATGTACAAGTGAAAACACCACCAGGTGGTGTACCAGCTATACCACCACCTGTGGAGTATCACATGGAACTCTTAGTACTAGAAGATGATATGCTTTGGCTATGAACACTTCATGAGTTTCATTGCAATATACACCACAGTTTTCGAGGTGATCCCAACTCACATGTTTTAAAAGACATGCCTTAGTTGGTGATCAAGTTTTCCATCTAGTTAGGGTACTTTTAGATCAGATGGATGTCTTAGAAGTAAGCCTTCTACCCACCTCAATAGGTTTTTGGTGGGGTTTATATTTCTAGATCAAATGATGGGGTGACAATTCGATGGATAGAGTGTGATAACATTTCTCAGAGAAGGGACTCATTCCATAAAATCTATGGGAAATGTGTGACCAAGTGCTTCTACAAATGTGGTAGATTGACATGTCGATAGCTGAGTATTCATAGAGGCATACTGAACATTCTTTGTACTAGATGAATACAATTTGACCAATACGTCAGGGATCAGACCACCGTGCAAGCTGTGTTTATGGACAAATATTATAACACTATTCATATATTCATTCCTACTTATGATAGGGTGATAGAGAGATCCTTTGTGGGTGAAAGTCTTTTGGCTGAGCAGATAAAGCTAGTGGATATAGCAGTGGGAAAGCAGGAAGCTGACATCTATCTCATAGACATGGGCATGTGAGACATTCTGTGAAGAGGTCCAAAGACATGGTATCTATACCTCGAAGATCATATTTTGAGTCTAGTCGGCCTAGAAAGAGATAATTGTTTTCAAAAGATACTAGGGGAAATCCTTCTATAGATAGTCCATCCTATCGTGCTAACAGTGAAATGGTGGATGCGCCACTAGGGTAGATATAGAGATTGGAAGAAATTAATTTGTTGGGATGAAGACATAGAAGAGCAGTTTGGAGAAAAATTAATGGTAGTATACAATTCGACATGTTACAACCACCAAACCAATGTGGTTCACACAAGGCTCAGAGTGCAGGGGGACATGAGAAGGGGGTAGCTACATGCGGTCATCCATACCCATGTGATAGGGGATATTTTGAGATTTCCATTTCCCATCAGTAGTGGTGGTTTTTGAGGAAATATTTCCAGAATAGGTTTCTAGAATTACCTCCCCATAAAAATATAGAATTATGCATCATTCAACACTCAGATATGAGACTGATATCAGCATCAGTATCTCAAATTTCATTTTCAGATCTCTACAAGCTGAGGGTGTAGGTGGTGTCATTGTCGAGGAAGGGATTAGTAAGAACCAATGTTCTATGTTATGTGTGGATTACCGGCCCTTTATACAAGTGGATATGGATAATGAGTACCCACTACTAAAGGGACGATGAAAACCATGATTAGTTGAATGTTAGTAGTCTTTTGCATGGATGGAAAGGTAATCATAGTCTTTTATGTAGTACAGATAGGGTTTTCCGAGAATAATGATATTGATTTTGTAGTGGTAGTCTTTGAATTGATGATGTTGGGACACTACCTCCATTGGAAAATGTTTCGTCATCTACTCCTACCAGAAGGATCACAAGTTTAAATTTTCTTAGAAGGATCTGATTATGAGATTGCAAAGTAAACTATATTTCCACTTGTACTATGACTTCGAGATATTCTATACTCTATGGAAGGAGAAAATGGTGGAAGATGCTCTCAGAATGAGATCACTTTCAAAGCTACTAAACGAGGCCTCAGAGTTGTTAGCATCCCTTCATATATATGTCATTCATGGATAGAGAGGAAATAATTTTTTTCATTCAATGGTTGTTCCCCGCCAGCACTCTTATAGTGATTTAGGGAGGCACAACTCATTGAAATCAGTTGTGAGAATACATGTTCCTAGATGTCCATAGGGCATACCCTTGGTGGATATTCAATGATGAGGGACACATCATAATTTTTATAGGACGCACCATGGTACCAGTGGTGTTGTGGGATGAGGTGTTTAGGGATTTCCATAAATCCCCTTTGGCTGTAAATCTAGGTGTGGTGATGATGTACCAGGACCTCTGATGTCATTATTGGTGGCTGGGGATGAAGAACACAGTGGCAGAGTTTGACTCGAGATACGTCACATGTAAGAATATAAAGAATGAGCATCATGTTCTAACATGTTTGACACAACCCCTTGAGATACCAGAGTGGAAGAGGGATGAGATATCTATAGACTTCATGACAGGCATACCATGTACATCCATGGGGTACAATACCATCTGTGTGATCGTATACCAACTCACCAAGTCAACCCACATCCCACCCATTCAAGAGTAGGGATTAGTAGAGAGCATGGGATACCTCTATGTGCAGGAGATAGTTCAACTCCATGTAGTCCCATATATGATAGTCTCAGATAATAATGAATACTTTACATCATCGTTGTGGAAGGGATTGTAGGATGTGTTTGGGACTCATCCTTCAAATGAGCACATCCTTTGACCATACAGACCTTGAAGGATATGCTTCATGCAGGTGTTCTTGATTTTTTGCATAGTTGGGAGGACAACCTACCATTGGTGGAGTTTGTGTAAAATAATAGATACAACTCCACCATCAGTATGATAATATTTGAGGCATTGTACGAACAACCATCGTGGTTACAGTTATGCTGGACAAACCCGGTGGAGTTAGTACTCATGGGTCCAAAGATGGTACCGGATAACACATAGAAGTTTCAGTTCATCCGATAGTTGATTAACTCTACACAAAGCTGACTTAATTCCTATTATAATAGGAGATGGATACCCTTGGAGTTTGACGAGGGTGACGGCATATTCCTATAGGTCTCTCTTCAATGAGGCATACAAATATTTCTTTGGGGTGGAATGTTATCTATGAGGTTCATCGGACATTTCTAGATAGTGCGTAGAGTGGGAGAGATGGCAAACCAATTGGATCTACCGCTTTAGTTAAAGTGGATATACGATGTCATCGACAAATCCCAGCTGAAGAAATACGTGAAAAACCACTCTCATGTCATCAACCATATGATGTTAGAGACAGATGATGGGGTGAAATTCGTGAATAACCATGTAGAGATTGAGGATCAAAAGGATCATATCCGTTGTGGACAATCAATTCATCTAGTGCGTGTTTGGTGCCAGTAGAGGAATCTCTAAGAGAGCACATAGAAGTGGTACACTTATATATGTTCACATTAAACACATTTTTTTGTTTATCCCTTGTTCTGGCTTACAAAGAAGTAAGGTCCTAATGGTGGGGTTATGTAATGTCTTGTAATTCTATTAAAATTTTTAGAATTTATATGAGATTATTCCTTGAACATGTGCTGAGATAGCATGTGATCTAATGTCCCATGTGCCCAGAAAGGTCCATCCCATAATGTTATGTTTTAAATTGTGTACATGAGCGGGTTTACTAAAAATGATTCATTACTCTAAATTGGTTGACCAAATTTGCAATTTGAGGGAACCATTGCATTCAGGATGGTGGGTTAACCTTAGACGCGACTTAGTTTTACTCTTCATGGACCTCTAGTGAGAAAACCAGAAAATGGAATAAGTGTAAAAAAAATATATAATAGAATTATTTTAAAAAAAATTATTATAACTCATGAATGGTTACTTGGATTGAAATTTGAGAACATATTTGACCTCATGCGGGAATGATTTACCTATGTGGATCATAACATTTGGTAGAATGTGCCTACTGTGGAATGTAGTATTTGGGGCATGACTGTAAATAAAAAAATAAAGATTATTTTATTTCTGATAACTAATATTGGGAAACTGAGATTGGAAATATGAAAGTATGTTTAAGGTCATTAGGGTAGTATATCATTACGCAATTCCTAACCTTGACCAATGAATGTCAAGGGTAAAAGTTAGTTTTTAGGTATTTTAAAGGAAAAAAAATAAAATAATCATATAAATGATTATTTTATTCCAAAAGAGTGGTTCACTACAATGCAATGTTGAGTGAGATCATTCAATTCATAAATGAAATTGGGTAAAAAAAGTTGCAACTCAAGTGTAAAATAAATGCTCTTTCATAAATAAAGCACTGTAATGATGTAGTGACTCAGTGTAATAGAAATACTAAAAATGTGTTTCCTCCTTTAATGAACAAACAGAGCAAAGGGATCCAAGAACGACTTAGGATATTTCTCTTAGAATATAATGAAATTCCTATGGTGATCAAAGAATGATGAAGAATGACAACCCACCAATAAAAATGGATTGCAAATCGAGGGTTGACAAGATAACTGATCATAACGTCTCTTAACAGATCACCAACGATGATCGAACCCTGATTCCAAAAAATCCTATTTTTCAAGGTGGGGGGTTGATTAATTCTATTTTAATCCATTCCTTTCCCCATTAATTGTTTAAGTGATGAATGTGAGAAGACCCACGAACAGGTTGACCCACGAATCAATCACATATGCGGGGTGGTGTTTTGGCATGTGAGAATTAATGAAAGGGGGATATGACTTGTGATCGTTTGATATCTCCCATTTTTCTAATGTGAGGAACGAAGGCCAAACATGTAATGAGACGTAATTTCCATGGAAAATATTTCCTTAAATACATGGTAATTTTACAGGTTTGCAGTTTCTAACGAGGCTTGATTTCGAGGCACGGTGTGCCCAGAATCAAATTCTGATGTTTTGTTCAGGTACATTCAGTAAACATACGTTTGGAATTTTATAACATTTGAACCGGTGCTCGGAATTGAAATCTGAGGGCACCGTTGAACTTGTAGTGTCAGTGATTTCTTATTTAGACCTTCCCCACAGTTTCGTTTTATTGAGAGTATAAGTATGTTATTTGGTGGCATTTAATTGAATTGAATAATGTTAAAGATTTAACTTTATTTTATTTTGGTGGTTAAAACCTCCATGGGTATGTTTGAGGTGGGAAACACCACACCATAACCTCCATTGGGAGGATTATTAGGTGGGGTTGAACCGACCACTCTAACTCCACTTTAGCACCATTAAACCCCCTATTAAATTTGGTAAAACTCTTCATAAAGTGGGCGAGCTTCTCCACCTTCCACCACCATTTAATTTCCAACTCTCCACCCCTTAATTAAGTGAATGGTTTATTTTAATTCAAATATTTTTTGAATTATTTTGACACCAATTAAATAATTGGTGGGCTTAACCCAGTATTTTGGTTCGAAATTCTTTTGGGTGGAAACGTGAGAGAGAAATTCATTCTCTAAACGAAGAATGCGAAGAATTCTCCTTCCACCGAAAATCGACGTCGTCTTCTTCCTTCTTCAAACGAGGCATGGAAAGGGAAGTGAGGCCCACAAGAAATGCTAACATCATCTTCGACTTAGTCAACTTCAAACGTACGTCCGCCAATGAAGAGTACCTCTATTCATCTTCCGATGTTGAAGGAACGACGCCGCCTTTCCACGACTCCATCAAACGACACTGACAAGCAAGGTAGGGGTTTGAGTTTCCTTGTATTGGTTCCACATCGTTCAATATTTTGGTATGCATTATGCCAAATGTTATCAACATAACATGGGGGGTTTGGACCGCACCAACACGGATGACCCGTCCTATTTTATCTTGTTTGTTGTTGATGACGGATGCGGGCAACGACGATCGGCATTGGGCCGAACTCGAGGAAACCGGCAGTGCAAGACCGTCGGGTCACCGGAAAGGCAGGGCTCCATCATGCCACGTGGAGGAGAGATGGGCCGCAACAAAGGGGTCACGACACCATCGCGCCACGCGAAGTTAAATAGGAGGCCGCGACCAGGGCGGGCTGTAACGGGAGTGTAGGGGCGAGGTGTCATCGCACCGCACCAGAGAAGACCACCGGCCTAAGACTGCGGTGGACAGGGGAGGGCGATCGGGTGAGCTGGACACTGGTGCGCGCCCGGAAAGACCCTCGGCGTCCTGCGGTTACAGGGGCCTCCACCTTGCACCGACTGTTTCGGGAGACTGTGGGGTGTAACACCTCCATTTACCCAGCCAACCAGGCCAGGCCACACGGCCAGCCGGGTCAGGCCACACCGCCAGCCGGGCCGGGCCACATGGCCAGTCAGACTCGGCCACATGGCCAATCGGGCCACGCCACAAGGCCAGCTGGGCCCAGCCACTAGGCCAGCCGGGCCGGACCCCGCGTCCAGCCATCCGGCCCTGGCCGCCTTCAGGTCGGGCCGCGCCCACGAGCCGGGCTGCACCCACGGGCCGGGCAGCACCTTCGGCTTGGGCCACCCCTTCGTTTTGGGCTGCCCCATTGGGCCATGCTGCCCATTTGCACTGAGTCAGACTCACGGACCAGGTTAGACCCTGGTCTAGACCCGGGATAGGTTGGGTCGGTCTGATAGGGTCAGACTAGACCCGGACCCGTCAGACTCGAAAAGACCTTTATGCCCATAACATGGGATATGGGAGTCTGATCAATGAACTGTCTACGGCGCCATAAATCTTAGAGTGAGACGAATCTTTTGGCATATCAGTCATGATTTTTGGACACAGTTGGAGTACAGTAGGGTTAGTTTGAACCTAAAAACCAACCAGGGCCCCTCGGACGGAAATTCCAATAACTCACAGACCGGGCGTCCTATTGACGCGTAGTCTATTGCATTGAGACCCCTATGACATGGCGGTTATTTGAGATACTTCCACGTGAGACTTTGTGAAACATGGAGTATCGACCGGTAGATCCTCGAGAAGATCCTCTCAGAGACGTTCAGGTAGAGTGCGGAGACCTAATAGCTGACAGACTTGACGACTGCTTAACCGATTCGACTCGGAGAGATTCGACTAGACTAGTGGGAAGCACCCGGTATTTGGCGGTAAACCCATGGCGGATGGAGCGCCTGGTAGTTGGAAGCATACCCACGGTACTCGACAGGAGGAGTACCTCTGTAGTCTACTAGGTGGAGCACCCGGTACATGGCAACAGACCCACAACGGACGGAGCACCTGGTTGTTGGCAGCAGACACGCTGTACATGACTGGAAACGTACCTCAGTAGTCCAAGGTTAGTGAGAAGCGCCTCGGTTTCACGATAGGCCCACTTTACTTGACAGAATTGGAGTTCTCCATCAGTCGTGGTTTTGAAAATGAAAAAATCTGGTTTGAGTTGAGTCAATTACTTTTGTGTTTTATTCAAGATTGAGATGGGTTACTTGATAACATAGGTATATGTACGGGCATATACCTAATTAATGGTCATTCGTTGAAATCTTACTTTGTGGTTTATCCTTTTTGGATTTTGTGAGACCTTGAGGGTCTCAGGGTCCCTACTGCATATCGTTATACTAACCCCTACACGGGCTATTCCCGCACCTCGTTGTGTTGGATGCAGAAAACAGACAATGCTGACAGAGGATGAGACTGCCAGGACTGGACGGTACCCAGAGGATGACCTTATGACATATCAGTACATGGTGGAGTCAGATAGATGTGGAGGGTTGTGGAGGCCATCTGTACCTACCCTTTAGGTAGAAACCCTAGTGGATGATCTAGGAGCAGCTAGACACCTTCTAGCTATTTGTCATTTTAGATGTACATGTTTGTCTTTTCCTTGTACTTTAATTTTTTACCTGTATATATGTCCCCCTTTACATTCAGTACACTTTTCATACAGCTTTTACTTAGTGTTTTCTTCTTCTTGTACTCTGGTTGTGTGTGTTTACATTTTTATAAAGGAAATGCCTTCCCAGTTTTAGTGAAGTACACCTTTGGTGCTAGTCTCCAGCCCCTGACCTATGGAAGGCGAGATTTGGGTAGTCACGATACGGGCCCCGAGGGATGGGTGGTGAAAAATTGGTATCAGAGGAGTCGGTTCTACCGAAGAACACAGGACTCTGATATTTCGTTCCTGTGAAGCAATAGTGTTAAGGGTACTGAGTGTGGTTTTCAATTCAGGGAGTCCAGTCGTGGTACGGCGGCCAACGTATCCATACACCAATACCATGACTACTGATTTACATCTTAGTACATGAAAATAATGAATGCGTGTGTGTTTTAAAAAATATTTCTTTTAGTCAACTCAAACTAGTTCAGCTCACCAGGTATAGTCTTTTGACAGTGTCGCATCTGCTTCTTTCAGGATGCCTTCTAGAAGACGACTAGTTAGATCCCCAAGAGTTGTACATACTGATAGCCCACCAAGAGACGAGGCCTCAGTACATGCCCTATTCCAGTTGAGGCACTAGTGGAGGCACCATCGGTTCTACATCCCATTGGGCCACCAATGCCACTAGCCCAAGAAGCAGAGAGTGCATTCCTCTTGAGCATGATGCACGAGTTCCAGTGCCAGAGGCCACCCAGGATCCGGGGAGATACATAACCACAAGTGGATAAGGATTGGCTAGAGTCTATTGTGACAGTATTTATACTAGTAGAGACACCATCCGACTTAATGGTGATCCTTGTTACCAACATCCTTTAGGTAGTAGCTGGTAGATGGTGGATCCTGATGCTCCAGATGCATGATGAGGTGACACTTCTTTTGGAAGACTTCGAGAGCCTGTTCCGGGCGGAGTTTATACCAGCCACCCTATGAGCATTACAGATAAAGGAGCTACTTCATCTGCACCAGGGCATCATGAGTGTAGCTCAGTACTCAGCGAGGTTCACCGACCTCTCACGCTACTCCATTGATATGGTATGAGACCTGTTCTTCATGGCTCAAAACTTTGACCAGGGACTCATGCGAGAGATCATATCTTCAGTTATCTCCCTCATAATCCTGACATAGACTAGGGTGTTGGAGAGAGCCCCCCCTAGTGGAGTGTTTCTTTTCTAAGCAGTCTCAAACAGTGAGAACCACCACTAGCTGACTTTCATAGGAGTCTTCTACAACTGGAAGTAGATAGATGACGCAATGGTCCAAGAGGAACAGACCCATAGGTGGTCAACTACACGACTCAGGATCGGTTGTGCGGGGAAACCAGAGTGGAGACAGCGCCGGACAGACCACGAGAAGACAATGTTACTCCTTCGGTGGGCTTGGTCACATGGCTCATGACTGTGTGAACCGTCCTACTAATGATCATTAGTTAGTTGAGGGACCTCCCACATAGAATCAGAGATTCGTTCGAGGCGGTCTGGATGGTGTAGGAGGACGTAGCAGAGGAGCTGGTCATGTAGCAGGTGGTGGACGACGTTTCATGGTGTTGTCACCACCACCACCAGGAGGACCACCCCCGACCACAGGGAGCGGGTGCATAGGGGAGAGCTCATCTTCAGGAAGCTGAGCCCTACGACCATGGCACTCCATAGATGATACAATATACAATCTGTTTCTACTCCACCATAGCTATAGTTCTTATACACATAGGTTCTAGTCACTCTTTAATTGCCACTACCCTCTTTCGGAGCACGGAGATTCCGACGGAGCCGTTGGCTCGATCCTTATGGATAGAGACTCCTACGGAAGCAGACTCGAGGATTACACACTGTTTCTGGTAGTGTGAGCTTACTCTCTGAGGAGGATCATCGGCTGGGATCTCCTTGTAGCAGCGTCGAGGCCTTACGACATCATCTTAGGTATGGAATGGTTATCTATAGTCCATGCTTATATCGACTGAATTAGGTGAAAAGTGTGGTGTGTCCACATAGTTGGGACCGGGTTTACCTTCACCGGCAAGAAGGAAACTGTTGCAGTGCATGGAAGAATTTCTCGGAGGAGGGTGAAGTCGATCACTCACCAGTTAGATTGCCTTACCCTTAGAGCAGTAGGTGACCATAAAGAACAAGTACCAACTTATGAGAATTTACGGCCTCTTCGATCAGCTAAAGGGAGCATGATGGTTCTTGAAGATAGACCTCAGATATGTCTATCAACATCTCATAATTCGGGACATGGATGTGAAGAATATGGCCTTCATGTGTCGTTACGGCCACTAATAGTTCTTGGTTATGCCCTTCGGCGTAACCAACGCTCCAGTATTGTTCATTAGTCTCATGAACTGGATCTTCCAGCCTTACCTCAATTGCTTTTCCATAGTCTTCATCGACGACATTCTGATCTACTCGACTACTGAGGAGGAGAATTCCTACCATTTTCAAGTAGTACAGGACACAGTCCGAGAGAACTAGCTTTACGGTAATATCTTGAGGTTCTAGTTTTAGATTTGATAGGTTCACTCATTGGGACATGTTATCTCGGAAGCTTGAGTTGAAGTAGATCCAGCGAATATTGAGGCGGTACTTTCTTAGGAGCCACCCAGCAGAGTGATAGAGGTACGAAGTTTCTTGGGCATAGATGGATACTATCGGAGGTTCGTTCCAGTCATCTCTAGAGTTATAGCACCACTATCAGCCTTGATGAAGAAGGGGAACCCCTTCGTGTGGTCATAGAGATGCCATCAAAGATTTAAAAAGGTGAGGCAGAGGATGTCTAGTTCCCCCATTTTGAGGCTTACAGAAGAAGGCTTATGGTACGTATTCTACTTTGAAGCATCAGGGACCATACTCGGGTGTTTCCTGATACAGGAGGGATCTATGATCGTGTATGTTTCTCGGCAGTTGAGACAACATGCGGCGAAATATGCTACCCATGACCTAGAGTTAGTAGAAGTGGGTTTCATATTAAAGATGTGGCATCACTATCTGCTGGGAGAACATTTTACCATGTACTCTGATCAAAAGAGTCTCTGGTATTTCTTCTCTCATAAGGACCTGAACCTGAGACAGTGGAGATGGATTGAGTTCCTCCAGAACTATGACATAGTTATAGTCTATACTCAATGGAAGGGGAATGTTGTTGCAGATGCGCTCAGGAGGAGGACTAGCATTCAGATTCTATGTGAGGCGACAGAGTATCTGGCTGTCTTGGAGATATCATTTGTGGATAGAGATGAAGCATCCTATCTTTAGTCTCTTATAGTCACCACTCCACTTCATCAGAGAGTCAGGGAGGTACATCGTGGAGACGCGGACTGCGAGACATGACGTTCCCAGATATCCACAGTGCAGGCACCTGATAAATTTTCTAAGGGTGGGGAGCACATCATCCTATTCACAGGACGTACCATGGTACCCGTTGCACATCAAGAGGAGGTGTTGAGGGAGTTACACACGTCCCCTCTAACGGTACATCTAGGTGTGGAAAAGATGTAACAGGACCTTTGACGACAACAATGGTGGCCTGGTATGAAGAAGTTAGTTATGGATTTTGTCTCACGATGCCTCACTTGTCCGCAAGTGAAGGCAGAGTACCAGGTACCAGCAGGCTTGGTATAACCCTTAGAGGTCCTTGAGTGGAAGTGGGATGGGATATCCATGGACTTCGTGATGGGTCTTCCACATACATCCAGAAGTCACGACTCGATTTGGGTGATCATCGAACGACTCACCAAGTCAGCCCACTCCCTACCGATCAAAGAGTAGGGTTTAGTAGAGAGAATGGGATGCCTATATGTGTAAAAGATAGTGAGTTTTCATGGAGTACCTTCTTCTATTGTCTCTGACCGTGACACACAATTTACTTCTCAGTTATGGAAGGGGTTGCAGGAAGCTTTTGGGACACAACTTTATTGAGCACCGCCTTCCATCCTCAGACTGATGGTCAGACCGATAGGACCATACAGACCCTCGAGGAAATGATTTGTGATTGTATCCTCGAATTCGGTCATATCTGGGAGGACCACTTGCCTTTGGTGGAGTTTTCCTACAAAAAAAGCTATCACTCCAACATTGGTATGACATCTTATGAGGCCTTGTATGGAAAACCTTATAGATTGCCACTGTGCTGGACAGACCCAGGGGAGTCAGCACAATTGGGACCAGAGATAGTACAAGCTACCATAGAGAAGGTGCAGATCATCCAAGAGAAAATGAAGACTACACAGAGTAGAAAGAAGTCGTATGCTGACTGGAGACGGAGACCTCCAGAGTTCGAGGATGGTGACCACATCTTCCTACGGGTCTCACCTCGATGAGGTCTACAGAGAATAGGCGGAGGTGTAAAGCTATCTCTGAGGTTCATCAGACCTTTCCAAGTCCTTATCAGAGTATTAGAGGTGTCTTACCACATGGATCATCCACCTCAGTTGCATCAGGTGAACGGTGTCACCCACGTATCTCAGGTGAGGAGATACGTTCATGACCCTTCTCACATCATCGATCATAGAGAGGTGGACATTGATGACGGGGTGACATTCATGGAGGTTCTAGTGAAGATTGAGGATCAAAAGGATCGGGTCCTACGTGTATTTTCAATACCTCCGGTGTGCGTTCTTTGGTAGCACAGGAACCTCCAGGAGAGCACATGTGAGTGGGAGGCTCAAATTCCTGCTCAGTACCCTCATTTTTTCCTTATTTCAAGTTATAGCTTATGGGGACGTAAAGCCCTGAGGTGGGGGAGAATGTAAAGACCCGGAATTTCAGTGGAATTTTTTTTGCTAAATTCATGGGAATTTACAGGTCTGTAGTTTCTGACGACGCTTGATTCCGAGGCCCAGTGTGCCCAGAATCAAATTCTAAAGTTTTGTTCAGGTACACTCATTAAACGTATGTTCTAAATATTATAACTTTTGAACCGGTGCTCAAAATAGAAATCTAAGGGCACCATTTAACTTGTAGAATCGCTGATTGCATAGTGAGACCTTCACCGTAGTTGCGTTTTAATGAGTGTAGAAGTTAGATTTTTGGGGGGTTTAATTAAATTGAATAAAGATAAAGATATAACTTTTGTTTAAGTTTGTGGTTAAAACTCCAGGTGGTGGATGGAGGTGGGGGCCACCACACTATAACCACCCTTTGGAGGATTATTAGGTGGGTCCCACCTAACTTCTATAACTTTCCATTAACCCCCTCGAACCCCCAATCAAATTTTTTAACACTCTCTATAAAGTAGGGGAGCCTCTCCACCTTCCCCTAAAATTTAATTTCCTTCTCTGCACACACTAATTAAGTGAATGGTTTCATTTATTCAAGTATTTTTGAATGATTTTTCCCTCAATTAAATAATGGATTTTATTAACCCATTATTTTGGTTGGTAATTATTTTGGGTGGAAACTTGAGTGAGAACTTGATCCTCTCAACGAAGAACGTGACGAAATGCTCCTTCCACTGAAAATAGATGCTGTATTCTTCCTTCTTCAACTGAGGTAAGGAAATGGATGTGATGCCCACAAGGAACGACAATGTCATCATCGACTTCGTCACCTTCGAATACCCATCCCCCAACGACGCATACCTCTCCTCCTCTTCTGATGTTGACCGAATGACTCTCCCTTCTCGCAACTGCATCAAACGACACCGCGAAGCAAGGTTGGGGTGGAGTTTCCTTGTTTCCATTCCAAATCATTCAATATTTTGGTATCAATTATTCCGAATGTTATCAATATAAAATGGGGGGTTCGGACAACACCAACATGACCGACCCTTTCCCTTTGATCTTGTTTTTTGTTGATGACGGAAGCGAGCAACGTCGGCCAGTGTCTGGACGGCTGTGAGGAAATCTATGGCGCAAGATTGGAGGGTCACCGGAAAGGTTAGGCTCCATCATGACACATGGAGGAGAGACGGGTCACGGCTAAGTTGGTCCGCATTGAAGGTGGTGTGGTGTCATTGCACCATGCAGAGGGCAGCAGGAGGCTGTGGCCAGGGTGGGCCATGGAGGAGAGGCGTGGTGCCAGCGTACAACACCGGTGGTGCATGTCTGCAGCCAGGGCATGCCGTAGTGGGAGAGAAGGGTTGCGACGCCTGTGCGACACACAGAAGAAGAATGCGTCATAAGGCCACAGTGGATAGGGGGTGCCCTGCGGAGCCGACCGCCGATGGATGCCATGTGGGACCCTTCGGGTCCTATGGTTATAGGAGTCAGCGCCTTTCACTTGCCCTTTTGGGAGCCTGGGGGTGTAACACCCCCTTTACCTAGCCAGTTGGGCTAGGCCACATGGGCAGCAGGGCCAAGCCACAGCGCCAACCGTGCTGCACCACATGGCCAGCCGGACCCGGCCACATGACCAGCTTGGCCGGGCCACATGACTAGCCGGGCTGAGGCACATGGCTGGTCGGGCCAGGCCACACGTCCAGCCGGTCTTCGCCCCATGGCTAGCTAGGCCGGGATAATTGCCATCCAACCGGGCAGGGCCGCCTTCGGGCCAGGCTGAGCCCACGAGCTAGGCCACGCCCACGGGCAAGGCGCGCCCATGGTTCGGGCCGCACCATTGTGCTAGGCAACCTCTTTGGACCAGGTTGGACTCAAGGACCAGGTCATATCGTGTTCCAGACCTGTCAGAACTGAAAACACCTTTATGACCATAACATGGGCTACAAGCATCTGATTGATGAACCGTCTACGGTTACATAAATCATAGATTGAGGCGGTTGCTTTGGAATGTACCTCTTGAGTTTTGGACATAGTTGGAGTACAGTCGGGCTGGTTTGAACCTAAAAACCAACCAGGCCCCTGGGACGGAAATGCCAATAACTCACAGACCGGGCATCCGATTGATGTGTCATCTATTGCATTGGGACCCCTATGACTTGGCTGTCCTTTGAGATACTTCAATGAGATAATTTGGGACACTTGGAGTTTCAACCAGTAGGTCGTGGAGTAGATCCTCCTGGAGATGAGCTGGTAGAGTGCGAAGACCTAGTAGTTGACAGACCTGTCAACTGCTTGACCGATTCAACTAGGAGAGATTCGACTAGCCCTGTAGGGAGCGCCCGATATTTGGTAGCAGAACCATGGTGGACAGAGCACCTGGTAGTTGTTAGGAGACCTGTGGTACTTGACAAGAGGAGTACATCTATAGGCTATTAGGGGGAGCGCCCGGTATTTGGAAGCAGACCCATAGTGGACGGAGCACCTGGTAGTTGGCTGCAGAGCTGCAGTACTCAATATGAAGAGTACCTCAGCAGCACAAGGTTAGTGATAAGTGCCTCAGTGTCATGATAGGCCCACTGTACTCGAAAGATGAGGAGTTCTCCTATAGCCATGGTTTTGATAATGAAAAATCATTTTTTGATCTGAGTCAATGTCCTTTGTGTTTTCCTCATGATTGAGATGGGTTTTATGATAACTTTGGTATATGAGTGAGCATGTAACTATGTAATGGTTATCCCTTGAAATCATACTTTGTGTTTTATCCTAGTTGGATTTTGTGAGACAATTAGTGTCTCGAGGTCCCTACTAAGTATCGTTATACTCACCCCTGCACGGGCTATTCCCGCACCTCGTTGTGTTGGTTGCAGACGACAGACATCACTGAAGGAGGCTGAGAGCGCCAGGACTGGACGATACCTGGGGAAGGACCTTATGAAGTATCGGTATATGGTGAAGTTTGACAGATGTGGACTGTTGTAGAGGCCATTTGTATCGAACCTTCATGTATGAACACCGGAGAATGATCCATAAGCTGCTAGACACCTTCCAACTATTTATCTTTTAAGTTGTACCTATTTTTCCTTTCCTTGTACTTTACTGTTGGTCTTGTATTTCTGGCCCCCTTTACATTCAGTACACCTGTCATAAAGCTTTTACATATTGTTTTCTTCCACATGTATTCTAGTTGTGTATGTTTACGTTTTTATAAAGGCAATAAATTCCCTGTTTTAGGAAATTACGCTATTAGTGCTAGTCGCCAGCCACTGGCCTATGAAATGCGGGCTTGGGGTAGTCACGATATTGGCCCTAGGGTACGGGTTGTGAAAAAAACAAGGCCAACGTTCTTTGATTTGGGGTTTTCTTGTGATATCCTCTCCCCCTTGCATTCTTCGCCGACCAAAACCCATGGTCCTATCAGATTATTTCTAGGTTGTTCCAAACATGGCTGGTCCCTCAGATCAATAGTGAGATGACTTGGGATACCCAGTAGTAAAGGCGGTGACCCAATGATTATAGTAGACCCTCCAGATCGAAGAATGAGCCACCAAAGATAATCTTATGGTCCATGGAGGAGACCTTAGGAATAACAACGGTGGTGGTTTGTGGCAGGAGGTGGCATGCAGAGGCAGCAGAGGTCACGGCCAGTATGTTTTCCTCATTACATGGGGTAGCATTGGTCCAGTGCCACGTCAGTTCGAGCGGCCCATTTAGCGGGCTGTGGAATGCACTAGCACGTGGTCCATCTTGGACCATCTGTAGTGGAGAGGCAACCAGACTCATTCAGCCATATTGATCTGCAAACTGAATGCTTACAAGTGACCGGGTTGGACCCAAGACAACCCTCCATTTTCAGAAATGTTAATGGAATAAACCGGACCTCTAGCATGAATAGGCTGGTGAAAAACTGGCCCGAAAAATTGTGGGCTGAGCAGGATGGGAAATTGGGCGGCTGGGCCCGCTCCACTGGTCCGAACTAGTTTGACTAAGTCGGAGCAGATAAGATAAGAACCGGGTTGCTGGGCCACTCAACTGGTTGGACCAATGGCTGAATCGCGTCGCGTCTAACAAGTCAAAATGGGAATCTTCACTGGGCTTGGTCGGACTAGGAAAGCCTAGACCCAACCACATTTGGTCGGGTCAACCAAACAGGGTTGGGTCATGTGGAACCCCTAGGCTGGGTTTGTTGGGTCGGTCTAACCAAGTCGAACTGGGCTTAGATGCACCTGGTCCTTATTTACTAAAATGAAAATATCATTCTTATTGGGAGTCTAATTGATGCACAGTCTGTGATGTTGGGACCCCTATGAGAATACATTCCTTTAGGTGTATTCTAAGTGAGAATTTATGGTATTTGATATGTTATTTATTGTTTTTGGAGTAGATTCTCTAAGAATAAAGTGTCCCACAAGCCGGAATCCTATGAATTTTTGTTTCACAAAGGATATGAAGAGTTGGACCTCGGTGACCCATCAGCAGAGTGGACCTTAGTGGTCTTATAGTCGAGCAGACCTCCGTGGTCTAGTAGCTGAGCAGACCATAGTGGTCCAGTAGCTGAGGGAACCTCTATGGTCTAGTATCTGTGTGGACCTCAGTGGTCCAGAAGCTCAGCATACTTTAGTGTTCTAGTATGAGAAATAGACTTAGTGGTCTCGTAGCCGAGCATACATTAGTTGTCCAGTAGTTGAGCCAACCTCATTGGTCCAATAGCCTGGTAGACCACTATGGGATATTAGCTGATCGAACATCAGTGGTCCAGTATCCAAGAGTTCCTTAATGAGTCATTAGGGATGAGTCCCATAGCGTTACAAGATGACTCATCTTTATTATTGATAATCATACATTATATACATTGATTTATACCTTGTGTGACCTGTCTTTTCATTTTGGTATTTCCTCTAAGTCCTTAGGTTTTGGCCTTTCTTTGGGGTTTTTTATTTTGGTCTTGCATTTAGGAATTGGCTTGTGATATTTAAATTGGGGGTTTCGTTCCCTAATGAGTTTTGTGTCACTCACCCCTGAACAGGATTTATTTTCATGTGTTGTGTCTCATGCAGGTGATTAATGCTTCAATGGAGACCTTGGTGGTCCGGGACGAGGTGGTTCACTATGAGACATGATAGATGGGTATACATCTACAACTATAGGTAGCTACAATTCTCCTACCCTTCAGGAAGGGTCTCGAGCAGATGGACTGTGGTAGTTGTACATTCCATTGTGGTTTTGGGATTTTATTTCATCTCCTTTTACTTTCAGTTTATATTGTACACTTAGAAGTAGTTTTAGGCACTATTTTGGATTAATTTTTGTTTAATTTCTGTAGTTTGTGCTTTGATCATGTGTATCGGTTTAATTTAAATTCCATCCTTTTTTAGAATATTCCTACTCTGTGCTAGTCACCTGTCCCTAGCCTATGGAAGCTAGGTTTGGGGTAGTAACGATATTGGCCCTGGGGGATGAGTCGTGACAGAAATGTCTAAAAAATATCATAATTCACCATGATAAGTATCTATATAGTCAAATAATGCTGTAAAATTCACCACAGTATCATGAATTTTAATTATATTATATCATTATGGTTATCCTTAGTTTGACTATTAATATCATTAAAAATGTCACCCTGAAAATGAATCATTTTCAACGGGGATGATTATCTACATTCTACTATCCAAAAGACCTTAAAGATCAAAACATATAAACATTCCATAACCAACTGGGTTATTATGTCCTCAATTGTGTATTATTCTTGAACCCAATTAAATGTTTCAAGTCATTTTAAAATCCAATATCTTAAAACCATAAAAGGCTATATATTTCCTTTAAACATTTGACAATATTTAATCTTATAAACCCATGATGGTATCCAAATAATCCAACATAATATCATATCAAAAAAACATTCTTCCAAAATTTAACACAATCTATTATCATCAAATAAAACCAAAAAATATTGAACATATTCTATAAGTCATAAAATTTAAAAATCCAAGTCAGTGAAAAAAATCACTTCATTATAAAATCACTAACCAATTTCATGGTCACCAATATTATCTCATTTACATTATTAGTGGACGAAATCTCGTTATCCAAAATCAAAAATATCACCTTGCCACTAAATTACTTTTCTTGATTATCTGTATCATTGAATAAAAATTTTCAAATCCTTAATGAAAAACTATTATCACATGGTACATGGATGTTTCATTATTATTATAATAAATGAATCCTAAATATAACACTTCTACACCATAATTATAGTATACCAATACATAAACACTTTAATACATTACATCAGAAATAAGGATTACATTAGTCCTTCCTTATTATTGTTCACTACCCATGGATAGTGTAATTGAAGAGGATAATAACCATGTTCCCCACACATAAAAAATTGATCATTAAATGGAAAATTAAGATATATATAATTTCACTCAATTTGTGCCTTCATTTTTACTCAACAATTTAATTTACCTAGACTCTTTTTTCCACACATAAAACAAATTCCCATAAATTTGATACAAACCCATGACTTCTTATTACCACATTATCAACATGCATAAAGATAAATCTCATTTTCTCCGTGGTGTTCATGAAACTCCATATTTTTCATGTTTTTTCTCATGAAACACCCCCCATTTGATATTTTTATTCATATAATAATATAGAAGAGTTGGAATATTCAGTATGTTTTTTCATCTATATCCCAATTCATTAATTTTCATATATAGAAAATAATTCCATTTTTCATCACATTCAGTGTTAATAGAAACCCTCATTTTTTCATAAATTTAATAAAATGGAAAATTTTATTGTGAGAAATAATAATCATATTAGATGATAATATAATCATGAAAAATAATTCTAAGGATTTAATGATTTTAAAAAATCCATTTCCATCTATAACACCGTATGTTTGACCATTTCTATTCTTGGTTATCATATATTATAATTCATCATGATGGTTCATATAAAAATGAGGATTAACTCAAAAATACCCCCCAAAGAGTCGAACTACATGTGCAGAATGGGTATAATCCCCACAAACTGTAATGATGGTCAATATATACTCAACCAAATGGTGATAACATTATTTCCCCTATAGGAATCTATTCCAAACCCACATCTACCTTAAGTATCTATAATGATAATTTTTTCCTAAAAAATTGTACCACTTTCTTCACTATAAATTAATACATTTTGAAATAAATTATTTTATAAAAAAGAATTTGACAAAAGATATTTCAACCTAGTTTCAATGTCTAATTAAACCTTACCCCAAACTAGAAATATTGACCCACACTTTTTAAATATAGATATTACAACTTAGTATATGAATATTCATCGCATAACATTATGATCCACAATATAACTATAATGGATTGGTGTCACTAAAAACATTTATATATTAAAAACATGTTTATAAAATAACTACATATTCTTCCACATAGTTTTTCTTAACTATCAACCTTATTAAATAATTCATACATTAATATTTTCTTAATATTCTAGGGGAAGAAATAGTAATGGGTGATCAACGATATTAAGTATCTGTAAAAAAATATACCAATGCACATTTAAACATAACATGATACATAATGGGAATAAAAACATGATGTTAAACAATAAATATCCATCCCATCAATTCATAGATCATAAATATGTGTCATGGAATAAATCCGGGAAATGTTTAAGACATAAATAATAATGTGAACAAAAAACATGATCCATGAAAACATGAAATTATCATAAGATCCGAGAATAAATGATAAGGATAATGTTTTGAAGAATCATAATCATAGAGATCTTATATCACAGACACCCAAAAAGAAATTCATAACATATTATTCTTGGGATAACAACATGTGTACTTACATAAGGTTTTGGATTACATCTCTTGTTCCCTCATATAGGCTTGAGATAAAATCTCATGTACCCTATTTTCTTAGGAATAAGATGTCATTTCATTAAAACTATTATCTCATAAAAAAATAATTATCATCCAATGAGTTTTTGATAAATATATTTCTAGGAATAACCAATATATAATCAGGAATCCAATAATATATATTTCATTAGAAAATGAAATCATTCATCATAACATAACCTATGTAAAAGATAAAAAGTTCCATAAATATGTCTTCATCATACCCAAAACCCATCTTGATAAATAGTATATATGAAATAATTTGATCATATAATTAGTAAATACTATGTACTATTAAATAATATTATCACAGAAAATATATTTCCTTCAAATATAATTGAAACAATTCATGAGAAAAATACCGTTTTCAATTTTATATCACCTATTAAAATATAAAATATTCAAAAATATTATAGAATTTATATTCATTTAAAATAATATTCTAAAAATGTAACAGATAATTTAATGGACTGATAAATAATAATTTATAGGTATTCTTCGCATTTCATGAAAGTTAAAATAAGTATCCCATTATAATTGTTGTTAAAAAGTCAAAACAACCTTGTTGAAAAATACATAAAAATTTTGCATTTTAAACAGTTTTAAAATTTAATAATAGATAAAAGTAACTTTATAAAATCATATTATAATATTACAAAATTTATTGAAATTTTTTTTAGAAAACATGGATATGATAAAAATAGTATTTTCAACCGAAGTGAGAAATAAAGATATTTTTCATTAAAATTATGATTTATTTATATTAAATTATATATGTAAGCAAAATTAATGGAAAAATAAATATTCTAACGATATTACAATAGGATAATAAAATATATGTTATTATTGAGATATGGGTCTTGATGTTTTATCATTAAAAACATAGTACTAAATAATCATTTTGAACAATGAGATTATAAAATGAATCCCTTAGCACATTTATGACATTCGAATCAAAACGTTATGAAAGGGATAAAATTATATGTAAATGTATACACCCATAAATTTATTAATAACATTCATTAAATAAATTCATTGGTATTAAAATAATCCCATAAAATTAATACGTGGATATTATTGGGTGTTCCATAATGAAGTAAAAGTGAGATAAATATCACATACCTCAAGATCGATTAACGTTGAAATCATTTTCACCTCTTATATGACCAATTTATATTTAATAAAACCCAATAATACATTAATATAATGACATTTAATATATAATATGATAAGGTTTAGACATCTTAACAACTATTTACTAATAAATCTATATTAAAATCTGTATTCCTAGGAGTTCACTTTTTCAATTATTATGAAAATTTCGGTTTTGTAGTTCCAATCCATATACTTGGATAATTGTTACATAATATCCAATATTATCTTAATTAATAAAAAAATAAATTTATTTATACTATATATACTCATATTCATCCATAAATTAAAAATAAAAAATTGAATGACATTATTCAGGGAGATAGAAGGCCATATGAACACATGAACAATGAATTTTCACATTTCGACGAATGGAATGAAGCAATGGAAAATAATAATTCACCACCAGAAAATAATTATTACATCATATATATCATATATGTTAAATATATATGTCCTTGTTACCCTCAATGTAAATCTGAAATTTAAACCAAATCACACCACTCTGAGAAGGTGGAAGCCTAAACTTACACACGAGTGAAGTTATTATTTTCTAACAGATTGGATGGTAAGATGTTTGATATGATATTAAAAAAATATAATAGTTATTATGAAATAAAAATCATATATATAAATAAAATCAATCAAAATAACCATCATTTATTTATGTATATGAAAAATGAAATTTATTTCATTGTGGAGATGGTTATACATATATACAAATGAGAGATACATTCACTTCACATTTAATGGGAAATAGGGTTAATAATTATGGATTCATAAAAACAATAATATTTTCATAATATTTTTTTAATTACAAATTATTTATTTGATGAATACTATGACATATTTATAGTATGTATAAAAATACTAAAATTGAAATAGGATGGATATGATGATTACCTATTCTACTCAATGATCTTTCAATCCCATCTTATGAACTGTTGGAATGATATTTTTGGACTTAAATCCACTATAATTAATGTATTGTGATTTCTCTAAGATTAATATTCATGTATTAGTTGAACGATATTTCACAAATTTTTGTAAATAAGATAATGTATGGCTTCCTTTAATAAATTAAATGAGGGGAACTCATTTAAATTCATAAGTGGTTAAAAGATAATAAAATAATTTCCTTGTAAAATGATTCCAACTAGACAGTTATTAAAATTTAAGATTGGGTGTATATAAATTACATCAAATAGTAATATTTTTATAGGTTTATTTCATATTTTATACATTCTATTTTAGGATAAACCATTAGTTATAGAAATTTATCCTTAACTAATGTAACTACCTTTTTCAATCTAAATGGGTTAAAATTTTACATATAAAAGAAAAATAATATAAAAAATTTATATGGGATAACATTTTGAAGCATTAATCTTCCTATTAACACTATTTCAATATTTTTTAAAAAATTTATATAAATTAATAATATATTATATTTACTAAAATATCATCATTTACATTCTAAAAACTATTCAAAAATGTCCCTAAAAAATTGATAGAAGTATAATTTTTAAAAAAACCCTTAACATATTTATAGTTTGTAATATTGATCTATAAATTTTTTGGGACAATAAAACTCACCCATAAATATTATTTTTGGGCTCATAAATTAATTTACTTATTTTTTCAATTTCATTAATAAGAACTATGTCAATGTTATGTTAGAATTTAGTTTAATTATATCATTAATAAAAATTAAAATAAATAAACATGAAGAAAAATAAATAATATTTCAACTAAAATTTAATAATCCAAATTATTCCCATTTTAAACTTATATAAAATCTTTAGAGAGATTAACATCAGAGAGTGACATATTCAAATTTTGTTTACATAATATAATATAAATGTTACTATCATGGGAAAATGGAAAATTAAAACTATAAATTGTTATTTTGTGACTTTTGTCTCGTATCTCCACACTAATGATAAAAAATAAATTTATGATATGATTTTGAGAACGTAACACATTATTTTTAATGATAATTGACACATTTTACCTTCACCTTTGAAACAAAAAATTATTTTGTGTACCCTTTAAATTAATATAAAAGGGATCTATTTAAAATATATGGACATTATAATTATAAATATTGAAACCACTTTACAACATTAACTATCAATATGTTTTTATTATAATTAAATATAAAAAGATGAATTATAATGAAAACGGGATTTTCAAAAAAAAAATACCTTTTATATCTTAAAATATTGTAATTCCATACAAAATATTAAAATTTTTCAATAAAAATTTATTTTATTATGACTATAATTATTTAAATAAATATTATTTGAAATAATTTAAAATAAATTAATTGTAATTTATTGAAATAAAAAAAACATTTTTCAATAAAATAATGAATTTTTTACTACTCACCAAGAAATAAATATTTTCAGATAATTATTAAAAAACACTTTATTTCAACTTTAAAAAAATTAATTGAAATATAATTATAATTTTATTAAATAAAATTATTAAAATTGAAAAATTTAAATAAAATACATCTAAAAAATTAACAAATAACATGTTTAATTGAAACCTATTTTTGATGTGTAATACGAATTTGAAAAAATTGATTTCCTATTCCCAAAGTGTTGAAAAAAAAATCTATATATATTTCATAATGAGTTTATTTCTATTTATAATTTTCATGTAAATTACAATGTTATAACAATTATAAAATAACAATATATCATTGTTCGATTTAGCTCAATGTCATGTGTGGTATATGCTATTGAACAAAATGTTCCCAAAAAAGAATTATGATGTTATAATTACTTGTTTTTATATACAAATTAATGAACATTATATTTGATCCAAAATTATTAAATGTTAAAAGATGGGGCCATGGGATACTTATAATAATCATGGTAAAAACTGATTATAATTCGACATGTAATGAAGTAGTGAAAATCATTTGGAATTATAATATTTGTAATGCATGATTGGAGAAATTTATGAAAAAAATATGATGATCGTAAGAGATCTATTAATTTATAATGAAATATGTTTACTTATTTATAATTATATATTTATTATAGTGGGTAGAATTTTTGGTTAATGGAATATTTGGTATAATTTTATCATTATTATTGATGAGTCTAGAATACTCACTTCACACATAGTGTGTCAATGATTATTGAGAAAAAATGATATTATTGTGATTATGGATAAACAATAAGAAAAAGCATATATTAATTTTTTGTAGACATTATCTTCTAAAGAAGAAATGAAATTGTAATCCAGACAAAAGATCAAGACATATATTATATTTTAATGACTAGTACAAAATAATAATTGTTAAAAATTACACTGAGAGGAAGATGGTTATGATTATTCAATGATGTTCAAAATGAAAAATGTAATGGGGAAAATGTAAGACTAGCCAAAAAATTGATTTTTGATAACTAGTTAAGCTAACTATAAGAACCTATCATATAGTGAAATTTTTATAAAACATGCTTCTATATTAGTATGGTGAGATGTAATGATCATATAATTGTGAGTAACTATACTGAAAAAATATTTTAAAACTAAATTCCAAAGAACATATCCTTGTAAGGTATTCCTATATTGTATCACTAATAGTTGAATAATGTGTTCATAGAAAAGTTATATTTTCCATTAGCAAAAGACATATGTTAAATTTGGTAAACAAAGAAATTGTTTTTTCTACTTATCTTTATTTTATTATTTTAATCAATTTGTGTTATGGATATTAGTAATAAGTGAGTAAATAAAATAAACTTATAAATATTCTAAATAAAATTGAATCAAAAATTAATACATGGGAATTACATAGTGATTATATGAAAATCAGATCTATAATAATTAGGATGGATACCTATTTAAATATCGAAAATATATTCATAATAATTCACTCATTGCATTGTCTCAAATTTCTCATGATACCACAAATTATTTGTATTAGGGAATTTATGCCCTTTTAGAATTATTTTCAATAATTTCATTGGACCTATCTCTCGTATATTAATTATATTCATTATGAGTTATATCCAATTTTAATTTTCTTAAAATATAAAACATATCAGGATAAACATAATATAATAATAAATACCCTATGTAAAATTTTGACCAAATAGTTTTGATTATGGAATTTTGTCATGTTATGTGGGACCAATGAAATATAGATATTTTTTAAAAAATGTATCCGATTGGATATAATAAATATTGATCGAAAATATTTTCATGTTTTAAAATTTCCTAATGTAATATTTTTTCACCAAGAGTTTATTACCCTTGATGAAGTGGGACAAATTTTTCACTAAAATGAAAATTTTCTTATAAAGGTTAAATTGTGAACTTCTTTTGCAGAAAAAGTGAAAATAAAAAGAATGTATACATCCAATGGGATCCAAATTAATTGGATAATTATTTTGGTAGAGCTGTTTATTTCTATGAGTAATAGAGTACAATAATTATATTATACCAGAATAGAATTTCTAAAAAAGAGAGGAATTTCAATAATATTTTGAAAACAAATACCAACTTAAAATATATGAAAAAAGTGTATCATTATATTTACCCCTCCAATATTCCTTTTGTATGTATGGATACCTAAATAGTAGTCTTTATAGTCGATATATAATAAGATAGATGGTGGTGAGAATAATAATGATTAAAATATTCATGTTATGTGAAGAATTTTCAAAATTTATTCAGAAAAAAACAAAAAAAAACCATCAATTTTGAAAAACCAACGGCATATCCTAATTATATGGTACAAAAACTGCATGTCACGATACACAACGAAAATAACTAAAATAATCCCAATGGTACACATGAAAAGATAAGAGTCTCCAAAATAATTAATACTAAATTGAAACAAAAATATTACTCCACATACAAAAAAAATCATCGCATGATCTATAAAAAACTAGTCCAAGTTGACCTAACACATCACATGACCTGATTCAACACTACTCTCACGGGGAACTCCCAATACACAATGTTTGGTAGCTATGTATGGGATTTAAAATTCCAAAATTGAAATAGTTTCACCCTTAATATAACAAGTAAATATCTTCTAGAATCTTTTTTAGTATTCTCTCATGAACTATTCATATAGAGGATAACATGCATACATAGAACAGTTTCCATAAAAATCTAATCATCCATATATAGTGATATGTTCTAGTAATAAATAAAAAATTAAACAACCCACTAACGCAAAAAACATGCTCAATACATACAAATATAGTGGAATAAAAAAAATGAACCTGACCAAACATTTTTATACATTACCATTTAATATAATCCTAAAATCCAAGATCATTTAAAATTCAACCATATCTATATTAAAAATAGTCACTCAAAAAATCAAAAATATTCCCAACCAAGGAAAAATCCAACACCAAAACTAATAGAGACTATATCCTAGGAACATGATAAAAAATTACAATTCTATTAACCTATCATGGAATAAAACGTTTTATCTAAACATTCGAAATATAATTCCAAATATTAGTTTGTGAAATTTAATTTAAAATATCGTTTCATATTGGTTTCCACATAATTGAAGAATGAAAAAAATAACAATTCCAATTTTTTTTACAAAACATGCCCCCTATTAGTATAGGAAATGGATGAACTGACACATTTTTTTATGAAAACATCATTAGTATATGGGAATATTACACATTATATAGTTTATGAAAACAATAAAAATTCCATTTTATTGTTCCAAAAGATTTCTCATGCTTCATTTTTGAAAACAAACATCACATTCCATTTAAAACCCAGATTTGAAACTAATTATAACATTTATTTTAACATGATCAAAAGATAAAACAAAAAATGGGATATAAACTTACATGACAACCTAGAATAAAATGTATCATAATATGGATAATAACAACTGTATAAAAATCAGGTAATAATCATGGCTTGTGGATAACCATGATAATAATTTAACCCCCAAACAATCCACAATATGAATAATGATTCATGGTAAACTCCCAATGACTCAAATTATATGAACCTAAATTTGTGACTAAAACACCACATCAACAACAAATAAATATTCAATGTCTTTATATTCTTAATTAAATAACCATGATATAAACATTTATCATGATAGCGGTTAGTATATGTTGGACACAACCCTTCTATGGGGAACCCAACATTATTTTTCACACTCCACTTGTTCGTTCACTGTCTACATTAGATATCAAACTCATCCAGCTAATTACTATGTAATAAAATACTTATCAAATTTCTCGTAATAAGTTATAAAATAAACATCAACAAAATTATAATCACATTCGTCAATAGTGAAATAAAATAAATACAAATTACATCTCAAGTCCAACACCCTCGCAAGAAAGAACCCATATTTCCCATAAATTCACATACACCCCTATGGATATAATAGTTTGACAAATTATATTTTTGATCATATTACACAATGGGAATATCAATTTCAAGGGGGGTAAATAGAGGGAATATCTCATTATAAAAATTATTTATTTAAAGAAACAACTTATAAATTTATTTGAAAACAATGTCTGAGTGCAATGGAATTTCCATAAATTTTGAAACATAATCATAAAAACACTCCTTTCAAGTAAATTTTTTAATAGAATATTGAAACTATTACCAAGAATAAAATTATAGAGAAATTATTTATTATAAAATTGCATATTAACCCCACATTATTCAAATTAATTTGACAATATCAATACACTACCTCAATTTAAATATCACCATGAAATCCAATTTCATAAAAAAAATACATAAATAGATTTATTAAATATTAACAATAAATTTTAATTTAACTCATATCGTTAATTTTTTTCTAAACCATTGGAACACAAATATGACTTTGAAAACTAGAAGACTACTGATGTTACATTTACAATATAAAATAATCAGCATTAAAACATTTCTAGAACTCAGTTAAAATAAAATTTAAAGATTTTATTTTTCGAATAATCTTTTTGGAAGATTCCAAAATCCATGGATTTTTCAAATAATTTAAATTAAATGAATCACCTACATGATCCAAATGGAAAAGATGAAATAATTTACTTTCATAAAGAATCTCATCCAAGCTATAAAAATCCATCAATAAATAAAATCTCATAGACAACTCGACTATGAACAACTATGGATCCCTAATTTCTACCTAATGACCTGTAGGGTTAACTGGATAAAATCAAACTCATTAATTAAGGGAATATATTTTAATATACCATTTATAATTAAGGATTAGGATAAAACAACTAATTTTAAATGTAGAAGAGGTCACACAAATTTGAAGTGGATATGTGAGATGATCTTACTTTAAGTGCATGGGGTTTGTCAAAGGAAGATGTGTGAATAGGAGGGGTAACACCACTAAATATTTTCATGCGAGAATGGTAAGATAATTTTTTAGTGAATCTAATAAAAATACATGATTATGGTGAATGTTCTACCAAATATGGAACCAACCATGTTTCTAATGATAGACCAACACCACGCACATGAACTGTTTGGACACATTGTTTACCAAAAATTATTCAAATTATGAAAAAAACACAACTATAATGAAAAAATAAATCCAATATTATCAATCACATTTTATTCCATAACCAATGTAGTATTTTCAACAACAGCCTATGAAAAGAATAACTTACATAATTTTGTTTGATTTCACATGGTTTAGACCAAACTGTCCATTTTCTTAACCTTATACATGCATTTAATAAAGTTTACTATAAAGATCCAATATGTTATAGTACACATGATATCTCCATAACAATCCACGCAAATCATGGAAAATGAATGAAGGATCCATAAAAATCCAAATATCAAAATTGAAGCATATAAAATATTCAATTAACAAAATAAAATAAAATAATAAATATATTACATTTAATGTATATCTATTCTCCCCCATGAAAAAATATTCCCATAGAAACTCCTCGATAAACGTAATAAAAAAATATAATTGAAAATATCAGCCCCTATATAAGATGTGGGACGGACACGAGACAATAACTTGGTATATAGATGATAAAAAAAATTTACCCCTAAAACCATGAACCTAATGGTAAAACATAAACAATCATATCTAATAAATAACTAACTCAAAACATATATAAAAATCTCAAATCAAACATAAACATTTATTAGTCTTATAATAAACCATAAAATCCACTTCATGGTCTAGAATTGAATAAAAAACATTACATTTCTATGTTTTATACCAATAAAGGTGATTCAATTTTTTTCAATCACAAAACTATAACACCAAAATGAATTATTGTTTCACATTCATTTTTAATGAACTTTTTGGTTTACAGATTTATATAATTATATATATATTATGTAAAAATTACAACATAATTTAAGAGTGTATTATTACCTCAATGAAAGACTTTTTAGATTCAATGTTAGCTTATAAACAGCATGAATATGGAAAACATATAGGTATAATTAATTCATCAACATTCTTGATAACTTGTGGATAGAGAGACATACGAATGTTGAGCTAAAATTATCTCTAATGTTAAATGTAAGAATTTAAAATTAAATGATATAATTGAGATTAAGGATAGAATTATTTTATGATGAAATACTCATCATAATTATTCATATATTATAATTTTAAAAAAATCATGATTAATTGTTTTTAGAAATAAATTATATTACAATCATTTAGAATGTTATTCATACATACACTTGAGTGACGTTTACATATTTAAATGAAAATTTTGGAAATAAAAAATGTTTATTTATAATTATATAATTATAATAATATTTTATTTTTATTTTTACTCTTTAAAATATATTTATATTTATCATTCATTTTTTGGGGTGATGCAAAAAAATAACCACATCGCTTTGTGGATGCAGTAGTCCACACATAGACGAATGATGACACAATTTCATATCGTAGGAAATAAAAACTGATATTTTATTTTCATAATGAAAAATATATAATTAATATAATAATTATTTATTTTTTATGACATATATCCATTAACATTATCAATATTACCTTCAAATTAAACCAATATTTAAAAAAATCACATCGCTTTGCATGGAGCAAGTCTGATGTACACACAAACGAAATTATCGTATCCCCCATGGAATGGAATGTAATATCATATATATATATATGATATAATAACAACATAAGGTAAAATATATTATATATCACATTTATACTTTTAATTATTCATTATATTAATCCATGAGAGGTGATGATGGAAATATAATAACATTGGTTCGAGAGGCGGTTGTCCACTGAAAACCTGAATTCGGATTATGTGTCCCATTTTATAGTATGGGAATGGATTTCGGTTATAAAATTAACATATAACATAAAATTAAATAAAAAATTTTGGTTTTATAATATGATCATTATTATTTTTGATTTTAATTATTTGGAAGAATAAATTAATAAATGCATATTTTTCATATTATGTCTTCTAGAACCATCATTTTTGGATTATACCTACTGTAACCATACATTAACTGTATAAAAATAATTCTTCTTGGATAGTGGGAAGGATATTTTGAATTAATTTTTTTAGGTACTAGATGAGAAAAAAGATTTTATGGTTTGGAAAATTTTAGAGAGTGGGTGGCCGTTAATTAGTGGGGTGAGTAGCATAGTTGTAATTATTTAGAACAAAAAACTGAGACAACTTTTCTCCCATTATAAAAGGTTAAAATATTTAGTATATTAGATAATTAGACAATATAATGTCGATATATTTCCCTTAAATAGTATTTATACTAATTTTTAGGTCATTTTGACCCTTAAATGTTTAGTTTATCCCTTGGTAAAACGTTCTTCACCTTAACTGAGTTAATTAATATTAACTATTTTTAGTATTAATTTTTCTAGAAAATAGGTTGAACATAGTAGATAATATAAATTATTATTATTATATTATGGAATCCAATTTACTAAATTCAACATGCAGAATTTTAATATAATAATTTAAAAGAAATCTACAGATATGAAGAAAAAGTGAGTTTTCATATACTGTATTTTTCGAGAAAAATATGATAAATGTTTAACTATATGACTAATAAAAATAATTTATTGAATTTAAATTAATAAATATTGACATATAATATTAACATTTCCTTTAAAATTATACTAATTATGGGTTTATTTTAATAATTAAATAGGTGAAACATTGTTTAATTTTAAATTCATTTGAGAAAAACATGATTCAAAACCAAAATATTTTCTTATAATAAAACATAATTTGAAGATGAATAAAATTTAATTAATTTTATTAAACAATACTAAATAATAAAAATTTAATATCATATGATATTAAAAAAATAATAGGATATTTATATTTTTTAAATTTATTAAAAATAAATTACATTTTCACTAAAATTGTTATTTTTCATTATTCACCGAAAAAATCAATATTTTGTGAAATATTCCAAAATTTTACCCAAATTAAATATTGATATTCCCATTTATAATATGAATTTAATATTATAAAATATATTTTCTAAATAATTGAAAAATTAATTTTAATATTTTTTTATAAATATCAATAATAAAATTTTTTGAAGAGAAAATATTTTTGAAAAATGAAATTACATAACTAAAAATTGATTTATTAGTTATTTAAAATTTATAAGTAATTTATATTATGTATTTAATTTATACATATATATACATAAATTTTTTATTAATATTCATTCATTTCTTTTTTTTCTAGTTTATGACAATTATATATTTCTCAATTCGATTAAACATTGTGTTTTGTGTCAGGTACGCTATCAAGCACAACAATATCAGGGCTGGGTGCACTGTAAGATATCATAGAGATTAAATATATTTAAAAATAATTATATCCTAATGTATTTGTGTGTTTTATTCTAATTTATTTTCTATTCTTCCTATCACATAAAATATAAAACATAATTTATTCTTTTCAAATCACAGGCTGTTACATTCTCCACCCTTAAATAAATTAGTACCTCATAATTTCAATATTATCTCAAGAATCAATGGTTGTATATCTGCAATTTTTTTCCAAAACACACATTTTAAAAACTGTTAATAAAAGAACCTATTCATAATTTAGAAGAGAACATATGAATTCCATTTGGAATAACATGTACTTGGTTCCCAAATAGATGAAAAATGGTGGTATTTCATTATTGAGACATAGAAAAAAATCATAATGGATAAAATTATATAGAGTGATAGATAATTGATCACATGAAATTGAGGGATTAAAATAATTTTAATAACTAAAAAACCTTTCAAAAAATAGGTGGAAGAAGTTAATTTATATCATGAAAATTTATAGTAATAGGACAACCCTTGTTTCAAAATACATTCCCTATAGCTGAGGAATTGTATTTCTTTATAAACTTATATAATATGTATATATATACTTACTTGATGATTATAAATTAATCATTTATTAAATTCCCACTATAATAAAATACTTTCTCCAAAAAAAGAATACTGAATATGATATTTTCATTCTCGAACAACAAAAAATAAAAAAAAATAGAGTTTAATATGAGAATAAAATGAAAAAATAATATATTATACGTATCTTGAGATATTAACCATAAAAATATGATTAACACATGGTATGATAATTAACAAAATGAATAAACCATTATCTGATGAAATAACAAATTAATCTACTAAATTCAATAATAATTCGCATTGTTAAAAATAAATCATTTCAAATAACCTCAGAAGTGTTGAGTTTTTAAAATCCAAGGGAATATCATTCCATTTAGATTAAAATAAAAAAATAGTGGTCTTCAATTGAAATAATATTAATCACATAGTCACTAAATCAGTTTTAAATCCCACGGTTATCTATACAATATAGCTTGTATTCCCATAATTACATCAATAACCAAGAAAATATAAACCCAAAATGTTAACAATACCTGAAAAAAATGATAGAAAAACAAACAAGAAGACATCACATTAAACCAAACCATTGCATACACTTCAACCCCATAAAATTCCCCCTAATTTTTCCTTGATCACTTTATGATCACATCAGTTTAACCCTAAAACGGGTTATTTAATACCTTGAACTTTTTACCATCGATAATATTATAGACTTAACATTACATCCATAATTATGTGTATATCATCACATGAAAATATCATAATATACAATGTTTTCTAAATAAGTCCTCAAATTCCAATGGTTAAAACTAAGAACGTACACTCACAGATCACATCCTTAAAATATAAACAATACATTTCCATATTTGATATCAATGAAGGTGGTAGAATTTTTTCAATCCAAACCATATAAAAAATAAAAAGGAAAACAAGAATAATTAAATTACCAAGGACCTTTTAGATATTGTGTTTTTGACAATTTAGACAAATTGTCACATAAATAAAACCAATGAATTCAAGAGAGTAACATTCCAACAATACTAATATATTAATATTACATATTCATTCATAAACAATATCCATATGAATCAATTATATTAATAATTCATTGAACATCATTTTTCATAATTTTGGGAGAAGGAAACATTAGAAGGCGGAGCTTAAGTTCTCAGTAAGGGTAAATATAATAATTAAAAACAAATTTCATTAGTTTAAATAAGGATATAATAAAGGTAAGATGACTTAATAAAATAGTTTGAGTATATAATAATGACATTAATACACAAAAATCCCTCGATTATAAAAAATTAAAACATATAATAAGTCATCAAAAAATTCTATAATCATTAGAAAAAATAGTCATGACCCCTACAAATTTATAATTAGAACCCTTATAACCCCTTAAAGAATATTTCTATCTTGAAACATCATCATAATTGAACCCTTATAACCCCTTATAATTAGAATAACCAAACGGATGACATAAAATCTAATTATCCAGATAAAAAATTAAATACCCAATTCGTTGCATAGATATTTAGTTACACCCATAATATAAGATATATTGGGATCATCTATCTCTATCTCGGCATGAAAATTATATAATAATTTCCAAGAACAATTTATAATTTACATAGATATTGAATTACATAAAAAAACTCAATGATTATAATCATTGTTCTTTTTAAAACATTATGAAACCATTGAAAATGAATGGGTTTAATGTTAATCTCTTTAAAAGATGATTAAACCATGGAAGAGAAATTTGAACTATAAAAATATCTCTTAAACAAGATAAACAAATTGTATATAAAATGTTTCAAAAAAAATCACATTGAAACATAACTAAACCGTGGAAAAAATGTGTTCACTAACAATCTCAAAGAAACATGATAAACCCATGGAAGAACAACTTCCATTATAATATGAAAAAAAATATAATTAACTCGTGGAATGGAAATATCATCTATAACAATCACATATAATAATTATTAACGTCTAGAAAGAAAAAAAGTTTCATAAAAATATTTTTAGTACAGGGTAAACCCATAGAAAATAAATGTGTTCTATAACAATGTCATTGAAAAAATATTTTCCCTTAGAAAATAATTGGTTCTATAAACATATTTTCTTCATAAATATAAACAATCCATATAGTGAATATTAATGGTACCCCTAGAACATATCCCCTATAAACAATATTTAAAAACAAAGGATGTCATCTAATATAAAAAATTATTTTCAAATACCAGTTCTAATATTTATTAAGGATAATTAAATATCATTAACAATAACTTTTTTAATAATAAAATTTCATTAAAAAATTTTAAACATTTTGATAGAAATTATCATTGGAAATAGATAATTTAATATTTATAAATCTTTGAAAAATATTCATGATAAAAATATCCTTTCCAATTTCACAAAACCATTTAAAGAATATATTTTCAAAATAGTTTTCAATAAAAATAAACATGAAACCATATAATTTATTCTTAAAATAAACAAATTCATATGATGGTTGAAAATATCATTGATGTTAAACATGAAAAAACAAATATTCCTTCAATATTTTTGGTAAAATCTAGAAGAACAATATTTTGGAAAAATACATGATTATTACTTTCAATTATTCTTTGAAAATATAATACATGGGTTAAATTTTATTGAATAAATAATTTAAATAAATGAAAATAATTGAAAACATATTTATAAAACATGGTTTTTGTGGTAATAGGGTTCTCATCCAAATAGTTAAATATGAATGATCATTCAAAAAACAATATTGAACACCTAAGTAGATTAATGGATAATAAATTAATGGAAACATAGAATTAAAATTATATACATATATGAGAGTAAAATTTATTTTTTATAGATAAATTGATCACATGATTTCATCATCAGAATCATAAACAAAAAAATACTCATAAAGAATAAGATTGTATCAAAAAACCATTACTACTTTAGTTGCATTGAATAGAAACCCTTTATTTAAATAACATTAAATGAAGCTTAAAATATCATGATAATATGAAAATTAATAATACTTATTTTTAATGGAGATGTATAGAAATTTCATAAAATAAGATAGGATTATAACATAACATATATCTCAATGATGTAAAATTGAGGAAAATTCCTTTATCACTTTGGTAACTTTTAATTTGCAAAATCCTTGAAAGCGGGATCCTAAAATGGATATTGATATAATAATTTTTTTCTTGAGTGGTATCATAAAATAAATTCATGATAGTTATATAAAAAAAAATCAAAAGGTGGTGAATATGACATGTGTCTCAATAGAGGAAAATCTAAGAGTGAAATCCATTACCTCATGTCCGTAATTTCCCAATATGAACATTATCTTCTCTATAATAAGATTAAATAATCTATTTTAGTTTCTAAGAGCCATTCAAATGTTTAATGTACTATATTTAAGTCATTTCATTAATTAAATTATAATAATTTTTTAAAATACTTAATCAGTTATGTGTACATCAAGTGTTTTGAGGATGTTCAGTTTATTACTTCAAAATGGAATTTGTGCGTTGACCATGTTCAATGTGTTCATTATTAAAATACCACTAAAATAATAATATTTTCATAATTATTACATTTATTCAACAATTGTTCTATTAAAATTAATTATGAAAAATTGTTCTAAGCAATGAACTATGTTACAATCTTGCAGATTATAGACTATGCATATGCATGAGTAACACTTCAATTTTTCTATGATATTTTTCAATTAAGGGTGGTATTATCATTCCATAATTCTTTTTAATAATATCATGAATTTCATACATAAAAATTAAACAATATTATATATGTCTCATTATTGTAATGTGGTGATGGAAAAAACCATCACCTCACTTCGTAGAGGCTATAGTCCACACTTACACGAAATACATTATAACATTTCAATGTAATAGGGAAAATATAATACTTTCATGTATTATTATTAACATCCATATATATAATTATCAAAAAATTATTCAGATCTCTTCACAAGGTGGTAGTCTTCCATACACACGAGTGATGTTATCATATAACCCACCAAATGAAATGTATAAAGGGAAATTTGATATAATAACTCCATGAGTATAAATAAGATAAAAATATAACATATAAAGTTAAAAATCCATCATTTTATCAATCTATGGGAGGTGATGATGGAAAACAAATGACATCAGTTCATGAGATAGTATTCTGGCATACACACAAATGATGATTTTATATCCAATTTTATGGAAGAGTAGAAATATTAAGGTTATAAAAATATTATTATACCATAATAGTATATAGGATATACTGGTATTATCATATGAACATATTTCAAAAATATTTTAAGCGGATGGAGAAGAAATAGAATATAAAATATATAGTAATATATTTTACCTTTACATAGACCATTACATATGATTATACCTAATGTATTCTTCGAATGGAATTATGACCAAACCAACGCTTATCATATAAGGGTATGAGATTTAAGAATTTATTTTTCACGGTAGTGTTTGGACATAAATTGTTTTATGTTATGAATAAGATATTTGAGGGGGTTTCCTTTTATTACTGAGTTATGAGGCACACATTTAAATTTAAGATGGAAAAATGTGTACCCATATTTTTTCACATGTTAAAGGGTCAAAAATAAATTATCCTCTTGAAACAGAATTGATATTGAGAAAATTCTATAAAAGGTTTATGATATGTTTTTAGAGAATTTTGACCCTTATCCTGGTAGTTTAACACCCCCTCCCCTACAAAAATTATTTTCACCTATACCACATTAATTAATATTAATTATTTTCAATATTAATTATTTTCACGAAAATAAGTTGAACTTATTTAATAATATAAATTATTTTTAATATAAGTTTGGAAACTGTTTTTTGATATTAAAATTATATAATTATAAAAACAATTAAAACAAAGCCCACATATTCAATGAAAATGTAGGTATTCGAGATGTGTGTTTTTCAAAAAAATATTGATTTTATATTAACTATACCACAAATTAAAATTATTTAATGAATTTTAATTTATATTTAATCAAATAAAAAATATGATTTTAATTTAATACAATCCCAAATAGGTATTTTATTAATTAATCAAAAAATGGAAACATTATTCACATTAAAAGTGTTTTTAGAAGAAAACCCATTTATAAACACAAATATTTAATGTTACATAAATCCAATACAGATACGATTAAAATTTAGTTAAGTATACATTATATAACTAATTAATAATTACTTCATTTTAAATAAAATCCAAACATAATTGGGCTTTTAATATACATAATTTTTTGAAAATAAATCACATCCTAAAAAATGGTAATTCGCACTTTTCGTGGAATAATTTTTTTTGAAAAATCAAAAAGTATATTCAGGCATTCTATATTCAAAAACTATGGTCATTTTTTAAAATAAATTTTCTAGCCTATTAAAAATTTAATTAATATATTATTTTCATGAAATGTAATAAAAATAATTTTTTTAGAATACATATATCTGAAGAAAAAAATTACTTTAATAAAATAGGAATGATTATTTATTAAAAATGTATCAATATTTTATAATGGGTAATATATTCATACATATACATATATATATATATATATTATTAAATAATATTAATACATTTCATTTTAATGACTACATTATAAGAGATATATATTTTGCAGGCCGTTTAATATCGGTGTTGTGTGGCGTATACGTTATAAAACACAATAAATTCAGGGGACCGTGTACCATAAGATAACTAATAGATTAAATTTTTTCAAAAATAAATATATATTAATTTATTAGGTTGTTAAATTCTTATCTATGGTCGGTTTTTCATATCCTATATATTAACAAACATAATTTTACCATTTTAAATTCTCGTGGGGTTCCAGGTCTCGACACCATTTAGACATCCACTAATGTTATGGGATAAATGTGAAAAATATTCTATAAGAAGATATCCATCGATATGGAAATAATTCAATAGTATTTATAGGTAACAAAAAAATTCCGTCAAAAAAAAAATAAACAAATAAGAATACAATTCCCCAAATTGTTGATAAATCATTTTTTTAATTACATCTAATGTGGTTGATCTCACACATCACAAGAAACAACAAACCAAAATGAGTCATGGAATTTTTTATTGATATTCTAAATAAAAATTTAAAGATAATTATACATCTATTAATTAAAATTATATTGTACTTAGCCTAAATTTTTAATATAGATAGGATAGTTAATTAATATTATTTAATATTAAAGATTTTCCTTCCTCAAATAAATTTTTCTCTAGAGGTGTTGTTTATTATATATTAATATATAAAGAAACAAGTTATCATATATTATTTTAAAAGAATTTAATGTTTTAATATGTGAACACTCATATTAATATTGGATAATTCATAAATTTGAATGAAATATTTTTAAAAACAGTTTTTCATTTAAAATAATATTTTACAATAAAATCCTTTGTACTTTGTATATTGTGTTTTATTTTAAAAAATATAAAATTTTAGAGTTCTATTTATATAAAACAATTATAATTTTTTAATTCATAATATCAAGATTAGTTGAGGGTTAATTTTGTTAATTTTTCTAGGTTATTTGATTTTTTTGGTGAATATGGAAAGATATTATTTTACTAATTATGTAATTCTTATAAATTTATAATGAATTCATTTTTATTTAATAAAATATAAAATAATTGTACCAAAAATATATCTAATTATGAAAATAAATATTTATTTAAAAATATGATTTTGAAATTTTAAAACTCAGTTTTAACTTTTTTGAAACTTATGTAATATTTTACTAAAAATACAGTTTCTATTTTCCAATATTAAATGTCATTTTCCATAAATTATAGATATTATATCTATGAAAATTATTTCATTATTTTTTATTATAGTTTAAATAAAATTTAATAAGGTAAATTTTATTTTTACTTATCCAAATAAGAATACTAACAGTAATTTTAATTACAATTATATTTGAAAACTATTATTTTCAAAGAATTTTTACTAATATATTCAAATTTAAATATAATGTAATAATTTAATTACTTTTAAAAATGTTTCTAACATAGTTTTTTAATCTGTATATAAATATATTATCTTGAATTCAATTTTTACACAAATCAAAATAATATCAAGACCTCCTAAGGGTAAAAAAATTTCTACAAAACCATTTATAAATATATATATATTAAATGTTTTAATTTAAAAGATAAATATATCTTATTTAAAAATATAAATACATTATACCTAGGTTAAAGTTATTATTAGAACATCAGAATTTAGTAGGAAGGGTTAACTATAGTTTTAATAGAATATGAAATACTTGGGTAAAAACTAGTTACCAATATAAAAATGTAAAATTGAAAAAAAAATTATCATGTTAATAATCATGAACCAAGTTTAAAACATGTGTCAAATTTCATTGTGGAGGAATTCACTATCTTATTTCACCCCACACATAATTTCATCCAATTTTTGGAATCATTGAAGAGTAATCATTGAATATGTAAAGGGAATGTACAAAAATACCATTTTCTTCATGTGTAAAAGGTGATCACATAACCAAAAAATATCAAAAAAATATAGGACAAATATTTAACTAATTATATCCTCATCACTCTCCAGGTATCGAAAAATCCATGCCAATAGACCAAGATACAGAACCATAAGGTCTTCCCCAAGGGAGAAAGTTCAAAGGGAGAGGTAATGTTCTCAATAAAGATCTCAGAAGTATTTTCTTTTTTATAACATCAGACATATTTTTTATATACTGTTATGTTAAATTATATATTAATAAATTTATTAAATGTTATTATAGTAATTTATTATTCATTTTTAAACACTTCTCGAGCATCTAAAAATGAAATTGGTTACTTTGATACATGTTGATTACCTACTTCAATAGTGACAAGAACAGTTTCTCATAACCTCGTGTAAAGGAATGTTTAGATAGAGTTATTAATGGATTAATATATTATTGACAAAATTCATTTTATGAAAAAAATAAAATTTTCCAACATCCATTATATTCTTTGTAAATGAATCTCTCACATGTGAAACCATGTATAATACTTCTGCTTTCAAAGTGATGTATTTAATTTTTTACTCTAGTGTTTTATTATTTATCTAATATAAAATCATATTAACCTATTTAAACAATTAAATTGTATCATTACACATTTAAAATCATTAAATTATTCTAAATTAATCACATTCACAACTATACCCACAAATGGAATATTTTTTATTCTTATTGGGGTTGGATCAACCAATAAGATGAATGATAAAATAAATTTATATAATAGAAAAATATAAATAATAAATAACTATATATATATATTTTTTTACTTAAAAATTATTATTATTTATTTTTCTATAATTTTGTAATTAATATTTATATATTATTAATATGATACCTCATATTTTTTAAAAATTACTTCCACTAGCTCATTTTGAACTTCATCATCCTAAATAAGAGACAAAATATATATGAAATGAAACTAAAACATTATTAATTATTAAGAAACCTAAATTGAAATACCTATAATTCTCTTCTAATGATAAAATTTGAATCTATAAATAATAATAAACACTACTATTATTAAAATAATTCTAATGAAACAATTTATGTTGATAACATATATTGGTAAAAAAATTAGATAACTATATATTTAATATTTTATTATTAATGATTTTTATAAAATTATATTGGAATGAAAAATATTTTCAAATAGGTTATTAAAATAGATACCTATGTTATATATGGATTTTATTTCTTTTTTGACAAACATGATTGCATATAAGTCTTTTTTGATCTCAATTTCACTCCATTGAGATATGGTGTCTATTTCCCCATTTATTTTAATTTTTGGTGTATAAATTGGCCATAAATTTATAGTTGTATTAGTTGTTAATTAATTAAAAAATCCATCCCACATTCTAATTTTCATGGGAGTTTTTTTCAAAAGATAATATTTTTGATTAGGCCTTTATAAACCCAAATCTATTTTGTGAGTAATAATACAAATGTTTTCACATTGTTAATCAAATATTTCGTTCTTCCACCACAAAATTTATTTAATTGTTCATTAAATTTATATTTTTGTGAGAATTAATTTTTAATTCAAATATTTCACTTTGATTAATTTCTTCCAAAAAAATTATAACATTATTGATAAAAATTCTCAACCTCTAAAAATATGGTTTCCACTATATTTCCATATTTTTCATTATCGCTAATTTCCTCATTTTTATTTGGAAACACAATTTTTTTTAAATCATGTGAACAATATTTTTCACTTTGGAATATTTTATAAACAATTTTGTATTCCCAGTTTTTATAAAAAAATTAAACTAGTTTTTAATGTGTCAAAAATGTTTTCCCTTTCGTTGTAATTTGTTTTATTTCTATTCCACATTAAATATAAATAAAATTGTTTATATTTCATGTTTATATTATCGAAAATGATTTCAAAATTTAGATAATTTTTAATGTTCAAAGTTAAAAATTTAAAAAAACTATATTGAATGTGAGATGCAACATCTTCTTTTATGACAATGGTAATTTTTTTGCAAAAAAGGTTTTATAGTTTTTTTAACTGTTATTAGCATTCATTATAATTAATCATCCATTCAATGTTTTCAAATGGACACACAAATGGTTTTAATTGAAAATTATACTAAATGAAAAATGAAATTTTCTTATATTTATCATAACTAAATATTTGACATTAAAAATGAATTATTTATTTTAAAAACTGATATTTATTATCCATTTCCAATGTCATAGTTCAAATAAACTAAAAATTAGTATTTTTCATCTTTATCAAAATATATTGATGTTTATTATGTAACACATGACATATGTAATGACGATACCATACAAATTATTTCTGTAGATGGCTAATTATGTTTATTTTTAGCATTATGTTTTCAGAAAAATACTTTATTTCCCATATGAATATTATTTTATAATGAAATGATGAATATTTTATAATCATGTGGTATTATTATGTTTGGTATTAATTATGAGATTTTTTGGGTCTGAAATACCTATTAGATAGATTAGGTCTATCAAATCCATGAAATGCATTGATTAATTTTTAATATTTCATTATTTAAAGATGTTGATCATGGAAATGTTTTTTTACAAAATATAGTGTAGACATTTCATTTTTTAAATTCATGATTTGTGGACTTTGTTTCCTCAACATAAAGTCTGGAATTTTTCTTGTACACATCATATGGCATGGGAATTTTGATTTTTCAAAAAATACAACATGGGAATTTTTTCACGATATATATATAAAGAATATTGTTTCTTATATAAAATTAATCATGGCCATTTTGATTGTTCACAACATTTAGTGTGAAATTTTTTTCGATCCAAATAAGAAGTGTGAATGAAATTTCGAAACATGAAAGGGCATCATTTTATAAAAATATACATTAGGTAACTATTTAATTAGTTTATAATATAATGATTCTATATTATTATGTTTTTGTTTATATTCCTTATTATTTCATGATTTGTTATAATAATACATTTATATGTTATATACCAATGATTAGACTCTATATATCTTGTTTATCATCTAATGATTTAATACTCATTTTTTCAGGGTATATATCTTCTCATTTTATATTATTTCCCCTTATTTAAAAAAATTAGGATTTCCCTTAATGTCTCATTGTATTATTAATAAGACATGTATATTATTCTCATGTTTTCTCATATGGTTATGATCCATATCATGGTTATATGTTGATGATTTTCCCATTAATGAGAATTTGAACTCTTTATTTCCTTATGTTTCTATTCCCCGTGTTATGGATAAGAGTATTACTGATTAAGAGTTTATATTGGATTATAGTATAGTTTGATAATGTGAAAATGTTCAAAAAATTAATAAAATATGTTTCCCATGTATATTTTTTACATTGAAACTAAACCGCACATCCTTGAGATTCTATGACTATTTGTGAAATTTAATTATTAAATTACGGAAATGATGAAAAATAAATATATTTTTATCAGGTGAAAACTCACATTTTATGAAGGAAACCATTTTAAGAATTATTTTTCAACATCAGTACTAGGAATATATGTCTAGGCACCTCATTATATTACAGGGTAGGGATTAAAAAATTTATAGTATTTTTATTTTATTTTGGGTAATTATGATCATAATTTTTTTTTGAAAACAATAATAATTGGTATGAGTACAGGATCATCACTTTCAATTTTGGTAATATTTTTAGTAGGTGATTTTTCAAGAAATTACCTCTCTATCTAGACAAAGGAAAGTGGTTGATGGTGTGGAATAGTTGCAAGTGTGGTTAATCACACTAAAAAAATACTATTTGTTTATCCGCATGATATTAACATTGGGTATGATTAGTATAGGAAACCATATATTTCATTCATATCTAATATATTTTAATAGATGAATATTTATTACATAAAATTATGATCTATATTATAATAGTAAACATTTAGTGTCTTTATAATATCAGATACATAAAAATTTGTTCATAAAAGATATACATCATCTAGAAATATTTTCATCATTACCATATCCCTTATTATTAATATCATACTGATAAGATATATTCAAACTCTAGGGAAGGGGAACATAATAATGGGTGAGCTTAGATACTCATTAACCATAAAAAAGATATATATTAATGACCACATAGGAATAAAAAGAACATACATTTATGATAACATGAGATTAAAATTTTTACACTACTACCATCATATAATAAATAATATTATTGAATCCTATCATAAATAAATGAAGTTCATATGACATGAATCAAAATGGAATCAAGTAGAATGTTCTATTAAAACATAATATTGAAATAAGTAATAATTTTTTGTAGTACACAAAAGCATAGAAAATAATTTACTTACACAAGGTTCACTGCTAATACTAAAATAGTGGATTATCTTCACTCTCCATTCCATCAAATCCTTGGTCAGGTTTAAATCACATAGAAATCCTAGTGGATGAATTCCCTTAATTAAATAAGTTTAAATTCCATCCAATTTCATATTATCTCATGTTCCATCCATCATTTACCAACAAATTAAAGAGATATAATTTACTAAAACCACCCATCATATAATAAAAAATAATTTATTTTTGATCCATAAGATCACCAATAATTCATAACAATCGGTAAGAATATATGAAATAAAATGAGTATATCATTGGTGAATTATACATTTAAAAGATCACCAGAAAATTTCTTGAGGTAAATACCCAATTTAAAATGAAGTAAATTATTTAAAATCTAATAATTTCCCCTATATTAAGTATAAAAATTCATTAAAAACATATAAAAATGTAATGTAGCTTTCTATGAAATGGGATTTTATAATTGTGAGAAATTACATTCATGTCGTGTACATAAAAACTAATATTCATTTATATTATTGGTACAAAATGAAAAAAAAAATCTCTTTTAGAAAGGTACAAGATGATTCCATTTAATGAATTTTTTAAAAGATGGTAGTGTATAAAAAATACAATAAAAAATAATTGGGGAGTAGGAATGTCAAAAAAACAAACACAAGGGCCTTCAACGATGGTGATAATATTAGTGTGGTTAACTCATTATCAGCTCCAATAGTACAGGGTATAACCAAAAATGCCTGGGAGAAAAAACAATCAAATGGGATTCCTTGACCTAAGGTACACATAATCAAACACACACATCTCAAAGAACATATTATATTGAAATAAAATATACAATTGACACAAAATTATACACACGTCGAAAACATACAATCAGAGTATGAAAAATTCTAGGATGAAATATGATCTAAATACAAGCCCACCAAAACCTCTATTGATTTCCAACCTGATAGAAATAGAAGAATTTGTATGATGTGAAAATTGTAATGAACCATGATATTTTTAGCCAAAAACTAGTATTATTATGATTGATATAACTTGAGAACCCCATTAAATAGATATTTATCTATATAATTCATTCCATATATGGGAAGATCCCATAATGGGGTGAGTATAACAATACCAAGTTGGACACCATAAAATCATTAAGCATATAAAATCTAGAATTGTAGTCATCTCATCATAAGGATGTTTTTGAAGCATACATAGAAATAATATCCATGGATGCACATATCAGACAAAATTCCTCAAGGTATGGTCAAAAATATATTTCCATCCTCAGATTACTGCTTAAAGGATCCATATAAAACTCATCTTGGAGAACACACTCACTGGTTAGTTAACATTGATGTAATTGATCAGAGTATTCATCCTCATCGAGTCACACCATAATAAGTATGTTCTATAATAACAAAGTGATCGATTCATAGATGGGATCATACCATGAACCATAGGGGTTACAATATCCCAATCTAGATTAACCATCTTTATAGGGGATTGATTCACATATATTTTTGGTCTCGAGAATTATAAAAACCCCACTATTGTAAAATAAAGTTGATTTAGGATCTCTCTTAGGGCCTCATAGAGGGATTCCAATTACTCAATACAATGAAGATATACCTTGATTTGGATCATCATCTTATATGAAGGATTTTCTTCCACAAAAAACCATCAGGTAAAGGATGAATAAAATTAACCCTAATAGAGCCTTTTCATACTAAATGTAATAATAGATCGATGAATTATTAAATGAATTAAATGGTTTGAACTTTATATACACAGAATATATGTTCATAACTGATTCTATCTATGTATCATGGCTCAGGTCATTGTTTGAATCTATGTACACCGTGTCATATATATGAAAATTTTTGTGTCTAAGTACCCAAATCAGCCTACGAACTCCTAGACTGGCCATGTGCCAAGCCATTTATTATTATTTTTCTACCAAAGTACACGTTGTGTCATCATGATTAATCATTAATGTTTATGTACATTTCACATGTCATGTGATACATATGAAATATATGGAAACCCATGTTCTAAATCCATGTCCCAAAACATCATGTATTACAGGATTACACATTCGTATATCGGTATTTTCTAGATCCAAAATGTCTTCATGCGGTTTACACTCTCATATTTTTTTATTTATCCTTTTCAACACACCACATATGGAAAAGTTATCCTTCTTAAATTAATCCATCACCTTCTTTCCAGAATCCAGACATCCAATGAGAGTGGGCGCCATTGTCATCATGATACGACGCTACCATACGCCAATAACATAGTGGTTATCCCCATATTTGAACTAAATGACCATTAATTATAATTTTTCCTTAATATTAATTCCTCAATCACATCCATACGCATGGTATTGATCGGCTGTTCCTGATAATTGTCACACAATAATCTTGTATTGCGTATTCATCACACTACAAGGAAAAGGAATTTCCTAGGAGGATTTTTTGGTAAAATTGTGAAGAAATATACAAACTCATTCTTGAAGAGTAGAATATGATCAATGCTCATTTAGGGTTTAATTTTTTATAATTATAACAAATAATGAATATATATAAATAATCACTAATAAAAAAATCTAATTGTAGAAAACTATTTCCCATACCTGCAAAACTTTTGATCTACTAACCAATTCACTAGTTTATTAATACAAATTTTTCCTAGTAAAAATAAAATATGGATAAATCACCCTAAATGAAATATATTTACTTGATTTAGATCAATCCCTAGAGAATAAGGAATTTTCATCATTGACATTAGTGAGATCCTTCCCATCTGCTACACACTGATCAACGTTCCATGAACTAGATTCTATTTTTATAAGAATGATCCTCCATTTCTCTCTCTATATAACACAAATAAACAGGGTTATGTGTCTCACCGTAGTATTTTTCTATTCCATCATATTTTTTAGATAGTTTTTTTAACATTAATTATTTTAATAATATATGTATATTATTTAATTCATTTATTTATCTGGATGTGATGGAACTCAACCAAAACAATCGACGCGCTCCATGGTTACAACATTCCAAGGGTGAAAAATACATTTATAAACTCAAAGTATAGATCATAATCTAAATTAGAGTCCCTTTTTGATAGTTATTCAAATTATGTAGAAACAATTCGAGCATTTAAAATTAATATATTGAAAATATTTTAATCGTTAGTTACGGTCTCATAAGGAATTATAATAATGCATTATATTAGTTCATGGTATAAAAAATAATTCTTGATATACTTGAAGAAATTAGATTAACAAAGTTAAGCATTATATTCTCACCAACATTGGGATTTACATAAACTGTAGAATAAAATACGACTCAATGGGATATGGGTACATAGAACACATTCTGGTCTCCCACTTCCTGTTTCTGTCATGATAATTCCTGTTCTTCCATGTAAAACATGCTAATTCATATGATAACAATGTAGGATCATCTCATATTGATTCACAATATCTATTATATTGTTTAAAAAAGTAGATCAATCCTCAATGTGTAGCTCACCACATTCAATAACTTGTGAAAATGTATGCACATACCACCTTGGCTATGATATGTGAAACTCATCGTGTACTGGGTGAATTTGTATGGTAATTGGCATGTTTTATTCCACCTTGATAACTCTATTTAGTAACTTCATATGTCTGATGAGTCTCAAATAAATCATTCTAACTTTCCATAATCCCTACAATTAATTTCTAGGTGAGACCCACAGGAACACATGGTCGATCTCCTTGAACATTGAAGGCCTCACTCATTGGTTCACATAAGGCCTCTAAGGTTAATTTTCCATCTTCATCCCATTATGGATGATCTGTATCATCTCTGTCAAGTCTAACACAAACTATGGGCCCATAAGTGATGAAAATCTATGTTCATCTAGCATAGTGGTGAACTTTAGTGTCTCCTATATAAGGACTCGATTGGTAACATAATTATTGTTGAATAAAATATTCTATTGAATGTAATATTATCCAATGTTAAGTGGTCATCCTAAAAACAACCAATATAGAATATGCAATCCAGCAGCATGTCCAATATGCCATGACTTGTCAACACAATAAATAATTTGGACTAATGGAGACAACACCTGATCAAATAAATCGAAGACCCAAAGGAATTACAAAATCTCATCCCTAAACTAGATGTAAAGGAAGCATCAAATTAAAAAATTATCATTCAGGAAACACTTTAGATTCATACAATATATGGAACAAAATTCATCCAAACCGCTCCACCAAACTCCAATCTTAGATAACTAGAAAGTTGTCTGACATGGAAATCTATTCCATGATCATTCATATAAAATTGAGCACTTTATATATCATTGGAAACAACTTCATGATTTCCATAGATATCATATCCCATTTACACTCTAGAACCTCCAGGGGTTGAGCTAAAACCATCGGGACCAGGTGCCCACCCTCTACTTTCTGACAAGTAAGTCATTGAGAAACAAATTCTACCACACCCATAATTTCCCCCCATCAAAAAATAGGAATAAGGGGTCCTGGTACAAATTCACCACATCTAGGAGTTACTTCAAAAGATATGTATGAAACTTCCATATAAACATCTACATAGTGGTAATAGGTACCATCATGCATCCTTTTCAATGGTTGATGTCCCCTATCTTTAGAAAACCCATCTATAGCGTATCCAAGGGATATATGAGTATGTATTGTTTCAAAATTAATAACTCCATAGTGGGCATTCAAAACTCACTATAAAGTGGTTGGGTAACAACAATTGAATTTAGGTAATTTGTTTCTTTCACATCCATAATAATAACTATAATAGGGAGTGTTTCTCTGATTCCCCACATATTAGCTATGAACAAGATCTCCTATTGGAAGAATATTTTACCATGTACCTCTTCCTAGGATTACAATCAATCTCAAAGTTATAGTCTTGAGGAACACTATACATAGCCTCTATCCCATGTTAATATCATTCTGAGAGATTATATACTTCAGAGTATTGGGGTCCAAATATTGGATAAATCGTTGACCTATATGGTTGTTTCACCACACATTTGCTGTGGAGATACCGATGATATATCAAAATCTTGGGTCATGTAGTTCTTCCCATATAGTATAAACTGACATGAACCATAGACAATCTCCACCTGCATCTATATTAGAACCCATCCATGATTAATACATGATCCATTTTTGAACACCACGTAATCAAAACACTCATTAAGAAATCTCAGGATTAGAGTGCTCAATAGTCTCCACCTTAACGCCTGGAAATCATACTAGAATCTTTTTCTCAACATGGGAGATTTACAATTTTTAGGTGAATTTTTAAAGGGTGATGACATCAAAGAGAAATCAAGCAGGGAGCTCAGTTAATATCTATAAAACCCAAGGAATCATTGTACCTCAATAACGATCTTCGGAGGACCCCATTCTAGCACTTCATTGACCGTCACTAGCGCCATATTACCTATCCCACAGAGATGACATGTTAAAAAAAGTGGACCACCTGAATTTATAATTGTCACATCTATATATTTCCATAAATATAGTGCCTCAATGTATTCCTTTTACCTTCCTGAACTATAACACATGGTCTTCCTTAGACTCTGAGTTCACCAGGATGTCATCAGTGAGGACAACCAAAAACTTGTCTGATAAATGATGAATGACCTTGTTCATGAGTCCCATGAATTGTGATTGGGAATTAATCACACAAAAGGGATTCATGAAGTACTCATAGTGTATGTAATGAAATATGAAATATTTGTTTCTCATATCCTCATTTGGTAGTTATAGATAGTGATAGCCTATTCATTTGTCCTTTACAGTTGGGCATGTATTTCCAGCCCCTTTTTACTTTCAGCACAACTTGTTACAGTTTTTACTTAGTGTTTACTTTTCCGCTTGCTTACTCTATGGTGCTTGTTTACTTTTCAAGGGAAATGCCTTCCCTTTTTCTGGGATTTACACCTTGGTGCTAGTCGCCAGCCCCTGGCCTATGGAAGGCGGGCTTGGGGTAGTCACGGCATGGGCCCTGAGGGCGGGTCGTGACAAATTGGTATCAGAGGCGGTCGGTTCTACCGCAGACTCTGATCTTTCTTCTATGTGAAGAAATAGTGTTTAGCGTATTGAGTGTGGTTATCATTCCAGGGAGTCCAGTGTTGGTGCGACGACCGACATATCCGTACACCAGGACCCTGACTTCTGATTTCCGACTTAATGCACGAAAACATTGATTGCATGTGTGTTTCAAGTTTTCTTTGTGATTACTTGTGTCAGATCACTAGGTATACTGTTTTGACCATGGTGCACTTTTTTCCTTTTCAGGATGGCCCCACGACGGCAGCCAGCTAGGCTTCTGAGAGTAGAGCGCGACGACAACCTGCCGAGCGACGAGGCCTCGGTACAGGGACCGTTGACATCAGAGGAACCAGTGGTACCTTTACTCGCCGATCCCCCAATGCTACCAGCACCGACCACTGACGATGCACGTCGCCTCGGAGCTCTGCACGAGTTCCAGTGCCAGCGACCACCTAGGTTTCGTGGGGAGACGGACCCCCAGGCATCCGAGGACTGGCTGGAGGCGGTCATACGAGCATTCAAGCTAGTGAGGACACCAGCAGACCTCATGGTGATCCTCGCGGCGAGCCTACTGCACGCAGCAGCAGGACGATGGTGGAGCTTGATGCTCCAGGTACACGATGAGGCATCTCTTCTCTGGACGGACTTTGAGAGCCTCTTCCGCTCATAGTTCATCCCGTCCACCCTCCGTGCGTTGCGTATTCAGGATCTTCTTCAGCTGCGGCAGGGTAGCTTGACGGTCACCCAGTACGCGACGAGGTTCACCGATCTTTCTCGCTACTCGACCGACATGGTACGAGACCCCTTCTTCCGGGCCCGGACCTTTGAGCAGGGTTTGAGACACGATATCAGGGCATCAATGATCTCCCTCAGCATCCCGACCCAGGCAGGGTTACTGGAGTGTGCCCTTCTGATCGAGAGATTTCTGGCTGAGTCCACAGCGAGACCTACCGCATGGCGGCAGGTAGTAGATTCTTCGGCAGCAGGTAGCCGACGAATGACTCATGGTTCCAGGAAGACTAGACCTTCCGGCAGACGTCCTCGGAAAATTGGCTCAGTAGTGTGGGGCACACAGCGCAGAGCCAGTCTTCCGAGAGGCAGGCAGTGCTACGCCTGCGGCGGGTAGGGCCACATGGCTCGTGACTGCCCGACCTGCCGTTCTGAGGAGCAGAAGACGGTGGAGGGGCCACCCAGGCAGAGTCAGAGGGTCGACTGTGGTGGTCCGCAGGGAGGAGGCAGACGAGGTAGAGGAGCTGGCCGAGCAGAAGCTGGTGGGCAACGCTTTGAGGCTCTGCCACCACCACCACCAGGAGGTCCGCCCCGACCACAGGGAGCTGGCGGGCAGAGACATGCACAGCTCCATGCAGCGGAGGCCTACGACCACGGTGCGCCAGAGATGATTCGAGGTATGATCTGTGTCTATTCCACCCTTTCTGCAGTTCTTATAGACACAGGAGCGAGTCACTCTTTCATAGTCGCTGCCCTTGTTCGGAGCTCGGAGATTTTGACAGAGCCATTGACTCGATCCTTACGGCTAGAGACCCCTACGGGAGCAGACTCGAAGATTACGCACTGGTACCGGCCGTGTGAGCATACTCTAGGAGGCGAGAGCTTCGGCTGGGATCTTCTTGTAGTGGCGTCGAGGCCTTACAACGTCATCTTGGGCATTGATTGGTTATCTACAGTCCATGCACAGAATGACTGCTTTAGGCGCAAGGTGCGATGTGTACGCACCGATGGGAGCAGGTTCACCTTCACCGGAAAGAAGGGAGCCTTTTCTGCACAGGATGGACTCACACAGAGGAGAGGTCATCCCATCACTCATCAGTTGGCTAGCCTCATCCTCAGAGCAGTTGATGTACGGAGTCCTAGTTTTCCGGCAGTGGTGGATCAGTATGCGGACGTCTTCCCCGACAATGTTTCAGGACTACCTCCTCGAAGAGAGGTAGACTTTTATATTGATATGTACCCCGGGACAGCCCCGATATCCTCTCCAGCATATCGGATGGCCCCCACCGAGCTTCGAGAGCTACGTGTACAGTTGGAGGACTAGCAGGGAAAGGGGTTCATCCGACCCAGTGTTTCACCCTGGGCTTCCCCGATATTGTTCGCCAAGAAGGCGGACAGGAGCTTGCGACTGTGTGTCGACTATCGTCGCCTGAACTAGGTGACAGTGAGGAACAAGTATCTGCAACCTAGGATTGATGACCTCTTCGATCAGCTTAAGGGAGCATGGTGGTTTTCAAAGATAGAACTCAGGTCAGGCTATCATCAGCTCAGATTTCGAGATGAGGACGTGCAGAAGACGACCTTCAGGTGTCGGTATGGCCACTATGAGTTCTTGGTTATGCCTTTCGGCATAACCAATGCTTTAGCAGTGTTCATGAGCCACATTAACATGATCTTCTCGCCATACCTCGATCTATTTGTCATGGTATTCATCGACGACATTTTGGTATACTCGACCACAGAGGAGGAGCACGCCTACCACTTGCAGGTTGTACTAGTCACACTCCTAGAGAACCAGCTTTATGGAAAGATCTCAAAGTGCCAGTTCTGGTTACGTGAGGTCCACTTCTTAGGGTACGTCATTTCTGAGGCAAGAGTTGTAGTGGATCCCGCGAAGATCGAGGCAGTGCTAGCTTGGGAGCCACCCAGGAGCGTGATGGAGGTGCGGAGTTTCTTGGGTCTAGCCGGATACTATCGGAGATTTGTACTGGACTTTTCCAAAGTTTTGGCGCCACTCTCAGCTTTGACGAAGAAGGGGAAACCCTTTGTGTGGTCAGACAGATGTCAGCAGAGCTTTCAAGAGCTGAGACATAGATTGACCAGTGCACCTATCTTGAGGTTGCCTAAGGAGGGAGTTGGATACGTAGTCTACTGCGATGCATTAGGGACCGGACTCGGGTGTGTCCTGATGTAAGAGCGGGCTGTGATTGTCTATGGATCATGTCAGTTGAGGCCGCATGAGCAGAACTACGCTACCCAGGACCTGGATTTAGCATCAGTGGTCTTCGCTCTTAAGACATGGCGGCACTATCTGATGGGCGAGCGCTTTATAGTCTTTTCTGACCACTAGAGTCGCAGGTACATATTCTCTCAGAAGGACCTGAACCTGAGACAGCGACGATGGCTCGAGTTCCTCCAGGACTATGACTTTGAGATAGTCTATACACTTGGGAAGGGGAACGTGGTAGTAGATGCCCTCAGCAGGAGGACGGGCATCCAGCTACTTGAGGAGGAGATAGAGCAGCTAGCCATTTTGCAGATATCCTTCGTGGATAGAGACGGAGCAGCCTTCCTTCAGTCTCTCACCATCTATCCTCCACTTCTACAGCGGGTCAGAGAGGCACAACGTGGGGACACTGACTGTGAGACACGGCGTGCACAGATATCCTCGGGACAGGTACCTAATGGTTTCTCCCTTGGAGCATAGCACGACGTCCTTTTCAGAGGACGTACCTTGGTAACAGTCTCTTTACGAGAGGAGGTTCTGAGAGAGTTTCACACTTCTCCTTTAGCGGTACATCCTGGAGTGGCAAAGATGTACCAGGATCTCAGACGACGGCACTGGTGGCCGGGCATGAAGAAGGTTGTGGCAGAGTTCGTTTCACGGTGCCTCACTTGCCAGCAGATGAAGGCAGAGCATCAGGTACCAGCAGGATTGGTACATCCCTTGGAGATCCCAGAGTGGAAGTGGTACGGGATATCTATGGACTTCGTGACTGGACTTCCACGCACTTCTAGAGGTCACGACTCCATTTGGGTGATTTTTGACCGACTCACCAAGTAGGAACACTTCTTACGCATCCGAGAGTAGGGATCAGTGGAGAGCTTGGGGCGTCTCTACGTTCAGGAGATTGTACGGCTTCACGGTGTGCCATCGTCTATCATCTCTGATCGGGACGCTCATTTTACTTCCCAGCTTTGGAAGGGTTTGCAGGAGGCATTTGGGACGCGGCTACGTCTGAGCACCGCCTTTCACCCGCAGACGGATGGTCAGACGGAGAGGACCATTCAGACTCTCGAGGAAATGCTCCGCGCATGTGTCCTTGAATTTGGTCACAGCTAGGAGGACCACCTACCCTTGATGGAGTTCGCGTACAACAACAGCTACCACTCTACCATCGGGATGGCACCATACGAGGCGTTGTACGGCAGACCTTGCAGATCTCCATTGTGTTGGACAGACCCTGGGGAGTCAACACTCATGGGACCAGAGATGGTCTGGGCCATGACAGAGAAGGTCCAGGCCATCTAGGAGCGGATGAGGACAGCTCAGAGCTGGCATAAGTCTTATGTTGATAGGAGGCGGAGGCCACTAGAGTTCGAGGTTGGCGACCACGTCTTCTTGCATGTCTCACCTCGACATGGTTTGCGGAGATTTGGCCGAGGTGGCAAGTTGTCTCCACGCTTCATCGGGCCTTTCCAGGTCCTCATCAGGATTGGCGAGGTGTCTTATCGCCTGGCTCTACCACCTCAGTTGTACCGGGTGGACGACGTCTTCTACGTTTCTCAGCTGAGGAGATACGTGCACGACCCGACGCACATCATTAACTATGGGGAGCTGGACGTGGATGATGGGGAGACTTTTACGGAGGTCCCGGTGGAGATAGAGGATCGACATGAGTGGGTCATACATGGGCGATCGATTCCTCTTGTGTGCATCATATGGCAGTACGGAAACCTCCAGGAGAGCACATAAGAGCGGGAGTCTCAGATGCGTGCTCAGTACCCACATTTGTTTCCCTAGTTTATGATGTATCTTTACGGGGACGTAAATCCCTGAGGTGGGAGTAATGTAAAGACCGGTAAATTTCAAGGAAATTTTATTCTTAATATTTTTTCGAATTTTACAAGAACTTAGTTTCTGACGACACCTGATTCTGAGGCCCGGTGTGCCCGGAATCATTTTCCGAAGTTTGGCTCGGGTACGTTCAGTGAACGGACGAGCGTGTTTTTCTAACTTTTGAACTGGTGTCCGGAATCGAATTCTGAGGGCACCGATGGAATTTCAACGCCGATATTTGCTTATAAACACCTATTCCAAAGTTGCGTTTTCTACGGTGTGGTTTTTAATTTTTCGGCTTAAAGTTAAGAAATAAAATAAATTGTTCGACAAACTTTATTTTATTTCATTTAAGCCACTTGAAGCCACTTGAAAGCCACTTAAACTGAGTTGGAAATGGATAGGGTACTATCCAAAAATATCCTACCCTCTTGGTAGGATATTTGTGAGGTGGGGCCCGCATGAGCCCCACCGTTTCTTTTCTTCTAAGTAATGCACCCGCGAAAACCCGTCATTATGAAAGTCAACTGACGCGTTTTCTTAAATTCTTAACACACCATTAAATTGGGCGGTTTATTTCGTGAATTAAATGAGCAATTTCTTTCGTTGAATTAATTCTATTAATTAATGGGTCGTTACTTACCTCTTATTCGTTTGTTGGTGTAATAATAAAATAAGACCAACACGACATTTGGAGGATGACACATTGAGAAGTTTTTTACAGAAGTTCTTGTGCCTTCAACCTTCTTCACGAAGAACGCGAAGAACGCGAAGAACGCGAAGAATGCCGGCCTCCGACGAAGAACGCCGAACCCGCGGAAATCGACGACGTGACGCCGAGTGCCGCGACGCCGACATTTCCTCTCCCGCGATGTTCTTCGGCGACGTTCCTTAATCCGCAACAAAAAACCTTCGATCATCCGTTGAGGTGAGAGTTTTGGATTTCTTTTAAATTTTTCCTTTGTGGTTTTCAACTCAAGAAGGATTTAATTATTATTATTAATTAAATATTTTTGTTCTTGAACCTCGGAGTTCGTCGACGCGACACCATTCCGCAACGACGCGATGTCGGATACTGCAACGACGCGACGATCCCCAATTCCGCGAAGAACCCGCGAGCGACGACTTGACGAGGTAGGGGTTGTTGTGAATATTTTTATATTCCCGTGAAGGTTTCTTTAAAAATTAAAGAACCGAATACATATGAACAATTTTAATTTATTAAAATTGTTGTTTCATGTGTTGCATAATTTCTCCCGTTGTTTTTATCTAACGTGGAGGGTGTGGGCCAAACGAACACGGCCCGACAACCCTCTGTTGTTCTTCGTGGATGTGCGGATTTGACGGGCGACGGTAAATCATGACGCAAGGCAGATTTGATGATCCCGCAGTGAAGAACGGAACCGGGAGGAACAACGGCGTAGATGGGAAGGAAAACGGACCACCGGAGCAACTCCGGGGGCCCGCGGCCGCGCGGGTCCAGCTCGCCCGCACGGGACGCGGCAGAAGCCGCGTCCGCTTGATTCAGCGCGGCCCCACGCGGGGCCGCGACACCTCCAATCCGTGGGGGAAGCGCCCCGCGGCGTCCAGCTGCTCGGCCGCTCGGCCGAGCCAAGCCAGGCCGGGTCGGGTTGACCCGGTTCGGCTGACCTAGGGGGTCGGGCCGGGTAGGCCCGGGCCCGGACCCCCGTCTTCGGACCGTTTTCGGTCTTTTTCCCGTAACTTGAGCTACGGCCCTCCGAACGACGCGCCGTCAGCAGCAACGCGATCCTTGGATTGAGAAGGTCGTTTCGGTATATCGTATTCAAGGTTTCAGAATACTTTGGGTTCGGCCGGGTTGGTTCGTACACGAAACCAACCGGGCCCTCGGAGCGGAAACGCTCATATATTGAGCTACGGACGTCCGATTGACGTGCCGTCGGCTTTAGTGGATTCCTCTAAGTGAGACGGATCTGTTGGCTCACTCCGCCCGAGTTTTGGACGTAGGTGGAGTACGTTCGGTTTGGTTTTGCCTTAAAAACCAATCGGGCCCCTGAGACGAAAAAGCCAATAACTCTCCGACCAGGCGTCCGATTGACGCGCCGTCTGCGACGTTGAGTTCCTGTTGATGATACGGAACTTTTGGATACATCAACCTAGGACTTTGTGTCAGTTGATGTATAAGCCTCTCGGCTTGTGGAGCGGACCCTCCCGAACGAGCTTGATGTGTGCGGGAACCCTAGAGCTGGTTGTGACCGCTACTTCGACAACGACGACTATGCAGAGATCCTCAGTGGACTGCGACGACGACTGTGCAGAGATCCTCAGTGGACTGCGATGACGACTGTGCAGAGATCCTCACTAGATTGCGACGGCTACTGTACTAAGCAATCCTACGTGGATCAGTGCTACAGGTCATGTGTGGGCTCGATCTTGTGTGGGTCTGATCCTGTGTGGGTCAGCGCTTAGAGGTTCTGTGTGAGCCAGCGCTTACAGGTCCTGTGTGGGCCCGATCCTGTGTCGGTCATTGTGGGGGTTAGTTACCTATCGATCCTTTGTGGGTCCGACGACTTAGATGGATCAGTGATAATCATTATCGTCATTCGAAGAAGTATACCTGTGTGAGCTGAATCCTGTTTTACTCTCCTTTGTGGATTGTGTTGAGCTATCCTATGTGGATTACTTTTACTCTCCTTTTTGGATTGTGTTTTTCTATCCTGTGTGGGTATACGTTTTGCTTTCCTGTGTGGACTGGGTTGTTGTTGAGCTTGGACGTTGGAGCCGAGCGGGAATTGAGGACATAGGTATATGTATGGGCATATACCTAAGCCATGTCGGATGTTACTTCGTGATTGTATCTTTACTTTGTGGATTATCCTTTGTGGATTTTGGGAGACCTTCGGGGGTCTCGCGGTCCCTACTGAGTAGCTTATACTCACCCCTGTACGGGCTATGCCCACACTTCATTTTGTAGGATGCAGACGACGGACAACGCTGATCGTGGTGGAGGCTTGCGGAGCAGGACGGTACCTGGAGGTGGACCACTGGGCGGGACGCACTCGGAGCGGTCAGGTGGACCCGAGGAGCAGTGGAGGCTATCTGTACCCACCCTTCATGTGGTAATTCCAGAGGACGGCTCGACGTTGTGACTTTTCTTTTCAGTTGCTATTTTTCCCTTTTAGTTGTACTTTACAGTTGGGCTTGTATTTCCGGCCCCTTATTTACTTTCAGCACAGCTTGTTGCAGTTTTTACTTAGTGTTTACTTTTCTGCTTGCTTACTCTATGGTGCTTATTTACTTTTCAAAGGAAATGTCTTCCCTTTTTCCAGGATTTACGCCTTGGTGCTAGTCGCCAGCCCCTGGCCTATGGAAGGCGAGCTTGGTGTAGTCACGGCACGGGCCCCAAGGGCGGGTCATGACAATATAAAACTTTTATTTTTAGACATTATTAAAAGTTACTTCATTAAATAATTTATGTACCATGGTTAAATGGTAAATATGTTAAATAATGGTAAAAATTAATATTATAATAATATTAAATTACCCTAAAACTTTTCATAAGCCTATTTTATGAGATATTCCTAACAATGGGAATCCTATGTTATATTTTTGGACCCAATTGAGCCACTTGTGTTTTAAAATGATATTTAATTACTTGTAATTTAAACTGTGGGAAAATATATCATAAAAATATAAATTTTACTAAAAAAATTTCTATAGGGTTTTATATAACTGATATTTTGGCCTATAAATACTAAATTGAAGGATAAAAACATTAAGTAGACATGGTATTTTATTTATTATTTTTAGACAATAAATAAATAAATTTAATTATGATACAATGGTGATGCAGTGATTGCTTCATTAATAAATGATTCAAATAAATAATATTATAAATGTTAAAATAAATGTAAATTTTTTATTTTGATGTTATAAGAGAATTTTTTGGATGATAGTTACATTTTTTCTTTAATTTAAAGGTGTTTTTTCTAAGTAATTAAGATTTTATGGATTTTTAAAAAAGTTGTGATATGAATACTGTCAGAATTGACATATAACATATTTTAAAGTATAAAATATTTTTTTAAATAATATAAAATTTTAAAAAAATCTATTCTTCTGAAACAATAAAGGTATCATAAGTATAGGATTTTATTATTTACTCTATAATTGTATATTTTTCATTTTTTGGTAAGTATTTGGATTGTCAAGGTGTTAATTGATTCATAAAATGATAAGTGTAAAAAGGGGTTAAATATAAAAGATAAGGATTAAAAAATATCCCAAACCTATCGAATTATTATTGGATGGTTTTATTTATAGTTTTATTCATATTATCTTATAATTAACTAAATTTTTAATCATTTATAATCAAAATATAATTTATAATAAAATAATATTTCAAGATATTCATTATGTTCCCCTCCTACCTCCTATAAAAGGTCACCAAATCTAACCCTTACTCACACCTCACAATCCCCCTTGGCTCATTGAACATTGGCCAAAATAAGCTCAAAATATCCGTATTTTCCTACTAAATGCCTTAAAATGGTCATAAAGAAAATTTAAGAATCCATTTTAGATTAAATCAAAAGGAGTTACTCGATATATGGTAATGACTTCTCTCAAGCGTCTTCCATTTATTTTCCTTCTCCAACCCCATATACTCTCTTTAATCCATTATTTTATTACAAAAACTATATATTCAAAATAATATGATGTTGTTATGATAATTATTCTAACTACACTTCCACACACCTCCATATAATGGATACAATCATAATATTTCTATAGACGTAATATTTCTATAGACGTAATATTTCTACCTCACGAAACGATGATTGTTCAATTATCATCTACCGCCTCTCATGGTGGCCATTATTATGGCACTGAAATTACGTATGATATATATGATATTAATTTTATCTATATTCTTCTATAATTATCATTTATAACAAACCTCTATTCTTTTCATGTTGAAGAGATATGAAAATTTCATTTGAGAAAGTGTGGACTACCTCCCCCTCCAAATGATATGACTAGTTCATGCTATACATGGAACATATAAATGATAAAATTAAGAACATAGGTAACATATATAACATATAAACTATGCTGGATTATATTATACATATTTTTCATTTATTTTTCATTCATTTAAAAATGAGGAATAAATGAAAGCAACATTCATGCATACATACGGCTTAACTTCTCGATGAATAGTATATTTAATTTTCTTATATCCAAATATTATAGAAAATTATAAAATAAATAAATAATGGATCTAAATAATTATATAATGGATAAATATGATATTTAAATCATGAATACAATTCTGGAGATAATGGAATTTTGACCACATGGACAATTTGTAATTATAACAAGTTCATTTTTTGACTCAAGTACCGAACATCGAAAAAAAGACCGATATGAACATGAATAATACATTGATTATTATAGCAGAGTAATAAGTTATATAAAAGGAATAATAAACTTTAAAAATATTATTAAATAAGTAGAATTGTCTTATTTTTATTATTCAAGGATATAATGAATGAACAAGACAACTCAGACACAAGGTAAGGGGACCTTTCACCCTCAACTTCTATTCAAAGACTTCTTTTTACGTTATGTCTTTTAATTTAAATTTTCAAATGTTGGGACATATTCTTCTATGTACTTATTTCTATAAATTTTTTTCCTTGTTATTTGAGACCATTTTCCCTCTCATCAACTAATTTTCTTAATTTATGTGATTCCTTTAGGCAGTCGAAATTTCCTAAAGGAATGTCCTAACATAATTTCTATTCTCTAGGTTTATCTTTTACTTATAATTTTATCATGATATGATTATGTAGGAATGAAATTTTACATTCCTATATTGTATTTATACATTAATTATGTGTACCTATTGTAAATACACATAATCGATCTATTTTAATTACAAAATGATATTTGTAAGGGAATTTGTCCAAATCTAATTTCATTGAGGCATATTTTGATTCATACATGACTTTAATTTATTAGGTGTATAAAAACCATTGAATTTTTATTTCATTCAAAAAGAATATTTTTTCTATGAATTATTTTACTAAATCTCAAAAGGAATGTTTCTTTTTAATGTATGAGGTGATAATAACTTTTCCACTGCCACGAGTAATATTTGATATTTGGATTTCATAAAAAGCCGTAGTTTTTTCAAAATGAATATTAATACCATATACCCGTTTTAAATAATTTGGTATTTAAATTCGGTTCGATAAAGCATTGATTATTTCTATATCATGAAATGTAATATTTTGATTTCAATGTGGAAATATTATCTTTCTTTTATGCATGTAATATGTGTTCTAGTTCTCATAAATTGTTTTCATATATTGGTGGTTTTGTGATATGCCTAGGGTGAGTGAGCCCGAGATAGATGTTCAATGCATTATGTAATGTGATAGAGGAAAACCATAATGTTTCTATTAATATATTTATGGAATTTACGTTGATAGATTTTCCAAACACAACACTCTATGTAGTTGTGAAAGATATAATGTAAGTATGATATGGATGCCACATGTTACCTTTATGATTTATGATTTCTATATGTTATTCAATAATTCAAGAAGATTTATATCAACAAAAGAATAATTGTTTTATTTAAAGAGTTGTATTATTATAAAAAAAATTATATAGAGTACAAGTGTATACTATGAAATATTTTGAGATATAATGTAATATTTATGGCCTAATTCTCCAAAACTAGAAACCTGAAATTATCCTCATGTTTATTTCATGAAATAACTCAATATTTTTTAATTTTAAAGTCTAGGGCCTTATAGTTTGTATCATAGGTCGGTTTAGATAACTTTTGAGGTTAGGTTGTTATCAGGGTGTAGGTAAAGGATCCCATATAACCAAGAGGGTTATTATCATATAGAAACTTTTGGAGGGTTATGTTAAAATAAGTTGTTTGGATAAAAACATGAACAATAGAGATTTCAATATGTTGATGGATTTGATTAATATAAAAGTTATTATATTTTATATATCCAATAGCAGATTGTTTTTTTAATTGTAATATTTTTTTTATGTTTAAGTGTGGATTTCTTTCATCAGATTACGGATAATTTTTCAGATAGAAGGAATGAGATCTTTCATATCGTTCTTATCCCTACCTGACGATTTGATCATCACTACTATAGAAAAAGAATGTTCGAATGATTTTGATAGCTTCCGATGTAACACACCAGGTAAATAAAGAATATGGCATTTTCATATATATCTATATTTTTGAATAAAATATTAATAAGACTTTAAAGGGGATGCTATGCTCGATGGCGTACCCAATACGCAACAACGAGTTTCTTGGGAATCTTACGTTGCACTCTAATAATAAAATAATATTATTTTAAATGGTAGTTAACGCCTAGCCGTTGTAATGGCGGGAATGAACAGAACTAACTAAAAAATGATTATATATATTTGTAAAATATTTTTACTTTTTACAATAAATGTTAGAGGATTAAAAATGCGAATGAATCCAATTTTAAGCGTAAACATTCTAATATTCTTTAAAAGGTCGATTAACCGCACTTTGATGGAGAACCTCTTTTAAATCAACTTTTTGAAAATTTTATGTGTTATATTTAACAAAAAAAATTCTTCTTTAGAATCGGGACATCAAAATCTACTTTCTGTAAATTTTTGGTATTTTTCTGAAAAAGTTCCATTTTTAATGAATAGTGAAAAATGTTGTATTTTAATTCAAAACCTCTTTTTAATCAAATTTATTTATATGATTAGATTATCTTTTGAATTGGTTTTAAAGTGAAATTAGAATATATTTTTACCATTTAATCCAATAGTGGTCGATGGAATTAATTTCACTTTGAAATCAGACTTAAACTAGTGTCAATCTTTTGATACTTATTGATTCATAAAAACACGTTATTTTCTCTGACAGCGGGAATTAATTATTAAATTAATTAATGTTAATTATTTTTTTTTAATTTTGCAAAATAGACTTCATTTTTTAATTCATAATATCAAATATATCTTAGGGTGAATTTTTGGGTTTTTTTCTGAAAAACTTCAATTTTTGATGAATAGTGAAACAACTAAGTGGTACTTATAAAAACCAATTTTTCCATTTAAATGAAAATTTTCCATCTTCTAGTTTTGAATTTCAAAAATACGACATACATGGTTGTCATTAAGAAGTAAAATGTGGTTCAATGGGATAAAAATAATTTTTTGGTGAATAGTATCTTATTAAGTTTTTAATCACGATTAGAGGTAATTAGTGTAGTTTATGGTAAGAATAATGTTTTAATAAAATGAAATGACCTATACACATGTCCTACCCTCATTGGATGTGTCATGGCCGACCATGAAAATCCATGGGTCAACTTAGGGACCCCATGGAGCCACTTTGGTTGGGAAATGACATAAATATCTTTTTATTTAATGTTAAAGTAAAAATGACACAAACATGAGATGTTTTACTAAAACAATTTTTACATAGGGTTATACAAGTCATATTTTTGACTATAAATTGTAATTGGAAATATAAAAAGATTTCCTACATCATAGTATTTTTTTTATAATTTTTAGACATTAGATAAATTAAATTATTTATGACATCATGATGATGCAGCGATGACCTCATTATTTAACGATTTAAATAAAATGGAAATATAATGTAATATCTAAGACCTAAAAATGTCAAAAACCTATTGGATGAGTGGATTTAGAACCCTTATCACCTTATCCTCGAAATACATCAATGTGGGACCTTTAAAATCCGAAACTCTTTTGAAAATAAAGTAACATTTTGTAACTTTACAAGAGTGCCCCTCCTCTCCTCTTATAAAAGGCCCCCAACTCTACCTCCTTACCCACACTCACAAAGCCTTTGGCTCGGCAAACCCCTGCCCATTTTGTCTCTCCACTTTCCTATATTACTCCTTGAAGCCTCACATTGGGCAGAAGTCTTCCCAAAGAAAGCTTTGAGCACAAACCAAAGGGAGTTACCCGATTTTAAGGTAATGTCTTCACTTGTGTCCTTTTGTTTTATTTTTCTTCTCCAACCCCCTAAACTCTTTTTATTCTTTTCTTTTGTAACAAATCCAGTATAGTAAATATAATAGTATGTTTTTATAAGAAGGATTTGAGCTACACTTACACACACCTACATCTAATGGTTAAAGAACATACTGTTTCCGTGGATGGCGAATTCCTGCCTCCCGAAACGATGATTGTTCAACATTATTCTAACACCTTAAAAGATGGCCATTAAGATGAAACTATATTTATATATGATATATAATATGTTTATGTTTTACTTATGCTTCTGTATTTTTCATTTATGGCATACCTTTATGGTTTCCATTATGGGTAAACGCGATATCTTCATTTAAGGAAGTGCGGACAACCGCCCCCTCAAAGTGATTTGATTCATTAATACAATATGTGGTATGTATAAAGGATATATTTAATGATATTATATATGATACCATACTGTAATTAAAATACTATTATGTATCATTATGTTTTAATTCCATTAAATATGAAATAGAAATGGAAGTAGCGTTCATGCGTACGTACGGCTTACCGTCTCCATGAACAGTGCATTTCATTTCTTAACTCTAAATGTTATGTAGTATTATAAATGCATGAATATACTAGATATATATGATATATATGAGATATAAATAATTAATACAATTCTGGATATAATGAACATTTGGCCACACGAACAACATGTAATTGTAAGAAGTCCATCTTCGACTTAAGAACCAAATATCGGCAAAACAAATATTATTAACGTAAATGATTACATAATGTTTATGACATGGTAATAAGTGATATAAAAGGAATAATTAACTTGAAAATGGTTCTTAAGGAAGTAGAAATTAACTCAAGTTTATTATTCAGGAGATTAAAGAACGATCGAGTCAAGTCGGACCCGAGGTAAGGGATCCTACACCTCTCTTTCTTTTTAAGTACACTCTTTTATGTCATTCCTTTTAAGCTCATCTTTCTTATGATTGGGATGTTCTTTTATAATACTCCTACTGTACTTATTATTTTCATATGATGAGAGCCCTTATTTCCTCTCATCAATCCATTTTGGATGTTTTGAGTGGCGCCGTTAGGCTGCCGAATTTTCGTAAGAGATCTAACCTCTCTCTTTCTTTTTATGTCCTCTCCTTTATCTCACTTATTTTAAGCTCCTCTTTGTTATGTTGGTAGATGTTCTTTTATATTCCTCTTTCTGTAAACTTTATGTTAATACGATGAGAGACCCTATTTGATCTCATCAATCCATTTTTGTATGTTTTAAGTGGCGTCGTTAGGCTGCTGAGTTTTCGTAAGGGATTTTTTCATCTCACTTTTATTCTTGTGAGATTTATGCTACATTTGCCACAATTTACTTTGAGTGGTGTATGTACTTCCCATTATTTTACTCAATATGTAATATAATTTCTTTTATGATTAATTACATCAATGTTGTATTGTCCTTATTTCACGATGTGTATGTTTCGAATGATACCCATGTCGGTAAGGGGACCTTTTACCCTCCTCTTTTTAAAAGACTTCTTGTGTTGGGCCTTTTAATTTACATATTGTTATGTTGGGATATGTCCTCATATAATTTTATTGATGTAAATTTTATGTCCAAGTGATGAGATACCCTTTTTTTATCTCTCACCAACTCATTTTCTGAATTTTAAAGTGACGTCGTTAGGCTGTCGAATTTTTCAAGGGAACTTCTTAACCCAATTTCGATTTCTTTCGGTTCAACATGTAGTTATTGAATATGTCCTCTTTTGAATATGTTTGAATTACCTTTGAGTGTTTTACACTTAATATCCACTTATATTGGGTGTATTTATATTTTTCACACATAATTATGAGATTGATTTATCCTTCATTTAAGGGTACCTTATTTACAGGGGATTTCATCTCATTTTACATTTCTATTGAGACTTCATTGTTGTTATGAACCAATTCACTCTTATATGGTGTATATACTGTCCTTTGGAATATTATATCATGAATTATTTTATTCTCATGATATTATAAAGTTCTGATTATATGTTATTCCTAAAATTTTGTATTCAAGTGTCTCTCATTTTGTTAAAAACACTTTAAATAAAATATCATTTTAAATGTTTTAATGATTTATTGTTATAAATGGTTCCCATTAATATCCATGTTTTCAAAATGGTTTTAATGATTTATTTATATGGATATTAATGGTTTAAAATTTTAAAAGCTTCGAAGTGGTATGGGACACTTTGATTCTAAAAATCTCTTTATTAAATGTTTTAAATGGTTTTGAAAATGGTTTTCAGAATGGATTCATTATTTCAATATCTTAAAATGTTATATTGTTATTACAATGTGGGAATGTTATATTTCTTTTGTGCTTAAGTTATGTTCTATGATTATGTTATAGTTCTTGGGCATTGTTTATGAATACGGGTGGTTCCGTGATAAACTAAGGGAGGGTGAGCCCGATATAGCTCTCCAATGCATTGGGTAACGCGATGGAGTGAGACGTTAAGGTTTCTCCGAAGATATTTAGGGAATATACTATGATGGGTATTCCAAACGTAAACAAGAGGGTTACTCCCTACGTAATAATGTTATGAATGCCTCAAGTTACCTTTTATGTATTATAATTTCTATGATTTATTCATGATTTGATGAGGTAGATTAAAGTGCCCATGTTTTATGGGTAAATTATGATTTCATTATTATGTATATATGAACTCATGTTTCCTTTCCATATTTTTTATATCCCTTACTGAGCTTTTTATGCTCATCCCATGTTTCTGAAATGTTTTTCACAGGTCAAGGGAAAGGTACGTGATGTGACGATAGTGTCAAGGATGTGTTAAGAAAGAATCCATGTTTTATTTTAAATATGTTTCCATTGATGGGAAGAATGAATAATGTCTTTTATGTAACCACTTTGTTTAAATGTGGAATGTAATGCAAGTTTCATGATCTAATTCTCTAAAACTTTAAACTTGAAAAAATCTTCAATGTGTAATCTTTTAATAACTCATGATTAAGTAAGATATAAGGCTGGGGCCTTATAGTTGGTATCAAAGGTCGGTTTATATAACTTTATAGGTTAGGGTATTCTTTAAGAATAAGTGACATTACCATAATGGTTAAGATTTCAGAAAGAGTCCTGGTTTTGGATAAAGTGAATGAGTAAGTATATCTTAGTGTTTATCTTCCTCATTAGTACATGATGGTTTTGTTGATATACTCACACTGACCTTTTTGGTTTTAGTAAATGGATGGATCTATGAGGAACCAAAGTGGCAATAGGTTTGAAGGAAACTGTGGTGGTTCTCTGATTAAGAGTCTGGATGAAATGGGGGATTCAATGAGGAAATTCGTGGTTGTTCTAAACCAACTAGCAAGGAGTCATGATCAACCACTTGAACCTTGGTATGATATGTAATGCATCATGTATGAGATGACCAATCGATGTAGAAGTTAATGTAATAATTATAAAGGTACCCATTAGAGTTTTTATGATCATTACTTTTAAGGTAATTATGGGTTATTATATGTTATGATGGAAAATGAAAGGCATGAGATAAACTTGAGGTTAAAATATGTTATGGTTATTTGTGATGATTTTATCCCTTTTTGGGGAATGATTTGAGAATTATATAGTTTTGGAAAAAGGACAACACGCAGACCGTGTGACTACCCGTCGCGTCAGACAAAGCTGTGGGAATCGAACCCACAACCAAAGTGCGACTAGTATTTATCGCCTACCACTGGACTACGTGAAGTCCCTGGTTAGTTTGACTAATTCTTTTTAGATATATGATTTTATGAATTAAGAGTAAGTTGTTTTTGGGTTATTTATGAAAATGATTAACCTGTCTTGGCGGATATGTGATTAGGTTAATAACTTTTCAATACGAGACTTTAAGAGCAACTGATGTTGTTTGGAGATAAATGTTACGATTTAACTTGGAAGACTATGTGACTAAATCCTTCAAATATTTGGGTTTCAATCTTAGTTTGGATTACTTGGAAGAATTTTATGGACATATTGATTATAGAATGGTCCTCGTTGAACTTTTGGTTTTGTTGGACAAATTAAAGAGACTAAGAATAGATTTTCTTTTTATAAAGGGTTATCCTTTTCTCGATCATCTGGTCTTTTACTAACCTTTTTGGTTTTGGTTTTGGTTAGAGTCTAAAGACATGTGAAGTATATAGTTATCTTTTGTGGATTAGCTTATTCTATATAATTTTATTATAATACTCTTAATATGTAAAAGTCTTCCTAAATACTCGTCTTTTGGAGAAAATATGAGTTTGTGTAAGGAATCTAATAAAAGATGAAAGTCAACATGATAAGTGATTATGTTTCCTTATGAATAAATTCCTCTATAAAAAGTAACTTAAAACAAAAATGTTGTATATTAACTTTTCCTACTGGGGAATCGAATATCATTCAACCCATCACAAGATTATGATTTTCTTATGGTTAACTTTCTTCTAGACATGTTTGCTGTCACTCTCCCTCAAGAACACGACCCTTTGTTTTTTCTTCCATGTCCATGTTTTTCTACATGGAATCCTAGTATGGGTTAACTCAGGTGACCTCTGTACATATCTTCCTTTATTTTAAAGTGATTTTTTTACAGACTCTAGTTCCGATGTGGGACTTTCAAGGATGTTTCCAAGCTCAATTTTAATAATTGCGAGGGCGCAATTCCCAAAAGGGGGGAAGGATGTAACACCCCAGGTAAATAAAGAAGATGAAATTTTCATATTTATCCATATTTGTGAATAAAATATTAATATGACTTTAAAGGGGATTCTATGCTCGATGGCGTACCCAATACGCAATAACGAGTTTCTTGGGAATCTTACGTTGCAATCTAAAAATAAAATAATATTATTTTAAATGGTAGTTAACGAATAGCCATTGTAATGGCGGGAATGAACAGAACTGACTACCAATTGATTATATAGGTCTGTCAAATATTTTTACTTTTTACAATAAATTTTAGAGGATTAAAAATGCGAATGAATCCAATTTTAAGCGTAAACATTCTAATATTCCTTAAAAGGTCGATTAACCGCCTTTTGATGGTGAACCTATTTTAAATCCTCTTTTTGACAATTTTATGTGTTATATTTGAAAGATTAAAATTCTTTTTTAGAATCAGGACATCGAAATTTACTTTGTGTAATTTTTTGGTATTTTTCCGAAAAAGTTCAATTTTTAATGAATAGTGAAAAATGTTGTATTTTAATTCAAAACCTCTTTTTAATCTAATTTATTTATATGATTAGATTATCTTTTGAAATGGTTTTAAAGTGAAATTAGAATATATTTTTACCATTTAATCCAATAGTGGCTGATGGAATTAATTTCACTTTGAAATTAGACTTAAACTAGTGTCAACCTTTTGATACTTATTGTTTCATAAAAACACACAATTTTCTCTGACAGCGGGAATTAATTATTAAATTAATTAATGTGACTTATTTGTTTTGAATTTTGTAAAATAGACTTCATTTTTGAATTCGTAATATCAAATATAGGTTAGGGTGAATTTTTGGGTTTTTTCTGAAAAACTTCAATTTTTGATGAATAGTGAAACCACTAAGTGGTACTTATAAAAACCGATTTTCCGTTTAAATAAAATTTTGCCATCTTTGTGTTTTGAATTTCAAAAATCCGACATACATGGTTGTCATTAAGAAGTAGAATGTGGTTCAATGAGATAAAAATAATTTTTTGGTGAATAGTAACTTATTAACTTTTTAATCACGATTAGAGGTAATTAGTGTAGTTTATGGTAAGAATAATGTTTTAATAAAATGAAATGACCTAGACACATGTCCTACCCTCATTGGATGTGTCATGGACGACTATTAAAATCCATGGGTCTACTTAGGGACCCCATGGAGCCACCTTGGTTGGGAAATGACATAAATATCTTTTTATTTAATGTTAAAGTAAAAATGACACAAACATGAGATGTTTTACTAAAAAAAATTTGCATGGGGTTATACAAGTCATATTTTTGACTATAAATAGTCATTGGAAAGCTAAAAAGATTTCCTACATCATAGTATTTGTTTTATAATTTTTAGACATTAGATAAATTAAATTATATATGACATCATGATGATGCAGCGATGACCTCATTATTTAAAGATTTAAATAAAATGGAAAGATAATGTAATATATAAGACCTAAACATGTCAAAAACCTATTGGATGGGTGGATTTCGAACCCTTATCACCTTATCCTTGAAATAAATCAATGTGGGACCTTTAAAATCCGAATCGTTTTTGAAAATAAAGTAACATTTTGTAACTTTACAAGAGTGCCCCTCCTCTCCTCTTATAAAAGGCCCCCACCTCTACCTCCTTACCCACCATCCCAAAGCCTTTGTCTCGGCCAACCCCTACCCATTTTGTCTCTACACATCTCTATATTACTCATTGAAGCCTCACATTGGGCATAAGTCATCCCAAGGAATTCTTTGAACTCAAACCAAAGGGAGTTACCTGATTTTAAGGTAATGTCTTCACTTGTGTCCTTTTGTTTTATTTTGCTTCTCCAACCCCCTAAGCTCTTTTTATTATTTTATTTTTTAAACAATTCAGTATCTTCAATATACTTGGATTTTGTTATAATAAGTATTCGAGCTACACTTACACACACCTACATCTAATGGTTAAAAAACATACTGTTTCCGTGGATGGTGAATTTCTGTCTCCCGAAACGATGATTGTTCAACATTCTTCTAACACCTTCAAAGGTGCCCATTAAGATGACACTATATTTATATATGATATCTAATATTTTTATGTTTTACTTAAGATTCTTTATTTTTCATTTATGGCATACCTTTATGGTTTCCATTATGGGTAAACGCGATATCTTCATTTAAGGAAGTGCGGACTATCGCCACCTCAAAGTGATTTGATTCGTTAATACCATATGTGGTACGTATAAAGGATATATTTAATGATATTATATATGATACCATAATTTAATTAAAATACTATTATGCATAATTATGTTTTAATTCCATTAAATATGAAATAGAAATGGAAGTAGCGTTCATGCGTACGTACGGCTTACCGTCTCCATGAACAGTGCATTTCATTTCTTAACTCTAAATGTTATGTAGTATTATAAATGCATGAATATACTAGATATATATGATATATATGAGATATAAATAATTAATACAATTCTGGATATAATGAACATTTGGCCACACGAACAACATGTAATTGTAAGAAGTCCACTTTCGACTTAAGAACCAAATATCGGCAAAACAAATATTATTAATGTAAATGATTACATAATGTTTATGACATGGTAATAAGTGATATAAAAGGAATAATTAACATTAAAAAGGTTATTAAGGAAGTATAAATTAACTCAAATTTATTATTCAGGAGATTAAAGAACGATCGAGTCAAGTCGGACCCGAGGCAAGGGATCCTACACCTCTCTTTCTTTTTAAGTACACTCTTTTATTTCATTCCTTTTAAGCTCATCTTTCTTATGATTGGGTTGTTCTTTTATATTAATCCTACTATAATTATTATGTTCATATGATGAGAGACCCTATTTCCTCTCATCAATCAATTTTGGAAGTTTTGAGTGGCGTCGTTAGGCTGCCGAATTTTCATAAGAGATCTAACCTCTCTCTTTCTTTTTAAGTCCTCTCCATTATGTCACTTCTTTTAAGCTCCTCTTTGTTATGTTGGGGAATGTTCTTTTATATTCCTCTTTCTGTAAAATTTATGTTAATACGATGAGAGACCCTATTTGATCTCATCAATCCATTTTTGGATGTTTTAAGTGGCGTCGTTAGGCTGCCGAGTTTTCGTAAGGGATTTTTTCATCTCACTTTATATTCCCATGAGATTTATGCTACATTTGCCACAATTTCTTTTGAGTGGTGTATGTACTGCCCATTATTTTACTCAATGTGTAATATACTTTCTTAAAGGAGTATTTACATCAATGTTGTATTGTTCTTCTTTCACGAGGTGTATGTTTCGAAAGATACCCATGTCGGTAAGGGGACCTTTCACCCTCCTCCTTTTAAAAGACTTCTTTTGTTGGGTCTTTTAATATACATATTGTTATGTTGGGATATGTCCTCATATATCCTTATTGATGTAAATTTTATGTCCAAGTTATTAGATACCCTTTTTTTTATCTCTCATCAACTCATTTTCTGAATTTTAAAGTCACGCTGTTAGGCTGTCGAATTTTACCAAGGGAACTTCTTAACCCAATTTCGATTTCTTTCGGTTCAACATGTAGTTATTGAATATGTCCTCCTTTGAATATGTGTGAATGACCTTTTAGTGTTTTACACTTAATATCCACTTATATTGGGTGTATTTATATTTGTCACACATAATTATAAGATTGATTTATCCTTAATTTAAGGGTACCTTCTTTACAGGGGATTTCATCTCATTCTACATTTTTATTGAGACTTCATTGTTGTTATTCACCTATTCACTCTTATATGGTGTATATACTGTCCTTTGGAATACTATATCATAAATTCTTTTATTATCATGATATTATAAAGTTCTGATTAAATGTTATTCCTCAATTATTGTATTCAAGTGTCTCTCATTTTGTTAAAACACTTTAAATAAAATATTATTTTAAAATTTTTAATGATTTATTGTTATAAATGGTTCCCATTAATATCCATGTTTTCAAAATGGGTTTAAGGATTTATTTATATGGATATTAATGGTTTAAAATGTTCAAAGCTTCGAAGTGGTATGGGACACTATGATTCTAAAAATCTCTTTATTAAATGTTTTAAATGGGTTTGAAAATGGTTTTCAGAATGGATTCATTATTTCAATATCTTAAAATGATATATTGTTATTACAATGTGGGAATGTTATATTTATTTTGTGCTTAAGTTATGTTCTATGATTATGTTATGGTTCTTGGGAATTGTTTATGAATACAGGTGGTTCCGTGATAAATTAAGGGCGGGTGAGCCTGATATAGCTTTCCAATGCATTGGGTAACGCAAAGGAGTGAAACGTTAAGGTTTCTCTGAAGCGATTTAGGGAATATACTGTGATGGGTATTCCAAACGTAACCAAGAGGGTTACTCCCTACATAAGAATGTTATGAATGCCTCAAGTTACCTTTTATGTCTTATGATTTCTATTATTTATTCATGATTTGATGAGGTAGGTTAAAGTGCCCATGTTTTATGTGTAAATTATGATTTCATTATTATGTATATATGAACTTGTGTTTCCTTTCCATATTTTTTATATCACTTACTGAGCTTTTTATGCTCATCCAAAGTTTTTGAAATGTTTTTCAAAGGTCAATGGAAAGGTACGTGATGTGATGATAGTGTCAAGGATGTGTCAAGAAAGAATCCATGTTTTATTTTAAATATTTTTCCGTTGATGGGAAGAATGAATACTGTCTTTTATGTAACCACTTTGTTTAAATGTGGAATGTAATGCAAGTTTTATGACCTAATTATCTAAAACTCTAAACCTGAAAAGATACTCAATGTGTAATCTTGTAATAACTCAAGATGAAGTAAGGATTAAGGCTGGGGCCTTATAGTTGGTATCAAAGGTCGTTTTAGATAACTTTAGAGGCTAGGGTATTCTTTAAGCATAAGTGACATTACCATAATGGTTAAGATTTCAGAAAGAGTCCAGGTTTTGGATATAGTGAATGAGTAAGTATATCTTAGTTTTTATCTTCCTCATTAGTAAATGATGGTTTTGTTGATATACTCACACTGACCTTTTTGGTTTTAGTAAATGGATGGATCTAGCAGGCACCAAAGTGGCAATAGGTTTGAAGGAAACTGTGGTGGTTCTCTGATTAAGAGACAGGATGAAATGGGGGATTCAATGAGGAAACTCGTGGTTCTTCTAAACCAACTAGCAAGGAGTCATGATCAACCACTTGAACCTTGGTATGATCTGTAATGCATCATGTACGAGATGACCAATCGATGTGAAAGTTCATGTAATAATTATAAAGGTAACCATTAGGGTTTATATGATCCTTACTTTTGAGGTAATTATGGGTTATTATATGTTATGATGGAAAATTAAAGAAATGAGATAAACTTGAGGTTAAAATATGTTATGGTTATTTTTGATGATTTTATCCCTTTTGGGGAATGATTTGAGAATTATATAGTTTTGGAAAAAGGACAACACGCAGACCGTGTGAGTACCCGTCGCGTCAGACAAAGCTGCGGGAATCGAACCCACAACCAATGTGCGACTGGTATTTATCGCCTACCACTGGACTACGTGAAGTCCCTGGTTAGTTTGACTGATTCTTTTTAGTTGTATGATTTTATGAATTAAGAGTAAGTTGATTTTGGGTTATTTATGAAAATGATTAACCTATCACGGAGGATATGTGATTAGGTTAATAACTTTTCAATACGAGACTTTATGATCAACTGATGTTGTTTGGAGATAAATGTTACGATTTAACTTAGAAGACTATGTGACTAAATCCTTCAAATATTTGGGTTTCAATCTTAGTTTGGTTTACTTTGAAGAATTTTATGGACAAAGTGATTATAGAATGGTCCTCGTTGAACTTTGGGTTTTTTTGGAAAAATTTTGGAGATTAAGAATAGATTTTCTTTTTATAAAGGGTTATCCTTTTCTAGATCATCTGATCTTCTACTAACCTTTTTGGTTTTGGTTTTGGTTAGAGTCTAAAGACATGTGAAGTATATAGTTATCTTTTGTGTATTAGGTGATTCTCTAGAAGTTGATTATAGTACTCTTAATGTAACAACCCAGGTAAATAAAGAATATGACATTTTCATATTTATCCATATTTGTGAATAAAATATTAATATGACTTTAAAGGGGACGCTATGCTCGATGGCGTACCCAACACGCAACAACGAGTTTCTTGGGAATCTTACATTGCACTCTAATAACAAAATAATATTATTTTAAATGGTAGTTAACATGTAGCCGTTGTATTGGCGGGAATGGATAGAAATAACTAAAATATGATTATATATGTTTTTAAATGTTTTTACATTTATCCAATAAAATATAAAGGCATAAAATACAGAAAGAATTCAATTTTAGGCGTATATGCCCTAGTTTTCACTAAAGGTTCACTTATCGCCTTTTGATGGAGAATCGTCATTAAATATAGTTTTTTTTCATCTTATACATCCTTTTGGACCAAATAAAACTCTTCTTAATAATTGGGACATCAAAATTTACTTTGTGTAAATTTTTGGTATCTTTTTGAAAAAATTAATTTTTAAATGAATAGTGTAATATGTTGTATTTTAATTCAAAACCGCTTTTTAATCTAATTTATTTATATGATTATATTATATTTTTTATTGGTTTTAAAGTGAAATTAGAATATATTTTTACCATTAAATCCAATAGTGGTCGTTGGAATTAATTTCACTTTGAAATCAGACTTAAACTAGTGTCAATCTTTTGATACTTATTGTTTCATAAAAACACGCTATTTACACTGACAGCGGGAATTAATTATTAAATTAATTAATGTGACTTATATGTTTTTAATTTTGTAAAATAGAAATCATTTTTGAATTTGGAATATAAAATATAGCTTAGGGTGAAGTTTTAGGATTTTTCTGAAAAACATCAATTTTTGATGAATAGTGAAACCACTAAGTGGTACTTATAAAAACTATTTTTTCTGTTTAAATGAAATTTTGCCATCTTTGTGTTTTTAAATTCAAAAATCCGACATATATGGTTGTCATTAAGAAGTAAAATGTAGTTCAATGGGATAAAAATAATTTTTTGGTGAATAGTAACTTATTAAGTTTTTAATCCCATTTGAGGTAATTAGTGTAGTTTAAGGTAAAAATAATGTTTTAATAATATGAAATGAAATTGACACATGTACTAACCTCATTGGATGTGTCATGGACGACCAAGACAACCAATGGGTCATCTTGGGGACCCCATGAAGCAACTTTGGTTGGAAAATGACAATAATATCTTTTTATTTAAAGTTAAAGTAAAAATGAGACAAACATGAAATGTTTTACTAAAACAATTTTTCCATGGGGTTATACAAATCATATTTTTGACTATAAATTTTCATTGGAAATATAAAATGATTTCCTACATCATAGTATTTTTTCTATAATTTTTAGACATTAAATAAATTAAATTATTTATGACATCATGATGATGCAGCGATGACCTTATTATTTAACGATTTAAATAAAATGGAAAGATAATGTAATATCTAAGACCTAAACATGTAAAAAACCTATTGGATGACTGTATTTCGAACCATTATAACTTTACCCTCGAAACAAATCAATGTGGGACCTCTTAAATCCGAATATCATTTTAAAATAATGTGACTTTTCTTTACCTTCCAAGAGTGCCCCTCCCCTCCTCTTATTAAAGGCCCCCACCTCTACCTCCTTACCCACACACCCAAAGCCTTTGGCTCGGCCAACCCCTGCCCATTTTTGTCTCTCCATTTCCCTCTCTTAATCATTGAAGCCTCACTTTGGGAAGAAGTCTTACCAAGGAAGCTTTTGAGCTCAAACCAAAGGGAGTTACCCGATTTTAAGGTAATGTTTTCCCTTGAGTCCTTTTGTATTATTTTGCTTTTCCAACCCCTTAAAATCATTTTATTTATTTCTTTTGTAAAAAATCCAGTATCATCAATATACTAGGATGTTTTTATAAGAAGTATTTGAGCTACACTTTCACACACCTACATTTAATGGTTAATGAACATACTGTTTCCTTGGATGGCGAATTTCGGCCTCCCTAAACGATGATTGTTCAACATTATTTTAACACCTTCAAAGGTGGACATTAAGATGACACTATATTTATATATGATATATAATATTTTTATGTTTTACTTAAGATTATCTATTTTTCATTTTGGGCATACCTTTATGGTTTCTCTTATGGGTAAACGCGATATCTTCATTTAAGGAAGTGCGGACTACCACCCCCTTAAAGTGATGTGATTTGTTAATGCCATATGTGGGATGTATAAAGGATGGATTTAAAGTTATTATATATGATGTTATACTGTAATTATAATATACCTCTATATCATTATTATTCCATTCCATAAAAATATGAAATAGAAATAAAATTAGTGTTCATGCGTACGTACGGCTTACCGTCTCCATGAACGGTGCATTTCATTTCTTATCCCCAAATGTAATGTACTATTATAAGTACATGTATATAATGGATATATATGATGAATGATACATATAAATGATGAATATAATTCTATAAATAAAATATACATACCTCTCATTTATTTTTAATTCCATTAATATGACATAGAAATGAAAGTAGGATTCATGCGTACGTACGGCTTACCGTCTCCATGAACGGTGCATTTAATTTCTTACCCCTAAATGATTATGTAATATTATAAATACATTTATATTCTGGATATATATGATATATATGATATCCAAATCATGAATATAATTCTGGATATAATGAACATTTGACCACACGAACAACATGTAATTGTAAGAAGTCCACTTTCGACTTAAGAACCAAATATCGACAAAATAATCATTATTAACATAAATGATTACATAATGTTTATAACATGGAAACAAGTGATCTAAAAGGAATAATGAACTAGAAAAAAGTTCTTAATAAAGTGGAAATTAACTCATGTTTATTATTCAGGACGTTAAAGAACGATCGAGTCAAGTCGGACCCGAGGTAAGGGATCCTACTCCTCTCTTTCTTTTTAAGTACACTCTTTTATGTCATTCCTTCTAAGCTCATATTTCTTGTTATTGGGATGTTCTTTTATATTACTATTACTGTAATTATTATGTTCATATGATGAGAGACCCTATTCTCTCTCATAAATCCATTTTGGATGTTTTGAGTGGCGCCGTTAGGCTGCTAAATTTTCGTAAGAGATCTAACCTCTCTCTTTCTGTTTAAGTACTCTCCTTTATGTCACTTATTTTAAGCTCATCTTTGTTATGTTGGGGGATGTTGTTTTATATTCCTCTTTATGTAAACTTTATGTTTATGTGATGAGAGACCATATTTCCTCTCATCAATCCATTATGAAAGTTTTATGTGGCGTCGTTAGGCTGCTGAGTTTTCTTAAGAGATTTTTCATCTCACTTTTATTCCCGTGAGATTTATGCTAGATTTGCCACAATTTCCATTGAGTGGTTTATGTACTACCCCTTATTACACTCATTTTGTAATATAATTCCATTTATGGGTATTTAAATATTCATTGTATGACCCTTCTTCAATGGGGTGTATGTTTCGAAAGTTACCCAAGTCGGTAAGGGGACCTTTCACCCTCCTCTTTTTAAAAGACTTATTTTGTTATGTCTTTTAATTTACATCTTATTATGTTGGGATATGTTATTATATATCCTTACTGATGTAAATTTTATGTCCAAGTTATTAGATACCATTCACTCTCTCATCAACTTATTTTCTGAATTTTGAAGTGACGCCGTTAGGCTGTCGAATTTTACCAAGGGAACTTTTTAACCCAATTTCGATTTCTTTGGGTTCAACATGTAGTTATTGAATATGTCATCATTTGAATATGTGTGAATGACCTTTTATTTTTTTACACTTAATATCCAATTATATTGGGTGTATTTATATTTGTCACACATAATTTTAAGATTGATTTATCCTTAATTTAAGGATACCTTCTTTATATGGGATTTCATCACATTTTACATCACTATTGAGACTTCATTGTTGAAATGCACCAATTCAATATTGTATGGTGTATATACTGTCCTTTGTAATATTATATCATGAATCCATTTATTCTCATGATATTATAAAGTTCTGATTAAATGTTATTCCTCAACTATTGTATTCAAGTGTCTCTAATTTTGCTAAAAACCCTTTAACTAAAATATCACTTTAAATGTTTTAATGATTTGTTCTTATTAATATACATGTTTTCAAAATGATTTTAAGGATTTATTTATAATGATATTAATGGTTTAAAATTTTAAAAAGCTTCAAGGTGGTATGGGACACTTTGATTTAAAAATCTCTTTATCAAATCTTTTAAATGGTTTTGAAAATGGTTTTTTTATTGATTCATTATTTCAATATCCTAAAATGTTATATTGTGATTGAAATGTTGAAATGTTATGTTTCCTTTATGCATTTTTATGTGATACGTTTATGTTATGGTTCTTGGGAATTGTTATGATAAACCGGTGGTTCCGTGATAAACTAATGGCGGGTGAGCCCGATATAGCTCTCCAATGCATTGGGTAACGTGAAGGAGTGAAACGTTAAGGTTTCTCCGAAGAGATTTAGAGAATATACTGTGATGGGTATTCTAAACGTAACCAAGAGGGTTAATACCTATGTAAGAATGTTATGAATGCCTCAAGTTACCTTTATGTCTTATGATTTCTATGATTTATTCATGGTTTGATGAGGTATGTTAAAGTGCCTATGTTTTATGGGTAAATTATGATTTCATTCTTATGCATATATGAACTCATGTTTCCTTTCCATATTTTTATAACCCTTACTGAGCTATTTATGCTCATCCCAAGTTTTTGAAATGTTTTTCACAGGTTAAGGGAAAGGTACATGATCTGATGATAGTGTTAAGGATGTGATAACAAAGAATCCATGTTTTATTTTAAATATGATTCCGTTGATGGGAAGAATGAATATTGTCTTTTATGTAACCACTTTGTTTAAATGTGGAATGTAATGCAAGTTTCATGAGCTAATTCTCTAAAACTCTAAACCTGAAAAGATCCTCGAGGTGTAGTCTTGTAATAACTCAAGATTAAGTAAGGTTTAAGGCTGGGGCCTTATAGTTGGTATCAAAGGTCAGTTTAGATAACTTTAGAGGTTAGAGTATTCTTTAAGCATAAGTGACATTACCATAATGGTTAGGATTTCAGAAAGAGTCCTAGTTTTAGATAAAGTTAATGAGTAAGTATCTCTTAGTGTTTACCTTCCTCATTAGTACATGATGTTTTTGTTGATATACTCACACTGACATTTCTATTTTTAGTTAATGGATGGATCTAGCAGGAACCAAAGAGACAACAGTTTTGAAGGAAACTGTGGTGGTTCTCTGATTAAGATACTAGATTAAATGGAGGATTCAATGAGGAAACTCGTGGTTGTTCTAAACCAAATATCAAAGAGTCATGATCAACCACTTGAACATTGGTATGTTCTGTAATGCATCATGTACGAGATGACCAATCGATGTGGAAGTTCAGTTAATAATTATAAAGGGAACCATTAGAGTTTATATGATCCTTAATTTTGAGGTAATTATGGGTTATTATATGATATGTTGGAAAATGAAAGGAATGAGATAAACATGAGGTTATAATATGTTACGATCATTTTTGATAATTTTTTCTCTTTTTGGGGAATTATTTATGAATTATATAGTTTTGGAAAAAGGACAACACGCAGACCGTGTGACAACCCGTCGCGTCGTACAAGGTGCGGGAATCAAACCCACAACCAAAGTGGGACTAGTATTTATCGCCTACCATTGGACTACGTAAAGTCCCTGGTTAGTTAGACTAATTCCTTTTAGTTATATTATTTTATGAATTAAGAGTAAGTTTATTTTGGGTTATTTATGAAAATGATTAACCTATCATGGAGGATATGTGATTAGGTTAATTACTTTTCAATACGAGACTTTAGGAGGAACTGATGTTGTTTGGAGATAAATGTTACAATTTAACATGGAAGACTATGTGACTAAATCCATCAAATATTTGGGTTTCAATCTTAGATTGGTTTACTTTGAAGAATTTTATGGACAAATTGTTTATCGGATGGCCCTCGTTGAACTTTGTGTTTTGTTGGATAAATTTTGGAGATTAAGCATAGATTTTCTTTTTAATGGGTTATCGTTTTCTAGATTATCTGACCTTGTACTAGCCTTTTTGGTTTTGGTTTTGGTTAAATCCTAAATACATGGGATGTATATAGTTCTCTTTGGTGGATTAGGTGATTCTCTAGAAGTTGGTTATAGTACTCTTAATGCGAATAAGTCTCCCTAAATACTCATCTTTTGGAAAAAAATATGAGTTTGATTAAGGAATCTAGTAGAAGTTGAAAGTCAACATGATAAGTGATTATGTTTCTTTATGAATAAATTCCTCAATAAAAAGTAACTCAAAACAAAAATGTTGTCTATTAACTTTTCCTACTGGGGAATCGAATACCGTTTAACCGATCACATGTTTGTGATTTTCTTATGGTTAACTTTCTCCTAGACATGTTTACAATCACTCTCCCTCAAGAACATGGCCCTTTGCTTTTTCTTCCATGTCCATGTTTTTTCTACATATGGGTTAACTCGGGTGACCTCTGTACTTATCTTCCTTTATTTTAAAGTGAATGTTTTACCGACTCTTGTTCCAATGTGGGACTTTCGAGGATCTTTCCAAGCTCAATTTTAAAAATTGGGAGGACGCAATTCCCAAAAGGGGGGAAGGATGTAACACCCCAGGTAAATAAAAAATATGACATTTTCAAATTTATCCATATTTGTGAATAAAATATTAATATTACTTTAAAGGGGACGATATGCTCGATGGCGTACCCAACACGCAACAACGAGTTACTTGGGAATCTTACGTTGCACTCTCATAATAAAATAATATTATTTTAAATAGTAGTTAACATGTAGCTGTTGTATTGGCGGGAATGGATAGAAATAACTAAAATATGATTATATATGTTTTTAAATGTTTTTACATTTATCCAATAAAAGATAAAGGCATAAAATATGGAAAGAATTCAATTTTAGGCGTATATGCCCTAGTTTTCACTAAAGGTTCACTTATCGCCTTTTGATGGAGAATCGTCATTAAATATAGTTTTGTTCACTCTTATACATCCTTTTGGACCAAATAAAAATCTTCTTAAGAATTGGGACATCAAAATTTACTTTGTGTAAATTTTTGGTATCTTTCTGATAAAGTTCATTTTTTAATGAATAGTGTAAAATGTTGTATTTTAATTCAAAAACTCTTTTTAATATAATTTATTTATATGATTATATTATCTTTTGAATTGGTTTTAAAGTTAAATTAGAATATATTTTTACCATTAAATCCAGTAGTGGTCGTTGGAATTAATTTCACATTGAAATCTGACTTAAACTAGTGTCAATCTTTTGATACTTATTGTTTCATAAAAACACGGTATTTACAATGACAGCAAGAATTAATTATTAAATTAATTAATATGAATTATATGTTTTTAATTTTGTAAAATAGAATTAATTTTTGAATTCGGAATATCAAATATAGCTTAGGGTGAATTTTTGGGATTTTTCTGAAAAACTTCAATTTTTGATGAATAGTGAAACCACTAAGTTGTACTTATAAAAACTGATTTTTCCGTTTAAATGAAATTTTTCCATCTTTGTGTTTTGAATTTCAAAAATCCAACATACATGGTTGTCATTAAGATGTAAAATGTAGTTCAATGGGATAAAAATAATTTTTTGGTGAATAGTAACTTATTATGTTTTTAATCGCGATTAGAGGTAATTAGTGTAGTTTAAGGTAAAAATAATGTTTTAATAATATTAAATGAACATTAAACATGTACTAACCTCATTGGATGTGTAATTTACGACCAAGACAACCCATGGGTCAATTTGGGGACCACATGAAGCCACTTTGGTTGGAAAATGACATTAATATCTTTTTATTTAAAGTTAAAGTAAAAAATGAGACAAACATGAAATGTTTTACTAAAACAATTTTTCCATGGGGTTATACAAATCAGAGTTTTGACTATAATTATTAATTGGAAAGCTAAAATGATTTCATACATCATAGTATTTTTTTTATAATTTTTAGACATTATATAAATTAAATTATTTATGACATCATGATGATGCAGCGATGACCTTATTATTTAACGATTTAAATAAAATGGAAAGATAACGTAATATCTAAGACATAAACATGTCAAAAACCTATTGTATTAGTGGATTTAGAACCCTTATCACCTTATCCTCTAAACACATCAATGTGGGACCTCTTAAATCCGAATACCATCTTAAAATAATGTGACTTTTCTTTACCGTCCAAGAGTGCCCCTCCCCTCCTCTTATAAAGGCCCCCACCTGTACCTCCTTACCCACACTCCCAAAGCCTTTGGATCAGGAAAAACCTGCCCATTTTGTCTCTACACTTCCATCTCTTACTCCTTGAAGCCTCACATTGGGCAGAAGTCTTCCCAAGGAAGCCTTTGAGCTCATACCAAAAGGAGTTACCTGATTTTAAGGTAATGTCTTCACTTGAGTCCTTTTGTTTTATTTTGCTTCTCCAACCCCCTAAACTCTTTTTATTTATTTCTTTTGTAACAACTACAGTATCATAAATATACTAGGATGTTGTTATAAGAATTATTCTAGCTACACTTTCACACACCTACATCTAATGGTTAATGAACATACTGTTTCCGTGGATGGAAAATTTCGGCCTCTTGAAACGATGATTGTTCAACATTCTTTTAACACCTTCAATGGTGGCCATTAAGATGACACTATTTTTATATATGATATATAATATGTTTATGTTTTCCTTAAGCTTATTTATTTTTCATTTTGGGCATACCTTTATGGTTTCCATTATGGGTAAATGCGATATCTTCATTTAAGGAAGTGTGGACTACCGCCCCCTCAAAGTGATGTGATTCGTTAATGCCATATGTGGGACATATAAAGGATGGATTTAAAGTTATTATATATGATGTTATACTGGAATTATAATATACCTCTATATCATTATTATTCCATTCCATAAAAATATGAAATAGAAATGAAAGTAGCGTTCATGCGTACGTATGTCTTACCGTCTCCATGAACGGTGCATTTCATTTCTTATCCCCAAATGTAATGTACTGTTATAAGTACATGTATATAATGGATATATATAATGAATGATACATCGAAATGATGAATATAATTCTGGAATTAATATATACATACCTCGCATTTAGTTTTAATTCCATTAATATGACATAGAAATGAATGTAGCATTAATGCATACCTACAGCTTACCGTCTCCATGAACGGTGCATTTCATTTCTAACCTCTAAATGATTATGTAATATTATAAATACATTTATATTCTGGATATATATGATATATATTATATCCAAATCATGAATATAATTCTGGATATAATGAACATTTGACCACACGAACAACATGTAATTTTAAGAAGTCCACTTTCGACATAAGAACCAAATATCGACAAAACAAACATTATTAACATAAATGATTACATAATGTTTATAACATGGAAATAAGTGATCTAAAAAGAATAATGAATTAGAAAAAGGTTCTTAATAAAGTGTAAATTAACTCATGTTTATTATTCAGGACGTTAAAGAACGATCAAGTCAATTCGGACCCGAGGTAAGGGATCCTACTCCTCTCTTTCTTTTTAAGTACAGTCTTTTATTTCATTCCTTATAAGCTCATATTTCTTGTTATTGGGATGTTATTTTATATTACTATTACTTTAATTTTTATCTTCATATGATGATATACCTTATTCTCTCTCATCAATCCATTTTGGATGTTTTGAGTGGCGCCATTAGGCTGTCGAATTTTCGTAAGAGATCTAACCTCTCTCTTTCTTTTTAAGTACTCTCCTTTATGTCACTTCTTTTAAGCTCATATTTGTTATGTTGGGGGATGTTCTTTTATATTCCACTTTATATAAACTTTATGTTGATATGATGAGAGACCCTTTTTTTCTCATCAATTCATTTTGGATGTTTTAAGTGGCGACGTTTGGCTGCCGAGTTTTTGTAAGAGATTTTTCATCTCACTTTTATTCCCATGAGATTTATGCTACATTTGCCACAATTTCCTTTGAGTGGTTTCTGTACTGCCCATTATTACACTTCTTTTGTAATATAATTCCATTTATGGTTATTTAAATATTCATTTTATGAACCTTCTTCAATGGGGTGTATATTTCGAAAGTTACCTAGTCGGTAAGGGGACCTTTCACCCTCCTCTTTTTAAAAGACTTCTTTTATTATGTCCTTTAATTTACATCTTATTATGTTGGGATATGTTCTTATATAACCTTGATGATTTAAGGATTATGTCCAAGTGATGAGATACCATTCACTATCTCATCAAATTATTTTCTGAATTTTGAAGTGGCACCGTTAGGCTGTCGAATTTTACCAAGGGAACTTTTTAACCCAATTTCGATTTATTTGGGTTCAACATGTAGTTATTGAATATGTCATCCTTTGAGTATGTGTGAAAGACCTTTTATTGTTTTACACTTAATATCCAATTATATTGGGTGTATTTATATTTGTCACACATAATTTTGAGATGGATTTATCCTTAATTTAAGGATACCTTTTTTATAAGGGATTTCATCACATTTTTCATCTCTATTGAGACTTCATTGTTGTTACGCACCAATTCAATCTTATATGGTGTATATACTGTCCTTTGGAATATTATATCATGAATCCATTTATTCTCATGATATTATAAAGTTTTGATTAAATGTTATTCCTCAATTATTGTATTCAAGTGTCTCTAATTTTGGTAAAAACCCTTTAACCAAAATATCGCTTTAAATGTTTTAATGATTTGTTCTTATTAATATCCATGTTTTCAAAATGGTTTTAAGGATTTATTTATTTAGATTTTATTGGTTTAAAATGTTAAAAATCTTCAAGGTGGTATGTTACACTTTGATTCAAAAATCTCTTTATCAAATGTTTTAAATGGTTTTGAAAATGATTTTTTTATGGATTCATTATTTCAATATCCTAAAATGTTATATTGTGATTGAAATGTGGAAATGTTATGTTTCCTTTATGAATTTTTATGTGATACGTTTATGTTATGGTTCTTGGGAATTGTTATGAAAACGGGTGGTTCTGTGATAAACTAAGGGCGGGTGAGCCTGATATAGCTCTCCAATGCATTGGGTAAAGCGAAGGAGTGAAACGTTAAGGTTTTTCCGAAGAGATTTAGGGAATATACTATGATGGGTATTCCTAATGTAACCAAGTGGGTTACTCCCTATGTAAGAATGTTATGAATGTCTCAAGTTACATTTATGTCTTATGATTTCTATGATTTATTCATGGTTTGATGAGGTATGTTAAAGTGCCTATGTTTTATGGGTAAAGTATGATTTCATTCTGATGTATATACGAACTCATGTTTCCTTTCAATATTTTTATAACCCTTACTGAGCTTTTTATGCTCATCCCAAGTTTTTGAAATGTTTTTCATAGGTTAAGGGAAAGGTACATGATGTGATGATAGTGTCAAGGATGTGTCAAGAAGGAATCCATGTTTTATTTTAAATATGATTCCGTTGATGGGAAGAATGAATACTGTCTTTTATGTAACCACTTTGTTTAAATGTGGAATGTAATGCAAGTTTCATGATCTAATTCTCTAAAACTCTAAACCTGAAAAGAACCTCTATGTGTAGTCTTGTAATAACTCAAGATTAATTAAGGTTTAAGGATGGAGCCTTATACTTAATATGGAAAAGTCTTCCTAAATACTCGTCTTTTGGAGAAAATATGAGTTTGTCTATGGAATCTAATAAAAGTTGAAAGTCAACATGATAAGTGATTTTATTTCCTTATGAATAAATTCCTCAATAAAAAGTAACTTAAAACAAAAATGTTGTCTATTAACTTTTCCTACTGGGGAATAGAATACCGTTTAACCCATCACAAGATTGTGATTTTCTTATGGTTAACCTTCTCCTAGACATGTTTACTATCACTCTCCCTCAAGAACATGACCCTTTGATTTTTCTTCCATGTCCATGTTTTTCTACATGGAATCCTAGTATGGGTTAACTTGGGTGACCTCTGTACATATCTTCCTTTATTTTAAAGTGATTGTTTTACCGACTCTTGTTCTGATGTGGGACTTTCAAGGATGTTTCCAAGCTCAATTTTAAAAATTGTGAGGATGCAATTCCCAAACGGGGGGAAGGATGTAACACCCCAGGTAAATAAAGAATATGACATTTTAATATTTATCCATATTTTTGAATAAAATATTAACATGACTTTAAAGGGTATGCTATGCTCGATGGCGTACCCAATACGTAACAACGAGTTTCTTAGGAATCTTACGTTGCACTATAATAATAAAAAAATATTATTTTAAATGGTAGTTAACGCCTAGCCGTTGTAATGGTGGGAATGAACAAAACTAACTACAAAATGATTATATATGTTTGTTAAATATTTTTACTTTTTACAAAAAATGTTAGAGGATTAAAAATGCGAATGAATCGAATTTTAAGCGTAAACATTCTAATATTATTTAAAAGGTCGATTAACCGCCTTTTGATGGCGAACCTCTTTTATATCCACTTTTTGAGAATTTTATGTGTTATATTTGACAAAATAAAATTCTTCATTATAATCGGGACATCAAAATTTACTTTGTGTAAATTTTTGGTATTTTTCCGAAAAACTTCAATTTTTAATGAATAGTGAAAATGTTGTATTTTAATTCAAACCCTCTTTTTAATATAAAATATTTATATGATTAGATTATCTTTTGAATTGGTTTTAAATTGAAATTAGAATATATTTTTACCATTTAATCCAATATTGGTCGATGGAATGAATTTCACTTTGAAATCAGACTTAAACTAGTGTCAATCTTTTGATACTTATTGTTTCATAAAAACACGCTATTTGCTCTGACAGCAGGAATTAATCATTAAATTAATTAATGTGACTTATATGTTTTGAATTTTTTAAAATAGACTTCATTTTTGAATTCGTAATATCAAATATATCTTAGGGTGAATTTTATGGTTTTTTCTGAAAAACATCAATTTTTTAGGAATAGTGAAACCACTAAGTTGTACTTATAAAAACTGATTTTTCCATTTAAATGAAATTTTTCCATCTTCGTGTTTTGAATTTAAAAAATCCGACATACATGGTAGTCATTAAATAGTAAAATTTTGTTCAATTGGATAAAAATAATTTTTTGGGGAATAGTAACTTATTAAGTTTTTAATCGCGTTTAGAGGTAATTAGTGTAGTTTATGGTAAGAATAATGTTTTAATAAAATGAAATGACCTAGACACATGTCCTACCCTCATTGGATGTGTCATGGCCGACCAATACAATCCATGGGTCGACTTAGGGACCCGATGGAGCCACTTTGGTTGGGAAATGACATAAATATCTTTTTATTTAATATTAAAGTAAAAATGACACAAACATGAAATGTTTTACTAAAACAATTTTTACAAGGGGTTATACAAGTCATATTTTTGACTATAAATAGTCATTGGAAATCTAAAAAAATTTCATACATCATAGTAATTTTTTTTTATAATTTTTAGACATTAGATAAATTAAATTATTTATGACATCATGATGACGTAGCGATGACCTCATTAATGAACAATTTAAATAAATTGGAAAGATAATGTAATATCTAAGACCTAGACATGTCAAAAACATATTGTATGAGTATATTTCGAACCCTTATCACCTTATCCTCGAAATACATCAATGTGGGACCTTTGAAATCCAAAATGCTTTTGAAAATAAAGTAACATTTTGTAACTTTACAAGAGTGCCCCTCCTCTCCTCTTATAAAAGGCCCCAACCTCTACCTCCTTACAAAAACTCCCAAAGCCTTTGGCTCGGCCAAACCTGGCCCATTTTGTCTCTCCACATCCCTCTTTTACTCCTTGAAGCCTCACATTGGGCTGATGTCTTCCCAAGGAATCCTTTGAGCTCAAACCAAAGGGAGTTACCCGATTTTAAGGTAATGTCTTCACTTGTGTCCTTTTGTTTTATTTTGCTTCTCCATCCCCCTAAACTCTTTTTATTATTTTATTTTGTAAAAAATACAGTATCTTAAATATACTAAGATGTTGTTATAAGAAGGATTCTAGATAAACTTACACCCACCTACATCTAATGGTTAAAGAACATACCGTTTCCGTGGATGGCAAATTTCTGCCTCCCGAAACGATGATTGTTCAACATTCTTCTAACACCTTCAAAGGTGGACATTAAGATGAAACTATATTTATATATCATATCTAATATGTTTATGTTTTACTTAAGCTTCTGTATTTTTCATTTATGGCATACCTTTATGGTTTCCATTATGGGTAAACGTGATATCTTCATTTAAGGGAGTGCGAACTACCGCCCCCTCAAAGTGATTTGATTTGTTAATACCATATGTGGTACGTATAAAGGAAATATTTTATTATATTATATATGATAACATACTGTAATTAAAATACTATTATATATCATTATGTTTTAATTCCATTAAATATGAAATAGAAATGGATGTAGCGTTCATGCGTGCGTACGGCTTACCGTCTCCATGAACGGTGCATTTCATTTTTAAATCTAAATGTTATGTAATATTATAAATGCATGAATATACTGGATATATATGATATATATGATATCTAAATCATGAATAAAATTCTGGATATAATGAAAATTTGTCCACACGAACAACATGTAATTGTAAGAATTCCACTTTCAACTTAAGAACGAAATATCGACAAAACAAATGTTATTAATGTAAATGATTACATAATGTTTATGACATGGTAATAAGTGATATAAAAGGAATAATGAACTTGAAAAAGGTTCTTAAGTAAGTATAAATTAACTCAAGTTTATTATTCAGGAGATTAAAGAACGATCGAGTCAAGTCGGACCTGAGGTAAGGGATCATACACCTCTCGTTCTTTTTAAGTACACTCTTTTATGTCATTCCTTTTAAGATCATATTTCTTATGATTGGGATGTTCTTTTATATTAATCCTACTGTAATTATTATGTTCATATGATGAGAGACCCTATTTCCTATTATCAATCCATTTTGGAAGTTTTGAGTGGCACTGTTAGGCTGCCGAATTTTCGTAAGAGATCTACCCTCTCTCTTAATTTTTAAGTCCTCTCCTTTATGTCACTTATTTTAAGCTCCTCTTTGTTAGGTTGGGGGATGTTATTTTATATTCCTATTTCTGTAAACTTTATATTAATACGATGAGAGACCCTATTTGATCTCATCAATCCATTTTCGGATGTTTTAAGTTGCGTCGTTAGGCTGCCGAGTTTTCATAAGGTATTTTTTCATCTCGCTTTTATTCTCGTGAGATTTATGCTACATTTGCCACAATTTCCTTTGAGTAGTGTATGTACTGCCCATTATTTTTCTCACTGTGTAATACAATATCTTTTATGAGTATTTACATCAATTTTTTATTGTCCTTCTTTCACGAGGTGTATGTTTCGAAAGATACTCATGTCGGTAAGGGGACCTTTCACCCTCGTCTTTTTAAAAGACTTCTTTTGTTTGGTCTTTTAATTTACATATTGATATGTTGAAATATGTCCTCATATATCCTTATTGATGTAAATTTTATGTCCAAGTGATGAGATACCCTTTTTTTATCTCTCATCAACTCATTTTCTGAATTTTAAAGTGACACCGTTAGGCTGTCGAATTTTACCAAGGGAACTTCTTAACCCAATTTCAATTTCATTCGGTTCAACATGTATTTATTGAATATGTCATACTTTGAATATGTGGGAATGACCTTTGAGTGTTTTATAGTTAATATCCACTTATATTGTGTGTATTTATATTTTTCACACATAATTATGATATTGATTTGTCCTTAATTTAAGGGTACATTCTTTACAGGGGATTTCATCTCATTTTACATTTCTATTGAGACTTCATTGTTTTTATGCACCAATTCACTATTATATGGTGTATATACTGTACTGTGGAATATTATATCATGAATTCCTTTATTCTCATGATATTATAATGTTCTGATTAAATGTTATTCCTCAATTATTTCATTCAAGTGTCTCTCATTTTGTTAAAAACACTTTAAATAAAATATCATTTTAAATGTTTTAATGATTTATTATTATAAATGGTTCCCATTAATATCCATGTTTTCAAAATGGTTTTAAGAATTTATTTATATGAATATTAATGGTTTAAAATGTTAAAATCTTCAATGTGGTATGGGACACTTTGATTCTAAAAATATCTTTATCAAATGGTTTTGAAAATTGTTTTCAGAATAGATTCATTATTTCAATATCATAAAATGTTATATTGTTATTACAATGTGGGAATGTTATATTTATTTTGTGATTAAGTTATGTTCTATTATTATGTTGTGGTTCTTGGGCATTGTTTATGAATACGGGTGGTTCCATGATAAATTAAGGGCGGGTGAGCCCGATATAGCTCTCCAATGCATTGGGTAACACGAAGGAGTGAAACATTAAGGTTTCTCTGAAGAGATTTGGGGAATATACTGTGATTGGTATTCCAAACGTAACCAAGAGGGTTACTCCCTACATAAGAATGTTATGAATGCCTCATGTTACCTTTTATGTCTTATGATTTCTATGATTTATTCGTGATTTGATGAGGTAGGTTAAAGTGCCCTTGTTTTATGGGTACATTATGATTTCATTCGTATGTATATATGAGATCATGTTTCCTTTCCATATTTTTTATATCCCTTACTGAGCTTTTTATGCTCATCCCAAGTTTTTGAAATGTTTTTCACAGGTCAAGGGAAAGGAACGTGATGTGATGATAGTGTCAAGGGTGTGTCAAGAAAGAATCCATGTTTTATTTTAAATATGTTTCCATTGATGGGAAGAATGAATACTGTCTTTTATGTAACCACTTTGTTTAAATGTGGAATGTAATGCAAGTTTCATGATATAATTCTCTAAAACTCTAAACCTGAAAAGATCCTTAATGTTTAATCTTGTAATAACTCATGATTAAGTAAAGTTTAAGGTTGGGGCCTTATATCCGGATTATTAAAATCACATACAAGTGGTTGTTTGATCTATTCAACACAACTCATTTCTATAACAAATTTATGGGTCATGATATATTTTTTAAATGATTTAAAGATCTCATCTTTTCCAATTCTATCGAATAGTGAAATTACAGAAGTGGAGTGAACTTTCACTTTTTAAAAGTATGACAACCTGTCGAAGGTGAAATGGAACATCCTGAAGATCATGATATCTGAATTCATGGTATGATTTATTTTCATATGTATAAATAATGAAGCCTATTTGGATTGATATTTTTGAATGATGAGGATATTCGATCTGCAGGATTGGTGTATTAAAAAATAAGATGTAAATGAATAGTTAATGGATTATAAAGAGAACATAATGAGTATGAATTCATCATATATGGGATTTAATTGTTATGGTAGATTAGAGGTCATGTAAATGTTTAAATGTATTAATGTTCTTCTGTAGATGGGATTACAATGGGAATGCCTTTTCTAATATTTTTAACCCAAAAGTCTGATATGTGGAAGTGTTGTTCAAGGAATAATTACTTTTCCTTGTGTGGACATAATGGATAACCTTAGGGGTTCATATGACCTTTTTAAGGTGATTAATGGTAATTACGTTTTTGGATACAAAATGAAAGGTATTAGATAAACATTGAGGATAAAGCAGGGTATTGTTATTTTTGGGAAATTTCCTTGTTTTTTAGATTGATGTATGAATGATATGGTGTTAGAAAAGGGAAAACTTGTAAGATGGGTGGAAACCCATTGCATCCGGCAAGGAAGCATGAATTGAACCCATAACCGAAGGGTGAAAAGGGTGCATCGCCTACAACTAGCCTACGTGAAGTCTCTGGATTGTATTACTTATTATTTTTAGTTAAATGATTTTATTGATCAAGATTATGTTTATTTAGGGTATTATGGTTTATCAAATGGATATTCATAGTATACTAAAATGATTTGGTGATTATGTGATAATGGTTATTTTGGAATATGTATTCTATTTTGGGAGCACTATATGCATATGGAAAATAGAATACTTTGGGATTTCAATTGAGAAGTAATGGAGTAATGTTATTTTGTAATAATCTATGTTTTTATTATGGATATATAGTGATTTTAATTATTTATAGAGATGAATAACCTATCATAAAATATGTTATTATATAAATTACTTTTCAGTATGAGACTTTAAGAGTTGCTGATGTTATTTGGAGAAAAATGCTAATATTTTTTGGAAGACTATGTGGTCAAATCCATCTAAATTTTGTGTTTTAAACATAGTTTGGATTATTTTGAATAATTTTATTGAAAATTGTGCATCGAGTTGTATTTTTTTAGATTTGGGTATTATTTAGTCAATTTTGAAGATTAATAATAGTATTTCTTTTTATAAAAGTTTATCCTTTTGGGGGATTGTCTGATATTTTAATAACCATTTTTTGTTAAATCTCTAAAGACAGGGAAAGTACATGGTTCATCTTCTTTAGATCATGTAATTATCTAGATGATTATTCTAGTCCTTCAGGAGTGACAAAGTCATCTTGAATACTCAACAGATGAAGAAAAGATGTTTTTGGGTATAAACATATTGAACGAGGAAACTATACATGAAAAGTAAGTATATTTACATATGTTATTAGTCAATATAAAAAATAAAATATCCCAATTTTTGAAAGGGAAGCTAAAAAACATTATCTTTTTACTTTTCTTATTGGGGAATCAAAGACCATTTAACCTATTAGAATTTTATGGTTTTCTTGGGGTTAACATTCTCCTAATCGTGTTTTCTATCACTCTCTCTCAGAACATGACACATAGTTTCTCCACCATATCAATGTTTTCATGGAATCCTAGAATTTTTTATGACAAGTGATCCTTCTACTAGTCTTTCTTTCTTTTAATTTGATATTTTTATCGACTCTTTTTCTTTTGGAGGACTTTCAATGATGATTCCAAACCCAATTTTTATATTGTGAGGAAAAAATATTCAAAAAGGGGGAAGGATATAACGACCCAGGTATTTATAGAATAATACTCATTAATATATATTAATATTTATTAATAAGATATTAATTTTAGTTTAAAGAGGACACATTATCCTATAGTGTACTCAACACGCAACAACAGGTTTTTCTGAAAACTTATGATGCACACAACATTGAGTTATACCAAAATAAATAATATAATAATATTATTAATTTAAATAATAGTTAATACCTAGACATTGTATTTGGAGGAATGAAAAAAATTAACAAAAATATGATTATTTAATTTCCTTACACTTATCCAATAAATTTTAGAGGCGTAAAATAAGAATGAATCTGATTTTATGAATTAAAAACACTAATATTTTTAAAATGCCCTTTTACCGTATTTTGATGGAGAACCCTTTTTAAATATTCTTTTGGTAACTTATATATTTTCTATTTTTTTAAATAATAACATTATTTATAATAAGGACATAAAAATTTACATTGGATTAAATTTTGGTATTTTTCTAATAAAGATCAATTTTTAATGAATAATGAAAAATACTGAATTTTAATTCAAAACTAGTTTTTTCTAATTTATTTATATAGTTAAATTTTACTTTATAATTTATTTTAAAGTGTAATTGGATTATATTTTTATCTTTTAATCCATTTGTGGACATTAGAAATAATTTCACTTTGAAATTTGATATAAATGTATGTCAATCTTGTGTTAGTTTTGAATTATTAAAAACACACTTTTTGGTTTTGACAATGAAAATTAATTTTAAATTATTTTATGTAACTTTTATTTGTTGAATATGGAAAAATGGGTTCCATATTTGGAATCAGGTGTTATAAATTGTGTAAATTTTTCAATTTTATTTGTAGACATTATGCATAGTGACTTCAATAAATATTATATTTAGCATGGTTAAAGAGTAAATCTAGTTAATAATGGTAAAATATAATATTATAATAATATTTAATTACCCTAACACTTTTTATAACCCTAATGGATGGGATATGTCCAAAAATTGGAATCATTAGGTTTATTTCAGGACCCCATGGAGCCACTTGTGTGTAAAATGACATTTAATTACTTTTTATTTAATGTTAAAGAAAATATAACATGAACATATTTCTTTTATTACAAATTTTTTTATATGGGGTTATATAAGTGATATATTCGATAATAAATATTAATTTTTAAGGTAAAAAATTTCCTACATCATGACATTATATTTATAATTTCTAGACATTAAATAAATATTTTTAATTATTACACAATGGTGATGTAGTGATTGCTTCATTAATAAATGTTTCAAATAAATGATATTATAAATGATAAAATAAATGTAATTTTCTTATTTTTATGTCATAATTTTTTTTTTGATGTTAGTTAAAAATAATATTTTTATTAATGAGGTTTTATCGAAGTAATAATGTTTTTATAAATTTTTAAAAATGTCATGATATGAACACTTTCAAAATTTACATAATTCATATTTAAAAATAGAAAAATATTATTAAATATTAATAAAATTATAAAATATATAATATGAATCCAAAAAGTTATTATAGGTTAAAAATATTTTTACTGACTCTTTAATTGGATATTTTTCATGTTCTGGTAACTGCTTTTATTCTTAATATGGAAAATTCTTGATAAAACGGTAAGAGTCAAAAATGGTTAAATAAAAAAGATGAGGATTTAAAAATATAAAAAACCAAACTAATTATTATTGAATGGTTTTATTTTAACATATATTCATCTTATATTCTAAATTACTGAATTTGAACTAAATTATAATCAATATAGACTTTATAATAAAATTATATTTTTGGATATTCTTTAAGTTCCTCTCTACCCTCTTATAAAAGGCCACTAACTCTAATCCTTACAAACACCACTAAAGACCCCTTGGTTCATCCAACCTCTACCCAAATAATCTAACAACATCTCTATATTCCTCTTTGAGGCCCTAAAATTATAGGAAGAAAATTAATTAATTCCATTTAATTAATTACAAATTGTCCATTAGTTTCTAAAAATAATTATATTAAATATAATAGGATTTTTTTATGAGAATTATTTGAACTAAAATTCCACACATCTCTATTTAATGGATACCAACATTCTATTTCTATAGACAGTGAAATACTGCACCACGAAACATTGATTGTTCAATTATATCCTACCGCCTCTCATGGTGGCCATTATGATTACCCTGAAATTTCATATGATATATGTGATATTTATTTTATCTCTATTATTTTCTTATTATACTTTAAAACATACCTTTATTCTTTTAATTTTGTATAAATATGATAATTTAATTTGAGGAAGTGTAGACCACTGCCCACTCAAAGTAATATGACTCATTCATGCAATACAAAGAACGAGTAAAGGATAAAAATAATGAAATTATTGTAACATATATAACATAGATATTATATTTTAATTATTATATTCCAAAGTATAATTTAGTTTTCATTCCATTAAAAAAATAAAAAAATGCAAGTAACCTTCATGCGTACGTACGGCTTTTCATCTCCATGAATTATTCATTTCATTTCCTTATATCCAAATGTTATCTAATATTATAAAATACAAATTTATTGGATATAAATAAATATATTTAGGATATATATGATATTTAACTCATTAATAAAATTCTAATGATAATGTAATTTATACTACATGGAAAATTTGTAATTATAAAAATTTAATTTTTCACTCAAGTATAGAACATCGACGAAAAGAACGATATGAACATGAATAATTATATGATTATTATATTAGATAAATAAGTGATAAAAAGAAATAATAACCATGAAAAATTTATGAATCAAGTATGATTAAAATAATTTTATTATTCAATGAGATAATGGATGAACAAGACAAGTAAGACACATGGTTGGGGAACCATTCATCATTCTTTTCTAGTCAAAGACTAATTTTATGTTATGTTTTTAAATTTCAATTTTAAAATATTGGAATTTGTTAATATAAATACTTAATACTATAATATTTATCTCTATTTGATTAGATAACATTTCCCCTCTCATCAACTAATTTTTCAAAATTTTTATATGATGTCGATAGGCTGTCGAATTTTCATACGGGAGATTCTTACCCCAATTTCTATTATTTGAGTTATTCTTCAAATTTTAATCATGTCATTCTATGATTATGTAAGAAATTTATTTTTATTTCTAATCTTTTATTTATACATTACTTATGTGTGCCTATAATAAATACACATAATGGATCTATTTTATTTACAAAAAGATCTTTGTAAGGGACTTCATCCCAGTCTCATTTCATTGATGAATATTATGATTTATACATGACATTAACTAATAAGGTGTATAAAACCCTATGTATTTTCATTTAATTCAAAGGGAATCATTTTTCAACGTATGATTTTGTTAAACGACAAAAAAATGTTTCATTTTAGCCTATGTGGTGACAATTTCATTTCCTCTTCCATGATTATTATTTGATATTTGGCTTCCTTAACAAGTCGTAGTGTTTTTAAAAAGAAAATAAATACCGTATACCCTTTTTACATATTTTGGTATTGAAAATGGTTTTGTGAAATCGTTGATTATATCAATACCATGAAATAATATATTGTGGTTTCAATTTGGAAATGTTGTCTTTCATTTATCTATGTTTTATGTGTCATGGTTCTTGCCATTGTTTACAAATACGGGTGGTTCCATCATAAACCATGGATGGGTAAGCCTGAGATAGATCTCCATCGTATTGGGTAATGTGATGGAGATACACGTTAATGTTTATCCTATGATATTTAGGGTGTATAATGTTATGGGTATTCCAAACATAACTCCCCATGTAGAGATAAAAGATATACTATATATATGATATGGATACAACAGGTTATCTTTTTTGATTTATGATTTCTATTTGTTATTTATAACACTTATGATTTTTTGAGGTACGTTAAAGATATTATTTTCTATGATTGAAAATTATGATTTCATTGATTTGTATTTATTTGTGGAATAATGTTATCCTTCCTTGTTTTATAACCCTCACTGAGATTTTTATGCTCATCCAATGTTTTTGAATTTTTTTTCACAAGTATAAGGACTGTTATGGAAACCGAATTATTCAGCAATATTTATATCTATAAAATAATTCATTTTTTATTTATGTAGTTTTATTATTGTTAATTGTTTTTTGATAGAGTATTAGTGTCTTCTTTGTAATCTTCTGACGTGTAATGTAATAGTTATGACCAAATTCTCTAAAACTCTATACCTGAAAAGATCCTCAATGTGAATTCTTGAATTCACTCAAGATTATGTAATTTTTAAGTTTGAGGAATTATAGTTAGGGTCATAATAAAATTTTATCCCTAGGTGCCTTAAGTATGTTCTCAAAGAGGGGAAATCAAGATGAGAATCCACATTAATTTTCTATTAATTTCTATTCAATTTCCCTTTTCATATTTTAAAGAATATGCACATCTTATGAAAAATTATCATAATAACTCCAATATCATATATATACTAGAATGATATCATCTTAATGTAATATCCATCATCAAACACCATCCTCTCTCTCTTTTATTATAAAATGGAAACATCACCAATGATGTGCCAATTTAACAATATAATGGACGATGTATTTAATAATTTTTTATTCATGCCATATTAAGTTACATTTTGTTTTTAATGGAAAGAGTTTTTAGTTATCCACTAGGAATAATGTTTGTGATTATGATATCCTGATCTATAATTATTTCCCTTACTAAGTATCTAAGATCCCCCTTTATTATTTTTCATTTTTACCCATGATGCGAAAATGTGTGTTATGAATGAACTATAGTGATAATCTAAGAGAAATTTCTATGTTTCCAAAGTTACTGTGTTGTATTTCATTTCATGTTGTAATATAATGTTCATATTTGTAATCCAGAATCTAAAACAATTAAACTAATTCTTCCTTTGGGATTTGAGTATTTATATATGACCTTGTTATAAAGTAAGACACCAGCTATGGGAAACTATGGTTAGGGTCTTCATTGCTGGTATTAAAGGAATATTTTTATAAACCATAAACCAAGATTTACAAATCATTTATTAGGGAACAAAACATTAAGTTAAACATTGAGGATAATAATATAAGAACATATTATGATTTTGGTAAGATAGATATTATGTGGGTATTCCTAACAATACATCTATGTATGGATTCTACAAGTTGGCATGGTTCGTGCACAAATGTAATATTCAGTAACAACTCTGACATGGAATCTCGGACCTGACTTAGGGTTTTCTGGTTCATAACAATGGGACATATAGTGCCACTAGATTAAAATTACTAGGGGATATGCATATGATAATTCACATATTAATTATAAACTATTATGAAGGATTTAAATGTAAATATAACCCCAAATAAACTTTATTTTGATTATAACTATATCCATGAGTAAAATATCAATTTATCACAAGTGTTTTGATAGTTTGAAATTATACATTAGGATTCATAACCTAATTAAGGGTATTCCATTAACATAAGTTGAACCTTTTTATGTAATGGGAACCACATCAACACATGTAATACATATAGGGATTTACCTCATATGGACGTTAATGATGTTTGTATTTGAGTTGTTACTGGTGATGAAAAAATTATATCTATAACAGGAATGGTACTCATGTTATGAAAAATAAACTTACCCATATATATCATCCTGATACAAAACTTGTTGGAGAAATGGTAGACCACATTATGCGACAACATCCGTCATCATTCAAGGGGACTGCAAACCCATTTTTAAAAGACATGTGGATAATTTCATTAGGGAATATATTTATCACTTTGGGATGTTATCAAAATAAGAATATAATTATGAAATTTCATTGTATATCATGAGATGTGGATTCATAGTGGAATTTTTTTCAGAAAAAAATTGAAGAAAAAGAAATAGAATACATGGAATGGAATGATTTAAAGGACATATTATAAGAAAAATATTTCCCACATGAAGAGAAAGAATATATGGAGAATAAATTATCGATTCTAAAAAAAGGTGGATCAGGATACTGAATTGTATGAAACTAATTTAACATAGTTTTCATGGAACTCCATAGACTAAATATGTAATTCAAGAAACTAGATTTACTGATTCATTGATAGTTTTAAACCGTTCCCCCAAAGGGAACTGATCTCCCAAAAATTCTCATAATATAAAGATATAGTCTCATGTTCTACAAAAGAAGAAATGTAATTATATATTAAATATGTTATTAAAGGTAATAATGTGATGAAAAGGGTTGTGGAACACATTAGAAAATAAAATAATGAAATGGGGATGAAGTGAAGAGTCGAATGACATCATGCGATAATTGTCGGAATAAATGCCATGGAAGTTGCCAGAGGGAAGGAGAGTGTATTGCAGGAGATGTTAAAAAGAACACTATTTTCATGTTTTCAAGTGAAATAATGAAGCCCTCAATTTTCAATGATACAATTGTATGAAGATGGGAAACAGTTATAGTTATTTTCCTATGTATCCTTGAAACATTCCCCAATAAAGGAAAATGGAGAAAGGCCATGTTTATGAGATCATAATTGTTGAAGATGATTTTTCTAATGATTTGGTGGTAGGTAAATTAATCAACTCTTAAAACATAGGTAGTGCATTATTTTATTCAGTATCATCTCATTCTTTTATATCATCCCAGTTTGAAATCAAAATTATATGTTTCTCTTTTGATTTAATAAAGGAGTTGTTGGTCAAAACTCATAACGGAAATATCATTGCCCAAACAATTTGTCGATATTTTCCTATTATGAAACATAAACAGGTATTAGTTTTCAACCATATCATTATACCCATGATGTATTTTTATATAATATTCAGTATGGATGTTCGTTTAAATTATTATTCCAAAATATATTTCATGTAAAATTATGATAAAATTTTTAGAATGATGTATAATCCCTTTATTTAGAGAAAAAACGTCACCATATGATTCTTATCTACAACCACCCTAATAGCTCTACAAAAGACAATTCTTGGGGAGAGAAAGAACACAATATCTATGGGTGAGGAATGAAATCATAAAATTGAGTATGTGCCTATTGTGAATGAATACATTCATGTATTTCTAGAGTATTTACTAGGACATCCCCTAGGGTGATAAATTAACTATTCAATTGATTTAATTCTTGGTTGAAGACTTATATCAAAGTCCCCTTAACGAATTTCCACATTGGAATTAGTGGAGATAAATAAATAAGTTGATTATTTGAGTATTAAGTGATTTATTCTCTATATTGTTTCTCCTTTATTATCTCCTTTTCATTTCATTAATAAGAAAGATAGATATATGAGATTGTTCGCTGACTACATGGTGATCAATGATATTACAATAAAGAACAAGCATCATCTACCCCATAGTGATGGTTTATTTTATTAACTTTAGAGAGCCAAATATTTTTCAATGATTTATATTTGGTCTATATATCATCAATTGTGTGTGAAGAATTAATATATTCCAAATCCAAAATTTTGAACAAGTTATGGTCATTATTAGTCTACATTGTTTCTTTTTGGACTAACTAATGCACCATGTTTTTTCATGGATATAATTAATAGGTTTTTCATAGATAATCCTAACAATTTTATTGTGGTATTTATTGATGATATTTTGTATAATCCAAAACATAATATGATCATGATAATAGATTTCTCATTGTTCTATAGAGTCTTTGAAAAAATGATATATATGGTATGCTTATAATGTGTGAATTTTGGCATGAAACAATTTCTTTTGTTGGATATATTTCCTCTATGTATGAAACCATAAATGATCATGTGATGAAAAAGGTAGTTCAGGAATGTCCTATATTGACAAAATTTACCAAGGTAAGTTGTTTCATTGGTTTAATTGGTTACTATATGTGTTTCTTTAAAAATATTCCCAATTAGCTAACCTGGTAACTATGAATACTTATGAAAAAGTTATGTTAATATGGACAAAAAAGTGAAGAATTTTTTGATGGATTGAAGAAGATATTAGTGAATTCATTATTCTTTAATATACCATCAGGAAATGGTAGATTTGTAACTTATAGTGATTCATCAAAGAAAGGAATTGTTTGTGTGATTATACAGAATTATAGAGTTATTTCCTATAATGTGAGGCAATTAATACACTTGGGATAAACTATCAAATTCATGATCTTGTGTTATCAGTTGTAATCATTTCTCAGAATATGTGTATAAACTATCTCTATAGTGAATGATTTGAGGTATAAATATGGATCACCTGAGTTTGAAATATGTATTTTCACAGAAGGAACTCAACATGAGAAAAGCGATATGGATAGAGTACTAAAGGATTGTGGTTTTTCAATATATAACATCCCGAGGAGGATCGGGGTTTGAAATATGATAGAAAATGCATTGAGTGAGATATATAATAGAGTCCTGATGAAAATGAGAATTGAAAAGGATCCTATTTATATATATCTAGAGGGGATGGATATTGGAATTATGAAAGAAGGTGAAACATCAATACTTTTTAAATTGGTTTCCCATCCATAGTTTTTAGAAAATATTAAAAGATATCATCCTAATGTATAGAATCTTCAAAATAAAATCAATGATATGAATGAATGGTAGGTGTAATAAATATTTTATGAAAACAGAATTTTAAAATTTGAGAGGAGGTTATGTGTTCCCTCTATGGTTGAACTAAAAAGGGAGTTATTAGATGATTCATATTGCTTTAATTTCTTTATCCACCTAGGAAGCACTCTGATGTATTAATATTCCACGGAATATTTATTTTGGGATAATATGATCGGTTAAATTTCAGATTATGTATCTAGTAGATTAGATTTTCAATAGGTGGAGGCTGAAAGACAATATCCTAATGATTTCACGAAACCTCTTAATATTTCTATATAAAAATGGGAAGACATTTCTAAATATATTTTCCCTAAACTTTTAAGGAATCTATGAATGAATAAAGAAATATGGGAAATTGTAGATTACCATAACAAATCATGAAATTACATCGATATGAGGGAGGATATTCTACGGGAAAACCATGCACGACTCTAAATTAATGATGTTATAAGACTTAATGGATAAAATATTTCCTTATTGTCTAATCTCGATCCCTTATTTACATCGAAATTTTAGAAAAGGATTTAGAAACCCATTGATACTGAGCTTCATTTGAGTAATTCATATCATCCTCAAAATGACAGGAAGTCGAAGATGATAATCAAAACATTATAATAAAAACTGAGATCATTATCATGTGACTTTAAAGGTATGAGTGGTCCGTATTTACCATTGCAGAAGATTTCATACAATAGTTTCTTCTATTATAGTATACATATGGTATAAAATGAAAAATTGTATGGAAAGAGATTTTTTAAACCAGCAAGTTGGGAAGAAGATTGAGAAAGGACAATTTTATTCCTAGAGCCTATCATGGAAACAACAAAAAAGGTGAAGACAATTCAACCACATTTCAATGAGGTTAAAAATTTGAAAAAGATCAATGAAAATATTCAAAGGACATGTAATTTAATGTTGGAGAACATTTTTTCTTAAAAGTATCTCCATGGAATGGTGTTATAAGATTTTAGGAGATAAGTAAAATGTGTCTCAAGTATATTGGACAATTTCAAATCCTAGAGAGAATTGGAGATGTGGCATATCATTTGGTGATTCCACAAAACCTCCCCAAAGTACTCAATTTTTTTTGCATCTCATGTTTTTTGAAGTACATTCCACAACCAATTAATGCACTTACATTTTAAGGGATATAATTAGAACATGATTTATCTTAATATGACAATCATATCCAGATTATGGGTACTAATGAATAGCTGTTAAAGAATCAGATGACTCACCTAGTAAATGTACATTAGAAAAAAACATGAAATTGATGAGGTGACATGGGGACCAAAGGAGGTCATGATAAGTTACTAACCATAACATTTTATGTGCCGACATTCTCAAAATTTTGAGGTTGAAATTTTTGTAGGAGAGGAAAAAGTAATGAAAAAAAATCTTATATATGAAATGTACCTTCTTACATTAATTTAATATATTATAAATCAAATAAAATATCTTAGAGGACATAAAAAATAATTATAAAAGATGATTGAATGAAATAACAAGTATTTCTAGATGTATAGAACCTATATCGGTAAAATAGTAACATTACTGTAGGAATAGTCTTACGACCCTTATGAATAATAAACTGGAAAAATTAATAATAACATCATCAATGAAATTGAAAATAAAATTTGGTTATATTATAAATAAATATATGATAAAATTATGTCATAGTATAAGTAAACAAATATTATAATTTTTTTAATTAATTGTTGTTAATTTTTCATGTAATAAATATTTAATTAGATTTTTTAATTAATTTAGTTATTTAATAGAAAATTTAATTTAATAATATATATTCATATGTTAATATTTTGATGTTTTATGATTGTAGAATAATTTTATGAGACCTTAGTTAATTTTTCAATGTTTTATAAAATTAGTTATAAATTTAACTTTTTTATTTTCCATATAAAAGATTATTTTAATTAAAATATAATTTCCTCAGATTTCGAAAAAAAATCATAAAATGGAGTAAATTTTTTATTATTAGAAATCAATAAATGTTTTGGGTGAATTTTTTACATTTCTTAAAAAATAAATGAATATTTGGGGGATAGTAAAATACGATAATTTACAATAATAGCTAAATTCATGATTTATTAATTAATAAATGATTTAAAGCTTAAGTAATCCCATAATATCTAACTCATATTACATATTTACTATATATAGTCATTGGAATTATAACTATTCATAGTCTTGTTCCAACTAGAAAACGAATACATAAAATATTCAATGAAACTGCCCCCTCCTCCACTTTAAACTCCACCCTAACCACCTATTCTCCTTGAACCTCTAAGACTTTATCCTAGTACATGTTCTACACAAATCCTCTTCCCTATATTCTCTCCACTTTTAAGATGTTCTGGTCAAAAAAAATACAAACCATGGATCTTTAATGTGGTTCTCAAATAGGATAATTCCAGAGGTAAAACCTCTTTCTTTTTATTTAAATTTCCCTTCAATTTCCTTTTTATTTTCTTATCCTATCCTCACATCCTATGTCCAAATTATGATTATAACATAATTATAATCTATATACTAAAATTTTATCTTTTTAATGGAATATACATAATCAAACCCCTTCCATTATCTCTTTAATTATAAAATGGAGATATCACCTATTATGTTTCAAATTAATGACATCAAGGATAATGTATTTTCACAATCTAATATATCCTTCATGTATATACATGAAACCATTTTTATGTTCATAATATACTATAATATATTTATTAAAACATAATTAATGTTTTATAACTAGTATACATACATAATATTAATTCGAACTACAAAAATAGTTCGAGATGATGAAAAACTGCCCAAATAATCACATTTATTATCAACAATGTTTTATCTAATGACTCATCCTAATACAATGTAACCAAATTAACAATATAAATATTTAATATTATTTATTTTCAAAAAAATAGTTCATGTAAATTTTATATAAATATACCATTTTAATATGAACTTCCATATTCATATTCATGTATATTGATCACAAAAACCGGGAAACAAATGCTACTGAGGTATAAAATTATATCTTAAAAATCATAAAGATGACATAAATTTACTTACCAAAATTATAATTAATTAAATAAATATATTAGAAATTATGAATAAATTTATTGATAAATCTAATTTTCTATTCCATTAAATGAAGGTCAACTGTAGAACACTTTCGTACATAAGGTAAGGGTTTCTACCCGAATATCCATTTCTCATTTATGTTGCGCTTTTTCACTACTCTAGTCCAATATAATTATTAATTATTCCAATTTAATCCTCATAAATTCTATGTTAATGTTCTATATATGTGTACCAAGTATATTCCTTCTCTATTTGATGACTAGTTATGTGTTTTTTAATTATATTTCATAATTCGTGCTAATAAGCAAGCCCGATTAATGGGAACTTCCTGATTTATTACCCATTTTCATGTGAAATCTATAATTAGTCTTCATATAAATTTTTTACAAAATAAATCATGTTATAATAAAAAATATATCTTAGATTATTTATTCTTTTATGAAAATATTTTTTGAATCTAACTCTTCTTTTCAATGTTAAATATTTTCACTCTCAATAATTCATCGGTGATATCCTTAGAGAGTTTTCATCATCTGTAAAATACCCTATAGAATTTTAACATGTTTTAGGATTAAAATTTTATTATATCCCATACATTGTTTTATTAAATTGTTTATTATTAGTTTGATGTTTTATGATCTATATTAATACCATTCACCATATCCCACAGAGTGGACTATGATTATGTTAATTTTTTTGGAAATGTTATTAAAATTTCATATATTAGATTCAATGTGAATTTATATGTTGATAATATTTATCCCCATTCAAATAAAGAATACATTTTACTTAGTAAGTGATGTTTTGTGTCCTCTATATCCCCTATATTCATCAATATGTATCATGAGACAAACTAGACAGGGTTTTTTACATACATATATAGGTTGTCATTGCAAAATCCTTGATGGTATGTTTATGATGTATGGAATTAGGAATTCACTCATTATGACTCAAGTAAATGATAAATTAAGTTATCATATGACTAATATTTTATCAATGTTTAGGTTTCATTCTCTTATAATCAATATATGGAATTTTTTAATCATCTTTGATTAACTCCATATTATGCTCATGGTTATTTTTAATGGGTTGAGTTTTTAGTGATCCACCTTTAATAGTTTTTATGTTTATGATATGTTCTGTAGTATTTCATACCATTACCTATCATATGATATCACCAAATTCCTATTTTTTATTTTTTCATAGGATGTGAATATGTGTATTATGAATGACCTACTTGAATAATATAGAATTTTATGTTTGTTTTCAAAGAAGATTTTATGATGTAATTTATTTGATGTTGTAATGTCAAGACAATATATGCAATATGGATTCCAAAACTACAAAAATGATATGTCAATTGGGATTTAAGTATTATATCTATGAAAATCTAAAATGTAATGCACTTTCTCTAGTCAAATAGGGTCATTGTATTTTCATTATCCACATAATCTCTAGAAGGATTCCAGAGCATCTTCCTCTACTACCGTTTTGGAATAAAATAAGTCAATGGAAAAAAGATAGATCGGAGAGGATTAGGAAATAGTGAATGAAACACCTTCCTACGGTCATTGGAAATTATATTCTTTGATAATGAACAATCCAATATCATGTTCAGAGACGTCAATTTATATTTTATGCCCATTTTGATTTAATTTATTGATTAGATTCATCCTTTATTGGATATCCACCAATGTAATCCATTTCATGCACCTATGTATCAATTAAATTGGTTTATTTAAATATCATTATAACCCTGAATATCCCCTCTATTTTTATTTTTCTGATAATTATTGGAAATGATATTTAAACAATTTTTGTGGTGCTCTCCCACTCTATTTAGTCATGTTATTCACTAATTTCACCCCACAGTCTCGGTTCGACAGAGTGATGTGGCTCCAAGCCCAGTCTGACACTCCAAATCATTATGGGCTTATGAGTGAGGGATGGGATGATGAATATTGTAAAAATATGAGATGATTATGTATTGTTTATGGTTATTTTTTTGTTTGAATATTGAATAATGTTTTGTGGAATGATTAAGGGTGAGGGATTTAGACAATGAACCCCCTCACATTGAAGGGTCCCGATTACTAGTGACCAATAGATGGAGACCACATTCCAAAGCCATATATTCTATTTTTTGTGATATAGGGTTGAAATGGAAGGGGTGAGTAAAGATTTGACACCTTGATCATTGATCTTATATTCTTATAAAAACCTAACAACATGTTGTGTACGACGATGAAGATATGGTAGGTATCCTCCAAGATGTGTATGTTAGGGTTTTAGAAGTGTATGAGGTTGGAACGACTAGAATTAGTCATACAATTCATGTTACACCATCCATTTTTGAATGATCCATGTGATGAAGCACATGTCTTGGAACATGCCATGTTTCCCGAGTACACAGATACGACCAGAGAACATGTGTACGAACTCCATGTGAAGAAACATGTAGTGTAGCAAATTACACATACATGGCTTGAGTACATGAATGTGTCTAAAAGAACACCAACCAGACCCAAATATTTTTGACACACCATGTAGTCCACCTATAATTAATATAATTCTCCATTGATTAGGAATCAGGTGAAGAATAGAGACATGACCAAGTAGTAGAATGGGTCCACACTCAATGTTGGTCCAATCACACACTATGTACCACTTAGTTCCTTTTGGGGAAACGTCAAGGTTCTCTCTCTCCTTCATTCCAACCTGAATTTCATCGTGTAATTAGACTATCTGAAGTGTCTTTACATGTAGAAAGTTATGATTCCCTTGGATGTATATTTAGATATAATATGTGAAATGTTCTGATAAATACTCGACGTTATGGGATGTTCGATGATGGAAGTGGGAATATAGGATCACAAGAGGCATCTAAAGGGGAACACAGTAGCTAGTTTAGTCATGGTTTCTTAAAAACATTTAGAGTGGAACCCTCTTTCTGGGTTTGGAAAGGGCCCTCTACCGAATCCTATATTGGAATGCTCCAATAATAATAGTCAGTGGGTCCCCTAAAGTGTTTTATGTGTATCCCTCCATTTGAGCTGGGAATTGGTCCTCAATGTATAGAGTGGAACCTTTATACAAGCATAGGGCATGGGATCTCTACAGTGATCTAGATGAGAATCCTCCATCCTTGATTTGAATTGGCCCTCTACTAATTCCCAAACAGAACACCCCAGTAAGTATTGGAATGGATCCTTGATGACATACTTAGTGGAACCCTCCAGTCGAGCTAGGAAGGTGTCATTAGGGACTCTTAGATTTGAACCCTCTATCTCGTATGGGAATGGGTCCTCTACCACCAATGTGAACCAACCATTTATGTAGGGCATGGTTCCTCCATCTAATATCAGAGTGTAACACTCATGTTTTATTAGGTCATTGGTTATCTTCCTATATATTGTGTCATATCAACTATGAAGTAGATTTTTTGACATGAATGGTTACTTATGGGAAGAAATTGGAGATTCTGGGCATCATTGTTCTTCTTATGCAACTATTGTAGACACGTCTTCTTAGGATGAGCTGTAATATAGATATCATTATAATCTCTATATTGGGATTCTTTTTACTGGGCATATATATATATATATATATATATATTCTTTTTTATCAATACCTTGGTATTTGGTAACTCTATTTCCATCATATGCAAAGAAACATATGGTATTCCACATGCATTCAAATTTTAGTTTACCAGGTTTTAATTAGTTCACTCTCCCACAAAATGTTTAATTTACTTGATTATTATTTAATCTACACATATTGATGATCCAATTGTGTTTGGAAGATATTACTCCCTTTGGTTTTTGTTTAGGTTGTTTTCATTCACTATATCTTGAATCATGTGTACTATCTACTATATTTTTTTCTGGTTGTATCACTTACTTCTCCCCTGTCATCTTTTGCGGAACCCACTTGGGTGTGTAAATAATCACCATTGTCTGGTATTTTCCTACACTTATCATGTTTAATGTCATTGGTAGAAAGCCCGGTGGTGAATACAAATGGCCACCGGGATGATGGGGTTTCAGACCTCATACGTTGGTTATAGCATCAATATGAGGATATGAGATCTCTAAATAGTATACTTTTTTAGTTTTTTTAGGATGTGACATATTTTTGGATGGGTGTGTATTTTTTTCATTTAATTTTTAGTTTTTAATGTCATACTATTTTACTCCATATATGTTTTTCATTTCTAGTTTACATTCTAGCTATTGAGTTTTATTATCATTATTCAGCTTCACTTATTAATTGAGATGGTTGGTTGTGTGAATAAGGTTATTTAGTAAAACTCCTCCCATTTTAGTTATTTTTTTACTGCATGTCTAAATCCCTGGCTTGTGGAGGCGGGCAAGGGGTAGTTACGGCCTGAGCCATGACGTTTTTTCGGGTTTTGATATGGTTGGTTTGATATTTTATTACTATCAGTATAAATATTTCAAAATATTATATATATCCTTTTATATTGATCATTATATCCAATAATGATAGACAGTGATGAAAAATTAATTATAATGGTTCACGAGGTTGTATCCCACAGTACACATAGTCGACAGTTACATCTCTCATTTAATGGATAAGGTGATGGATATAAGTGAATATATTAAAATAAAAAATCATAGTATATGTTATATTATTTATTTTTTATTTTTTATTATTGAAACATTAATTCTGGTGGAAAATTGATAATATTAAATAAACTGCTTATTGAATATAATTACCTTCCCATCAAAATTCCTCCTTTAGATATATTATTAAGGATCCTATGGTTTTAAATGGTAATAAAATTGATCTATTATTTGGAAAAGGATGTTGGGGAGTTTTTTTTCATTGTTTTTTACCCAAATGTCTTATATGCTGTGTAAAAGTGAGTGGGAGTTCCTCGTTGATAATTAGAAAGGAGTGGCCTTTTGTAGATACCCACTAATATTAAATAATAAGTAGTCAATATCAATCCTTGGGCCACCATGTTTGATAAATAATGTATTTAAGATAGGATATGGTTGATCCAAAAATCTAAACCAACAAAAACACAATTTTTAATCTTGATTTTTCTATATCCAATAAATTTATAATTTTTTATCATATTTTTTTAACAAGGTAACTAGTTTTTTTGACTTACTTTGGAATTTTATTCTTCAATAAAAAATAAAAAACATGACTAATAAAATAATTTCAAAACAATGATTCTAAATATGAAACAAATTTTATTAAATATATATCAAATGTTTGTTTAAAATTAATTTTAACGCATTCGTTTGTAATGTCAAAGGCTTTACATTATCCGTAACTACAATAATTAATTGTTAATGATTTTAATATTATTTTTAAGAAAAAATTAAATTTCAATAATAATATAAAATAAAATATTCTGATTAAAAATACATAATCTATTATATCAAATTCAATTCAAATAATAGATCAGTTTTAATTTAATATAACAAACCAAAGGGACAAAAAAATGAGGTTTTCAAAATAAAAGGCTATCATAAGTATATAATGTTTTTATACAAATAGTGAACATAATAGTCATTAATGTGATTTAAATTATATTAACCATAATATAATTGAATAAATATTACATTTTAATCCATTTTAAAACAAAATGAAACTTTGTAAATTCTTTACTTGAAATAGATTATTTTATAAAAAATCATTATTTTTCACTTTTCACCATAAAATAATTCATTCCCAAAAATTCTAAAAAATTAACTCTAAGATAAGTTTGATAGTTTTATTTCAAAATACATATCCATTTTAAAAATACATTTTAAAAACTAGTAATAAAATTTAATGGTATTTTCTCATAAAAAAATATTAATTTTTTTTTGAAAATAGTATTTTTGAGAATATAAATTCACTGCAAAAAATTACTTAGTTTTTAAAAATATTTAAAATTTATAACAATTCTTAATTTTGGTTTTAAAAATTTTAGTTATTTTTATTAAAAATGACATGTTTTGTGGATATGTATAACTTCCTAGTTTAAATTACAATATTAATAGTTTATATTGGTTTGTTGATACTTTATGTTGTGTGTAACTAATGTTATTGATGAAAATAAAATAAATGGGAAAAAATCCATAAAGTATTAGGGATATAAATTCTTCCACACATAAAATTAATTTCACACTTGAAATTTATCACTAGAATATATAAAAAATTACATACATCTACCTCACTATATTCTCTGGTTCCCATGCAGCATATTCAAATTGGTGGCTTCAGTAAAAAAATAACAAGGTGACTGGTCTTGTTCGATAAAAATTTCTCTCTATGATCTAGAAACTCCACTAGTTTATTTTTTGAAAAACTCATGCTCAATTCGTATGACCAGTGATATCATTTCTTATGAAGGTTCTTGAATGTACATCTTTTGGATAGATACATAGAATACATCATGGACATTAGAGAGCTCTGGTGGAATCACCAAGCGATAATGTACTACCCATGCTAGAACAAAAATATAAATAGGGATAATATAATTTGAGCTCATCATTCTCTTCTTTTAGAATCACATTACCTTATTCCATGGGTAAATTATTATGAAAACCATATCACAAAATCAACTTCAACATCACACTCAAAATTGTAAGAATATCCTTTTTATTGACTTTGCACTTCCTTTTTGTGTTGGCGAATAGATATAACCTTTTCTACCATTACATCACCTATATGAGGTCCCAATAGAGTTCATTCTGAAACATCATTCCATCACATTGTATTTTGATAATTATTTGCATAGAGGTCTTCATAAGGATCCATATTAATTCTCGAGTGAATGATATTATAGAATGATATCCTGACTAATGTATTGTGTGGATCCCATCTACCTTTGAAGTTTTGATGACAAGATTACATCATCTAATCTAGTATATAATTTTTTTCAAATAATGATAGTTTTCATTGGGATAATATTATTTTTTAAATTATCTCATTATCTAATAATTTTTGGATACTTCATTAGATCATTATAGTAATCTTAATATCCCAATGATGTATAATATAATTTGGTATTCCATGTGACCTTAATACACATTTTTTATATTCTAGTAATATTTTTTGGAGATAAATATTATCTAATAGAGAAGATGTGTGAAAACACTGTAAGGAGATTGACTATAATCCAAATATAGTTATAGAAATTATCTATTTTAGAGAGTATGAAAAAAATCATGGTGATGTTTTTCCATATACATTATAGCATGGGTTATGGTTATAAAATACCCTAAAAAATCATTTTCATCATCCTTAACATACTGGAATACCAAGTATTATGATAAAATGTCTACAATATATCCATTCCTTCTGTCCCTCCTTGAATACAGATTAAAAACTCTATAAATAATTATATATCCATAATGAATACATAATGATGAACTATGATCTTCCTTCAATAGATCATTCATCAAATAGTGAATGGAAAGAATAAAACAGTGGATCTTGAACCATATCATTCCACAAAAATCTTTCTTAAAATTATAATTATTTATCACCAACTTCTACTGTTCTAATTCCATATACACCTCTTTAATATTCACTTGGATAGATGTTTTAATTCTTATTTTTGAATGATATGGTTTCCCCGTTAAAAAATGATTTCAAGATCCATCCTTTAAAAACATATAAATATTGGATCTATTTTGTTCCTAATCATAGATTAGCTAACATGATCATTTCCTCTCATTACAGTATACACATTATTCTCCTTCCAATGGTGGTAACATATTGAGCATTTATAGTATTCATTTAGTTCTAACCATCTTCTCTAGAACATATTTAACATCTCATACCTAAATATATACTTTATACTTTTATAATCATTATAAATTTCATAAAATTATCAATAATGATAATGTACCCATATCATTAACCAAAATGTTATCACATCATTCTCTAAATATTGAGTTGTGTAAAATATCTCATCAACCATCAATTATTATGAGGCATAAGATTTCACAATATAATTACTCATTAAAATAAAATTGGGTACATTATTCAAGGAATTGATATAGATTTTAAACGCTTCTCCATGCCTTGGTAATATAAGTACATTTTCATTGAATAACTATATCTTTGGCCCATTAATATTTTTTTTAAATTAATTTAACCAAAAAAATGGGTCTAAATTTTGATTTAATGTTGTGTTTGGATTGTAAACCATGGTAAATTTTCCTTTGACCATCAATAATTTCTAAATAAACCAAGAAAACATTAAATGTCAGTTACAGTTGGGGGTTTGGGACACCTTTTAATCACACCAGTCTTTTATGGATCCACATTTATACAGTCTCATTAGGTTATATGAACCAAAAATGGGAGCTCCATTTGGAAATTTAAAACTTTTCATATTTTACAAAAAACAAATATTTTATAAAGTTCATCACTATATTTATCAAGTGGTTTTAGTCATCATCTTTGACCATTAAATACATAATAACAACTCATTTAGATACTATCAAAAAATGGTCAATGTAAACTATATAAATACAATTCATTAAATCCATGAAGTTGGTAGTGTAATTAGTAAGACCAAATTGAAAAACAATATATTAATATTGTATATATATTATAATAATTTTCTTATTGAGAGTATCCCCCTACCTGACCGTCAATTTATGAAATCCATAATGACATTGAATCATGAAAAATTATTAAACTCGATAAACTTGATTAAAAAATTCATTAATATAGGTTAGATGATATTTTTCCAGGATTTTTACCTTATTCATATCTCTGTAATTATTTCACTGTAACATTGATCCACCATTCATTATAATAAAAAGAACCTGGTCATCCCAAGGAGGCACGCCAATGGGCATGTATCCCTTATCAATATTTTCATGGAATTTCATTATATATTCCTACAAATAAATCGATTAAATTCTATGGGGAACCATTAATGATGTTGTTGAACTAGGTGTGACTTCTACTGGGATATCACCATTATAATTCTTCAATATACTAGGAAACTCTTCAAAAATAACATCAAAACCCTCACAAAAAATATTCTTATCATTGAGTTTCTCTTTCTCCCAAGATAGAATAGATTTATACCCCATTTGAATAGTATTAAAGACCCATACAATGTATTTGATATCTATAAAAAGGAAAAAATTATCACCACACTTATAGATGATCATAGGTCAGTTTCGAATACTAACCTCGAAATCCCATCCTTATAAATTAATTTTGTTTTTATATATTTTCAATCCAGGCCTATGATCTATTAATTAATGGAAGAATAAATATACTTATCATAAGTACATTCCCATAGACATAAATCAGATAAGAATCTTAGTATTGGGATGTCATACTCATACCATTTGGATTATTCACTGCAAATTAGATAACTAATCATTGTGGTGACATTTTCATAACCAAATGAAATTCTTCATATATGAAATAGTGGTTTAAAACTAAGTAAAATAAAATGATAGTTGTTCAGCGTATATATTAACTGTATTCTTCACCATGTCATTATCATACCCCTCATTAAAAATAGTGTTTACAATAGAATATCCTTTTTTTCTCTTTTTAGAAGGATTCTAAAACTTATCATCAGTATTAACCTTCATGTTCTATAACTAGATAGTATAATTCTAATGCTCATTTAATTAAAAACATTGGAACATGGGTGGTGAATTTTTTGGTTTCTTCATCTCTCTTATTTTGTTCAATGGGCCAGTCATTTCCTTTCATCAATGACCAATTTTATGACCCAAACATACACATTTAAATCATCTCTAAATTCCCTTCAATAATATCCCTTTATTAATCGACCCACATTCTCATAATATAGAAAAATGAATCATATTTCCTCCACTGTATAAACCACCCATGATATATGGGAAATCTATCCTTCTATTCTATATTGAATCCAAAAGTTAGTTATGGTGCATGTTTTTAATTATATATCATGGTAATAAATTATGAATAATCACATTATCGTATAATATGTTAATCACCCCACATGGAATGTCATCATCACATTATTTATCAAATTAAATATTAAATGAGTTCCATATAGTTCCCACCATATACTAAAACCAAATTTTATAGTGTATGAAAAATATTAATAGTTGAAACCACAAAATTAGGAAAAATTATTAGTATGATATGAAAATAATATCACATTCTTTTATTTCAATTATAGCTTAGGTTTTTCCTTCTCCATTCGTAGAAAATCTTATATAATGGGTTATAAAGAGATATTCTTTTTCCTAATCATATCCCCTAGGATATTCAAACTAGATTTATAGAGAGGTCCATTAACAAACACTAGGTTACAATTGATTCAAAACCCAATGCCCTTTTTTAGAATAATTACCATAAGGTTTTACTATTCCAAATTGATTCCCAATTTTTCAATTGAGATAGAGGTTGAATTTTTTGAAAACTAATTACACTATCCATAACTAAAATTATAATACATTTTTAGATACTTCTAAATGTCATTTGATGTGTCCTTATATATACACGTAGGGGTCACAATAAAATGATCATATCCATGTTTCAAAAATTTTGGAAAACATTTCATTAATACCAAAGGCAAAGGATTGAAATTCACATTAAAATATATTACATATTACTAAATTAATAATCATCAAATGACTTTATGATCCATTCCTAAAACACAGGGTTCTTGTACATTTAGAAATATGGATACATAAATAATTCCTTTATACATGAACTACAAAATATCCAACTATGTTCTTAATAAATAGTTCCTTCTCAATCATATATTTTAAACTAACTTACATCATAACATTGGGAAATGAAACAAAAGAAAAGGTGTCCTCAGATTCTTAGTAAGGGTAATCATAGTAAATATCAATCAATGATAACAGGATTGAATAAGATAATATTAATTCTATGAGATCATTAATATTACCAACAAGGTTTAAACATAATCTATCATGGGTAATACACATAATTATTGTAATAAAACATTATAATTTCAAGGAAAGAATAATAAAAGTGACAAATCCATATATGTAAATTATAGTCCATAATTTCGTAAAATATATTTTTGAAAATAACATAAATATATAAAATATTACATAATTCAAGGTAGAATACCAAGACCATATAGTTATAGAATATCTGGAATCAAAAAAATTCCCATTTTTATAATAGATTTTGAATCATAAACTATTTCCCATTATTGGTCAATCAAATCAACATGCATCCTCGAGTGAATGTAAAAAATAAAGTTGTTTCCCTTAATAGATTTGGAATATAGGCCTATTTTCTGGAGATATATCAACATATATAATACATTAAAAAATCATTTAAGGGAAATATAATTTTGGGGCCACCCATCAAAAATTAATAACATACATATGTGTTCCACAATGTCATTTAATTTTAATCATATCATGATATGATAACCCATGAAAATAAATGGGTTTTTCTATACATTTAATCATTCCATGATATGATTAAATAGGGAAAATAAATTGGTTTCATAAATATCCTAGCATAATACTCAAATAGAATATAGAGAAAGAATAAAAATGGTACTATTGAATTATATCCCAATAAAATTATAAGAAACACACATATTTTTTCATTTTGTAACAGATATTCCATAAAAATATCATTAAAACATTCATGTGGTAAATTGACATTCCATATTCAAATAACATATATAAAATCCTAAAATTTTTAATATAACAAATAAATCATCATATTTGAAAATACACCTTGATAATTTTAAGAAAATCATTAATTGAGTGATCGGAATTGATTGCAGAAAATATCTTTAATGTGGTAAAAGATATAAAATATACTCCTTTCACATTTTTGGTAAAAGTAATAAGTACCATGTTTCAGATGATTATAATATTATTAATTTTAAAACACATTGTATTAATTCAAACATGGGAAAATATATATAAAAAATCTTTGGTGAATGGTACAAATTTTCTTTAAGAATTTTTTTAGAAAACATGTACATGGAAGAGAAATTAATTTCAACCAAAGATATAAATAATGAAAATTATCTATAAAAGAATTTGGATGGTATCATTAATTTATTTCATTGATTAAAACGAATGGTAAAATATTATACTTAAAAATAAAGAGGGATTAGGAAAATTAATGAGTTACTGGATAAATATATCATATGATTTCTCAATTCTAAACATAATCATAAATAACTCTAATGAACAAATGATATTGTAACCTAAAACATTTACCACTTTAATTTCATTATAATCATAGCCCCTATGAATTATATAACCCTAAATGGATATATAGATCCCTATAAAATTTATAATAACCATTATAATATAATTTCATTAATATAATATACACCACACAAATATACTAGGAGGTGAATATGGATTGTGTCTCAATGAAATTATAGTTATATTAAAATCAATGAACTAATTTATTGACTCTCTTCACACACTTTCAAAAATCAATTATAATAATAATATCTTTATTTTAAATCAATTTTGAAACCTTAATCAGATATATAATATTATTAATGTTTTATATGTGTACATATATTACCTATCATTTGATAATCATTTTAAAAATAATGTTTTGGGTAATAACTACTTCATTTTTCAAGTATGTTTCTGGATGGGTTTTTATGCTCTTTAACATTGATCACAGTTCCATACTATAAATTTCAATATACATAATATAAAATTCATACATATTAATTATATGTGTATTTATATTAATGTGTTAAATATATATATAATTATATAGTTCGGGGAGACAATATCTCATACATAAGAATGAACACTATTTCCATTTTTTGATAGTTGTAACAAAATGATATTAATTATTAATTACCCATTATAGAATCATATTTATTTCATATATATAATATATATTATTTAAATATATAATTTTTTCAATATTTGTTAAAATAAAATGAAAAATGTGTCACATCACTTTGAGGAGGTGGTAGTGCACATGTGAGCACGAGCGACAATATCATTTATCAACAAATTGAAAGGTAAGAAGTTATAAGTGATACTATAATTATATAATTTTAATTATTCCATTGATATAATATATATATATACCTCTTCTTAATCTCCACCCATGATATGTGGTGATGAAAAAACAATTATAATAGTTCTCAAAGTGGTAGTTTTCTAGAAATATGATATACTGTTTGATTGCTAATTTGATTGTAGTTGAGATTGATATAGTTTATTCTACCATAAAATATAATTATATGTTATATACTTTTGTTATTATATTGGAATTACTGAAAAATGAATAAATGTGTTGAAATAATATTTAAATAAAATAGCTTAGTTAAAATAATTACCATCGCCTTGGAAATCCACTTTTAGATCTCTTATTAAGGACTATATGGTTTTTATTTTGGGAACAACATTAGCATTAGAAAATTAATAACTCTATTTTAGAAAATATTTTATGATTTTTCAATCAAAATGGATTAACATCTATGAGTAATTTAGTGGAGGAGGTCCCATTTTATAATTGAGAGCACAAGAATGTTTGTAAATACCCAAAACAATTCAATAATGGTAAGTCACTCTCAGGGCATGTGTATCCAAGAGTGAATATTAATTAATAAAATAGATTTTATAATATAACCAAACCACCTGAACAAAAAAAATTTCATTTAAACATTTTATTATCTTATTCTCTATGACTTTTCATTTTTTTCATTTTAGTTTTCACAACCACAACTAGTGTATTTTTATTTAGCAAGGTAATTTATCCTTTTTAACTAAATATAAAATGATAAATATTACATAAATTTTACCTATTGAATCTAAATATATAATCAAATTTATTAATTTTCAATACATTTTGAAATAAAATTATAGTTTTGATATTTTTAAATGAAATATAATTGTTTATTAAAAATCGATGTTTTCACTATTCATCGAATAATTAATCATTTCAGGAAGTTATCAGAAATTAACTCCAAGATAATATTGATATTTTGATTTCAAAATTTATTTTAATTTTGTTAAATAAATTTTCTAAATGTGGTAAAATATTAATTTTATATATCTTTCCAAAATGTAATAGAAAATAATTTTTTGGCAAAATAATTATTTTAGAAACATTGAAAGACATTACAAAAATTAAGTTCCTTTTTATTAATATATTTTCATTATATAAATAATTTACACATAATTATAAGAAAATTATTCATATTCATATAATATTTTTTAATAACTAGGATATACTGGTCATGTTAAAATAATCATACTAATAGTATTTCACAATTCATTTAATATTGATGTTTTGTGTATTGAAATCAATCAAAAAATTAAATTTATCAGAAAATAATATTCAATAAAATCAAAGGTAATCAGAGAGGAAACAAAATTTATTATTTTATAATGAATACTGACACACGCCTGTCATGTGTCAAGGTCAAAAGAAATTATATTTTTTCCTAATTAAGCATAGAGGATGAACGTAGTCATCTCACTTGAGGAGCCTCTTAGTTTCCTTTCCTACCTCTTCCAAATCTAATAAACAATTAATTCTTGTTTTTTTAAGGTAAAAATGTATTTTTTTGGGTTTCAATTTCGTTTTTATGACATGGTTAATGAGAATTCAATTTGACAGGAAAATATAAACTATGTGAGTTAAGGAATGAAAGCACATGGTTTTGGGGTTCAGTTTAATGTTTAATCATTATTCACCATTATATGTTTTAATTAATTTTCATAATACAAATATGAAATCTCATGTTTGAACTACTATTATTTATTTAGATATTTTTGAACAACATTGAATGTGAAATCACTTTTAATTCTAAATCATCCATTAATCAATGATAATGAAACATAATGGTCTATGAGGTTCCATCTTCTAGAACCCATCCTTATTGATGATGTTTTAACTATTTATTCTCTCAAATCTAACCTAAGGGAAATAACTACTGGATATAGGTAAAAATTAATAAATAAAAGAGTAGATATAGACTGAGTTTCATATCATTTAAGGTAGTCTCCACATTAAGGACATTTTTCTTACACATGCATGAAACTCAATTCGACCAACAAACATAAAATCGCACCTTACAGAAAATTCAAGAATAGCTTCACCTCCCCCCGGGCCAAGACATGGGGTTAGAATCTCTTTTTTTGAGAGTAATATTTTACATTGAGGAGTGGTTGGAAGAAAATATGAATAGATATATAATAAAATAATGAATGGTTGACGAATAAATTAAAAATGAAAGAATGGGGGATAAAGAGAGAGTGTGGGAAATTAGAAAATAATAAATAAAACATATATTTTATTAAGAATTTTATATTAATAATAATAATAATAACTATTATTATAATTAATAGTATTATTATAATTAATAGAAGAATTTTGAAAAAAGAAGTTGGAGAATGAAAATGAAAAAATGATTTTAAAATAAGATTCTTATACTTATAATAATAATAATACCAATAATAATAATAATATTATTATTATTATTAGTAATACTTAAAATTAAATGAAGATAACTGAGATGTATAATTAGGGAATGGATGGAGAAACAAAAATCCATAGATTAATTAAATAAATTAAAAATTAAAATTAAAATCTAAATAAAGGTAAAATAAAGAAATCTAAAAATGAATATAATGAAACCATGTATATTTTTGGCTGTCGTTCCATACTGTAGATCTCTTCCATGGGTCCTCAAATAGAACGGGATGCATTCGAATGATTTGGGAAGTAATAGTTTTCCTCCTTTTATAGGATAAATTTCCTCCTTGATATATTCTGAACGATATCCACAATAAATAGATTATTCACAAATATAATCCTTACTTAATGTTATGCATAAATTTCTTGCGCATATCCCAAAAAAATTATAATTATTTGGATATGTTTAGTGAGAGTTATGAATGTTTTACTATGATAAATTAATCATCCTAAACAGAGTCTCTATATTCCCTGTCTCTAATTTCCATTTCATCAATTGTCTTCCAAATGGTTGATTCATGCTATTAATACTTGATTAATGATTTCAAAAAATAATTATCCGACTACATGTCTAATTTCATCTTCATTGAAAATTACATCATTGATATAAAAAACTATATTTAAAAAATTACTCATATGTGAACAGTTTTCTTGGCATGTGTTGTGAGCTAATTTTGGGCCACTAATTAGTTGATTGAGTTTCTGGTCTAAAATGATGAAATGTATCCCTTGATTTATACAGTTTTAAACTCGGAATTTCACAATTTCAAATAGTTTAGGAAAATTTATGGATGATATAATAAAAAAATAAAATATTTAAATCCAAAAAATTAAGCCATATTTACAATTAATCTCATTTTTCTACAAAAACCCATAACTGTGACAATTTAAAATAAATTTATACTATGGTGGGTTTAAAAAGATTCAAATTCAATGTAAAAATTCGGAAAATATTTCCTATATCAATTCATTCACACTTAAACCATGCTTGACATCAAGCATAAAATATAATCATTGAAAATAATATGGCACTAATGATATAAATTTTTAAATTTCTATGGATTTTAATAAAAAATTTGTCTATATAAACTCAAATAAAAATTTACACATAGTATGTCAATTCAAAATCCCATTTAAAAAAGAAATATTCAATTCTTGTATTTCACTTTTCCCCATTGGAAATTTATATAACTGCTCCTTTCATTCAATCCAACACCTCATTTAATTATTATTAAACATGGCTAGTCATCATTTACCTAACTATTGATGATATTGTATCATCACAAATGACACAATTCAAGTAGATTTATTGTAATATCTTGATAACATTATTTGTATACATAATCTTGAAATTTTTTTATTTTATCTACATTGTATAGAAAAAAAGAACATACATTCATAAGCACTTGAAATTTATGTTCCAATGAATCCAAGGCTTAAGGTTTCTCAAATTTTATGATTACAAATATTGCTCAACGAGTATGATTAAATCCTAAATCCTAAATTATGATATTAAAATTAAAAGTATAAATGATATTCTCCTCATATAATTGTAACAAATAACAACATTCCATAATACTCAAAGTAAATATGATTATTAATATAAGCATAACAAATCATTTATGCCCTCTCTAGAATTATTTTACACATTTTTTTTATTTTTAAAGGAAACTTTTTCATTTTTGTTTTGAAAATTTAATATTTATAATAAAACTGAAATCCAAAACCTAACTATGTATACTAAAAATCATAGTTCTAGTAATTATAATTTTTGGTTTACACAAATCAAAAACCAGTTTTCTATTTTTTTATTCTTTTTGACATATAAAATTTTTCTAATCAAGAGGGGAAAAATAATATTGTTCAATGAAGGATTCCAAAACCATTTACTATTCACACAATAATTACTCCCTCATTTATTCCATACATTGTAAATCATTCCATTTATGATTATTCCCTTAAACCATACTTTTCAACCTTAAAATGTCATGAAATTAATAAGAGTAGTGTAGGAATAGATAAAAATGGATTAAAGCATGGCTTATCTCAAACATGGTCATTTTTGGTCTCTATGGAATAAGTAAAGATTGATGGAAATGAAGTATTTTAAGTATTATTATTTTATCAAATTATTCCTCAATCAATTTTTATATATTTTTTCACATTCATATCATTCATATGTTATAAACCATGTCATAGTAGGTAGAATGTCCAAAAATCAGAAAAGAAATACTGTCAAGATAAAATAGAAGTAATTTGTCTAGAAATAATCTTTAACCTGGGACATAACATTTTGGAAAATCACTCAAAAATAAATAATAATAAAAAATAAATTCACAAAAATTTCATAAAATAAAATCATAAAAATGGATAAAGAATTTCATTTACAAGAATAAATTAAATCCTTTACTCATGAGTCCTTATGTTAATATCTATACTTCTCATTAAATTTTTTAGTTATCCATTTTACTCATTTAATCATATCAATATTGAAATCTAAAACATTGAATTATAGGATTTTGAAGAAGCTCCGATTACCTAGATTAATCAACTAAAGAATAATTCAATTGTGGGAATTAAATTTTAACTTAAATTCCCAATAAAGTTGTTTGGAAAAGAATTTTAGGAGTTTAAAAGATAAACTCTAAAAGTGAACTCTTTTTTGAAATGATGCATATTCATATTTCTTCACTATTTTGGACTACATACATTCATCATGAACCTATAAAAAACTCAATTTATCACACATATAATATAATTAATGATCATAAAATATAAGGATGAATGTGATACATCCATAGACTACATCTTATGAAATAAAATAGAAATATAAACTCCTAGAAAGCACGTATAGATAATTCCTGGTATGATCCCCCAAGTGGGCCCAAAATTTTTTTAACACCCCAATCTTCCATGGTACACTTCGCTTTGAATAATACAATAGCGTGTGTTGTACGCAACATTGAGATCAAGTACACCACGACTTATCAAACTAGCCGTTCAAAAGAGGTTATGAATAGTATTAACTAAATTTTAAATATTATATTATCCGTATAATTTTAATTCATATTATGAGTTTCTAAGACATGATTTATGAACAAATTCATTTTTTTCAGATAAATGAAGTATTTTTCTAAAAATAAAATTTTACTACCTTGTAATGGTGAAGCCTTTTTAAAACCAATATTTGAAACTTTTATATATTCAATTTGACAAAATGAAATTCTTATTTTGAATCGAGACATAATAATTTAGTATCAATAATGTTTTTTTGTCTTTCTGTTAACATTCATATTTGGGTGAAGAGTGAAAAATACTATATTTTAACTGAAAACATCTTTTTTAATCAAAATAATTTATATTGTTAATTTATACATTTTATTGGTTTGGAAGTATAAATAGATTATATTTTTACTATTTAATCCAATTATGGTCATTTTAAGTAATTTCATCTTGAAATTGGACATAAAAAAGTGTCAAACATTTGATAGTTATTATTTCTTAAAAATACGCCTTTTGGTTTCGAAAGCGGGAATCAATTTTAAATTAATAAATTCAACTTTTATGTTTTGAATATGGTAAAATAGACTTCATTTTTGGATTTGGAATAACGAAATTAGTCTAGGGTGAAATTTTGGTACTTTTTGGATAACTTTTATATTATGATGAATAGTAAAAATTACTAAATTTTAATTAAAAACAACTTTCTTAATCGAAATAATTAATTGTGATAAATTATGAATTTTAGTGGTTTTAAATTATATTTAAATTATAATTTTACCATGTAATACAATGTGGGTCATTGAACTTAATTTCACATTTAAACCGAACATAAACAACTGTCAATCTTTTGATAGTTATTATTTATTAAAAACACGTTTTTTGTTTTAACAACGGGAATTAATTTTAAATTAATTTTTTCCACTTCTGTGTTTTGAATTTGGAAAAATGGATTTCATATTTGGAATCAGGATGTCCGAATTATGTAAATAGGTAACTTTTATTTTTAGACATTTTGAATAATTATTTCGGTAAGTATTTTATTTACCATGGTTAAAGGGTAAATCTGATAAATAAGGGTTAAAAAATAATATTATAATGATAATAAATTACCCTAAAACGTGTCCTAACCTTATTGGTTGATACATTTCCAACCATGGGCATCGTTGGGTCGATTTTGGGACCCCATGGTGCCACTTGTAAGTGATAGGGAAACTTTATTTTAATTAAGTTAAAATGAATACAAAAATGACACAAGCATATATCTTTTAGAAAAACAATTTATATATAGGGTTATATATGATCGATTTTTGATTGTAAATATTAATTATAAATATAAAATGCTTTCCTACATAATGATATTTTATTTATAAATTTTAGACATTAAATAATTTATTTTATTTATGACACAATGATGATACAATAATTACCATAATAGTGAAAAATTAAAATAATTGATATTATAAGTACCCAAATAAATATACTTTGAGACTTTTAATGAATTAAACTAATTTTCTAGGTTAACATAAAATTTTAGTAATGATTTAATTAACTTTTTTCGAATTAATAATTCTCTTATGAGTTTTACAAAAATCAACTATTGAATAGTGTCAAAATTGACATAAAAGAGTTTTTAAAAAACATATTATATTATTAATTGATATTCAATTAATAAAAATCTATGGATCGGCCAAGTGAATTATATCATGATAGGTGTATCATTAATGGACCACTTTGGGGTCTCAGGGATGTATATAGTATGTTTATTAACTATATAATATAAAAATACAAAGTGACATGGTAAATGTCAAACTAATTAACTTAGAGTTAAAACTAAAATATAAGGTTAATATAATGACCCAAACCTATCTAAATTATATTGGTTGAATGGTTTGTGACGTATCCCCACCTTAACCTTTAAATAATCAACTTTGGATCCATTAGAAACCGAATATGAATTTATTATAAATTAATATTTCTAGCTTTTCCAAAGGTGCCCCTCACCCCTCTTATAAAAGGGCACTCCCCCTTCTCATTACATCACACCTTCAAGCCTTTTGGTTCGGCCAACCTATGCCCAAATACTCTCTCAACTTACCTCACTTCATCCTATAGGCCTTCCTTTAGTCATAAAGCCATCTTAAGGAGCCCTTTTGATCAAATCAAAAGGAAGAACCCAAAGAAGAGGTAATGATTTCACCACCCTTTTTTCAAGTTTCTTTCTTCTTCCACTTCCTCTTCCTTTGTTGTTACCATTCTAAAACAATAAATCCAGTATCATATATATATACAGTTATGTTATTATAAATATGGTACAACTATATTCAGTATTCTATCCATCCTTTAAATAACATGTCACCATACGTGCGTGCTTACGGCTTACCGTCTCCACGTCATGGTGTAATTGTTATTCAATAAATTATTATTTGGATGGGTATAATAATGATGTGTAATTCATGTAAATGATAGATGTAACATGATAATTATTTTGTATATATGATATAACATATATTTATATATTATTTTAATATCAAAAGAATGATATTGTCGCTCGTGCGTACGTACGGACTACCGTCTCCACGAACGCGATGAGATTCATTCTCCATCGTATCCATTCAAGTATAATTATCATTTGATGATTTAAAAATAATGTTCAAGGACTTGATATAATTCTGGATATGAATAAGATACTTCCTATCCATAAAAAACATGGCTTACGTAACAAATAATATAAAGGAAAATGAGTAAGTTAACACCCAAAATGACGATAATACTAAGATATTATTAAAAAATCAATGTTAAAAGATCATATATGATATGATATTAATGTAAATTATTCTTGTATAATTCAATAACAATTATTTATCAATTATTCAAGAGGTTAACCTACCATCGACCAAGGAAAAAGTACAAAGTAAGGGGTTTCTTAACTCACTCTTAATTTCGTGAGAATTCCATTGTTCATCACTTAATTATTGCATGTGGTGTATGTGTACTGCCAATGATTGTATTAATTGTTTAATATACTTTAATTTATGGGTATTTACAACATCATTGTATGATCCTTCTTTCATGGGTTTATGTTTCGTATGTTACCTAATCGATAAGAGAATTTGAAATTTCAATTTCCATTTATTCAGCTTTACGCAATCTTCATTGATTATTTTACTCCGAGATTATGTGTGGAATAACTATTCATTTGCTTATGTCATAATTTCCACTCCACCTCTCTGTGGATATACTTTTGATACACATAATCACTCCATTGATAATTTCGCAAGTCATCGATATGAATTTGATAAGAGTAATTTTAACTCATTCTCCATTTATTGAGTTAAACATCCAATTCATTGTTGTTGTTTTTACAAGATTATGTATGAATATCCTTTGATTATTTTACACTGAATATCCAATCATATTTAGTGTATTTATATTTTTCACACATAACTTTGTCGTTGATTTATCCTTAACCTAAGGATACGGCCTTTATGAGAGATTTCATCTCAAATTAAATTCCATTGAGACTTCGTTGTTGTTATACAACAAATCACTTTTATGTGGTGTATATAATGTACTTTGACATAGTATATCATGAATCCCTTTATTCTCATGATATTATAATGTTTTTATTACCTCAATTATTTGTATTCATGTGTCTCTGTTTTGGTTAGAATCCCTAACTAAAAAACCATTTTTAAATGTTTTAAAGACTTATTCATATAAATATTTCTCATTAATGTCCATGTTTTAAAAATGGTTTTAAGGATTTATTTTCTATGTACATTAATGTTTTAAAATTAAAACTCCTTTTAAAAAGTATCAAAGTGGTATGTGACACTTTTATTCAAAAATCTATTTTTAAATGGCTTCTTGACAAATAGTGTGACTTTTAAATGATTTCAAGAAGAAGGGGGATATTTCTCTCTTATAGATTTGATAATTATTTTCATCTATGTCAACATACTTAATTATTATTGATTTAGGATAGTGTGATACAATACAATCATCCATATTGTATCTAATGAGTTATGATTGACTGTGGATGTGCTATTTTTATACCATTCATGGTTTGTGGTTAAAGTATTGACATTTAGTATGCTAGTTTTAATATGAATGTTTTTGTTATGTTTAAACCTGTTCATTTGAGGAATGAATTGGACTTAATAAGTGACAGGTGGATCCTTCTATAGCTCCTCAATGCATCGGTAGGTCTCATAAGAAAAAATAGTGTCTTGGCACAAGGCCTTGACAAAATCTTATTTGTAGTCTTGGAACGAGGCCTTGGCTATGTGGTTATGATAGTCTGGAATTATGCATTCCATAATTATGAAAGTGGTTATTGATATTTCATGTGATTGTTCGACTAGTAGAATATCCATTAGAATAAGTAAATGGAAATATTTCATTTTATCTTTTCCATATTATGCTGAAGTTCATGTTTAAAAGGATTTTGTTTTAGTTATAAATTTCTTAAAGTGTTTATGATTGTCTATGAAAGATTCTGCTATATTGTTATCCTTACTGAGCATTTGAGCTCACCCCTTTCAGTGTTTTATTTTTCCCAGGATGAGAAGAAGTAATTTATGAATGACCTGCAAGGATAGAATGAGGGGATATGAAGACAAGATGTTGTTTTAGTTTTTTTACCTTATGATGTAACGTAAGACTTATGAATATATCTAGTGTTTCCAATAATACTAAACTAATCATTCTTTCGAGACTTGATCCTTTGTTATCATTCCAATGTTACGTAATAATGCACTGACTCTGGGTATCTTGGGTCGGGGCGTTACAGTTGGTATCAGAGGAAGTTTAGTATAAACCTTTGAAGCTATATTTACATAAACTCTGATTAGAGCACGTAGACCTAATATGAACATTGAGGATTAGTATGGAATAACTTCCTAGAATTTTGGTATTGTAGAGATTTTGTGGGTTTTCCGAGCAATACATCCCTGTCTAGATATGAGTAGGTAGAGGCAGATTTGGCACAGATTTACCTATGGGTAAAACCCGAAAACACCGCTTTGAGCTAGACTCGAATGGGAACTGGTGCATGAAAACGGGCCTTTCTGCACTCTTGGTTACGACACTCCCGGGGGATATTCTTAGGATAATTTACATTTTCATTACAAACCAATTTGAAGTAATATATATATATAAGATGAGATTAAATGACCATGGTTAATCCTAATATGTTTCAAATTGAGAATATGGTGACATGTTAATCTCTAAATGATTTTATGACTACTGTTACTCACACAATGCTTTCTGGTTTTAGTCAATGGCTATATTCCAAGGATGTCATAGTGACTTTGAGAATGATGTACAAGGTGGGAACAGTGGTGGCTATGAGCAACAAAATGGAAAGTTGATAGGCTTAAAAGATATCGTCTTTATGCCAAATCAGTTTTCCAAAAATTTGATCAACAACATATATATTAACTAACTCCCGGACTCAACAAGAAAGAAAAAGGTGATGAATGATAAGAGCTCCAGCAATGGAGACCATAGAGAAAAGAACCCTCAATTTCCATCATGCAAGAAATGTGGTAGGAGACACCTGGGAAAGTGTCTCAATGGGACCAAGAAATGCTTTACGTGTGGGAAGGAGGGACATAAAATGAAAAATTGCCAAACTAAAATGAAGAGTACTATGGAAGAAGATAAAAATGGTCCCAATAATCCATTTACAGTAATTTTCCGTAAATTTAGGGGACCTGGCCATTACCGAAGTGAATTCCCTATTCTATAGGATATTTTCTTGGTCAAAGAAGAAGCTATGTGGAAATAAATGGTTGGAGAAATGTTTAAAAAAATTTAGTTCTACTTGTTAATGGGTTTACTTTGGAATAATTTTCTCATGTATTTGTAACCCTGCAGTTTTCCATGTGAGAATGACATTTGAAGAAGAATTATCTCTTCTCTTGTGGATATAGTTATAAATAACCATTTGGTTTTACATGATCATTGGGTTTGAGACAATTATAAGTTATTATAATTTGGGATGAAAATTCAAGGTATGAGATAAGATTTTTGGTTAAATTATGTTATGGTTATTTTGAGGAATTTATCTCATTTTGGTAATGTTATAAAACATAGTTTTTTAAAAGGAAAACACACAGACCGTGGGACAACCCGTCGCATCGGACAAAGCTGTGGGAATCGAACCCACAACCAAAGTGCAATTGGGATTTATCGCCTACCACTAGACTATGTGAAGTCCCTGGATAGTGTGACTAATTATTTTTAGTTAAATGATTTTATTGATCAATAATAAGTTTATTTGGGTTCTTATGTATTATCAAATGAATACCCTTGGTATAGGAAAATGATTTGGTGATTAAGTGATAAATGTTATTTTGGAAGATGTTCACTTTGTTGGGAACACTATATACCCAAGGAAAATAGAATACTATGGGGTTTCATTTTTGGAGTAATGGTGGATTTTTATCTACGTTTTTATTGTGGATTTATAGTGATTTGGGTTATTTATGGAAATGATTAACCTATAATAGAGAATATGTGATGAGGTTAATTACTTTTAAGTATGCCACATTAAGAGTATTTGATGTCATTTGGAGATACAATTTAACAAGGGGGACTACATAATCAAATTCTTATATGTTTTGGGTTTCAATATTAGTATGGATTATTTTGAAGGATTTTAAGGACACTTGATTATTGAGTGGTATTTATTTAACATTGGGGTATTATTGGTTTAATTTTAGAAATTAAGATTAGTGTTTATTTCTCTCATGGAATATCCTTTTGGGGGATCATTAGATCTTGTACTAACCATTTTAGTTTTGATTAATCTCTAAAGACAATGTAAATATATCGTTTATCCTGCATGGATCATGTGATTCTATAGAAGTTTATTCTAGCTCTTCAAGTGTGACCAAGTTTCCTTGAATACCCATCATCTAAAAAAATGAGTTAGTTGTGGAAATTTATTAAAGAATGAAACTCTACATAAAAAGTAAGCATATATCTTTATTTTCTTAGTCGATATCATAAATGAATTCCTCATCCTTATGTAATGTAACTTAAAACAAAAAAATGTTGTCTGTTTACTTTTCCTACTAGGAGACTAATGATTGTTTGTCCCAACACAAGTTTGTGGTTTTCTTACTGATAAATTTCTCCTGATCATGATGTCTATCCCTTTCCATCAGAACTTGACACTTAGTTTATCATCCACATCCATGTTTTGCTACCTGGAATCCTAGTATGGGTTATCTTGGGTGACCTTTAGACCCCGCTTTTTTTTAAAGTGATAGTTGTATTGACTCTTTTTTCGATGTGGGACATTCCATTCTCAGGCCCAATTTTTAATATTACGAGGACACAATTTATTGCAGGAGGGGTGAATGTAACACCCCAATCTTCCACGGTACACTTCTCTTTGAATAATATAATAGCGTGTGTTGTACGCAACACTGAGTTCAAGTACACCACGACTTACCAAACCAGCCGTTCAAAAGAGGTTATGAATTGTATTAACTAAATTTTAAATATTATATTATCCTTATAATTTTAATCCATATTATGAGTTTCTAATACATGATTTATGAAAAAAATTCATTTTTTCAGATAAAAGAAGTATTTTTCAAAAAATGAAATTTTACCGCCTTTTAGTGGCAAAGCCTTTTTCAAACAAATATTTGAAACTTTTATATAGTCAATTAGAAAAAATGAAATTCTTCTTTAGAATCAGGACATAATAATTTAGTATCAATAATGTTTTGGTGTCTTTCTGATAACTTTCATATTTGGGTGAATAGTGAAAAATAGTATATTTTAACTAAAAACAACTTTTTTAATCAAAATAATTTATATTGTTATATTATAAATTTTATTGGTTTGGAAGTATAAATAGATTATATTTTTACTATTTAATCCAATGATGTTCATTTTAAGTAATTTCACCATGAAATTGGACATAAACAAGTGTCAAACTTTTGATAATTATTATTTCATAAAAATACGCCTTTTGGTTTCGAAAGCGGGAATCAATTTTAAACTAATAAATGACACTTTTATGTTTTTAATTTGGTAAAATAGACTTCATTTTTGGATTCGGAATAAAGAAATTATACTTGGGTGAAATTTTGGTACTTTTCGGATAACTTTTATATTTTGATGAATAGTTAAAATTACTAAATTTTAACTAAAAACAACTTTTTTAATCGAAATAATTAATAGTGATAAATTACGAATTTGAGTTGTTTTAAATTATATTTAAATGATATTTTAACCATGTAATACAATCTAGGTCGTTGAACATAATTTCACATTTAAACCGAACATAAACAATTGACAATCTTTTTATAGTTATTATTTCTTAAAAACACGCTTATTGTTTTAACAACGGGAATTAATTTTAAATTAATTTCTTCCACTTCTGTGTTTTAAATTTGGAAAAACGGATTCCATATTTGGAATCTGGATGTCCAAATTGTGTAAATAGGTAACTTTTATTTTTAGACATTTTGAATAATTACTTCGGTAAATATTTTATTTACCATGGTTAAAGGGTGAATCTGGTAAATAAGGGTTAAAAAAATAATATTATAATAACACAAAATTACTCTAAAACGTGTCCTAACCTTATTGGTTGATACATTTCCGACCATGGACATCTTTGGGTAGATTTTGGGACCCCATGGTGCCACTTGTAAGTGATAGGGACACATTATTTTAATTAAGTTAAAATGAATACAAAAATGACACAAGCATATATCTTTTAGACAAACAATTTTTCATAGGGTTATATATGTTGGATTTTTGATTGTAAATATTCATTAGAAAGATAAAGATATTTACTACGTAATGATATTTTATTTATAATTTTTAGACATTAAATAATTTAATTTATTTATGACACAATGATGATGCAGTAATTACCATAAAAGTGAAAAATTAAAATAATTGATATTATAAATACCCAAATAAATATAATATGAAACCTTTAATGAATTAAAATAATTTTATCGGTTCATATGAAATGTTAGTAATGATTTAATTAACTTTTTTCTAAGTAATAATTCTGTTATGAGTTTTACAAAAATCAACTATTGAATAGTGTCAAAATTGACATAAAAGAGTTTTTAAAACAAATATTATATTATTAATTGATATTAAATTCCTAAAAATCTAAGGTTCGGCCAAGAGACTTATATCATGATATGTGTATCATTAATGGAACACATGGGGGTCTTTTGGATGTATATAGTATGTTTACTAACTATATAATATAAAAATACAAAGTGACATAGTAAATGTCAAACTAATAAACTAAGAGTTAAAACTAAAAGATAAGGTTAATATAATGACCCAAAACTGTCTAAATTCTATTGGTTGAATTTTTTTCGACCTATCCCCACCTTAAAATTTAAATAATAAACATTGGAGCAATTAAAAACCGAATATAAATTTATTATAAATTAATATTTCTAGTTTTTCCAAGGTTCCCCCTCACCCCTCTTATAAAAGGGCAGTCCCCCTTATCATTACTTAACACCTTCAAAGCCTTTTGGTTCGGCCAACCTCTGCCCAAATACTCTCTCAACTTCCCTAACTTCATCCTACAGGCCTTATTTTAGTCAGAAAGCCATGTTATAGAGCCCTTTTGATCAAATCAAAAGGAAGAACCCAAAGAAGAGGTAATGATTTCAGCACCCTTTTTTCAAGTTCCATTATTCTTCCACTTCCTCTTCCTTTGTTGTTACCATTATATAATAATAACTCTAGTATCATATATATATACGGTGATGTTATTATAAATATGGTACAACTATATTCAGTATTCTATCCATCCTTTAAATAACATGTCACCATACGTGCGTACGTACGACATACCGTCTCCATGTCATGGTGTAATTGTTATTCAACAAATTATTATTTGGTTGGGTATAATAATGATGTGTAATTAATTTAATAATAAATGTAACATGAAAATGATTCTGTATATATGATATACCATCCATTTATATATTATTTTAATATCAAAAGAATGATATTGTCCCTCGTGCGTACGTACGGACTACCGTCTCCACGAAGGTGATGAGATTCATTCTCCATCGTATCCATTAAAGTATAATTATCATTTGATGATTTAAAAATAATTATTAAGGACTTGATATCATTATGTATATGAATAATATACATCCTATCCATAACAAACATGGCTTATGTAACAATGAATATAAAGGAAAATGAGTAAGTTAACACCCAAAATGACGATAATACTAAGATATTATTAACAAATCAATGTTAAAAGATCATATATGATATCATATTAATTTAAATGATTCTTTTATAATTAAATAACAATTATTTCACCATTATACAGGAGATTATCCTACCATCGACCAACAAAAAAGTACAAAGTAAGGGGTTTCTTAACTCACTCTTAATTTTATGAGAATTCCATTGTTCACCACTTAATTATTGCATGTGGTGTATGTGTACTGCCCATGATTGTATTCATTGTGTAATATACTTTAATTTATGGGTATTTAAATCATAATTGTACGATCCTTCTTTCACGGGTGTATGTTTCGTATGTTACCAATTGATAAGGGAATTCAGAATTTCAATTTCCAATTATTCGACTTTATGCAAACTTCGTTGATTATTTTACTCTGAGATTATGTGTGGAATAACTATTCATTTGCTTATGTCATATTTTCCACTCCCCTTTTCTATGGATATACTTTTGATACACATAATAACTCCATTGATAATTTCTCATGTCATCGATAAGAATTTGATAAGAGTAATTTTAACTCATTCTCCATTTGTTGAGTTAAACATCCAATTCATCGGTGTTGTTTTTACAAGATTATGTGTGAATATACTTTGATTGTTTTACACTGAATATCCAATCATATTTATTGTATTTATATTTTTCACACATAACTATGTCGTTGATTTATCCATAACCTAAGGATACAACCTTTATGAGAGATTTCATCTCAACATAAATTCCATTGAGACTTCTTTATTTTTATACACCAAATCACTTTTATGTGGTTTATATAATTAACTTTGACATAGTATATCATGAATCCCTTTTTTCTCATGATATTACAACGTTTTGATTACCTCAATAATTTGTATTCAAGTTTCTCTCTTTTGGTTAGAATTTCTAACTAAAATACCATTTTTAAATGTTTTAAAGACTTATTCATCTAAATCTTTCTCATTAATGTCCATGTTTTAATAATGGTTTTAAGGATTTATTTATATGGATATTAAAGTTTTAAAATTAAAACTCCTTTTCAAAATTATCAAAGTGGTATGGGACACTTTGATTCAAAAATCTATTTTTAAATGGATTCTTGACAAATAGGGTGACTTTTAAATGATTTCATGAAAAAGGGGGATATTTCTCTCAAATATTTTTGATAATTATTTTCATCTATGTCAACGTCCTTAATTATTCTTGATTGAGGATAATGTGATACAATACAAACTTCCATATTATATCGAATGAGTTATGTTTGATTGTGGATGTGCTATTTTTATACCATTCATGATTTGTTGTTAAAGAATTGACATTTTGTATGCTATTTTTAATACGAATGTTTATGTTATGTTTAAACCTGTTCATATGAGGAATGCATTGGACTTAATAAGTGACGGGTGGAGCCCGCTATAGCTCCTCGATGCATCGGTAGGTCTAATGAGACAAAATAGTGTCTTGGCACAAGGCCTTGATAAAATCATATTTGTAGTCTTGGCACGGGGCCTTGGCTATGTGGTTATGATAGTCTGGAATTATGCATTCCATCATTATGAAAGTGGTTATTGATATTTCATGTGATTGTTCGACTAGTAGAATATCCAAGTGAATAAGTAAATGGAAATATTTCATTTTATCTTTGCCATATTATGCTGAGAATCAAGTTTAAAAGGCTTTTGTTTTAGTTATAAATTGCTTTAAGTGTTTATGCTTGTCTATGAAAGCTTCTGCTATATTGTTATCCTTACTGAGCATCTGATCTCACCCCTTTCAGTGTTTTATTTCTCCCAGGATGAGAAGAAGTAATTTATGAATGACCTGCAAGGATAGTATAAGGGGATATGAAGACAAGATGTTGTTTTAGTTTTTTTACCTTTTGATTTAATGTAGGACTTATGAATATATCTAGTGTTTCCAAGACTACTAAACTAATCGGTCTTTCGAAACATGATCCTTTGTGATCATGCCAATGTTATGTAATAATGCACCGACGTTGGGTATCTAGGGTCAGGGCGTTACTATTTTTACTCCCTTCAAAGGGTAGTACAAGTTTTTATCCATAATCTTATGGTGGGTGGGTCTTTTCATACTTAAACCAACACATGTGTCTTTTCCTAGATTTCATTTCCTTATTTATTTATATCTGAATTCCATTTATAGTGTACATCAGATCTTCCTCCTAATCAATGTGGTGTTAGTTTCCTGAAGGGCGTAAGATTAAGTATGGAACCTCCTCTAACTTTTTTTCTGCTTATGAAATGTATTTTTCACAATCTAATTTTTGTTATATATGTTATTCATTAAAAGAATAATCACAAGGCGATTCAAAATTACAATTTATATAATTAATTTTAAAATATTCCCTTTATATGCTAGCCTTGTGTATCTCTTATTATTCCTAAAGATCCACTTGGTATTCTTATTGTACTCCCTCTATTAAATATTTAATCTATTTAGGGATCTCTATGTGTTCTTCCACAGGTGTAATTTCTTTTTTCCTCTATATCTTCTAGGGAATATTAAGATTCATTCAATTCTAAAAATTCAAAACAGTTTTGAGTAGAAATCAATATATGCTCAATAAAATTAAATGTGTCTAAGATCCTGAATTTATCACCTCCCTAAGATCATTCATGTTGAATCTCTTCTATAATTAAAATTTCCTCTTTGAGTTTACTATCATTTGATTGATATGGGTAATCGGGATCGTCCATATTTTCTTCAAATTATACAGTTTGGATGGATTCTTCTTCATCCATTATTACATACATGTAGAGTGGGTCTAGCTCTTATATTGTGCAAGGAATGGAGGGATCTTTGTGTACCACATATTCATTCCAAAATTTATCCTAATTATGTTGATCTCCCACATGTACCTCTATAGGTAATTATTCTTCATCATGAATACACTCTAGCTCATCATGTTTAACACGAATCTTGTACAAAAAAATTGATGGGATTTTGATATTTTATCATATTTTTCCTCAACATATTGGATGAATTGATTGGGATCCACAAATGAATGATCAATGAAATTTGGTAACTCCATGTGTTCTTTATCAGGTGTAGGTCTAGGTTCTTCATCCTCTACTAAGGAATAGAATAAATTGTCTGATTCTGTATAATTAAAACTCTACAGAGTGATGTACAATTTTGTTATAATAAAATAAAAAAAGATAGAGTGTGAGAAATAATCTACTCCCAGTCCTGGTTCATATCTAATCAATTTCTTATTGGTATGTTCCTCATGGATTAGATTCTCATTATATTGATGTTTGTATTCAAGCTCCACCAACTTAAATTAAAATTCCTCCATTTTATTGGTGTCTTCCTCTAGTGGTGCTGGGTATTTTTTGTGAAATGTGTTGGTAGATCATGTAGTCCCTCATATGAATTCCATAATTCATAAAATTATTATTGATATCCCAATTGTGTCTTAGCTTACATTCCATCCTCATTTTCCTCTTCACATTAGACAAGTTTCTCATCCTCTTGTTCTGCCTCATAGTACACTAATAGTGCTTTGACATATGCAGTTATCCAATCCTTTTTTTCTTGTATATTTTTCACAATATCATCATGATCATGAAGTTCATAATTGATCTTGTGTTTTTTCAAATTCTCTTTGAAATATTGACGTGAAATATCTTCAAATGTTTTGTGAGGAATCAGGGATAACTCTTATTATGTCTTCACCACTTTTTAGTAAAACTCTAGAATGTACTCCAAGAATGCAGCTAGTTCTCGGGTCAATCCTTCAACCAATAGTTTGTCAAGGGTCACCATAAGGTCCTGGATGAGGTCCAATAATTCATCCTATAGAAAGTTTTTTCTCCATTCTTCCGTTATCTATCTAACCTAAAATCTAACATTGTATTCTATAGACAATGGGTCTTAAACTATTAGTTCTCGAACCAATGGACAATCGGAAGACCTGGAAGAGTAATAATCAATCAAATTCATCACAGGAAGAATTTTGTTTTTTAAAAATAAATTAAAAACTATAGAAAATATGAGACTATAAAAAGTGAATGATCAATTGATTTTCTCCTATGCAACAACGCCAATTTTGATACACGCCATAAATACAATATGGTCAAAAGTAATTATATTTTTTTCCTAATATATTAAAAAGGCTGGAAAAAGTCATCTAACTTGAAGAGCTTCTTAGTTTTTTAATCTATTTATTCTAAATCACATACATTTTTTATTTCTTATTATTTTACGTTTTAAGGGAAAATAATGAAAAATTTGTGGGTTTCGATTTCTTCTTTATGACAAGAAAAATTATAATTTACACTAACATGAATATCAAATGAAAATAATTTATGTAAATAAATCACTTAGTATTGGGGATCAATTTATGGTTTAATAATTATTCTCCTTTATATGATTGATTTCATTCTGAAAATACAAATATAAAATAAAAAATTTGAACTACTACACATTTTTAGAAATTTTGGAATATAATTGAATGTTAGTGGTCTCTTAGGTCAACATTGACCTTTAATTAATGTTGAGGACACTCCTTGATCTAGGAGTTCAAATCATCCAGAACCCATCTCTAATGATTCTATTTCAACAATTTTTTAGCTCAACTCCAATGTGTGATAAAATATCCAATAGAGAGATGAAAACTTGATTAAATAAAATAATAGAGATATATTGGTTGTTAATTCATTGGGGGAAGTCACCACATTAAGGACATTCACCTCAACCATGCATGACACTTAATTCTACATACAAAAAAGAAGTAATGAAAACTCATGACCACCTTCAGCTCCCCTAGGTCCATGACGTGGGGTCAACCATTGATTTGAAAAACTAATATATTACATGGTAGAGTGCATGAATGATTATAAGAAGAGGGGGAAAATAATATAAATAATGGGGGATGAAAAAAATGGAAGAACAAGGGATGAGGAGAGAGAGTAGGAAATTGAATAATAAATAAATTAATATATATATTTCTTAAATAACATTATAATTGTAATAATATTTATTATTATTATTATTAATAGAAGAATTTTTGAAAAAGACGATGGACAAATAAAGGGAAAAAATAAATTTAAATTAATATTGCTTTAATTATAATGACGAATATAATATTAAAAACAATGAAAATAACATTAATATTATTATTAATATTATTATTATTATTACATATTACATATTATTATAATTATTACTATAATAAAAAATGATAACAGAGAAGACTTATAATGCAATGGATAGAAAAAAAATTCATGGATTAATTGAATAAGTCTGATATTTAAATTCAGAAATAAAAAAATATAAAATCAATAATATTTAAAAAATGACGAAGATGAAATATCAGAGATTTTCATCCAACTACCCTTGGTGGTGATCTCATCCATGGTGCCTCTGATGGAATGTGATGAATTTGAATGATTTGTGAAGGAGGGGCTCTATTTATTTTATATGCTATAATTTCCCCACAATATATTCTACTTGTTATACCAATTAAATGGCAGATTCATGCATAAAACCCTTCCTGAAAGTTGTTCATGCATGTTTTTATCATATCTTTTCAAAATTTCATCTTATTTTTTAATGGGTAAATGAGAGTTATGACTATTGGACAATGAGAATTTATTCTCCCTAGATAGACTATCCATATTACAGGACTCTAGTTTCCCATGTATTAGTGGCCTTCCAATAGACTGATTCATGGATGTAATCCTTCATAAAGGTTTTAAATAAATTCCTTATCCATATACATGATGAATTTCAACTTTATATGGCATGAAAAGTCAGATATATAATTTAATATGTATAAAATTCCAAATATGTGAATAGTTTTCTATGCATGTTTTGTGTGCTCATTTTATTCCTCCAATTGATGGATTGAGATTGTGATCTAGTAAGAATACATGTAGCCCAATATGTATGGGAACCTAAAGAGGATTTTCAAAATTTAAATTAGTTTATAAATTTTTTTGGGTGATATAGAGAATAAAAATGAAATAGTAAAATCCCCAATTAGTCCATTTTGACAATTATGCTCAAAATTAAACAAGCTAAAAATTTTACAATTACAAATAAAATGACACTGAGGTTGGTTTAAAAGCATTTAAATTAAATTTAATATTCGGTAAAATATTAGTTCTATAAAATATCATATATTTAATTAGGTCTTTGATGAAATAATTTGAAATAGATCGGGTTTAATGATTACCTATTCTTGGGTATGCCTACTTTGAATCATTTCTTAAGGACCAATGAAATGGTGTTATATTGTTATGACCCCTCCCACCAAAGACACCACAATGGGGGGAGAGGGATAATTACACTTGATTCCTACCTCCAATAGGCCCTGGGTTTTCAACTAACAACAAGGTTGTATGAATCTCATTTAATTGGCAGTGTTACACTTTATTTGAGAACGAAATTGGGATATGTAATAGATCATCCAAAAATTAACACCATGACATATATAAAAGAAATCCAAAATCAATTCAACATAAATTTGTAAAATAGAACTATTACAGATTTAAAAGTCTCTAAAATAAAATACAAATATTATTGTAAGCGGTGACACAACAAAAGTTAGAATCCAAGCTAGTATGTTCCAACACTGTCTATAAAATCTTCCTGGGAACCCGAAAGAAGTATTATATACGTAGGGTGAGTATAGAAATATACTCAATATGAAAACAAAATTCTATCATGAACATATGGTAGAAGAAAATGAATTCTCTTTTGAGAAAACAACCAAACTGAATGGCACATAGAATGGTATACTGATGATCCCAACCTCACTAATACACACTAACCACATAATGAATTTCAAATAATATAGTAAAAAAACAATGATGATAGGATAAACCGCACAACTTTCACACTAATTAGACAGTATCACACCCTCAGGGAAGAAATCAATGTTCCCCAACATTTTTATAATATACCACAACATATACCACCGACACACATCTGGACCTTACAACACATAACACCTGCACACACCAGGGACTCACAATGAATCACACACACACACACACCTGGGCCACACAAGGAATCACGCGAACACAAACCATAGCATCACAATACATCCATCTAACGGAAACATGGTCCTAAAAACCATATCCCACTCTCTAAACACCAGGTATTGCAATCTACATCCTTCCAGAAGACATAAGCGACTCACAAAACACTTCCCACCCGCAGACACCCAGTTCTCGCAAACCACATCCCACCCATAGAAACATGTTCCACAAACCACAATTCATATTGAAGACACTTGAGAAAGCACACCACATATTATCCTGAGACACAATGGAAATAACAACATACATGCACCCACATAGTCCTCACAAACCACAACCTGCCTGCAGAATCTTTGGCTCCCACCAACTAGAATAGAGAGTGGGGAAGAGAAGGTGTCTAACCATATATCCTCTAATCGGGATGTTTCAGAATGACACCATCCCTGATTAAAATGGGGGTCTATAGTACATAACGATAAACTATGGTGGGGGGATATAGAAATCACGATGAAAATATAAGTAAATATATAAATGACACAAAAATCTCTGACCCAACCTATGTGTTCCCAAACAAACAACCATATCACCGCACCACCACCTTGTTGCTACCTCTAAATGCACAAAACCACAAAATAATCTACCAAACCCATCCTAATATCCAAACCAATTCATCAAATTAATCAAAATTATTCATTAAAGTATTCATTTATACATAAAATCACTATGTGGGAAACTACTAAGTTGAATACACAACAAAAAACACATCAAAAGTCATTCATAAAAAATGAACCATGGTTAATTAACCCACATCACATCTATTCATTAGTCATTTCCCTGACATGATACTTCATAGATAGATCTATGAATATGAGTTGAATCTTTCTACATGATACTAATAGAGAAAATCATAGTGTATTACATGTACCATGAACCGCCATCATTCATAAAAGTCATCCCTTGCAATTTATATGCCCAACCAAGTCCAACAACACACAAAAACAAAACCATTTTAATAGCCCTTACTTACAACACGTTTCACCCTTCCAACAATCAATCAAGCTCTCAACCTGATATTCCTATACACCACACAAGCCATCCCACAACAAAAAACCATGCTCAAAACATCATCATCATAGGAACCATGGAAAAACATTATTTCATATTTAATAATGCATAACTTATTTAAATCCACTTGTTAATTTAGGGGTTATCATAGAAACATTATAATCCTGGAGAATCCATTCAATAGTCGAATAAATGGAATTAACAAATTTTCTTATATGAGTGCCCAACAGAAGACAAACTATATGAATTCTATAATTTTTTTAGTAAGAATACAAGGTCCCCAATGACGATGATTTTTAGGTGGTCCTAATGCTCAAGGAATCACAATATCAAAAACATAATCAATATTTAAAATCAAGAAATAAAACAACCATTTACCCCTATATTTTCATTAATCGATTCTTTTTCTTCAATTAGGCATGAAAAAAATGATTTTTATTTGAACTGAATAAAAAACCCTCCAAAATGATGAAAAAAAGGATTAACGAATAAAATAATACATTAAAGGGGTTTCAATGTTCTTCTCATGAGAAAATATCATGTAATGGACCTCCGATCACTGATCCCTCTAGATCTGCAATAATATGAGGATGTTGTTACACCTCTACATCAATAGAAAACTAAAGAGAATCCCATTAGAACCCTTGGATAACATCCTCTATGACAAGAGAAGAAGAAAAATGGGGAAAGTAGATCAACCTTGAAGAAACCACATGATAGTAGAGAGAACATACCTTATATCAATGGCATATTGCTACTAATTGATTGAGGAAATCCAGGGATCAATCCTTGGTGACAGAATCCTCAAAACACCAAATATCGGTCGACAGGTCTCCTGAGGTCGGGGGAGAATCAATGTAGCTATATGGTTTGAAAACCTGAGTAGCTATAAAATACATAAATCATTACTACAATGGGGTATTACACTGCATGTAATACCCTTTTACATTGTGTAATGCCTCAGGGTTGGTTTCCTCCAAAATAACTAAAACCTATCCATTTATTTTATTTTTCAAACCATAAAACATTAAACACTATTAACCACCTAGAAAATGTCCTAAATATAGTCTTCATGCTGTGTATTCCACTTACACAACTTGTAAGCCCTTCTACCGCTTTGCTTCACTCCCAGCTCCTACGAAACTCTCAGAACCTTCTCCAAAAATCTCCAACAACCAAATATAGAAAATGTAGTAGACCTGGAAGATACAAACTATTATGTCAAATACCTCTCAAATGATTCTCTTCCTCAATAATCCATAACCATCCTGGATGAAAATGAGATGAAGTGTTTGATCATACATTCCTCGAGATACTTCGCATAGATCTTCATATACTTGAAACACTGCTATCATAAAAAGATCAATGTTCAAGGATAAATCATACTAATTCAATAAAAAGAAGTAGTCTGAACATCTATATCCCATAAATTCTCTTCTAAAATACACAACCATGCCCTATCAAATCAACCCAACTGACCAAAAAACACTCCATAAAACACAAAAACCACACCATCTGAACACAAGAATCGGGGAATTATATCCTCCATATCAAGAGACAATCCACTTTGTGAGGAACTGAATCTCCTTCTTGGGTGTAATTACCTCAGTGTTAATGTTTCTATATTAGGAATCAATTCATCCCCTGTTGACATGTCAAGACTCTATCAAAAATTACACCACACACATCACAAACAAGGTTAAAAAACTCCTCTCTTACAAATCAGGGGTCAAAAATCACATAAAAAGTAAAATAGAGAAAAATAAATCTTAAATAAAAACTATAGTTATTTGGTATGCATCTATGTTTCCCACACTGAATTACTCTTATCCTTTAAACCATGACTCCACAACACACGAACCAATGAGATAGTCCATCCACACAACACCTTCTTTAATTGATTATGGATCACCACTGGTTGTTCCATAAAAATCACATCATCATCAAAATCCAACCCCCCTCGTGCATGGAAATTGGAGTCATTGTGAATATACCAATTATGATAAGAGACGTGGAAGACACCGTGGATCCTTTCCTATCACGCCGGAAATGATAACTCGTATTCCACCTCATAAACTTGCCCCAACACAGCAAGGGTCCAATGAATATGGTTGAAAGCTTACTTCCTCTTACAAACCCGAAAATCACATGTTGATGATAAATTATAAAGAACACATTGTACACAACCACGAACTCCAATGGAATGCTCCTGCGAATGGAATAAGTCATCTTTTGGTCCTGCACAACTTTCATCCTCTCATGAACATGCAAAACCTTATATATCTTTCTCTATATCACATTTGAACCAAGAAAAACTATCTGCCCAACCACTGTCCAGTACAAATGAGAATACATTGACTACCATAATATTCCATAAATAGAGATATGCCAATAGAATTTTGATGGATATAATTAAATGATAATTCCATCATGGTATGATGTTGTTCCCAAGATCCACCATTGTCCAAGATGCAAGACAACAACATATCCTCCAATGTTGGGATAGTCCACTAAATCTACCCATCTGTCTAAGGGTGGAAGGCAGTGGTAAGGAACAACAAGGAGCCAAAATCAGGCAGTAAATCCCTAAAGACATGTTACATAAATTGCATATACTGATCTGAGACAATAGACCTTGGTACTCCAGGCAACCGTACCACCTCAATGACATACCTCATGGCCAAGGCATCCATTGTTCCCAACTCCAAGATCGTAAAGTAGTTGGATGATTATATCAACGGATCCACTATAACATATATAGAATAATAACCACCCAAATCTTGAGGTAACCCTTTGATGCCTCCAATTTAGACTTTATATTATTTCCACATGGGATCATCAAAGGGCTGCAAAAAACAATCAATAACACAATGCTTGGCTTTTACCTTCTAGAAAATCACGAACATTTCCACAAACTCTACCACTTCCTCTTATATCATGGGAAACAAAACTAAATATTTAATCCACAATACATGTTGGAAACTCATGGATGAACCACCAATGGTTAGATTTGAACGTCATGACTAAATCTATTGTGCAATGTTACCGAAAAAAATGTCCCACAAAACAACTTTTCATTCCGACCTTCATCCATCAACCCCTTTTGAGAATCATCATGTACTATACAACCATGCAACACCTCTTCCCCTATGTATCCCCACTAAGACTCTAACACTTTCTACATTAGAGAGGATGACATGGTCATATGAAACAAATTACCCTCACCTCCATCCACTCTCACATATAAGTGAAAGGTTTCTAACTCCACAATCTCTCTCCATGAATCCACATATTCCCAATCAACCTCATTCACTGACTTACATCTCATTCCATCGTCCATGACATTATCCTTTCCTAAGGTGGATGATATCTCAAAATCATAGTTATGATGAATCTATATCCACATATGTTGTCGTAGATTCAGATCGTGATGGGAAAAGATATTCCTCATGAAATTATGATTCGTGAAGAATATAAAACGCTCCCTAATGAGGTAATACCCCGACAACATTAGCGCGAAAAAAACTGTAACCAACTCCAAATCATGGTTGGAATTTTTATGCCTGTGGGGACATAAGAGACTACACTAATAATAAATCAATTATCATTGTTTCATTGGCATGCATCCCAATAGTAGATGACAAGAATCACAAAATACCAAAAAACCATTAATTAATAAACTGGAGAAATGCTGCACTAACCAATATCCCATTTAGGTAACACAACACTACTTGGATAGCCCACTCCACAAAAAATCATTGTCATACCAAGTCAGAGCTACAAACAGGGCTAAAAATCATGAGAAATCAGGTACAAAACTCTGATAATAGCAATAAAATCAAAGATACCATGATCCAATTCAACATTCATGGGTGATACCTAAGAAATAATTTCTTAAACCATTGATGGGTCACCTAACACACCTTTCTGAGAAACTAAATTCCTGATAAAATTTACCTATAATTTCAATAAAATGAACTTTTACAACATTTCATATAGATATTTGCGTCAAAAAACTAGCAAGACAGTTTGGATATGCTATGCATGCGCATCTTATGACTTCATGTGGATCATGATAACATCAATGAATAAGATGAAAAACTAGTCCTAGAACTCACGAAAGACTATTCTCATGAGCCCCATGAACATCGATTGTTCATTTGTAACATCGTATGTCATAACTATAATGTCGAAGTTCTCATACATTTATCTAAAAGCAGCCTTTGGGATATCACACTCCCTTACCCTCAACTTGGGATATGCAGACAACAGATCGGTCATAGAAAACCATCTCACCACTCACATATGATAAAAATATCATCTATCCTTGTTAGATGGTAATACTTATTTTGCATTACATGATTAATCCTATGGTAATCTATGAATAATTTCATGTGTATGTATGTCTTATTGTCTCCACAATGTGATGATATTCATTTCCATGTTCACCATTCAATGATAATTATGAAAATAAATATTATTATTAAGTATGTAATATATGTCCCAATAATGCTAAATGAAATTTATATAAACATACTTACATATATATATATGTTTTTTTGTGTCTGTTTTTGTATTTACATATTTCATATCCTCTTACTTCCGTTCAATACAATATTAAAATAGAAACACCGTTTTTGCATACTTGTGGCCGACCGTCTCCATAAATGGTGTTTTCCATTTCATATATATATATATATATATTATACATATTTATTTTCTGAATATATTTGATACATAAATAATTATTTTTATTATGGATGAAATTAAATCCTCATATAATTGATACAATCAAGAATTACATGTTAAAACAAGTACGATAAAGAAAGTTATTATTACATGAAATGTTATTTTAACATGGAAGTTATTACTAGATGAGTAGTATAAATTCATATATGAATAAAGTATGATATCATAAATATGAATATGGTTCATGTATAGTTTTATAACAAACTATGGTCATTATAGAGGTTGTTTATTGTACCATCGAAAAAATGGAATTTACAAGGTAAGGGATAATTTTGAAATCTCATTATTATCTGAGATTGTTTATGTGTAAGTTTCATCCGGGACAGATTTATCATCCATGTCCGTGTTACATAAAAATGTTTAAAAAAGAATATTTTAGGGTTATATTTAAGGGATTATTTAACTAGATCATTAATTTATATGTTTTAATGAAAAAATTTCTAAATCTTTTTATTAATTTCCATTTTTTCAAAATGATTTTAAGGGTTTGTTTACGTGAAGATGATTATTTTAATGAATTAATTTATTTGAAAAGTTTCAATGTTATATGGAACATTTTGATTCAAAAATATCATTTAAATTTCTTCCTTTATAAATTTCATGACATTTAAATGATTTTATGAAAAGGAGAATTTCTCTCGAAGAGTTTTATTGATTATTTTCAACTATGACGACATCATTTACTAGATATTATTCTTCATTGATGTTGATTTATTATAATAAAATATTCTATATTTTATTGAAAGACTTATGATATGTTTGCCTATGGATGTGATGTTTTTATACCCTTAGTGGTTTATGGTTATAGTATTAACATTTCTCATTATTGTTTTAATACGAATGTTTATGTTATGTTTCAAGCATTTCATATGAGGAACACATTGGACTTAGGAAATTGACTGGAGGGACCCTCTATTGCCCATCGATGCATCGATAGGTCTCATGAGACAAATTTGTGTCTTGGCATGTGGACTTGACAAAAAATTTATATGTAGTCTTAGCATGTAGCCTTGACTATGTGGTTATGATGTCTTGTATTATGCATTCCCCAATTATGAGCATAATTATTACATGTGATTATTCGACTAGTAGAATATCCATGTGCATGTTTAAATGATAATATTTGAATTATTTAGAGAATAAATATTTTCATTTTTACGATTAAAAGGATGATGTTTTTACTATATATATTCCCATAAAAGTTTATAGATTCCGCTGAATTTTAAAACACTCACTCAACATCTCAGCTCACCCCATTCTTAGGTTTTAATTTCCCAAGATTTTAATAAGTGTATTATGATAGATATGTATTTTTAAGATATGTAAATAATTGAGTTCTCAAAGGATTATTTATAATTTTTTTTATTCTAGAAAGTGTAATGTAATGTTCATGTATGTAATCTATTTTCCAAGACTTCTAAACTGATCAGTGATTTGGGACTTGATTCATTGTAATCATGCCAATGTTATGTAATAATGCCGCAACATTGTGAGAATGGGGTTGGGGGGTTACATCAACACCCACTTTGTTCATAATAACAAGTAAAACTCATTGAAATATCATAATTAAAACCATTATAAATAACACAGGAAGGGAAACATAAGACTTTGTGAACTCATCTACTCAGTTTGGTTAAATAATTGAGGTATCCAACAACACACAATGTATTGGAAGGACATATAACACTAGAACCACCAATAAGATTATTATAATATTTTTGCATATGTTCCATAAGAATATAAATCATTCAACATATATAATATCCTGTGGAATGAAATCCCATTTCATAATTATTTCATCATTTCTTTATAGCATTACTATTTGAAAATATAATTATTTCACAAAATTATTATTTCTAACACCCTGATATTCTTTGAAATATTATTTTAAAGTGAATATAATCTTTTAAATATTTTTCATTACTTGTTTCATTGATTTTATCTTGTGTAAAATGAAATAATGAGTTTAAACAGAAAAATTCATTTTATTAAAATATTGTTACATGATAGGTATCAACTGGATATTGGAATGAATGGTATAAATATTCATAAATATGTAATGAATATATATTGCTTAGATATATATATTAAATTAATTATTTACCCATCAGTTAATTTAAATTGAAAAATGAAAAATATTCCAAAATGAGGATGTCTTTTGTGAAAAAAATTTATTCAATAAAAAATATTCCTCAATAAATTAAACAAGCCAATTTTAGTAAATGAATTTAATGAAATATATATAGTATATATTCAATCTACTATTTAATGTTAAACTTTATTATTTTCTAGATAATATATATGAATAAACCTAATTCTATACGTAAAATTGTATTATTATAATAAATAATTTTAATGACTTTTACGCGTATATATTAAAATTAAGTTTTAAAAAATTAAATTTTTATATCGAATAAATAAATTTATAAATAAAAATTGGCATGTTTAGATTATATTATGGTTAATTTTTGATAATTTTCAAAAAATAGTAATTTAATGATGAATAATTTAAAATAATAGATTTTAATTCAAAAAAAACAATTTGATTAAATTATTTATAAAGATAAATTATTTTTAAAATTGTATTCAAATAACATTAATTAAATTATATGTCTTTGAATCCAATTTAGTTTATTATAATGTTTTTCATATTAATTAATGATATTAAAATTTTATAAAATTTTGTGCTTTCACACTTCAAAAATAATCTTTCATATCCCTTCAATGAGATTTTTTTTAATGAAAATTAGCCAATTTTTTTAATTGAATTTGTAAAATATATATTCCCTATCTTGAATCGCCATATTTTATATTTTCTAATAATTTATTTTTAAATTTGTATTATAATGAATAGTGAAAAAAATAAAAATTAATTACCATGGTTAAAAGGGGAATTGGTTTGCTGAGGGTTATACTAAATTGGTTAGGGTTAAAATGATCAAAAAAAAATTCTAAAATTTATTTTCTTTAGAAATTATGAAATAATATTTTTTAGAATATATAATACTCCATTTTGGAAGCTTTTTTAATGTTAAAAATGTGGGTACTCGTTTTTATTTCCAGAACCTAAATGTGTACCACCAACCTCAAATATAAAAGGAAAAACAGCTTATCTAAACATCACAACACAAACACATTTTAGTTCAAAAAATTAGTTTTGAAATAATTTCCCAAATACCCCATATAATACTATAAGTCTTTTTTAGCTATAAATGTATCTGAGGGAGAATATCGGTACCTGAAGAAGAGGTGGTTTGAATGTGTATGAAGGTAGTCAAGACATCAGGTAATTTATTTTCATCTCACATATATTTTATATGAGATACAAGACATATTAACCGCATTTATCTTTTATGTGGTATATAAAATTCCAATGATTTTTTGGTTTATATCCTAAAAATAAAAGGGATTTACATATCAATTTTGGGATCACTATTTTTTGGGGTTTTCAGTTTGTGATTAAACAAATCACTAAGGTGTTTTGTCACAATTTCTCTTCATTGGGGTGGAAATTAGGTTATGTACTTACTTTGTTTTATTAGTTGTGCATAAAATACCTTTGACATCTTATATTTAGAATATCCAAATTTCAATGATCTTCTATATTCCCATTAATATTATCATTTTTTGTGTTTTACAATTCATGATTACCAAAGTGGGAAGAGTTTTATGTCATAATCTTATTATTTATAGGGATTGTTTTTTATTATGAATCCAATGATGAAAAATTATGATCTATATACCAATGAACTCATGATTTATCTTCTTAAAAGTTTATTTATATCTATTACATTTTCCATTCATTTTCACCTCTCTATGTACTCATGAGTTCAAAATGATGTTTTTACCACAAATAATATTTATTTCTCTGTTGTTTAATTTTTTTCCAAACTAATTTTTTCTATGAATTTTTTCAAATGTTTTTAACAATATTTTCAAATTATTTAAAATATAATTTTTACTCATGTTTGAATTTTTATACAAAACAAATCATGGAATCTTTATTTCAATTTCAAAACAATGCCCATATTTCATTGAATGAAAATGATAAAGGAATATTTTAATTATTTTATATATAAATAACCAAATTTTCCATCATTATGAACTATATATAATTTAATGATTCCATATGATGTTTTCATGTTTATTTTCAGAAAAAATAATTTTTAAATTTTTATTATAAGTTGTTATTTTTACAAATTTATATTCAAAGAAATGTTATTTTTCTCAAGATTTTTTCAAGCTGATCTTTCAAAATAATTATATGTCTATGATTATAACAAATGATGTAACTTATGCTATTTTGGGAGAGGAACAAAGGATATCGTTCATATTTTTAAAAAAATTATCTTTAATAGATATTTACGAAACTGACTTATCTTCTGAATGTTATACTATGATAAAATTATTATGAAATCCACTTCTTTTTCTATAGGTTATGATATGATTTAATGTTGAAATGAGTATGATTCATATATCTTTCACATAATTTATTATATGATACAATTTTTATTAAACCAATTTAATTTCATGGGATATAATATGATGAATTTTTTATGATCAAATGGCGTACATACACATGATTTTTATTATGTGATGGATGGAAAAATTACTCTCTCATTTTTAATTGGTAAATTCAGATAACGCATGAGTAAATATGTTATACATGATCAGGACTACATGTTCACAATTTTATACATGAATATGATTACATGTTCGCAATTTTATACATAAACTGAGATACATGTTCAGAATATTATTCAAAAACTAGATTACATCTACACAATGTTATGCATAAACCCATATTTGGTTTCTATAATGAGTTTCATAGACCTTTTTTCATATCCATAATTTAATTAAATATCACTATTTCCTATCCTTAATGAAATGAGTGAACCTGTGTCTATTTATATGTTATTAATCTATTATAATCATACATGCATACCACAAATCAATGTACTAGGATGATGTTATCCACTAATGGATCATGTTATTTCACTACAAAATGATCTATGTTTTATGAACTTCTAATCTTTATTTCATAACACAATATTAGACCCATTAATATGTAATTTCTGGTTTCCAAATATTATATTCATGTTCTCATATCCCTAGGATGATACTATGGCTGAAAATATCCCTTATTTACAGTTAACAATTATATGATCTCACCCTTTCTTATGTTTCCATCTATTGGTTTTGAAGAATGTTTTAAATTAGGTAATTGTTGTAAAATGTAATAATTGGTAGTATCTCTAGCAGTGATATTGAATATAATTTTCAATTTTAGGATATTTTGTATATAGTTTCAAAATACACTAAACTATTAGGTTTCACATACATCTTTTTGGGTAATTTATTAAGAATTAATTTAGAAATATATAATATCTATAAATAATAATCATGGGTCACTATAGTTGATATCAGATGACAAGATTAGAAAATATTTAGAATTTAGAATGACAGAATTTTATTGATATCCCAAGGGATATTTATAATTGTATGTTGATGAATTTATCGCTGGATAATTATAAGGACGACTCTATTTATAAGGAAATATACTGGAATCTTGGTTTCATATAGAAATTGCATTCCAAGATACTAAATACAAGTTTGGATAATATAATTGTATGTCGCTCTAGAATAGATTTAATAAGGGGTAATAACATTGAAAAGGGATAAATCAAATGAAATTGGTAATTAGTTGGTTCATGATACAGGCATTTATACACACCTACTTAGACACTCTCAGAGTATGTTATTGGAAAATTCCCAAACACATTATGAAGATTCATGAAAGATTTAATGATATGCTAAATATAAATGACCAATTAAAAAGAAAATGTGTCATAGATTAAAAATAGTGTTACAAGATATATACATATTATAAGTGTTTTTTTATGATTATGTGGTTTTTTGCTATGATTATTCCCACACATTAATTTTTGGTTTTAGGAAATGGCAGGAACCAGAAGAAATTGGCCTAAATAGAATGTGAGGGATAATTTAGTGATGAGTAGCCAAATCGGATGATTACTAGAGTTAGGGGTATTAGGATTATATCAAATCAGTTAACATGGAACATGATTAATAATTTTCACCTTAACCAAATATTATATTCAACAATGGAGAGAAGGATCGAGATTGTGAATTTGTTAGGAAGTGGGGACCATGGAGAAAAACACTTTTTGCTTCATATATGTTAGGAATGTTGAAAGAAACACTCTAGAAAATATCAAATATGCATGAGAATATTTTTTAACTGTGGAAAATTATGACACAAATAATGCATCTATAATAAACAAATGAAATGTTGGGTTAATAGAGTTGATGAGAATAATAATATCCATAAGGTATCATCAAATCCTTAATGTTTTTTCAATGTAATGTATGGGTATTATGAAAATAAATGTATTGAAGGGAAATCTGATAAAGTGAGACAATATGGTTTTATGAGTAATGGTTATATTGATTGCAATTAATTTATTAAAAATGACTAATGAAAAGAAAGAAGTGTTATGTAATAATATGATGATGCCGACATTATGGTTTGAGAAGAATGTGGGATGATTGAAGTTAATATATGTCAGTATTAAATAATTGTATAATATGAATCATAAAATATATATGTATTATTTTGTAAAAGATTTTTAATAGGGATTTGAGAAAAAAAATGTTAAATGGTACTAATGGACTAGAAAAGTAATTTATTGGCATTGTGATATTTTCATTAAGGGATGATAACCCTTAATAAGTTCTATTTTTCAGATAATTATATTGGATATGAATAATTAAATTGTTTACTAATAATTAAATTTTAACAAATTAATTATTTTTTGAAAAATCAGTTTATGATATTATTTTTGGAATTTAAAAAATTACTGGATTTATGGAATATATCTAATAATTTTTTATTAATGTAAGTAATGGGGAAGAATATATGGTTTTAATATGGTTTTATGGAAATTAATTTTATTAACAAGTTTTATGAGAATATATGATAATGCTATTCATGTTCTTTGTATGTGATAAAAAAGATCTAATTTTTTGATATAAGGGAAATTAATGTTAAGTAGCTTTTGAGAAATTTAGTGACCTTATTTATAAATTTTTAATTTTGGAATGTAAATACTATTATCTAAAAAGAGTCTGATCTATGATGATCTTTGTATGGTGTTTTAGATATTAATATATTTATTTACCATATTGATATCTATCCATATAGGATAACTATTTTTTAAATATTCCTAAAATAGAGTTTTAAGGACTGAATTATCATTCTATTAATGATCTTATTTAGTATTGATGAAATCAAAAAAAATCATCTCTGGAATTAAGAGATGATGTTGGAATTTATCAAGGCACAACCAACACATGAGATTGCTCTTATTGAACAAAATTAAATCAACTGTGAATATTATATCATTAAAATCCCAAAAAATAAGGAAAATGATCGTGAAATATAATATTACCCTATTACCATTATTTTTATGAAATAAATAAACTTTTTTGGGCCTCATTTGTTTATGGATTTATGTCGATTAAATTTAACTAGACCGTGTCCTCTATCACTATCTATCTATATTTGGTTATTATTTTATAATTTTATTTCCATGTTTTCAATTTTGACCATTGTTCTCCATTTTGGAAGCCTATTAAATTCAATTCCAATTGAAATTTTCAAAAATCATTCCATTATTCTACTTGATTTTTAATAACCCATATTTATATTGTGGGTTTTTATAAAGGGGATATTTAAATTATAGTCTTTTGGTGGTTGATATGAATTTTGAAAGAGAATTTTTTTTTTCAGAGGAGTGTAGTGTAACACCCATAGTTTTTGAAAAATATTATTTTTCAATGAATTTAATCATCATCATTATATATTTATTTTAAAAAAGTACCAATAAGGTAAATAAAATGACAGTGTATGAAGAATAAAAACTTGACCAATCCAAATTAGGGTGGTCTAAAATGGTGAAGCCTGAGAGCGTCACCTAAAATCAGGTTCACCCCATCACGAGGAAGGTTGTGATTATTGTGATAGAGTGTAACATTTGTAGCCATATTTAATATGGAAGATAGAAAATATTTTATCTCATTTCCTTCTCTCTAGGATTGTAAATTGTTTTCATTATTTCATATTAGGACCATTCACCTACAAACAATATTAGAAATTGACCATGGGGTGAAATGAGTGTTATTCAAGGAATTTAAAATGATGACAGAATCCATTTCAATGGCCATAATACTAACCTCCCTTTGAATACAGATATGATGAACCATGAGCATAACCAATGCCTCTAATTTGAGGTATTCTCCTACCCCAAAGCATGTTGACAAAGATGTGATGAATGATTTGGAGGGGTCACTGACTACACCACAACCATGAGTCAAGAACATAGAAAAAGAACCATCCATGTTGATCATGGAGAAAGAATCATGCAATTTCTATCATACCTAGTGTCCCTACAGAGAACCACGAGTAGAGTAGGGAGGATAAATACTATTGAGAAGCGATCTCAAGGTGGGGGATTCCTTCAATTTCATTATCGATCAGGTTAAATCTAGAAGAAATTTTTTATCCATGATAGCCACCATCCTCCCTGCACAGACACTTACCTCAAACCGAACATTGTTTCTTATGTGCTAAAGAATCCATCACCCTGTACGAAAAACTAGGGCCCTATACTTACTGTCAGGTCCCAAATATTTTGATCCCTAGAACCACATATGAAGAAAGGACATGTCCATATTTCCAATGAAGTGAATACCTGTAATGTCGCAGGAAGAATTCCAAATGGTGCATCCCCATTCTATCATTTTGAAAATTTGATTCATGATTTCCTCACTCTAATCCTCACAGCATGAGAATCTAGATTCTATATTGTTGTCTAGACATTTAACATTCTCAACCGTGGTTAGAGCCTAAATCCTCCGAAAAGAGAATTTATCTTTTTCAGTGCCTCATTTCACCATAGAATGTGACCCCATGTATCATACTAGTGTGAGTGTGTACATATTTTTCTGTAGTCTTTCATTGAAATGATCCTCAACAAGAATTAGTAAATACAAATCAGTCCTAATCATCACTATCATCAATAAAATCATAAAGAACTTGTTGATCAGTGCCTAGGACTTCATAAATTTGTATTAAATTCTTTCTGGCCTTCCAAAAGGTATGGTCAATTTCTAGATTGCATGGAAACCCTAACTCAACTATTTAACATTCACCTTATATGTTATTTGTCCAAGATATAAGAATAAATCGAATTTTATACTTAAAAATTGTATTTTTCTAAAAAACTATTATTTCGCCTTTTTCTGCACATATTTTGAAAAAAAATTTGATACATTTAGAAAATTTATTGGAAAAAATAATGTTCATTTTAGAAATCAACTTGTATAAATTATCTGGAGTTAATTTTAATTAAGTTAACAAAAATGGAATTTATTTAAGAATACTTAAAAGTATAGAATTTTAATTGAAAACGTCTTCTTAGTTTAAATTATTTATATAGAGAAATTATATTTTAAATTAATTTAATATAAAATAATACAAATTATACTTATATATTAATAAAATTTATTTCATTTTAATCCTTTTCATATTGGATTTTTAAATATAAAAATTTTAAACATTTGATTGTTTTCTTTTTGAAAACACACCCTCTCGTCACCTTTGCGGGAATAATTTTCAAATAAAATTTCACACTTTTCCGAATTAAATTTTTAAAAATGGATTCAATATTTAGAATCATTATAATTTATTTTACCACATAAGTTATATTTAATTCTCATTGACAATTTATTTTGAATATAGTAAAACTATTTATCTTGGTTAAAGTAAAATGGGTTTAATGTGGGATAAAATAAAAAGATAATGGTCAAATGGCCTAAAAATTTATATAAAATCTATTATCTGGAAATATTTATACCATATCATTTATAAGGCTCATGATTACACATTTTTGGAAATATTTTGTGTGATGACTGGTGGTAAAAAAAATTTCTTTTAAAAAATAACAAGTATACCACTCACCTCACTTATCAACAGCCACCCCTCTGATATCCTCTTTACTCTACAAAATATTTTGATTTATCCAATATATACCTAATTTACATAAAACAATTTCTCCTCTAATACAAGATTAATTCTTTTTGGAAGAAATCCTACCTCTTAAGAATTTTACTACAAACCTTAATAGTTTATCCAATGAATAAGTGTTTCGAATGTGTATAATGGATGTAGACAATTTAGTTAAGGGATTTCCATCTAACACTGATTTCCTATGAGACTAAATGAAAAACATGTGTTTATTATATGTGTTTTATATAATACCAATGAAATCATTTTATGAGGTTTATACTAGAAATTAAAAGTATTTACATATCTACATTAGGATCTCTCTTTCTTGGGGTTTACGACTCAAGATTTAACAAATCAATAAGGTATTTTTGTCTCAATATTCCATCAATAGTATATAATTGATGTTATCAACCTATCTTGTTATATGTGGTGTATATTTTCCCCAATGACATGGTATACCATAAATATTATTTTTTTATTATATCTATTTTTTATAAAGTTATTTTTTTCATTGGGATTACAATTCAATGTTACAAAATTAGGAATTTGTATATATTAACATTTTATTATTTATAACATTTATTTATGATAATAATTCCAATGATGAGAAATTATTATTTTTCTCCCATGAAATTATTAAATTTTTATATCCTACGGATATTTTGGGAGAATAACATTTTTGATATATTTTCATTTCATTATGTGATCAATATATCAAAATAATGTTCTCAAGAAAAAATATCTTAATTTCTATATTAGGTCAAAAACCAATATTCTTATAAAACCATGACTCGAAAAAATATTTTAAAAAATATTTTCGAACATAAAAAAATGAATTATTAAGGATATTTTAAACCATGATTGATTTTTTCCAAAAATAAATAAATCGTTAATTCATTTTATATGTAATGAATTTATGGATTTAACTAATAATGTGAATGTAATCCTTATTTTAATGTGTAATCTAAGAAATGAATTATCTACCATCATGAAAAATATCTTTTTTAAATATTACATAATATTTTTACAAGGTTATTTTGAAAAAAAAAATTATTTCAGAAATGTTTTATGAAATTTTAGTTTTAAACAGTGATTTTCGAAGAAAATATATTTTTAGCATGAAATTTTCCAAGTGATATTTAAAATTAATTCACAATATAATATGATATTCATTAATGTAATGTATGCCATGATGGGAGTATAAACTAATGATATCATTCTTAGTTTTTTTTTCTGAATTCATTCTTATAAAAATATGTTTCTGAAACTATTTTCTCTTATTTGGGTTATTCCATGATTAATTTCTTATGAACACATATTTTTTAAATGGCTAATGTTGTTGTGAAATAATCAAACTATTATGAATCCATTAAAATTTCGCTAATTTTGTGTAAAATGAATTGTTTTTGAAATTAATTTCATTTCATGGGAAATGATATGATTATTTTTTTATGGTCTTGTGGAACACATATATACGATTATCATTTTTTGGATTGTGAGACATATATATCCCAAAAATTCATTAGGTAAATACAGATAAACCATCATTAAATATGATATGTGTGGAAAATATTACATGTTTATATTGTTATGGATGTACCTGATTACATGCGCCTAATTAAATGTATAAACCATATTACATGTTTACAGTGTTATGTATGAACCTGATTATATGGTCACAATATTAGGAGTTGACCTATATATTTTGTACATAATTCTATTCACAAACCTAGTAGCATGTTCAAATTATTATCTAAGAGCTCGATTTCATGTCCTTAATATATTGATTGAAACATTATTTATTTATACATGTTCACAATTTCAGGATCTTATGTGTATACCATCAATCTATATTTTAAGACATTGTTATGCTCTTGTGATTCTCATTACTTTATTAACATATGATTATTGGGTTATAAACTTCCAATATTTATGGAATGACTAAATATTATGATCTTTGATAAGTAGGGTATGGTTTTTAAATGTAATTCTCATATTATCATACCCTTATGTTAATGTTATGCTTACGTTTCTCCTTTTTTTACACTTAATGAGCCTATGAGGAAACCATTTATTATTTTTCCATTCCTTGGGATCTTAAAAATGTTTTTTAGGGATATTCGATGAAGAGTAAAAATAGGAATTATATGTATCATATATTTTTAATATTTTTTACCAAATTATGATATTTTATACCTAGACTACAAGGACACATAAATATTAATGTCCTTGGGAAATTACTTGTGTAATTTATAGAATATTCAACTAATAGTATGTACTATCTATGTACGAGAATACATGGTCACAATATATTTATCATAATACTTAATTGTCTATAAAAAATGATGATATCCTTGGACCATAATTCGCGTATAGCATAAAAAAATCAAATTACATTATCACAAATGAAAAATTCATTTGAAATATCACCGGAACATTTCATGGTGTAAATATATTTTCCAATTTATAATTTCATATTCACATTTTAAAAAATTTCAGAATTTTTTTTAAAAAATATTCATTATAAATAAAAATAAAAGATTTTAAATAAATATTCCAAGCATCGAGTGTTTATAACAACCATTAGTTTTGTCGATGTCATTGATATAAAAAATATTCTTGTTGAATTTTTTTTACAAATATCAAAATTACCTCATTTTCAAATTGAAAAGAATATAATATAAATAATGTTGAAAAATTTAAAACATGGTTAAAAATAAATTCAAACAATCATTTGTGTTTTTAAAAAATAATCTTAAAATCCTTTTTCGAGTCATTGATATGAATAATAAAGTATTTTCAACTAAAGAGAAAAATAAAGTCACTTTTATTATTTATTTATATTAAGTAAAAAATGAGAGTAGGATAAAATTAAAACAATTAAACTCTCCGAAAATAAATATGAGAAAATAATTCATTGGAATCATGAGATATAGGTTACTAAATTCAATCATGAGAATCTTGATCATAAATTATCCTGCTAAATAATGAAATTATGATATAAATACACTTCTAAATTCGTATATTTCCATTCATAAAATCATGAAAGAGAGAACCGTATATGGAAATAAATATCAATAAAATTCTCATGTGTAATAAAATAAATGTATTTAATGGGTACTATATATAACAAATAAAAAAAATTGTTAAAAATTAAATGTGTCTCATAGAAATAATGTTAGATAAAAATCGCATAACTCGTGATTGAATTTCTTTGAAAGTCATCTATCCTCACATGTAATAAATCAAAACATATAATCGTTTTATCCTAAATTTTTTAATACTTATAATTTCATATATAATCAACATAAAGAATTTCAATTCCAATATATTAATAACTTCTTATTGAAATGATCGTATTTGTGAGTTATCTTTTTCTTTTTTCATGATAATGTTAGTTTGGTAGTTCTAGTCCACTTACATTGATCACATATACTATATATATATATAAATATAAATTTAATAAATTACTAAATATCATATATATTAATTATATATAGAGAGATTCATCGATAATAGTTAATTAAAGAAAATGTAATTACATCATTCATGGAGACGATAGGTTGTACGTATATATGAACATTGTATTCACTTTTAAAATAGTTGTAAAAACGAAATATAAGTAATAATATTTAATTATATAATCATAATTATAACATATATACATTATTTTAACATTAAATATATCATTATTATAATCTATTTATAGTGGAAATAAAAAATGAATCACATCGCATGATAGAGGTAGTAGAATACACGTACGCGTGAGAAATGTAATTGTTTTCTAATAGATTAGATGGTATGAATATTGATAAAATATTAAAATTATAGTACAATAATAATGAGATAATTATAAGTAAAATCATTTAACTTGTTATAGTATCCATCCATGGGATATGAATTTCTGTGATGACTTGTGTTGCTACGTTGAGGTGGTTGTCCACATGTACACATGAGTGGTACTTTCACTTCCCATTTGATGGAATAGAGGGCAGATATTGGGGATCCATTATCATCATAAAACATACTTATATTTTGGATAATAGATATATTTATTATTAGTATAATAGGATTTTATAATGTAATAGAATATGATTTTGTGAGATCATTTTGCAGTTAGGCTTGTATGTTGACTTTTATTGTTTCACAATTTTTTTTCTTAAAAGTGTTTTTAAATAAAAAGTTAATGATAATGAGATGGTAAATGTGTATATAAATTTTAATAGTTATGGAAATATTATTTCAACATTCTTAGAAGGACACCTTTAGATACATTCTTATGGACCCATGGAAAAATATTTTTTGTGTACAATAATTTATGGATTATGAATTTTAAGGGATATTTTTGAAGGGGATGGTAAATACATATTGCTAAATTGGGTGTATGGAACCAAAATTTGGGATTTCCTTCTATTAGTTTGGGAGAGGACACACATCAAATATCATAAACAATTAATATAAAATAAAGTCATGCTCCAATCAAATTCTTCCAAAAAACTAAATATTAGATGATAAGATAATATTAAAAATTAATATTGTAATAAAATAGGATTTAAATAATTTTAATTTGAATAAATAACATTATAACTTGGTTTAACTTCCCGTAAAACCATTTAAACTTTAATCACTCTAATGAATTTTTATTGTTTTTAATAATCATTAGTTTTATAAATTATGTTTAAATTATTAAATATTATTCGTTATTATAATTAAATGTATGGATTTCATTTTACCATTTTGCATTAATATATGTAATAGAAATTATATTGATATAAAACCCACTAAATGGGAAAAAAGAAGTTTTGAAAAAAATATTTTTCTTGATTATAATACATTTTTATTTAAGAATTCAAAATAATGTTTACTCAAATGATGATAATATTATTTTTTAAAATATAATTTTTTAAAATAGACTTTTAAAACCATTTTAAAAACATTTAAAATATTGCATTCTTTAAACAAAAATTAAATTTTCCGTAATTTCCAATATTTTTCAATATTCATCGAAAAGTGAAACATATCAAAAATTTACAAAAATATAAATATGTTATAATTTTGACATGATTATTTTAAAAATGAAGTTAATTTTATAAAATAATTTTTCTAAATGAGGATATATGGCATTATTATGAGTTTAAAAAAGTGTCAATAACTAATACTGAGAAAAAATGTTACCTGTAATAATACAAAGACGTCACTATAAATTGAGTCATTATTTGAATATATATTTGATATTTCAAAAACATTTATTAATTATGTTTAGATTTTTTGTTTTCTTATTAATTTAACAAATTTAACTTCAAGATTATAATTGTATAGTATATTATGGTTAATTTAGAATTTGGTTTTCAAGTACCAAAATCTATATAAAAAATTATATTTTATTGAGTTCACATATATAATAAATCCCAGGTGTATTATAATTATTATTCATAGGAATATAAACCTATGTAGAAACTCTATAGATATATGCATTAGTTAATTAGATTATCTTTATAAACCATTGCGAATGACATTAAATTCATTAGTTTAGAGAAATATGTTGCGAAATGAGTATGGACAATTGATGATAAATTGAATTATTTATAGGTCAATCTAATTATATCATATGTTTACTAAATGAATCATAATATGAAAAAATGGTTTCATTTGAAGACAGATGTTATTATTATGATTTTATATTAATATGATAATTTATAGTGATTTCATTGGATATTATCAAAACCATTTTGGTTCCAGTTTTTCGATGGAAATATTATCATGATAAGGATTTTATTAATGATGTGTCCCTAGAAACCTATATAACCATCTCATAAATATTATTTATTAATTTTTTTCTGAGATAATGGAAAAAATCAATTTATTATTATTATACTGGAAATAGTGACTCTATTACTATCTAAATCGTGAGCTTGATATCTCAATATAATGTATATCATAACATATTATGGATCTCTTTGCTCCATGCACTAATAGAAGATATCTAAAATTTTAAAGGTTCAATTTTTTTAGAGGGAGGGGGATAACTTATCCTTGACAATCTTAATATTTATAAAAAAAGATCCCTTCTTAAATGAATATAATACTTATTAATAAATGATATCATGGAAAAATCATGCACTACAATGGTTATTTTGGAAAATTATAAGTTATATCCTCTCTGATTTAGAATAATGTTAAATGATATAAATATTTTTCAAATTTCCATTTTATTTTAATCTTATTATTAATATATATATATACACATGGTTATGATAAATCCATTTGACACATAAAAATAAAGAAATGTCCTTGGCCCGTTGGATTGTACCCTATGAAGTCAATTTATTAGAGCTTCCATGGGAGGAATCATCATTAGGGATTTACCTTTACCGATCTAGATATAATATTCAACATCTAATGTTTGAGAAAATTAAATTATAGTATAAATTCAAGCTCATCGAGATCATGTGTTAAACTATGTCTAATGAAAAATCCTAGGAAAATCTCTCTATCGTAGACCATAACCTCTATGCAATTTTCAGTGTAATAAATAAATATGTATCACGATCTTAACAAAATGAATCCGTATATTTATTATTTTTTAAAAAATAAATATTATATTAATCATTAAATTATTTATAATGGTTAAATAAATTTTTTTTAAAATATTAATATAATTCAAAACAAAATCTATTTTTGTTCATTATATAATTATAATCAATACACACTTTAATATAAATTCAATACTTTTTTACAATAAATGATATATTTATTATATATTATTATCAAATTATATTTATAAGTTTTAAATGATAATATTATTTTATGACATCAAATTTCATTGTCATAAGTGTTTGAAAATAGTTATTGTCAATGAAGCTTGTGTTTTTCAATAAATTAGGTTTTTTATTTAATAGTGTAAGTTTCATATTTAGTGAATTATTTTTATAAATTAAATATTATTTTAGAAATAAAAATGTAAAAATTAACAAATCATGAATTTCCCATAATTTTCTAAGTTGGTCTATTTTGGGAAAAATTAAATATGGTGTATTTATACTGTTTGTATTACTACATCTTAACTCCAAAATTACGTTATCAAATACTATAAATAATATACACAACTCATAATATTTTTAAAATTTACAATAATGTGTTTTGGATGTTATTTTATAAATATTCTAAACCCTTAATGAATACTCAAAAACCTATTTTATATTTTATTCTTTCCAAATGAATTATTTTTAAACATGGCCCACAACAACATCACCATGTGAAATATTTTATGGATCATAGTTCTTAAATATATAAATTAATAAAGTTCACATCCCTGATATATAAACCATGTTTAAGAAGACTCGGATTGTCTGTTTTCTGGATAAATTTATCATATATTGTCCAAAACCTTTGTTTAGAAATTAAAAATGATTTCCCCCTCTTTCTCAATCAAAACCCAACGAAACTCAAATTCGATATCACAAAAAATACTTAGAAAAATAAGTTACGCTAATATTTCATATATAAAACCATTAATATATTTTACCCATGTATTAATAATCCCTTAGAAATCATTACGAACGTGCCTCTAAATGTATGGAATCCTCCCATCATTCTCATCATTAAATCACCTTTATTATATTACAATTTTTTTACAATTTATGATGCTAAAATATGTTTTCTTCACATCTCTATTTTACAATTATAATTTTAATGTGATGGAATTCCCATTTCAATATCATTATTTTATTCAATGATTAATTATGAAAAATTGTTATGCTGATGAAATTATCATGGTAATTTCCATACCAAACTGTTTTATAGTGAAATATCATTCACAATCCAACTCAATGTTATTCACCAAGATTTAAAAATTATTCACTTATTTTTGACATCCATGAATGTGACAATAATTCCTTAGTCATGGGATTAGAATTGATGAAATACATATTTATTATGTATGAACTATGTGAAATACCTATGAATCTACATGACATGAATGTGTTAGTGATCCCAAAATTATATAGCCCCCCATAGTAGTGGGTAATTTTTTGATCTCATGAGATTACATGTATTTAAAATTAGTGGTTATCTTATAAACACAATCCAATGACGTATTGGAGGCTATCCATGACTTCTTCATATGATGTCACATTTTAAAGTGTTTCCACATTCCCATATAGCCTTTATTATATCACTTTCTATCATGCATCGATTTTTCCAGTTTATTACTCTCACCTATCTAATACCACTTTGATATGCACATTGGGTCAAAGGTATTGATTTAATTATTAAATTACATGGTCATTCCCAAACTGATCTTTATTTCTCACCCCATATATATGTACATACCTAGATTATCCTATAAGGTTTCCGAATTTCCAACGAGCCCATACCCGATTGGTAAGGGCTCATGCTTGGTATCCAAGAGACTCGGGTTCAAAACTATGTGGAGGCGAATTTCAGGGAGGGTACTGTAGTAGTACTGTAGTAGTACTATAGTAGCTACTGTTTCGTACAATAGCAGCCCAAACTATTCACCCGATTTGGACCTTTGGGCTACCGGTTTGGGCCTACAGCTCTCCAGGGCCTTCAGGTCATCAAAGGCCTTCGGGCAATAGGTCATTTGGATCACGTAGACCATGGAGTAGCCAAGTTCACATAGAACAGGCCCCAAAAAAGGATCAGAGCAATAAGATAGCATCCACCAGATGCAGAGCTAACTGAATTGGAAGAATGAGAGGGTATAGTAGCCGCCATTGAGACCAGGCACCGTGTAGATTTGTACGGGGAAATTCTTGCCAATCAGCAATGCAATGTGGGAGCTAGGTGATCAATGATGCAGAAAGGTGGGGAGGGGTTGTTCATGTGGGTTGGGCCTATGGTTCATGTATTGGGCATTGTATGCCTCCGGGCCTTCGGGTCATGTATTACAGGTTTTTAGGGCCTTGTGCGTTTGGCCTACAGGTCATGTACGGGTTCCCCTTCAACCCTTAAAATGGGGATTATCCATAATTAAATAAAAAAGAAGGCCTTCAGGCCATAAGGATTCCGAAGATTGTAGAAATTTAAGAGAACATAAGGGAGTTTATTCATATGTCTTTGTATTTATGTTTCAATTTATTATGTTATGTATCTATTGACCTAGATAAACTAGGAATTGTGATATTTTTTGGTTTTATAAAGTGTATCTTTATGCATTAAATCATGAAATAGATTTTATGAATGATATGTGTTGGCATTGTTGGTAACAGAGAATACACTAGTTGTTTTGGGGTATGAGGATAATAAAATTTCAGTGAAATACTTAAGGATAATAAAAAATATAGGAAACATTTCATAATTCTATTAAATTATATATTATGTGTCTTCCAAGATAATTAATCCCTATTTGAACACTATAAATCGATGTGTCTATCGAACAGTAGTACCTTGTGGCTATAATCTCAAAAAGAGAAAATTGGGAAGGTCTTTGTTTTCTCATAGTCCATAACAATGAAATATTTATACATACCAAGTTTGACACTCCAATAGGAAATTATTTGGTAAATTCATAATCTCCATGTGTATCATTATAAAAAAACATGAATTCCCATATGATTTTATGTTATGAAATAATTCATCGATAGCATGAAAATTATAAATTAATAAGATAAAGAAAATAAGTCAATTATAAGTTTATTTTAAAATTTTCTTGGTTTCCTATTTCTCTGTTTAGTAGTTTCCAAATTCTCAACCCAAATCCTATTTTAGTTCATGTAAATAACTATGCATTTAATAGAATAGTGAAATATATGTGTTTCATACATTCATGGACATAAAATGAATTTTTTGACTATAGTTCTATGCACTAATTCATATCATAAAATATACATAAAATTATTAACACACCATTGAAAATCATAAAGGTATATCAATATGTAAAATTGGAAAATGGGGAATTATTTAATCTCATGTTTATAACTCCCACATAATATCCCTTCTCATTATTTCACAATAAAACATGATTTATTAAATAACATTACACGTAATACAAACATAAAAATCATGAATTCTAGTGTCTTCAGGATTTTTGTTCATTTCAAGAAAACAAGAAATAGAAAACACGTTATCTTTATTGAAAAATTGCCTAACAAGATAATAATACTCTATGATATATTAAAATTACCTAAGAAAATATAATAACATATATAATAAAGGAGTGATCTATAAATCTCAGAAATGGAATAAAAATGTTATTACATGAAGAAGATAAAAAATGTTAGACAATATGCATATCTATAAGGCCCCGGCCTTAAACCTTACTTAATATTGAAATAAATGAATAATTCACATTGAGGATCTTTTCATGTTTAGTGTTTTAGAGAATTAAGACATAACTATTACATCTCAAAAGATTACAAAGTAGAAACATCTACTAAGTTTCCATAGAATATTATCCCTTAAAAAGAAACATGTCTAGTTCCATGTTTTATATAGCATTACTTTCCCTCGATCCCATCCTTGACCCTATTCCACATTATGTACTTGTGAAAAACATTTCAAAAAAACTTGGGGTGAGCATAAAAAGCTCAGTAAGGCATACACAAAAAATGAAAATGTTTAGTTTATCAAAACAACAAGTAAACCATGTATACATTATAAAAGTAATACTTTTCACCTTTACGAAGAAGTAAAAATTCTTCATTGAAAAAAATATCATTACTTATCTTTTTGTAACCAAAAGATTACTATAAAACCCATATAAAGATCACATAACATATAAAGGTAACTTGTGACATAAACATACTTAAATGGAATAACTATACGGTCGACTTCCACACATATCACTTAATGGAATAACAATATGGCGACTTCCATCCCCAATGAATTGGAGGTTATAACATAACCACCCATCCTGGTATTAACGGCACCACCCGTCATATGGTTTATCACGTAACCACCCATCAAATGTCCAAGTACCATTATAAAATAATAAGACATAAAACAAATATAATGGAAAGAAAACATTTCCACACTTTGTTCACAATATATCACATAAATATATTGACATAAAAATTCCATTATAAAAACCATTTTCAATACCAAAATACATAAAAGAGTATATGGTATTTATTTTATTTTAAAAACATTACGGCTTGTTGAGGAAGCCAAAGACCAAATAATACTCGTGGCGGCGGAAAAGGTCATTGTCACCGCATACAATAAAACAAACATTCTTTTTTGTCGTTTAGTAAAACACTTCGTAGAAAAATATTCCTTTTGTATAAAAGTAAAAGTCAAAGGGGTTTATACACCGTATGAAATAAATTTGTGTATAAAACGAAACATTCCTCAATGAAAGGAGATTGAGACGAAGTCCCTTACCTCGAGTCTGACTTGACTCGATCGTTCTTTAACGTCCTGAATAATAAACATGAGTTAATTTCTACTTTCATAAGATCATTTTTCAAGTTAATTATTACTTTTATATCACTTATTACCATGTTATAAACATTATTTAATCATTTATGTTAATAATGTTTGTTTTGTCGATATTTGGTTCTTAAGTCAAAAGTGGACTTCTTACAATTACATGTTGTTCGTGTGGTCAAAGGTTCATTATATCCAGAATGATATTCATGATTTGGATATCATAAATATCTTATATATCCAGCTTATACATGTAATTATAATATTACATAATCATTAATAGGTAAGAATTGAAATGTACCGTTCATGGAAACGGTAAGCCGTACGTACGCATGAACGCTACTTTCATTTCTATGTCAAATTAATGGAATTAAAACTAAATGAGAGGTATGTATATTTTAATTCCAGAATTATATTCATCATTTATATGTAACATAAATCATATATAATAACTTCTTATCCATCTTTAATACATCCCACATATGTCATTAGCGAATCAAATCACTTTGAGGGGGCAGTAGTCCGCACTTCCTAAAATGAAGATAGCGCGTATACCTATAATGGAAGACATAAAGGTGTGCCATAAATGAAACATACAGAATATTAATTAAGAATTAAACATATTATATATCATATATAAATATAGTGACATATTAATGGCCACCTTTGAAGGTGTTGGAAGAATATTGAACAATCATCGTTTCGTGAGGCAAAAATTCGCCATCCACAGAAACAGTATGTTCTTTAACCATTAGACGGGGGTGTGTGTAGGTGTAGCTAGAATACTTCATATAAAACATCTTAGTATATTGGAGATACTGGAGTTGTTACAAAATAAATGAATAAAAAGTGTTTACGGGGTTGGAGAAGAAAAAAAACAAAAGAACAGAAGAGAAAACACTATCTTTAAGACGGGTAACTCTTTTTGATTTGAGCTCAAAGGCTTCCTTGGGAAGCTTTCTGCCCATAGTGAGGCTTCAAGGAGTTTGAGAGGGATTTGGAGAGACAAAATAGGCAGGGGTTGGCCGAGACAAAGGCTTTGGATGTGTGGGTAAGGTGGTAGAGGTGGGTGCCTTTTATAAGAGGAGAGGAGGGGCACTCTTGGTATGTAAAGAAATGTTACATTATTTTAAAATGAGTTTCGGATTTAAAAGGTCCCACATTGATATAATTCTAGGATAAGGTGATAAGGTTTCTAAATATACCCATAAAATAGGTTTTTGACATGTGTAGGTCTTATATTTTACATTATCTTTTCATTTTATTTAAATTGTTAAATAATGAGGTAATCACTACCTCATCATGGTGTCATATATAATTTAATTTATTTAATTTCTAAAAATTATAAAAAAAACTATCATGATGTATGAAATATTGTTATCTTTCTAATGAATATTTATAGTAAAAAATATGGCTTTTATAACCCCACTTAAAAAATGTTTTAGTAAAACAACTCATATTTGTGACATTTTTACTTTAACATTAAATAAAAAGATATTAATGTCATTTTCATTCCAAAGTGGCTCCATGGGGTCCCCAAGTTGACCCATGGATTTTCTTGGCCGGACATGATACATCCAATAAGGTTAGGACATGTTTCAAACTCATATCAAATTATTAAAACATTATTTAGACCTTTAAATACACTAATTACCTCTAATCGCGATTAAAAAATTAAAAGTTACTAATCAACAAAAAATTATTTTAATTCCATTAAACCACATTTTTCTTTTTAATGACAACCATTTATGTCGGATTTTTGAAATTAAAAACACAGAGGTGGTAAAAGTTTATTTAAATGGAAAATCAGTTTTTTAAGTACCACATAGTTGTTTCACTATTCATTTAAAATTAAAGTTTTTCAGAAAATTACCAAAAATTCACCCTAAGCTATATTTGATATTCTGAATTCAAAAATGAAGTCTAGTTTACAAAATTCAAAACATATAAGTTGCATTAATTAATTTAATAATTAATTCCCACTGTCCGAGCAAATAGCTTGTTTTTATGGAACAATAAGTATCAAAAGATTGACACTAGTTTAAGTCCAATTTCAAAGTGAAATTAATTCCAACAACCACTATTGGATTAAATGGTAAAGATATATTCCAATTTCATTTTAAAACCAATTCAAAAGTTAATCTAATCATATAAATAAATTATAATAAAATTAGGTTTTGAAATAAAATATAACATTTTACACTATTCATTAAAAAATGAACTTTATCGGAAAAATACCAAAAAATTACACAAAGTAAATTTTGATGTCCCAATTCTAAAGAAAAATTTTATTTGGTCCAATAGAATTTATAATAGGGACCAAAACTATATTTATAGAAATTTCTCCATCAAAAGGTGATAAGTCGACCTTTAGTGAATGTTAGAGTATATATGCCTAAGATTGAATTCTTTTCGTATTTTAAGCCTTTATCCTTTATTTGATAAATTTAAACTCATTTAACAAACATATATAATCATATTTTAGTTATTTCTATTCATTCCCACCAATACAATGGCTACGTGTTAACTACCATTTAAAATAATATTATTTTATTACTAGTGTGCAACGTAAGATTTGAATGAAACTCTTTGTTGCGTATCGGGTACGCTAACGAACATAGCGACCCCTTTAAAGTAAAATAAATATTTAATTCTAAAATATTAATAAACATGAAAATGTATTATTAATTATTTACATGGTATGTTACAATATCAATTGGGAAAAAGGGTGAGAATCATAAACATGAATAATTATGAATGGAATGGATTATTAACATAATGTAACTTGGGAATTGTGGAAATATCTTAAAACACCACATCATAAGCATAGGTCAATAATAACTACAATGAATTTATGATATACAATTCCCCATAATGTAATCATGTTCATTGGCTATCCCAACATGATTTCTCATGAGGATAAACATTATCTAATGAAATGGAGAACAATATAATTATAGGAACACATGTCACATTCTTTTCATTCTCATGATAATGTGTGCCACATAGATCATACAACATGGATTCATTCATCCCCATATTTTATTCAAAAATAAATTACTATGGAATAAATTCATTTAGTCTCAAATAAAATATTTATAACAATATTAAGGTGAAAACTATTTTTATTAAATGTTTTTGGTATCAACAAAACAAATATTATGTAATTACAAATAATGGTGAAATTTCAGAAATATAATGGCATAACATAAAAATTAAAAAACATTGGATGATGATAGTTAATGGAGTCTCTCATTATTAGGAAATAAAATGTGAAGTAATATGTACATGAAAATACATATTGCAAAATTATTAATTGGTAATAGAATGAATAAGATAATAAAGAAACTTTAAAAAATAATATAAGAAAAGGATCCCTTAACATGAAAGTGTGAAACAAAATTCATCGTGGAGATTCATGAGAGCTTGGGGGAACCATGATAAGACTCTAGAGATGGTAGGTTAGTGTAATGATATGCTACTTGAAATTTTGAGTCATAGGATCACTACATTGGCCTGGTCAAGGGAAATCCCCTTGATGTTGTCTCCCTCGAAATATTTGTTAAATTTTCTATGTAAGGTATGATCCTACAGGTTGATGCCATAACATCATTTTTATATGTTAATTAAATTTATTAAATCCCTATATGTATACTAATAATTTTATCACTAACCAATTACTATGTTATCACTGGTCATGAATCATAATTTTCATTTAAATCCAATATCATAAAACCAAATAATTGCATGTGTTTTATATAACTATATTACATAATGATAGATTTAATTAAAATGAATAAGAAATTTTATATATTATAGTTGAGATCATTATAGTATCCCCCCCTTTAAAAATTTGACCCTATAAATTTTCATTTCACACTCTAAAATATATGAGGAGAATTCTATATTATCACCTCCAATAGTTCCAAATTCTCTTCTTCAAATGAGTGATTTCTCTAGAACAGTACGATAAGGTGAATTATCTTATTTCATAGGACTTTGTACATATGATATAAAACATTCACTGGATTCTCATAATAGGAAATATCATTATCTAATGTTACTACCTCTAGATTGAGTATAGGTGAGGTGTTTGGTATGTACTTCATAAAGAGGTATATATGGAATACATCATGTACATGAGATGGGTTATGTAGGTGTGCTACTCAGTATTCACCACTTTGGTGAAATTAAGGATCTCAAAAGGGGTAGATGTATATTGGACAAATCATTACCTTCTTTCCAAATCTCATCACCCTCTTCAATTAAGATATGGGGAGGAATACCATGTCTCCAACATCAAACTCTTGGTCTCGTAGATTATTGAATCATATCTCTACACTCAACATTAAGAATAATTGATGTTTAATCGAATTATATTCACCTTTTACACAATTTCATTGAACGGTTTTTGGACCTAAAAATTTTCATTCCGTAAAATTATTCTAGGATATAGGTGTTCTACACCTCTTCCCAAAAAGGGCTTCATAAGGATCCACAAGGGTTCTTGAGTGGAAACTTTTATCGTAAGAGATGTAAACCATAGGTAGATTTTGGTCTCATCCCACTTTTAAGACTATATAATATTATATGAAAATTAATATTATTATCTAAATAGTCCACTCAGATTAGCCATCAAATGGATAATGATTAGATGTACTGAATTTCAGCCCATTATTTGTTGAATTTTGGAGACTCTTCCAGAACGTGTCATTAAATTGGTGATCTTGATCGAATACAATCTATAATGGTGTCCCATGAAACCAGAACACATCTCTAATGAATATCAATGAATTTTGACTAGGTATATGTCCTATTTAATCATAATGATGAATTTTGTGCTTTTAATAAAACCACCATATCCTAGATAGCATGATTCCCTCTTAATGTATTTGGATGACCTGTGAAAAAGACCATGGTGATGTTTTACCATTTTCATGTATGTATGATTAATGGTTTCATTATTTCATTATAGATTTTTATTTAAATCTTCACATGGTTATATACAAGAATCCTTGATGTATATTCTGTATTCTCTTTCTTCATATTGTCCCACTAATAGTTTTTTTGGAGATCCCAATAAATATTTGTTCTCTCTATGTGAATACAGAGGGTTGATCAATGTGGGTCATTCATATTCTCTTTATTTATCTACGGATTTGATGGTACACATAGTCGTGAATGAAATCTCACAACTCTATCTTCATTGACATTGAACTCGAAGGATTTAACTTTTCTTATAGTTTCCAATTGCATTTAAATTACCACATTATCTCTTGGATAATCCTTCGTTATCTCTATAATGGATGTTTGGGAAATAATTTTTGAATTTTTTTTCCTTCTATTCTGATTCCCAAGTCCATATTTTCAAAATATAATTAAATCACATCTCCCTCTATTCTCATCAATGACAAAATTGTTAAATCCTTTGGACTTAGAGAATCTGTAACATTTTATTTTAATAGGATGGTAGTGAATTGAAAAATTATAGTCTGTGATAAGGTCTATCCATCTTCATTGATTCATATACAAATCATCATATGTGATTATATATTAAATTCTTTTTTGAACTAGATATATTTTAATATTCTCCCAGAAGATGTAATTATTCATTATTTTCTATGTGAATATCACTACAGATAACTCTACATAATGTGTAACGTATTTTTGTTTGTAAAAATTAAACTACCTTGATGAATAGGCTACCACTTTTTCATTTTTCATTAAAAAATAAACAAATCCCTTCTTCAAATCATCATTGAATACCATAAATATTTCTCCACCTGAGGGTCGTATGAGTACCAGTGTTGTGGTAAGCCTCATTATCATCTTTGTTAATCTCTCTTCACATTCATTATTCCAAGAAAACATTACTACCTTTTGAATTATCTCGGTTAGATGGTTTGAAAATCTAGAAAAATTTCTGATGAAATAATAATAATATCAAACAATTCCATGGAAACTACATATATCTATCATAGACTTTTCTCCAACACATCCATCATTTTATTAAATATTTAAAGTGTCCATAGATATCCCATTACTTTTAATAACATTTCTAATGAAAGGTACATATATCAACTAGATCTCACATATGTTCTACAAAGTAAAAAGATTCTAATTCCATGAGCTCATTAGAATAGTTCTTTTATTCTAGGAATGTTCCTCCTTATTTTTTAGATTATTAGATTATCATTGATAAAGTCACTCAAAATTTTTTTCAGGAAATATCTAATGAAATTATTCAATATTTCCATGAATTTTGTGGAGAATTAGTGAGTCTGAATGGAATCAATATGAACTCATAGGGCTCATACCTTGTATGAAAACTAATCTCAGGTATATCCAACTTCTTAACACTAGCATTGTAATACCCCAACCGCAGATCCATTGTGGATAAGTATTGTGATTGAGGTAGCTGATTAAGCTCATGATAATCAATGAAAACAATCACTAACCCATCATCCACTCATTTATGGGGATGACCATGAAATTCATTTGGAAAAACATCATTGTATTACCTCACACTGTTACTCTCTTTAATGGTGATCCTTTCCTTAGACATAATCAATTGATCCATATACACTTACTCATATGGAAAGTATATCATTTCATTATAGATTTTTATAAATAAATTTTATACTCTTACTTGCACTTATAAGAAATCATGAGTCAATTAAGAAGACAATTAATTATTTCCTTATAATGGAATATTATTTTGGATCTATATATGGAAATTCAATCAATTACAAGAATGGCATAAAATTTCACAAAAATAATTTAAAGGTTCACTGGGATGTTTAGCTGAACAAATTTGATAGCGGTGGAGTTATATAGTTGAGATGAAATAATTTCAATGTTTTCCATTTTTACTGAAATCACAACATCCATGCTTTGTGATGGTATGAGATTATTTCTAATAATATTTTGTGATATGAAGGAATGTGTTGAACCATAATAAATAAGAATGATTACTATTAATTAATGAATAATTAGCATACATGTCCCAACTTCTTTATCAGGATCCACCCTTGTGGTTGTGATGGAAAAGTCTCACCCCTACTTTAATGGTGGTTTTTTGCTGTCTCCAAAAACCCTTGTGTTGGTGATGTGGTGTGAAAATTGTAATCCTTCCTTGTAATTGATGTATGGAATAATAGGTTGAATGTTGTCCAGATAAATCTTAACTTCTAACACATTAGTGGTTTCCTCCTTTCACAATTTCTAGATGGGTTTAATTACTTCCACAACTAAATCATTTCTATATTCTTTTAAGTAAATTTCTAGGGGTTTTCTTTCCACACCATTTACATGGGGGATATTTAATTTTATTGGAACCATTATACTTCAACATCATACAAAAAAAATTAATATCCATTTTCCACTTCTTATCCCAATGATACCCTTGAGATTCTTTAAACTCTATATCTAATTTTATGGAATATTTGACAATTTACTCATAGCTATCAATATTGTGGATCAATATAGATATTTATAGAATAGGTTTTACCTCACTAAATATTCAGCCAACCTTTCTTTTTGTGGTAATGAAAAACCTAGAGGCATATCGTGTGTGTTTTGTGATGTTTACATCATATGCCCTGATAGATTTTATTTTTTATTCTATTAGGAAATATAAATCCCTTTCAATTTTATTTCATAGTGTATGAAGATAATATTTATCGATTTTTTTTATAGAATTCATTTTTCCCCATCAAAGTGATCGCTTCATCAGGATTCACATTCATCATCAATATCCACCACTTATCATATTCACCCTCTATATGATAAATAGTTAGTAGAACCTTCTCTAACATAAAACAATGATGTATGGGGACGATCTTATTGATGTTGTGGATCTCTTGTTCCAATTTTATGGGATAGAACGACATATTGAATGTCACTGGACTTTGTGACATAATGGTCTCAGTCATATATTGTCCTCTCTTAGGGGGATTTTCTATATTCATTCTGATCAAGGATTATATTTGGAACTTGATTCATACAAGAGTGTATTTTCATAATGTTTGTGATTCCCTCTCCCATAGATTTAGCCATCTTATTGGTGTATTCATCACATTTCCATTCAAATTGATTGTTTTAATGATTCATCTTATATCTGATGATTTGATAGAGTAAAAGAAAATTTAGGGATTAGTATTTTAAAACTATTAAATAGATAATGTGGAATAAAATAAAATTAAATGGATAACAAATAAATTAAATTAATTTCATAACTTATGAATGCATAGGCTTCAATATGTGTAATCCATGATATATTTCTGAACATATACTCTTAAGGGAATTTTTTAGCCCTTCGTAATGTTTCGTATTGAAATTATGAAAGTAAAAAAAATCACACGATATTGTTTGTCCTAGTGTGATGAAAGGCTCATTTTCATGCACCTATTCCCAGTAATGTCAAGCTCAATGTGCTGTTTTTAAATTTTACCCCTTTGTACATATATTCTAGAGCCACATCCACTAGTAGCATATAAAAAATGAATTATTTTAAAAATAAAAATTTCAATCCAGTATTACCAAAATTTAGTTATGTTTTCTTACCCTTAGCCTTATTCATGTGGCAGTATTTAGAGTTTTATAATCATAAATGAAAAAATAACTATAATTTTACTTTTTTAATAACTGTAACAACCCTACTCTTTATTTAAAATTAAAACCTAATTTATTACATGAAATTAAAATTAATACAACCATGAAGATCATGATGTCTAGTTTATTTGGTAATTTAGTAAATTACATAACATCTTAAAACATAAAACACATCATATTTTATGAAAACATCCAAAATATTATTATAATATTCCATCGATCTTAAAACTATATGGGATAACCTGGGGACATAAATAACAAAGGGGAGAGCAATAAAATCTAGTAATGAAAATAAAAATGGTATAACATGAAAAATGTAATACATGGTGAGTGATGGGAATATCAATAGGGAATAAAAGGGGTCATGATCATAAACATGAACAATGAGTCATGAAATACCACAATAACATATATGAAAAATTAGATATGTTGTAAAATCTTAAACACTACATCATTAACATTTTTCATGTATAAATAACAATACATCATGATGGAAAAAGTATCATAATAGAATCTGGATAAATCCTTTTCCCAACATGATGTCTCATTAAACTAAAAATTACCCTACAAATTCATGTTCTATATAATTCAAGGTTCACCTATCACTTTAAATTTATTCTCAGGATTATGTGTGCCACATTGATAATACACCATAGATTTGTCAATCATGTTATTTTTTAAATGATCATGGTGCGTGGAATAAATACATGTGATTCCCATGTGAAAAAATTATAAGTGTATACTTTTTAAAACCCTTGATAGTAAATAGGTGTGGTATTCACTACAAAATTGTATTTCCATGAAACATTCTGGTGAAATTTTGGCAGAATAACGATGTCACAAAAAAATATTAAAAGTGTTTGATGAGAGAGAGAGAGTGATGGGTTTCTCATCATTTTTATATATAATTGGAATTAATATAAGAATTGAAATACATATAACAACATTAATAATTAGATATAGAATTCATAAGATAATAAATATACATGTATGTAGAATGGCAAAATGGATCCCTTGCCTTGAGAGTTTGAAGAAAAATGATTGGGATGAGCTTCATTATATATTGGGAGCACATTAAGGGGACAATAGAGAATGTATGATAGAGTATGTACATGATCCCATGAATATTAGTGAAGTGGAATAGGGTCTTTGGTTCGTTTATATAAGAAATTAGTTGGGATTTGTTTAATATTTCTCAAACATAGGTTTTGGACTCAATAATAAAACAACCAAAACATAAAACAAAACCATTTTATCAAAACATGGTTTATTCAAAATGGGAGTGGGTTTTATTATTTTATAATTAAAATGTGAAAAATTAATAAAAAATACATTTTCTTATGTGTAGGCGATTCATACTCATAAAAAATTCTTTTGAACCCATAAAATATATTAATGGTTTTGGAGGAATCAAATTTTTTTCATAAAATTATTAAAATATAAATGAAAATATATTATTTAAAATAGAAAACGTATATTTGGACATGGATACCTTTTATGGTATTTATTAAATCAATTTTGGGTCATTATGATGGCATAATACACTTAGTATATTTAAATGGTATTTACTTTTTACCTGAAAATTTTATTATCTCAAAAAATTATGTACAATTCACTATTGATTAATTTTGTAATTATGAATCAAAAAAAATATTCATTTTTAAAAAATTGACATAATTTTATTTTATATTTTAATATAATAATAGACATTTATTGAGAAATGTTGTGTTTTTTTATCACTAACAGTTTTTGATCTCTTATAAAACTGAAATTAGATATCATAAAAATTATATGATATTTTAAAATGGATAAAATTTTATAATAGTAATATTTTATAAAAATATTATTTATCTAAAAAATCCATTAATTCATCAAAATTATTTCATAATTTTATTTTTAATATTACCCAAAAATGCAATTTGGGTTTTTTGTATCAAAATTAAATTCATTTATAATGTAACAATAGTAGGATGAAAATATATTCATTAAAAAAATAATATATATAAACATATTTATAGGTTCATCATAGATACCCATTAATACACCAGAAACCACCCAATGGGTATGGTTTGTGACTCTGATAAATTCTTGGGTGTGGTTTGGTGAACATGGTTTGGGTTTTGATCTAGATGAGCTTGAAATTATCTAATAAATTGTTTTTATCATTCTTAAGTTGATTGATATCAGCTTTGGTGTTTTCAATGGGAAAACTCTGTGATGCTATCTGTCGAGAATGATATGATAAATGAGATTCTTATAGTACAATCCTTGAAGTTGAGGACATTAATTCCTTTGTCTATGTCAATTTGATTTGTTAAAATCCTAAATTGATACTAATCATGTGATTAATGATCAGCTGTTATATTATCAATGGTATTTATACTTAATGGTATTTTAAATCCAATATAAAAAAATCAAAGAAGTGAATGTGTTTTCAAAAACCATAATAAATAATATGACATTTAATTAATTTTCAATGGGAAATTTATTTATAAAATTTCAAGTCGTTACATCCTCCCCTATCAAAATTTTTGGGATAAATTTTCTAGAAAACCTTTTCATACTCCCTTTAGTTGAATTTGATTATGTTATGGTGTTTTGTTATGTTTAAATTTATAATTCCAACATAGATGTTCATTAAAATAAAATCACCATCCATATAATAAATATTGTTCCAATTATTTGTATATTCAATGAGGTGGAGGTATCTTTTTTGGTATCATTATATAAAGAATGGATGTTTTGTACTTGTGATAATTTGTATCTTTCACAACTGATTGAGACAAAGGAAAATATCATCCTTGACAGCATGACAATCTAATGGTAATTTTCTGATGTTATTCTTGAAGAATGTGATGGTGTTCTTATTAGCTAACAAGATGAGTTCTCTATCAAACGTATACCCAAATATTTTCTATTATACGGTTCTCAATTTCTAATGTTCGTTTTTAAACACGGGGAGTTGAAGAAGTAACTCCCTGATAATATAGATAATGGTTTTATATTCCCATGTTCTTCAAAGGGGGTGCACTAGTAATATTTTTCAATAAGTGGTATGGGTTTATATGATACTATATTAATTATTGTGAACTAATGTAAATAATGATAAAGGTCATGTATCATCTACCATATAATGATGAATTTCATTATTTTTTACATTTATATCAATATATCTCTATAGTGTATATTCAGTATGGATATTATCATGTAATGGTGAAGAGTGAGAATATCCCCAAGGGTAATTTTCATAGATGGTTTTGGCAATATGTGTTCATGTGATTCCCATAAAATGATTTTATTCTTGAAAACTTTTCATAGACATAATGGGTAGAGACATAATGGATTACTTTGACAGATTCTTGGTAGTATTTATTTATGATATTCTTATATTTTTCAAAAATAGTGAAGAGCATGGGTGTAATCTAGATGTCATACCGAAGACCTTGTGCAAAAAAAATATATATGAAAATTACAGTAAATACATGTCATGGAGGGGTGAAGTAAAATCCTTGTTCTATATTAACACCTTCAAAAAATATATTTGGATCCTTTCAAAATGTATTCAAATAAAATATTGACAAATCTATTTTCTATGATTGAAAATCTTGTTTTTTTCACAATATTTTGGTACTATCATCGATTTCTGAAACATTATCATGATTTTAATGCCCAAAAACCAAGGTAACAATTATGTTGGTGATGTTTCTCAGTAATTATAACTCTGATGAAAAATTTAACCAGGTAAAGAAGAGTTTAGTTACTGAAATTGTTCTCACATTACCTTCTAGGTGAGAACGATTTGGGATCTAATATGATGCATACAATAAATGTCTTCAAATGTGTACTCGTGGAAGATAAGAAATATATAGCCTATTCCTCTAAAAAAATATCCATGATCAAAACTACCATACACATGGTCTTGGATTTTCTGTAGTGATCTATCCTTTTTTTTTGGAAAAATTCTATCTATGGATTGATTCCTGATAAATATTCAGATAACAAAATCCTAAAATATTTATTCATGTCAAAATAAATTAATATGAAAAAATTAAGGTTTGTATATATGGTCAAGGATTATAATTGTTTAATCTATTTACATTCTATAAAGGAGAACAAATTAAAATATACTCTGAGTATAAATGATCTTGAAACTATGTCTATGATTATTATTTATAGTGATAAAATATATTTTTTAATATATTTGAGCTAATGAGAATAATAAAATTATCTTCAAACATCATTTTTCAAAAGAATACATAACCATGTGTTCTTGTGAGTATTAACTAGGATCATAAGCATAATGAGTTTCGATAGTAAAATCTTATGAATGTTTTGGAGTTCAAATTTTCTAAAACAAGGAGTTATTTGTTTTGGATTCCAAATATTGGGATATAATATCCTTTTCAATTCATCCAAAAAGTACTAAAATGTAAAAAAATTTAAAAATAAAAATGGGATAATACGAGACGGAGATTTCCGTATTTCTGTCATGATTCTTAGTGAACCCACATGTCAGAGATGAATGACATAATTATATGGTTTTGATGAAACCATTGACTATACCAATACGGATATTGAAAATATAACCATGTAGTTTTTCATAGTACTCCCCAAGATCCATAAACTCAATAACACTATTTTGGTAGTAGTCAATTGTCACGACCCGTCCTCGGGGCCCGTGTCGTGACTACCCCAAGCCTGCCTTCCCTAGGTGAGGGGCTGGAGACTAGCACCAAATGAGTAAATCCTGATAAAAAGGGAAGTCATTGCCTTTGTTAAAGTAAAAAACACACAATAGAGTATGCAATAGATGATAACACAATGTAATAATAAATACAAAAGTAGGTTTTGAAAGGAAAGGGGCCGGAAATACAAGCACAACTATAAGTTCATTTCAACTAAAAAACTAGTACAACTATAGTAATGTAAAACAACAACCACTGAGTCGTCCTCTGGAAATCCCACCTGAAGGGTGGCTATATATGGCCTCCTCAGTACCTCGGGTCTAGCCGTCCGCACCATGTACGTCTCGTCAAGTGGTCCTCCTCCGGATATCGTCCAGCTCCACAAGCCTCCACTTCAATTAGTGCTTCCCGTTGTCTGTATCCAACACAATGTAGTGTGGGAATAGCTCGTGCAAGGCTGAGTATACGATACTCATTAGGGACCCCAGGACCCCTGAAGGTCTCCCAGAATCCAAGAAAGATAAACCACAGAAGAAATTTACAATCGTGAATCATCAACATACTCTACATAGGTATATTCCCATACAAATACCTAAGTTATCAATTATAGTCCGACTCCAACTCCTGAGCCCAAGCATAACCCAATCCACACAGGAAAGAAAGTCAATCACATCGATGATAATGATTGAAAGTCAAGACTCAGCTCAAAAAGGTATACATCTTTCGTATATCGATATAGATGATCAAATGTAGTCATTGATTCATCTAATCTGTCAGACCCACGTAGGATACTAGACCAGCTAAGTTGTCATACCCACGTAGCATACTAGACTAGCTACTCTGTCGGACCCATGTAGGATACTAGAACAGAAGTCCAACTGTCGGACCCACATAGGATACAAGTACATTAGTCATCGCTATCGAACCCACGAAGTATTCTAGTATAGTTGTCATCATCGTCGAAACCATGGAGGATTCCAGTATGGTATACATCGTCGTCAAACCCATGGAGGATTCCCGTACGGTAGTCAACACAGTCGCAGCCAGCTCTAGGGTTCCCACAAACAGTACGCTCGATTCCACGAGAGTCTGATCCTCGAACCATGGGGTCGATACATCAACTATCATGAAGTACAGAGTTGATGTATCCCGAGGTTCCATCTCATCAAAAAGAAACCCAATGCGATAGACGTCGTATCAATCAGACGCATGGTCTGAGATATATTAGCTTCTCTGTTCTCGGGGCAAGGTTATAATTACGCTTTTTCCAAACCTGGAAGTTTTCCAAAGTCATCTAAAAATCAGTTAGAGTATTGCAAAAGGACCGACCCGTCAGAAGTGTCCCAGTGCTGCAGACGGCGCATCGATCGGATGTGTGGTCTTAATTTTATTCACGTTTAGGTGAAAATGGGCCCATCCGTCAAGCCTAGTGGGCTGCTGGGTCGGGTCGCCTCGGTTTTGGTGGGGCCGACCCGGATGGTGTCGGACCCTCCCGGTGAAGCGTGCGGCATGACCACAGGGGTGCAGCCCGGCTTGGCGTGGCGCGGTCCTGGTGGCCGCGCTATGCGGGGGGGGGGGGGGGGGGGGGTGCGACCCCCCCCCCCCCCCCCCCCCGACTTCCCGAACAGGCGGTGCCGCCCTCCTGTCCGGCCGGCCGAAGCTGGCCGGTATTCCCAGCATGAGCCGCCCGCATGGGCGGGCTATGGTCCTTCTGCATGGCACCTACGGGTGCCACGATATTCATCAATCCCGCCGACCGACGAGCCGCCCGGTTCGCCCACCGAACCAGTCCACAAAGCATGGGCAGCGGTCCTCCGCAGCGCGGTGCCATGGGTGCCGCTGTTCCACCAGCCAAGCCGGCTACAGCCGGACGGTTATTCTTCAGCCGAGCGACCCATGAATGTGGGCCACGATTCCTCTCCATGCTGCTGGCATATGGCCACTGCTTCCTCCGGTCACCGACACCTTTTCCTTCACCGCCTCCATTGAAATAAAACGAGGATCAATGGAGGGCCGTTGGGCCGTGTTTGTTCGGCTAGCACCCTCTCCGTTAGGCGTTATAATATGTCCGAAGATATAACATGGTTTTTACAAAGAACAACGAACAATTTTATTCAATTAAAATTGAAGAAAATCCCCTACCTCGAAAAAAGGATCGTTCAATGACGGAGTCGCGGTGAGGCAGTATCAACTCATTGTCATCAGGGAAAAAGGGGCCGAGGAAGGCGCGTCGTCGGATATCCATGTAGGTGGATCCTTCTCCTTTGACTTGGCCGAAGATTGAAGGAGATGATCTTCATTCTTCGGTGGTTCTTCGTCGATAGAAGAACTCTATAATTCTATTTCTCAAGAGCTCTCCCAAAATTCCCTCTACACAACGACTACCAAACTAAAATAATTGATAAGTCTGTTATTTCATTCACACATGAATTTTCAAAATTCAAACACTTTAATTAATTAATTTTTGGGTTCAATTAATTATGAAAAAGTGTAGGCAAAAATTAATGGCAGAGAGGGAGATGAACATATCACTTTAATTAAGGGGAGATTTTTCAAATTAATTAAGGTGGGATTAATGGGGATTTTAAGGGAGTTGAAAGGATGGAGTTTCATGTGGGCCCCACCTTACATTATCCTCTCATGGGAGGTTATGTGGGTGTGGGCCCCACCTATAACTTCCCCATGTAGGATACAACTAACATCTTTAAAAAAAATTGTGTAGTACAATTTTATTTATTTTATTCTAAATCCCCAAAAAATTTACTCTCAACCCACAAAAAACGCAATTGCCATAAAAGTCCCCTTAAGCGAATATCGGTTCAACGAGTTCATCGGTGTCCTCAGATTTCAATTCCTAGCACCAATTCAAAAGATAGAAAAACATGTAAGTACATTTACTGAACGTACCCGAACAAAACTTCAGAAACTGATTCCGGGCACACCAGGCCTCAGAATCAAATGCCGTCAGAAACTGCAGACTCGTCAAATTCCAAAGTATTTAAGGAAAAAAATTCCCTTGAAATTTTAGGGTCATTACATTACTCCCAACACAGGGCTTTACATCCCGGTAAATCTACAACACAAACTAGGGAAACAAATGGGGTTACTAAGCTCGCATCTGATCCTCCCACTCCCAAGTGCGCTCCTAGAGGTTCCTGTGCTTCCAGCGAATGCGCACCAGAGGAATCGACCGTACACATAGGACCTAATCTTTTCAATCCTTGGTCTCCACCAGGACCTCCATGAATGTCACCCCATCATCGATGTCCAGCTCCACGTGGTCGATGATGTGTGATAGGTAGTGCGCGTATCTCCTCACCTGAGATATGTGGATGATGTCATGCACCCGGTGCAACTGAGGTGGAAGGTCCAGATGGTATCCCACATTGCCTACTCGGTCGTGGTCCTGGAAAGGTCTGATGAAACTCGGAGATAACTCATCGCCCCATCAAAATCTCCATAGTCCTCGTTGAGGTGAGACCTGTAGGAAGACATGGTCACCATCCTCGAACTCCAATGGTCTCCATCTCCTTTCAACATAGAACTTCTGTATGCTCTGTGCAGTCTTCATCCACTCCAGGATGATCTGCACCTTTTCTATTGTAGCCTAAACCATTTCTGGTCCTAATAGTTCTGACTTCGTAGGGTTAGTCCAGCACAGAGATGATCTGAATGGTCGGCCGTAAAGAGACTCGTATGGTGCCATCCCGATGGTGGAGTGGTAGCTATTATTGTACGCAAAATCCACCAAGGGTAAATGATTCTCCCAGCAGCGACCAAGGTCAAGGACACATGCACGGAGCATGTACTTGAGAGTCTGAATGGTCCTCTCTATCTGGTCGTCCATCTGAGGATGGAAGGCGGTGCTCAGATGTAGCTTCGTCCCAAAAACATCCTATAACCCCTTCCATATCAGGGAAGTGAATCGAGCATCTCATTCAGAAATGATAATTGATGGCACACCATGAATCCGTACAATCTCTTGAACGTAGAGTCATCCCAAGCTCTCTTCTGAGACATTCTCTTAGATTGGTAGGAAGTGGGCAGACTTGTTGATTCGGTCTACGATCACCCAGAGAGAGTCGTGTCCTCTAGAGGTTTGTGGAAGCCCCATCACAATGTCCATGGATATCCTATCCCACTTCCACTCTGGGAACTCTAAGGGCTATACCAAGCCTACTGGTACCTGGTGCTCTACCTTCAGTTGCTGACAATTGAGGCATCGTGATACAAACTTTTCTATAACCATCATCATAACTGGCCACTAGGGCTGTCGTCTGAGGTCCTGATACATCTTTGCCACTCCTGGATGTACCACTAGAGGGAAAGTGTGGAACTCCCTCAGCACCTCCACCTATAGTTCAACTGGTACCATGGTATGTCCCTTTAAAAGGATGACGTGGTCCCCTCCATCAGAAACTCCATCAGGTTCCTTCCTTGAGGATATCAGAGTACGTCATGTCTCACAGTCAATGTCCCCATGTTGTGCCTCTCTGACTCGCTGAAGGAGTGGAGGAGTGACCGTGAGATAATGTAGAAAATATGATCCATCACTATCCACATAGGATATCTGCAACGCGGCTAGAAACTCGGTCGCCTCTCCTAGAAGTTGAATTCTTGATCTCCTACTAGGAGAATCTGCTACAACAATCCCCTTACCAAGAGTATAGACTATCTCGAAGTCATAATCCTGGGGGAACTCGATCCATCTCCGCTATCTCAGGTTCAGGTCCTTCTGTGAGAATATGTACCTGAGACTTCGGTGTTCAGAGTAGACTATAAAATGTTCTATGATCAAATAGTGTCTCTACATCTCTTGGAAACTCTACTGGAATCTATCTGACCACAAGAAGGGTTTCCCCTTCTTCGTCAAAGTTGAAAGTGGTGCTACAACTCTGAAGAAATATGAAACAAATCTCCGACAGTACCCAGCCAAACCCAGGAAACTCCGTACCTCCGTCATGGTCCCGGGTGGCTCCCAAGAAATTACTGCCTCGATCTTCGCTAGATGAACTACAACACCAACCTCTAAGATGTTGTTTTCCAAGAAGTGTACCTCTCGAATCCAGAACTGAAACTTTGAGAGCTTACCATAAATCTGGTGCTCTTGGAGTGTATCCAGTACAACCCGAAAGTGGTAGGCGTTCTCCTCCTCATTAGTCGAGTAAATCAGTATTTCGTCAATGAAAACTATAACAAATAGATCGAGGTATGGCTGGAAGATCCTGTTCATGAGACTCATGAACACCAATGGAAAATTTGTTATGCCGAAGGGCATAACCAAGAACTCGTAGTGGCCATACCGACACATGAAGTTTGCCTTCTTCATATCCTCGTCTCGAACTCTAAGCTGGTGATATCCTAGCCTGAGGTCTATCTTCAAGAAAAATTCTGCTCCCTTGAACTGATGAAAGAGGTTGTCAATCCTAGGGGGTGGGTACTTGTTCTTCACGGTCACCTGATTCAGGCGACGGTAGTGGGCACACAATCGCAATCTACCACCCGCCTTCTTGGCGAAAAAAATCGGAGAAGCCTAGGGTGAAACTCTGGGTCGGATAAATCCCTTTCCTTCTAAGTCCACCAGTTGTACCAGCGGCTCACGAAGCTCAGCGGGAGACATCCGATATGCTGGAGTAGATATCGGTGATGTCCTGGGGTACAAGTCTATGTAGAATTCTACCTCTCTATGGGGATGTACTCTTGGAACGTCGTCAGAAAAAACGTCAGCATACTGATCCACCACAACAGGAAAACTCAGACTCCGTACATCAACCGCTCTGAGGATGAGACTATCCAACTGATGTGTGATCAGCTTCCCTATCCTCTACATAAGTCTATCCTACACTTCAAAGGCTCCCTTCTCACTAGTGAATGTGAACCTACTCCCATCCGTGCAGATACACCGCACCTTTCGCCTAATACAGTCGATCTGAGCATGGATGGTATATAACTTGTCCATACCCAGGATGATGTCGTAAGGCCTCGATGCCGATACAAGATGATCCCAACTAAAGCTCTCTCCTCCTAGAGTAAGCTCACACTTCCGGAACCAGTGTGTAATCGTCGAATCTTCTCCCGTAGGAATATCTAGATGAAAGGATCAAGCCAACAGCTCCGTCGTAATCTCTGAGCTCCGAACAAGGGCAGCGGTAATAAAAGAATGACTCACACCTGTGTCTATAAGTACTACAGAAAGGGATGGGTAGACACAGATAGTACCTAGAATCATCTTTGGTGTGCTGTGGTCATTGGCCTCGACTGACTGGAGCTGAGCCTACCCATGTCTGCCAACTCCCTATGGTCGGGGTGGGCCTCCTGGTGGTGGTGGTGGTAGAGTCTCGAAACGTCGTCCACCACCTGCTGCTCGGCTAGATCCTCTACCTCGTCCGCTTTCTCCCGGTGGACCACCTCGTTCGAGCCTCTAACTTTGCCTGGGATGTCCCTCTGCTGTCTGTTACTCATTAGCATGGCGATTCAGACAGTCTCGACACATGTGACCCTGCCCGCCACATGCATAACACTACTTGTTCCTTGTATAGCTGGCTCTGTTTCAGGTGCCCCACACAACCGAACCTGTATCCTAAGTTCTCCCTCCTGATGCCCTGGTCCTCTTTGATTTCTACGTCAACTTTCTACTACTGGCTGTAGAAGACTCTACTATGTGTCATCCTGTGGTGGGTCTCACAACTGGTGTCGGCTCAGCAAGAATGCTCTCTACATAAAGGGCTCTCTCCAGTACTCCTTTGTGCGTTGGAATGCTGAGGGAGATCATCGAAGCCCTGATCTCTAGTCTGAGTCCATGCTGAAAGGTTTAGGCCCTGAAGAATGGGTCATGTACCATGTCCGGGGAGTAGTGTGAGAGGTTGGTGAACCTCATTGAGTACTGAGCTACTGTCATGCTGCCCTGCCGCTGATGAAGTAACTCTTGAATCCGCACTGCATGAAGGGTGGCTAGAACAATATCTGAGTGGAGGAGACTCTCGAATTCAGACCAAAGTAAAGACGCCTCATCATGAACTTGGACTATCAAGATCCACAATCTAACTACTGATGCGTGCAAGAGCCACGCGGTAAGGATAACTATAAGGTCGTCTGCTGTCCCTACCAATATGAAAACTCTGACGATAGCCTCCAGCCAATCCTTTGCTGCCTGCGGGTCTGTCTCTTCACGAAACCTGGGTGGCCTTTGTCACTGGACCTCGTGAAATGAGATCAAGCTGGAGTGCACTCTCTACTCCTGGGGATGGTGGTATCGGTGGCCCAACGGGTAGTGGTACCACTGGTGCCTCCGTTGTGATGGGGCCCTGCACTAAGGCCTCATCACTTGGTGGGCTACAATCTCATATGTAACTCGTAACCCTAGATGGATTCCTTCGTGGTGCCATCCTAAAAAAGTAACAGGTGTGCCATGGTCAAATTGTATACCCAGTGAGCTGACACAAAGTAATTACATAGAAAACTTTTGAAACACACATGCAATCCGTGTTTTCGTGCACTAAGTTAGAAATCAGAGGTCAGGGTCATGGTGTATGGATACATAGGCCTCAACACCAACACTAGACTCCATGTACTGATAACCACACTCAATAATATTAACACCATTGCTTCACAGAATAGAATAATCAGAGTCCTGAGTTCTGTGGTAGAACTGACGCCTCTGATTCCAACTTCTCACAACCTGTCCTCGGAGCCCATGCCATAACTACCCCAATCCTGCCTTGCATAGACCAGGGGCTGGTGAATAGCACCTGAGGCATAAATCCTAATAAAAAGGGAAGGAAATATATTTATAAAAGTAAACAAACACAACAGAGTACCCAAAAAAATATAGAACTAAGTAATGCTGAATACAAAAGTAAGTGCTGAAAGGAAAGGGGCCAGAAATACAAACCCAACTGTTAGTAAAGTATACCTGAAAAGCTAGTAAAACTATAGTAAAGTAAAACCACAACCCATAAGTTGTCCTCCGGAAATCCCACATGGAGGGTGGGTACAGATGGCCTCCTCAGCACCTCGGGTCCGGCCGTCTGCACCGTGCACGTCTTCACAAGTGGTCCACATCCGGGTACCGTCCAGCTCCACAAGACTCCACCTCGATCAGTGTTGTCTTTCATCTACATCCAACACAACTTATTGAGGGAATAGCCCATGTAGGGGTGAGTAAACGATACTCAGTAGGGACCCCGAGACCGGTGAAGGTCTCCTAGAATCCACGAAGGATAAACCATAGAAGAAAGTTACTATCACTTAGTATCAACCATCTCTACCTAGGTATATGCCCATACATATACCTAAGTTACCTTTCACAGTCCGACTCCAATTCTCGAGCCCAAGTACAACCCAATCCACATAGGAAAGCAAGTCAATCACTTCGATGATAATGATTGAAATTCAAGGCTCATCTCACACTGAAATAAATCTTTCGTATAGAGATAGATATGATCAAATATAGTCAGTGATTCATCTAAGATTTCAGACCCACGTAGGATACTAGACCAGCTAAGATGTCAGACCCACGTAGGATACTAGACCATATACTCTGTCGGACCCACGTAGGATAATAGAACAGAAGTCAAACCGTCGGACCCACTTAGGATACAAGTACAATAGTCATCGTTTTCGAACCCACAGAGGATTCCAGTACAGTTGTCGTCATTGTTGAACCCACATAGGATTCCAGTACGGTAGTCATCGTCTTCGAACACACGGACGAGTCCAGTACGGTAGTCATCGTAGTCGTAGCCAGCTCTAGGGGTCCCGCACGCAGCATGATCAATTCCGTGAGGGTCCACTCATCGAGCCAAGAGGTCGATACATCAACTATCACGATGTTCAGAGTTGATGTTTCCTGAATTGTTGAATCATCAAAAGGAACCCAACGTGATTGATGGCGTGTCAATCAGACACCTAGTCTGAGAGATATTGGCTTTTCCATCCAGGGGCCCGATTGGAATTACGCTCGTTCCAAACCAGTCCATTTTACAAAGTCGTCCAAAACTCACTTAGAGTTTGGAAAAAGGACCGCCTCATCGCATGGGTCCCTGTTCCGCATATGGTGCGTCGATCGAAGGCGCAGTCTTAAAGTTATTCACATTTAAGTGAAAATGGGCACGACCCGTCAAGCCCGGTGAGCTGGCGGGTCGGGTAATCCCAGTTTTGGTGGGCCCGACCCAGCTAGTGTCAGACCGGCCCGGTGAAGCATGTAGCTCGTCTCGGGTGGAAGAGCGATGCGGGGGGGGGGGGGGGGGGGGGGGGGTGCCCCCCAGACTTCCCGAACCAGCGGAACCGCCCTCCTATCCGGCCAACCGGTCTTTCCGGTGCGAGCGGCCCACATGGGCGGGCTACGGTCCTCATGCGCGACACCTATGGGTGCCGCAACCATCATCAACCCGGTCGTCCGACGATCCAGCTGGTTCGCCCGCCGAATCACCCCACGTAGCATGGGTCACGGTCCTCCGCAGCGCGGTGCCATTGGGCGCTGCAGTTCCTCCAGCTCGGCCGGCTACGGCCAGCCGGTTCTTCTTCGGCTGAACGGCCCGTGGATGCGGCCCGTGGTTCCTCTCCATGTGGCCAACATACGATCACTGCTTCCTCCAGTCGCCGCCACCTTTTATGTCACCTCCTCCATCAAAATAAACCAAGGATCAACAAAGGGTCGTCGGGCCATGTTTTTTTGGCCCACACACTCCACATTAGGCGGTATCATATGTACAATGAAAAAACATGGTTTCTACAAAGAACAAAGAACTATTTAATTCTATTAAAATTGAAGCAAATCCCCTACCTTGAAAAAAGGTTGGTTCGTAGATGGAGTCACGGTGAGGCGGTGTTAACTCATTGACGTCGGGGAAGAAGGGGACGAGGAAGGCGTGTCATCAGCGTTCCTTGTGGGTGGCTCCTTCTCCTTTTTCTTGACCGAAGATCGAAGGAGATTATTGTCGTTCTTTGGTGGTTTTTCATCGAAAGAATAATTCTATTCTTCTATTTCTCAAGATCTCTCCCTAAATTCCTTCCACACAACGACTGCCAAACTAAAATAATAGCTAAGGCTATTAGTTTATTCACACATGAATTTTCGAAAACATTAATTAATTAGAGTATGGGTTCAATTCATTAATCAAAAGTTTTTGGAAAAAATTAATGGGAGAGAGGGAGGTAAAGAGATCACATTAATTAAGGGGAGAGTTGTCGAATTAATTAAGGGGGGATTAATGGGGAGTTTATGGGAGGTCAACGGTTAGGGGTTCGTGTGGAACCCACCTTACATTATCCCCTCATGGGAGGTTATGTGGGTGTTGTACCCACCTATAACTTCCCCTTGTAGGATATAACTAACATCATTAAATATAATTATGTACTACAATTTTATTTATTTTATTCTAAATCCCAAAAAAATTAACTCTCAACCCGAATAAAATGCAATACCGGTAAAGGTCCCCTTACGCGAATATAGGTGATGCAAGTTAATCGGTGTCCTCGGATTTCAATTCCGAGTACCGGTTCAAAAGATAGGAAAATATGCATGTATATTTACTGAACGTACCCGAAAAAAACTTCCGAAATTGATTCTGGACACATAGGGCCTTAGAATCAAGTGCTGTTAGAAACCGCAGACTCGTAAAATTCCAAAGTATTTAAGAAAAATAATTTCTTTAAATTTATGGGTCCTTACATAAATCACCTTACCAAGTAATCAAATTTTATTTCAAAAAAAACATATCTTGCTCATACATGTTTACAAAATATACATAAAGTATGTTCTAATACTACATGTCATTCCACTCTCAATTATATCTATTCATGATATGTTGTTGACACATATTTTTTGTCAAATCCTATTGAAAACATTGGATATTGAACTGAGATCTAGAGCTTCTTATCAACCTAAGAAATATGATCTCTGTGAGAGAACCATGGAATCTCTAGAAGATATGTTGACATAATGTTCAATATTATTGCAAGGATGTTTGGATCAAATCCTTCTTCGAGTGGAGTTCACCCATAATAGAAATTTTCATTCTAGAATTCGAAAGGACCCTTATGAAACCCCATATGGGAAGAGGTTTCAAACTCCAACATGATGGGATGAAGTAGGATATTGGAAGATGATTAGACCTGATTTTATAAAATATCTAATAGAGTAGGTTCAATCCATTTATTATCATATGAAATCTGCCTAAACGAGTTAAAAAATCTATATATTATATAATCCATGATAAATGAATTTTTTTTGTTAAAGGAAATAGGTTCCTCCATATATCACCATGGATGAAAATGATGAGGGTTTGGATGATGGGAATGAATATTAAATTATAGATCAAACACTTGAATATCCTTTATAAAATTGAATCATTATCTAATAGAAAATAACACACAAATAAATTCTCTCAAGAACATGATGTGTTCCATTTATCATGTTGGAGGAAGTAGATACCTATCCCTTTCATGTTCGATAACATCCTTGGTAAATAAAGAATTAATAAATTCCCTTTTTTATTAATATTTTGTGAATAAAATATTAATTATACTTTAAAGGGGTTTCTATGTTCGATGTCATACCCGATATGCAACAACGGGTTTCTTCGAAATATTACGTTCCACACTAATAATAAAATATTATTATTTTAAATGGTAGTTAACTCTTAGAAATTTTATTGGAGGTAATAAACAAAACTAAATACAATATGATTATACATGTTTGTTAAATAAAGGTTAGAGGCTTAAAATGTGAATGAATCTAATTTTAAGCATAATTTAATTTAAATGGTCGATTTACCAACTTTTAATTGATAAACCTTTTTAAATATAGTTTTGGTCACTTTTCTATGTGATATTTGACAAAATATAATTCTTATTTGGATTTAGGACATAAAAAAATACTTCTGTAATTTTTTTTTATTTTTCTGGTAAAGTTTATTTTTTATTAATAGTTAAAAATATTGTATTTTTATTAAAAAGTGATACTTAATATAATTTATCCATATAGTTATATTATATTTTTAATTGGATTTAAAGTGTTATTAGATTATTTTTACTAATTAATCCAATGTTTTTCATTGAAAATAATATCATTTTGAAAATAGACATAAACAAGTGTTGATATTTTGATAGTTATTATTTCTTAAAAACATGCTACTTGTTTTAACAATGGGAATTAATTTTAAATTAATTATTGCAACTTCTACATTTTGAATTTGGTAAAATAGAAATAATTTTTGAATTCATAATATCAAATATGGATAGGGGTGAATTTTTTGTTGTTTTCTAAAAAACATCAATTTTTGATGAAAAGTGAAACCACTAAGTAGTAGTTAAAAACTGACATTTTCATTTAAATGAAGTTTTACAACTTCTATGGATTAAATTTAGAAAATAAAACATACATTGTGGTTATTAGTAAGTAAAATGTAGTTTAATAATATGAAAATAATGTTTTGAGAATTTTAACTTTTGACTTTTATTTAGGGCGGTAAAAGATAAATAGAGTAATTCAATGTAAAAAGAATATTATAATAATAAAAAATTACATTTAAACTTGTCCTAACCTTATTTTTTGAGTCATTGACGACCGTGGGCATCCATGGGTAGATTTTGGGACCCCATAGAGGCATGTGGGAGTGATAATGACACTCTATATTAATTAACTTAATATAATGATAAAAATGACAAAAACAAATATCTTTTAGTAAATAAATTTTTACATGGGGTTATATAAGTTATCTTTTCCACTATAAATATTATTTGTAAGTCTTAAAATATTTCCTAAATTATGGTTGTTTTGTTATATTTTATAGAAATAATATATATTAAATTATTAATGACACAATAATGATGTTATTTACCTCATTAATAAATGATTTAAATAAATAAGATTATATATATTAAAAAAATATCCAAAAGATGTCGAATTATTATTTGATGATTTAATTTAAACCATTATTCATATTATCAACATATTTAATTAAACATTTATAATACTAATATCACTATATAATTAAATAATATTTTCACACTTTCATTAAGAGCCCCTGCTCCCCCTTATAAAAGCCCTCTATTCTAACTCATTCCTCACACCTCTGAAGCCTCATGGATAATCCAAAACCTGAAAAAAAAAATATGCTCTCAATATCCCTCTTCTCCTCCTATATACATTACCTAGTCAGAAAGAACTTCAAGAAGTCCTTTTGGTTCAAACCAAATCCAGTTATCCAAATTAAAGGTAATGATTCCTCTTAACTTCTTTTCTTTTACTTTACTTATCCAACCACTAAAATCTTTTTATTACATTATTTTATAACAAAAAAGTTTCCTAAATATAGTAGGATGGTTTTATGAGATTTATTCAAACTATACTTACACACTCCTCCATCAAATAGGTGAAGAACATTCTGTTTCTGTGAATTTCAAACTAACGCCTCACAAAACGATGATTGTTCGATTATCTCCTACCACCTCTCATGGTGGCCATTAAGATAAAAATAAATTTATATATTATATATATTATGTTTATGTATTCATTATAATTCTGTATTTTTCTTTTATATCATTCCTTCATGGTTCCCATTATGGGTAAACATGATATTTTAATTTGTGGAAGAGCGGACAACCGCCCCTCAAAGTGACATTACTCGTTAATTCCATTTGTGGGATGTATAAAGGATAGTGTTAATGATAGTATATATTATATTATATTGGAAATATAATATACCTATGCATCATTGTGTTTTATGTCAATTAAAATAATAAATTGAAATTAAAGTAATGTCCATGCGTACGTACAGCTTACCATCTCCAAGAACGGTGCATTTCATTTCATACCTCCAAATGTTTTGTACTATTATAAATTCATGTATATACTATATATATATGATATATATGATATATACATCATTAATATCATTCTAAATAATAAAAAAACTTGACCACATGGACAACATGTAATTATACGGTGTTTATTTGTGACTCGAGTACCAAATATTGATAAAACAACCATTATTAACTTAAATGATTACATAACGTTTATAAAACGGTAATGAGTGATATAAAAGGAACAATAAACATTAAAAGGTTGATAAGAAAGTAGAAATTAACATTATTTTATTATTCAGTAGATTAATGAACGAACGAGTAATGTCAGACAAGAGGTAATGGACTTCATCTCAATCTCCTTTCATTGAGGCATATTTCGATAATATATATCGTCTTCTTTTACATGGTGTAAATAAAAGTGATTTGCATTTTACTTTTATTCAAAGGGAATCTTTTTTCTATGAAGTGTTTCATAAAATGGAAAACAGAATGTTTTTAATGTCTGTGCCGACAATGACCTCTCCACCACCGTAATCTTTATTTTGCTTCATCTATAATCCTTAATGTTTTATAAAATGAAATGAAAATACCTTATTCTATTTTTGGGTGCTGAAAATGTTTTTTTAAATGGATTTATTATTTCAATATCTTTAAATTATTTCTTGTGACTGAAAATTAAATATTTTTAGTGAAATGTTTATATTTTCATTATTTTATGTGTTATTTTTTTATAATGGTACTTTGAAATTTGACTGGTGGTTACGTGACAAACCAACTGATGGGTGGTTCAGTGATAAACCAGGACGGGTGGTTACATTTTATCCTCCAATGAATTGGGTATGTAAGTCGGTTATATGGCTATTCCATTTAGTGATATTTGTTGAAGTCGACCGTATGGTAATTCTACTTAAGAATGCTTATGTACCAAGATACCTTTATATGTTATGTGGTCTTTATATGGGTTTTATTGTAATCATTTTGATACAATGTGTAAGAAATTATGTTGTATTTTGTTATGAGTATTTACTACTTCATAAAGGTGAAATGTATTACTTTTGATAATGTATTCACGGTTAACTTGTTTTTTTTTGAAAAACTAACTGTTTCCCTTCTTTGTGTATCCCTTACTAAGATTTTCATGCTCATCCCATGTTTTTGAAATTTTTTCCATAATTCATAAAGTGGAATAGGGTCGAGGATGGAATCAAAGAAATTTCATGTTGTCTAAAACATGGAACTAGACATGACACTATGTTTCAATAGTTTTTATTTTGTGAAAAAATGGAAACTGAGTAGATGTGTCAACATGTACTATATATGTTGTTGTGAAAATGTTATGACCTAAATCTTTAAATCTCTAAACCTGAAAAGATCCTCAATGTGAATTATTCATTTAATTCAAGATTATGTAATGATTTTAGGCATGGGCCTTATAGTTAGTATCAGAGTTCAGTTTAGACAACATTAAGAGGTATAATATAGTTAAATTAATATCCATAAATTATTTTAGATTATGTTATGATTGAAATGATATAGCATTTACAGATTACCATGTTGCTTCACCTAAGATATTTCTGTGTTCATAATGGTTTCATGCATTGGAAACATGGCATCTATATTGGGATGACAACAGGGGGAAGACAACCTTCCAAATCTACAACCAGAGATGGTCAAAATCAAAATTGAATAGTTTGTTACAGTGATGGAACTATTTACTCAAGCTGTAAATGTTGATGGTACCAATGCACAAGTTAAGCTAGATCAACCATAGAGGAACATGTCAGTAGTAGAGCATTTAATGAGACAACATCCCCCTTTATTCAGAGGGTCATCTGACCCTGTGCTAGAAGAAGGGTGGATTAAATCACCGAAGAAAAAATTTGATGTCATGGGTTGTTCAGAACATCAAAAGGTTAGTCTCACTATTTATCATTTTGAAGGTGATGCTGATCTGTGATGGTCGACAGTGAAAAATATCAGGTAAATTAATGAGATTGATGCTCTTGTTTGGGATGAATTCAATGGTCTTTTCCTTGAGAAATATTTTCCTAAAGTAGTTCGACTTAGGATGGAAACAAATTCTTGGAATTGAGGCAGAAGTATGACTCAATGGCTATTTACGAAGGAAATACAACTTGAATGCCATGGTATCCTCCAAATTTCATCTGATATCTTGATAGTAAGATACATAAATTTAATTAAGGACTAATGCCGCGATATCAAAGATAATTTGCCTCTCATGAGTTTAATAGTTATGAAAAACTTGTTCGATGTGCAGAGAAGTAGGAAATTGTGTTTTTCGATGAACATGTGTTCTTTGACAAACAATAGAATAAGAGGTCCAGTTTGCAGGAGATGGGAGATAATTCATCAATGAAGCCTGGAGGTATGAAAAATAAATATCAATCTTGTGAGAAGTGTAGTAAAAAGCATCCTAGAGAATGTTTATCAATGTCCGGGAAGTGCTTCCGGTGTGTTAAGTCTGTTCATATTGCTCATAACATTAAGAAAAATGATTGAGCAGGAAATGAAAAGCCAATGGTATGATGTTTTTAGTGCAATAAATGGTTCATTATGAAAATGAGTGTCCAACGAAGAACTCATCTGAGATAATGATACCAGACTACAAGCAGAAAGGGGTGGTGAAATCCTTTGAAACTAATTCAAGAGATTTTGGGCCATCAAAAGAAGTCGTATTATGTACACTGTTTGTTTCTTCAGATTAATTTAGTGTGTTTTTTGATTCAGGGACTACACATTCATTCATTTCAAAGATGTTTTCTATTAAATTTGGAATTCAATCTCAAAATATGAATCCTGAACAAATTGTATAAAGACCTAGAGAAAATGTTTAGACAAAAAAATTATAAGAACCTTCATGTCCTTGTGTGCGGATAAAATATACTGGAAAAACTTATTTTTTTGCCTCTAGTAGCGTTTGATGTTATTTTGGGCATTGATTGGATTTCGGTTTATCGTGATAAGATTGAATACAGAGCTAAAAAGGTTTCTTTTTAGAATGATTTTGAGTTTTCTATACAATAATGAAACCTTACTTTTGATAATTTATTAGAAAGCTGAGAAACTAGTAAGATATGGAAATGAATGTTACCTTGCACAAATTGTAGAAAACAAAGGAACTGTTCAAGTATATGAGGTTCTAGTGGTAAATTTGTATCTTGTTTTTTTCTAAAGAGTTTCCTAGTATTATACCTGATCGAGAATTTGAATCTAACATTGACTTAGTTCCTGATACTAATCCAGTTTCAAAAACCCCTAATAGAAAAGCTCAAATTGATCATTTAGAGTTAAAGAAGAAATTGCAGAAGTTATTAGATAACGGTTTCATTCCACCTAGAACATCTCCATGGGGTACTTCTATCTTGTTTATTAAAAATAAAGATGGTTCAGTGAGACTTTGCATTGATTTTAGAGCATTGAATAACATCACTGTTAAGAACAAGTATCCTTTTCCTCATATCGATTATTTTTTTGATCAGCTCTAGGGTGTTTAGTATTTTTCAAAGATTGAATTGAGGTCAGGGTACCATCAGTTTAAAGTAAAGGAAGCATATATTCTGAAGACTGCATTTTGTACTAGATATAGCCATTATGAATTTTTAGTTATTCCATTTGATTTAACCAATGAACCTGCTTTATTCATGGATCATATGAATAAAATTTTCCTTGAGTTTTTGTTATAGAAAATTTATTTCATTTGACAGATTATTTCAAAAAATGGAATTAATGTTGAACCTTCTAGAACAAAGGTTCTTGAAGAATGGACAAGACCCTCAAATATAATCGAGATCCGTTGTTTTCCTGGTTTAGTAGGTTATTTTCAGAGTTTTTTTTGAAAATTTGGCACTGTTATCTTGTCTAAATACTAAATGAACTCGAAAAGGTGTTATGTTCCTTTGGAACAAATAATGTGATGATTTTTTTAAGGAATTGAAAAGATGATTGGTGAATGGTCTGGTTTTGGACTTACCTTTCAGAAATGGTGAGTTTGTTATTTATAGTGATGCTTAATTGAAAGGACTTTAATGTCTCCTTATATAGAATGATTAGGTAATTTCTTACTCTTCACTTCAGTTGAAACCTCATGAGTTAAATTACCCTACACATGATTTGGAATTAGCTGTTATAGTTTTTTCATTATAAATTTGGAGGCATCGTTTGTATGGAGTAAAATGTGAATTATATACTGACCATAAAAGTTTGTAGTATATATTTACTCAAAAATAATTGAAAATGATATAGAGGAGATGGTTGGAATTTATCAAGGATTAGGAGTTCATGATTCATTAGCATTCAGGAATGGAAAATAATGTGGTAGATGATTTTAGATGAAAAAATATTTCTTCATTAAACATGATATGTTTGGAATCAGATCGTTTGTTTTATGATTTGATTAACTTTATCATAGAAGTTGTTGGTGTAGAAAATTCTTCTTTTTTGTTTCAGGTGTCAGTGAAATCATCTCAATCAGATAGAATAATGAAAGTGTAAAAATAAAACAGTGAGTTGTAGAAAAAGGTAGAGTAGGTTCATAAGGCTATGTTGCCTAATTTTAACATTGATAATGATTGTGTTTTGACGTTTGGAAAAAGATTATTCATGCCTTGTGATTCACATTGGTAGAATGAGTTGTTTTTTAAAGCTCATAGTTCCTTGTTTTCAGTTCATCCTACAACTACTAAGATGTACATAGATCTTCATGAGTATTGCTGGTGGGATGGAATGAAAAGATGTATTGCTGATTTTTCTGTGAAGTGTTTGACATGTCCATAGGTTAAAGTATAGTGAAAGATACCAAAATGGATGCATCAGTCATTATTGGTGCCAGAGTGGATATGGGAAAATATATCGATGGACTTATTTGTGGGATTACCAAAAACATCTCGAGGTAATAATGAAATCTAGGTTAATGTTGATCAGCAGACTAAATTTGCTCATTTTATTCCTATTCGAGATACTTTGTCTATAGATGTACTTTCTTAGTAGTATATTAATGAGATAGTCAGGTTTTATGGGGTTCCCATCTCCATTGTATCTAATCATGATCCCAGGATTACTTCTAACTTTTTAATAGAACTATAGAAGTCATAGGGTACTCAATTAAATTTAGTCAATATTTTCATCCGCAATCAGATTTGTAGTTATAATGAACAATTTAGACCCTCGAGGATATGCTACATTCTTGTTCACTAGATTACCATGGAATTTGGGACCAACATCCTTATTTGGTTGAATTTTAATTTAATAATTGTTTTCATTTCAGTATATAGATGGCTCCACCTGAGGCATTATATGTAAAGCGTTGTCGAACTCCATCATTTTGGGATGAATTAGGTTAAAGGAAGCTGATGGGACCAAAATTTGTAGAAGTGATGGAAGAAAATTTTAATTTGATTCATAAGAACATGAGAATAGCTCAGAGTAAGAAGAAAAGTTAGGCAGATAACTGGGGGAAGAATCTATCTTTTGAGGTAGGTGATCATGTCTTTCTCTAAGTTTCCCCATGGAAAAGTGTGATGCATTTTGGTAATAAAGTAATGTTGAGTCCAATGTTCATTGGACCTTATAAAATCATGGTAATTGGATCAGTTGTGTCTAGATTGGAATTACCTCTATGTTTATCACTGGTACACAATGTTTTTCTGGTTTCAAGGTTGAGAAATTATATGCCTGATCGATCTCATGTTTTCAGTCCCTTGGTAGTTCAGTTAGATGAGAATCTCTCTTATAAAGAACAACCAGTCTAGATTCTTGACCGTAAATAGGAAGTGTTGCGGAATGAGTTAATTCACCAGTTAAAGGTTTTTTGTAAAACCCATATGGTTGAAGAGGAAACATGGGAATCTGAAAATGCTATGTGGGATAAATACCCCAACTTATTTTATTAGTGAATAAAATTGTGAGGCCACAATTTCCAGATGGGGGAAGGATTTAAAATCCCACGTAAATTAATAAATAATACATTCTATTTTTTATTAATATTTTGTGAATTAAATATTAATTTTACTTTTAAGGGGTTGATATGTTTATGGCATACCCAATAGGCAACAACGAGTTTCTTTGAAATCTTATGTTGCACAATAATAATAGAATATTATTATTTTACATGGTAGTTAACCCATTTCCATTTTATTGGTGGGAAAGAACAAAACTAACTACAATATGATTATACATGTTTGTAAAATAAAATATGGAGTCTTAAAATGTGAATGAAACTAATTTTAATCATAATTTACATTAGAAGGTCGATTTACTGCCTTTTAATGGATAACCCGAATTAAATATATTTTTGGTCACTTTTATATGTTTTATCTTACAAAATAAAATTCTTCTTTAGATTTAAGACATCAAAATTTAATTTGGATAAATTTTTCGTATTTTTCTGGTAAAGTACATTTTTTATGAATAGTGAAAAATACTGTATTTTTATTCAGAATTGTATTTTAATCTAATTAATTTATATGGTTATATTATCTATTTAATTTTTATTAAAATGTAACTAGATTATATTTTTACCAATTAATACAATGTTGTTCATTGGAATTAATTTCACTTTTCAATTAGACATAAACAAGTGTCGATCTTTTGATAGTTATTATTTTATAAAAAAATGCTATTTGTTTTGACAACATGAATTAATTTTAAATTAAATAATGCAAGTTCTATGTTTTGAATTTGTTAAAGTAGTCATCCTTTTTTAATTCAGAATATCAAATATTTTATGCTTAATTTTTAGTAGTTTTCTGAAAAACATCAATTTTTTATGAATAGTGAAACCAATAAGTTGTAGTAAAAAAATTCATTTTCAATTAAAAGAAATTTTACTACTTATGTGGATTAAATTTCAAAAATTCAACATAAATTTTTATTATTAGTATGTAAAATGTGGTTCAATAAGATAAAAAAAAGTTTAGGTGAATAGTAACTTTTGACATTTATTTAATGCGGTTAAAGGTAAATAGAGTAATTCCAGGAAAAAAGAAAATAATAATAATAATAAATTACCCTAAAAATTGACTTAACCATATTTGTTGAGTCATTTACAACCATGGTCATATTTGGGACGATTTTTGGACCCCATGGAGCCACTTGGGATAGATAATGACACTTTAGATTAATTAACTTAAAGTAATGATAACAATGACGAAAACAAATATATTTTTGGAAATAAATTTTTACGTGGGGTTATATAAGTTATCATTTCGACTATAAATATTATTTGTAAATCTAAAAAACTTTCCTACATTACAGTATATTTTTATAATTTTTATACAGAAAATAAATTATATTATTTCTGTCATAATAATGATGCGGTATTTAACTCATTAATAAAATATTTAAATAAATAAGATTATAAATATTAAAACAATATACAAAAGTTGCCCAATTATTATTGGATGATTTCTTTTCGTCCATTAGTCATCTCATCATCATCTTTAATTAGATATGGACCTTTAGAATCCGAATATCATTATATAATAACATAATATTTTCACACTTTCCTAAAGAGCCCCTCCTCCCCCTTGTGAAAATCCCTCACTTCTTACTCATTCCTCACACATCTCAAGCCCCTTGGATCATCCAAAACCTGAAAAAAAAATCTATTAAGATCCCTCTCCTCCTCATAGAATCCTTACCTTAGGCATAAGGCACATAAAGAAGACTTTTTGGTTCAACCAATTGGAGTTACCCAATATAAAGGCAGTGATTCCTCTTAACTTCTTTTCTTTTATTTTACTTCTCCAACACCGAAAGTCTTTTTAATCCATTATTTTATAACAATACCAGTATAATAAATATACTATTATGTTTTTATGAGATTTATTCTAACTATACTTACACACACCTGCATCTAATGGGTGACAAACATAATGTTTCTGTGAATGGAAAACTAACACCTCACGAAACGATGATTGTTCGATTATCTCCTACCGCCTCTCATGGTGGCCATTAAGATGACTAAATATTTATATATTATTTTTATTATTTTTATTTTTTCTTTATTCCTCTGTGTTTTTTTTCATATCATGCCTTTATGGTTTCCATTATGGGTAAAAAAAATAATTTCATTTGAAGAAGTGCAGACTACCACCCCCTCAAAGTTATATGACTCGTTAATGCCATATGTGGGACTTATAAAGGATATTGTTAATGATATTATATATTATATTATACTTTAATTATAATATACCTATGTATGATTATGTTTTAATTCCATTATAATAATGAAATAGAAACGAAAGTAGCGTTCATGTGTAAGTACAGCTTACCATCTCCATGAACGGTGCATTTCATTTCATACCTCCAAATGTTATTTACTATTATAAATACATGTATATACATGATATATATAATATATATGATATAAAAATCACTAATATCATTCTTAATATAATTTACTTTTGACCACATGGACAACTTGTAATTATATGGTGCTCATTTGTCACTAAAGTACCAAATATCGTCAAAACAATCATTATTAACTTAAATGAATACATAATATTTATAACATGGTGATAAGTGATATAAAATGAACTATAAAATTTAAAAATATTGTTAAGAAAGTAAAAAATTAACATTATTTTATTATTCAGGAGATTAAAGAACGAATGGGTCAAGTAGGACACGAGGTAAGGGACTTCGTCTCAATCTCCTTTCATTGAGGCATATTTCGATAATATATATCTTATTATTTAAAACATAGTATAATAAAACATTTTGAATTTTACAGTCATTCAAATGGGAATATTTTTTCTATGAAGCATTTTACTAAACGAAAAATGGATTGTTTTTAACGTTTGTGGTGATAATGACCTCTCCGCCATCGTAATTGTAATTTGGTTTTATCTATGAGACTTAATGTTTTCTAAAATGAAAAGTAAATCCATTATTCTATTTTTGGCTATTGAAATTTTTTTCTGGAAATGGATTGATTATTTCAATATCTTAAAATTATTTTTTTTGATTGTAAATTAAATTTTATTAGTGAAATATTTATATTTTCAATATTTTATGTGTTATGATTTTATAATGGTACTTGGACATTTGATGGGTGGTTACGTGATGAAAAAAATGACGGGTGGTGTTGTGATAAAATAGGACGGGTGGTTACATTATAACCTTCAATGCATTGGGAATTAATTTCAGCCATATGGCTATTCTATTTAGTTATATTTTTGGAAGTCGATCGTTTGGTTATTCCACTTAAGAATGATTAGGTCCAATGTTACATTTATATGTTATGTGTTCTTTATATGGGTTTTATGGTAATATTTTGGTTAAAAAAGGGTGAAAATGATATTTTATTCAGTGAAGAGTATTTAATACTTCATAAAGGTGAAATTTATTATTTTGATAATGTTTTCATGGTTTAATTGATGTTTTGAAAAACAAACAGTTTTATGTGTTTGTGTATCTCTTACTAAGCTTTTTATGTTCATCCCAAGTTTTTGAAATGTTTTTCATAGTACATAAAGTGGAACAGGGTCAAGAATGGGATCAAGGAAATGTAATGCTGTCTAAAACATGGTACAAGACATGGCACTTTTTTTCAAGAGTTTTTATTTTTTGAAAAATGGAAACTGATTAGGTGTGTCTACAAGTATTATTCATATTGTTATGTAAATTTTTTTGACCTAACTCTCTAAAACTATAAACCTGAAAAAGATTTTTCAATGAGAATTATTCATTTAATTCAAGATTGTTTAATGTTTTAAGTCCAGGGCCTTATATGTTCTTAATCTAGAGGGGGTACCATTCGATAATTATTTTTTTCTATGTGTAGAAAGTGGGGAAAATAATATATCTTAGAGGCAAGTTTCAATGAAACAAGTCTAGTAATGAATTAAAATTGTTTTGGTAGAAAAATATGTTGGATTAAGTGACACATGAATCTAAAGAGGGGATGAAACAGAAATACAGTCATCTTTTTTAGTGTATGAATGAAATTTCATGTTATATTTTACAAAATTGTGGAATAATATGTTGACCTGAAATTGATAAATGAAATTCACATTTTAATTTCTTAGAATCTATTTTAATAAATGAAATTATGGAAAACACGTGCACACATCTATTATTATTTATGGTTATATGTTATATAATGTTGGATTTAAAAGACCATTATTCATAAAAATTCTTAAAAGTATAGTCATTAAATGGTGATCATATGATTATTATATATATTTGGTCCTAATTAGTCAATTTAACCTAGAAAATGGAAACGATGATGTCAACCAGTAGGATCATTCCATAAGACGCCCATTTATCTAATTATATAGGGGAGATTTAAAAAAAAAATATCCATGAAAATTACCAATCTAAAATTCAACTAAATATGCATGACTGAATCTATTAATGTGAAAATATTAATTTTGTCAATATCTCATTCCATGCAATTTTCACAGAACCACCAGATGAAAATATCATTATCCCATAACATATGTTTAAGGGATTTTCGGGTGTAATAAAGTGATATAAATATGGAACCTAATTTTTTGAATTGTAATATTAATTAATTTTAATAAATTAAAAATATTTATGTCTTTTATTCCATTATAAAGGTTTAATAAATATGTTCGATAAAAAAACTCTATTGCGAAACACAAATTAAAATTTTTGTAAATATATTTCCTCAATCAAGACACATTTTTTATCATCTCCAAAAATTTTGTGATAAATGATATCTTGATAACATATAGTTATTAAATAATATTAATTATATATAAATTATAATATAATTTTATAAATTCAAATGTAATTTTCATGAATGTATGAAATGGGTTATTATAAAAAAAAGTAGTATTTTTTAATCAGTAGGGATTTTATATTTAAATGGGAAAATTCTCATATTTATATATTTCATTTTATAAAATAAATATTTTTTTGAAATAATCACATCTAAAATATCCATTGGTAATGTTATTATAATTATATAATAAAGTAAATTTTTTTATGGAATCATAAAATGGTATAATTATAAGGTATATATTATGATATCAAAAATGAATTAAGGTCTGTAATGAACACGATAATGTTTGTAAACAACAAAAATAAATTTTCCCCTTTAATACAAATTTTTAGATGACTTTTGATTAATTTTATAAACCCTTAATGAATCCTCCATTATATTTTTTATAATTTATAGATTTAAAATCAATTTATTATCAAAAGTATTCACTTATACAACAACAAGAGTATTATATTAATTAGTTAGGCTCTTATAATTATAAAATAACAAAATCTACTATTATTTTGTAGAACCCATTAGAAAAAAAAATTATTTTTTGTGGTTAGGATTAACTTATCATCTATTGTGTAATTTTCTTTTTGAAATTAAGAATGATTTATCTACACATTTATATAAAAAAAATACAATATCCAATTCCGCATCACTACATACCATTGTATCATGAAATTAAAATTCCTTTCCCTCCCTAGATACATCCCAAGGTATTCTTAGTTTTTCTAAGAAGCACATCTCATCCATTTAGAAGTACCCTCTCTATGTAAGGTATATGGCCCTGACATAGATAGTAAATAATCATGATTTTTAGTTATGAAATTAGTTTCATTGAAATTGAGTATCTTTTCAGGTGTAGGGTTTTAGATAAAATTTCATAACTCGTACATAAAAAACAAAAAATACAGAGTGGATAGTTACGATTAGTATCCATTTTTCCATAATATAAAACATTTAAAATAAAGAAATATAATTTTCTTGGAAAATCTACATGAATTTAAAAATTACATTTTCATCTCCCATTACCATCCTTAAATAATGATAAAATCAATAGAAATGTGGGATGATAAAAAAACACTTTAAATGAAACACAATGATTGAAACCCATTAATCCCATGAAAATATGAAAATATGGGAAAATTTATGATAATAAAATAATTTTCACCATTAGGAATTCGTAAATACATACCTTTGAAAGTAATATCATTGCATACAATTTTTTAATCATTAGACAATCATAAATCTTACAGATATCATAAATAAAAAATAATGATACCATTGTACATCATTATACTTTTCAATGTTATAAATTTAATAACCATGAGGTTGACTTCCATAAATTTCACTCTTAGAAATTGAATAACCATATTTTCAATTCCCATTCCCAATTATTTAGAGTGATATCATGGACCCACCTTTTTTCATTCTATCACAGAACAACCTATAATTAGATTATCACAATATTATCCTTCATTGGATTATCATCTAACACCCAAAAATGTTCAAGTAAAATTTTATAATAATAACACATAATTGAATTAACGATTCAACATTTATCTAACTATATTCCATTTTAATAAATAAGAAAACATTTTTATTTATTGAAATAATAAAAATGTTTTCAAAACCGATTTTTAATAATCAAATACCCATATAGTAAAGGAGTTGTTTCATTTTCTTTTGAAAACATGAAGGCTTCAAGAGGAATAAAATTAAAAAAATAGACATTAAATTTCCTTTATAATATTTTTTTTAAATAAATAAATATGTAAAATAATATCAACAATATTGATATTGATAAAATTATTTTTAAATTAATTCATAAACCATTTGGAAATTTATTTTTAAATCAATGTGTCACATACCACATTGAAATTATTGAGTCATATTCCCCATGAGAGAATAAGAATTAACAAAACATTAAACAAATATAATAAATATATTAATTATATTATATGATATAGGGTTTTCATATGAACCTTTTAAAATATGGTGTGTGTAAAACATCAATATATTCTTCAATTAAAGGAGATTGATGAAAAATATCATTCCTTGAGTCTGAAATGACTTATATGTCTTGATAATTATGATTAATAATTTTTTTAATTTTTTTTAATTTATTACAAAATGATTTTCAAGTTTATAATTAGTTTTATATCAATCTTTATTATCTGGTATTAAACTACTAAAACGATTAAGCTTTCCTTATGTGTTTTGACCATATTTTTCTTATGTGTCAAAACGATTAAGGATTATTGACTATTTTAAGGTTGGTAATTATGTAATACCTAAAAAATAAAAATAATTAAATAATTATAGTATTTAGAAATAAATAATAATTTTTAAATCCAAACATTAATGTTGGTAATGAAAAAATAACCAATGTTACAATCATTGAGATGGTAGGTTATACGTACACATGAGTATCACTCCAATTTTTCATTGATTATTATATAAAGAAGATAAGTAACATAAATAATTCTACTGTGATTATTAAATCAAAAATAACATAATATTTAATAATATATAATTATATATCTAATTATTTTTATGTAAAATAAATCACTTCGCTTTAAGGATGTGGTACACTACATTTCCATTAACATCATTAACACATTTTTAATGTGTGAAATGGTAATAAAGAAAATGTTTCATTAAAATTAAATAAATGTACTGATGAAATTAATATCATATAGATTTCATTTAAATAACATATTTTTTAAATCAAACATTACCACATTCTATGTAATGTATGAACAAATCAAATCTCTTTGAGAAGTCGGTAGTCTACACGTCCATAAATGATGTTATCTTATTCAAAAAAATGGAAAGAATGAAATAGTGGGTTATATAATAATTCAATAATTAATAAAACATCATATATAACATCTATATCATATAAAACAATTATTTCATCATAATACACAATAATTAAATGTGGTAAGGGAAAAAAGAATAGCATCATTTTGCGAGGTGGTAGTTCATCGTTCACAAGAAACCAGATTTCATTAACCATTTGATGTAAGTGTGTTAAGTGTAGGTAAATACCTTAACATAACAACATATATTTAAATTTAAAGTACTAATTTGTTTATATTATCATGATATATAAATAATTGAAGGGGTGTAGAAGGAAATAAAGCAAAATTTTATCTTTAAATAAAGTTACCTCTTTTTCGAGTACCTCTTTTTCATTTTCACCATATGACTTCATTGGATTGATTTTCACCCAGTGGGATGATTATAGTATTCCATTAGGTTAGTTGGGAGATAATTTTGTAACATTTTGTACTAGAAAAATATTCTTTTGAAGTGTGATGAAGTGGGGAGAGTGAATACATTTTTTTAGTAAAGGAGGAGTGTATTTCTTATGAATAAACGAGGTAAACACTATTGGGAGGTATACCATACATAATGTACATAAAAAATAAAAAAAATAATGTATTCTAGGGATTCTATTAATGATAAATAATTACAACACATAAAAATGTAATCATTTTTAACATTTTTCCTTACGGGTTAGGTATACTAAATTTTATCATTATAGTTTTTACTAAGGTAACTTGTATATATTTCATACCTTAGTAATTTATCCTTTATTAAATAAAATAAAGATATATTTATTATATAATATATTTCTATAAACTATAAATTTTATATACAATTGATTAAATAAAAATCTTATCTATGTGTAAAATTATTTATAATACAAACCCTTCTCACGTTAATACCATGTTTTAATATTAACCATGTAAATTAATTTTAACTATTATCAATAATTATCATGGTAAAATAATATCACCATATTAAAATATAGTTATTATACTCATTACAAATAATTATTCCCATTTTAAAAATTCATTTAAATATAGTAGAAAATTTTAATTTAAATATAATGCTCTGGATGTAGAGAGAAAGGAGGTTTTTAATAAGAATGATTATAGAAGATTAAAATATTTTCTTTCATTACTCAATAATGAAATTATTTTGGGGACATTAAATATATTAATAGATTTATTATATATTTAATGTGATATAAAACCATTTAATATATACTTTTATTATATAAAAATTTAGTTTAATTGAAGCTTTTAGTTATTTTTTTCACTATTCATAAATAAATGAAACTTCTCATAAAAATAAATCACATTCACAGTAAGATATTTTTGAAATTATTTAACCAGAAATGAAGTTAATTTTTTTCCAAATATATTATATATAACTGAAAAATCAAATTTAATAAAATTTTACCATTTAAATGCAGTAAAACATTCTTTTAGAAAAATATTGCATTTTATGCATGAAATTTGATTTATTTATTTCATAAGACAATGATATCTATTGGATTAATGTAAAATATTATACAATTGTGTAAAAATGATATAGTTTTTTCTATTCATACCCAAAAATATAACATTTATGAGATAACCTCCATGTTAAATAATAATATTAATATATTCTTATTGTTCGATATAACTCTTTCACCCATGAAACACAATATTTCAAAAGAACTCATTGTTGAATATAACATAATATATATATGGTGTTCTATTTAGTGAATGATATAAAACAATTGAAATTAATTTTAAATAAATTATATCATAGAATATAAGGATGTTACATCCAACCCCAATTAAAATAAATGTTGACCTCATAATTCATCTTTCATATAAAATGATTAACGTTTTGAAAAATATTTTATTAAAACCCCCATCATAAAAATTCAATTAATAAACCATCCCATAAAATGAAAATATGGGGAACATAATAGACACCCAAATTTATCCATAACTAGGATTTCGCATTGGGAGAACATATGTGAGAAAGAATAAAAATTTAAAAAATAATTCAGAGAGATTGAGGTCATTGATCATAATTGTGTGAATGATCAATCGAATGTTAAGGCCTTAAAATAATAATTCTATGATGATCGAAAATATCATAAAATTATTAGAAAAGACTATAGTAGGATAATAATTTTGATTCATGACATCTTATTATTGTTAATGGTTTATTTAACCATCAATAAATATTATTAAACATAATTACATGATATATTTCTATTTCATGATTATAATTTAATCCTCATAAAATTATAATAAAAATGAAGAACGTACCTAAAAATAACCATAATCATAAAATATAACATATACGGTAAAGGTTATTAATATTGAAAAAAACATTCCCAAAATTAAAGTCACACTTCCATAAAATTAATAGATAAACATAAACCACACTAATCATCTCCAAAATTTTAATTAATACCATTATGATCAAATCACATAAAAATTAAGAAGGAGTTTCTAAAACCATGACCATTTTTTACCTTCTAAACATAATGATCTCCCTAGATCTTCTATCACTTCATCTGATAACCTCAATTATGGTAGAAGAAAATAGTTTTCCTAGACCTTTTTAATTTCAATCATGATGATATAAACCCTTTATATGTATATTTAGGCACGCGTTAGTATAATGTACCAACTCATTACATGTAAAGACTCTTATTGTGGGTGGGTATCTATTGTCTCATTTATGGTTTATTTAGAGAAAATGTTCCTCACAGTCTTAAAAAATGAGACCAAACATTCCACACCAGTAATAATTTATAGATCTTAACATATATTCCACCAAATGTGTGTTTCCAAAAATTGGAAAAATTATTAGGATTACCTCCATAATTCTTAGTTAGTTTCATTTCTATTTCCTATAATTTTGAGTATTTATTACTATTTTCATCATTTTGCAAAAAAAATTATGCAAAATATATCTCCAATTTTTGAAAAAATAATAGCATTGTAATAACAATTATATTCTTGAGAGGCCAATGATATTAAAAGGATTGGTTTCAATCCTAAGTAAATTATTTTAATCTTATTGTCACTGTCTAGATAAAAATTCGATAGGTACTTGGATAGACTTGTATGATTTTACTCATGTAAATATTCATATTCATTATCATTTTTCTTCACATCCAAATATTTATTATCTATCTCAATTTGGACACACCTATAGAAATATTTATCGCAGAAACTATACTTGATTGTTTCTCTTTCCATGGAATCAATAGCTACAATATATCTTAAATTATTAATAAAATTCATCCATTTTTCAGATTTACTATCCAAATTATAAATGGTAAGGATTAAATTTTGATATTCTGAACATCAGATTACATCAATTATCTTTTCCAGGGAATTGTTCCATCTGTTAGCTACCAATAGGGATGTTATTCCATTGAATAATGGAGTTATTTTCCTAATAAAAAGGTATGTCATTATCCTGTTCCTTGGGGTAGTCTAGGTTCATTACTAGCTTGGATACCATTTTCATTAATATATTGTATCACATGATCCATCGTTGTAACTAGTAATTCCATTCCAATCCCATCTATTCATTATTTTGATTTGGAAGCATATTTTCCATTCCGTTCCACCCCAATATAACGTATTTATTACCTCTATATAAAACCCTTCTAAATAAACATACTTTACATGAAACCACAATGAAAACATAGAATTCATTGTGATTTAAACATAATAATGATGTAAAATCTTATAAAGTAATTTTATTAATATTATCCTAATTTCAAAAGGTGACTAAACAATTCCTTTAATACCAAATGTAAGGCCTTGATTATAAAAAACACATAATATATTGTTTTTCAAATAAATTAAATATTTTCAAATTGATAATCTCATTAGCTATAGATATTTAAATAATTATGCAATTACTTATACATAAAAACTCATAAAATATATAGTCAACACTATAGATTAGTATCCATTTTTATCAAAATTTTAAAAAAAATTAATATAATGAATAATTCATTTCCAGTAAAACATTTATTATGTTAAACTTGACTTCATCCTTTCCCTTACCAATCCTTAAATCATGTGAAAATAAATTAAAAATGGGGTGTAGGCATCAATATGTTATTATTGGATAAAAGATTAATTATTCATATTAGTCCTTTGAAAACATGAAAACTCATGAAAAAAGTGTCATAATGTATTAAATTTGACCTTTATGATGTAGTAAAAACTTTCCTTTTTAAAATAAGTTCATGTAAAACCATTTTTTATTCTCCATATTACAATTAAATCCATAGAGAGCATAAATAACACAAAATGGTATTATAGTACATCATTATACTTTTCATTCTTATAAATTGATTAAGAAACAAATAGATATACATAAATGAAAATCTTAAAATATTAATAATCATACTATCTACATCCATAAAAAATGATATAAATGGATATAATGGACCCACCCGTCATTGATTTTTTATGGAAAACCTCATGAAAAATTTATCATGGAACCAACCATCATTTCTTCAAAACATAATCACCCAAAAAATGTCTATGTGTCATTATATAATTACAACACATAAAATATTTATTTTTTTTAAATTTCACTCATAATATTTCATTTTCAATAATAAGAATACTTTATGATTTATTCAAGTTATAAACCTATTTTCAATGCCCATTTCAAATAAAAAATACCCAAAAAACCATTGTTTCTTCTTCTATTATGTTCCTAAACACATGTAAAAAAATATAAATTCAAAAAATAGATCTAAAATATCTTTTATAATACATTAATAACTATATAAATATATATTTTAAATAATACCAATATTATGATCATGGAGTAATTGATTTTTAAATTAAATATTAAAACATTTTGAAAGGGATTTTTAAATCTAAGTGTCCCACACAACATTGAAATATATGAATCATAATTGGAAAAAAGGAATAACAATTTAAAAACATTAAACATGATTAAAATTAATGAACTGATTATATGATATTTAAATAGTTCTTTTTATACATCTCATAAAATAAGGTGTCTTTATAACATAATGATATGCCTTAGAAAAAGAAGATTGAGAGGAAACCCCGTACCTTGAGTCCAACATGTCATGTGTGTCTTTATATACCTTAATAATATAATTAATTCAATTATTGTAATGATTCGGATCCTTTTTGTGATTATAAATACCATTATACCACTTATTATAATTATGTGTTCAACAAATTAAACCATTAAGTTTACATCTACTGTCTTGACCATATTAGTCTTTTGTGTCAAAAGGAATAAATTTTTTTCAACTGTGGTCCAATAGGCCTTTATATAAACATATCCAGAAAAAAATAATGACATTATAATCATATTTATATGTAATTTATAGTTTTTAAAACCAAACATGAAATATGGAAATAAAAAATGAACTAATGTTTCAATCATGGAGAAACATGGTTGTATGTATGCATGAGTAACATTACTAATTTTAAATGACAACAATAGAAATAAGTTAAGTAATATTTTTATATCCAAAATTATGATCATAACATATATTTTATATAATTCAATCATGTATAATTATTTATATAATTATAGTGATGTAAAAGAAATCGCATTGATTTAAGGAGGTAGTAGTCCACACTTCCACAAAAGACGTTATAACTCTTTTAATGTGTGAAATTGTAAGATTGAAAATGATTTATTATATTTCCATAAAGTTACTAGTTTAATTAATATCATATTTTAATAGTTTATATAATTTTTTTATTAAATCCATCATCAAAAAATTCAATGAAATGTGTGAATGTATGCAATAGCTTTGACAAGGTGCTAGTCCCCACGTCCACAAATGGTGTTATCTTAATCCGACAAAATAGAAAGCTTGAAGCTATGTGTTATATAATAATTCCAAAAATATTAATACATCATAAATATCATATATATCATATAAAATCATTATTTCCAACCAAGATCCCAACCATGTGATGTGGTAATTGGGAAAAAAAATGACATCATTTTGTGAGACGGTAGTCCGTCGTAAAGGTGAAATGTGATTTCGTTTACCCTTTGATGGAAGTGAAAATATGTGCAGGATTAAAACATAAAAAACATATAATTATATTTGGGAAACATATTATATTATATAAGCATGATTTAAGAATAATTTAGTTGGGTATGAATAAAATAATACAAAATCACCCCATGAAAAATGTTTACTCTTCTTTGGGTATCCCCTTTTGGTTTTAACCAATAGACTCCCTTGGTTAGATTTATGATCAAAGTGATGCTTCTAAGATTATATCATCAAATTTGGGTGATTTTTTAATGGGTTTGGATTATCTATAATTATTATGAGTTGTTAATAATTTTCCAATGTCAATTCCTTTAGATGTTGGGGAAGAGTGGTATTCTTGTAACTATAGATGGTAAAAAATATTTGGGGGACTCCATAGAATTATAATCTTCCAAATTCAAAAAGAATTGAGCCGATATAAATATTTTCCAATAAAAAAATACACCACATTAAAATAATGTCATTTTTATCATTTTTATCATTATTAGTTATTTTTGATCAGTTTTATCATTATAGATTTCTATAAGGTAACTTTTATCTTTTTATTTTCCTATGTAATTTATAATTTAAGAATATAATTAAATATATCATTATTAAATAATTTATACATAATCATTCCAAATATGAATTATAATTAATTAATTAAAAATAAAATGTGTTAGTGAAATTAATTTTTTAAAAAATGCATGTCATGTAAAAACCAATGTTTTAACATTAATAACATTAATTAATGTTTTATTTTTTACTAATTATTATGGTAAAAATATAGGACCACCATATATTACTATAAATATTATACAATTTAAAAATAATTTTACTCATTTATTCAAATTCAATTCCTTGTAGCTGAAAAATTAAAATTAAATCTAATCCCATGAATGTGGTGGGAAGGTGGGTTTCAATGTGAAAATTTCCAAACATTTACGTAGTTATTGTATATAAATTTAATTTAATAATGATATAAAAAGACTAAATGGGATTAATATGTTTATATTTGATATAATTTGATTACAAAAAATTAAAAATATAATTTTATTATATATTTATTTTAGATGAAGAAAGTATTTTTCATTTAAAATTCAGTTTTTTTAACTTTTCTTTAAAAATGAATTGTCTTAGAAAAATAATAATAAAAGTCATAAAGATAAAATATATATTATCCTTATAAAAAATGGTTGTATTTTAAAAAAATTATAAACGTTTGAAATTTAATTTTTTCATCATGACTTCCATTAAAAGGTTGCAAACCCAACTTTTAGAAAAATGTAGTTTTTACACTAAAAATTGAATTTATACTTATTTTAATAATCTCAAATATATTAGATAAATTTAAAAACATTTCTTAAACATGTTTAGACATATATATATAAATTAATATTTATAACCAAGTCAATAATGTCTAGGAGATAACTTCTATGTTAAATAATAATATTATTAATATATTATTGTTTAGTATAACAAATTATTTAGTGAAACACAGGATTTCAAAAGAAGTAAATGTTTTATAAATGCAAGATCAACATGGTTTTGTTTTTAATTTATGAAATAAAATAATTTAAATTAATTTTAAATAATTTATTTGATAAAATATCAGGATGTTACATAAGGTATCCACTCTTTCTCCTCCATATTCGATAAATTTATTTGTATTATACCTTTTGAATCTCAATAGTTCAAGTTGGAATAAGTTTTTACACATACCTCTTAATTTTTATTCTAATTAAATTGTTATGAGATAAAATTTATACTATAATTAAAAACTTCTATGAATAATTATATACTCTATTATGCCGCTATATTTATCCTGATATTTCCCATGCCAAACATTTGTGTAGTGAATACCCACTTCCATTTCTTGTCAATGGAATTCATATACTTTTACCCACAAGTCTCTGATTCGGGAGTTCTATTTATGTAACCAATTCTTATTAATAGTGGGATTAAAATTGAATAAATAAATATTTTGTTTTATCATTTATGTGGTAGACATATGCATGTACATTATATGAATGTAATGTGTTCTATATGAATTATATAGCCCTCCAATAAATTTGGAAATGATTTTTTCTCAGGATATTTAATGTATGGTGAATAGAAGTTTATAATAATAATGATATGTTATGATTTTATGGTAGTTAACCTTTAATTCTTCTAGTGATGTCATGTTTTATGTGGTTTCCACATTCCCATGTTTCCCCTATGATATCATTTTTTATCTTGCTTTGATGGTTATTTTTAGGATTATCACTCCTATTATGTTAACATTATAGGCTTGTGTAAATATATGTATTACTTTCATCAAGTTATTATTTCTTTATTCCATTTTTATTATTTAAAGTTAACACATTTAATATGTTTATTCCCAAGATATCTGATACCATTTTATAAGATCATTGAAAATTTGGGACATGTTATGTTGTTTTAGTCAATGTCATTGTATTTGTATTTCATGTTTTTTAATATAAACTTAATTACACAAAAAATAGAAATCATAATATTAAAGGGTTATATAGATTTTATATTTATGTGGAAAATCATAAGTAAATGTGTTTGAAATATTTGGGATAACATAGTGACACTATAAGAATTTACTCTATATCATTCAATTAAATGAATCTAGAGTGTTTGGTAGCTTTCCCCACATGAAATATTGAACTAAATGAGACATCACATAATATATGGGTGTATTTAAGAATATTATTTGGATAATATAGCCTCTATTAAATTAAAATGTATTTCTCAAAAAAATATTCTTAAATTTAGTGGATCAATACTTTATATAATTTTATATTAAATACAATTTTTCATAAATAGTTATACTTATAATAATGTTTTTCATTTTTTCATAATATATTAAAACAATCACTTTTCAAACAAATTGTAAAATATATAATCATTTAATATATCAACTAACATATTAAAAACATTAATTTATCATTTATCATTTAATAAGTACTAAGAACATTTAATTTCATAAACACATATTTTCAATAAAACTGATATTCCAATATGTTTTTTATTTTAATTAACAAAATAAGTTAAAATAATTTTTATTATTAATTTTATAAAATAATTTTTTTAAATTTCTTATTTGAAAATAATATTATCATTAATATTTGGTATTTTTCTTGAATAATTTATTTTTAGGTGAATATTAAAAAATAAATTTTTCGATGATATCGTACCATTTATAACATTATTACGACTTAAGTATTACATAAAAATATATATAAAATTTTATCAAAAATAATTTTTATGGGTTAAAATTATTCATTAAAAAATAATATGATGAATTGATAAAACTCATGTTTTACTTATTGGGAAATTAAGAAAACTTTCTCAATAAAAATAGTTTTTCTTCACCTATAGTTAAAACTATTTTCCAAAAATGTGGAAATTAAATTTAATAAAGGTATTTAATATTTTGTATAATCATGTTCATGTTATTTAATATTTTTAATTTCATTTGTATGAAAAAATAAGGTTAGTAGTATTAAAATTATATACTACAACAATGGTAAAATTTTTATTTTCATAAAAAGATATTTAACTGACATTGTTTAATTTATATCATATAAAATAAAGAAATATTATATCATATGTGACTATATTAATAATTTTAAACATATATATATATATATATTAACTTTCATTGAATTGAAAATCATTACTAAATAATATCATGAATACAAAATGGAAAAAAAATCCTTACAAAACAATTTTACCAGATACTAAATGTTTGAATTTAAAATTTTAATTTTATCAAATTTATAAATTAATTTAGATTATATGGATGCCATTTTTTTGTTTATAATTAAATATTTCATTTATTTTTTTACATTATATTTTTAATAGAATACAAATCACTTCTTTAAAATCTACTTACTATGGTAAAAAATGGTATAATTTTGAAATATAAGGGTAATATACTTAAAATATGTTAATTAGATGTGTGAAATATAGTGGTATATGATTTCATAAAATTTGGTTTATCAAAATAGATCATTATTTACAACATTTGGAGGAATTTATTTTTTAGTAGTTCCATGTTTCTAGTGAAAATGAAATGTGTATTAAAAAAATTCCAATTTGTTCACTTATAAAAGGAAATCACCTCCACTGCACTTCTTTTCCCATTAAAAAGCTTTATAATAGGAAATATTTATCCATTTTATCTAATAAACTCTCTATCCATGTTTTATATTGATTTTCATTTCCAAAATACCAATCTATAGAGCCTTAAAGAGGTTCTCATGGGAGAAAATGTACAGAGTGATATATTATTCTAATCATAGGTCTGCAAATTATTTACATTATCCACCACATAAAACATGTTTTATCCATAAAATTATTGTAATATAGTTATTTGTATCATTGTTAAATTTTATCATAAAACTGTAATATAAATTTTATACTCTCCTCTAAATAATCTAAAAAATTAAAATTTCCCTTGTTTTACGTGTTTACTACAACCTCCAAAAGTTACATCATCTATTTTTAAAAAAGTCTATAAAAGGGTAGTTTAATGTGGGTATTTTGTGAATAAATAAGATATTGGAATATTTAATATTCTTAAAATAGACATTAATTGTTTCCACTAATAACTTCAATATAAATTATTGTGTCACCCTTATATACATGCACACTACCACCTCTACAAAAAAGATGTATTTCATTTTCATTATAGTATTTTATTATTTATATAACTATATTTAAAAATAACAAACAAAATTTAATCCAAATAAATAATATAATTATTCTTTTATAATAATATTATTATTCCAAAGGATTCACCTTCAAATCCAAACACCACCATATATTTTATCTTGTTCAAATTTAGGTCCCTTTAACCACTTATATGGATATTGATATAAATTTCTATAATAGATAACTATTGAAAAATAACTGATTGTCATATTGTAAATTATTAATTGAATAACTTTTGGAAAACATTTCTAGAAATGAATTTGTATTATTTATCTTATTATTAAGATCCCACCTCATATTAATTTAAAATAACTAAAATAAGCCTGTCAATAACATTTGCATCATGAATTAGCACAAAAATACCACAAAAATAAAATTAAAACGTCCAAATTCATTATAATACATACATTAATATACCTATAATGATATCCTAAAGATTATTTTTTAGTGTATAAACTATAATTGATGATGTCGTTATTTAACTAGCACTAATAAAAAAATTAATGAAAATATCATCTGACGGTGATTATAAAATTTAAATAAATAATATATTTATAATACATGATTATAGAAAAATTTTATAAATGGTTATCATTGTGATTTTTTTTATCAAATAATATATTATTATAATTATTTGTTTGTAATAGTTGTTAGAGCACATTTTTACCGAGTGGGAATAAAATTGAGTTTTTATGTATCACAGTTTTTGTTCATTGATGTATGATATATTTTAACCACTTGTATACTTTAATAGTGCATATATTTGAAATGGATTTATTTTTTTCATAAATATCAATCATTTTAGGGGTATAAAATCAATATCTCATTCTGTATTTCATGATATTTTAATTATAATGATACAATGGTTGTAAGGGTCTTCGTCCACTCAACTACCTTTTCTATGTAATATTGCTAAATCTAAAACATATTTCTTCTAATTTTAGTCGATTCCACAGTATATTATTATTTAATAGTAAATTATATTCATCTATTAGAAGATTAAATTTCTAAGTCATCATTTTTACCTTAATGATTTTTTTCAAAAATAAATAATCATTGTTGAGAGAAATTATTATCTTCTATAATGACAGTTCCCCCTCAGGGTCCATGCTATCCTTTTTCTTCAATTTTATACATTATAACTTGGGAACCCAATAATGGTTTATCATATGTAAACATTATGTTTCCCTCTTCCTCTATTCAAATGTATGATTTATTATCTCTTTTTGTGATGTGGGTTTTAAAAAATTATTTTAATTTTTTAATAATATTTTACCCTCACAATTGTATGTTTTATATTTCACTAATCATATCCTCTGGGTAAATATTATGTTTTTTTAATGATAGAATATTGAAAAAAAATTTTAAATGAATTTTTTTTTAAATGTATCACATCAACTTTTAAAAATTAATTTTGAGACTAACACGTAACATCATCTTTTCTGAAATAGTTGAATAATTTTTCAAAAAAAATATTGTTTATTTTATTGTTACGATAATTATTCTATAGAAATATTCATTTCGATGTATTAAAATGGTTTCCAAATTGAATTTAGACATTAATTATTTTTAAATTAAAAAGAAATATTGTTATATTTCACAAAATTAAATTCATGACAATAAAATGGAATTATTAATTTTTTTAATGGTATACTTTATATTTTTTAATGTTTTTAAATCAATGATATGAAAAGTGTTTCTCAATATATATAAAAATAAATTGATTTTACATATGGTTCATATGAAAAATATTCTCATTGTAACATCCTACATATTACCATTGATGTATTATGATGGTTACTTTTTTAGGAAAATTCAAAAATACCTATTTCTTTCTCATTAGTATGTTGAGATATGATGAAATGTTGAATATCTTATAATCCCTTGGAAATTTATTTATTCTTTTATTTATTTGATAGTTTGAGGATGATAAATCCCTGAGACAGTCTAGGTTATTTATGGCCCACCATTAAATTGATTGATGTTACATATAACATGTGATAATGATATTGAGCGGTGTAATTTTGTTTGTAAATAATTTGTATATTGGACATGAGGTTTGTTAAGAACTTATATTGTGTATTGTGTCATTTGGATTCATCAAATCATGTAGTATGGACATATTTTTTATTAACTGTATATGTTGTGTAAATTTATTCACAAAATATTTTGTATATTTTTTGTTAATAACCTTTCGTGTGGGTATTTTTTTTCACAACATAAAACATAAACATGTAATTTTTTGTAACAAGAATCATGTACAATATAATGTTTTGAATTTTTTACTATATAACGTGACTACAATATTGAAATGACTCATAATATAATAATTATATGTGATTGTATTTATTCCAAGTTTATGTCTTATGATAGTTTCATGGTTATTTTATATTTTAACTTTTTATTCTTATTAACAAAATCCCTAGATGAGCACACTTTTTCTAGGGTATATGTTTGGTCATTTAAGATTACATGTTTTTTATTATGTCTTTTGATCATATATTATTGATCTACGATCTTTTTTATAAGATATTTCTACCAATATTATATTCTCACATATAATTATGATGTAACCCATGGTGATAAGTAGATGAGTATTCCCATTAATCCATGTTTGAGCTCAACCCTTCAATATGTTTCCATTCCATATGTTATGAAAATTATTATAACATATGAGGAATATAGGAGGAATTATTGAGAGTTTTGGAAATGGGGAAATATTAATATATATTTTAAAACAAGACACTTATGCACCTGATCATCAAAGACACAAAAAATTGAATTTTTGGGATTGTTTGACTATTTCTGAGATATTATGATTAAATTATAGAAATGATGTAAACTAAAAACATTTTACTAGTGAAAAACTCAACATAAATGAAATAAAAATAAGAAAGAAATTGTTGTAGCCCTATACCCAAGAGAGTGGGTCTGGGGATTGTCAATGAAACCATGACTATCATCAAGATCCAAATGGAATAAAAATCTAATATAAACCGAAATTATGAACCAATGCTCAACCTCATACACCCAAATGACTCATATCTCAAAATAAATCTAAATGGGCCTGAAACCTTGGAAATAAGAATATAAAAATTTTTATTAATCTAATCAACTAAATAATATTTCAGAAAGAAAGAAAGGATATAAAAACAAGATAAATACCCTAGAAAAATGAATTGGTTTCTATCATTTTGTCACAAGACATTGTGGAATTTGAAATCGGTGACCTCGTATATGGTGCACCCTCCGATTTTAAAAACTATATTATTAAAACCAAAAATAGATAGCCCATAATCTGAGATAGTTACATCTCCATCATAGACACTGTAATCTCACACCCATATGTTACCCTTATAAAATCTATCAAAACACTACCATAGAAAACACCAAAAAAATCCTCAATTGGAAAATACAAAATATTCAGGAAGATGAGAAAAAAACATATTGAAAAATTGAAAAATAATAAATCAAAAAATAAAATAATATTTATATTTGAGGAAATTAAACTTAAAACCCCCAATATTCTCCAAACTCTTTGAGTAAAATTCTTAAAAATATCTCCTACGACTACTTTACATAGTTCCTCTATAAGGGTTTCTAAAAACAAAAAAATAACATCAACCCCTCACAAGGGCATCGATAACCACATAAGAAAGTGAAGTGACTCAAGAGCTCCAAGTACATGTAAGATTCCATCTCCACCACAATATTCACATTTTGGGTATAGTGAATGACTAAAACAGATACATTAAAACAATAATAGGATTCCCCGCATGGATGATTCATGATTATATATTTTTTCTATTGTCTCGTTTCCTTTCTAGGGGAAACAATTGTGAATCAGGAAGCATGAATTGGGCCCATTCGGTTATTCATAAACCAAATTAAATAATCCTAAATAAAAAATGTGAAGAAATACACCAATACGAAAATAATGGAATACAACAAAACATATCTTAATGTCCTCTATTTATAATAAAAAAATAATTTCATTCCATTTTGAATAAAAATATATTATCTTTATTTAAAATATTAAATCATAAGTATCGAAAACTAATTTCACCAAATCATACTAGTACATTGAAAACATTACACGTTTCTGTAATATCTCCCTCATCTTCATTGGATTGAGTCAATGTGGAGTTGCTACATGTCCTTAATAGACATTCTGAAGGAGTTAAAGGATAACAATAAATGTCAAAGTCCTTAATAAAATTGAGTATCAATTTTTCATTAATGAAATAAATCAAACCAAAAAACATTCTATAATAGAATAAAAACATAATGATTCATGATAAAAATGTAAAAAAAAATAATGCAATACCAATGATATAAAAATAAAACTACAACAATTTAATAGAGTGGAAGGCTACAAACATAAATGTATAAAATGAATGACAGAATGAAAACAAACATAACAATCCAAGACATAACACAAATCGATACCCTCAAATCCATTCTCATGTGTCACGAATAACCACTAAATAATTCTGATGATTTACCATTACATGTGTCCCAATAAACAACTTCTACAAAAGCACCAATGTTCCAAAGAAGGGGGTGAGTAAAAAATTCAATAGGTTTTCCCAAAATCTATATCCACAATTCATGGATCTCATCTTATAACTGTGCATGGTTAGTCACACAGTTAAGAAAACTTTGCGCCAACTATGCATCAACCTCTACCTCCAGGAACTTCTCACTTGGTTGGCCCACAAGGTAAAAAAATTGTGCACCAAACATGAAAAATCCCTTTGTTCCACATTTTGCAGTTTCTTCTTTTTAGCTGCATGGTTGGGAAAAACCATAAGCCTTTCCATTTTCTCATGTCTCTATATGCATGGGTTTATTTAGGAGTTCCACAATTTACACTTTTCATACTCTAACAATGATACTTTATAAAATATCCAAAAACATTCATAAAGTCTTCCAAACCCTCCCATACATCACCAAAACACATTACATACCATACAATTTTAATGTAAATGTTTTGTACATAAAACCATGTGAGATACAATATCCCCAAAATTATTATTTTATTACATAAAATATTGAATACCATTATTTCCCAAAAATTGTTCCAGACATTGCTCAATTTTTTACTTTTCTTGTTCCAATGTATCTTCCTAAATCATACCATGCTTTGAAAAAACCCACACTAGACCAATGACTTTCCACCAAACAATTTCTCTTACATGTACACAATCTGTATACGTAAATTCACCCATGGAGCAACCATATCTAGTTCAATGTGTTCCCATTGAATAACATGGTCAGGATCAAGAAAATAATTTTTAAACAAAGATACATGAAACACAATATTTATGGTGATCATCTGTTCTAGTAATTCCATCCCGTATACCACTTTTTCCAACCCATTTATGTATCTAAAATGGGCCTATGTATCTTGTAGATGTGTTTCCCTGATTCCCAAAACAACAATGTACAATTTTTGTGGAGATCCACAAGAACACATGTCCACTCACCTGGAATGACAATGGTCATCGACGATGATTTCATATGATTTCCGTCATCTATGATCCATCTCCATATATTTCCTAATCAACTAAATGTTTTTTGTTATTTTATAGACAATGATCATGTCTCACCTATTTACATGCAACAAAGTATTGAAGGAAAATGATTCCTATAGAATTATTAAAATGGAGCCTTGTGTGTTGGGGATTGATAGCTGTTGGTATATGAGAACTCCACTAATGACATTTCCTCTTCCCATAAGCCACTAAAATCCATTAAAAAATCCCCCAACAAGAATTCCATGTTTTTTATCACCCATTCAGATTGACCTTCTTCCAATGAATCATACGACATACTCATGTTCAACTGTGTCCCAAGGGATTTATATAATTATTTCCCAAAATGTGATGTAAACCTCAAATCTATGTCTAATACTATCTAAATGGGTATGCCATTCCACTTTATCACTTCTAGGATTTAGATTTTATGCCAAAACCTCTAATGTATGAGCTGCATGAATATGGATGAAATTGGATGACATTTTGAGTTGATCGACTATCACCCATATGGAATCATGTTCACAAACGGTTCTTGTCAAACCCATTACAAATTCCATAGCTATCTGTTCCTATTTCCAAGTAAAAATAGATAAATATTTCAACATATATGTTGGTTCTGGATTCCCTTCCTTAACATACTAATATTTTAACCATCTCAAAGCAAACTCATTTAATTTCATTTTCATAATGACCAAGAAAATCAATGGTTTCAAAACCTCATACATGTTATGTATTCCAGGTTGATCATCCCATATCGAATGGTGGTGAGAATGATGTATTTTTTCTAAAAATACATAGGTAAACCCATAAAAATTTTGAAACAAAAAATATAAATTCCCTTTTAGTTTCTATCCCTCAATGGCCTCCCTATCATGGATTTTTTACCTCACTACAATACATTATTAATAAGAAATATGTTCCTCTTTAACATCCTCAACCAAATCTAGAACAAAATAAACTGTAAATTAAAATTCAACTTACCCACTTCTATTACATTCCATGTTCATGTTAGCTATAATCAATATCAACTAACACTGATTTTAAGAATCTTATTCCAACAGAGAATATCAATTTTTCATTAATGCATCTGCCTCCAAATTGCATTTACTAGTTGTATACATCAAGTAAAATTCAAATATTTGGAGATACTCCATCTATATTCATTCACTTAGGTTCAAATCCTATTGTGATATACTATGTTTGAAAGGATTATGATCTATAAACACTATTAATTTATCACCAAATAGGTACTTACACCATGTTTTTAATTCATGGACTATAATAGCTAACCCCACTCTTTTGTTCTATGGTTATTCTCATGAAACTATAACTTTCATGAGACATAAGCAAAAAACATGGTATCCTAAAATGAAAAGACATCCCAGACTATATCCCGAAGCATCATACTACACCATGTACACTAGTACTGCTTCTAGAAATATCATGATCTGTGTTGATGTATGTTGATCATTAAGACCATAACAAGACTTCTGACATTACTCATTCCATTGGAATGAAACATTCCTCCTTTATAAAGTAATAATTAATTAAAATAGTCATAGGAAAATATGAAAAAAAACATAAATAATATAAATATATACCAATGAAATTGTCAATCAGGAATAAATTCTTTGGCGGTTGGGAATAGATAAAAACCTCTATCTTTTTTGGATATACAGAAATAACTATTTTATAGATTAAATATCCAAGGAAATGTACATATTGTATCCAAAAATACTACTTTGATAATTTTTCATACCGAGGATGATCTCTCAATATTCCCAAAACATTCACCAACTGTTTCTCAATATCATCCCTTGTACATAAATATTTCGATATTCCATCCACATTCACCACCACAAAAGAATACATATACCTTTTAAATAACAGATTCTTCAATACCATAAATACAATCAGTCCATCCATAAGACCTAGATGCATAACTACTTATTCAAAACGGCCAAATCTACTTCAGAAAAAAAATATGCAGAATATCCTCCTTATAAACATGAAATTGGTGATATCATGATTGAATGTCAATATTTGAGAACCACTTATATCTCATCAATTGATCAAAAAATCAGGATTTTATTGATTTAGATATCAATTATTCTTGATAACTGTGTTACGTTTATGATAATTCACACATAAATTAAAGCTTACATCTACTTTACCTACAAACAAGATCGGTGCTACCCACAGTGACTTGCTTGGCCGAATGAACCCTTTTCTTTTGATATTTTCCATGTACACATTAAATTCCATTAATTTTATTTTTTCCATATTCTAATTTGAAATAAAAATATCAATGGTACTTTAATTATAATAAATTGTAATTGTAACACCCCAGGTAAATAAAAATATGAAATTTTCATATTTATCCATATTTGTGAATAAAATGTTAATATTAATTTAAAGGGAACTCTTTTCTCTATTTCTTACCCAATACGCAACAATAAGTTCTTTTGAAATCTTATGTTGCACTCTTATAATAAAATAATTTTATTTTTGGTAGTTAACACATAGCCGTTGTAATGACGGGAATGAACAAAAAAAACTAGAAAATGATTATATATTTTTGTCAAATATTTTTACTTTTTACAATAAATTTTAGAGGCTAAAAATTAAAATCAATCCAATTTTAAGCATAAATCGTTTAATTTTCTTTAAAAGGTCGATTAAACACCTTTTGATGGTGAACCACTTTTAAATCCACTTTTTGACAATTTTCTGTGTTATATTTGACAAAATAAAATTATTCATTAGAATCGGGACATCAAAATTTACTTTGTGTAAATTTTTTGTATTTTTTCGATAAAGTTCATTTTTTAATGAATAGTGAAAACTGTTGTATTTTAATTCAAAACCTCTTTTTAATATAATTTATTTATATGATTAGATTATCTTTTGAATTGGTTTTAAATAGAAATTAGAATATATTTTTACCATTTAATCCAATAGTGGTCATTGGAATTAATTTAACTTTGAAATTTGACTTAAACTAGTGTCAATCTTTTAATAGATATTATTTCTAAAAAACACACTATTTGTTTTGACAGCGAGAATTAATTATTAAATTAATTAATGCCACTTATATGTTTTTAATTTTGTAAAATGGACATCATTTTTGAATTTGGAATATCAAATATATCTTAGGGTGATTTTTTTTTAATTTTCTGAAAAACATCAAATTTTGATGAATAGTGAAACCACTAAGTGGTAGTTAAAGAAACAAATTTTTCGTTTAAATGAAACTTTACCACTTCTGTGATTTGAATTTCAAAAATCCGACATAAATTTTTGTCATTAGGAAGTAAAATGTGGTTCAATGAGATTAAAATAATTTTTTGGTGAATAGTAACCTTTAAGTTTTTAATCGCGATTAGAGGTAATTAGTGTAATTTAAGTAAAAGTTAATGTTTTAATAATATGAAATGACCTTGAAACATGTCCTAACCTTATTGGATGAGTCATGGACGACCCATAAAATCCATGGGTCAACTTGGGGACCCCATGAAGCCACTTTGGTTGGAAAATGAAATTAATACCTTTTTATTTAAAGTTAAAATTAAAATGTCAAAAACATCTGTTGTTTTACCAAAACAATTTTTACATGGGGTTATAAAAGTAATATTTTTACTATAAATATTCATTAGAAAGGTAAAAATATTTCTTACATCATGATATTTTTTTTATAATTTTTAGACTTTAAATAAACTTATTAATTTATGACACCGTGATGATGCAGTGATTACCTCATAAATGAACGATTTAAATGAAATGAGACGATAAGGGAAAATCTAAGTCTTATACTTCTCAAAAAAATATTGAATGGGTTGATTTATAAACCTTATCACCATACCCTCGAAATATATCCTTTTGGGACCTTTAAAATCCGAAAATCATTTTATAATAATGTAATATTCTATAACATTCCAAGAGTGCCCCTCCTCTCCTCTTATAAAAGGCCCCCACATCTACCACCATACTCACACCTCACAACCATTTGGCTCGACCAAACCCAGAACATTTCATCTCTCCATATACCTCTCTTCATCATTGAAGCCTCAAATTTTGTCATAATACTTTCCAAGGAAGTCTTTGTACTCAAATCAAAAAGAGTTACCCGATTTAAAGGTAATGTCTTCCCTTGCGTTCATTTGTTTAATTTTGCTTCTCCAACCCTCTAAAATCTTTTAATTCCTTTATTTTGTAAAAACAACAGTATCTTAAATATACTAGGATGTTTTTATTTGACGTATTCAATCTAAACTTACACACACCTTCGTCTAATGGTCAAAGAACATACTGTTTCGTTTGATGGCGAATTTATGCCTCACGAAACGATGATTGTTCAATCTTCTCTTAACACCATTCATGGTGGCCATTATGATGACACTATATATTATATATGACATATAAGGAATTTATTTTTTCAATATTATTTTTAATTTTATATTTAAAACATTTCGTTATTCTTTGCATGTTTTGAAAATGCGATAATTTTATATGAGGAAGTGTGGACTACCGCCCCCTCATGTGATGTGACTCGTTCATGCAATAAATGGAATGTATAAATAATGAAATTGATGAACTTATGTGATATATATAAAATATATATTATATTGTAATTATAATATATATATATATATATATATCTCATATATTTTTAATTTCATTAATGTGCCAAAGAAAAGAAAGTAGTGTTCATGCGTACGTACGGCTTTACGTCTCCATGAACGGTACATTTCATTTCTTATCTCCAAATATTATGTACTATTATAATTACATATATATATAATGGATATATATGTCATATAATAAATCTAAATGATGGATATCATTATGGAATTATAATATATATATCTCTCTTTTAACTTTAATTCCATTAATATGACAAAAAATGAAAGTAGCGTTCATGCATATGTACGGCCTACCGTCTCCATGAACGGTGATTTTAATTTTTTTTTCTCCAAATGTTATTGAATAGTATAAAATAAAAATATACTGGATATATATGATATTTAAAACATCATTACTATTCTATAGATGATGTACCTATAACTACGTAAGAAATTCTTTTCCAACAAGTTCAATTTTTACTCATGTTCTGAACATCGACAAAAACGTCTGATATGAACTCACTTTATTAACCAATTATTATAAAATTATAATATTTGATATGAACTGAATAATAATATTTAAAGGAGGTCCTTATGAAATTATAAATTGACCAAATTTTATTATTCTATAGATTAAAGAACGAAAGAGTCATGTCGGACCCGAGGTAAGGGATCCTACCACTCTCTTTCTTTTTAAGTACAATCTTTTATGTCATTCCTTTTAAGCTCATCATTCTTATGATTGGGATGTTATATTATAAAACTCTTACTGTAATTTTTATGATCAATATGATGAGAGACCCTATTTTCTCTCATCAATCCATTTTGGAAGTTTTGATTGGTGTCGTTTGGCTGCCGAATTTTCGTAAGAGATCCAACCTCTCTCTTTCTTTTTAAGTACTCCACTTTATGTCACTTCTTTCAAGCTCCTATTTTTTATGGTGGGGGATGTTCTTTAATATTGATCATTCTGTACATTTTATTTTAATATGATGAGAGTCCCCATTTGATCTCATCAATCCATTTTTTGGATGTTTTAAGTAGCACTGTTAGGCTGCCGAGTTTTCGTAAGGGATTTTTCATCTCACTTTTATTCCCGTGAGATTTATGCTACATTTTCCACCATTTCCATTTAGTGGTGTATGTACTACCCATTATTTCTCTTTGTGTAATATAATTTCATTTATGGGTATTTACATATTCATTTTATGACCCTTCTTCCTTGGGGTGTACGTTTCGAATGTTACCCAAGTCGGTAAGGGAACCGTTCACCCTCCTCGTTTTAAAAGACTTCTTTTTGTTGGGAATTTTAATTTACATATTGTTATGTTTGTATATGTTATTATATATCCTTATTGATATAGATTTTATGTCAAAGTGATGAGATACTATTTTCTCTCTCAGCAACTCTTTTTCTGAATTTTGAAGTGACGTCATTAGGCTGTTGAATTTTTACAAGGGAACGTCTTAACCCAATTTAGATTTCTTTGGGTTCAACTTGTAATTCTTAAACATGTCATCCTATGAATATTTTTTAATGACCTATTATTGTTTCACACTTAATATCCACTTATATTGGGTTTATTTATATTTATCTCACAAAATTATGTGATAGATTTATCCTTAATTTAAGGATACCATCTTTATAATGGATTTCATCTCAATTTTCATTTCCATTGAGACATCATAGTTGTTATGAACCAATACACTCTTATATGGTGTTTATACTGTCCTTTGACATATTATATCTTGAATCCCTTTATTCTCATGATATTATAATGTTCTGATTAAATGTTATTCTATAATTATTTGTATTCAAGAGTCTCTCATTTTGTTGAAAACTATTTGACAAAAATATAGTTTTAAATGTTTTAAAGATTTATTGTTCTAAATATTTATCTTTAATGTCTATGTTTTGAAAAAGGTTTTCAGAATTTATTTATATGGACATTAATGTTTTCAAATTATAATTCCATTAAAAGATTCAAAGTGGTATGAGACACTTTGATTCAAAAATCGCTTTTAAACAGTTTTTGAAAATGGATTGATTAATTCAATATCTTGGAATTACTAATTGTGATTGCAAATGAAATTTTGTCATTGAAATGTTTATATTTACAATATTTTATGTGTAATGATGGTACTTGGACATTTTAGAGGTAGTTACATGACAAACCATATGACAGGTGGTTCCGTGAATACTAGGATGGGTGGTTACGTTATAACTTCCAATGCATTGGGTATGGAAGTCGGCCGTATGGCTATTCAATTAAGTGATATGTGTGGAAGTCGACCGTATGGTTATTCCACTTAAGTATGTTTATGTCCCATTTTACCTTTATATGTTATGTTTTCTTTATATGGGTTTTATGGTAATTTTTTGGTTACAAAAGGGTAAGCAATGATCTTTAATTCAATGAAGAGTATTTTCATCTTCATAAAGGTGAAAAGTATTACATTGATAAAGTATTCTTGGATTACTGGTTGTTTTGAAAAACTAACAGTTTTCTTTCTTTTTGTATCCCTTACTGAGCTTTTTATGCCCACCCCAAGTTTTTTTTTGAAATGTTTTTCCTAGGAAATAAAGTTGAATAGGGTCAAGGATGGGCTTAAGGAAATTTTAGGCTGCCTAAAACATGGAAGTAGACATGTTTCTTTTTAAGAGTTTTTATTTTATGGAAACTCAGTAGACGTTTCTACTTTGTAATCTTTTGAGATGTAATAGTTATGTCATAATTCTCTAAAACTCTAAACCTAAAAAGATCCTCAATGTGAATTATTCATTTAATTCATGATTATGTAAGGTTTTAGGTAGGGACCTTATAGTTTGTATCAAAGGGAGGTTTATATAACTTTAGAGGTTAGGGTATTCTCTGTGAATAAGTGACATTACCATAATGGTTAGGATTTCAGAAAGAGTCCTAGTTTTAGATAAAGTGAATGAGTAAGCATATCTTAGTGTTTATCTTCCTCATTTGTACATGATCGTTTTTTTGATATACTCACACTATCATTTTTGATTTATAGTAAATGGATGGATCTAGTAGGAACTAAAGTGACAATGGGTATGAAGGGAACTGTGGTGGTTCTCTGATTAAGAGACTGGATGAAAAGGGGGATTCAATGAGAAATCTCTTGGTTATTCTAAACCAACTATCAGGAGTCATGATCAAGAACTTGAACCTTGGTGAGTTCTCCAATGCATCATGTATGAGAGAACCAACTCGACGAGGAAGTTCAGGTACTAATTATAAAGGTAACCATTAGGGTTTATATGATCCTTACTTTTGAGGTAATTATGGGTTATTATATGTTATGATGGAAAATGAAAGGCATGAGATAAAATTAATGTTAAATTATGGTATGGTTATTTTGTATAATTTTATCTCTTTTGGGGGAATGATTTGAGAATTATATAGTTTGGAAAAATGGACAACACACATACCGTGTGACAACTCGTCATGTCGGACAAAGCTGTGGGAATCGAAACCACAACCAAAGTGCGACTGGTATTTATTGCCTACCATTGGACTACGTGAAGTCCCTGGTTAATTTGACTTATTATTCTTAGTTAGATGATATTATAAATCAAGTGTAATTAGATTTTGGGTTATCTATGGAAATTATTGACCTGTCATGGAGGATATATGATTAGGATAATTACTTTTCAGTATGATACTTTAAGAGTAACTGATATTATTTGGAGATAAATGTTAAGGTTTATCGAGGAAGACTATGTGATTAAATCCTTCAGTGATTTGGGTTTCAGTATTAGTTTTGGTTATATTGAAGAATTTTATGGATAGATGTTTACTCAATGGTCTTTATTGAACTTTGGGTATTGTTTGAAAATTTTTGGAGATTAAGAATAGATTTTTTTATAAAGGATTATCCTTTTTGGGTATTTTATGATCTCATACTAACCATTTTGGTTTTAGTTTTGCCTAAGGTCTAAAGACATGGGAATTATATAGTTCTCTTTTTTGGATTAGTTGATTCACTAAAAGTTGACTATAGAGCTCTTAATTTGAACAAGTCATCCTAAATACTCATCTTTTGGAGAAAATATGAGTTCGTGTAAGAAGTATAGTAAAAGTTGAAAGTCAACACGACAAGTAAGTATGTTTCCTTATGATTTAGTTAAGCTCATAAATAAATTCCTCAATGAAAAGTAACTTAAAAACAAAATTGTTGTCTGTTAACTTTTCCTACTGGGGAATCGAGTACCGTTTAACCCACCACATTTTTGTGATTTTCTTGTGGTTAAATTTCTCCTAAACATTTTTTCTATCACTCTCCCTTAGAACATGAACCATTGTTTTTTCTTCCATATCCATGTTTTACTACATGGAATCATAGTATGGGTTAACTTGGGTGACCTTTGTACTTCGTTTTCTTTATTTTAAATTCATAATTTTACTAACTATTGTTCAGATGTGGGATTTTCAATGAAGATTCCAAGCCCAAATTTAAAATTGTGAGGAAGCAATTCCCAAATGGGGGGAAGGATGTAACACCCCAGGTAAATAAAAATATGAAATTTTCATATTTATCTATATTTTTGAATAAAATGTTAATATTAATTTAAAGGGAACTCTTTGCTCTATGTCTTACCCAATACGCCACAACGAGTTCCTTTGAAATCTTACGTTTCACTCTAATAATAAAATAATTTTATTTTTGGTAGTTAACACCTAGTCGTTGAAATGAAGGGAATGAACATAACTAACTACAAAATGATTATATATTTTTGTCAAATATTTTTACTTTTTACAATAAATGTTAGAGGCTTAAAATGAAAATAAATCCAATTTTAAGCATAAATATTCTAATATTCTTTAAAAGGTCGATTAACCACCTTTTGATGGAGAACCTCTTTTAAATCCACTTTTTGACAATTTTATGTGTTATATTTGACAAAATAAAATTATTCTTAAGAACCGGGACATCAAAATTTACTTTTTGTAAATTTTTTGTTATTTTTTCAATAAAGTTCAATTTTTAATGAATAATGAAAAATGTTGTATTTTAATTCAAAACCTCTTTTTAATATAATTTATTTATATGATTAGATTATCATTTGAATTGATTTTAATGAAGAATTATAATATATTTTTACAATTTAATCCAATAGTGGTCATTGAAATTAATTTCACTTTGAAATTGGACTTAAACTAGTGTCAATCTTTTAATGGATATTGTTTCTTAAAAACACGCTATTTGTTTTGACAGCGGGATTTAATTAGTAAATTAAGTAATTCCACTTATATGATTTTAATTTTTTAAAATGGACATCATTTTTGAATTCGGAATATCATATATATCTTAGAGTGATTTTATGGTAATTTTCTGAAAAACTTCAATTTTTGATGAATAGTGAAACCACTATGTGGTAGTTAAAGAAACTGAATTTTCGTTTAAATGAAACTTTACCACTTCTGTGATTTTAATTTCAAAAATCCGACATACATTGTTGTCAATATGAAGTAAAATGTGGTTCAATGAGATTAAAATAATTTTTTTTGTGAATAATAACTTTTAAGTTTTTAATCGCGATTAGAGGTAATTAGTGTAATTTAAGGTAAAATTAATGTTTTAATAATCTTAAATGACCTTGACACATGTTCTACCATTATTGTATGAGTCATGTCTGACCAATAAAATCCATGGGTAATCTTGGGGACCCCATGAAGCCACTTTGGTTGGAAAATGACATTAATACCTTTTTATTTAAAGTTAAAATTAAAATATCACAAACATGTGTTGTTTTACTAAAAAAAAATTTACATGGGATTATATAAGTAATATTTTGACTATAATTATTCATTATAAATATAAAAAGATTTCATACATCATGATATTTTTTTTATAATTTTTAGACATTTAATAAATTAATTAATTTATGACACCGTGATGATGCAGTGATTATCTCATAAATGAACGATTTAAATAAAATGAGACGATAGGGTAAAATATAAGTCTTTTACTTGTCACAAAACTATTGTATGGGTTTATTTAAAATCCTTATCACCTAATCCTAGAAATATATCCTTTTGGGACCTTTAAAACCCGAAAATCATTTTATAATAAAGTAATATTCTATAACATTCCAAGAGTTCCCCTCCTCTCCTCTTATAAAAGGCCCCCACCTCTACCACCTTACCCACACCTCTCAAGCCTTTGGATCGGAGAAACCCTTCCCATTTCATCTCTCCACATCCATCTCTTCATCATTGAAGCCTCAACATTGGGAAAAATCCTTTCCATGGAAGCCTTTGAGCTCAAATCAAAAAGATTTACCCGATTTAAAGGTAATGTCTTCCCTTGTGTTCTTTTGTTTTATTTTGCTTCTCCAACCCTCTAAACTCTTTTTATTCATTTATTTTGTAACAAAACCAGTATCTCCAATATAATAGTATATTTGTATTTGATGTATTTGATCTACACTTACACACACCTTCATCTAATGGTTAAAGAACATACTGTTTCTATGGATGACGAATTTCTACCTCACGAAACGATGATTGTTCAATATTCTCTTAACACCATTCATGGTGGCCATTATGATTTCACTATATTTTATATATGATATATATGGTATTAGTTTTTTCTATATGATTTGGAATTTTATATTTAAAACATGTCTTTTTTCTTTGCATGTTATGAAAATGCGATAATTTCATATGAGGAAGTGTGGACTACCGCCCCCTCAAGTGATGTGACTCGTTCATGCAATAAATGGAGTGTATAAAGAATGAAATTGATGAACATATGTGATCTATATAACAAATATATTATACTGGAATTATAATATATATATACCTCTCTCATCTATTTTTAATTCAATTAATGTGGCAAGGAAATGAAAGTAGTGTTCATGCGTACGTACGGCTTACTGTCTCCATGAACGGTGCATTTCATTTCTTATCTTCAAAAGTTATGTACTATTATAATTACATATATATATATATAATGGATATATATGTCATATATTACATCTAAATTATGGATATAATTCTGGAATTATAATATATATCTCTCTCTTTTATCATTAATTCCATTAATATGACAAAAAATGAAAGTAGCGTTCATGCGTACGTACAGCCTAATGTTTCCATGAATGGTGCTTTTAATTTTTTATCTCCAAATGTTATGTAATAGTATAAAATGAAAATATACTGGATATATATGATATTTAAAACATAAATACTATTCTGGATATTATGTACCTATAACTACATGGAAAATTCTTTTCCAACAAGTTCAATTTTTACTCATGTACCGAACATCGACAAAAACGTCTGATATGAACTCACATTATTAACCAATTTTTATAACATTATAATATGTCATATGAAATTAATAATAATATTTAAAAAAGTTCCATTAGAAATTATAAATTGAACAAATTTTATTATTCATGAGATTAAAGAACGATCGAGTCATGTCGGACACGAGGTAAGGGATCCTACCCCTCTCTTTCTTTTGAAGTACACTCTTTTATGTCATTCCTTTTAAGATCATCTTTATTATGATTGGGATGTTATTTTATATAACTCTTACTGTAATTTTTATGTTCATATGATGAGAGAACATATTTTCCCTCATCAATCCATTTTGTAATTTTTGAGGGGCGCCGTTTGGCTGCCGAATTTTCATAAGAGATCCAACCTCTCTCTTTATTTTTATGTACTCCCCTTTATGTCACTTCTTTCAAGATCCATTTTGATATGTTGGGGGATGTTCTTTTATATTGATCGTGATGTAAATTTTATTTGAATATGATTACAGACCCCATTTGATCTCATCAATCCATTATTGGATGTTTTATGTGGCGTTGTTAGGCTGCCGAGTTTTCGTAAGGGATTTTTCATCTCACTTTTATTCCCCTGAGATTTATTATACTTTTTCCACCATTTAAATTGAGTGGTGTATGTACTGCCCATTATTACTCTTTGTGTAATATAATTTCCTTTATGGGTATTTACATATTCATTGTATGACCCTTCTTCCATGGGGTGTACGTTTCAAAAGTTACCCAAGTCAGTAAGGGAACCTTTCACCCTCCTCGTTCTAAAAGACTTCTTTTTGTTGGGTATTTTGATTTACATATTTTTATGTTGGGATATGTTATTCTATATCCTTATTGATGTAAATTTAATATCAAATTGACGAGATACCATTTTCCCTCTCATCAACTTTTTTTCTGAATTTTGACGTGACGTTGTTAGGCCGTCAAATTTTTACAAGGGAACGTATTAACCCAATTTCGATTTCTTTGGGTTCAACTTGTACTTCTTGAACATGTCATACTATGAATATGTTTTAATGGCCTATGATGGTTTCACACTTAATACCCACTTATATTGTGTGTATTTATATTTTTCACACATAATTATGTGATAGCTTTATCCTTAATTTATGGATACCATCTTTATAATGGATTTTATCTCAATTTACTTTTCCATTTAGACTTCATAGTTGTTATGCACCAATTAACTCTTATATGGTGTGTATATTGTCATTTGACACATTATATAATGAATCCCTTTATTCACATGATATTATAATGTTCTAATTAAATGTTATTCCACAATTATTTGTATTCAAGAGTCTCTCATTTTGTTAAAAACACTTTAACAAAAATATCGTTTTAAATGTTTTAAAGATTTATTATTTTAAATATTTATCATTAATGTACATGTTTTCAAAATGGTTTTAAGTATTTATTTTTATGGACATTAATGTTTTAAAATTATAATTCCATTAAAATATTCAAAATGGTATGGGACACTTTGATTCAAAAATCTCTTTTAAACTTTTTTTGAAATTGGTTTGATTAATTAAATATCTTGGAATTACTTATTGTGATTGCAATTGAAATTTTGTCAATGAAATGTTTATATTTTCAATATTTTATGTGTAATGATGGTACTTGGACATTTTATGGGTGGTTACGTGATAAACCATATGACGGGGGGTGCCGTGAATACCAAGATGATTGGGTAGGTTATAACCTCCAATGCATTGGGTATGGAAGTCGGCCGTATGGCTATTCCATTAATTTATATGTGTGGAAGTAGACCATATGGTTATTCCACTTAAGTATGTTTATGTCCCAAGTTACCTTTATATGTTATGTGGTCTTTATAGGGGTTTTATGGTAATATTTTGGTTACAAATGGCTAAGCAATGATCTTTTATTCAATGAAGAGTATTTTCTTCTTCATAAAGGTGAAAAGTATTACTTTGATAAAGTATTCTTGGTTTACTGGTTGTTTTGAAAAACTAATAGTTTTTTTTCTTTGTGTATCCCTTACTAATATTTTTATGCTCACCCCATGTTTTTTTGAAATGTTTTTTACATGACATAAAGTTGAATATGGTCAAGGATGGGCTCAAATAAATTTCAGGCTGCCAAAAACAAGGAACTAGACATGTTTCATTTTAAGAGTTTTTTTATGGAAACTTAGTATAAGTGTCTACTTTGTAATCTTTTGAGATGTAATAGTTATGTCCTAATTCTCTAAAACTGTAAACCTGAAAAGATCCTCAATGTGTATTATTCCTTTAATTCAATATTAAGTAAGGTTTAAGGGCGGGACCTTATAGTAATCTCTACATACCTTAAATGTGGAAACCATAAGAAATTATTGTGAAAACATCTAGAAACTGATCAATAATAGCAGTAAAAATCTATTATAGATTTATTCAATCGATGCCAATTTCAACGCTTCCGACTAGTAGGATATTTTTCCACCTATTATGCCAAAAAATACTATTTCACCTACCCTTTCATTTTTTTCTTATATTAATAGATGCACATATCCCTCCTCAAATGTAATATTGGCCATTCTAGTATAATCATAGATATGATATTTAATAATTTTAACAAATCAATACCTAGGATTATGTTCTAAACATTCATCCCAAGCATGGATATATCCCATATATACAAACCTCCATCAATAGTTATAGAACATGATCAATACATAATGGATCAACAATCTCTTTGACCAGTAGGATTTTTTTAACAAAAAAGACATCATCTAAATTTTTAAATATAGAAAATAAACAACACGAGAATCAATAATTTAATTGTTTGTACTTATATCAAACAGTGATTTCAAAAGGGTATATTTCAAACTAATTGTACCTCACGTCATTGTTGGTATAGATTGATCATCAACAGTAATTTGATCTTCTCCATATAATTTCTTACTCAGTAAAATATTTTCATTATTAACATGTTGAGATTAACCTTTTTGAGGATACAAGGTATTCTTGGAATCTCCATGGATAAATCTATCTACTTTAAGGGAATTATTTTTATGTCTTCATCCCATTGATGAAAAAGACCTCTGCGATATTTGAAAAGTGTCTCAAACACCTGATCATAGAGAACTATGAAAAAATCACTGAACATTCCCATCTGATTGGAACTGTGGAATACTCTTTGTTATTCCATACATTTTCACTTAATGTGGTCCAAATAACCACATTATATACATCCTAGATTTTTCATGGGTTATGGATGATGATTTGCTGATACAATTTTATAATTTTGGGCCATCCCACTACTTTCGAAACAGGTTTTCTTCTTCTGGTTGTTCCTAGCATTATTTTTCCTATTATTTCCCATAGATATCCACATTCTTACTCCTCATATAGTTCATGATATTTCCATTTCATATATTTTAGATCTATTTACCATATCTATAATATATTTTATAAAAAACAGTAAAACCTTTGAGTAAATTTCATTATTTATCCTCGATTCAAAAATGTGAGACTTCTTTGATTCACATGTAACAAATCAGGATCAAAATCAGACTAACTCAATAACATTAGTTGCATACAATATCACTATGAGGACCACATACACCATGCTAAATAAGTCCATCATTCATAAAATTTGGAATGTATGGGGATATAATTTTTTTGTTAAACTAATCATTAAAATCCTCCCATTAAAGGACTTAGTATAATTTAGAATTGGGTTATAAATCCCACAATCAGCATGAAAAGATTTTCAATATGTAAATCACTAACTTGTCTTTTTGATCTTATAGTGTGCCTTGGATGTAAGAAATTTGATTAATCATATTCAATCACACCTCTAGAATTTTTGGTTCGGAATTACCCTGAAACAAAGATGTATTATTATTCTAGAACTGATCATAATGATCCACTTTCCTATATCCATTTATTATGTTTCCTACAATCACATTTCTAAAACCATATACTATAGTATTTACATAACAAATTTCACCTACAGTTCAGTATAAACCACATTCTCATAATTTTCGTCCTATTGATTTCAATGATGCATACTAGTACCATTTCTAAAAACACAACAACATCATAAGTCCCACTTTCTAACAACTGATGTATTAAAATTTTCAAATTATACCACATTATACTATCACAACATTTAATTCCAAAATAAATGACATACACTTTCAAACATATCTTAATATTCCACCATGCTTTATTAAATAAAATAATTTTCAAAATGCACATCCCAAGTCTTTTTCATTATCTCAAATTTGAGGAAACATGATTCATTTTTAAAAAATATAGATGTTTGCACCAAATAAAAAATCATTACTCAATATGAAATATGTATTCATAGTGGGAGGTCATCTCTATAATGAATGTCATGCTCGTATCATTAGCTAATCCTATAACAGTGATATTCGAACTCATATAAGAATATCGAGAACATTTATGTACCAAACTCTCGGGTGACATGAAGTTCACCATAAAAACATAACTATGACCTTTTATACTCTACATTTTATGTACACACAATCCTACCCTTTTCTACCATCCAAACCAAATCACTAAACAGAATGATTTTCATCACCAAGACTCAAGCCACAGATAAACAATGATCGAATAACTTTGTACTACACTTATTTCATGGACCGAATAAACTAATACCACTTTAACATCCCTCCCTTCTTCCTTAGCTTGAGTCTAGATGGAATTGATACCTAGCCTAAAGAGACTTCCCCAAGGAACCAATGAATAGAAATATATTCCAAGGTATTAAATATAACAGAGGGATGATTAAATCATTAAAAAATTAAAACTACCCATCCAAAAAAACATAGCAGTATAACAAATAAATTATTTATGATAACAAATTTAAAAACATGAATACAATACCATTTATATAAAAGTCAAATTTCAACAAGTCGCCATAGTGGAAGACAACTAACATTAAATTACACAAAAAAATACTGAACTAACATACCTCAATACTCAAAGACATAACTCTGAGCCCCAACCACAACTCCATGATCAAGTGTCATAAATGACCATTAATGTTGGGTGATTCTACTACTTTACATGTTCCTAAGTAGACAAAACCTACCAAGGAAAAAATGTTTCAATGAAGGGGTTAAGTAATGAAACTCTATCGGTTTTCCACAAATGACTTCACTACTCACTCCACTACCTTATAATAGGTTAACACATTTATATAAAACAATATATATAAAATAATGTAAATAGTTAATATTAGAATATTATACAACTTACATACATGTTAGTTTCTCAAACCAAAGCCTTTTTACAAGGGAAGAACCTAATCAAGTAATTTATCTTTCTATCATATACCATGTTGTAATAAACCATTCAATTTCACACCCAAAACTCTTTTTAACCACATATTCTTGGTGACACCATTAATGGGGGAATTTTACACCCACAAATCATCCATTTGAAGGTGGTACTTCATGACTGATATCCATCCCATTCATCTCATGCATAACTAGTTAATATATGCACATGAAAACCATCTTTTCCAAGACATTTCAATAAGACAAGTATTTTATTGAAAAACAATTTTCCATTCACAATAACCAAATAACCATTTTAAATTCACCATAATAAAATCATGTAATGAAATTCTCTTTCCAAAGAAACACCCAAATTCCAAAATTTTAAAAATTGTCACTCAAGAGGGTTTCCATCAAGAATTGAACAAAAAAATCACGATAAATTTAAATTAAAACATTTATTTTTAATTAAATTCATCCATTCATAATAAAATGAGTCAAGAGTGAGTACACCTACATAAAAAATTATGATCAAAATATATAATGAAATGAAAATGACAAAAAAAAATTAATCTCAAAAAACAAGCCTTAGAAAGAGAAAAAAATATTCTAAAATACTTCTAAACTCTCCAAAACACCACCCTATCACATTTCACAGATAAAAGTATAAATCAATTTTTACTTATATAAAACACATGGTGATTCATTTTCTGAAATAAAAACCCTCGAGCATCCTAATGGCCTCTTGTAATTTCAAAAATGTAATATTATTTTAATTAATAAAAAACTATCATGAATCTAATATATATTTCAAAATGTTTTGATTAAAACCTCATATCAAAATAATATTAATAAATTCTATACTATTTTTGTCAAAACTCAAACCCAAACCATTGGATAAATTCAACTAGTTTTAAAACACATAATCAAAATAAAGAATATAATATATTTACACCATAACACCATGTTTTATAAATTTATTGAAATTATAAAAATTAATCCATTATGTGATAAAAATTAAATCTATATAAAATCAAATAAGAAGGTTAATCACCACTATGTAATATCATAAGAAAATATCGCATCATTTTCATCACTAGAAACAAATTTCATAAAACAATTAACAAAAAACAATCTAATTTTATTCCTAAAATATAGTTTTCAAAAACAAAAATATATTTTTAAATTCATGATAAAAAAATTCAGGATAAATAATAACTAAAAACACTCTATGCACAATTCAATTCGATAGAAAACTTATGTAATTAATTTAAAATCAATGGTATCCACTGAAATAAATTCTAAATTCAATAAATCCAAAACAAAAACTCTAAGGGAAATGGTCAAATTTGCATGGTTTTTCTAAATAGGTTGGGAAACAATTTTGGATCAATAAAAGAACCTCTAAAATGGATTATAGATCCACCCATGCATGCTCTACATGGTTTTTGAGACTGTATATTTTATCTGTAAGGAACTTGTTCTTCTTCCATTATCATCCCCACATGATCATAAAGAACATTGAACTCAATAATATTCTCAATAGGGACTGAAATACTATCATTCAATTGAGAAAATAATATAAAATTATTAAAATTGATCTCTAAATCTTGACTCAAATCCTAAAAATATATAGTAGCTTATGTTTCTCCATTGAATATAGTGTCCAACAACCCATGATCTACCATTTGAGTTCCAATGATTATCGAATTTTATTTTCTTCTATGACACAATGAAATTATTAATAGACTATTTAAATAATCAAGAATATGTTAAAAATGAATCTCTCCAACCTATTTATAACAATTAATTTTGGGAAAACTTGAAACATGACCATGATCTAATGACCATTGGGCCAGTAGTGTGTTCCCAATCCCAATGGGCTAGTAACTAGTATATAGGGTTTGTAAAATATACACTTTGTAAGTGTATCACCAATGCTATAACTATAATAATGTATGTGGAAAAGTTTTAGTTAATTGAGCATGACCCTTACATATAAAAGAGTCACTATTATCATGTAAAAAGTTTCAATAAAATGTATAAATCTGAATAGAGTGATGCATATTACTAAAAAAATAAACAACTGAACATACCTATAAAACAAATTTCATGGTCAAAACAAAAATTTATAGTGAAAACATAAAATAAATAAAACAAGTATTCTGACTTGTTGATACATCCCCGTCCAAAAATATTAATCAAACCAATCTTGAGTCAAAACTAACCTCCTTTGTGTGACCCCTTGTCATTAGCACCACTATAACACCATGTAAACTCGTATAACATTATAACCAACCGAGTGAGATTCCATATCTTGTGCACTATAAAGGAATAAAGAAAGGTGTATATGTGAAAACTATGATAATATAAAAATAAACAATGCATATGGAATATATGTTTTTATTTTATGTATTTTTATTCATCATAGTTATATGTATAATTGTATAAATGTTTATAGCAAAAAAAACAGTTTTGTTTTACAAAATTATTTATCCATTATGGTTTTTTTAATTAAAAAATAACTGTAGTAATTTAAAATTTATTTTGAAATAAATGCATTTATTTTTTATGTACATATCCAATATGACTTAGGATTTTTATTTGTTTTTTTCAAAAAATCTGTATTTTTGAGTGAATAATAAAAATATCACAATTTAAAAAAAATCACTTCGTTTCCTTAAATAATGTAGTTTAAAATTAATATTACTCATAAAATTATATTTCAACTTATAATATTTTTCATTTTATTGAATATATTAAAAATAATATCATATCAATAATCATTATATTTGATTTTTTTATGAGTTTATTTTTATAATCATAACACCAATTTATAAAAACTATTTATCTTTTCATTTTGGGAAATTATATGAAATGTTATCTCTAAAAATAAAAAAACTTAAATCATAAAAAGGAATTCAATATATTTAGTTATGATTTTTAAAGTTATTATTGATTTAACATTCATTTTTTTAGTATGATTAATATTCGTGGTAAAATGTTTCGCCATGGTAATGGATAATCGAGTTAATTACTATAAAATATAAGTTATAACGTCACAATATTAAAATAATTCCTATTAAATGATGTTATTATGAACATTATCACAATATATTTCCAATTTGGTAGTTTTGGATCCACATTCCCATTATTATTTATTTATAATATTTAAATATCTACAAAAATTAATATTGTCCCAATCCCCTACCATATAAAAGTTATCCTCCCCTCCTATCTTCTACCAAAAATTGTATATATATATATATAGTTTCTAAAATTTCTACAAAAACACTAGAACATAATTCGCCATGACATATAGGTCTTTGTCTTATCTAAATACCAATCCCAAAGGACTTAAGGTCTAATCCAATCTGAGAAGAAGGTAATGCTTTAGACAACCAATTTTTTGTTTATTAATTTTTATTACAACATAAATAATTATTAAGTAATTATAAAATAATAAATTAAAAATATTTATTATATAAAAATGTTATTAATAATAGAAAACCTTAATTTTTTGAATTATTTTCCATTTATGGAAAATTAAAACTTTTCAGGTTCTTACATGTGAACTACTAATTCCATGAAGAGATGTGTTTCTTTGTTCATCTATGAATCATTTGGATGGATAAAATGAGAGAAAAAAATAAATATATAATCTATAAATGTAAAAATAATTTCTCTATAATGATATAATATAACATTTTGTATAATAATTCCATTAGATGGAAATTTATAATGCCACTCATGTTTACCAGTGGAATACTACCACCAAGAAGTTATGTGATTCATTTTGCATTATCACCATATAAATATAGTCATGAGGATATAGGTAATTAATAAATCTGAGCTATATTATGTATTTATTATTTTTAAAAAGATGTATATATTACCTTATATAGTTCAATTCCAATCACATGGAAAATTAAATTAACATTCATGCATATCTACATACTATTATATCCATGAAATGAAATGGATCACATTTCGTAACAACCTTACATAGTTGGTATGTAATGTAAATAGAATGTATAAATATGACATAAATAACATTTTTATATTTATTTAGAAAATTATACTATAACTAATTTGACCACTGTCAATGTACTAATGTGGGTTTCAGTTTATAAACCCATCGAACCCAAAAGGTCATACCTAATCCTAATAATTTTTGTAATTAAGTAAAACATGCTAATATATGATACAAAAATAAAAATGATAATTAGTTGAAAATAAAATTGGTTAATAATAAATCATAAATCTAATATAATTGTATTATTTATGAGTTATAGAATATATGAAACTAGAATAAAATTAAATTAATTTATTTTCCTTTAAACATTTTTTAATATTTTGCATTCAAAATATTCCCCCTCTATATCCATGTTCATAAAATGTTCCAAAATGTTTTTATTTTTCTTTCTACTATTTTTAATGGTCATTTTTAAATATTTTTTTACATTCCCAACATATTACCAAAACGAATCTTTTGATTTGTTTTCTAAATTAATCTCATTTTACTATTTATAAAAATATGAAATGAGTGTACACTTTTAATATATGTGATATGAATGGATACTCTCACAATCATGGAATCTTATTTTTCATTACAATTTTCAATAATAAATATCTCTCATTTTATTATGTAAATATTTATTCAATAAATATTATTCTAGGGAGAAAAAAATTAATTGTTCATTATTATATAGTTAAAAGTGTAATCGGTTAGGGGAATTAATTCCAAAAGAAATGGGAATTATGATTAAATTTAAATCTATGTGATTTTTTTATCATACGGATCCTGGAAACATTATATGAATAATAGTTAGTGTTAGTATATCTCTGATGATTGGTTCTCTTTATATATCTCTCTAATCCATTTGAAAAGGTGTTAGTGTTTACCGGTTGTAAATTTCTCCTAGGAGATATATGAATTATCTGGTTTTGTGATTCCATTATAATGGTGAATATAAAGATATTTTCGTAAGGTAAATATATGATATTATTTAAATTTTTTAATTGAAATATATTGATTTTTATAGGTAAACAAATGATCTTTCATCTTTTAAGTAATTTCAATGCCTTTTTTAAAATATTTTTTTAACAATTTTTCCATGATAGGTATTTATAACTTTTTATATATTATAATAAACATATGATAATGAATTAAATTTATACCTTATTATTTAAGGTTTTGTGGAATATATTAATTATTTCAATTGATTTCATAAAAAAAAGTAAGTGAACATTTCAGTTCAAATGCCCTTTGTCTGTAAGTAAAACATTCATAGGTATTTTTCATGTTTATAAATAGACTGACAATGTTCACTTAACATATTTACCTTCTTAATATTTTCATTCGTATCCCAAATATTGATATTATTTTCCAAAGGACCTAAAGGTTAGTAGAATTTTATATAAAGTCTCATTTCTAGATATGGTAGTTACCTTTAAAGAAACATTTGTCTCTTTACAAATAACTTTTCCCTAATAATTTATACTGTTTGGAAAGGTTAATATTTTAATGTACACTATTAATTAAATTTTCTAAAACATTAAGCCAAATAAACCTACAAATCATGGAATTTAAACCCCTCATTTTAAATCAAGTAATGATGGATTATTTAATATGTAAGGTTTTAAATTTATTATTAGATAAAATGATTCAATACCTTTGGAGGTTAGGATAATTTTAGAATACACTATAAGGATACTCTAATTTAAGGTTATATTATCATGAGATATAGTTTTAAGATTTGTATATTACATTATATAATATATATTTTTTTATAATGGTTTTTGGTAGAGGAAACATGGAGGCTACTTTAGGAAGACATAAACCAAAGAAAAACATTATGAATCTTGAAAATGAAATGGACCAGGAAGAGTAATATTTGGAATTATTGAAACAGTTGATGTTTGTTATTAATGTGGAACACATAAATGAGTGCGACCAAATTAGTCATAGTAGAAAAAGTCTATAGAAGAGAATATCATCAAAAATATATCTAGGATGATCATTGGTTTTCTATATATGCTAAAATATGAATGATATACAAATTTAATAGAGAAGATACTAAATGTGCCTATAAATATCTATGTGATCAATAAGAGGGGTAAGGTTGATTCATTGATCTTTTAATTTTATATTTATTCCCTATACAAAACCTTCATCTCTTATTAATAAGTGATGAATTTACTGAAAACATGTTCAAAAGAATTACTAGAGGAACACAAATAATTGCAAGATTCAGTTCTCAATAAGAGTATCTATTCATTGTAATTAATTGGAAATAATTTTAAACTAAAAAAATATCTAGAAGACATTATTTTCTCCGTGGTTATAGAAATCAGGTAATATCATTACACATGTGTTCCTATATAGTCTCTCAAAACTGATCGTGTTCCACACACATCTAAATTATGTATAAATCGTTTTCATAAAATATAAAAGGACCTATAATGTATCTTTTTCCTATGTAAGTATTTATAAAATACGTATAAATTTTTTAGCATAATGTACAATGATTTCACGATATTTCGAGTTCTAATGAGATAGAATTTAAATTATAATTATCTTAAAATATATTATTATCACGAATAAATTTTTTAACATAAAAAGTGGAATTTCAAAATAATTAAGACTACGAGTATAAACATGACATGATAATTGAAATCTGATTATATGTTCTACACTAGGCGTGACATAATCTTAATCAATATCCAAAATTTGTTAGAATATGTTCATAAACTCAGACAATAATTTTATTTATTTGTTTGTTGTATTTATTATGATTAATAATATTTAACTACCAACCCACTATAAATATTTGGTCATAATAATAATTTGGTTTTATCCACATAACCCTAATATTTTTAGAGGATTCATTAGATAAGGTTATGTTGACAGAAAATGGACTGAGATAGTGATCGAAGATCATTTCACCAATAGAGGTTGTGGATATCACCAGCAATTCCAATGCATTATCATTCTTCATCAAAGGTCAATCCAACATGATGTATGAATTTTATATTATTTGGTTTCAACTCATTTTATTTTCCCGACATCTAACGCATTTCAATTATACTAAATAGAATTTATATGTCCTTCGATCATTGATTTAATTAATGATATATTTTTTACTTTATATTATCCATTGATTATTATAATGAAACAAAATTCAGTCCAAACTTACCATGGATGATTTTCATTCATTGCTTGGACTTCTTGTATTTTTTATTTCATCTCAAATTATTCATATGTAAGTTATTTGGACTGTAGTTCGATGAATAATCTATATATGATCAGTGAATGACTATTCTTTAGTGAAATTGATTGATAGAGTGGGTAGGATACACAATCAAGGGTGTGATTGAGTAGTGATGATGATGGTGGATGGTAATAGGAGCAATGCAAATTGATCAATAATTTTTATTTTTTATGTTTATTGATGTTGTTGAGGATGTGACTAGATGGAGCAATTTCTAAGAGGATTGAAGCCCAAATTCTGGAAAACATGTTATGGTAAGGGCCGAATTACACCAAATCCATGTTTCCTATAAGATTATAATTAATGGTGGTGGAACAATATATTTCATGAATGGTCCATGGAATCTATAAATACCAATATTACACGGAATATTGTTACGAGAAACATGATGTGTAGGAATCCTGGCCACAATGATATTGTTTTTGTGAAAATTAATTACCAAACATCAAATGAAACCTTTTACACATAGTGTGACCCTTTCCTGGAATATCATTGTACATGATAGATGATACTTGGGAATGGGTAAAGTACATGGGTATGATCGGGTATTCCGGAACGACCAAGTACATGGTCATGATGAATAGTACATTGACATAACCTGGTGTTCATAATCATGACCTGGAGTACATAGGAACTTGATTAAGCACATAGGTTGACCCGAGGTAGGTGATACACAACATGTACTAAAAGTAAATTCCATTTACATTAACAATGGTTGATTGATAAACATTTCATCTTCATCATGGACCATTTTTTCTTATTGTTCATCCCCCAAATCCATCCCTATGGGGGTTTATTTTTGGAATTACGTCTTCAACATTGGACATTGATCCTCTCCAGGTGTTTAATTTGAGGCAGGCTTATTATAATTCCTTCATTAGGTTAGTGGGGAATCATATATTTCTCTATTTCCAAAGTTGTGTTCTCAAAGATCACATGACCAAATTTACCTAGTCATTAATCCATTTTTAACATGTTAATAAAAATCGTGATATTGTTTTACCCCATGGGATATGATTGATACTCCATCAATGTATCGATATATTCTATCATTCATGGTGTACGTCTATATGGGGTGACTTGACGAACATTGAATCTTAGATGGATTCCATCTATATTATCAGAATCCTGAAGTGATTTCACCCAAATGAGTGTTTCTATAAAATCTCAAATAAAATATTTAGTTGAAAATATTAGTAATACATTACATAGAGACATAGTTTCATTCATGATTATATATGGATATGAATTTCTATATTTATCGAATCTCTGATTTCCATGCCATGGTGATGGGATATGTACTTTTGATGCTTTTTCACTACTAATCTTTTCGAGTCCAATTGATTATTGTTATACTCACCACTGTATGGTCTATTTCTACAAATTTTATTTCTTATGCATGAGAATAGCCATTATATTAGGTTTTTTTACTACTAGAAGTATATAAACTACATATTGGGATATAAGGACTTTGATTTTCACCAAGATTTACATTTTACTGTATTCCCCCACTTCTAAGTACATTGGATACTTTTTAGTTTTTGTTTTCCCATTATTTGGCCCCTATAACACATTGTATACATTTTGTATAACATTAATTATGAGAAGGTTTTTATAATGAAATTATATCACTTTAACAAACATCATTTCAAAATTTTATGGTCTTGATGATTTGTGTGATCATACAAGTACATTGGGATAATTCCCCTCTATGTGTGTCACATATCAAATTGCCATAGGTCACGAGCCTCTATCCTATTGGAGGTGATCATTGAGTATTCACGGATAACCTATCATCACTCAGGAAATTCTAGTGGGTCAGTTCATGGCTTAGTGGAATCAGAGTGGTTCCATCATAGGACACCATTTATGAATTTTCTTTTCATGATATTAATTTTTTTATAGAACTACTGTTGAGTGTTTTGATTTTGATTTTGATTTTTATGCTAAGGAATTCAGTGTCAGTGTAGAGGATGACATATCCATTATCAGAGACAATGATGAACTACTTATTGAATTGCTTCAGTTGGGGAATAATTGTTGGTAAACACATTAGAACATTCTTCATTTAGTAATGGTTTATATTTCCAATGTCCATCATGGGTCAACACGCCAAATATACTAATTTATCATGGTATATAATTTTTTTGGATCTCACAATGATTATTTCCAGATAAGATTTAGATGAAATATCATGAAGATGAGAAATTTATTGATGTGGTTTTGATACATGGGAGTGTTCAATAAGGGGTAAATTCTTGTGTTTTATCCAAACATCAACCTATTCATTAGAATATTGTACTAGTAGTTCTAGTGGAGGAGGTGTGCATGATGAGTTCACTTTAAGAAGTTTTAGTATTTGGAAACACCCAGATTTTGAGGAAATATAGACCCCTGGTAAGTTGAGGGCTAGCATGAGCTGGTTACAAGAGACATAAACCTGATCAAGACACCCACAGATCAGATGGTGCTTCCCGTAATGAATCTCTATCATCACTCTGTAGGGAAATTGTGGAGCCCAGTCGATCTATCCTATGATTAAATTAATCATTTATGGAAGGATTATGATATCCTTTTTAAATAGTATATCTCTACAAATATATTGCGAGAGGTTTTTACCAATGATATTTTACACCATTATTAGGGAAACATGACTCTTTTTGTGTATTTTTCTATGTTTACCAACCTCTAGTGATACATAATTGATATGGTTCAGGATATATTCTGTTGTACATAAACCATAAAGTGATACTTACACAGAGATATTAAGTCCAATGTGATACCCCCAATAAACCTCTACCTTTTATTGGGTGAGAGAGTTTGATATAGTGGAAGAGTGTTTCATGGTCGAGTAGACACTGAAAGTGGATTCTATTGGAGGGGAATATATGAGCTATTATTTTGGCAGTATCTAACCAATGGAAAATAGAGGGACCCATATATGTGAGAAATTTATTAATATATCCCTGGATTGAGGGTCATAAATTTAGGGCTCCATAACTGATCTAGTCTTCCTATGTGGAGGTGTTATAGACAAATAATGGATATGGACATCATGCATGAGATTGTATAGCCCTCTATATAGGTTTCTGAGAGGTAGAGAACAAATTTTCTAGGAAATGGTAATGGAAAGAGTATGGATGTATGTATGGTTGATGGAATGGAAGATGAGTATAGATAGTGACTGGATGTTACAGACTATGTGACTTATAACATCCTCCACCCCTAGGATGTTCCCACCATGATCAGGGTGCTGATTGACAAGGGTGAAGAAAGCTATAATAGGTGGTGGTATATAAACCATAGGCTTGGTTGGTGATTAGAGGTATGGTTTTTTCATTTATAACATAGTTACTATTTTGATAGATATAGGAACGAGACACTCGACTCTTACAAAATCTCTAGTATGAGGCCAATACATTCTGATTGAGCCCTTTTCACAACCCATGCGCTTGGAGAATCCAATTAGTGATGACTCTATAATTACAAAACATTACTTCTAGTGATATATAAATATTGGAGGAGATAATTTATTGTGGGATCACTTTGTATTAGTGATGAGTACATAGTTATTCACCTTAGGAATGCACCATATATACACAGTTCACACAAGAATGGACTATTTAGGTAGAGGATGTGGGTTTTCATCATATATTGGGATATTTTTGCATCCGTAAGAGATATGGTGACCTAGGTATAGTATGATGTAATCATATATTTCATATTGGAGTTTTTTAGTCCAATTTTGGCCATTGTGATTCTTGGGACAGTGCATGTTATTATGTATCAGTTTCCTATAATGGTTTCCATCTGTGAGGATGTAGTTCTTATATATAAGATATGATTTCCTCCCTACCATGATATGGACTTATATTTTTGATTTATAAGAGGAATGGATCCAATATCTATGAAATTATATCTGGTGGGTCCTAGAGTGCAATGGGAGATGAAGGATCAATAGAATGGCCTGTAGTGGATGATAATTATGAGACCCAGTGTTTCACCATTGTTAGCCGAGTGCTTTTTTCCAGGATTATTGATGAGATCATGATGTAATTTGAGAATTATCATTGGATAAACCATGTGATCATGAATAATAAGTTTCCACAACCAAGGATCAAAAACTCCTTCATTAGTTGAGTGAGGGAAGAGGTTATTAATGAATGACGTAAACTAAGAATATCACTAGATGGAGTTATTGTAATTAGATTTACAAAATACAAATTTCTAATGCCAAAAAATTCACTTTGAGTTTTTTTGACATTTTGTTGAGTGCATAGAAATCCCCATAATAATTCATAGTACTCGTGAGCTACATATTTTTTACTTTCTCATGTGGTTTTGTGGAATTATTTATTGATGAAATCATATTTTACTCGACGTCCATGGATGAGCTCATGCGAAACATAAGGATGGTAACAGACTTACAATGAGTGAACCATCATTATGGGAAACTCAAAAAGGGAAACTTATGGATTTAGCATGTTCACTTTTGGGATAAGTCATCTTTTTAGAGCTAGTGGAATTAGACCAAGAAATTTTCCAGAATGTGTTATCTTGGAAGCCACCTAAGACCAGGATGCATGTTCAAAGATTCGATAAGATAACATGCTATTATATGAGATTTTTGCATGAAATTTCCAATATATTGGAACATTTGACAAAATCCACCCAAATTGGGAATCCATTTTTTTGATGGAGAGGTGGAGGTAGGATTTTTAGAATTTTTGGAAGAGGTTGACGAGAGTTCAATCTTGAAATTTTTAGAAGAGGGAATTGATTAGTATTGTTATATGGTTCTTTATGGACTAAATGTAGTTCTTATCAGATGCAATGGAAGTAGGTTATTTCCTAAGGATTATTGTAGTTGAAAAATTTTAAGAAGTACTACATGAAACATGATCCAGAGATGTTATTGGTTAAATTTTCACTAAATATGTGTTGAGACCCCCATACAAGTTACTAGTTAATCATCTACTCTAACCATAAGATTCTCAAGTATATCTTCTCCTGGAAATATCTTAACATGATATTGAAGAGATGGAATGAGTACCAAAAGAATTATGAGACGGGGATACTATATAATCATGTGATCTCGAACATGTTGGAGGATTTTTTTCAGTAGTTTATCATGTTCATAGTTGTTGGATTAGGCATCAAAACTATTAGAATCATTATAGTTTTCCTTTATAGATGAGGATTCTCCGACTTAACTCTATTCAATTAAAATGTCCCCCAAAAAAAATTTATAATGTAATGGAAGCTTAGTATGGAGATACTAATTATGAGACTGTATGTACTAAGATATCCATTGGACGTTATCTTAATTGATTTCCTAAATGTGCAGAGCACATAAATATTATCATGTGTTTTATTATGATACTATTTTTGATGAGGGGGTTGGTGATGTGGGGGTTTCTTAAATCCCTATTGGTGGTACATCCAAGTGTGGAAATGATTTACCAAGACCCTTTGAATCATTTTTTGTGGCTATTTTTGATGTAGGGTGTAGTAAATCTGGTCAATTAATGAATCGCTTGTCATCTATTAAAGGTTGGTCACCAAGTTCCTATGGTTTCATATTAACTTCATGAGAAAACAGAGTTTATATGGGATGGTATATCAATGTACATCATGAAGGGATTTTGAAAACATCTAGAGGAAAATATTCTATTTGGATAATTGTAAACAGACTCACCATTAAAGATAAATTCCATGCTATTTGATATTAGATTTCAATAGAGAGCATGGGATTCCATTATGTGTATGAGATAGTTTGGATCCAAAGAATCTCCTTGATGATTATATCATATTGTGATTATATCATCAAAACTTGATTATCATTAGGATTGAAAGAGTTACTTGGGAATCAGTTACATTTGTTCATGGCGTTACACCAAAATAGGGATTGCCAAACTGAGCTACCTATTCAGGTTCTAGAGGACACCAATCAGGCTTTCATGTTGAACTTTTTACAAATTTTAGAAGATCAAAAAAACCTAATGGAGTTTACATACAACAATGGTTACCATTCCACCATCTATATGGTACCATATAAGGCTTTGTACGGATGTCCCTGAAGATCACCACTGTAAAAGATTAACCTAAGAGATTCATCTCTTATGAGTTCAATGTTAATGTAAGCTATTTTAGAAGAGGAATGAGACATCCCTAAGTGGATGAAGACTAAAAATTCCATCATATTTCTTATTTAAACCAATGATATATACCTTTCAAGTTCTAGGAGATTTATCTTTTTCTCTTAAAGGTCTGACCTTGGTGTGGATTTTGGATATTTATCAATGAAATAAAACAATATTTCCTAATTTATTGAACATTTTGAAATTTTTGGTGTGTTAGAATTAATTCCCTTTTGAATAAAGAATTAACAATTGAAGACCATAGTTCTCTATAATCAATTCATTCTGGTAACAGTAACATTTATAAATACTTTATGAAATATTTTTGTATAGGAATGTATGTAGAAGGAAATATTAATCTTTACAATGAAATGTTTCAATTTTCTATAGGTTAAATCCAAATGAAATCTATCAAATGAAATGACAAAGCAATTTTAAAATCTAGAATGTAAATCAACGAATATATTTGTGGATTTCCTTGTTAGATTACCAAATACATCTTAAGGTAATAATGGGATATGTTTTGTTATTGACATTTGACTAAATCTGCACATTTTATTTCGATTTCAGATAATATTTTTTTGAATAATATTTATATACATTATATTTAAGAAATAATATTATTTCATTGATTCACTATTTATTAAGTAGTGTTTTCTGATACAAGAGTTACATTAATTTTTTTGGAAAATCCTTCAGAAGTCATTACTTACAAAATTAGATTTCAATACACTTTTAATTTCTCAATCTGATAGACATTTATAGAAAAACATTTATTCATTATAATAAATTGTTGGAGTATCTACTATGTATTAAATGATATTTTTGTACCATCACATTTCATTCATTGAATTTTCTTCTAAAAACATTTTTCATACTAGTATTTAGATGGAATCATTTGATTAAACGTACGAAAAGTAGAGTTAGACACCCTCCTATTTGGATGAATATTTTGAAATAGTTTTATGGGGAAATAATTTATAAAATAGATGGTTGATAATGTGATGGTTATTTGAAATCATATTAGTTGAGATAATATTAGGTATGAAATTTATTCCAATATCTAGAAGAATTATCTTTTGTCAGATGTAAGCTATCGGTTTTTTCATAAAGTATCTCTATAGAAAACTATTACTCATTCCGGTAGGAAGGGAAAGACAATTCCATTGTTCATTGGACTCTATGGAATTATATATAATATTATGCTATTTTATTATAAAGTTTCATTTCCTCTGAAAATGTCCCAGGTTCATGATGTTTTTCATGTCTTATTGTTAAGGGTGTATGTTCTAGATTCTAATCATATTTTATACATTAATTAGTTTATGATTAAGATAACCATTATTATGAGGATCCACCATTGAAATTTCATTACCACATAGAGAAGATGTTATATAATATGTTGACTTATTAGGTGAATGTTTTGTGTAAAACACATTTGGTTGATCAAATTACATGGGAATCATAATATGAAATTAAGGAAAAACAACCCCACTTGTTTAAAAAGTGAATAAAATTGAAAGAATGAAATTTAAAAAAGGGATAATAATTTAAAAAACATGGTTAATTTTGATAATAAGTCTATTTATTTCATAATTTCTTTCTCAAATATTCATTACTATGTTATATTCACAATAAAAATAATAACTAATTTTCCAATAAAAAGGAAATATTTTCATTCATACAATATTCAATTACATTTAATATATAGTATTATTAAAATATTTTAATAACATATAATAATAATTATAATATATAAAATATAATTTTTATCATGAATTGAATTTTATCATAGAGTTATGTTTTGTAAATTTTAAAAAAATGTTTATTTTAGTGAATAGTGTAAAATGCATGTTCTTTAGGAAACAATCATTTATTTTCAAGTATATATATAGTCTCATTTGGGAGTAGTTTTAAAATTAAATTAGTTATTTTATATTATATAGAATTCATATAATTAAATTATGATAAAAATTATACTTAAATTTGTTATAAAAACATTTTATACTTTCAATGCCATTTATTTATAAAATAATTTGTATTCACACAACATGTTATTAGTTTAAAAGTAATTTTAAATTACTTTATAGATATAATTTTGAAAAATTGAATCCATATTTTAAAAAAATGAGGTCAAAATTTGTATTAATTTTTGAACCTTTTCTTTCATTATGAATAGAAAAATTTGGTAACAAAAATTCATTTTCTATTTTATGGGTTTAGACATGTAAAAATAGTTAAAAATTACATAGTAAGGGTAAAAATGACCTAAAACTTATATAAATTTAATTTATCTGTCATATTTAGGCCTTATATCACATAATATTAATAGATTATTCATTTTCGATCCATTTATCTTGAATAGAACAAAAATAAATTTTAATCTGTTGAAAAATTCCATGTCTGTCATCTCTCCCACTTATAAAAATGAAAACTACTATCCTCAATTCTTACCATCTCAATATCCCTTTATCATAATAAATCAACAAAATAAGATCTTCCTAAGATACCTTCCCATCTCCGAAATTACATTTTTGGATCAGAACACCATAAAAAAGGATGTCCTCAAGTATAAACTTATGATGGATTTAAGTGAAAGTGTTATAGATCTTGTAAAAATAATTTATTTTTTATTTTGCATATTAACTGAATAAAAACTATATTAATCATTTTCATATAATATTATAAGGGTCCCTTCTTTGTTCTTTTATACTACTATGTCAGGAAACATGGTATTTCATATTTAGTCATTGAAACTCGTCGATGGTCATAATATTTTATCCAAATAAACCAATATGACATATATTATATAAATTTCATTTTTTAATGGAAAATAAATATTATGTTTCTAATTTCCATCCAATTAAAAGTATATACACTCCTATTTTGTTCATGTAAACGACCACATCATGAACTGATATATATAAATTTTCATCACCCCCTCATACAGTCTGTATATATCGGTGGATTTAAATACTGAATATAAAATTTCTAATATAATTATAATTTCAAAAATATAAAATTTACTAAGCTTATTTCACACATTTTCTTTGAAAAGTAAATTTTTTTTCAATCATATATATGGACTACCATATCCATGTTGTAAAAAACCAATTTTTCATAACCATTTTACATGGTATTATCTAAAAATTAAAACTATGATTTAAAATTTATAATAATATCATTATTAAGATTATTGAAATTTTATAATCATGATGCATTTACCCATAGTCAATATAATTAAGTCATTTCGGACATTACATCAAAACATTCTCAAGACATCCGAAGAAAATATATTCAATTATGAAATTAAATATACCATGGAAGTAAGGAAAATAAAACAATTAATAAACTTGAACATGGTTATTAATAATGTATATAATTATTTTATGTTTGTTATTCATGAAGATAAATAATGTCTGTGAAATGTTCGACTCATGATAAGAGAAAATTTTACTTAAAACCACATTATAAATGTTTTAATTATTTATTATCTAAATATTTTCTCTCCATGCCCATATTCTTAAAAAATTTACGAGTGATTTTAAATTGATATAAATAAATTTAAAGGGAATTTTATAACACATTCAAATTTATTTCATATTTCATAAAAATATTTTTTTACATATTATATATGAAGCATTTTGATATTCTCTAAAAGGAATAATAATGGTATGATATATTTTAACAGAGATGAAATCAATAGATTCTATCTCCAATAGAACATTATTTGATGTTTGGATTTCATTGTAATATTTCTTGTTTAAATCAATGAAAAATAATTCTTTTGTTTGGTAATGGTATTTTCATTTCAAAAATGTTGTTTTGAAGGAATGTGATATATCAATATCAAAAAAAATTCTAATGGGTTCAAAATTGTATTTTTATGAGTTTTAAGATGGAAATGTATGATTTTATGTTTATGATTTTGTTTCATCATTTTAGATTTTTAGGATGGTGGGTGATCCTGACATATCTCTCCAATGCATTATGAAATTATTACATTCTCTAGAAAATTTGGTTGTAATTAATCAAATAGATTATTCCACTTATAAGGGTTCTTGTAAGGTTCTTTTTAAAGGTCGTATATAAGTGATAACACCCAAAAATACATGTTTTCTCTATGATTTCTAATCATTTTTCATTGAAATATGCATATTTTATATGATATGATAATGATAATTTGTTTAAATGAATGATTATTCCCATTAACGGTAAAAAGTTATGTTTTTAAGAAAATATGGTCATGGGATCTCATGTTTTCCATGAAACACTACAGATTATGATTTTTACCCCTTAATATATTATAAAATGTATAATGAAAAACTATGGGAAATAAATTTAATTTTTTGTGTAGGTAAATAGTTAATTGTTCTCAATGATTATTTTATTAAAGGAAAACACACTTATATGATATCATGGTTTTCAAATGATCTAATGGGTGTATATTCATCTTTTTATATGTCCCTTATTGATCCTTTTTTGTTCATCCCCCATTTTCATGTGTTTTCATATGATTTTATGATGACTATGAGCTATGACGCAGACATGAGGAAAATAATAAATACATTTCATGAAGTGAAAATGAGTTTCATTATAAATGTTTTGTATTTCCAAAAATTTTATACTGAGTGTAACGATATTCTTTGTAATGTATGGATTTTTTATATAATATTTGAAACCTAATTTTCAAAAACAATAATACTAAAAAATATTATATATTAAAATAAATTTAATTCTTGATTAAAAACCCTGTATTTTTTTAAAAAATTAACTTTCTTCCTTATAACATATGTTTGGTGATGATAAACGAGATGTAATTGATTTTTGAGATAGTCTGTATTGAGTCATGACATGCGAAGAATAGATTATGGATAAACAAAACATAACTATTTTTGAAAAGTCCGAGGAGATCATGGATAATTACAATTTTTTGAAGTGTTATAGATAAAGAGTTAAAGAATAGATTGAATTTAGTTGGACCATCCAATAATAATTGATCATTAATATTATAATATTGAGTGGTTAAAATCACATAGTTTATGGATGAATATTAATTATTTTTAATCTAGTATATCATAGGTAGTAAAGTTTATTTTTATACACTAAATGAATCAATAATGTGATGCAAGAATTTATAAAATAGTTTAAATGCCATTTCAAATGTTTTAAACAAATTTAGTGTCATTTGAAGTGTTTTATATTGATTTAATGTATTTTTTAAAGCCTCAATGAGAAATAAATAATATCAAATATAATTTGTGGATGTTGGAGTTATATTTTTGGATTATTAAATTTGAGGATTTTTTAAATCTAGTTATATGTGGAATACATAATATTCATTTCTGATATGTATAATGTTCCAATGATCCAAGGTAGAAATTTGAAAAATAAAGTAGATATGTATAATTCATATCCATTATGTCATACTTTGTTCATGGGAGTAATGGAAAAATGGATATGAATGTGATATATGAGAAGTTTGGTGAATAAAAATGATGAACCAATGAGTAGAGATAGATAAATGGAAAAGGTATGAATGCATTCTCTTATACAAAAAATAATGAATCATTTTATGAATAAACCATTACAGAATTTGAGAAATGGAATCTTCAGTGGTACCTAAGAGATAAATAAAACAATTAGGAAAGAAAACATGTATATAAGATGAACATTCCTTCAAAACTGAAAATAAGGTAATGAATTTCATCTAATATAGGAAATATATGACAACTCTCTGAGGATTTTTTGTTTCAATTTTTATAAAATTGAATTATCTTAAATATTTTATAAGATTTATGGTAAATATGATATATAGTTTAATATTTGATACATCATACATATGAACAAATATTTTTTAAATATCTAAATATGAATATATTTTCCTATGTTTGGTAGAGAGATAAATCAGTTTTTTCTCAAACTGAACATAAAGGATTTAAACGTCCAAAAATAAATTTAGTTTAAAGGATAATTATGTTAAAATGGATATTCATGATTTAGGTGAATAAGATCAAAGTGGGATGAAATCTTAGAATCACACATAATCCTATTGGAATTTCAAAAGCTCTCACATCATGAATAAATTGATCACGCCTTATCAAATAACTATTACTTTTTTAAAAAATATAATTTTTTTTACATAAAACTATTTTTATAATAGATATCCCATGTTTTTGAGAAGATTTAAATGAATATTTATTTGATTTAGATAAAAATAAAAGAAATTGATTTAAAGGAATTCTTAGAATATAATGGAGGAAAATAATTTACAAATAAGATATGAGTAAATGATTGTTTTATCACACAGATGTGATAGTTTTGAGGAAAAAGAGACTGAGTGTTAGAAATATATATTTATAAAACAATGTATTTATTTAAAATTTAGAGAATATTTTTTTTATGTAAGAAAATAGAAAAACATGAGAGATTATAGATAAATTTCTCTAGTAAATATGAGGTGTATATAGAACCATATACCTCTCTAGAGAAGAAGAAGATATTATATCAAGGAAAAAAAGAATATATTGATAATATTAATTGTCAATATTTTATGATTAATAACATTAAATAATGTGGATAATTTCGTATAGTGACCAAGAAATTATAACAACCAGTGGTCAATGAGGAAGGGGATATAAGAATTATTGAGAGTAAGAATGAAATTATAGCAACAGTTCTTGATCATTAAATCAATGAACATAAAAATTATGAGATACTAATAATTTATATGAAAAAAATATCATCTGAGTTGATAGAATCTAGTATTATTTTTTAAAAATATAATAGTTTAATAGTTTTATAGACTGACATTAGTGATGTTGTGTTGATCGTCTATAATAATTTGAAGACTCGGTTTAGGAAGTAGAAAAAATCATATTGATACAGTGACATCATGATAAGATTCAAGATCTAAGTCATGAGGTTGGGTGTAAATTTCTTAACACTAGTCATGAGACAAAATTATATGGTATGATATATAAATCTATTGTTATATAATAGATAAAAAATGGGATGTTTTGCATATTCATGATACACCACAATTTTAGGATAATAGATTCTCCATCATAACCAATTTTGGTTATCATTGAGATTCTATTACACATGGTGAATAAATGATCACCATAAAAAGTATCATTCTCATGATGGGGAACAAAATGTACAAGTAAAGTGTAGTTTCCCATATGTTTTTCCTCTTTTATTTCATTAAGAGTTTCAATAATATTGAATTGATAAGAAAATTTATTTTTATCGTAACATGTAATGTATGTTAAAATTACAAATTGGGTGAAATAATTCAATAATAGATTAATTTTTTTAATAGTTTTCCATGCAAAATTTGACCTACCCCACCCCATTTGATTCTTTTATTTGATGTTAGTACACAACATGAACCACTGGTTATGCACTAGAGATTGAATGGTCTGCATGTGTTCCTCCATATATGAAAAATATTTCTGACTAGAATTAATGGACTAAAGTCATTCATAGGGGTGACTATAACATCAATATCATTTTCTTACCACAATTATATTTAAAAATATGATATAAAAATTATTTCATGATGTAGAAAATAAATAACCAAATTGTAAACACACGTGGAACCCAAGTTATACAAATAATAAACAAATAGCCTCTATGAGTGGAAATACAAACCAAGGTAGTGTTCAGGAAGGAAATAAATTAAATAAATCTATGATGTCCTCTAATGTACAACTCATAACCACTCCATGATCAATTCTATTTGACTCAATCTATCCATATAGTCCTCTATAACATTACTAGATACATATACATAAAGTATGGATGTGCAGTAATATTCCCATATATGGTGTGAGTAATAAAATACAATGAGACTCAACCAATGCATCCTTAATAAAATGTAATCATATATAATAGCTTTGTGAAATAATAATAATAAATGTGAAATAAATCATTAATAATCATCCATCTTGTACCCTAGTGAAAAATAAGACACCATGAGCCCCAAAAATACCTAATTTGGCACCATTCATAAAGGATGTTCAATAAGTCTAAATTGATCAAGGACAAGAAATATGGTATGTGACATGTCACTTAGAATCGTAAAATAATATAGTGGGTATGATACTCTCTATGCACATTGCATAGAGATTCAGCGGGCCCCTTGGTATCCTTTGGTAATTGAGCTGTATTCGGCCCACAATGCTAGAATGCCCCTACAATGTGTTGGGGTCTACTATCTCCATCAGTTCTTTTAATCTTAACTTGCCCACTGTGTTGTTATAAAAAAATAATGTTCACATTTAATTATCATCATGAGAATATTCTATTAGCATGGTAAACCACATAACAAGAAATGGCTTATAAATACAAGAGTATCATGGAATCATATAACATAAATTGATTATCATAAATCATGTTAACAAACAACAATAGAACAAATCATTTAAAAAATATTCATATATATGGGTACCATTACAAATATAAAACTCAAAAATAATAATCTTAAATCAGGAAAATCAATTTATTCCCAAACATCCTTAATCATTGAAATAATAGTATATAATAGACTCAAAAGGTACTGAAAATACTACATAAATGTTTTTATAAGGAAATTAAAATTTCATCATGGATAGAAGACTGGACAAGTCTCACTCCCCATTATAATGTACTCACACCTAAATGAATTCCTAACATGGGTTCTGGTAAATCAGAAAACTATTTTTGAATTTATTTTCAAGATTATTACATGTCATGAAGGGAATTACAATATCACGGGGCATTTGGAGTTAGTAAATGGAATGAAATTTGAGGTATTTTGAATGAATTCAGTCTAATTCACCACATTTCATACCAAAGGAATAATGGATCGTGAATTCACAATTGATTCTATAAGAGTGTATCGGGTCTAGCCAATAATCAGTAATCAATCATCAAAAAATCAATACAAAATATATTCAATATGAGATTAATGAAAATAATATTTCATGATGATCATTATATGATGAATTATATAGAAATGATCCCCTTTATTAAGAGTTATAACTCCGTCCAAGGAGGTGTTATCACTGACAAGGTTAATCCTCCACCGACATACAATAAATTAATTAATGGAATAATGTTCTATCATTAATAATCAATAAATAAGAAGTTTTTCTAGGTGATTCATCAACACATTTATATAAAATGTTCACTAACAATGGTATACCTTGATTTAATCAAAAAATGATGTAAACTCATAGGATCTAACAAAGATCTAAAATGACGGGAAGGAAACAAAATTGGATCTTCATGGAATTAAAAAATATGACATAGATCCATGCCCATATATTAAGGTGGGAGAATGATTTTTAATATATATAAATAAAAATTAATAATAAAGAATTAGAAAATCATCTCATTAAAGGAGATCCATATTTCAGCATCTTAGATCCTGATGCCACCAAAAACAATACTCTGGACGTAGTAGGCCACATAGACTCAAGAAGATCTCCAAAAACGCTAGAGGTTTCTAACAATCAGTGATGTCTTATGTGAGTCAGTGGGGAGACGATTGTAATGACCCGATTTTTTTTGTAAATTTTGTTTCGAAATTTTTGTGGTTTATTTTATTTTTCATTTAATAAAATGAGTATAATTAAAATGAGACCTTTGGGTTTCAACTGTTATATGACAGTTGGTCAATATGACCGTTGAAAACTAAATGTTACAATTATTTTCAATAAATACATGTGATCTTGATTAATTAATTTTGAAAGAGTATTTGATGGCCCCATCCAGTAGTCTCAAGCCGATCAAAGCCCATCTGACGGAACTTGGAAAGGAGGTAGCACCTTTGGGCTTTACTCTCTACCAAACCCAAGATGAACTTCATCGTGTGATGCTGGAACAGAATCACCTTCTCGAGAAGTTCAAGCTGATAGAAATCACTACACCGGTAATGTTGGCCAAGCCGCCACAAGATTCTATCACCCTAGCACACTTTACTCTTAGGTCATATGCTAGTGTTATAAGGGGCTATGTAAGGAGACTGTAACTATCTTGTGTAATCCTTTGATTAAAATAAAAAATTGTGATTTCTTCTTATTGTGAAGTTTGTGAATCTCAATTGTCCGGATAAATATTAGATGAATATTATTGATGAATTTTGGAGAATGGATATTTTAAAATATTTATGTAAACCTTAAACAATTAATAATGTGTAATTATTTTCAAAAAATTATCCTCTACAGTTATGTTAAGTGTGGAATTTAGAAACTAATAAGATCAACGTAATTTTTGATGAATAGTAAATTATGAATAGTGATTTTACACTTGTGATTAGTAATGTGATCAAATGGATTAAACAACCTCACTTAATAAAGTATTAATATAATCTAGGCACCTTGATTAAGTAATGTGATTCAAAAAAATAGGTAAATAACTATTCCAGAAAGTATTGGTTAAGTATTAGTATTTTTGGGTGAATAGTGTTTTTTATTTTAAAATTAAATTAAAAATAATTAGTAAATTATATTTATAAAATGGAGTTCATTTTTGAATTAAGGGCATCGGTATTAGGTTAAGGTGATTTTTTGGGAATTTCATGAAACAATTGAAATTTCAGTGAAGAGTGTTTTTATTTAAAAAATAAATTAAAATTATTTATAAAATTATTTTCATAAAATGGAGTTCATTTTTTAAATCAGGGTATCGATATTTGGTTAATGTAAAATTTTGGGATTTTTTCTGAGAAAGTTGAATTTTCGGTTAATAGTTAAAATATAGTTTTTGAGTTTTTGGTGTTTAATGACATCTTTAAAGATGTAATAATTATGAAATAATTCTGGTCAACTTATGAATAGTAATATAAGGTATGAGGTGTCCCAAGTGGCCAATATCCTAGGAAATTACCATGGGAAAGCTCTTGGTGTTTCCAATACCACCGATGAGTTGTCCCTTGGAAATTATTGCTTTGTCCCCTCACTTATCCTATAAATACTAACCCTTTACCACATTCTTTTCACTATCAACTCCCACTCAAAGATGATATGGTCTGATTACCTCCTACTGAGTCCTCTTAATGTGCCCCAATCCCCCAAGCTCCCAACCTTCGAGTTTTAAGAGTTACATTTTAAGGTGAGAGATCATACCCCTCTCTTTATTTTTAAGTACTCTCGTTTATGTCATTTCTTTTAAGCCCCATGTTATTATGTTTGGGTTGTTCTTATATATAACTATTAATTTTCCTTTTCATGTTAATATTATGAGATACCCCCTATTTTTCTCATCATTTTATTTTATGAATGTTTAAGTGGCGTCGTTAGGGTGCTGAATTTTTGTAAGGGATTCTTTTACTCTTCCCATTTTCAAAGTTATATTTTCATGTATAGTATTTCAATATCATCTTCCACATGTTTTGGTATTGTATATATATTAATCATACTATCTTTTTATTTTCAGATGTTTAGACACCCTATTTAATCTAATCAATTCATTTTTTGAATTTTTAAGTGATGTCGTTAGGCTACTGAATTTTCATAAGAGAAATGTTATTCTTGTCTTCTTTTCTTGTTTTTCATTTCATATGCTATGCACTTAAAATTTCATTACCATTTTGTTATATTCATTATATTATATTCCTCTACTATTTAGGGATCATCTATTAGTGGGTGACCCATGTTCCCTCTCTTGTCAGTGTTTTCTGAAACCCTACAACATAGTCGTTATGCTGCTGAATTTTTGTCTCAAAATGTCTCTCTTTTCTCTCAAATACTTTTATTTTATTAAGTGAATACTCAAAACTATTAATTATACGGGGTTATTCACATATATATATATATCAAAATTGTCTATTTTAAATTTTGGGATTTACATACATGAAACCCAGATTCCTTTTCCGTGGGTTTATAGTGACATAAAGATCACGTCTTTAAAGCAGGGTTGAAACTGTTATGATTATGAAAAGAAACCCATTTATTTTATTCTATATGGGTTATTTATGAAATTATGATGAGGATATATGTGGCTCACATGATAATAAATACAAATTAAGGGTGCACCCTGATATCTCTCCAATGGATTGGGTAAAGACTTAATCTCTAGAGACGACCATTTTAACAATACCTTCGTGAATAACCTTGGTAATTTTTTTAATGAAACCTCTGGGATGGACCTTGGGGATATAGAAATGATTTTCTAAGTTAAATTTTGTATCCATATCTTAATGTTATGAAACACATTATTTTTATTATGATATTCCTCATGAACTCTTTCTCATGCCATAAAGTTATTTATCATGACTTTATTGATTTATCTCAAGTTGACAATTAAAATGTTTCCCCATGTTTCCCCTACAAGGCCTTCTGCTCACCCTTTACTTTGATGTATGTTCCCAGTTTGTAATATGAATTAATGAACATAGGATGAACAAATGAAGAATCCTTTCAAGTGTTTAAGAATATATTTTTTTATGTTGTCATGTATTAAGTTCCTGGTTTCCAAGACCATAAACCTTAAATATCCTCGGTTTCATATAATGTAATGAAAGTTTATGTGATAAAAAAGCAGGATGTTATAGTTGGTATCAAAGGATGGTTTAGTTATTAGTGGAAATTAGGATTTGAAAATTTTACAAGGTTTCATAATGAAAACAATAAATATAGGAAAACATCCTGGTATTTTGGTGAAGTATTGAGTAAGTGGCTTCCAAACAAATAAATCCCTGTCGGGATACGAAAAAGTAGAGGTGGCTCCGGCACAGATGTACACAGGAGTGAAAACTCTGACGAGGTGTTTCAGGCATGACCCGGGGTAACCTGGAGCACGACAACAGGCCTTTCTGCACTCTTGGTTTGACACTCCTTGGGGATATGCTTTGGTAAATTCATAAGTGTAGCATGAACCATTGTTAAAAGAACAAAGATAAAATAAAATAAATATTCACATAAGAATATATGGTCATGGATAACCTATATTGGAACCTAGGGTATCACAAGTTAGGATATTCTTTTCTTCAACAATTTTATACTTCTATGCTTAAAGTTTCTGTTTCATGATTATTGGCTATGTATTTAAGCCCCCTAATTATACTTTCTTTTCATAGTTAATGGTGGGAAATTTAAGAACATGTACCAATAACCAATGTGATAGGAAATGTGACAATTTCCCTATTAATATGAGAGATATGACGAGAGATCAAGTTGAGCATATTGTGATTACGCCAAACCAGCTATCAAAAATCACAATTAATAATAGGTACCTATTTTAATGCCTAAATTAATCTAGGAAGAGGAAGATGACGTCTCAAGGATGTTCATATGATAAAGGTGATAAGGGGAAGTAGACCGAATTTCCTTTGTGCAAAAAGTGTGGAAAGAGGCACCAAGGAAAATGTCACAAAGGAACCAGGAGATGTTTTAAGTGTGGGATGACAGGGCATAAAGTGGACAATTGATTTAAAAAAATGGATAATCTGATGAATGGAGATAAGGTTCAATATAATGTACCTTATGCTATTCAATGTCGTAAATGTGGAGAAGATGAACATTATACAAGGCAATGCTCACTTAGAAGGGATGACAAGCATGATGGGAATCAACAATCCTCAAGGACAAGGGCACAATGAAAGTCCTATGCTGAGATGGACCATGATGACTGATGTACATATAACTACTTCACAATAATTGTCTATGTCATGTTGTATTTTATTTTGTGCTCTATGATCATATCTTTAATGTTTTCTAAGAACATGGAGTCACTTCCTATGATGGTTTTATATCATTAAGGAAAACATTAATTGTTATGTATCACATGTTGATGTTGTGAATCTTTTTCTCTTGAGACAAATTTATTAGGGGATTAAAAGATGATTAATATTATGGAAGAAATTCACTAATTTGGAAACCTTATATGATCAAGGTAAATAGATTAATATGGTATTTTTTTACGAAGTAAAGGTTGACTTGTATTTTGAAGATTCGAGGAATTTAAGATGAACTTATGGTAATTTAGGATACTTATGAAAATGATTAACCTATCTTGGGGAAAATGTGATTAGGATAGTTACTTTTGTTATAAGATGATAAGAGTGGTATATGTTCATTGTAGATGAATGATAAAGTTTATCATGGAAAACTATGCTATTAAATCCTTCTGAGTTTTGGGTTCCAATCTTAGATTGGATTATTCTAAATAATTTTAAGGGTGATTGTGTATGTAATGGTCTTTTGGGAACTTTGGGTACCTTTTTTGAATTATGGAGATTAATAGTCATATTGTTTTTATAAAAGATTATCCTTTTGAGGATTATATGATCTCATTCTACCCTTTTTAGTTATAGATGATGACTAAAGACAAGGAAAAAATATAGTTATTCTTTTTTGGATAATGTGATTCTCTAGAAGGCGATTCTTGTGCTTTTGATGAGACCAAGCCTTTTTGAATGCTCATTGTTTTGAGAAAAGATATGTCTTAGTGGAAACTTATTAAGGGATGAAACTCTAATTGATGTTAAGTGTATTTTATTATTTTATATTCTATGTAGTAAATTAATTCCTCAAAATTATGGAAAGGAACATAAAAAAAGACATTGTTTGTTTATGTTTCTTACTGGGTAATCAACGACTGTTTAACACACCTTACGTTTCTGATATTCTTGTGGTTAGTTTTCTCCAAATAATATTTTCTATCACTCTCCATCAGAACATGACCCTTTGTTTTCTATTCGATATCCATGTTTTTCAACATCGAATCCTAGTATGGGTTAACTCGGGTGACCTCTGTACTTGCCTTTCTTTCTTTTAAAGTAATATTTTTACTAACCCTTTTTCTGAAGTGGGACATTAAATGAAATTTCCAAGACCAATTTTAAAATTGAGAGGATGCAATTTCTTTAGGGCGGGAAGATTGTAATGAAATGAAATTTTTTGAGTAAAAATTTTCCCTAATTTTTGTTGGTTATTTTATTTTTTATTTAATAAAATTCATATAATTAAAATGAGACCTTTGGGTTTTAACTGTTATATGAATGTTGGTTAATATGACCGTTGGAAACTAAATGTTACAATTATTTTCTATAAATACATGTGATCTTGATTAATTAATATAGAAAGAAGATTTGATGGCCCCATCCAGTAGTCTCGGGCCGATACAATCCCATCTGACGGAACTTGGTAAGGAGGTAGCACCTTTGGGCTTTGCTCTGGACCAAACCCAAGATGAACATCATAGTGCAAGCTGGAACGAAGTCACCTCTGTGAGAAGTTCAAGCTGATAGAAATCACTACTCGGGCAATGTTGGATGAGCCTCCCCACGATTCTATTACCCCATCACACCATACTCTTAGGTCCTTTGCTGGTGTTATAATGCTCTATTTAATGAGACCGTAACTGCCTTGTGTAATCCTTTGATTTAAATAAAAATTTTGATTTCTTATTATGGTGAAGTTTGTGAATCTCAAGTGTCAGGATAAATATAAAATGAATATTACTGATTAATTTTGGGAAAATGATATTTTAAAAAAAAATTGTAAACCTTAATGAATTAATAATGTGTACTGAATTTCAAAAAAATGGTCTTCTACTGTTATTTTCAGAAAGAAATTTAGAGTCTAATAAGATCAACATAATTTTTGATGAATAGTAAATTATTAATAGTGGTTTTACGCTTATGATTAGTAATGTGATCAAATGGATTGAGTAACCTCACTCATGAAATGATTAATATATCTTAGGCACCTTGATTAAGTAATGTGATTCAATAAAACAGGTAAATAACTATTCCAGAAATATTGGATAATATTTGGTTTTTTAGGTGAATAGTGTTTCTTATTTTAAAATAAAAATAAAAATATTAAGAAAATTATTTTTATAAAATAGAGTTCATTTTTAAATTCAAAGCATCGATATTAGGTTAAGGTGATTTTTTCATAATTGTCTGAAATGGTTGTATTTTTTGTGAATAGTGTTTTTATTTAAAAATTATATTAAAATTATTTAGAAAATTATTTTCATATAATGGAGTTCATTTTTAAGGTAAGGGATCATACCCCTCTCTTTCTTTCCAAGTACTCTCGTTTATGTCATTTCTTTTAAGCCCCATGTTCTTATGTTATGGGTGTTCTTTTTTATTCATATTACCGACCTCTTCATGTTCATATGAGTAGTGACCCCCTCTTTCTCTTATCATTTCATTTTATGAATGTTTATGTGGTGCAGTTAGGCTGTCAAATTTTTGTAAAGGATTCTTTCACTCTTCCCATTTTCAAAGTTCTATTTTTATGTCTAGTATTTCATGTTACTTTTCCCAATGTTTGGGTATGATCTCTATATTAATCATACTTTTGTTTTATTTCCACATGATTAGAGACCCTATTTAATCTCATCAATTCATTTTTTTGACGTTTTATGTGACATCGTTAGGCTGCTGAATTTTCATAAGAGAAATCTTATTTTTGTCTTCCTTTCATGTTTTTCATTTCATATGGTATTCCTTTAAAATTTCCATACCATGTTCTTATATCCTCTATATTTTGTCCCTCTACTATTTTATGGATCAATTATGATTGGGTGACCCATGTCCCCTCTTTTTTCAGTGTTTTCTAAATCCCTGCAACATAGCCATTATGCTGCCGAATTTTCGTCCCAAAACATCTCTCTTTTTTCTAAAATAATTTTATTTTATAAATAGAATAATCAAAAAAAATTATTCTATAGGGGTATTCACACATATATATAAATTTTGTATTTTAAATTCAGTGATTTTCATACATAAATCCTAGATTCCTTTTCCGTGGGTTTAATGTGACATAAAGATCACGACTTCAAAGCAGTTTTTAAAATGTTATGATTATGAAAAGAAACCCATTTCATTTATGCTCTATAAGTTATTTATGAAATGTTGATGATGTTATATGTGGATAACATGATAATAAAGACAATTTAATGGTTCACCCTGATAGCGCTGCAATGCATTGGGTAATGAATTAATCTCTAGAGATGGACATTTTAACGATACCATGGTGAATAACCTTGGTAATTTTTTTAATGACACCTTGGGAATGGACCTTGGTGATACAGAAATGATTCTCTATGTTTAATGTTGTAGCCACATATTCAAGTTATGAAACACATTATTTTTATTATGATATGCCTCATGATCTATTTTTCATGCCTTAAAGTTATTTATCATGACTTTATTGATGTATCTCAAGTTCACATGTAAAATATTTCCCCTTGTTTCCCCTACTAAGATTTCTTCTCACCATTTCCTTCGACACATGTTCCCAGGTTATGAGATGCAGAAATGAACAGAGGATGAACAAATGAATATGCCTTTCAAGTGTTTATGAATATTTTTTTTATGTTTTCATGTATTAAGTTCCAGGTTTCCAAGACTCCAAACCTTAAAGATCCTTACTTTTGTATAATGTAATTAAAGATTATCTGGTAAAAAGGCGGGATGTTATAATTATTCCCTTATTAACGGAGTATCATAGTGGAAGTGAATCATAATTAATATAAGAAATAATATAAAAATAAGTCATTTGAAAGATGACATGACAAGATTACATATCAATAATTTGTAAAGTCTCAAATACAAAATGTTGCAGATGATATGTGTATCTAGAATGTAACCAAGTCAATACATGGAAATACAGTACAGTACCAGTAACCCGAAAGAACAAAAGACCAAAAAATTTCCATATCATCAAAACCCTAAACATTTTCTTATACTCTTCTTCTCTAAAGCCACAATCTACAACCCGTAGTAGGGTTCATTTCCATATCATTGCTTTAAACCATAAAATATGTTTGTTTCCCCGATGAGGCCCAAACACTGTGTGAGACAAACATCCTTGTAGGAAACCATCCCGACTCTATATATTTCATAAAGAAATTCTGTAAGTTCTTGAAATTGTAAGTAAAATCATAAAGAAATATTGTACTCCCATGTCATAAGTCTAATATGGTATGTAAAACTAAAACCCCCTCAAGGATACATAGAAGAGGAGTCATTTCCAAACATGGAAGAAATATAGAAAGTATACAAATCAGATGACCACGCCACACATCCATCAATGTTACGTAACCCATGAACACAACGTAATACGAAGTGTAGAATCCCATGACCAGGCCATATAATGATGTGTTGACCACAAGGGCCTAATCGTGGAGTTATGTACCAGAGAATTTATGCCATTAATCGACAACACAGTGGTCCAGATCCAAAGAACTCATCTAAGGAAGCAACATTGAGTCCCATTTTATTCCCAGTGGAATCATGGTCTTAGAAATAGTTTATTCCTAGGAGCATGTTTAAAGACAGGACCATCATGGTTCAATGTTAGTTGGTTCCATATGGTTTCAAGGCCCTTTTAATCCCATAGAATCATGAAACCATGGCAGAGTCAACCCAAGGCATCCATTACTTCATTCCATATCCATTGAGAGTATTCTGTGGAATATATCAAACTATCCATTTAAAATAAACAATTCAAAACCCGTTTGAGTTTACCATCTCACACAACCAAGTACAATCCATGAGATTATCCACCCATTCATCACATATATCAATCACCATTCATATGTTCCTACCCACCCATATTCCCCCTTTTAAATTCCATTATTCATTTCATATTGATATACCCAACCATAACATCCATTTATCAATACAATCTAATTAATAATAAGAATATAATAGCAATGTATCACTATGTAGGGAGGCTGCACACCTTCTAAAAAGATATTCAAACTCATTAAAAAAACTAAGGTCTTCAAATTGCTATAAAATCACAAGAACAAACCCCTTGGGTTGTTTAAATAGACATAAACATGTTCATTTCTTAAGGTTCACAATATGGGTGACCTTGAAACCAGAAATGGGTGTCCTTTCACCTAAATGGAACCTACATACATCTTCATTATGTCCAACTAAGCCTAAAACTATTATCTCTATTAAAAATTGGGCCTTGATGAAAAGTACACTGGGTGGAAAAAAAGACGCTTGCTTAAAAAGAACCAAAAAAGCTGAGTGAAAGTATAGACCACCTACCTTGGCTTGGTAGTAGAGAGTTGATTCAATATTGTGAGTTGACTTATCCTAGTTTATGAGAGATATGAGGAACATCTGGAAAATGAGATATTATGGCATATGAGTGTAAAATCAAATATCACAGTAATAGTTTCGAATAAACAAGAATGAATTTAATAGAATGAAGGCATTGCCAATACGGATCTGATGAGACAAATTATGATCGAAAATGAGGAATGATTGTGAAGAAACCTCAAATAAAAGATTAGGCACATTTAAGAGAATTTATAAGAACTGTCCTCTATACCATTATTCCAATATAGGATTTAGGTATAAAAAATAAAATTCAAATTTTTTTTTATTTTTTGTAAAACTATTATAATAGGCCCACATTGTTTCTAAAACTATGTAGTAATCATGATCAGCTAATTATCTACAAGGGGCACATTTCATGGATACCTCATACTATTTTGAATAATTATGTGGTAACTATCTTCTAAAATTTTACATTTTATAAGACATTATTCATGGTCATGTGGCAGCAAACACGTGGTTTCTAAAACTATTCGATGGCTACTACCTCCCCTCTCTTAGTTATCATATCCATGCGCAACCCATGCCCAAATCACGCCCTTCACAATTTCAAGACCAAAACATGGTTCTAGTCTCCAAACAGGTCCCAAAAACCACCAAAACACCCTTATTCACAAGGGGATCATATATAATGCCTTAAAAATATGTTGATATAAAACAATGAAATGATTTTTACATATTTTGAAAAACATGATTCTTATAATATTCCACCATTATAGAAATTCTTCCCCATATTTCTCTCTGAAGGGTAGTCTAGAATCATATAAGAATTGATCTGGCCACCAAGCACATACGTCAGATTCGCACTACGAAGTCTCAATTTTTAAAAATATTTGCAGCCATAACACCCATACAAGAGGAACTGACTGGACATAGAGAGCCTCCGTGATCCAATCAATGGTATGAATTGGATACTCCTCAAAGGATGCATCAACCTGAAGCACAACCACTTTAGGATGAAAATCGTGAGATCAGTCTAAATGAAAATGGTTCAACTGGGATATTTGGACAATTTTCTGCATGGATCAGTACCTCTGAGGAATCTACAACTGATAGGAAACTGTATTGACCCATATTTTCACAGAATATTTCATTGTTAATCTTCAGTGCTTGTGGTATTCTTGGGGGTCAGAGTGGTTTTTTTCTATATTTTCACAGACCATTACTTTGTGAAAATTTAGTTTCGGACCTTTAGAAACCGAATGTCATTATATAATAAAATAATATTTTTCACACTTTCCTAAAGAGACCATCCTCCCCCTTATAAAAATCACTCACTCCTTACACATTACTCACACCTCTCAAGCCCATTGGCTCGTCAAAATCATGAAAAAATAAGATCTTATGATCCCTCTCCTTCTCCTAGAATCCTTACCTAAGGCATAAGGATCTTCAAGATGTCCTTTTGGTTCAAACCAATGGGAGTTACCCAAATTAAAGGTAACGATTCCTCTTAACTTTTTTCATTCATTTTACATTTCCAACACCTAAAAAATTTTATTCATTTCCTTTATGACAACACCAATATACTCAATATAAACGGATGTTGTTATGAGAATTATTATAAATATAATTATACACACCTACATTTAATGGGTGAAGAACATATTATTTATGTGAATGGAAAACTAACGCCTCACAAAAGGATGATTATTCGATTATCTCATACAACCTCTCATGGTGGCCATTAAGATGACAATATTTTTATATATGATATATATTAAGTTTATGTTTTTTATTCTTCTTTATTTTTATATTATATCATATCTTTATGGTTTCCATTATGGGTAAACATAATAATTTCTTTTGTGGAAGTGCACACTACCGCCCTCTCAAAGTTATATGACTCGTTAATGGTATATGTGGGAAGTATAAAGGATAGTGTTAATGATATTATATATGATATTATACTGGAATTATAATATAACTATGTACCATTATGTATTAATTAAAATAAAATAATAAATAGAAATGAAAGTAGCATTCATGCGTACGTACGGCTTACCAGCTACATGAACATTACATTTTATTTCTTAAATCCAAATGTTATGTACTATTATAAATACATGTATATACTATATATATATATGATATATATGAAATCTAAATGATGAATATAATTCTTAATAAAATGAACTTTTGACCACATGGACAACTAGTAATTATATGTTGTTCATTTGTGACTCAAGTACCATGTATCGACAAAACAACCATTATTAACTTAAATGATTACATAATGTTTATAACATGGTAATAAGTGATATAAAAGGAATAATAAACTTTAAAATTGGTTTTAAGGAAGTTGAAATTAACTTTAGTTTATTGTTCTGAATATTAATGAACGAACGGGTCAAAGATGGACACTGGGTAAGGGACTTCGTCTCAATCTCCTTTCATTTAGGCATATTTCTATAATATATACCTTCTTCTTTTACATGGTGAGTAAAAAAACCCTTTGTATGTTACTTCAATTTAAAGGGAATATTTTTTCTACAAAGCGTTTTACTAAACGAAAAATGGAATGTTTTTAATGTTTGCGGTTACAATGACCTCTCTACCACAATAATCGTTATTTGGATTCCTCTATAAGCCGTTATGTTTTCTAAAATGAAAATGAAATCCCTTATACTTTTTTGTGTGTTGAAAATGTTTTTTTATATGGATTTATTATTTCAATAACTTGAAATTATTTCCTGTGGTTGAAAATTAAATGTTATTAGTGAAATGTTTATACTTGCAATATTTTATATCTTATTATTTTATAATGGTACTTGGACATTTGACGAGTGGTTACGTGATAAAATAAATGACAGGTGGTGTTGTGATAAACTAGTGTGGGTGGTTAAGTTATAACCCAAAATGCATTGGGTAAGGAAGTCAGCCATATGGTAATTCAATTTAGTGATATGTATGGAATTCGACCGTATGGTTATCCCACGTATGAATGTTTATGTCCCACGTTACCTTTATATGAAATGTTTTCTTTATATGGGTTTTATGGTAATATTTTGGTAACAAAAGGGTACGAAAGAATCTTTTATTCAGTGAAGATTACTTAGTAATTCATAAAGATGAAATGTATTATATTGATAAAGTATTCCCGGTTTACTTGTTGTTTTGAAAAAATAACAGTTTTCCTTCTTTGTGTATCCCTTACTGAGCATTTTATGATCATCCCATGTTTTTGAAATGTTTTTCACACTACATAAAGTTGAATAGGGTCAATGATGGGATCGAGGAAATGTCATGCTATCTAAAATATAGAACTAGATATTCCTCTTTTTCCAAGAGTTTTTATTTTGTGAAAAAAATGGAAACGGAGTAGATGTGTCTACAGGTATTATTCATGTTGTTATGCAAATGTTTTGAGCTAACTCTCTAAACCTCTGGACCTGAAAATATACTCAATGTGAACTATTAATTTAATTTTAGATTATGTAATGTTTTATGGCTGGGGCCTTATATGATCATAATCCAGAGGGGGTGCCATTAGAGAAATATTTTTCATATGAGTAGAAAGTGGGGAAAATAATATATCTTAGAGGAACGTTTCAATGAAAAAAGACTAGAAATGAATTCAAATTGTTTTGGTAGGACCACATGGTGGATTAAGTGACACATGAATCTAAATAGGTGATGAAAAAGAAATAAAACCATCTTTTTTAGGGTTTGAATGAAATTTCATGTTAAATTTTACTAAAGTGTGGATTAATATTATGAACAGAAATTGATAAATGAAATTCAAATTTTAGTTGCATAGAATATATATTAATAAATTAAATTATTGAAAGCACATGCACACATCTATTAATTTTTTTGGTTATAAGTTTTATAATTTTGGAAAATAATGACCATTATACATAAAAATTGATAAAAGTATATTTATTAAATGATGATCATATGATTTTTATATATATTTGGACATAATTAGTCAATTTGAAATAGAAAATGTAAATGATGACGTCAACTAGTAAGATAATACCATAAGCCGCCCATTTATTTGATCATATAAGGGAGATATCAAAAAAACATTTCCTAGAAAAATACCGAACTAAAATTCAACTACCTATGCATGACTGAATCTATTTATGTAGAAAGTTCAATTTCATCAAGATCGCGTTCCATACCATTTTCATCGAACCACCCGATGAAAATATCACTATCCCATTCCATATTTTAAGGGAATTTTCTTGTGTAATAAATTTATATAAATATGGACCCTAATTGTATGAATTTTTATATTAATTGTTTTTAATAAATTAAATATTTTTATATCTTTTATTCAATTGTAATTGTTCAATGATTATGTTTGATAAAAAACTGTATTATGATACAAAATTTAAAATTTTTGTTTATATATTGCCCCAATCAAGACACATTTTTATCAATTCCAAAAACAATTAGATAAAAGATATTTTGATAACATTAAGATATTAAGTAATACTTATTATATATAAATTATAATATAATTTTATAAATTCAAATGCAATTTTCAGGAAATTAATAAAGTGTTTATTATAAAAATACTTGTATTTTTTTATCGTTAGAGATTTTATATTTAAATGTCAAAATTCTCATATTTAGATAATTCATTTTATAAAATAATTTTTATTTTTGAAATAATCACATTTAAAATATCCAATAGTAAATTTATTATAATTTTATAATAAAGAAATTTTTTTTGTGGAATAATTAAATGGTATAATTATATGGTATGTATTATGATATCAACAATTTATAAATGATTGTAGTAAACAAAATAATGTATATAAACAAAAAAAATATTGTATCCCCTTTAATATAATTTGTTTTAGATGTCTTTTGATTTTTTTTATAAACCCTTAATGATTCCACCATTGCATTTATTATGAATTATGGATTTAAAGTCATTTCCTTATCAACATCATTCACTTCCAAAACAATAAGATTATTTTTTAATTATATAGGTTCCCAGAATTATTAAATAAAAAAATCGACAAATATTTGGTAGAACCCATTAGAAAAAAAATTATTGTTTGCGGATAAGATTAATTTATCATCTATTGTGTAAAAACAAATTTTTGAAATTAATAAAGTATTATACACAACTTTATATAAAAAATCCAACATCTAATTCGCGTGTGATTATTCTGAAAATAATAACATAATATTTAATAATATATAATTTTATTTCTAATTCTTCTTATGTAAAATAAATCACATCGCTTCAAGGAGGTGGTACACTACATTTCCATTAACATCAATAACACATTTTAGTGTGTGAAATAGTAATAAATAAATTGTTATAGTATAATTCAATAAATGTAATTATAAAATTAATATCATATTGATTTAATTTAAATCACATAATATTTTTAAATCAAACATTACCACATTCTATGTAATGTATGAACAAATCAAATCGCTTTGATGAGTCGATAGTCTAAATGTCTATAAATGATGTTCTCTTATTCCAACAAAAAAGAAAGAATGAAGGAATGGGTTATGTAATTATTCAATAATTACTAAAAAGTAATATATTTCATATATATCTTATAAAAACATTACAATCATCCTAATATATAATAATTAAATGTGGTAAATCATAAAATAATGTCATCATTTTGTGAGGTGGTAGTTCGTCATACACAAGAAACATGATTTCATTAACCATTTGATGGATGTGTGTTAAGTGCTGGTAAATCCCTTAACATAACAACATATATTTATATTAAATATAATTATATAATTATATAATCAGGATATCAATATAATTGAAGGGTGTAGAAGGAAATAAAAGAAAAATTTATCATTAAATAATGATTCCTCTTTTTCGAGTACCTCCTTTTAGTTTTCAACATATGACTTCTTTGGATTGATTTTCACCTAGTGGGATGATTATAGTATTAGATTAAGTAATTTGGTAGATGATTTTGTAACATTTTGGACCAGACAAATATTCTTGTGAAGAGCGATGATGTGGGGAGAGTGAATACATTTCATTAGTGAAGGATGAGTATATTTATTATAAATAAACGAGGTAAACACTATTAGGAGGTACACCGTACATAATGTATATAAAAAATAGAATAATAATGTATTATAGGGATGTTATCGATGATAAAAAATTACAACATATAAAAATGAAATCATTTTTATCATTTTCTTCTAACTTCATTGGTTTACTAAATTTTATCATTATAGTTTTTACTAAGGTAACTTGTATATTTTTCATACCTCAGTAATTTATCCTTTATTAATATAACTAAAAATATATTTATTATGTAATATTGGCCTATTGACTCTAAATTTTATGTACAATTGATTAAATAAAAATATTATCTATTTGTAAAAGTAATTATAATACAAACCCTTATCACGTGAATAAAATGTTTTAACATTAACCGTGTAAATTAATTTTAACTATTTTCAATAATTATCATGCTAAAAAATAAATCTCACCATATTAAAATATAATTATTATACTCATTCAAAATTATTATTCCCATTTTAAAAATTCAATTAAATATATTAGAAAAATTAAATTTAAATATAATCCACTATATGTTGCGAGAAAGGTGGTTTTTCTTTAGAATATTCCCAAAAGATTACAAATATTTTATGTCATCATTAAATAAATAAATTATTCTAGTGAAATAAAATATATTAATAGGTTTATTATATATTTAATGTTACTTAAAAAAATTTAAAATACACTTTTATTATATAAAAAATTAGTCTAAAAATATTATTTTAATTAAAAATTATTTTCACTATTCATAAAAAAACGTAATCTTCTCATAGAAATAAAAACATTCACAGTAAGATAATATTTAAATTATCTAACCAAAAATGAATTTTATTTTTTCAAGATATTTTATATATATATATACCATATTTTTTTAATAAAATTTTTCCATTTAAATGTGCTAAAACATTCTTTTATAAAAATAACGCATTTTATGCTTGAAATTAGATTTATTTATTTCATATGCCGATGAAATCTATTGGATGAATTTAAAAACATATGCACCTATGTAAACATGATATAGTTCATTCTATATGTACCCACAAATATAACGTCTATGAGATAACTTCAATGTTTAAAATAATATTAATAGATTATTATTTTTTGATATAACTCCTTCATCCATGAAACACAATATTTCGAAAAGAACTCGTTGTTGAATTTAATATAAGATAAATCTGTTGTTCTATGTAATGAATGATATAAATCAATTTAAATTAATTTTTAAAAAAAATATCATAAAATATAAGGATGTTACATCCAACCCCCATTAAAATAAATTTTGACCTCATAATTCATCTTTGATATAAAATGATTAACGTTTTGAGTTATATTTTATTAAAACCCACATCATAAAAATGAAATTAATAAACCATCCAATTAAATGTAAAAGTGGGGAACATAATGGACATCCATATTTACACATAACTACGATTGCACATTGGGAGAACATATGTGAAAGAGGGTGAAAATTTAAATAATAATTTATAGTGATTGAGTTTATTGATCATAATTATGTGAATGATCAATAGACTGTTAAGGCACTCAAAAGAATAATTCTATGATGATCGAAAATATCATCACATTATTAGAAAAATGGTACTAGGATAATAATTTTTATTCAAGAACACTTATTATAGTTAATGGATTATTTTACCATCAATGAATATTATTAAACATAATTACATGATATATTTCTACTTAATAATTTTAATTTAATCCTCATAAAATTTTAAGAAAAATGTTGATCATACCTAAAAATAACCATAATCATCAAATATAACATATACCTTAAAGGTTATTAATATTGTAAAAATAATTCCCAAAATTAAACGCACACTTCCATAAAATAATTATTAAAACATAATCTACAATAAACATCTCCAAAATAGTTATTAATAACATTATGATCAAATCACTTAAAAATTCAAATACAATTTCTAAAACCTTGACCATATTTTAACCTTAAAAACCTACCAATCTCCATAGATCTTATATCACTTCATCAGATAACCTCAATTATAGTAGAAGAAAATAATTTTCCTAGTCCTTTTTAATTTCAATCATGATGATTTAAACCCTGAGTATGTATAATTAGGCACATGTTATAATAATGTACCAACTCCTTATAGGTATGGAATATTATTGTGGATGGGGTATCTATTGTCTCATTGATGGATTGTTTAGGAAAATTTTCCTTGTTGTCTCAAAAAATATGACCAAACATACCACACCAGTAATAATTTCTAGATCCTAACATACATTCTGCCAAATGATTTTTCCCCAAAATTGGAACAATTATTAGGATAACCTCCATAATTATTTGTTTCTTTCTTTTCTATTTCCTACCATCTTGATCATTTTTACTCTTTTTATCTGTTTGAAGAACATTTTCCTCAAAATCATTCTCCAATTTCTCAAAAAAAAATAGCATTATAAAAACTATTAAATTCTTGAGAGGACAAATATTTTAAGAGACATGGTTTCAATAAAAAGTAAATTATTTAATTTTACTGTCAATGTATTGATAAATATTTGATATGTACCTGGCTGGCTTTGTATGATTTTCCTCATGTAAAGATTCCTATTCATTATCATTTTTCCTCACTTCCAATTTTTTTTTCTATTCTAATTTGAACACACCTATAGAAATATTTAGCACAGAAAATATACTTGATTGTTTTTCATTCAATGGAATAAATAAAAAAAAATATCTCTTATATTATTAATTAAATTTATCCATAGATCAGATTTACCCTCAAAATGATAAATGGTAAGTATTAAATTTTGATATTCTGAACATCCCAGGACTTCAGTTATCTTTTCCCGGGAATAGATCCATCTGTCAGCTACCAATATGGATGTTATTCCATTATATAATAGAGTTATTTTAATAATAAAAAGGTCAATTATTATCATGTTCCTTTAGGGTAGTCTAGGTTCCTTACTAGCATGGATACCACGATCATTAATAGACAGTGTCAATTGATCCGTCATTGTAACTAGTAATTCTATTCCAATCAGATTATCTCATAATTCTGATCTGGAAGCGTATTTTACCTTCAATTAATTCCCATTAAAACTTATGTATTCCCTTTATATAAAACCCATCTGAATAAACATATGATAGATGATTCCATATGGAGAACTCAAATTCTATGTCGTTTAAACAAATTAATGAAGTAAAATCTTATGAAGGAATTCTATTAATATTATCCTAATGTCAAAAGGCGTCTAAACAATTCCTTTGATAACAAATTTAAGGAATTCATCATAAAAAATACATAATATAGAGTTTTTAAGATAAATTAAATATTTTAAAATTGAGAATCATTTCAGGTTTAGATATTTAGATAATTATGCAATTACTTATACATAAAAAATCATAAAATATATAGTCAACACTCTTAAGTAGTATCCAACATTATAAAAATTTAAAAAATTTAATATAATGCATCATTACTTCCCTGTAAAACCTCAGTGTTGTTCAACTTGACTTCAACCTTTCCCTTACCCAACCTTAGATCAGGTGAAAATCAATTAAAAATGTGTCATAGGAACAAAAAATATATTATGGGATACAAGATTAAGGATACATATTATTCCCATGAAAACATAAAAACTCATGAATAAAGTATCATAATGTATTAAATATGACCTTTATGATGTACTAAAAACGTTCCTTTTTAAAATATGTTCATTTAATACCATTATTTATTCACAATATTACTATTAAATACATAGAGAGCATAAATAACAGATAATGTTATTCTTGTACATAATTATACATTTCCTTATTATAAATTCAATATGAAAAAAATCGACATACATACATTCCACTCTTAAAATATTAATAAACATAATATCTACATCCATAAAAAATGATATAAATGGATATAATGGACCCACCCGTCATTGATGTTTTATGGAAAACAACATGATTGGTTTATCATGGAACCAAACGTCATTTTTTCAAAACATAATCACCCATAAAATGTCCATGTACCATTATATAATTAAAACACATAAAATATTTAAATTTCTCAACTTTAGCTCATAATATTTCATTTTCACTCATAATAATACTTTTTTGTCACTCAAATTATCAATCTCTTTTCAATGCCCAATTCAATTAAAAAATACCCAAAATGCCAAATCAAGGGCTTCCTCATCTTTTAAAATCCTAAACACATGTAAAAAAATCCAAATTCCAAAAATAGATCTAAAATATAATTTATAATACAATAATAACTATATAAAGATATATATTAAATAATATCAATATTATTATCATGGAGTAATTTATTTTGAAATTAAATATAAAATCATTTAGAAAGAGACTTTTAAATCTAAGTGTCCCATACAACATTGAAATATATGAATCATAAGTGACTGAAGGAATACAAATTTCAAAACACTAAACATGATTAAAATTCATGAACTCATGATATGATTTATCAAAGGATCTTTTTATACAACTCATAATATAAGGTGGGTGTATAATATCAAGATATGCCTCAATAAAAGAAGATTGAGAGGAAATCCCATACCTTCAGTCCAACTTGTCACGTGTGACATTATATTCCTAAATTAAATAATTATTTCTATTATTGTAATTATTCAGATACTTGTTTCATGATTATAAATACCATTATACCACTTATTACAATTTTGTGTTCAAAATATTAAACAATTAAGTTTACATGTACTGTTTTGACCATATTCCTCTTTTGTGTAAAATGGAATAATATCTGTTGACTATGGTCAAATACGTATTAATATAAACATATCCAGAAAGAAATAATGACATTATAATTATATTTATACATAAATTATAATTTTTAAAACCCATCATGAAATATTGAAATAAAAAATTAACCAATGTTTCAATCATGGAGAAACATGGTTATACGTATGCATGAGTAACATTCCAATTTTTAAATGAACATAATGGAAAGAAGTTAAGTAATATATTTATATCCAAAATGATCATCATAACATATATTCAATTTAATTTAATCATATATAATTATTTATATAATTATACTGATGTAAAAGAAATCACATTGACTTAAGGAGGCTGTAGTCTACACATCCACAAAAGACATTGTATCTTTTTCAGTGTGTGAAAAGGTATTATTGAAAATGATTTATTATATTTTTAGAAAGGTAAAATATTCATTAATATCATATATAAATAGTTTATATAAAATAAATTTATTTATTATATCCATATAAAATTCCATGAAATGTGTGAACGTATGCAATAACATTGATAAGGTGGTAGTCCACATGCCTGCAAATGATGTTATCTTAATCCCACAAAATATAAATATTGAAGTTATGTGTTGTATAAATATTCCAAAATTATCAATACATCATAAATATAATATTTATCATATAAAAGCGTTATTTCCAACACAGTTCCCAACCCCGTGATGTGGTAATGGGAAAGAAAGAATGACATCATTTTGTGAGACGGTAGTCTGCTATAAACGTGAAATGCGATTTCATTAACCCTTTTATGTAAGTGATAATATGTGTAGTTTGAATCCTTAAAAAACATATAAATATATTTTGGAGACAAATATTATTATATAACCATGATATTAGAATAATTTAACAGGTGTTGAATAAAATAAAACAAAATTACCTAATGAAAAATGATAACTCTTTTTTGGGTACCCCGTTTTGGTTTTAAACAATAGACTCCTTTGGTTTGATTTATGATGAAAGTGATGATTCTAATATTATATGATAAAATTTGGGAGATTTTTTTAATGGGTTTGGTTTATCCATAATTATTTTGAGTTGTTAATAATTTTGCAAACTGAATTCCTTTTTATAGATGAGGAAGAGTGGTATTCTTGTAAATATAGAAGGTAAACAATATTGGGAGGAATCCCTAGAATTATAATATTCCAAAATGAATAAAAAATTGATTGGAGGTAAATATTTGTCAATAAAAATATAAACGACATTAAAATAAAGTCATTTTTATCATTTTGTTCTTTATTAGATAAGCTTATTTAGTTTTATCTTTATAGAATTTTGTAAGGTAACTTTTATCTTTTTATTTTCCTAAGTAATTTATCGTTTCATAAAATAAATAAATATATCGTTTCTAAATAATTTATACATAATGATTCCAAATATTATTTACAATAAATTAAACAAAAGTTAAATATTTCAGTAAAATTAATTTTAAAAAAATGCATGTCATCCGAAGACCAATGTTATAACATTAATCACATTTACTAATGTTGTATTTTTTAATAATTATTATGGTAAAAAAATAGGTTCAACATATTGGAATATAAATAATATACTATTTAAAAATAATTATACTCGTTTTTTCATATTCAATTCCCTATAGCTGAAAAATTCAATATCAATCTAATCCCACGAATGTGGTGAGAAGGTGGGTTTCAACTTGAAAATGTCTAAAACTTTACATAGTTATTATGTATAAATTCAATATAAAAATGATTTAAATGGACTAAATTGGATTAATAGGTTTATATTTGATATAATTTGATTACAAAAATAAATAAAATTTTAATTTTATTACATATTTATATTAGTTCAAAAACGTATTTTCAATTAAAATTCAGTTTCATTCACTTTCCATTAAAAAAATGTAATTTCTTAGAAAACTAAAAATAAAATACTTTAAGATAAACAATTTCCAAAATAATTAAATGTTTCATAAATTCATGATCAACATCGTGTTGTTTTTAATTTAATAAGTCAAATAATTTAAATTATTTTTATTTGATGTATTTGAAAAAATATCAAGATATTACATAATGGATCCACTCCTTCTCCTCCATATTCAATAAAATTATTTATATTATAGCTTTTTAATTGCAATAGTTCAGGTTGGAATACCTTTTTGACACATGCCCCTCAATTTTTATTCTAATTAAAATTTTATGAGAGAAAATTTATATGATAATTAAGACCTTCTATGAATATTAATATACATTATTATGTTTCCAAATTTATGCTCATATTTCCCATGCCAAACATTTGTTTAGTGAAAACCCACTTCTATTTCTTATCAAGGGAAATCAAATACTTGTACCCATAATTCTCTAATTCGAGAGTTCTATTTATTTAACCAATTCTTATTAACAATGGAATTAAAATTGATTAAATAAATATTTTGTTTTATCAATTATGAGGTATACATATGCATGTACATTTTATGAATGTAACGTGTCGTCCATGAATGATATATCCCTCCAATAAATTTGGAAAATATTTTTTCTCATAATATTTAATGTATGGTGAACAGAAGTTTATAATAATAATGATATGTTATGATTTTGTCATATTTCACCATTAATTCTTCTAGTGATGTCAAGTTTTATATTATTTCCACATTCCAATGATTCCACTGTGTATCATTTTTGATCTTGCTTTGATGGTAATTTTTATGATTCTCACTACTATTATGTTAACAATATAGAGATATAGAAATATATGTATTGATTTGATCAAGATATTATTTCTCTATTCTGTTTTTATGATTTACAGTTAACACATTTCTTATGTATATTCCCGGGATATCTGATACCGTTTTATAAGATCATTGAAATTTTGGGACATGTTAAGTTTTTTTAGTCAAGGTCATTGTATTTATATTTCATGTTTTTTAATATATACTTAATTACACAAAAAATAGAAATAATAGTATAAAAGGGTTACATAGAGTTTATATTTATGTGGTAAATCATAAATTAATGTGTATGAAATTTATGGGATATCATAGTAACACTCTACTAATTTAATTTATATCATTCAATAAAATGAATCTAGAGTGTTTGGTAGATTTCTCCAAATGCAATATTGAACTAAAATGAGGCATCATATATTTTATGGGTATAATTAAGAGTATTATTTCGATAATATAGCCTCTAGAAAATTTAAATATATTACTCAAAATAATTATAAACTTTAGAGGATAAGTACCTAATATAATTTTATATTAAATATCATTTTTCTTAAATACTTATACATATAATAATGCTTTTCATTTTTTACTAATATATAAAATCCATCTCTTTTAAAAATATGTACAATATATAATACTTTAATATATCAACTAACATATTAAAAACATTAATTTAGCATTTATCATTATATAAGTACTAAGAAAACATAATTTGACAAACACAAAATTTCAATAAAACTGACAGTCCAAAATGTTTTTAAATTTAATTTACAAAATAAGTTAATATCTTTTTAAATATCACTTTTGTAAAATAATTTTATTTTAAATTCACTATTTGAAAATAATATTATCATTAATATTTGTGATTTTTGTTGAATAATTAATTTTTAGGTGAATATTGAAAAATTATTTTTCTCTGATATCATACCATTTATATCATTTTTATGACGTAAGTATTACATAAAAACATATATAAAACATTATCAAAAATAGTTTTCTTGGGTTTAAATTTTTCTTTTAAATATAATATGATGAATTGATAAAACTCATGTTTTACTTATTTGGAACTTAAGTGAACATTTTCAATAAAAATAGTTTTTCTTCACCTATAGAAAAAACTATTTTCAACAACTATAGAAATTAAATTTAATAAAGGTATTTAACATTTTGTATAATCATGTTCATGTTATTTAATATGTTTAATTTCATTTTTATGCAATAATGAAGTTACTAGTATTTCAATTATATACTACGATAATGGAAAAATTGTTATTTTCAAAAATAAAAATTTAATTGACATTGTGTAATTTATATCTAATAAAATGAAGAAATATTATATAATATGTGACTATATTAAGATGTTTTAACATATATTTATATATATATTAACTTTCATTAAATTTATAATCATAATAAATAATATCAAGATCACAAAATTGAAAAAAATAATTTTTCCATACAAAACAATTTTTCTAGATACTAAATGATTGAATTTAAAATATAATTAAATCAAATAAATAAATTAAATTTGATTATGTGGATGTAAAATTTATTTTTATTATAAATGATTTTTTGATTTATATACATTATATTTTTAATAGAATACAAATCACTTCATTAAAATCTAGTTACTGAGGTTAAAAAATAGTAAAATTTAGAAATATAAGTGTAATATACTGAAAATATGTTAAAGAGAGGTGTGAAATATAGTGGTATAATCTTTCATAAAATTTGGTTTATCAAAAAATTCATTATTTACAACATCTGGAGTAATTTATTTTTTAGTGGTTCCATGTTACCAATGAAAATGAAATGTGTATTAAAAAATGCCAATTTGTTCACTTATAAAAAGAAATCACATCCACCGCACTTCTATTACCATTACATAGACTTATCATGAGAAATATTTCTCCATTTTATCTCATAAAATCTCTCCATATTTTTTATTCCATTTAATTTCAAAAATACCAATCTATAGAGCCTTATGGTGGTTCGCATGGGAGAAAATTTATAGGGTGATATATTGTTCCAAACATTGGTCTGCAAATTATTTACATTATCCACCAGCTAAAACATGTTGTATCCCTAAAATTATTATAACATATTTATTAATATAATTATTAAATTTTATATTACAACTTCAATATAAATTTTATACCCTCCTCTAAACAATATAGAAAAATAAAAGTTCTCTTGTCTTACGTGGAGACTACAACCTCTAAATGTTACATCATCTATTTTTAATAATTTTTATAAAAGGATTGTTTAAAGTGGGTATTTAGTAAATAAATAAGATATTTGAATATTTATTATTATGAAAATATACATTAATTGTTTCAACTAATATCATAAACATAAATTATGTTGTAACCCTTATATACATGCACACTACCTCCTCTATGAAAATAATGTATTTCATTTTCGTTATAGACTTTTTTTAATTATGTAACTATATTAAAAAATAACCCACTAAATTTAATCCATAAAAATAATAATATTATTCTTCTACAATAATATTATTATTCCAAAGGAATCACTTTCACATCCAAAATCCACCATATATTTTATCTTGTTCTAATTTATATCTCTTTAACCACCTATATTGACAATGATATAAATTTCTATAATAGAAAACTATTGAAAAATAATATATTGTTATATTGGAAATTATTAATTGAATAACTTTTGGTAAAATTTTCTAGAATGGATACATTAATATATATATAAATTATTATTAAATTACAACTCTTATTAATTTAAAATAACTTAAATAACACCATCAATAACATTTTCGTCATTAATTAGAACAAAAATACCACTAAAATACAATTAAAACGTCCTAAATCATTATAATATATATATTTATATTCCTATAATGATATCATAATGATTATTTTTTAGTTTATAAATTATAATTGATTTTGTCATTATTCAACTAGCACTAATTAACAAATTAAAGAAAATATTGTCTGATGGTGAATTTAAAATTTATATAAATAATATATTTATAATACATGATTATAGATAAATTTTATAAATGGTTATAATTCTGAATTTTTTATCAAATATTATATTATTATAATTATTTTTTATATAATAGATGTTAGAGCACATTTTTACCAAGTGGGAATAAAATTAAGGGTTTCTGTATCACAATTTTTTTCATTGATGTATGATATATTTTCACCACTTGAGTAATTTAATAGTGTATATATTCAAAATGGATTTATTTCCTAAATATCATTCATTTTATGGTTTTAAAATCAATATCACATTCTATATTTCATGGGATTTTAATTATAATGATACAATGGTTGAAAGGGTCTTCGTCAACTCAACTACTTTTGTTAAGTTATAATGATAATTTTAAAAATAATTTCTTCTAATTTTGGTTAATTCCACCCTATCTTATTATTTCATAGTAAATTATCTTCATTTATTAGAAGATTATATTTCTAAGTCATTGTTTTTAACTTAATTCATTTTTTCTGAAATATAAAATCATTGTTGAGAGAAATTATTATCTTCTTTAATGACATTTCCCCCTTTGGGTCCATATTTTACGTCCTATTAAATTTTATAGACTATATTTGGGAAACCAATAATGGTTTATCTTATGTAAAAATTATATTTCACTATTCTTATATTAAAATGTATTTTTTATTATATATTTTTATGATGTGGGTTATAAAAAAAGTATTTTATTGTTATACTAATATTTTACCCTCACAATTTTATGCTTTATATTTCACTAATCATTTCCTCTAGATAACTATTATGTATTATTCGATTAATGATTATTGAAAATTATTTTTAAATGATTTTTTTAAAAAAATTTATCACATCACCTTTTAAAAATTAATTTTGAGACTAACACGAAACATAATCTTATATGAAATGGTTGAAGAATGTTTTTAAAAAATTATTGTTTATTTTATTGTTATGATAATTCTTCTATAAAAAGATTGATTTTGATGTATTAAAATGGCTTCCAAAATGAATTTAGACTTTAATTATTTTTAAATTATAAATAAATATTGTTATTTTTGTCAAAATTAAATTTGTGACATTAAAATGGAATTACAGATTTTTTAATGGTATACTTTATATTTTTTTTAATGTTATTCAACCAATGATCTAAAAAGTGTTTATGAAAATATGTCAAGATACATTGATTTTACATATGGTTCACTAGAAAAATATTCTCATGATAACATACTTTATATTACCATTGATGTATTATGATGGTTACTTTTTTAGGAAAATTCATAAAAACCTAATTATTTATCATTAGTAAGTTATGATATGATGAAATGATGAAAATTTTATAATGCCAGGAAAAATTATTTATGCTTTTATTTTTGTGATAGTATGAGTATGATAAATCCCTAATATGTTCTAGGTTATTTATGGCCCACCAATTAATTTATTGATGTTATATATACCATGTGATAATGTTATTGAGTGGTGTAATTTTGTTTGTAACTAATGTGTATATTGTACATCTTGTTTTCTAAAAACATATAGTGTGTAGTGTGTTGTTTGGTTTGATAAAAACATGTACTGTGAAAATGTTTCTTATTCACTATATATGTTGTGTAAATTTAGTCACAAAATATTTTGTGGAATTTTTTCCAATAACATTTCTTTTGGGTATTTTTGTTGTTCAAAACATAAAACATAAACATGTATTTGTTTGTAAGAAGAAGCATGGACAATATGATGTTTGGAATTTTTTTACTATATAATGTTATTACAATATTGAATTGCCTCACAATATGAGAATTATATGTGATTATATTTATTCCATGTTTCCTTCTTATTCAAGTTTCATGGTTATTTTATATTTTAACTTTTTATTCTTATTAACAAAGTCCCTGGATGAGCAAAATTTTTCTAGGGTATATATTTGGTCATTTATAATTACATGTTTTTTTATTATGTATTATGATCATCTATTATTGATCTATGATCTCTTTTATAAGATATTTCTACTAATAATATATTATCACACATAATTATGATATAACCCATGATGATAAGTCGATGAGTATTCCCATTAATCCATGTTTGAGCTCAACCCATCATTATGTTTCCATTCCATATGTTATGAAAATGAGTATAACTTATGAGGAATATAGAAGAAATTCATGTGAGTTTGGGTAATGGGGAAATATTAATATTTATTTGAAAACAAGATTCTTTTTTACCTGATCATCAAATAGACAAAAAATTCAATTGTTGGGATTGTGTGACTATTTTTGAGATATTATCATTAAATTATAGATATGGTGTAAAATAATAAAATTTTACCAGTGAAAAACTAACCATAAATAAAATAAAAATACAAAAGAAAATTTTATCCCTATACCCAAGAGAGTTGTTCTAGGAAGCATCAATGAAACCATGACTATCATCAAGTTCCAAATAAAAGAAAAATCCAATATAAACCTAAATTATGAAACAATATTCGACCTCATACACCCAAATGATACATATCTCAAAATAAATATAAATGTGACTAAAATATTGCAAAAAATAATATAACAAATATTATTAATATAATCCACTAACTAATTTATCACTAAGAATGAAAGGATATAATAACCTAAGAAATACCCATGAAAAATTAAATGGTTTCAATCATTTTCTCCCAAAACATCGTGGAATTGGAAATCTGTGACCTCATATATGTTTCACCATCCCATTGTGAAATTTATTAGATTAAAACCAAAAAAAGATATCCCATAGTCTGAGATAGTTCCATATCCATCATATACCTTGTAAACACACACCAAAAGATTACCTATATAAAATCCATCAAACCACTACCACATACTACACCAAAAAAAATATTCATTTTGAAAATACCAAATATTCAGGCATATGAGAAACAAACATAATGAAAAATAGAAAAATATTATTCCACAAAATAAAATAATATTTTTATTTGAGGAAATAAATCCTAAAACCCCCAATATTCTCCAAACTCTTGGAGTATAAGTCTTAAAAATATCTCCTACGACTACTTTATGTAATTCCACCTTTAGGGTTTCTAAAAACAACATAATAACTTCACCCCCTCATGAGGACATAGATCACCACCTATGAAAGTGAAGTGACTCAGGAGCTCAGTGAACATATAAGATTCCATCTCAACCACTATATTCAAATTTCAAGTGTATTAGATGACTAAAAAAGATATATTAAAACAATTACAGGATTCCCCATATTGATTATTCATGATGATAAAATTTTTATATTCTATCATTTCACTTCTAGGGGGAACAATTTGGAATCATAAAGCATGAATCTGGCCCATTAGATTTTTCATAAACCAAATCAAATAATCCTAATGAAAAAAAGGTGGAGAATACACCTATACAAAAAGAATGGGATACAACCAAACAAATATTAATGTCCTCTATTTACATTAAACAAAACACTTTCATTCGATTTGGAAGAAAAATATATTATCTTTATTAAAAATAAAAATCATAAGTATCGAAAACTAATTTAACCAAATCATACTCATACATTGAAAACATTAATATTCACTGTAATATCTCACTCTTCTTCATTGGATTGAGTCAATGTGGAATTGATACTTGTCCATAACAGACATTCTGACGGAGTTAAAGGATAAACATAAATGTCAGAGGCCTTTATAAAATTGAGGATCATTTTTTCATTTATTAAATAAATTAACCAAAAAAAATTTCATAATAGAATAACCACTTAATGATTAATGATAAAAAATGTAAAAATAATAATGCAATACAGTTGATATAAAAATAAAACTACAAAAATTTACCATAGTGGAAGATTACAAACATAAATGTATAAAATGAATGATAGGACGAAAAAAAACATAATAATCCAAGACATAACACAAAGCTATAACCCCAAATCCTTTCTCAAGTGTCACGAATCACCACTAAAGAATTGTGATGATTTACCATTACATGTGTCCCGACAAACAACATATAAAAAATCCCCAATATGCCAAAGAAGGATGTGAGTAAAAAAATCAACAGGTTTTCCCCAAATGTCTCCCAAACTCACTCCACTAGGATAGAACATGTTAGCACATTTATATAAATCAATTTGTATAATACAATTTTATTTTTTATATATCATAATATAAAATAATTTCTATACAAAACAGTTTCTCATAGAATAGCCTCTTTTCAAGGAAAGCACTCAAACAAGTCATTTATTATTATATCAATTTTTATGCTGGCATAACCCAATTATTATCAAATAACCACCCAAAAACACATAATTTTAAACACACATGTATCATGTCACCATTTATAGTGGAAATTTACATCCATTGCCAATACATTCGATGGATTTACTTCACAAACAATATCTATATCATTTAACAAAAGGTTAACCATTTAAGCTAACCACATGCCAAAAACAGATTTTCCAACCCATTTAAATAGCGAAATAATTTTAGTATATATCCTTTTTCCATGTATTAGAAACAAATAACTATTATAGAAACATCATTTTTAAGTCGTGTTACCCAATTCAATTTCCCTTAAAACACCCAATTTCCAAAATTTCACAAATCTCCATTTAAGATGGTTTTCATAAACAATTGAATAGAAAATTAATAATCAATTTTTCAAATAACATCAATTTGAAATCTAGTCTTGCATTTCTAATAACATTAGATTAGATTGATTCCACCTACCTTGTGAATTATGATGAAAATGAATAACATCATGAAAATTCCCACAAAACAATATTGAATAGCCAAAAATCATACCATAGATATCTTGCCTGACATAAAGAAAGAAAAATATAACTGTTATTGGAATAAAAAACCATTGATCAATCCACAACATTCTGAATCTATGAATCTGAGTGTAGGAAGGAAGTAAATAAATAAAAATCTATGAAAAACTACAAAAAAGTAGTCATACTGAGGCAATTACTCTTCAATGAACTAAGAAGAACTTTTGGATTGATTTTTGTATTTATGGGAAAATATTCTAAAATCATTAGGAGAAAAATTATCTTGCAAAAGACGTTTTTAAGAAAAAACGACTTTATTATTGGTGAAAAATCTTTCTATCCACAATTCATGGATATCATATTATAACCATGCATGGTTAGTTTCATAGTTAAAAAAACATTGCACCTACTATTCATTAACCTCTTCCTCCAGGATCTTCTCACTTGGTTGGCCCGCATGGTCAAAAAATTGTGATCCAAACTTGAAAAATCCCTTTGTCCCACATTTTACAGTTTCTTCTTTTTAGCCATACAGTTTGGAAAAACCATGTGCCTTTCCATTATCTCATGCCTCTATATGCATGGGTTTATTTAAGAGTTCTACGGTTTACACTTATCGTTCACTGATAATGATCCTTTAAAAAATATCCAAAAACATTCAGAAAGTCTTCCAAACCCTCCCAAACATCACCAAAAGACATTACATACCAAACAATTTTAATGAAACTGTTTCTTACTTTAAACCTTGTGAGATACAATCTCACCACCATGGGTATTTTGATACCTAAAATATAGAATACCATTATTTCCCTAAAAGAATTTGGGACATTGCTCAATCATTTAATTTTCTTGTTCCAATGTATCTTTCCAATCAGACCACGCTTCAACAAAACCTATACTAGACCAATGAATTTTCTACCAACCAATTTATCATATATATCCACAAACTGTATATATAAATTCAGCAGTGGAGAAATCAGATCTAGTTCAATGTTTTCACATTGAATAACATGGTCACTTAATTGTGTTGGGAAGGTGGTATATGGGTGGTATATATAATTCCATAATCTGTTTTGGAAATTCCATCCCATATACCACCTTCCTAATATAATTAAGTATCTCATAAGGGCCTATGTATCTTGTAGATATCATTCACTAATTCCAAAAACAATGATATATAATTTGTTTTTATCCTAAAGAACACATGTCCACTCACCTAGAATGACAATGGCCATCGATCATGATTTCATATGATTTCGGTCAAATATGATAATTCTCCATCTATTTCCTGATCAACTAAATATTTTTTGTTATTTTAGGTACAAGGATCATGTATCATATATTTCCATGAAACAAAGTGTTAAAAGATACGGATTCCCATAGAATTATTCAAATGGAGCCTTGTCTGTTGAGAATTGTTAACCGTTGGTATATGAGAACTCCACTAATGACATTTCCTCTTCCCATAATCCATTAAAATCCATTAAACAATCCCCCAACATGAATTTCATGTTTTTATTATCCATTGGGATTGAACATATTCCTGTGAATGATACGACATACTCTTGGTCAACTATGTCCCAATGGATTTATATAATGATTTCCAGAAATCTGATGTAATCCCCAAATCTATGTCTAAAACTATCTAAATGGGTATTCCATGCCACTTTATCACTTCCCAGATGTAGATTTTATAAAAAAACCTCCAATGTATGATATGCGTGAATAGGGATAAAATTGGATGACATTTTGAGTTTATCCACTATCACCCATATGGAACCATGTTTACAAAACTTTCTTTTGAAACCCATTACAAATTCCATAGCTATCCGTTCAAATTTCTAAATAAAAATAGTTAAATATTGCAACATACTTGTTGGTGCTAGATTCACTTCCTTAACATACTAATATTTTAACCATCTCAAAACAAACTCATTTAATTTCATTTTCCTAATGACCCAGAAAAAATATGATTTCAAAACCTCATACATGCTATGTATTCCTGTTTGAACATCCCATATCGAATGGTGGTGAGAACGATGTAGTATTTTATAAAAATACATAGGTACAACCATCTGATTTTGAAACCACAAAACTAAATTCCCTTATAGTTTATATCCCTCAATAGTCTCCACATCATGGAGCTTTTACCTCACTATATAACATTATGAATTAAAAGTATGTTCCTCTTTAACATCCACAACTAAATCTGGAACAAATGAAACTGGAAATAAAACATCAAATTCCCCTCATTAATTACATTACATGTTCATGTTATCTATGATCAACATCAACTAAGTTTGTTTTGAATACTCTTTTGAAAATAGAGGATATCAATTTTGCATTAATTCATATTCCACAAAATTGCATTTACTCGGTGTATACATCAAGTAAAATTAATATATTAGGAGATAATCCATCTATATTTATTCTCTTAGGTTCAAATATACTTGTGATATACTATATTTGAAAGTATAATGATCTATAAACACTATTAATTTTTCACCAAATAGGTACTGACACCATGTTTTTAATTCATAGACTACAATAGCTAACCCCACTCTTGTGTTCTATGGTTATTCAAATGTAAATATAACATTCCTGAACCATAAGAAAAAATATGGTATCCTTGAATGAAAACACATCCCACACTAGATCATGAATAATCATACTACACCATGTACTCTTGTACTTCTTATAGAAATATCATTATCAGTGTTGATGTATGATTATCCTAAAGACCATTACAAGACATCTGACATTCCTCATTCCATTGGAATGAAACATTCCTCCATTTAAATGTTACAATTAAATAAAAAAGTTATAAGAAAATATGAAAAAAATCAATAATATAAATATAGACCAATGAAATTGTGAATCATGAATATATTCATTTGGGTTGGGAATAGATAAAAACCTCTATCTTATCTACTTGCATAGAAACAACTATTTTAGAGATTACATGTCCAAGGAAATGTACCTCTTGTATCCAAAAATAATAATTAAATAATTTTTCATATAGATGACGATCTCTCTATATTTCCAACACAATAAACAAGTGTTTCTCAATCTCATATCATGTAAAAAAATACATCAATATTCCATCCACATTCTCCACCACCAAAGAATACATATTCCTTTTAAATAACTAATTCCTCAATAACATTAATACTATCAGCCGATCCATAAGACCTATATTCATAACAATGTATTCATAATGGCCAAATTTACTTATAAAAACAATATTCAGAATACCCTCCTTCTAAACATGAAATTGGTGATATCATGATCAAAATTCAATATTTGAGAACCATTGATCTCTCATCAATTGATCTAAAAAATCATAATTTTATTGATTTGGATATCAATTATTCTTGATAAATGGGTTACTTTTATGATAATTCACACATAACTAAAGTCTTACATCTAATTGACATACAAACAAGATCGGTGCTACCCACATTGACATGCTTGGTCGAATGAACCCTTTTCTTTCGATATTTTCCATGTACACATTCAATTCCTTTAATTTTATTTTTTCCAACATTTAATTCGAAATAAAAATATCAATGGTACTTTAATTATTATAAATTGTAAACTCCATATACCTTATAGGAGGAAAGCCTATGAAATTGTTCTGAAAACATCTAGAAACAAATCAATCATATCTGAAAAAATCTATTATAGATTTCTTCAATCGATGCCAATGTCAGCACATCCAATTAATATGATATTGTTCCAACTGTTAGGCAAAACAATACTATTTCACCTACCTTTACATTCTTTTCCTATATTAATAGATTCACATAGCCCTCCACAATTTTAATATTTCCCATTCTAGAATAATCATAGATGTGATATTTAAACATTTAATCAAATTAATAACTAGGATTATGTTCTAAACATCCATGTGAAGCATGGATAAATCCCAAATATAATAACCTCCATCAATAGTTATAGAGCAGGATCTACACATAAAAGAACAACAATCTATTTGACCAGTAGGATTTTTATGTTTGAACAAAAAAGACATCATCTAAAATTTTAAATATAGAAAATAAACAACATGAGAATCTATAAATGGATTGGTTGTAACTATATAAAATAGTGATTTCAAAAGGTTGTATTTCAAAATAATTGTACCTCATGTCGTTTATGGTATAGATTGATCATCAATAGTAATTTTATCAGCTCCATATAATTTCTTACTAACTACAATTGTTTCTTTATTAACATGCTGAGATTACCCTTGTTGAGGATACAAGGTATTCTTGGAATCACCATGGCTATCTCTATTTAGTCTATGGAATTTATTTTTATGTCTTCATCTCATCGAATAAAAAGACATCTGTGACATTTGAAAAGTGTCTCAAACACCTGATCATAGAGAACTATGACAAATCGCTGAACATGCCCATCTGATTGGGACTGTGGAATGCACTAGGTTATTTCATACATTTTCACTTAATAGGGCCAAATAACCACATTAAATACATCTTATATTTTTCTTGGGTTATGGATAATGATTTTCTAATCCAATTGTTTGATTCTCTGCCATCCCTCTACTTTGGAAACAGGCTTTCCTCTTCTTTTTATTCCTAGCATTTGTGTTCCCACAATTTCCCATAGATATAAACATTCTTAATCCTCATATAGTTCATGATATTTACCATTCTTATATTTTAGATCTATTTACCATCTCAATATAATATTTTATAAAATACACTTAAACCATTGAATAAATTTCATTCTTTTTCCCTGATTCAAAATTGTGAGCCTTCTTGGATTCACGTGTAACAAATTTAGATGAAAACCAGACTAAGATCATAACATTAGTTGAATAAAGTATCACTATGAGGACCACATACTCCAAGAAAAATAATTCCTTCATTCATAAAATTTTGAATGTATGGGGATATAATTTTTTGTTAAACTAATCATTAAAATCCTCCCATAAAAGCAGTTACTCTAATTTAACATTGGGATATAAATCCCATCATCAGCGTGCAAGAATTTTCAATATAAAATTCACTAACTTGCATTTAAGATCATATAGTGTTCCTAGAAAATAGGAAATTTCATTCATCATATTCAGACGCACCTCTGCAATTTTTTTTCTGAATCACCCTGAAATATAGATTGATTATTCTTTTAGAACTTATTTGAATGATCCACTTTCCTTGTTTCATTTCTTATGTCTCCTCCATTCACATTTTTAAATAAATGTACTTTAGAATTAAAAAAATGTGTTCACATCTGGTTCACCAGAAACCACATTCTCATAATTTTCTTCTTGATGATTTCAATAATGCATACTAGTTCCATTTCTAAAAACACAAGAACATCATAAGTCCCACATTCTAAAAAATGAATTATTATTAATTTAAAATTATACCACATTATACTATCCAAAAATTTTATTACAAAATAAAAAAATTTCCACTTTCAAACATCTCTTAAAATTCCACCATGATTTTTGAAATCAAAATTTTTTCAAAATACACATCCCAAGCCTTTTTCATTATGTCACATTTGAACAAACATGCTTAATTTTTTTAAAAAATATAAATTTATTCACCAAATAAAAAATCATTACTCAAAATAAAATATGTACACATAGTGGGAGGTCATCTATATATTGAATTTCATGCTCATATCATTTTCTAAACATATAACAGTGATATTCCAACTCATCTAAGAATCTCGAGAACACTTATGTACCAAACACTCGGGTAACATGATTTTCACCATAAAAAGATAACTATAACCTTTTATACTCTAAATTTCATGTAAACAAAATCCAAATCCATTCTACCATCCAAATCAAAGGGGTAACCATAATTATTTTCATCACCAACACTAGAACCACTGATAACCAATGATCAAATAAAATTTTACTACATTTATTTCATAGACCGTATAAATTAATACCACTTGTATCATCCCTCCCCTCCTCCTTATCTTGAGTTTATGTGGAATTGATACCTATCCTTAATCAACATCCTCATGGAACCAATGAATAGAAATAAATTCCAAGGGATTAAATACAATAGGTGGATGACTAACCCATTAAAAAAAACAACCCATCCAAAAAAACATAGTGGTATAACAACTAAATAATGTATGATAACAAAATTAAAAAAAAATCATACAATATCATTGATATAAAAATAAAATTACAACAAGGTACCATAGTGGAAGACTACTAACATCAAATTACACAAAACAAATACTGAACTAACATACCTCAATACTCAAAGACGTAACTCTGAGATCCAACCCCAACTTCATGCTCAAGTGTCCTGGAAGACCCCTAATATAGGGTGATTCTACTACTTTACATGTGCCTCAGTAAAGAACAGCTACCATGGAACCAATGTTCCAAATAAAGGGTTGAGTAATGAAACTCTGTAGGTTTTCTACAAATGACATCCCTACTAACTCCACTATGATATAACAGGTTAACACATTTATATAAAACAATTTATATAATATAATTGAAAATAGTTTATATCAGAATATAATACAACCACCATACATGGTGGTTTCTAAAAGCAAAGATTTTTTACAAGAGAGAACCTAAACAAGTAATTTATCCTTCAATCAAATACCATTTTGGAATAACCCATTCAATTTCACACCCAAAACTCTCTTTTAACCACACATTATTGGTGTTGCCATTAATGGGGGAATTTCACATCCATAACTCCTCTATTTGAAGGTGGTACTTGATGAACGATATTTATCCCATTCATCCCATGCATAACCATTTAATATAAAAACATAAAAAACCCATATTTTCCAAACCATTTCAATAAAACTATCATTTTATTGAAAATCCATTTTCCATTCACAATAACCAAATAGCCATTTTAAATTAATCAACTTAAAATCATGTAACGAAATACTCTTTCCAATGAAACACCAAATTCCACAATTTTAAAAAATGTCACTCAATAGGGTTTCAATCACGAATTGAACAAAAAAAATAACAATCAATTTAAAGTAAAACATTCAATTTTAATTAAATACATCCATTCATAATAAATTGAGTAAATAGTGAATCCACCTACCAAATAAATTGTGATGAAAATGTAGAACGACATGAAAACGTCCACAAAATTTTTTGATTGTCCAAAAACATTCTTAAAAAGTCCAAAAAACATTATGAAATAAATCTATCCTCTTCAAAACATCACCCTAACACATTTCACACTTAAAATTATAAATCACTGGTTACATATATAAAACTTGGGGAGATACATTTTCTGAAATAAAAACCCCTCAAGCATTCTAAAGGCCTCTATAATTTCAAAAATGTTATACGATTTTCATTAATAAAAAACTATCATAAATATAATATATATTTCAAAAAAAATCTATTAAAACCCATAATCATATCAAATACATATTAAACAATTCTATACTATTTTTTTCAAAACCCAATCCCAAACCATGTGATAAATTCAACTAATTTTAGAACACACAATCAAAGTAAAAAATATAATATATTTAGACAATAACAACATGTTATAGAAATTTATTGAAATTATAATAATTAGCCCCTTATGTAATAAAAATTAAATCTATATAAAATGAAATAATAAGTTTATTCCCCTATATGTAATATCATAAGAAAAAAATTATATCATTTGCATCACTAGAAACTATTTTCATAAAAAATTAACCAAAAAAATATATTTTCTCTTCCAAAAATCTACTTTTACAAAACTAAAATATACATTTAAATTCATGATAAAATAATTGGGGATAAATAATAACTAAAAAGATTCTATGTCCAATTCAATTCAATAGACAACTTCTGTAATTAAATTCAAATCAATGGTAAGAACCACTGAAATAAACTCTAAATTCAATAAACCCAAAACAAAAAAAAAACTCAGAGGAAAATGGTCAAATTTGCAGGGTTTTTTTTACATTTCTTGAGAAACAAATATCCATCAATAAAACAACCTCTAAAATGTATTATAGTTCCACTCATGTATGCTCTACATGGTTTCTTATCCTACATGTTTTATCCATAAGGCACTTGTTCTTCCTCCATTATCTTCCCTATATGATCATAAAGAACATTGAACTCACTAATATTCTCACTATGGAGTAAAAAAACTATCATCCAATCAAAAAAACAATATAAAATAATAAAAATGGAACTCTAAATCTAGATGAAAATCCTAAAAATATATAGTAGCTTATATATCTCCATTAATGATAGTGAACAAAAACCCATGATCTACCATTTGAGTTCCAATGACTATCAAATTTTATTTTCTTTTATGACATAATTAAATTATTAAGAGACTATTTAAATTACCAAGTCTCTGATAAAACAATAATCTCTCCTACCTATTTCTAACTATTTATTTTGGGAAAACATGAAACATCACCAAGTTCTATTGATCATTGGGTCATTAGGGTGGTCTCAATCCCCATGGGCTAGTAACTAGTTCTTAGGGGTTGTAAAATATACACATGGTAAGAGTATCACCAACGCTATAATAATAACAATGTTTGTGGAAAAAATTCAATGAATTTTGCATGAAACATACATATAAAGGGCACCCTATTATCAAGTAAAAAGTTTCATTATGATATATACATCGGAATCAAGTGATACATATTACTAATAAAATGAACAACTGAACATTCCTACTAAACAAATTACATGGTCAAAACAAAATGTTACAATGAAAACATAAAATAAATAAAACTACTATACCGACTTGCTTATACATCCCCATCCAAAAATATTAATTAAACCAATCATGAGTCAAAACCAAACATCTTTGTGGACCCATGTTCATAAGCACCACTATAACCCCATGTAAACAAGTATAACATGATCACCAGCCCAGTGATAGACCAGATCTTGTGCACTAGAAGGGAAACAAGAAAGGTGTATATGTGAAAATCTAGTTGAGATAAAAATAAGAAATTCATATAGTATATAAGTTTTTATATTATGGATTTTTATTCATCATAGTTATTTGTATAATTTTATAGATGGTTTTAGCCAAACAAATTAGGTTTGTTTTACAAATTTATTTTTCCATTAAAGAATTTTATAATTTTAATATAACTATAGTATATTAAAATTTATTTTGATATAAATGTATTCCTTTTTTATCAACATTTCGAATATGACGTAGGATTTTATTTTTCAACAAATATTTATTTTTTAGTGAATAATGAAAATATCCGAATTTTTAAAAAATTATCACATATTTTCCTTAAATTAAGTGGTTTAAAATAAAAATTGTTCATAAAATTATATTTTATCTTATAATAGTTTTTATTTTATTGAATATAGTAAAAATAATATCATATTAGTAATCATTATATTTGATTTTGGTATTAGTTAATTTTTATAATAATAACACCAATTTATAAGAACTGTTTATCTTTGCATATTGTGAAATTATATGAAATGTTATCTCTAAAAATCATAAAAAATAAATCCTAAAAAAATAACTCAATATTTTTAGTTATGATTTTTAAATTTATGATTTTTTTAAATTTAGTTTTTTGTCAATATGATTAATAGTTGTGGTAAAATAATTATCCATGGTAATTGATAATCGAGTTAATTACTATAAAATATAATTTATAATAACACAATATTAAAATAATTCATATGAAATGATGATATTATGACCATTATGACAATATATTTTCAATTTGGTAATTTTGGATCCACATTCCCATTATTATTTCGTTATAATATTTAAATATCTACTAAAATTACAAGTGTCCCACTCCCCTATCGTATAAAAGGGATCCTCCACTCCTCTCTTCTACACAAAATTGTATATATATATATCGTTTATAAAATATCTAAAAAAACTCTAGAACACAATTTCCCACGAATTATGGGTATTGGTATTATCTAAATACAAATCCCAAAGGACTTAATGTCTAATACAATCTGAGAAGAAGGTAATTCTCTAGACAACCTATTCTGTGTTTATTAATTTTATTACAACTTCAAATACTATTAATTAATTATAAATTAATAAATTAAAAATATTTATTTTATAAAAATGATATTATTAATAGAGAAAAATTATTTTTCAAATCATTTTCCACCTTATCAGAAATTAAAACATTTCATGGGCTTATATGTGAACTACTACTTCTATGATGTGATGTGTCTCTTTTTTCATCTCTGAATCATTTGGATGGATAAAATGAGAGAAAAAAATACATATATAATGTATGTATGTAAAAATAATTTCTCTATAATGATATAATATAACATTTTGTATAATAATTCCATTAAATGGAAATTTATAATGCCAGTCATGTTTACCAGTAGAATACTACCACCAAGAACTGATGTGATTCATTTTTCATTATCACCATATAAATATGTTCATGAGGATAGAGGTAATTAATAAATGTGACCAAAATTAGGTATTCATTATTTTTTAAAAGATATATAAATTATCTTCATTAGCTCAATTCCAATCACTTGGAAAATTAAATTAACATTCATGCATATATACAGACTACTGTATCCATGAAATGAAATGGATCATGATTCATAAAAACCTTACATGGTTGGTCTGAAAAGTAAATATACTTTATAAATATGACAAATATACCCTTTTTATGTTTTTATACAAAATTGGACTATAACTAATTTTACCACTATCAATGTACTCATGTGGGTTATAGTTTATTAACCAATCAGACCCGAATGGTCAAACCTAAACCTATTAATTTTAGTAATTTTATAAAACATGGTATTATATGAAATGAAATTAATAATTATAATTAATTGAAAATAAAATTTGTTATTATGAAATATTAAAACTAATATAATTTTATTATTTATGAGTTATAGAATATATGAAACCAAACTGAAATTAAAGTAATGAATTTTTCATTAATCCTCTTTTTTAATATTTTCCATTCAAAATATTTCCCATCTATATCCAGGTTCATATAATGTTCCAAAATGTTTTTATTTTTCTTAAAACTATTTTTAAAGTTTATTTTTAAATATTTTATTACATTCCAAACATATTACTAAAACGAATCTTTTTCATTTGTTTTCTGAATGAATCTCAATTTACTATTTATAAAAGTGTTAAATGACTATACCCTTTTAATATATGTGATATAAATGGATACTCTCACAATCATGTTATATTATTTTCTGTTACCATTTTCAATAATAAATATCTCTCATTTTCATATGTAAATATTTATTTTATAAATCTTATTCTAAGGAGACATTACAATTATCTTCTCATTATGATATAGTTAAAAGTGTTATTGATTAGGGGAATTATTTCCAAATGAAATAGAAATTATGATTAAATTTAAAGCTATTTGTGTTTTTTCATGATACAGATCATGGACACATTATATGAATGATAGTTTGTGTCAGTACATCTCTAATGATTGGTGCTCTCGATATATCTCTCTAATCCATTTGAAAAAGTGATGGTGTTTACTGATGGTAAATTTCCCCTAGGAGATATATGTATTATCTAGTTATGTGATTCTATTATAATGGTGAATATAAAGATATTTTCATAAGGTACCTATATGATATTATTTAATTTTTTTAATGGAAATATATTGTTTTTAATAGTTAAAAAAATGATCATTTGACTTTTAAGTAATTCCAATGCCTTTTTTTAAATAAAAGTTAATATAATTTCATGATTCGTATTTATAACTTTTTATATTTTATAAGAAAACATATGATAAAGAATTTAATTTATATTTATTATTTAATATTTTACGGAATATATTAATTATTTCAGTTGTTTTCATAAAAAAAATAAATGAACATTTGAGTTCAAATGCCCACTGTCAGTAAGAAAAACATTCTTAGGGATTTTTCATGTTTACAAATGCACAATCAAGGTTCATTTACCATATTTACCTCCTTAATAAATTTTTTTGTATCCGAAATATTAATATTATTTTCCAAATGTCCTATTTTTTTGTAGAATTTTATTTAATGTCTAATTTCTAGATATGGTAGTTAACTTTAAAGAAACAGGTGTCTCTTTACAAATGAATTTTTCCCTAAAACTTGATACGATTTGGAAAGGTTAATATTTTTATATATATTTTTTTAAATAAATTATTTAAAACATTAAACCAAAAATTCCTACAAATCTATGATTCTAAAACCCTCATTTTAAATCATGTAACGTTGGATTATTTAATTTATAGTTTTTTAAAGTTAGTATTAGATGAAATGATTTGATACCTTTAGAGGTTAGGATAATGATAGAATACAGTCTAAGGAGACCCTATTTTATGTTATATTATCCTGAGATAGTGTTTTAAGATTTGTATATTACATTATATAATAAATTTTTGATTATAATGGTTTTCGGGAGGGTAAATTTGGTGGCTAATTTAGGAAGACATAAACCAAAGAAAAAATATATGAATCATTAAAATTAAATGTATAGGGAAATGTAATATTTGGAATTGTTGAAATAGTTGATGTGGGTTATTAATGTGGAACACATAAATGACTGCAACAAAATTATTCATAGATGAAAAATTCTATAAAAGAGAATATTATGAAAAATATCTCTATGAGGATAATTGGATTTTTAAATATGGTGAAATATGAATTATATATAAACTTAATAGAGAAGATATTGAATGTACCAATAAATATATACGTGATCATTAATAGGGGGTAGGTTGATTCTGTGATCTTTTCGTTTTATATTTTTCTCTATAAAAAACCTTCATCTCTTTTTAAACATAGATGACTTTACGAAAAAAAAAGTGCAATTGATTTACCAAAGGAACCCAAATATTTAGAATATTGAGTACTCAATAAGAGAATATATTCATTGTAATTAATTGGAAATAATTTTACACTAAAAAATCTCTAAAAGAAATTATTTTCTATGTGGTTATAGAAATCAGGTAATATCATTACACTTGTGTTCCTCTATAATCTCTCAAAAGTGATCTTATTCCACACACATTGAAATTATGTATAAAAGGTTTTCATAAAATATAAAAGGACCTATAATGTATATTTTTCCCTATGTAATTATTTATAATATTCATATAATTTTTTTTGGGCTAGGTACACAGATTTCTCAAGATTCTGAGTGCTCGTGTGCCAGAATTTAAATTATAATTATCTGAAAATATTTTATTATCACAAAACAATTTTTTTACATAAATCATGGGATTTCAAAATAATAAAGTCTAAGATTACCAATTTGAGACCAAATTTTAAATATTCTATCAGTTCTACACTAGGCATGACATAATCATTATCAGTGTCAAAAATTTCATAGAATAAATTCAGGAACTCATATAATAATTTATTTTATTTTTTTGTTGGATTGGTTATGTTTATACAAAGTAAACTACCATCCCACTCTAAATATTTGGTTATCATAAGATCGTTGTTTTATCCACATAACCCTAATATTTTTAGAGGATCCATTAGAAATGGTTATGGTGAATAAAAATGGACCAAGATAGTGATATAAGATCATTTCATCAATAGAGGTTGTGGATATCTCCAGCAATGTCGACGTGTGATCATTATTCATCAAAGGTCAATCCAACATGATGTTGGAATTTTATATTATTTAGTTTCAACTCATTTTAATTTCCCGACATCTAACACATCTCAATTTTTCTAAATAGAATTGATCTTTCCTTTGATCATTGATTTAAATATTGATATATTTCGTACATTCTATTATGCATTGATTATTCTAATGGTACAAAATTCTCCAGAAATGTCAACATGTAATTTATTTGGCCAGTGGTTCAATGAATACACTATATATGCTAATTGTATTACTATTCATTAGTGAAATTGATTGTTAGATTGGGTAGGACACAAAATAAATGGTGTGATTGTGGAGCGATGATGATGGTTGATGGTCATTGGAGCAATGGAATTTAATCATGGATTTTTATTTTTCATGTTCATTGAATTTGGTGATGATGTGACTACATGGAGCAATTTATAAGAGCATTGAAGCCAAAATTCTGTAAAACTAGTGATGGTAAGGGCCAAATAACCCAAAATCCATGTTTTCTATAAGATTAGAATTAATGGTGGTGAAACAAGATATTTCATGAAAGGTCCATGGGATCTACAAACACCAACATTACATGAAATATTTTCAGGAGAAACTTGTTGTTTAGGAATCATGGCCACAATGATATAGTTTTTGTGAAAATTAAATATCACACATCAAGTAAAACATAACACACATAGTGTGACCCTTCACTAGAATATCATCATAAATAATAGAAGTTACTTGGGAAAAAGGTAAAGTACATGGTCATGACCGGGTATTTGGGAATGACCAAGTACATTGTCAAGAAGAATAGTACATTTGCATAACCTGGTGTATACAAGCACGACCTGGAGTACATGGGAATAAGATTAAGAACACAGGTTGACCTGAGGTAGGTGATAAACAACTGGTACTAAAATTAAATTCCTTTTACATTCACAAGGGTGTATTGATAAACATTTCATCTTCATCATGGACCATTTTTCTTATAGTTCATCCCCTGGATCCATCCCTATGAGGGTGTATTTTTGGAATTACATCTTTATCATTAGACTTTGATCGTATCCATGGTATTATTTTGACATATACTTATTTTATTTCCTTCATGAGGATAGTGTGGAATCATATATTTCTTTATTTCCAAAGTGGTGTTCTCAAAGATCACATGAAAAAATTTACATAGTCATTAATCCCTATTTATCATGTTATTCAAAATTATGTTATTGATTTATACCATGGGCTATGTTTGATACTCATTCTACGTGTCGATCTATTCCATCATCCATTATGTACTTCCATATGGGGTGTCCCGATGAGCATGGAATATTATATGGATTCCATCTATGCTCTCAGAATCATATAGTGATTTTTCCCAAATGAGTGTTTCTATGAAATCTCAAATAAAATATTTGGTTGAAAATATTATTATTTCATTACATTGAGACATATTTTTTATCATGAGTATATATGGATATGAATATCTATATGTATTAATTCTCTGATTTCTATGCCAGGGTGATCAAGTCACTACTCTTGATGCTTTTTTACTAGTGATTTTTTGGTGTCCTATTGGGTATTGTTACATGCACCCCTATATGGTCTCTTTCTACACATTTGATGTCTTATGCACAATACTAGACCACAGATTAGGTTTTATTGTCTACAAGATGTATATGTACCTCAAATTGGGATATAATGACTGTGGTTTTACCAAGATTCACATTTTATTGTATTCCCCTACATCTAAGTACATTGGATACTTTTTAGTTTTGGTTTTCCTAGTATTTGTCCCCTTTAACACTTAATATACATTTTCTCAAAATTTAATTATGCTAATATTCTTTATCATGAAATGCTATCATTTTAACACACATAATTTCAATATTTTATGGTCTTGATGATTTTTTTCTGCGTATAAGTACATTGGGCTAATTCCCTTACAAGTGTGTCACATACCCATTTGGCATAGGTAAAAATCCTCTATCTTATTGGACGTTATCTTTGAGTTTTCACACATGACCTATCATCACTTAGGAAATCATAGTGGTTAAGGTCATGAATTAGTGGTACCATAGTGGTTCCATCTTAGGACACCTTTTATGAATTTTATTTTCGTCATACTAAATTTTTTAATAGAACAAATGTTAAGTGTTTTGATTTTGAATTTTATGCTAAGGAATTCTGTGTTAGTGCAGCGAATGACGTATCCATTATCAGAGGAAATGAAGAACTACTTATTGAATTGATAAATTTGGGGAATAATTGTTGGTAAAAACATTGGATGATTATTCATATAGAAATGGTTTATATTTCATATTTCCGTCGTGGGTCAACACCCCAAATATACTCATTTATCATGGTATATATTTTTTATTTTTGAATCCCTCAATTATTATTTCCAGATAATATTTAGTAGTAATATCATGAGGATGATCCATTTAGTGATGTGGTTTTGATACATTGGAGTGTTCAAGAAGGGGTACATCCTTGTGTTTTTATACATACATCAACCTATTGATTAGAATATTGTATTAGCAGTTTCAGTGGTAGAGGTGTGCAGGATGATTTCACTTCAGAAGTTTTAGCATTTGGTAACCCTGTGATTTAGAGGAAATATAGTCCTTTGGGATGTTGAGGGCTGGTATGCGGTGGTTACAAGAGACATAAACGTCATCAAGACACCCACATATTAGATGGTGTATCTCGTAATGAATATCTGCCATCACTCTGTAGGGAAATGCTGGAGCATAGTTGATCTATCATATGATTAGATTCTTGTTTTATAGATAGATTATGATATCCTTTTTATATAGGATATCTCTACATATATTGTGAAATGTTTCTACCAATTATATTGTACACCATTATTAGGGAATCGTGACTCTTGTTTGGTATATTTCTAGGTTTACAAACCTCTACAGATAATTCATTGATATAGTTTAGGATATATTATTTTGTCCACAAACCTTCAAGTGACACTTACGCAGAGATATTATGTCAAATGTGATTCCCCCAATACATATTTACCGTTTATTGGGTGGGGGAGTGTGATATAGTGGTAGAGTGATTTATGGTCGGGCAGACACTGAAAGTGGATTCCAGTGGACGGGAACATATGAGCTATGATTTTGGGAGTATGTAACCAATGGAAAATAGAGGGACCCATATTTGTGAGAAATTTTAGTATGATATTTATAGATTGAGGGTCATTAATTTAGGGATCCATGACTGATCTAGTCATCTTATGTAGAGGTTTTATACACAAATGAAGGATAGGGACATCATGCATGGGATTTTCTAGCCCTCTATATCGGTTTCCATGATGTAGAGACATTATTTTCAAGGAAATGATAGTGGAATGAGTTCGGATGTATGTATGGTTGATGTAATGGAAGATGAGTATAGATAGTGACTGGATGTTACAGACTATGTGACTTATCACAACCTCTACTCCGAGGTAGTTCCCACCCGGATCTGGGTACTGATTGAAAAGGGTGAGGAAAGCGATAAGAAGTTTTGTTATATGAACCATTGGTTCGGTTGGTTATCAGAGGTATGGTTTTTTCATTTATAAAAACGTTAATATTTCGATAGATATGGAAACAAGACACTCGACTCTTCAAAAATCTCTAGTATGAGGCCAATACATACTGATTGAACCCTCTTCACAACACATATGCTTGGAGAATCCTATTAGTTATGACTCTATTATTACACAATTTTACATATAGGGATATATAAATATTTGAGGAGATTGTTTCTAGTGGGAACACTTGTTGTCAGTGATGAGTATATAGTAATTCACCTTAGGAATGCACCATCTATACATAGTTCACACAAAAATTGACTATGTAGGTTGAGGATGTGGTGTTTCCTCATAAATTGGGTGATTATTGAATCTGTAAGATATAGGGTGACTTAGGTACATCATGATGAAATCATATATTGGATAGTGGAGTTGTTTAGTCACATGTTGGCCATTGTGATTCTTGTGATAGTGGATTCTATGATTTATCAGTTTTCTATAATGGTGTCCATGTTTGAAGATGTAGTTCCTATGTATGTGACATGATTACCTCCCTACCATGATATGTACTTCTATGTTTGATTTATAAAAGGAATGGACCCCATATCTGTGAAATTATATCAGTTGCATCCCAGAGTTCTATGCGAGATGAAGGTTCAATAGAATGGCCTATAGTGGATGATAATTATGAGACCTAGTGTTTCACAGTTGTTATCCACGTGATTTTTTCCAAGATGATAGATGAGAACATGATGTAATTTGAGGATTATTAGTGGATGAACTATGTGATCAGGAATAATAAGTGTCCACATCCGAGGATCAAAAATTCATTGATTAGTTGAGTGGGAAAAAAGGTAATTAATGACTAACATCAAATAAAAATATCACTAGATGGAGTTATTGAAATTAGATTTACTGAATACTACATTCTAATGTCGCAAAATTCACTTTGAGTTCTTTGAGATTCTATTGAGTGTGGAGAAATCCCCATAACAATTTATAGTAATCATGTGCTATATATTTTATACATTCTCTTGTGGGTTTGTGGAATTATTTATTGATGAAATCAAAGTTTAATCGACATCCATGGATGAGTACATGAGAAACTTAAGGATGGTCATGGACTTACAATGAGTGCACCATCATTATGGGAAACTCACAAAGGGTCAGTTATGGATTTATAATGATCACTTTTGGGATAAGTCATCTATGTAGTGGTAGTGTAATTAGATCAAGAAATGTTTGATAATGTGTTAACCTGGGTTCCACTTAAGTCTGGGATACATGTTCAAGGATTCCATAGGATAACATGATATTATATGAGATTCATGCATGATATTTCCAATATATTGTCACATTTGAATAAATCAGCCTAAATGGGGAATCCATTTATTTGGATGGAGGGGTGGATGTAGGATTTTTAGAAGTTAAGGAAGAGGTTGATGAGAGTTCAATCGTGAAATTTATAGAGGAGGGCGTCGAGAAGTATCGTTCTATGATACTTTAGGGACTAAATGTGGTTCTTATCTGATGAAAAGGAAGTAGTTGATTTCTTAAGGCTTTGGGTAGTTGAAACATCATAATAAGTACTACATGACACATGTTCTAGAGATTTTAGTGGTTGGATTTTCACTAAATATGTGGTGAGACTACCTTACAGGTTACTAGTTAATTATCAACTCTAACCATAAGAGACTCAAGAATATCTTCTCTTGGAAATATCGTAACCTGAGATTGAACAGATGGATAGATTACCCAAAGAATTATGATATGGGGATACTCTATAATCCTGGGAAGGGGAGAAATTTGGTGGATTTTATCAGTAGTTTATCATGTTCATAGTTGTTGAATTAGGCTTCAAAACTATTAAAATCATTATAGTTTTCATTTATAGAAGAGGATGGTGTGACTTAACTCTATTCAATTATTATTAACCCCAAACATTTGTATAATGTAAGTGAATCTTAGTATGGAGATACTAATTTTGAGACCATGTGTACTAATATATCCATTGAATGTTCTTATAAATTATTTCGTAAATGTGCAAAGCACATAAATATATTTGTTGTCTTTTATTATGATACTAGTTTTGATGACGGGGTTCGTGATGTGGGGGTTTCATAAATCCCTCTTGGTGGAACATCCAAGTGTGGAAAAGATTTACCAAGATCTTTTGAATCATTTTTTGTGGATATTTTTGAAGTAGTGTGTAGCTAATATGGTCATTTAATGTATCACTTGTCATCTACTGAAGGTTGAGCTACAAGTTCCTATTGTTTAAAATCATCTTCTTGAGATAACGGAGTTTATGTGGGATGGTATATCGATGCACTTAATAAAGGTATTCCAAACACATCTAGAGGAATGTATTCTATTTGGATAATTATAAATGGACTCACCATTAAAGATAACTTCCAAGCTATTTGATATGAGATTTTAATAGAGAGCTTGGGATACCATTCTGTGTAGGAGATAGTCTGGATCCAAAGATTCCCCATGATGATTGTATCATACCATGTTTATCTCATCACAACATGTTTATCAATAGGATTGAAGGTGTTATTTGGGAATCATATTCATTTTATCTTAGAGTTTCACCAAAATAGGGATTTCCAAACTGAGCTGCCCATTTAGGTTCTACAAGACACAATTCAAGCTTTCATGGTGGACTTTTTTCATAGTTGAGAGGATCAAATAACCCTAATGGAGTTTTCATTCAATAATAGTTACCACTCCACCATCTATATGGCCCCATAAAAGGCTTTTTATGGATATCCTTGATGATCACCACTATACTAGATAGAACTAAGAGATTCATCACTTATGAGGTCAATGATTATGTAAGCTATTTTAGAGAATGTTTTAGTCATCCCAAAGTGGACGAAGACTATAAAATTCCATCATATTTTTATTTAAACCAATGATATAGGCCTTTCAAGTTCAAGTAGATATATCTTGTGCTCTTGAAGGTCTCACCTCGGTGTGGATTTTGGATATTTATCAATGGAAGAAAACTATATTTCATGATTATATTGATCATTTTCAAATTTTTGTCAGCTTCAAATTAATTCCTATTTGAATAATGAATTATCAATTGAAGACCATAGTTCTCGCTAATCAATTCATTCTAGTAACAATAAAATTTATAAATACTTTATGAAATATTTTTTATAGGAATGAATGTAGAAGGAAATATATATCTTTATAATGAAATGATTGAGTTTTCTTTAGGTTAAATCCAAATAGAAACTATCAAATAGAATGATTTAGAAATTTTCAAATCTAGTATGTAAATGGAATAAAATAACTGTGGATTTTATGGTTAGATTACGAAAAACATCTTGAGGTAATAATGTGATATGTTTTGTTATTAATTATTTGAGTAAATCTGCACATTTTATTTCGATTTGAGATACTATTTATTTGGATAATATTTATATACATTACATTGAATAGATAATAATATTTCATTGATTCGCTATTTATTATGTATCGTTTTCTAATCAAAGAGTTACATTGATTTTTTTTAAATCCTTTAGAAGTCATTACTTACATTTTTATATTTCAATACACTTTTTCTTTCTTAATCTGATGGACATTCATAGAAAAATATTTAAACATTGAATAAATGATTGGATTATGTGCTATGGATTAAATGGTATTTTGGTACCATAACATTTCATTAGTTGAATTTTCTTCTATAAACATTTTTCATACTAGTATTTAGATAGAATTATTTGGTTAAACGTCGACAAAGTGGAGTTAAACTCCCATTTGTTTGGATGAATGTGTTGAAATTGTTTTCTGGGGACATAATTTGTAAAATAAATTTTTGATAAATTGAAGGTGATTTGAAATAATATTAGTGGGGATAATATTAAGTATGAATTTTATTCTAATAACTGGAACAATGATCTTTTTTCGGAGTATGCTATTATTTTTATCATAAAGTATCTCTATAGAAAACTGTTATTCATTCTTGTCGGAAGGGAAAGTTAATTCCATTGTTCATTGGGCTCTATGAAATTATATATAATATTAGGATATTTTAATTTCAAGTATCATTGCCTCTAAAAATTTCCCAGTTACATGATTTTTTTCATGTTTTATTGTTAAGGGTGTATATTCTAGATGTTGTACATTTTTTATACATTAATTAGTTTATGATTAAGATAGCCATTCTTATGAGGAACCACCAATGAAATTTCATTATAGCATAGAGAAGATGTTATAAAATATAGGGACCTAGCATGTGAAGGTTTTTTTTTGTAAAACACATTGTATTAAAGAAATAACATGGGAATCATAAAATGAAATAATGGAAAAACATCCCTATTTGATTAAAAAGTGAATAAAATTGAAAGAATGAAATTTAAAAAAGGGACAATAATTTAAAAAAATATGGTTAATTTCCAAAATAGGTCTATTTCTTTCATAAATTTTTTTTTCTCAAATATACATTACTAAATTATATTTAGAATAAAAATGTTTACTTAAATTTCCAATAAAAATGAAATATTTTCATTCATATTATATTCATTTACATGTAATATATAGTATTATTAAAATATATTAATAACTTAATCTTATAATTATAATATAAAAAATATCATTTTCACCATGAATTCAATCTTATGATAGAGTTACATTTTTGGAATTTTATGAAAATGTTGATTTGTTGGTGAATAGTGGAAAATGCATGTTCTTCAGAAAACTGTCATTTTTTTCAATTATATGTATAGTCACATTTGTGAGTAGTTTTGTAATTAAATTAGTTAGTTTTAATTATATATAATTCATATAATTACATTAGTATCAACATTATAATTAAATTTGGTATAAAAACAATTTATACATTCAAAGCCATTTATTTATAAAATTATTTTTATTATCACAACATTTTCTAATTTTAAAAGTAATTTTTAATTAATTTAGAGATTTAATTTTGTAAAATAAAATACATATTTTAAAATCATAAGGTCAAATTTTGTATTAATTTTTTTAACCTTTTCTGTCATTATGAATTGAAAAATTTGGTAATAAAAATTCTTATTCCATTGTATGGGTTAATACATGTAAAAATGGTTAAAAATAAAATGGTAAGGGTCAAAATGACATAAAACATATATAATTCCAATATATTTGCCATATTTAGGCCCTATATCACATAATATTTATAGATGATTCATTTTAGATCTATTTTTCATGAATAGGAAAAAATAAATTTTAATCTTTTAAACAATTCCATGTGTGTCATTTATTTAACTTACAAAATGAAAACCACTCTCCTCAGTTCTTACCAATTGAAGATCCCATTATCTTAATAAATCAATAAAATAAGATCCTCTTAAGATACCTTCCCATCTCCAAAATTACATGTTTGGATCTGACTACCACAAAAGGAAGTCCTCAAGTATAAACCTAAGAAGGTTTTAAGAGGAAGAGTTATAGTTCATATAAAAATATTTTCTTCTTTATTTTACATAATACCTGAATAAAAAATAAATTAATCATTTTCATATAATTTTATAAGTTTCACTTCTCTGTACTTACAGACTACTACCTCACAAAACTATGTATTCCATATTTAATCACTGAAACTTGTGGATCGTCCTAATATTTTATCCCAATAATCCAATATGACATATATTATATAAATTTCATTTTTGAATGGTAAATAAATATTTGTTTTCTAATTACCATCAAATTAAAAGTAAATTCATCCCTAGTGTGTGCATGAAAACTACCATGTCATGAACTGATATATATAATTTTTCATCACCCCCTCATATAGTCTATATATATCAGTGGATTTAAATATTGAATGTGGAATTTATAATATAATAATAATTTTAAAAAATATAATATACTATCCTTCTTTCACACATATTCTTTGAAAAATAAAAAAAATCAATCATATATATGGACTACCATTTCCATGTTGTAATAAAAACCATTTTTCATTACCATTTTACATGATAATATCTAAAAATTACAATTAAGATATAAAAATTATAATAATAACATAATTAAGATTATAAAAAATTTATAATCATTATGCATTTGACTATATTCAATATAATTACATCTTTTAAAACGTTGAAAAAACATTCTCAAGACATTAGAAGAAAAAATATTCAATTATATAATTAAATATAACTTGGAAATAAGGAAAATAAAACAATTAATAATCATGAACAAGATTATTAATAATGTATATGATTATTGTAAGTTTGTTATTCATGACGATAAATAGTGTTTGTGAAATGCTAGACTCATTGTAAGGGAAACCTTTATGTAAAACCACAATATAAATGTTTTAAATATTTATTTTCTTAATATTTTCCCTCCATGTCCATATTATTAAAAAAAATTATGAGTGTTTTTAAATTGATATAAATAATTTTTAATGGAATTTTATAACTCTTTCAAATTTATTTCAAATTTATAAAAAATATTGTTTACATATTTTATATGAATCATTTTGATATTCCTTAAAAGGAATAAAAATAGAATGACATATTTTAACATATATGAAATCAATATATTCTCTCTCCAATACAACATTATTTGATGTTTTTATTTCATTATAATATTTCATATCTAATTAAATGAAAAATCATTCTTCTCTTTGTTAACCGTAATTTCATTTTGAAAATGTTGTTTTAAAATAATGTGATATATCAATATCATAAAATATTTTTCATGTGGGTTCATAATTATATTATTATGAGTTGTAAGATGGAAATGTATGATTGTATGATTATTATTTTTTTATAATCATTTTATATTTTTACGATTTTGGGTGAGCCTGATATATCTCTCCAATCCATTATGAAATGATTACATTCTCTGGATAATTTTGTTGTAATTAACCAAATAGGTTATTCCACTTATAAGGGTTCTTATAAGTGTCCTTTTAAGGGCTGTATATAGATTATATCCCCCCAAAATACATGTATTATCTATGATTTCTAATCAGTTTTCATTGAAATATTCAATTTTTATATTATATGATAATGATAATTTCTTTAAAGGAATGATTATTCCCATTAAGGGTAAAAAGTTATGTTTTTAAGGAAAATATGTTCATGGGTTCTCATGTTTTCTATGAGACACTACATATTATGATTTTTACCCATTAATATATTATAAAATTTATAATGAAAAAATATGGGTAATAAATATAATTTCATGGGTTGGTAAATAATTAATTGATATCAAAGATTATTTTATTAAAGGAAAACACTCTTATAGGATATCATGGTTTTCAAATGAACTAATGGGTTTATATTCATCTTTGTATTAGTCACTTCTTGAGATTTGTTTTTTCATCCAACATTTTCAAGTGTTTTTCATTAGATTTCATGATGACTATGAGCTATGATGCAGAAAAGTTGTAAATAATAAATACATTTCATGAAATGAAAATTTGTTTCATTATGAATGTTTTATATTTCCAAAAAGATTATACTGAGTGTACCTATATTCTATGTAATGTATGGGTTTGTTATTTAATATTTATAACCTAATTGTCAAAAAAAATAATCCTAAAAATGATTATAGATTAATTTAAATTGAATTCTTGATTAAAAACCCTGTATTTTGTAATTTTTTTAATGTTCTTCCTTATAAAAACCGTTTGGTGAAGATAAAGGAGAATTAATTGATGATTTAGATAGTTTTTATAGAATCATGACATGTGATGAATAAATTAAGGATAAATAATACATAACTATTTATGACAAGTATGAGGAGAGCATGGATAATTAAAATTGTTTGAAGAGTTATGGAAAAAGAGTCAAATAATCTATAGAATTTAGTTGAACCATCCAATAAGAATTGATCATTGATATTACATTATTTAGTTATGAAAATCAAATAGTTAATGGATGAATTTTAATCAGTTTTAATCTAGTATTTTATAGGTAGAAAGGTTTATTTTTATACATTAAATAGATCAATAATGTGATACAGGACCTTATAAAATAGTTTAAATCTCATTTCATATATTTTAATCAAATTTATAGTCATTTGAAGTGTTTTAAGTTGATTTAATGTATTTTTGATTGCCTTGAGAATAATTAAGGAATATCTAATATAATTAGTGGATGTTGGAGTTATATTTTTGGATTATTGAATTTGACGATTTCGGAAATCCAATTATATATGGAATACCTAATATTCATTTCTGATTGTATAATGTTACAATGATCCAAGGTAGAAATTTGAAAAATGAATTAGATATATATAATTTATATCCAATAAGTCATACTCTGTTCATGTGAGTAAAGTAAAAATTGATATGAATGTGATATATCAGAATTTTTGTGAATACAAATGATGAAACAATGAGTAGAGATAGAAAAATGGAAAAGGGATAAATGCATTCTACTATACACAAAATAATGAATCATTTTATGAGTGAACATTAAAGAATGTGAGAAATGGAAACATAAGTTGAATCTAAAAGATAAATAAAAAAATTGTAAAGGAAACATGTATTTAAGATGAACATTCTATCAAAACGGAATATACAGTAATGAATTTCATCAAATATATGAAATATAAGACAAATCTCGGAGGTTATTGTTTTAATTTTTATAAAATTGAATTATCATAAAAATTATACAAGATTTCTGGTAAATAATATATGTTATTCCATATGTGATACATAATACATATCATCATACATTTTTTAAATTTCTAAATATGAATATATTTATATAAGTTTTTTAGGGAGATAAATCAGTTTTTTCTCAAATTGAACATATCTGATTTAAACATTAAAAAATAAATTTTGTTTCAAGGTTATTTATGTTAAAAAGTATATTCCTGATTTAGGGGAATAAGATCAAACTGGGATGAAATCAAAGAATCACAAATAATCCTATTGGAATTTCAGAATTACTCACATCATGAAGAAATTGATCATTACTAATAAAATAACTATTACTTATAAGAAAATGAATATATTTTTTAACATAAGACTATTTTGAGAATTGAGATTTCACGTTTTCTAGAAGATTTATGTGATGATTTATTTGACTTAGATAAAAATAAAATAAATAGAGTTAAAGGAATTCTAATAACATAATGGAGGAAAATAATTTATAAATAAGATATGAGCCAATGATTTTTTGAGCATGCCGATCTGATAGTTTTGAGGAAAAAGAGAAATATTGTCACAAATATATAATTATAAACAATTTATATATTAAAAAATTAAAGAATATTTTTTTTAAAGAATATAGAAAAAACTGGAGAGATTACAGATAAATTGCTCGAATCACTATGAGGTGTATAGAGAACCATATACCTCTATAGAAAAGAAGAAGATATTATATCAGGGGAAAATATAATATATTTATCATATTAATTGTTAATATTTTACAATTAATAACATTATATAACGGGGATAATTTAGTATAGTGACTAGATCTTATAACATCAAGTGTTAACTGAGGAAGGGGATATATGAATTATTGAGAGTAAAAATGAAATTATGGTAACGGTTCTTGATCATTGAATCAATGAACACAAAAATTATAAGATACTAATAAGTTATAAGAAAAGAATGTCCTTTGAGTTTATGTAATCTAGTATGATTTTTTTTAAATATAGAAGTTTAATATTTTTATAGACTGCCATTAGTGATGTGGTGTTGATCGTCTATAATAATTTGATGACTCGGTTGAGGAAGGACAAAAAATCATGTTGATGTAGTGAAATCATGATAAGATTCAAGATCTAAGTCATGAGGTTGGTGGTAAAATTTTTAACCCTAAGAATGTGAAACAATTATATGGTATGAAATATAAATTCAGTGGTATACAATAAAAAACAATGGTCTGTTTTTCATATTCATGATACACCACAATTTTAGGATAATAGGTTCTCCATTATAACCAATTTTCTTTATCGTTGAGATTCTATTACGCATGGTGAATAACTGATCACCAAAACAAGTATCATTCTAATGATGGGGAATAAAATGTAAAAATAAATTGTTGTTCCCCATAGATTTTTTCTTTTTCATTTCATTAAGAGGTTCAATAATATTGATATGAGAAAATAATTTATTTTTATTATAACATGTAATATAGGATAAAATTAAAAATGGGGTGAAATAATTCAATAATAGAATAATTTTTTAAAAGTTTTCAACACCAAATTTAACCCACCCCACCCCCATTGATGACTATATGTGATGTTACTCCACAACATGAACGACTGGTTATGCACTAGAGATTGAAAGGGCCTCCTGTGTTCCTCCATATATGAAAAATATTTCTGATTAGAATTAATGAACTAAAGTAATTCATCGGTGTGACTATAACCTCAGTATCATTTCCTTGCACCAATTATAATTAAAAATATGATATAAAAATTATTTTATGATGTAGAAAATAAATAACCAAATTGTAAAGACAAGTGGAACCCAAGTCAAACAAATAATAAACAAATATCCTCTATGAGTGGAAATCTAAACCAAGGTAGTGTTCTGCAAGGAGATAAATAAAATAAATCTATGTTGTCCTCCAATGTGGATCTCAGAACCACTCCAAGATCCATTCTATTCATCTCAATCCATCCATATAGTCCCCTATAACTTTACTAGATACATATACATGAAGTATGGTTGTGCAGTAATATTCCCATATACGGTGTGAGTAATAAAACCCAATAAGACTCAACCAATGCATCCTTATTAAAATGAACTCATATATGATAGCTTTGTGAAATAATAATAATAAATGTGAAATCAATAATAAATAATCATCCATCTTGTTCCAAAGTGAAAACATAGACACCATGAGCCCCAAAAATACCTATTTTGGCACCATGCATAACGGATGTTCAAGAAGTATAAATTGACCAAGGATGAACAATATGTTCAGTGACATGACACTTGGAATCTTAAATGCCTAGAGGGGGTACGATAATCTCATTGCACAATGCATATAGATTCAGCGGGCCCCTTGGTAAACTTAAGGAATTGAGATGTATTCGGGCCACAATGCTTGCATTACCCAAAAATGTGTTTGGATCCACTGTCTCCATCATTTCATTTCATGTGAACTCGCCCACTGTGTTGTTATAATAAAATTGTGTTCAAATTTATTTATATTTAGGAGAATATTCTATCAGCATGGTAACCCAAATAACAGGAAATGGCTTAAAAATACAAGAGTATCATGGAATCATATAACATAAAGTGATTATCATCAATTATATTAACAAACAAAAATATAAAAAATCATGGAAAATATTCACATATATGGGTACCATAACAAATAACAAACTCAAAATAATAATCATCAATCAGGAAAATCAATTTATTTACAAACATCATTAATCAAAAAATAATAGTATATAATGGTATCAAAAGGTAATGAACATACTAAATAAATGTTTTTTATGATGAAATTAAAATTTCGCCATGGATCTAAGACTAGACAAGTCCCACTCCCTAGGATAATTTTCTCACACCTCAATGAATTCCTAAACACGGGTTCTGGTAAATCAACAAACCAATTTTTAATGGATTTTCAAGATAATCACATGTCATGAAGGGTATTATAGAATTACATGAAATTTGGTGTTAGACAATGGAATGAAATATGATGTATTTTGAATGAATTGAGTCTAATTCACCATATTCTTTACCAAAGGAATAATGGATCATGAATTTATAATTTATTCTATAAGAGTGTTTGGGATCTAGCCAATAACCATTCTTAATTCATCAATATATCAATAAAAATATATTCAATATTAGAATAATGAAAATAATATTTCATGATGATCATTATATGTTGAATTATCTAGAAATGATCCCCTTTATTAAGAGTTATAACTCTGGCCAAGGTGGTGTTATCACTGACAAGGTTAATCCTCCACCCACATACCAAAAATTCGTTAATGGAATAATGTTCTATAATCAATAATAAAAAAATAAGATGTTTAGGATGGTGATTCATCAACAATTATATATATAATGTTCACTACCTATGGTATATCTTGATTTAATCAGGAAATGATGTAAACTCACAGGATCTAACACATATCTACAGTGACAGGAAGGAAACAAAATTTTATCTTCAGGGAATTAAAAAATATGACATAGATCCATGCACATATATTAAGGTGGGAGAAGGATTTTTAATAAATATAAATAAAACAAAATAAACAAAAATTACCAAATCTTTCTATTAAAGTAGATCCAGGTTTTAGCGTCTCGGACCCTGATGCCACCAAAAAGAATACAATGAACATAATAGGCCACATAGACTCAAGCAGATCTCCCAAAATGCCAGAGGATTCTAACAATCAGTGAGGGCTTAAGTGAGTGAGTGGAGAGACTATTCCCTTATTAACAGACTATCAAAGTGGAAGTGAAAAATAATAAATAGAATAAAAAATATAAAAAGAAGTTAGTTAAAATATAACAAGACAAGATTACATATCAATAACCAAGAATGTATCAAAAACAAAATGATGTAGATGATACATGTATCTAAAAGGTTGCCAAGTCAATATATGGAAATACAGTATAGTAACGGTAACCCAAAGGAACAAAAGACCAAAAAGTATCCATATCATCGCAAGACTCAACTTGTTCTTATACTCAACTTCTCCAAAGACACAATCTATAAAAAGTACTAGGGTGCATTTCCATATCATTTCTTTCAACCATATAATAAGTTTGTGTCCCGGATGAGGCCCAAACATGGTGTGAAATATGAATCCTGTTAGGAAACCACCCCGATTCTATATAGTTTGTACAAAAATTCTAGAAGTTCTTGAATGTGTATGTAAACTCATAAAGAAATATTGTATGCACATGGAATAAGTCTACTATTGAATGTAAAACTAAAACTCCCTCTAGGATACCTGCGAGAAGAGTCATCTCCTAATAAGGGAGATATAGAAAAAGTATATAGATCACATGACCATGCCACACATCCATCAATGTTAAGTATCCCACAACCACATCGTAATAATAATTGTAGAATCCCATGAATAGGTCATATAAAGAAGTGTAGACCACAATGGCCTGATAAAGGAGTCGTATACAAGGGAATCCATGTAATTAATGGACAACAAAAACGTCTAGATCCAAGGAGCTCATCTAAGGAATCCACCTTGAGTCCCATTGGATTCCCGGTGGAAACATGGTCGAGGAACTAGTTGAGTCCTAGGAGCATGTGTACAGATAGGTCCTACATGGGTCAATGTAAGAAGGTTCCATTGGGTAGCAAGGCCCTTGGAATCCCATAGAATCATGACCCAATGGTAGATCCAATCCAAGGAATCCATTACTTCTTTCCATATCCATTGAGAGTATTCCATTGAATATTTCATACCATCCATTTAAAATAAACAATTCGAAACCCGTGTGAGTATGAAAAATCACACAACCAAGTACAATCCATGGGTATTCCCACCCATGCATCACATATATCAATCACCATTCATATGTGCCTACCCACCCATATTCTTGCTTTTAATTTCCATTAATTAATTCATATTGATATACCCAACCATAATATCCATTTATTAATACAATCAAATTAATAATAAGAATGTAATAGCAAGATATCACTATGTAGGGAGGTAGCATGTCTCCTAAGAAGATATTCAAACATATAAAAAAACTAAGGTCTTCCTAAAACTATAAAATCACAAGAACACACCCCTTGGGTGGTTTAAATATATATAAAAATGTTCATTTCTTAAGGTTCGCCACATGGAAGACCTTGAAACCAGAAATGGTTGTCACTGTACCTAAATTCAACCTACACACATCTTCATTAGGTCCAACTAAGCCTAAAACGAGTATCTCTCTTAAGAATTGGGCCTTGATGAAATGTCCACTGAGCCGAAAAAAGGACCAATGTTTAAAAATAACCTAAAAAGATGAACTAAAGTATAGACCACCTACCTTGTCTTGGTAGTAGAGAAATGATTCAATATTGAGCATTGATTCATCCTTGTATAAGAGATATCCAAGGAACATATGTACAACAATATATTCGGGAATATGAGTCTAAAATCAAATATCACAGTCATTGCTCTGAATAAACTAGAATGTCTTAAAAACAATGAAGTCCTTTGCAGTGCGGATTTGATGAGACAACTTATAATCAAAAATGAGGTGAGATGGTGAACAAACCTCAAATCCATGCATGGGATCCTTTAATAGATTTTACAAGACCTATCCTCTATCCCTTGAAACCAAAATAGGATTCAGTTATATAAAATAAAATTCTACTTAATTTTGATTTTTTGTAAAACTCATATAGTAGGACCACAATGTTTCTAAAACTATTCAGTAATCATGATCAACTCACTATCTCCAAGGGGTAAATTTCATGGTTACCTCGTACTGGTTTGACTAACTATATGGTAACTATCTTCCAAAAGTCTGCAATTTATCAGACATTCTTCATGGTCATGTGGTTGCTAACACGTTGTTTCTAAAACTTTTGGGAAGCTACTACATCCCCTCTCCTAGTTATCATAGCCATGCAGAAGCTATTTCCAAACAGTACCCTTGACCATTTCAAGACCATAACATGGTTCTAGGCCATGAAAAAGTCCCAAAAACCTCCAAAACACCCTTGATCACAAGGGGATCATATATATGGCCATAAAAATCATTTTAACTAAATAAATAAACGATTTTTACATATTTTGAAAACCAAGATTCATACAATATTCCCCCATTATAGAAATTAGTCCCTGAATTTCTTTTTAAAGGGTAGTATAGAATCATCTAAGAACAGATCTGGCCACTAAGCATGTATGTCGGCTTCACACTTCCATGTCTCAATTTTTAAAAAATATTTCTACTATAACACCCATATGGAGGAACTAACCGGCCCTAGAGAGCCTTCGTTATCTAATTAATGATATGAATTGGATACTCCTCAAATGATAAATCAACCTTAATATTGACATCTTTAGAGTGAAAAGCATGAGATTCGTCTAAATGAAAATGGTGCAGCTAAGATATTTGGAAGATTTCCTACTTGGATCAGTACCTCTAAGGAAACTAAAACTGAAAAGAAGTTGTAATGACCCAGATTTTAGAGGACTATTACTTTGTGAAAATTCAGTGCTTGTGGTGTTCTTCGGGTCACTATGGTGTGTTTCAGAAGTTCCCCAAAAATACATTTTCACCAAATGGTTTCACTAAAATGGTGGCTCTAGGATGGTGGTAAACCGAGAAGGTGGCACGATAATGATGGAACAATGAAACAGTCTCACCCTAAAAGAGGTACAAAGAAATGGTTCTGTCGTAACGGTTTCACACTAAACATCGGATCTCCCTTTCACAAATTTATAGTTTTTCCCAATTATTCCATGTCGTTATAGTTTCTCCCCTCTTCTTTTTTCTTGACATAAACTGAGTTTAAAGCCTTGTTTGGTATTGTCAAATAATATTATGTATATCATTAAAAACCCAACTCTATTGGGGCATTGAGATATTCAAACCGAATGATCATAACCATGATCCCATGTTTATGAATTTTGAAACCATTTACCTTCAGTTGATAAATGATATGACTTTTTCTTAGTGGAGGGCCTCGCATATCTTTTCTTTTGGTGTGCCTAGAGCTCTCCCTCTCCATGGAGTCGTTTGATGTGTCCTAGCTATCGATTGATTTCCTTTTAATTCTTTACTACTTCTTACTGGATCCCTTATTTTGGAAAAAATAAGAGTTTGGGTTCCCTATTGTTTCATGTAGGGATTATTCTACCTCTCTTTATTAATGTATTATGTTGGGTTGGTGTATTAATTTTTCTACATGAAGAACGACAAAATCCATTTCCATAACAAGTAATAAATGATTGGAAGGGAATATAATGATAAAGATATAGCAGGGGTCAATGAAATAATGGAAGGTAAGTAATGATGTTATGTATTCTATTTTAATTGTTATACATGAACATTGTTTTGAATTTTATGGGTTGTATGGCCTTCTAGGAAAAAATGTTCATTAGTTGAATTTTCTGGCACAGTAGCGGTGATCTATATTTTTTGTGGTGAATTGATAAATGGGTGTAATGTAAAAACAATATAATAACATATACGCGGTTAAATAAATGGATTCTCTAGGATCAAACATGTTTGGTATCACCAGTTTTATTTTATATGTAATTAAAGACCTCCTCTTGCTAATCTTAATATGATTTCTCTAATGGTGTGGTTGTTTGTTGTGTTTGGTTAGTCTATTTACTCTGTGGGAGTTGTATGATCATTCCTTTGGTAACCGTGTTATAGGTATGGGGTGGATAGAGTGAATGAACAAGTATTTTGGGGATGTCATGTTGGTGTAGTGGGGATGATTTTTGATTTTTTTTGTTGTGGTCTTTATGTATGGGGTGGTACAGGAGGTGTGATAGAATATTGGGTTGTGATATTGATTGATTGTAGAATGGATTAACTTTTAGTTAGTGTTTCTACCTCTTTATATGTTGTGTCTATTGAGAGACATTGGTCTATGGGACTCCAATGTGGTTACCTGTTGTCTGTGCAGTGGGACTACAACATGACTTTCTTTTTATGTTGAGAATGGTATCCAATTGTTTTTTCCTAGGTAGTTATAGAAATAATTATTGTGAACACCTTAATAAATAATTACCAATTATTAATGGAAATGGGGATAGGGTTGGGTTTTATTAAGTCTATTTGCATGGTTGTGCATATAGGTTTAACAGAAAATGGTGTTCTTTGTGGGATGGTTATTTGTTTTAAACATGTATGTTGGGCTGCATGTATTCTTACCAATATAAATAAATTTTAGTTACATGTTATTTCTATATGAACGAAACCTTTATTGAGCACCATGTACTAAAGATCCCCATTTTATGGGGTAGTGTGACATTCCCAACATCCCGGTGGGACGATGGATGGTTGGTTACTGACGTTCTTCCTCAAACCCACTTTTGGGATCTTATCACTTGAGTGTATTCTTGCAGGCTGTAGTGTCATGATGTTTACCATAGTTAGAGATCCTTTAGGACTTTTCTGTTATAGATGATGGGCCGAGGTGTTTACAGTCCAAGATTGTTTTCACAAGTGTCTTCAGGGTGATTTCAAGGTGTCTTCAGGTGAGAGGATTAGTTTTTGTGGCCCAGGTGTCTACGGCAGGGTTGTGCGGTGTGGTAGTGTCACAGGTGTCGGTAGATGGAATTTTTGTGTGGTTTGGGGCTGATGTGTGTGAGGGTAGGTTGTTGAAGTGGGACTATAGTTTGGAAGAGTGGTAGCATCAAGAGGTTATTTGTTAGTAATGAGCAGCTAACAAGTGGGAAAGTGTTGCGGGGTACCCAAATCATCGGTGTACTTATATTGTTATCTTACATGAATTTTGTTATTTGGTCAATGTGTCTTCATGATACTGGGCTGGAAATAATTCCTTGTTAGGTGGTGCTGGTTTGCGGTATTTTCACAGCGGTATTAATACGCTTCTAACACTTTTTTACGAGTTAATTTGGTTTCCCTAATATGTATAATTGTATGCTCACACTATAATATAAAATAATATTCAGGTTTTTAGGGGGACTCTAAGAACCATGCAAGACATTACTAGTGTAGATGTCAGGATAGTTTATTTGGTGTTTCTTAGTCTTTTTTGGGTACTTTATTTGGTGCTTTTGTCGTACTTTTTTCATATTTTACATTTAAATCATACATGGGTAGGATTTTGTTTTCTTTTATATTAATGTTTTTTTGTTTTGGATTTTTATCATCTTATCTCCCGGTCCTGTTTACATTAAAAAGTGTAATGGATTCAATTTTTTTTTAGATTCAATATCCTTGGTTCTAGTCACCACTCCTGGTCCTATTGAAGGTGGGAATCAGGTGTCATTATCTCTCCATCATGAAGAAGGAAGGATGTGGTTAATTGTTGTCCCTTCCCCCATTTAGAAGAAGGAGGGTCGTGATAGAACTGTATCAGAGGTTATGGTTGAGAGATATGATGGAGTTCAGAGTTAAACATAGTGAAGATTTCATGGGAGGGTTGGTTAATGGTATTAAGAAATCTTGGTGCGTGAAATAGTATAGGGAGTATCAGCTAGGAAATATGATTTCTGGGCCCCCGTGATCTGATGCAACGACTCTAGGAATACCTAATGACAAAGTTAGGATACATTGATTTCTTGGTAGAGACCATAGGAAAGGTACATGCATTATAATAACTTGTGTTCTTGTGTGTGTTGGGGGTTTGGGAATTTAATTTGAATAAAAAGTTAAAATAAATTTTTAAAATAAAATTTCATACTATCTGGGATTTGGAGTTCCTTGTTTACCTTTTTAATTAGGGCACCAAGACGTCACACGCATGTGGTGTGAACATTTGGTGCCGAGTAAGTTGACTTGGTTGATCTGTGAAGAGCCAATCGAGAGGTGGAGGATGACTTTAAAAATATACCCTTTGTGCCTTCAAGCAGTAGACCATAGGCAAGTACAAAGACAGAATTTCAGACATACACAAGGAGGCATGGATTTAGGAGAAGGCAATCACCTTTACCTTGTATGTGATATGAATGAGTATTGGGTTCCTCTTGCAGTGATCCAGATGTGAGTAGAGGCATGTCAGTGGTGGATGTTTTACCTCAGGGAGAGGAAAGAGACTGAAGTCTCATGGGCTAACATTGAATAGAAGTTTCAAGCATAGTTTCATTCCTCGAAGATGAAGTCTGAGAAGAGGTAGGAGCTATTCTCCCTCCAACAGGGGATTATATCTGTAAATAATCTTATGATCAAGTTCAAGTAACTCCTATGATTTTATTCATATCTCTTTTTGGGTGAGGTTTTGCAGGCGAGACGCTTGGAGGAGGCACTCCATCCTTCTCTTCTGTCATTTTTCACTCCCATTACACTACTAATATACATAGATGTTCAGAATAAGGCTGATTTATTGGAGAGGATGAATGGACAAGGAGTTGTACCCTGAGAGGGGATCAAGATGAGTTCTTCAAAGGGGAAGGTAGTCAACAGAAGTTCTCTGGCGTCCTGGACTTCAAGGTTTTGGACAACGAGAGTTAAGCATCATCTATTCAAATCCCTACCTCCTCTTCCTTACCCTTATCCTATTGGCCCAAGACTGAAGTGCTTTTCCATTGTAGGAAAGGGAAATTCATGTAGCCAGTGCCATGTTCAGGCTCAGTATGGAAGGTGTGGGTAGGTTTTGTGCCCACATCAGTAGTAGATGTTGCTGGTTAGTCCTTCACTGTAGTAGGGGCATCGGGATCCTACTCCACCAAGGGTAGATGGTGCTAGAGGAGGCCGAACATAGGGTGATCCTCCAAGACCATGACCAATGTGTGTTCGTGGAGGCGGTCGACAACATATGGTTGGAGGATATTGGTGAGGGTAGTTGGACACAACGGAGGCTGTAGATCCAGCATGGACAGCGGTTGTTCGAGGTATGATTAGTATGTTTAGTACTTCTGTGTGTTCTTTGTTTTATTCAATTTCAACACAATACTTTCTTGCACCCACTCAAGCCCATGCTATGGTAATATATGTATAGATACTTTCTGTGACCTTGGTGTTGAGAAAACCACTTGAAGGTTAAACCAGTCTAGTTGATGTTTTCAGGGGGGGTAGACTGATGTTGGGAGAGATTCAATTCAACAAATAACTTCTTTTACAATATATTCAGGCATATGATGTCATACATTTCATCGATAGGTTTTTCTCTATGCATTCTTATGTCGAATGATTCTAGATGAGTGTTTTTTTGATATGGATGACCAACATAGAGCTTTTGATGGTGAGCGTAGTCGTTAAGAGGGTACTAAGACATTGAAGCCTATTTTTCTATATTAGCCATGATGTAAGATGGGTTGACATGTGTTGAGATGCTACAGGTTCCAAGAGTTTTCAGGAAGTTACTATATGTTTTCACCAAAAAGATTGTCACTCTACCCCCGTAAAGTGACATTGATTTCGGAATACGCATGAAACTCGGTGACTGTCCAATTTTGACGGCTCCCTTTATAATGGAGCCATCTATGTTGCAAGAGTTGTGGATTCAGGTTCATAGACTAATGAAAAAGAGTTTTATACACCTGAGTGTGTTTCAAAGGGTTTCTCTATTCTTGTTCGCGAAAAAGGCAGACGGTTGCTTGAAGCTCTACATAGACTATAAGGGACTGAATCTACTAACGGTCAAGAACTGTTACCCTCTCCCGATAATATAGGATCCTTTCAACTAGTTATGGGGAGAAGGTTGGTTGGAAAAGATCAATCTATGGTCTATGTATAACTAGTTGAGGGTGAAGGAGTGTGACATCCAAAATACTTATTTCAAGTGAATGTATAAGAACTTAGAGTTCATGATCATACCCTTCAGAGTAACAAATGAACCATCCGTGTTCATGGGGCTCATGAAATATATCTTCCACAAGATCCTTGACATGTTGTTCATCATGTTCATAGATGATTTTCTGATTTACTCAAATTCATAGGAGCATCAAACTGAGCACCTCAATACAGTCTGGGAGGTCCTTGGACACCTTGAACTCAAGGGGAATTTTCCTTAGTGTGAGTTCGAGATGCGATAGGTGAACTTCAAAAGACATGTGGTTTCTCTTTGAGGGATAATATTAGACCCATCATAGGTCAACATGGCATTTTCTTGGGAAACATCCAAGAACATGGTAGTGGTTAGAAACATCCTAGGTCTAGCAGGCTATTATCCGAGGTTCATACCTTACTTCTCTCATGTTATGGATCCATTTACATCTTTTATTAGAAGAGATCGAGCCTTCATATGTAGTGAGAAATATCAGACATCTTTCAACTTCCTGAAGGGGAAGATGGTCAGTGAGCTAATACTTAGGTTTCCATAGGAATGGCTGATGTTCAAGGTGTTCTTTGAAGAATTTGTTCTTAGTTTGGGATGTGTTCTAATGTAGTAGCAAGGAGTGATCTCTTATGAGTCAAGGAAATTACATCCACATGAATGTATCTAGGTCGCCCATGATCTAGAGATTTTAATGGTCATATTCATTCTAAAGTTATGGTGAAATTACCTAATCAAGTAGTGATTTGTGATCTTCATGGATCAAAAGAGCTAGAGGTTTATCTTCTCTTAGTGAGGCATGAACATGTGGTAATAAAGGTGTATAAACATTATCTTGGACTATGAAATTAAGATCTCTTACACCTATGAAAAGGGGAAAGTGGTGGCTGATGGCTTATATAGGACATTATAGAAAGAGGTATTTCTAGAATCTATGGATTCTTGGATGGAAATAGAGGATTTTATCACTTTGTGTCTAGATGCAAGAGTGGATGGTGGTAGAAGCTGTCTATTTCAGACGAAATTGCAGTCTTCTATGGTGTGGTGGGTGGAAGAGTCTCGGTGGGGAGATTAAAAGGCTGAGGTGATGTGTGATGGGGTATCCTGGGTGATGCTCCAAAGGGATGGTTGGAGGGTAGTCATAATAAGATAATATTACATGGGAATCTAGTTTAACCAGTTGAAATGCACAGGGAGTTATCGGTGAGATCTGTAGCACAACCATTGAGGTGCATCCAGGAGTTTCTAAAATGTACTGAGTCTTGAGGGAATAATTTTGGTGGCACGAGGAGAAGTGTGGTGTGGCTTAATTTTTTGAAAGGTGCATTGTGTGTTAGTAGATGAAGGTTGAGCACCATGTGCCTGATGGCATGTTGCATCCCTTAGATTTTCTCCAGTATATGTGGGAAGACATCTCAGTGGATTTTTTCATAGGATTACCGAGTACTCAGTGAGGATGCGATTTTATATGGGTAGTAGTGAATCAGTTGAAAAAACTGGCTCACTTCTTAGTGATCAATGAGTCGAGCGTAGTGGATGCCTTATCACAATGGTTTGTGGATGAGGTGGTGCAACAAAAATGAGTTCCAAGATCCATTGTCTCGAACTGAGTTTCACATTTTATATAGTGAGTCAGGGAGGGAGTGCAGCATTCCTTAGGTACTCAATTACACCTCACTGCTTCTTCCACCCACAAACAGATGGACAGTTAAAGAGGAACATCTAGATAATGGGGGATATGATACCAGGATGTGTTCTAGAGTTTAGTGGGACTTGGGTGTGACATTTTATCTTGGTGTATTTTTATAACAGAAATAGCTTTTACTCTTCCATTGGAAAGGTTCCATTCAATGATCTATATGGGAGGCCATGTCATTCACCCATGTGCTAGATAGATGTTGGGGAGGCAGCTATTCCCAGTCTGGGAATGGTATAGAGTACGACAGAGATGGTGTAACTTGTCAATAATAGGATGATGACTATATAGGACATATGGAAGTCCAATTTCAATTATAGGAGGAGGCCTTTGGAGTTTGAGGTTGGGGACCATGTATTCTTTATGGATTTTCCTCGACGTGGGAATTGATGGTTTGGTAGAGGTAGAAATATTCCTCTTAGTTTCATTGTACCTTTAGAGGTGTTTAGATGAGTTATCGAGGTGGTATATCCGCTATTGTTTCCACTATAGTAGGAGAGGATCTTCAACGTCTTCCAGGTCTCTCAGCTCAGTCGGTATCCAGATGATGACTCCCACATTATTGACTGGGGAGAGTTGGATATCAAGGGAGACATGAAAATTGTGGATTGACCGGTAAGAATCAAGGATCATGGGTAGAAGGTGCTTCATTGATGGGTTATTCATTTCATTCTTGTGTTATGGAGGCATGGTGGCTTTGAGGAGAGTTATTGAGCGCAAGAGGTATAGATGCATGCCCAGTACCCATATCTATTCTATGATTTTATCTTCTATTTTGATTTTTTATTTTCTTATGATGTTATTCATAAACACTTTTTCTATAAGGTGATATTTTTCCCTATTCTTTGAATGTGTTTGAAATTTCTTGACTGTGGGGAGGGTAGGAGCTGATACCTAATCAAGACGCATTAATGCCGATGTGATTGAACACGTGCTGGCATGCATGTGCCACCTATAGGGGAAAGTATATTGACATGGGGTAAAGAGATCCCTAATGCATGTGTCCATATTGTGTGACCTATGGTGTATGTATGGTTATTTGGGGAAGTAGTAGTTAGTTAGGAGTTCTTGGATGACGAGTTTTTCCCTCTAGTTTTCGAACAACGTAGTGTGGTTTGTCCCTAGAATGTATCTTATGGGGTGGTTGTTTGGATTAATATTTTTACGATTTTTGTTTTAAAGTATCAGGGACGATAACAGTATTATTGGTATCTAATTTAATGACCTAGATTTACCTAGGAAATTCTTTTGTGAAAATGAAGTGCTAGTGGTGTTCTTAGGGGTCATGGTGGTTTGTTTCCAGAGTTTCCCCAAACACCAGTTTCACATAAATGATGGCACCGTAATAGTGGAACACAGACATGGTGGCACCATAAGGAGACACACCGAAATGGTGGCACTGTAACAATGGAACACCAATCCAATGGAACCCTGATGGTAGCAAACTGAAACGGTGGAGTTGTGATGCTGTAAAACCGAAATTGTTTCAATGTGATGGTTTCACACCAAAACAGTGTCACACCAAAATGGTGGCACCCCAAAATGCTGGCACAATAAAATGGTGTCACTCTTACGTTGCACTATGATAATAGAACACCAAAATGGTGGCACACCAAACAGTGGCTCACCCTTTTCCAATTTTCCATCATTTCCTAATTTATCCTAGTTTTTCTATTTTCCCCCTCTTACATTTTATTTGACATAAACCATGTTTAAGGCTTTGATAGGGGATTCTTAAGTCCATTTAATAAGATATTGATTATATCATTATTATCCAAATACTCTAGGGAAATTGATATATTCAAATTGTGTGATCTTTATTATGATTCGATGTTATTGAAATATGAAACTATTTATATTCTATTATTATAAGATATGAATTTTTCTAAATCGAGGCCATCTCATATCTTTTATATTAGTGTTCCTAGAGCTCTCCCTCCCCTGGGAGCTGTGCGTTGTGTGTTAGCCATCGATTGAGTTCATTTGGTGTCTTTCATGCTGCTAACGATACCCCCCCCCCCTTGGGGAAAATTGGAGTTTTGTTTTCCTGGTATTTTAAGTATGGATTATTATACCTCACTTTATTTGTGTGTCATGAGGGGTTGGTGTAGTAATGTTTATTTTTGAATAATGGATGAATACTTTTCCTTAACTTGTCATAAATGATTGGAAGGATATATGACGATCAAAATATAATAGGGGTAAGTGAAATAACAGCAATGAAGTGATGATGTTATGTATATTGTTTTAATTGTTTTCCATGAACCTTGTTTTGAATTGTATGGGTTGTAAGGCCATCTGGAAATCATAGATATTGGCGGTCGTTGCATGTACATTAGTGTTGTTCTATATTTTGTTTTGATGCTTTGAGAAATGGAAATATGATAAAATATTCTTAATGATGTATACATGGTTAAATAAATGGATGCTGGAGGATCAAACCAATTATGTGATCATCCATTTTATTTAATGGGTAATAAATGGAACCCTCGTGCTAAATCCAAATATGCTTGTTTTACTGGTGTGGTTGTGTGGTGTGTTTGGTTTTGTTTTTTAATTAATGGTGATTGTGTGAAACTTCTATTATTAACCTTGTTATAGGTATGGGGTGGACATAGGGAATTACATTGTGTTTTGGGGATGGATTGTTTATTTAGTGGGTTTTTTGTATGGTGGTGTTTTGTAGTGGGATTTGTGTATGAAATGGTACAGGGGGAGGGATGGAATCATTGGTTGAGAGACTGATTCATTGTATAATGGAAAAAAATTAATGCAGTGGGAAAACCTTTGATTATGTTGTGGTCATCGAGTTACTTTGTGTAGTGGGACTACAATGTGCTTATGTGTTGATTTTGTAGTGGGATTGCAGCTTGACTTTCTTGTTGTGTTGAGAATGGTTAGGAATATTGGTTTCAGGGGTATTGATTTAATTAAATATAGTGAAATCCTCAATAAATAATAACCTAGAATTAAATTAAAATGGGTTGGGATTGTGTGTTATTGAGTCTATTTTTGCGGTTGTGCATATAGGGGTAGCAGAAAATGTAGTTTTGTGTGGGCTTATTTTTTTGATACCCTATAGGCTGGGATGAGTGTTTTCTTACCTACATGTATAAAAAGTAGTTCCTTGTGATTTCTATATGCAGCCACCCTTGTCAATAACCAAGTTCTGAATACCCCAATTTCATTGTGGAGGGAGTATTTCTCAAAATCCTAATATGAGGATGGATGGTTGGTTACTGACATTCTTCCTCGGACCCTCTTTTGGGTTCTTACCACTCTATAATATCTGGGCAGGCTATAACTGCATGAGTTTAACCATAGTCCCAGATCTTTCAGAAATGGTTTTTTTTGTGGATGAGAGGCCTAGTTGTATGTATGTTAGGATTTTATTCCAATGTGTCTTGAGGATGCGGTCCAATGATCTTTATATGAGAGGCATGGTTGTTTTGTCCTATGTGTCTCTAGGAGGGATGCGTGGTGTGGTTGTGACCCAAGTTTCTGTGGGAAGGATTTGTGTGTTGTTTGAGGCCTAGTTGTGTGTGGGTAGGTTGTGGAAGTGGGACTAAATTTTGGAATAGTGGTTGTGTAAAAATGTTAGCCATTAGGAATGAGCAGCTAAATAATGGGAATGTGGTGAGGGGTCCCAAATCATCAATGTGCTTATGTTATTATCTTACTTTACTTGCATTATTTGTGTAGTGTGCCTTAGTGAAGCTAGGCTGGATAGAATTACTTATTATGTGATGTTGGATTCTGCAATTTTCATGGGGGCATTAGTATGCTTCCACCACTTGTGCAAGAGTGAATTGGATTTCCCTACTATGTATACTTGTATGATCACCCTATGATATAATACTATTTTCAAGATTCTAGGAGTACATTGAGGATCATGATGGAATTTACTAGCTTGGGCATCAGGATAGTTTGTGTGGTGATGCTTATTCTTTTTATTTTGGTACTTATTTGGGTGCTCTGGTCATACATTTGTTCTAGTTTATGTTTAAATCATGCATGGGTTTGATATTTGTTTCCTTCAAATAAAAGTTGGCTGTTGTTTTGGATTTTGACACTCTTATCTTCTGATCATTTTATCATTAAAAATGTTTATGGCATCCATTTTTTGTGAGATTTTATACCCTTGGGGCTAGTCGCCACTCCATGGCCTATAAAAGGCGGTAAAAGGGGGGGTCAATATCTCTCCTTCAACATCAAGATGGGGGATGTGGCACTTTGATGTCCCATTCCTCATCTTGAAGAAGGCATGTCGTGATAGAAATTGATCCAGATTTCTCCAAAATCTAGAATAGTCCAACATATCGTGGAAAAAGACTAACCTATATCCTAATCCAACTATGTACCAACCATGGCAAAAAAATGGAAGAATACCTGATCCTCAATCTCGAACATTATAGGTCATATGCAGCGATCAGTAGAAGATCTCTGAGGATATTGTGAAGTATAAATCTACATCTGCATCAACTGAACCTTCTCATTAGTGTAAAATATTATACGTGGTCCCAATAAAGCTACCTCCCCTTCCTCTAAACATCACTGAGGATAATGGCATGGTCTACCATATAAATCCTTTTTAGGGGCCATTTGAATCCTCTCCTGATTACTATTATTGTAGGAAAACTAATCTAGCAAAATATTCCTCTCCCAAGAGCCCCCAAAATCTAGTATGAATTCTCAACGTATATTCTCCAACACCTGTATCATACGCTCTGACATTCCATAAGTTTGAGGGTTGTATGTTTTTCTAAAAAGTACCTCTATACCCAGTGTCTGCGGAAAAATCTTCTAGAAACGAGATATAAAGAATGATTCCATTTATAAATAAATAGTGAAAAATACCCCATTTAGTCGTATTGATTCTTTGATATTCAAATTTCTGAGATCATCAACACTGATGGTCTCACTAATCATATTGAAATGAGATATTTTCGTAAGTCTATCAAAAAAACCTACACATAATCATTACATCAAGGAGACCATGGAAAACTAGTTCTGAAATCTGTCATAAAATCATCCCATTTCCACCCTGGAATAGGTAACTACTAAAAAATCCCAGTTGGTTTCTAATGTTCCACCGCCACTTGCTGACAAGTGGAACACCTCCAATCAAATCCAGTTATGTCCCTCTTCATACTTGCGAACCAATACTAACAAAGTCATGATACATCTTAGTGAAATCTGGATGCACTGCCCAAGATGGAGCATGAAACATCCCCATCATCTCCATGTGTATATCCAATGGAGACTAAAAACATCAATGGATACAAATAATTTTATCCTCACATACCGACTAACTAGAAGGAGGGTCCTCACCTTCCACACAATCATGTGTAACTATAACTTCTAAATCTGATATCATCCTCATCCTCTCTGTCCAATATGGTAGAGGTCCCGGATATCGATGATAGAAAAATCTACCCCTTCCTTCCATGATCCTTTGGACGCATCTTAGAGAACAATACCATAAGATGCCACTTGCTAATGGCCTGCTACACTGCCTTTATTTGAGTCATCCTCCTAAGTGCATCAGAAACTACGTTTCCTTTACCAGATGTATATGCATTCTCAACATCAAAGGACTATAGGCACTCCACCCATCTCTGCTGCCTAAAATTCAGATCATGCAACATAAAGATATACATGAGGCTTTATTGGTCTGTATATACCACAAAAGTCTCTCACAGTAAATAATTTCTCCAAAAACATTACACTAGTACAACTACAGCTAACTCCATATTCTTCATATTGTAATTCCTCTCATGATTCCTCATCTGTTGAGACACATATGCCATGAATCTATCTCCCAAAATTAGTACTTCCTCTGTCCCAATATTCAAAGAATCACAGTAAACCGTGTAACTATTACCCTCCTCTGGCAGTACCAGGCTGGTGCTGATGTCAACCTCCCTTTCATCTCCTGAAAGGATATCTCACTAGAATATTACCACATGTACATCACACCGTTTTTAGTCAATAATTTCAACTACGCTTCTAAGCATGAGAAGACTTGTATAATACTACTATAGTAACTAAATAGCCCAAGAAACTCTGAATTTTGAAAAAAGGCTTGTGATTTTCTAAGGAAACTACCACTCTCACTTTCTCTTGGTCTACATACAGTCTTGTCCCTGAGACTATGTGACCCATGAAGTTAATCTGGTCCATCCAAAAATTTTACATTTATGATCATAGTATATAATTTATGTTGTCTTAAGGAATTAAAAATTATCTCATGATGGTTGGAATGGTTGAGTCGATTGTGAGAATACACCAAGATATCATTCAAAACTAACCACCCAAAAAGAATCCAAATAAGGATGGACACTTGGAACACAAATTCCATAAAAAATGATGGTTCCTTAATAAGATCGAACATGATAACTAGATACTCAAATAACACATACCTCGTATGAAAAGAAATATGAGGTTTGTCTTTAGGTAGAACACATACCTGGTGATATCCGGACCTCAAATCAGTATTTGAGAATACTCTATCTCCTTAAAGTTGATCGAACGAGTCATCTATCATCGGAAAGGTATATTGGTTTTTAATAGTCAGCTGGTTTTGTTTCTGATATTCCACAAATAGCTTAAGGGTACCATATTTCTTTTTCTCTAGAAGGACCAGTGAACCCCATGGAGAAGTACAGGTTCTGATGACCCCCTTCACCTCCAAATCTGTTAACATCCTCTTGATCTCCTACATCTCTATCATATATATCCTATAAGGATGAACATATACTGGTGTAGCCCCTATAACTAGGTTAATAGATAACTCCACCTCAATAGAAGGAGGTAAACTAGAAAATTAGTTTAGAAAGATGCATCTAAAGCACTAAACCACATTAGGTAATTATGCCTGACTAACTCCCGGATCATACAGAAAGAAAATAGTGATCAAGATTTCCATTACACCCATCCCATGATGCCCGAGTCCATCTCAGCATGCATTTACATCCCATTCACCCTTGTGAGTTAACACTTCACAACTTGGGGATGTAAAAGTCACCCTTCGGTAATAGCAGCAAATGTACACACGCTAAGATATTATTCATTCTATCCTGGGAATGATGTCAAAACCATCCATCTCGAGGACCTAAACATTCCATACGAAGTGACACTATCCAACCTCAAGTGGAAACTCCATACACATGATAAAATCACCAATTGTAACTCCCAATGTTATATCTAGCATCATAGTGACCATATAAAGGAAAATCAAAAGCCTGATTCTTTTAACCATCCAGATAGAAATATAACTATGTGATGAAATTGTATTGAAAAGGGAAGATGCAATAGTTAACTCTACTAAAATCGTACCTCTCAATGTAAATGGTGTGGGATAATGATTCTTTTGGGTCTATTTTACAGAATAAGTTAGGCCAATACCATGTCCATGTTACACTACCTGGCCACCCATAGTTGTTTCACACTGCTGTCTCTGAAAACCTGGTGTATAGATACCACACAAGACCACCACATCCCTAACATAACCAGTATATACTACTCCATCTCTCAGCCTGACATGGAGCATAAGAGCCTACTCCTAAACCTGAGGTCTTAGCAGACTCCCTACGACACCCATCTAGAGGGATGGTCCTGAAAAACCATTGCATGTGCCGCAAACTACTGCACTCTTGGCACTCGTGTGGGTCAAAATTGCAAGGATTATTGATGTGGCCTCACATTACACAATGATGTAAATACACCAAGCATCCTAAACCCACAACCTGACCAGTACCCACAACATGTGAATCCTCTAAACGACGGTTTCTTCTAGAAGATGTAGACCCACTATGGTGAGAAACAGAACACCCTTGTTTTTTACCCTCAGCTTACCTTAAGTTTTTCTATACGATCAGTGGCTGATTCCATCTCAGTGGTTGAATTTAGTGAGAACAAGGTGACCTGATATTGGATAGCATGTCTGAGACCTTCCTCGAAGTACCTCACCCTCGATAGAACATCAGTAAGATACATTGATGAAAAACACTACAGCTATATAAAGTGTGTTGAATATTTCATAATTGTCACAATTCCCTACTCAAGATTCATGAACTCACTTTCCCAATCATCTCACAGAGTTGTGGTGTAAAAGTATTAGTATGATAGGTTCTGTAAATTAGTCCAACCCATATATCACAGCCTTTCATCCGAGTTCGAACCATTGAAATTGGGATTTATTTCCCCACATGGAATATAAGTCGTGATCTTGATCCTCTTATCCATAGGGGTCCCCAGTTTCTCAAAAATAAATAATTTAGTCTCATGCCACACCTCTGCAGCCTGTGGACTGAAATCCCCTTAAAATGTGGGAGGACTATGCTTCTAGAACATCTGTGCTAGCTCAGCCAAAGACATGATCAGTTTCTGTGCTCCCTAGAAGGACTTCATATAATGTAAGAATCCTTCCTCGAACTGAACCTTGACACCTATTTCCAAAACAACACCTCGTTCCTTAGCTGGAACTACATGGGGATCAACTGATAGCTTTTTGTCCACTATATCTGAAGTACAGTCATCTCCACCCTAGCGGCATACCCCTATAGTTCATCATGGTGGCATGTCTCTACAATTCCAAACACATGACTTAGAGAAGAGTGAAAACAAATCACATTGTTTAAAATCATAGGATAGACCAAAAAACTTCTAGAAACCAATTAAAACCCACAACATGTTTCAATGTCCATGACTGTATAAATAACAATCACCAAACAACTAGAAACTATACCTATTTCCCACTCAAAAGATGGGTATTTTTCACGTTTCTATCATTAGTTCTACTAACCATTTCTATTTCACATTTAATTATCTAGGAAATTCCATGAAGTTTTTACCATTTCTGAATCAATATGGTCCCATAACACCTCATGAATCCCAAACATGGTTTCCCTTAAAACCATACACATAAAAAGTTTAATTAGAAAATATATTTCATTGGTGCATAATTTTCCCAATTCATAAGGTCCCATAATACTTTTGAATTGAAATATGATGCCACTCCTCTATCCACTACACCAAAAGTATCACAACAGTAGGTACACCTTTCACAACAACTATCACAATAGCATGTAATAATTAATACATCCTAGATAGCATGGCTTGTGGATTCCAATGAGTTTCTGTATGATGCATGAGATGGAATACCATCATCTAATCATGTTGTAACTGAAATAGAACACACAGTTGCATCAATAGTGACATCATATATCATATGTGTCACCCAAAAGTGAAATCAAACTAATTGTAACCATCATAATCCAAAAAAAATCTATTTGAGGAAATTTGGATTTTTTATTTATGAAGGGTGGAAACTCTCAGGAACAATTTATTACAGAACTCAACTTCCTTCCAATATTGGTATAATGTAACAAAATAGTAAGTCAAAAAATAAAAGAAACTCTTATTATAGCACATTGTATTGTCTCGTACCCTGATGCCTCCCAAAATGGTGCTATGGACCCGATTTTTCTCCCGGACTCAAGCGCATCTCCACAAATATCATCAGCTACCAACAAGTATTAAGGGCCCATGTGAGTCAGTAGGGAGACTATACCCTTATTACAATAGTATCAGTGTAGAAGTAAAACATAATAAATAGAATAATTCATATAAATAGTAGTCAACTAAAAGTAGATAAGGAGAGATTACATGTCAATAACAAGGAAAGTATCATATAAAAAATGATGCAGATTATACATGTATCCAGAAGGCATAAAAATAAATGCATGGAAATACAATATATTATAAGTAACCCAAATGAATAGAATATCAAAAAGTGAAGGTAGAACATCAATATTTATTATTTTCCTAGGCTCCCCTACTCCAATTCCACAATCAACAACCTATAATAGGGCGCTTGGACCAATCAATACCTATAACAATATAGTCTATTTGGGTTCACTAAGAGTCCCAAATAGGGTGTGAGATAAAAATCCTTGTAGGAAACCACCCAATGTCTATGTAGTTCAAACAAAAACTCTATAAGTTTTAGAAAGTGTAAGGAAAATAGTAAAGAAATAGTGTATGCCCAGGGAATAATTCTATTGTGGTAAGTAAAACTAACAGCCTCTCAAGAAAACCTAGAAGAAGTGTCATATCCTAACAAAAGAATCTATAGACAATGTAAACAAAACACATGGAAATCACGTACATAAATCCATGTAAAGTAACCCACAATCACACTGTAATAATAAGTGTAGAATCCCATGAACTCACCTTATAGTGATGTGTAGACCACAAGGGATGGATCCAAGGATTCATGTACCAGGGAATATGTGCAATTAATCAAAACCATGAAGGGACAGATCCAAGGAACTCATCCAAGGCATTCACATTGTGTCCCATGGGTTTCTCAATGGAATCTCAGTTTTGGAACTGGTAGGATTTCTAGATGAATGTGTACCAACATGTCCTATGTGGGTCCATGTATGTGGGAATGATGGGGTACCAATGCCCGAGGAATCCCACTGAATCTATATCCATGGGAAGATTCAACCCAAGGGGTCCACATCCATATTCCATATCCATGGACAGTATTCCATTACATCTATCAATCCATTCATTCAAGATAAACAATTCAAACCCTGTGTGAGTATACCCACACACCCAACCAAATACAAGCCATGAGTATACCCACCCATGCATCACATTTATCAATCACCATTCATATGGGACTACACTTCCATATTAGCACTTTAAAATTCCATTAATCTATTCATATAGGTATACCTACCCATAAAATCCTTTTAAAAATAATATACAATTAATTATTAGCAAGACGTAGCAAGAACTCACTAATCAGGGTGGCAGTAGATATCCTCTGAAGATATTCAAACCCATTAATTCATTAAATGGATTCCTATAACTAGAAAAGAAGAAGCACATGCCCCTTAGGTGTTTTAAATAGGCATTAGCATGTTAATTATTTAAGGCTCACCCCATGGGTGTCCTCTTAACATGAAATGGGTTTCAACACTCTTAAATGAAACCTATGGGCATCCTCACTAGGTCCGACTAAGTCTACAACAAGTAGCTCACTAAAAAGTGGCGCCTCACTGAAATGTCAGATGGGAAGAAAAAAGGCCGAACACATGAAAATCACCATAAATGATGATGGTATGTATAGACCACCTACCAAAGTTCTATTGTAGAGATCTCATCCAATATCGTGTTCTGGTCCTTCCAAGTTTAGGATAGATCTGAAGAAAGGACGAAGAATGGTATATTAGAGCATATGATATGAAAATAAAATATCAGAATCATTTTTCTGAAAAAATAATAATGGATAAAAAGAAATGTATGAAATACTAATGCAGATCCAATGAGTCAATCCATGATCAAAATTGAGGTCATATGGTGAAGAACCTCAAATTTAAGCTTAGGTTCCTTTCAGGGATTTTTAAATCCCTCTATTCAGTCTGTTGAAACAAAAATAATTTTTTGGTTTAAAAAGTAAAATCCAATTTAATTATAGTTTTTCTAAAAATCCCACACAATAGGATCACACTGTTTAACCCACACGGTTTGACTTGCTGTAGGGTAACTATCTTCAAAAAATATACAATTTCCCATATATTACAAATGGTTATGCAACCACTACCCCATGGTTTATAAAACCATGTGGAATCTACTGCCTCCCATCACATGGTTATCTTTTTTTTTCAATCCATGCGTAAAGAATTCACTATGCCATTTAAATCCAAAAACATGGTTCCAGACTCCGAACAAGCCCTAGACACCTGCAAAACACACATGGTCACAAGTGGAACATATAAAACGTCATAAAAATAATATTACTAAAATGAAAAGTATATGTACCTAATAAGAAAACTCATGTTCTTAAATAAGTGGAGGAGAATGAGTGGATTAAAAAGTGGAGGATTAAAAATTAGTTTATATCCATCTGGATCAATATTTGAAAAATATGAGTCTCATATTTTTGGAAATAATTGTTTTTTCATTAATATCAACATTGTTCTCGGTGAACTGACTACCTAGTGGGGATCATTTGATGTCCAATGATTGGCCACATGTTAGAATGTGTGCCAAAAATAATTCATGTAATTCTTGAATAGCCATAAGCTAGATAGTGATGTCAATTTTACCAAAGAACATATGGTAAATCCCTAGTCTAGCTAATGGGATCCACCAACATTTTGGTGGATATTTTCTAGAAAACCCAAGGCTAATTCGTTCCACAAACATTCCACATTAAAAATGTGTTCTTTTTTCCACTTCATATTTACTACTAATAATCAAATATCATAGACAAGAAAATCAAAAAAAATAAACATTCGTAAAATTACACATCACATATAAAAAAATTATGATGTTTCTGTTCAGCCACTTTAATGACATCTAATCCATGAGTAGTAATTTTAATGGATATACTCAAATAACACTAGATGTTTAACACTAAATTATCCCTCTAAGTCAAAGGTATCCTATTGGATCAATAAAAGATTCCCAAGAATTAAATCTATTGTTATCTTCGTCCCACGATGAGTATTATCATTATGGTCTATGATCAACATCGAGCACTCCATTCATGATTTTATTTCTCTAGATTCACATCATCATACTAAATGACATGTATGTAATTGGTTCGGTACATCTCGATATTAGGAACATAAAATATTTATTTCATACATTAGTATCTATAAGAAATATAATAATTCTATAAAATATTACCCATCCATATTCTATCCTCAAAGGGTCTCATATTGTGAAACACTAGATTCATTTGATTCCTCAAGAATTGGCGTACTAACTTAGGATTCACACTCATAAAAACATGATCTACTATAGATAACTCTGATGGACTAATCATATGGTTTTCACAGGACATATATTTTATTTTATTTTATTCATCAACCTCTTATTAATTAATATCAATATCATAGAGGTAATCTATACTATACTGGTACCCAAAAATATTACCACACATGCCTTATACCAATAGAGTGTTGAACAGATTGGAATACCATAAATATTCTCATAAACTATCATCCAAATCAAATTATGATAGCTATTTCTATATAAAAACTCAACAAAATAAAGATGATCATCCTCGTATCTTCCAAATTCTAGGGAATAATCACAAATAATATTCTCTAATTTGGGAATCACTTGTGTGGACTATAAGTCTATCTAGAGATGGTATATATTGATTAATATTAAATGAGTACCTAAGTAATTTTTCAATATCTAGAAATCCCATGTATTGAAACATGTATCTCAATTATATTTTCATCTTTTATGCATTGTAAATTAAAGCATTGAGAATCAAATATAGTGGAGTACCTCATTATCTCTATCCACACTAATTGTCACCAAATGTTAGGATAGATAATTTTTTCATTAAGATGCACCACACATATAGAGGAATAGATGTTTCTCATCATCACTTTCCTAATGGAAATAGATAATACAACAATCCCATGTACAGGGATCGTGTCATCAACGTCCAATGATCACTCAGATATCCTGTTATCTCTTAATTGATGCACCCACACAACCAAACACTCTCAGTCAGTACCTAGTTTGGAATTTCATCAGTCTAATGATGTTTATGTGACTAAATTCAAAGCATAGTACATATAACTGTTTTCCTTTTAATATTTAATCCTCCAAAAACACAATAATCACATTTGATTCCAATTTTCCACTGAAGTTAATTAATAAATCTCTTAATCTACATACATCATACGACTAAGATATTTAAAATGAAGTAAACCTTATAATTTTCATGAGCTATCTCAAATTAAAACACCTAACATCAACCAACACAAAACATATAACTCAATTTCATGCCCCTCGTTATGAAGATATAATGATGAAATATATGGTTTGTTGATATAAAAAATCTCTCACTTCAGAGGTAGTTTCACCAACACATCAATTGAGGACAATGGCTTCGGTATCTAACTCATGAGTAAGGTGTTTCCCCCAAAGGATTAGAGAATAATGTGACCCATAAGATAATATCTTTTCCTTTTAAATCAATACTACTCCCAAACCAATTCCTAATGCATCATCATATATAACATAACCAATCCATGTTTCCAGAAGTATAAGAACAGGAGGTACAACCATCTTCCTCTTAAATTTAAAAAATTCCTCTGCAAAATATTTTAACCAGTAATACATCACTCTATTCGCCATTGGTATTCATGGGCATAGATATATAGTGTAAGTTCTATAAAAAACATTGATAACTTATCACTATAACAAAAAATTAGATGATCTCAAAAAACATTTGGGGGGATTCCAAACACATCACCACCACCATATTTTCTTGGTGTATGTACATAAATTTATAAAAAACCACATACCCCCCATGGATTTTACATCATTAATCCAAATGTTACCCTTTGATAGCTTAGCATAATGATGATGTTACCAAACATACTTACTATCATCTCAAGATGTTTGGAATTATGGTCTAGTGTCGGTGAGTATATAAGGATATAATCAATGAGAAAAATAATGAAAGAGACCAGATGAGTTTAAATGATCATATTCTAGAGAAATAATAAAACCTTCAATGAATGTAACTTCCCAAATAGCATTTCCAATTACATATATACCCCATACCTACTACAAAATTCCATCTTCCAGATTTCTACCTCTCTAACCTAAAAGCTATGATAGAATGATTGTACATTAATCATAGATAACCACATGAATCCCCATAACTAATCGTAGTGAGCATTGATCCTAGGTAAATGATATATGTTCACCACCATCACTGGATTCAACTATCAATAATATACACATATTTGAAGACAACCAACCAACTTCTTAAAGAAAAACAGTGGTTGGCCCCATAGTGATATACGTTGCTTGATAAATCTCATTTTCAATCATTCAAAGAGGTACACATTGATCACCTTTAACTTGATTGTTCCCACAGGGTATTGGAATATCAAATTGGGTTGCACATAAATAAAGTTCATTATAATATATTAAACGCCTCTAATAGTGGAAATCCATTTGAGGTAATGAGGAAATAAATATTTATAGATATATGTAATTGGATTAAATGGTGAGTGGGTTACCACTGATCCCCTAGAAAAAATCCATTCGTTATTTGTTTTTTAGGATTATTCCAAACAAACTCATCTAATAACCTACTATACCTACTCCCATTTCTTTTTATTTTTTAATCACATACAAATATACCTTTAGTGAAGTGATCTATAACCACCTATAATAGAAATGGATGTGAACATAATAGAATTTTGACCATTCTTGGTTAAGAATAGCATCAAAGATCATCATCTATAGAATTATAATGTTCCATATATATTCATGGATAAAAAGAACTATAGAAAACTATATGAATCCTTAGAAATGGCCAATGATGAAAGTGGTTCAATGGTATATCATGGGACAGTGACTCATATGATATCATGATTGGTAATTCATGTCCTATAACAACCGTTGTTGGTAAAAAGGAATGAGAATCAATATTATCAAACATGATTTTAGATAATATAGGGTTACTCCAAACCATGAATCTAATAGTATAATTTTCCTTGTCTCCATATTATAGAGACCAATCCACTATATAGACATGGTCTTACTCACCTAAAATACCATGTCAGGGAGATTAACGGCTAGTCTGAGTCATCAACATCATAGCATATCACTGAGGAACCCTACAGGTTCCATAGGATATAGATTATGCCTTTATTATACCCCTCAATAACCTCACCCACACATACTTGGGGAAAAACTATTGGATATTCCTCGTCCTGCCCCAATAATTGTGCATGTTCTACGGTGGTTTAAATAACATACAATAATGCCTGACCTTTCAAAAATTGAAGCAAAATGGTACTCTAATTAGGGGGTGATAAAGCCTTACTCCACTCTAATGGTATACCTCCACTCTATAGAATGTCCCCAATATTTGTCTTCCTAAGACCAGAGGAGACAGTCACTATAGCCATAGGATGTCTAATCGCCTAAATATTGAAAGTTGTAAGTAATAAAACTATTCAATCTTCTAATATAAACTCTTTGATACTCAAGGCCTTGGACAAAACTATAGGTGTCTCATATGGTTGAAACAAAAAGTTTATAATTTTATATTGGGATAACATCAGATCCCAATGTTCCAGAATTTTTTTGATATTATTTAATCTGTGAGAGGTGAAAATTGAATTATTTCAAATAAATGAGTAGAATATGATGATATAATAAAGGACCCCTACCACGGCTCTATAAACACCTGTTCTAAATCAAGGAAAATCATGTTGTGAACAATTCCTGAAAGAAAAGGTTCTCTAATGTCTCCCATGTGACACCCTAATTCCATCCATCCACTCCCATCCAATTCCACCACCTCCTAGTTGGTACAATCATCAACAATGATTCCATGTTTTCCCTCTAGTACATAGGTTCTCCAACAAGGTAGATGAAACCTTAGATATTGTCTATCAAGTCTTTTGAATCCTGTGGCCCACAAATGATCTGAATGAAAAGATGATTATAGAGAAGGAAGTATCTTTCAAGGTTAAACATGGACCTCAATTCCCTCACTCCATTTATAAAACTACCAAATGGACACATGACAGAGGTTTTTCCACTACCTACACCCATGGAGTTGGTACATGAGTATTCTCTATAGTATTTTTCTTTATAGAAAATGATGGAATAGGAGAATACTACCCTATGGGTGTATCCCAACGCACATTAGCATTTGGTCCCATCTGTGTCCTTTAGGATTCCTTACTCTAAACCACAAAGTAAATAATTAGAAACTTAATTCATTAGGAAATAGTATATGAGATCAACCAAGAATAACTGAATATTCTACCCACAACTCATGTTATATAACTTGTATTACAAACTAATGTCATCCTCCTCCACATTAGTCATATTCCCATATATATATATGAAACATAACATAATCATCAGTTGAACATATAATTCCGACATATATGTAACATAATATAATGAAACATTGATAGAACACATTTCCAATGAATTCAATTATATCTTGAACAAATTGGATAGATCAAGGTATTAAATTATAAACTAATATGTATCATATAATAGGTATATATATAGCATGTGATCCTATATTCCTTGTCATGATGCATGAAGCTACTCAAATACCAAAAAATGGTAACAAATATACCTCCAATAGAATCGTAGAGATCCATTACACATGGGTTTCATAGGAACATGGAAACTCCCCTTCTTAAGTCTGACATAGCATATCTCCTTTCTAGAGGGTCCATAGATATTCAACAACAATAGAAGAAAACTATGTTTTAATAATAATTTTTAATTCCCCAATTTGAACCACTAAGTATATTTCATAGATCCTCTTGACCTCATGTCATTCCACTATATGTATGACCATGTCGATTTGCAACATGGGTTAATGTCTTTTATTGTGGCAGTGATACCATCGGTATCACACACTTACAATAATAATAATTTAATATAATATAAAAAAAAGAAAAACATGTGAAAACTAATGAACCACAATGTAATGACACATTTCCCGAAATTTATACCATTAATAAAATCATATGTTATCTTAGTTGAAATCCAAACCATGCTAATGTTAAAGAAGGAAGTAAAATAAAAAAATACAATTTGTACTCTAGATTACGCCCTCATACTACTCCCAACCACTAGATCATTGGCCCAAATTTCTTCCATGAGACATATTTCATTGAAGGGGTCCATTAACATGATTTTGACATGAACGTTGTAATTCAGATATCAGAAATGAGTAACAAACCCTTATAGGAAACAATAAATACATCATTAACCAAATTTTCACATATATGTATTATGTATTACCTTTTCATAATAAATTTTTAATCAACCATAAATAGTCAACAACATATCACCCATGTTCTCAATAAGCTAGTGGGATCACTGTTCATAACATATTTGGCATTACACTTGAGATATGTTTAAGAATACATAAATGATAAAAAAAAACTAGAGGTAATTTCTAAGACTAATCACTTAGCATCCTCACGGTATTGAGTGGGAATGCTACTTGTTATCCATGGTCATTGAGTTTCAACACATCCCATGGTATCAAGGAATCATGTTTCATATGGTCCATATGGGCGTGATGCTCTTATATTTCATAGTGGTCTATCATCATCATCCTTTTATGTCATTTTCACTCCCCCTCTAAGGGGTAATCCTGTAATGATGGTCACCTATCAGAAATAACAAGAGAACCGTCCAATGGCATGGTTATTAACAGAACAACATATAGCCTAACAAGACCATAATATCCTGAAGTCAAGAGATTGTAGTAGCATCATATAACATCTTATGGTCATTATAAATATTGGTTATGAGTTACTATGTTGATACATTTCGAAAAAAATATCATATATAAGTGTAACATATAAATGAACATGATAATAATTAATTATAAATCAAGTAAAACATGGTATTCCCACACAACAATGGCCAACATAATGAGATAATATAGGGAACTCGATTTTCTAAGTAACTTCATACTTCAATTATGATGATGAAGAACTCAAAATATCATCAAGGATTAAAGACAAAACATAACACACACCCATGGAAAATAGGCACACATATCAAGGATTTATGTACCCAGGCTATGATTCATCAATAAAGTGGTATATAATTGAATCTCAAAATAACTATTCCACAATAGGAAATTCTAGAAACACATACCTTCTCCATTAAATCAATAGAATCAAATTGGAGGTATGCCAATGTAATGTATACTTATTCAACATATTTGTTTTCAATAAATGTACTGATCATGAATTATTCATGCATTCTATAAGACTAACTGGGATATTCATTTAGATCAATTAAACATAATCAATCCATCAATGGAAAAGGGATTTATGTCTATAATTAAAGAAGGATAAGATATCAAGATTATCATTCTATGATAACTCACCTTGAAATATCCTCCGTTCTTAAGAAATATAGTGCATGTCAAGGCTATTATAATTGATACTTTTAACCCTAAAAAATAATACAATGTAACCATCACTATATTATGTATCCATAATCAATATTCCATCTTGAAGAAGGTTAATAAGGTGATTAATGAACTCTTACCCTTAAAACATTCATTTTTAATGGAATAACGTTATGAGATCAAGAAATAGTGGGAACTCAATAGATCCACCAATGCTCTCTGAAGTGAGTAAGGTCACATCATTGGATATTTTTGGAATTCACATATATGAAATAGGTCCATGAATATCACTCAAAGAGGATAAATGTTTTCAGATTTATCTTCATAAAACTCTCCAATTAATAATTCTCATGTCATTAAACTGATGGAGGGAGAAGTGAAGGAAAATGGTTGTCCCAAAATTAATGATAGGATGAAAAAATTAGAGTAATGGAAATCATTTTTTGAATTTGAAAATAACGACGGTAAGAAACTTATTTTATTATAATATCATGGGTTGAATTAATTACACCCACACAATGGGGAACTGACTACACATTATTCCTCAACGACGAGGTGATGGAACCATTATATATCATATGGATGAACACAAGTTAGCTAGTGTGGCTAAAATAATGAATGGGATTCTTCCCTAACCACTGACTATTTAATAGGGACTATCGTGGCCAACATACTCACTGGAACCCCATATGCAAGAAACTGTATTCCTTTATGATCTCAAAATTTATAGAGATGTCTCATTCTCATTTACTAGAACTCTTTTTCCATTTTTTGGTTATAAATTTGGTGGGTTTTGTTTCAAGGTTCTCTCTAGGGAAATTAGAGGCATTTCAAATCCCATGGGGATGCTCACAATTAGTGAATAGTTTGGCAAAACTATGCAGTTTTCCCCTTGAAATTGTGTGCCTAATTTTTGTGAGATAAGAGTTGGTGCACAGTTAGAACACAGTTTTCCCAAAATAGTACAACCTCGGTACCCAATCCATGCACCATAAAATAGAGATATTTATCATAGTTATCTGATGGGTCTTCAAATGACATTCTACATAGGAATAATTATGCACACCCAAATATGAGGTAATTGGTTAATGTGGATAGTTTGGAAAACCATGCACCCCTTCCCAAGAATCCATGCAAGAAGGTTTTTAATTAAATAGAAATTTATAAAAAAATCCCAAACCAATGTTATTAACCCAAAATAAACTCACCTTAATAATAAAATAATTTATCCAAATTTTAAAGCATCGGAGATGGTTCTAAAGAACATTTAATTCCATTAATGATGAATAAGTGACCTAATCATACTATAATATTCTCGGTAATATTTTTTCCTCCCCAATTGGTTATCTTTCTCTCTCCCTTATCTATTTCCCAGTGAAGAGGGATATGTTTTACTATATTAGTGATGGATTAAATCTAGTTCTTACTAGATATAAAATTGTATGATCATGATCTTATTTTTTCCAGGATCTTCCTTATAATTGTGATCTTGATCGATCTTCTTTAATCTAGGGACTTTCGTTTAACAATTTTTCATTAATAAAATTGAGTTATATTGTATTATTATCAATTCACATAGTCTTGATTATAATTATGTGTATGTTTTTGTAAAATTCCAATTTTTTCTTCCAAAATTTCATCTTCAATTTGATTAATTAATTTTTCATCAAATTTATTAATAGATTGTGGAATTTATGTAAATAATGGGACTATGGATGTTTTTTATTAATATGATTGTTAAATTGGTCGAATTTTGTATATATGGAATTAGTTAATTAATGGGATTATGGAATTATAAAAATGTGAATTAATGGGTTTGTTGGCCTATCATTGATGGGTTAATGGATTATGAATAAATATTGATAAATGGTTGAATACTAAATTGTTCATATTATTCATTATTATTTAAATGAAGAACCGTGGTTTTTGTAATAAATTTAATGGTGAACCATGATGATTTTGTTTTATTATAAGGATAATGATGATTAAACATGATGAATATGAGGTATATTATTTATATGAGTGATTGATAACTTGTTTAGGACATTGATGGATACTCTGAATACCAATATTTGATAGTGAGTGTGGGGAAAGAAATGATTCCCCCAATAACAAGATAAACATGATGTGTGGGACCCAAACAGATGCTCCAAATACACACAGGGTTCTAAACGGGATGCTCTAGGACCATTATATTGGAATTGTAATGGTCTTCCATGTAGGCATGTTATTAAAGAAAATTTAAATTAATAATGAAATATCATGATATAATGAATTTGGATTACCAAATAGGTATGGTTCAGACTCCAAATATAGATGAAACATATATTGTTGTTTTCAGAGTCATTGTGAACAAGGGAAATTTATGTGGTTAATTAATGAATAATTAAATGGGATAACTATTTAATTTATTTATTGTAAATTAATCATTAGACAACTATTTAAACATGTATATATTTCATATTGTTTAATAAGCAGTTTGTCATGGAAAATTGAGTTTTGTTGACCCCTTACTCAGGATGCATGATCGGTACCTGAATAGAATTCATCTTTATTTAACAATACATGGTAAAGGTCCTTGGGTTAAATGTATAAGTTGGGATAAGTAATTAATGGGAGAAATGGACATGATTTCATGACCAGATTTAGAGTTCTCACTCTCTTTATTTAGGGTTTTAATTTTACACAAGACACTTATACATCATTTAATACATAGTAGTTATTTTTGGATAATGCATTTTATTTTTGGTGTTGACATTTGATGTTGGTATTGATTTTTGGGATATTAAATCTAGATATTTTATATTCACATTTAACTATGGTTTATTTATTTTATCTATTATGATGCTTTTATAATGAAGTTATAATCTATGTAAAGTATATAAATCATACCTTCACTGCTATTCGGTAAACTCTGAAGTACGTGGAGGCCCCCATGAGGTCATGTGTCCAAATATCTTGGGTTACCGGCAAGTGGAACCTGGGTCAGGATGTTAAACTTCAACGAGTTAGTCGATGGCTATTTAGTTGCCACCGAACGTTCAATCCATTCCTCAAGTATTCTAACATCACAAAAATAATTAGACAATTGAAACAAACCTATATCACCTCCACATCAAAGAAACAAATTAAAATCAAAAGGGACTATTGAAAACTAAAACATCCCACAGATCCAAAAAAGTGTTGGTATTACACATGATCCTATGAGCATTTAAAATGGTATCATGCCCCAATATTCCCTCTGGTTACATCTACATTTTCTTTATTAGTTTTTTTTATTTAAATAATATGAAGTGCGTATAGAATCAGTCATAAAAAATCCTAAAATGGGAGATTCTATTTATATTTTAATTACTATACATGTATAGGTTTCAACTAGGACATTGAAAATTATAAATAAATAAGAGAAAATCAAGATGAAGAAATACTCTAAAGTAAATGGAAATATTAAACTATATAAAGGTACTCATAGTGGTAACTCTTTTCTTAATTCATTTTAAAATGATGCCTATGATGATTTTTTTCCTATATGTGATAATGATGAAGATATTAAATACAGTGATGATTTCTCTTTTGTGTGGTTAGTAAAAATTTAATAAAGATCCTACTCAGTTATTAACGTACTAATTTTCTTGTATCTAGGACAAAACTAATAAAGAAACATATAAAATGATCTATTGTAATATTATGTAAAATTATAGTATTATAGATGAAAAATTTAAACTCTCTCATCAATGAAATGAAATCCAAGGATTAATCCTTATAAATTTATGGATATAATTTTTATATGGTTTATGATACTTTTTAAATGAAGTATTATAGAAAAATAAATTGTTATACGTGATTTAAAAGAGTATATTTAGGCACTATAAGAATATCATAATGTTATATTTAGTGTTAAGGATGTCTTGATGGATTTCAAATTCTGAACCATTTTGTACCATGATATATATACATATATATATACAGGGATAAAACATCATAAAGATTAAATTTTGAATCTAAAGAATGAATGGGATGATATGTTGAGTTAATTATGGATTATAAAAGTTTTATCAACATGAAGAGTCTTGATGATTATGTGAAATTAAAACTACATGAATCACCAATTTCTAAAACATACCAAATAATAGTGATGATATTTGTTTCAACATGTATTTATAATTTTTATTCTACTTCAAATAAACTCATATTAGTGTAAATAAGAGCTTGATAGCTTTTATACATCATATACTATAGATAAATAGATAAATATATCCCATTCCCTAGATAATATTTTATGTATATTTTAATAGCCTGTGTAGGATTAAATTTTAAAAATAAGAAATAGGTAAATATATAGAAAACCCCAAAAAATTATTTCAAAAGTGGATATAATCATGATTAATAATATAAAGTCCCCAAACTTTTCCAAGATAAATGATTAAACTATCCAAAAAAATAACTTGTTTCAATCTGGTCAGACTATATCAAAAATGAAAATAAAGAGATTTACTAGTCAATATCATTGAATCTATAGGTTTAAGTGTATTTTTATTGAATGTTCATATTACAAGTAAACAAATGTGAATTCTATATAAAATGAATTTAGGGGTAACCAATACAAAATTAAATTATAATTTTCTATTAAAATGTAGAATGAACTAAAAGATAAAGGTCTTCTTATGAAGATCATATTATAATTTCTAGAAAATGTATTTGAGAACATCAAAAATGGTGTTTATAGTGATGAACACTGGTGGATTGCACTAAAAATGTATAATATATATACTACATTCTATAGACGACTGTAATAAAAAATTATTTAGACAATAAAATGATAAAAGGCTTCCATATCAATATAAATTAAAAAAAAAATTTGAATAATGTGAACTAAATATGAAAATTCTATAGGATATCAAACCAAAAATTAAGAGATGCTACTATTATTATAGAAATGAGATACTAGGGATCATTTCAGATAGGTTGTAGAAATAAAATTTCTAAGAGTAGTTTTTAAGGAAATAAAAGAATCCATCCAAGAAAGTGGAGGTAGTAACTGTTTGTGGTAACACATACATGTTGATGAATTCATATTTCATGAGATGTTTCTGAAGAAGGGTAATTTTTATGTTATTTGAGTGTTCTATGGAACATTAAAATTTTTATGTAAATCAAATTACAAATTCATGGCATGGATCCCTAGACAACGGGGTTCATTTAAAAATAGGGATTGAATCATTGACTATATGCATAATGACTACTACTACTACTAAAGGGGGTCATCACATAGATAGAAGGTTTCCTATATATAAAAATAATATCCAATGATTCATTAATCATAGTTAAAATTGTTTAATATTATAGAGAAAAATAAAACAAATGAATGTTTTTTTCACTCTATTGTAAAAAAACTCATTGTCAATGTGAAAAAATCATGAGAGGAAAATAAATGTATATTTCCTAAAATGGTCAAAAACTAGAATTTCAGGAATGAATAAAATAAAATTATTTCAAAAAATTTGTTATTTATACAAAGGATTTTCAGGGATAAGATCCATGTCTTGATCATTTATCTCTTAATAAGGAGGTGAGGTAGACTCCTCTCATTCCCACACATTTTCAAATGGACACTATTGTATAGGTAATTGAAGGTGAAGTATGAAAAAATAGAAAAATATTAAATTTTTAAAATTAAAAAATGAAATGATACACCATTAAATATTCCAATTATTACCCAGTTGTATACTTATAAAAATCAACTATAACACCAAAATTAGAATTATAGTTACAATTTAAATTTTTATTAGATGATTCTTATTTTTTACTATAAAAAATATAATAAATAATAATTAAATATTTGTTGCATCCATCGATGATATGCTCTCAAAACGATGAATCTTCTATAGTATTCCGATTTTTTGTTAAATCTATACATGTTTATTGAAAATATAAGATATGATTTTTTAGGTATGTCGGTCACATTACCATAAATGTTTTTTCTAATGATAGACATGGTAACTAAGGGGGAGTTAATGTTATACATAATCGGTAGAATTTTTATCGTTCACTTAAAATTTATTTATGTGTTTCTTAATGTTAGATAATATTCATAAAAGTTCGTGATAATATTATTTGTGTCCCTAATAATAGAAATAAATGTGGTTATTACATTTTAGATTTTATATGGAAAACATTATATTTATTAACATTCACTCTTTTCCCTTCACATAATATATATCACATAAATATAGATTTTCTTATTAATTCCATATTGAGTAGTAAAAATTGGTTCCACCATTATCCAATGATTAATTTACTAATTTTCTCAATGATGGGGAGAAGAGACAAAATGGGAAATGATTAAGTTTGAAATGAATGATGTTAGAGAGATATGTAAAATTTTCCATTTGATAATGACCACTGTATTTGTTACCAATATGGGTGATATGAAATACTTCTTTGGGAATAATAATCATTTATTTCAGTGAGGAAAATATCTTAAAGGATAATAAACACTAATTTTATCTTGAATTGTATTTTTTATTGAAAATTAATATGAAGGGGGATAAAGAAGACAATTTCATTAATGAACATGGTGTCCTATTTCATTTTATGTTTTTGGATATAGTTGAATGAAGGAAATTAAATGAGCTTTATACCTTGGTGAAAAAGAAATATACCAATTTTTGTTAGTGAAAAGACTCTAATAAACATTAAAATGAAGATCAAATGTTATAATGGAAAATATTTGTTTTGAGCTAATTATTTTTGAGATTTCTATATATATGGTGATTTTTAAGCATGTTTTTATAGAATCATGAAAAGATATGAAATAATGAGGGATTCACTATCATCACTATTTTATACAATATTGAGGAAAATTTGATGATTATTTATCTACTATGAATGGAATCCTAAAAAATTCTGATAGATTAAAGTATAAACTATACATAATAGTTTTGAGTAGTTTCAGGAGAAAATATCTTATTGAAATTTTTTAATAACAATTATTAAATAATTTAAATATAAATGGAATTTGGATGAATCATTCAATGGCCATTGATAATTGACACTTATGTATTTCGTCTCATAGAAGAATCTGAATGTTGAATTAATTTTCATAATTAATTCTTGAATCAATAAGGTTTATGGTGATATGATAAATTCAGTAATTACAAATTGAAAGACTTATATAATAAATTTAATTATATTTTCAAATTTTCTCATATTATCAGATGTTTTCTGAAGTGTCTGAAGTTGATTTGTAGTATTTAAGAATAACTTTAGATATATTCAAGAATGTATAAAACGATTTGAGGAAGTAAGAGTGTGATTTATGAATTATGGATATTAAGGTGATTGATATATAACTAAGTATTGAATATGTAAGATGGATTGGTGATATGTACAGTATAAATATTAACCAAAGAATAAATTTTAAAAAGGTAGCTAATATGTTTGATTAATAGTTATTTTTTAAGAATTTCACCTTTTTATATGAGGTATAAAATGGATATGAATGGGATTCATATGAACTTGGGTGAAAACTTCCAATGTCCCCATGACTATGGAAATAAATATTGTAAATTGATGAATACACCCCCTATATTAATAAGATGTGAATGATCTTAAGAATGGACCATTCTAGAATACTACCAATGTATATATATGATATAATGGAGATCTAAATCATATAATTGGAAATTTAAGGGGATATGTCATATGTTTATTGAATACATAATAAGATATACCATGAAAAATTAAAAATGTAGCAATGTATTTAATCTTATGTATGAGATGTAATATGTTTTATGAAGTGTTATTAAGTTTTTATCAAAAGGGATATATCTTATATAATACTTTATATGATTCATTACTAAAATGTGATATTTAATATTTGATAAATCATACCTAATCCCCAAAAAAAATCAATTTCGGAAAATTAAAATATATCAAGAATATTTTTTTGGGAAATTAAATCTATCGATGCTGAAAGTATAATTTAGTGCATTAAATTCCATGAACTGAATTATGATTGAAGTCTTATTATAAGGAAATATATCTTCATGGTTGATGAGTATAAGTTCAAGATAAGATTATATCAATTAATCAAGATGATACCTACTCGTATCTCCAAATCAGTCATAACAAAATTAAGTGAGCCATTCAATATTATTTTTTTATTTAATTCTAATATAATTGTATATATTTCTAAATTGAGTTTTTTTATCTATGGATTATTTGTCAATATATTTTGATAATAAATATCTCATTATTACTGGAATATTTAAATAGATATTTATTCGATTGGGATAAAATGATAATTAACAAGAAGGATTATCTAAATAATGCATCGATAATGAGTAGTAATCAGAAATAGAATCTTTAGTAACTATGAAATTACACCTACATGATGAAATAGATTAAAAATAGATAGATGATCACTGAACCATGATTATAAAAGAAATTATATATTGATTTTCTTGAAAATATATTTTGTGACTGAAGAAAATAATAAATATAAATAAATTAATATAATTTACTCTTATTGTTTTGAAGTGATTATAAAAATGGATAATGATATATAGAGGAAAAAGTTATTTTATCTAGCAAGAATAAAAACCTGATGAAATATAAATAACTGAGCTTGTGTGTTGAAGAGGGTTGAAAATAGGTAGGAGATTTTGATAGATAGAATAGATCTTGTGATGCCCAATGTTGTAGAAGTTTTAGATATAATGAAAAAGAGAATGCAAATTTTAGGGAATGGTTGACACTACTACTACTTTTCTTGATCCATGTGACAAATAAGATGAATCATTTTTTGAATCATCGAGCATTTTAGATTATAGTAGGCTAAGGGGGTGAGGAAAGACAATGATAATATTTACTACAAGATATAAATGATTATGTATTAATAGAGACTTATTTATATTCCACTTAATTGATCATCTAATGGAATCTAAAGACTCTGTTGAAGAAGGGGATAATATCATGTTGATGCAGTGAAATCTTGGAAATATTGGAGATCTATTTCAAGTAAGGGGAATTTTAATTTATGTTGAGAGAGAAACTAATATAGAATATAGTATAATTTTAATTGGATATTGTATAGTATAATGGGATAATGTGTATGTGTGGGATGAACCCTGGGTTTATAGTAATCTCTAGCCTATTATAACCAATTTTGTTTATATTGGAGAATCTATGATATTGTGTTATTTATGAGTCCCATCAATGATTAGGTTCATTGTGATGGGGATATCCTTATAGAGCACCATATTATACACTTTACAGTATATTATATATTAAATGTATCAGTTGTATGTTTCATAAAATATAAACAAATTAATTTATATATTAATAAGTAATATAGACATAAACACTTATGATGTTAAAATATTTTAATAAAATTTTGGATTTTGAAAAATATAGTATTATCTAATTAACTCATAATCTACTTATCAGGTGACAAAAATTGATATAAGGGGAATAACTCCTTAAAATATTAAATTTACCTTCTTATCATATATCTGTGTCATATATAAACGTAATTTTATTAGAAAATATAGAATAAGGTGTAGTATATATAAATCACATTCACAATATAATATTGATAATGTAATTTTATTAACCAAATAAATGTAATACATATGATGGATTAATAATTTCAAAAAAATTTATAACATATATAATTAGAGGTGAACAACATTTCTATAATTATAAATTTTAAATTATCATGGCGTGCATGGAATATAATAAATGAACAAAATTATATAAAAAGAAAATATAGGGTTATTAAAAATATAGGAATTTTGTGAATGATAAATAATTTACATTGAAGAAAATCTAATTGAATAATGAATGAATGGAATTAGAGGAATTTATTGGAAGTATATGGATTATAAGACTATTGGAATGCTGAAAAAACTATTAAAATAGTTACCTAACCATATGGATTTTTACTTCAATATTATAATAGTTTTCAGAAACTATGTAATATATACCAATAGAAAAATAAGTAAATATTCATATAAATTAATATTAAAATTTCGCACCGCTAAAAAAATATAAATATATCGCTCTAATAATGTGAGTTTTTACATATCTTGTAAACCCATATTTTTTATAGTATAATATTGATATTATAATTATGTAATTTTTACCATAATTAATATAAAATTTATTACAAGACTTTCAAGCGAAATTTTGAAATTCTAGAAGATTTTTTTTAGTATATTTCTGAAAAAAATGAAATTTGGGATGAAAAATGAAAATATATTTTCTCAGTGACGGACGTTTTATGACAATATATTAATATAATAATGATATAATGACTTCTATAGTGGAAAAATAAAATTGTTTAATATTAAAAATATTATATTTTAAATAAAAAAATTAATATTCCAGATATAAAAAGTAATTTCCAAAGTCTTTTACAAATATTTCATCGAAATCAATTTTTCTTTCTTATTTTATTATCTTGTATTAATAATTACATTTAGTTGTGGAAATATATAAAAAATATGAAAATATATATTTTATACCACAGTATTCTTTGAATAAAATAATACCCACAATTTCTAGTATTGGTCTAGATATAATATTTTATTCATTATTTTAACCGAAAATATCCATACCTTCTATGTATAAATACTTCCTCTCACCATTGTGAGAATATAATTTTAAAACTTATCTCATTGAATTTTTTTTATCAAATCCTAGCCAATTAAAACTTATTCAAGTAATTGAAATATTCTAACATAACCCAGATCCTCACCGTCATGTAATAAATCCCTTAGAAAAGGATTAATATTATAAGAAGAGATTGAATAGTTTATAGGGATATAATTTTTTTAATTTTCTATTGTCCTATTATCATTTATACTTTATCCTCCAATATCAATAGACGTTATCACCCTAACCAATACATGCTAGTTTTCTACAATAATTATAACCACTTAGTACATTTTTTAATATAAATTTATGATATATTAGGATTAGAGGATCTTGTAAGAAGTTATAAGGAGAAGAAAAGGAGAACATGTAATTAGAAAAGCATTGACTCACCAAAAAAATTTTACATTATGCGTGGTAATACTGGGTGGGATGTCATTACACCATCAGGTCCACCATGTAACCAATAAAACTATATTTTTTAAAAAAATGGGAAATTATATTGTTTAAAAAACAATTTACTCCCATAAAAACTATTTTCTAAAGATTTCATATTATTCAAGACATGGGTAGAACCTTCATATATTGCATTCCTCACTATTTCACTATATGAAAACCCATCATGGATCTTGTTTTATATTTCAGGCTAAAGTCTATAAAATCTCATCAGGGACTGGGTATTATTACAGAATGTATATATTGTTTTTTTATTTATTAATTGGAGAAAACCTATTACTTTATTCTCATAATTTAATTCTTATAAGATTCATAAAATCCTTCAGTGTTTTCTTTGGATTCCTTCTCCATTGGTTAATCCTACGAAAAATATTAGAATTACCATAATTTTTATTAATTTTTTCTAAATAATTTTTTTGTTCTGATCAAACCCAAATCCTCCATTATGTTATTTTTCATTGAATAATCTACTTAAGGAATAATATATCTATATTTTACATGAGGTTATTGATGAATAAATATATTACAAGTCACCACTCCTCCACCATATATATTTTTATTGTTTCTACCCCATTTGTATGAGAATAAGTGAATAATAATAAAATGAAATGTTTTATATTTTTAATTATTTACTATGATTTGTTCTTAATAGTGAAGAAGTTTGTTTCAAAGTAAAATTTAGAATTTTTAAAAAAATGTAGATATTTTTTCCTCCTATGAGATATTTTATTCGAACGAAAAATAATATTGGTATTTTCCAAACATTTATGTATTTTTAATGAGGAATATTTCTTTGGAATTTTTTATATTTTCATAAATCCCTCTTGTTTATAAATAAAATAAAAAATCTATTTTGAATCATTATTACAAATGATTTTGTCGTAAAATAAATTTTATGATTAAAAGGGGAATTTTTCGAAAACTGTTTTTGGGTTAAGCATGATTTTATGAAAATTAATTTTTACCACCATTTGGAATTGTATCATTAAAAATTATTCCAATATATGTAATCATCATATTTTAATATTTTAATAATTACTATTACTTTTTTATTGATAAAAAATTATGTTACTAAGGTAAAGTGATACATCACATTAAAGGCTTGAATGGTTAAAAGGGGTTATATTAAGAGATAAGGAAAATTGAATTAGATGAACTTATCTATATCAGATTGGATAGTAATATTCTCGAACAATATTTTATTATATTTTAAATTTATATAACTTGGATCAATATTCAATGAATATGACTTACCTTCATATATAAAGTAATTGATATTACAAAAATGTTACTCATCCCAATTATATAAGGATCCCAACAAACACCCTTCATTGACATACCAAAAATTTATAAAATCCTCTCTACTCTCCCATACTTATTTCTCTAAAAAGACTCTCATTTTTTATCCTTTGGTCCCCAAAAACCACCCAAATCAATTCAGAAAACAATGTGTTTTCCAAGAAGAGACGCAAATTCTTCTTTCTACATCAGGGTTTGATATCTATCTTTTCATTTATATTCTTCAGTAAAATATTAATAAAATTGATTTATCAATTAAATAATTTTAGCCAATTAATCATTAGTAAAATTTATATAATTACTATATAATAATGTGTTCTTATCCATTCAATCATTTTAGTGTGTTCTTGTTTTTATCTATTTTACAAACTATATTAAAAAATTTATAAATTTTATCTCATGAATAAATAATAAAACTCAAATACTGGTAAAAAATTAATAATGATGAATTTTTTTCGTAACTATATATTGGTAATCTTGATAATTATACTAACCTATAAGTTCAAATAGTTTGATAAAATAATACTCACTAATAATGATATTTCTAATGTGTTCTATATGAACCATCAATATATGTTCAATGAAATTGATAAGGGACATAAAAAATTTGTAATATACATATATTACCTTATTATTACCCTTATAGATATTATGAACCCCTGATCAAGAATGAAGGTGTGAAACCACAAAAACAATCCATATAAGTGAAAATGAATGGTTAACACATGAATAATAATTTCAATAATAAAAAATAATATTTGTGTAATAAGGAATCATAATTTAATTGTATAATGATAAATAACTATTAATAATCTTTTGATTAATATGAATAAAATTAGAAATTTTATATACATTGATGTTATAATGTGTTTGACTCAGAAAAAGTATAAGGTAAGGGTATCCTGGTCTCAATTTCACTTCTATGAGGCATGTTTCATTTTGAACAACATTTTTACTTTTATTTTCTTTTCTTCTTGTTATTCACACCATGACTTCATATTTTATATTTTTAATTTAATTCATCTGAATTACTATAGTAAATCAAGTTATATCATTCAATTTATTTTTATTTAAGTGCTATAGATGTTGAAAGGGTCCAATAACATAGTTTTCATTACTAGATACATATAATATGTTATCAACACAATTTATTTTATACAGTCAATAAAAATCCTATTTAAAATATTATATCTTTTTTATTTCATTAAATATGTTATTAAATATCCCATTTCAATTTATCTCCTTCAAAGTGTTTTTATTCAAATGTTACCAAACTCATAAGTGGTATTTACTCAATTTCACATTATTGTGACATGATTTATATCATTCACATATTTTCATTTTTATAGTGTTTATACTACCCATTTCTCATATAATATCATGAATAGATTTATACCCCTGGTATTTTAATTTTTAATATCATGTTCTTTCCTTGAATAGAGTTTTTATTTTAAAATCGGTAAATGGTGTTATTTTAAATCATTGGTCTAAATGTTTTGATGTATTTTAACCAAATGATTCTACTCCATGTCGATTTTTTAAATATTATTTTATGATTTCTATTCTCTATATTTTAATTATTTTTTATTTAAATTATCATATATTCTTAAATTTGTTTATAAAGTTTTAAAAATCAATATTTTTAACATATTCCCTGAGAGTTATCTTAGACATTTTTAATAAAGTTGAAAAAATAAATTTTTGTATCATTTTACAATTGATTATATTTTTTACCATTATATCTTTTATTCATTACTAATTTTTATTTTCATATTTACATTGTTTTTAAATGAAAACCTTATTCCCATTATTCTTTGAATTTTTAATTTTCTAAAATGTCTCCAAAAGGAAAGTTTATTTTCTATTATTTTTCAATGTTTTTTCCTATTATTTTTTTATGAATATTTTTCATATAACTCTAAATCCATTGTTCATTATAAAATTAAATTAGGAATTTTATTTAATTATACCATTCATATTCATAATATGGATGAATTATGATGATTTATTAAGAAATATTTCATGAAACCTGTTTGGATTCAATTATATAATATTGAAATAAAGGATTGATGAATTATTTCAAATTCCAATATAATACATACTTATGTTAAACCATTATTTGATAGATAGACCCCATATATCCATACAACAAATTTCATAGGTAATTATATATCTCAAGTGATTATTATTGGAAATGAGTTATGATATGCGATACATTATGTTAAATAGGCATTGATTCCTTATCCAATATGATTTTTGTGACATATAGTGATTCTTGATATTATATGTTAGGATGGTATTTGTATTTGAACATGACATATGATGTTCGTTAATGATTATGTTTTTCCAAATTTCAATGTTATGCAACCTAACTATTTTATGATCTAAATATTTCTATTATGTGATCATGTCTATTAATTCTATATCATGTTAAATACTAGATATTTTTATTTCATATGTTTGGTTCCTTACTTGTGGACAAATATTATGATTCCATATTCTTTTTAATTATATTTCTCTCCCATGATAATGTTTTCTACATGTTTATGATCTGATAATTGCTAACATGAAGAGAATATTTTCATTACTGAGAGATTGAACATACACATTTTTATGTTTCCATTTCAAATTGTTATGAAGAGGAGTATTTCTTATGTTTAAACTATTAAGGATTCATATATGGATAATTTTTAATTAGTTGATTATGTCCTATTACGAGATAATTATTTCATTTAATGTGAAAAAATTCAATTAGTTGAGAATGATATGGGTTACGTTAGTTATATTTTTTTCTTATTTACCTAGAACTCCAATCCTAAAATCTATTTTGAGTGTAAGTGAGTAAATATTGGTTATTTATATAATAATTATGAAATTTTATGTTTTGGTCATCTCAATTAGTATCAATGACACTTTTTAAAGAATTTGTTTGTACTTTTGGATTTGGATATACGAGTCTGCAGCATCTTAGTTGGTATCAGTGTACGGTTTAGATTACATTATAGATTAGAAGGTTTGTAGATATATAAATTTTACGGGTTTAGATAAAAATATGATTGTTAAATTTAATGTTGATAGAAAATTTTCTGTCATTGATACCCCTTTTGACAAATTATATAATTTTTTGTTGAGGAGATTAATAATATTATATGACATTATTATTGTGTTTTAGAAGGATATAGAAATAATGTGTAAGTAACACTTTGGTTTCTGTTTTATTTTATAATTATTAAAATGTTGCTATTGATTTTAGGAATATTATATGAGATGTATAGATAATATTGGGTGATAAAATGTGATTTTATGTCAATGTTATTTATTTTTTTTTGAAAAAAATAAATATATACTTCTGAGAATTAATGATTATGGTAATATCAAATGGATTAGGATTATTATTATTTATTTATAATGATTCAGTTGAATTTTGGGTTTCTATGCTCCTAGGATTTTGGGGGTCTAGAATATTGTATAAAAGATCATGTTTCATTTTGTTTAGTTTCTTTTTGGATAATATTTTTTTATTTTATGAGAAGAAAACATAGAGATATATGGGATGAACTAAATGTGTTATAATATGATTCTATAGTTGAACATAGTGTTTCTTTGGTTGAAAAAAAGGTATCAAATGATAATCAACTAAATATATATTATAATATCATTATATATTATAATCATAACACTTTTTGGAATTATTATTTAAATTAAAACATGATTAAAAATGATGCTTTGCGATTAAATTCCCTCAAATTACCATAATCGTATAAACAAATATGTAAATTTGGCTCAAATGGTTGAAAATAATGACAACATATATATGTGTCTACTACGAGGTAAAAGACTACTATTAACCATGATATTAATGTTGATAACTCATTAAACTGTATATTATGATTCTCCATTATATTAATAACCCCCTCATCTATTTTTAACACATCGAGAAATTAAAATTATGAGGATCGAATTTTCTTTACAAATGAAATGTAACACAATTATATTTTAGTATATAATTAAATATTCAGTTGAATTATGTGTATCAGATGAAATACTAAACTAAATGAACAAAATATAATTATTTTTAATTAATGATAAAAATAATTATATTTTGAAAATATAAGTGATAATGGTCATTAATAAAATTAAGATAGGAATAAAAACCCCATGTAAATAAAAATATAATAAAAATTATTTCTTATAAATCATATATTTTATTTCCTTACATATTACTAATGTTATTAATGAATTATTTCCTTCGTTTTAATGGAATTGAAATTAAAAAAAATTATCTGTGAAAACATAAATAATTAATGATATGTGATTAAATCCATTTAACCTTAATAATATTATTTTTTATGAATAGTTTCTAAAGGGTTGTGTAATTTTATTGGATAATTTGGATAGATTATTCTACTAAATTTTTTCAATTTAAAAATAAATATATTAACACTGGTTTTATTTTCATTTTATATTAGATAACATAAACAATATTTAATATATATAAAGTCAATTTCCATAAAAAAATATTTTTTTGTATTGTATGTGTAATGAAACAGACCTTCCTAATCCATTACGTTGTGAAAATATGGTGTTTGGGAGTTCTCAGTGGCTATCAGTGACTCATTATGATAAGTTTACCAAAATAGTCTAGTTTTTCTTTGGGTGATTCATTTTGAACTATCAGTGTCGGCAAAGTAATTTTTGATCTGTCAATGTTAACGATCCATCTTTGTATTGTCGGTGTTGGTAAGTAATTTTTGTAATGTCGATGTCAGAAATTCATTTTGAATAGTGGGTTTCGTAGATTCATTTTTGAACTATTGATTTCAGAGAGGCAATTTTGAACAGCTTTTCTCAGCGACTCGTATTTGTAATATAGTTGTTGGTGATTCATTTTTTTAATGTTGGTTTAGGCATGTCATTTTAAACTATCGGTGTCGGTGGGTCAGGGTGTCGGTCCAAGTGACTCAGGATTTCTGTTTCTGTGGGTTAGGGCATCGATGTCAGTGTGTCAAGGCAAGTTGGTGGCCTAATTCTAGTGACTCACCCATTGGAGACTCATTCCATTTTTCCTAGTTTTTGATGTTTCTACCCTCTTATATTTAATTTTATGTAAATCAAGTTTGAATCATTGTTTATTCATGTTTAAAGGCATTTCAAGTGATATTATTTTTATCATTAATATCATAATTTTTGTTGGACTTTTAAATAATAAAAATGTGTGACCTTGGCCACGATACTACTTTAATGACCTTAGGAATTGTTTCCTTCTATTGATATAGGATATGGATTTTTTTCTAAAATTCCAGGTCCTCTCTTCCATTTTTTCATGGTGTGTAGAGAAATTTTCTCCCCAAACGATTTTTGCACCTATGATATAGCCCCACCTAATCATTTTTCCTTGGAGTTTCAAACTACCCGTGAGAACCCATGATATTGGAATAGAGTATAAATTTGATCATATTTGTTCCAAATAGGGATTTTCCTTCTTCTCTCATTAATTGTGTATCTTGCGAGTTGGGTGTAGTAATGCTTAATGGGAGAGAATAACTAAATTAATTCATTAACAAGAGTAATAAATGAGGGTGGATTAGTTGATAAAAATATAACAGTACATGTTATGATAACGGGCACGTGATATAAGATGAATGAATGTTGACCGCTGTCTTATTTTGTTATCCTTATTTTCCATTATAAATTGTTGTGGTAGTAAGGTCGTCTAGAAATCATGTTCATCGATGGACTTTTGTTGAGAACTAGTTCTGTTCTTTTTCTTTCTATGGATACTCTATGAATAATTAAAAATATCAATCTATTTAATGACATACACCTGGTTAAATAAATGCATTCACATGGATCAACCATGTTATGTGATCTCCACTATGATTTAATTTGGAATTAAAGACCGCCCTTGCTAAATCATAATATGAATTAATTAATTGAGTGATTGTGTAATTTGTTTGGTTTGGTTTTTTTACTTTATGGTTGTCATGTGAAGTTGTTGTTGGTATCCTTTTGATGGGTATGATAGTGGATAGAGGGAATGACTTTGTGTTTGGGGAATGGAATGTATGTGCATCAGAGCTGCCGTTTGGTGGTGTTTTGATGTGGGATTTGATTATGGGGTGGTACAAGTTATGTAACAGAATCTTAGGTTGTGATATTGATTGATTTTGGAATTGATGAACTTATAGGTAGTGGTACTACCCTTTTTTTGTTTTTATTTAGGAATGTTGTGTAGTGGGTTACAATGTGTTTATGTGTTGTTTGTGCAGTGGGACTGCAGTTTCACTTTCTTCATGTGTTGATAGTGGTTGGGGATAGAGGTTTCTTGGGTAGTTCTATAATTAATTACATTGAAATCCTTAATAAATAATGACCAATGATTAAATGAAAAATAGGTTACATTTATTCATTGGTTTTGATTGTTGTGTGGTTATTCATATAGCGGTATCAGCAAATGTGGTTTTGTGTGGGCCGGTTGTTTGATTGAAACCCATAGGTTAGGGTGATTTCTTTTTTACCAATATGTGAGAATTTTATTTCCTTTTGATTCTCTATTTGCACCCCACCCTTTTTGAGCACTACATTCCAAACACCCTCATTTCAGGGGGGGTGTCTTTCCCAATATCCTAGTGGGACAATCGATATATGGTTACTGACGTTCTTCATTGCACCCCCTTCGAGGTTCATAATGCCCAACTATATCTAGGAAGGCTATAATGGCAAGAGTTTTACTGTTATCCCAATATCTTTCAGGCAGGTTGTGTTGTGGATGATGGGACCTGGTGTATGTGGGCCAGGTTTGTCTCCCAGGTGTCTTCAGGATGATGCCCAGTTGTTTTCGGGTGAGATATGTTGTTGTTGTGACCCAGGTGTTTGTAGGTGGGGTATGTGTGGTTTATGGACAGGATATGTGTGGGAAGATGTATAGTGGGGCTGCATTTGTGGATGGTAAGCGTCGTCAACATGTTATCTATTCGGAATGAAGAGTTAACTAGTGGGAAAAGTAGAGTGTGCTACCCAAATAATAAATGTGATTATATTATTACCTTACTTGACTTGCATTATTTGGTGAGAGTTCCTTGGTGACGTTGGGATGGTTAGTGTTTTTTCGGGGTATGTGAGATTGCTTTCTATTGTTTTCATATGGGATTTATTATACTTATCCCTCTTGTGCCAAGTGACATTAGTTCCCCTACTGAGTATATTGGTATGCTCACATTGCATTATAAAACTGTTATCAGGTTTCCAATAGGATGTTGAGGATAGTTCAAGACATTAATTGATTGGGAATTAGGATAGTTATTGTGCTTCATCTTAGTCTCTTTCTTTTGGTACATTCTTCGGTGATTTGGTTGTACTTTTTACACAATTTATGTTAAAATCATAAGTGGGTTTTATTTCAGTTTCCTTTATACAAATGTTTTGGTGTTGTTTGGGATTTTTACCATATTATATTCCATTCATGATTTATAAAAATGGTTAATGAGTTCCATTTGTGTGAGATTATATACCCTTGGTTCTATTCACCACTTAGAGGCCTATAAAAGGTGGTACTCCGGGGGAGATTATCTCTCCCTCATCCTGAAGAAGGAATTGTGCAGCACCATGTTTCCCCATCCCAAATCTTGAAGAAGATGGGTTATGATAGAATGGTATCAATGGAGATGGTTGAGGGAGAAGATGGATTTCAGAGATATTCATTTTGAGGATTTCATGGTATTGTAGGGAAACAATATTAGAAAATCATGGAGTGTGAAATATGACACGGGAGACCAGCTAGAACCCAATATTTTAGCCCCCCCATGATCCAATTTAAGGGCTCTGAGCCAACCGAGAAACCAAGTGAGGATGCACTGAATGTGGGGAAGAGATCCTAGAAAAGGAACATGCATCATAATCACTTTTGTTCTTATGTGTCTTGGGTTCTTTGGGAATTAAAAATAAATTTAATGTTAAAATTAATTTTAAAGGATAATTAACATACCACATGGGATTTGGAGTTCTTTGTTTACCCATTTAATCAATAGAACCCATACATCTCCCAAGTCTGGTAAAATAATTTATGCCCCAATAGTATGAAATAGATGACTAGTAAAGGGTTTATCAAGAGGAGGAAAATTACTTCTGGTAGAAGACCATTTGTGAATTCTAGCGGAAGACCCTGGGGAAGTATGAAGGTATCTTTTTAAACATAGAGACTTAGGGAATACTTGAGGAGCTAGAAATTACCTTTACCTTGATCTGTGCATTGAGTGAGTCCTACGTTTCTATGGATGTGAGCCATATTATGGGAGTAACACATTAGTGGTGGAGACTACCTAGAGGATAGAAAGGGGACCAATTTTTGGGGGGCTGACTTTGAGAAGGACTTTCAGGAAAAGTTTCATTCCTCAATGATGAACGTTGTGAAGTGACACGACCTTATCTCCCTCTGTCCGGGAGTTATTTCACATAGGGAACTGGGGATAAAGTTCATTTATCTGTTACACATTTCTCTAGACCTCTTTCCGAACATGGAATCTCAGGCGAGGCACTTGGAGGAGGCACTCTGACCTTCTCTTAAGAATGTAGTTACTCTCATCATCCTACCAACATACATATCAGTTGAGAAGATTTTTAAGGTAGTGGAATGGATATACTCATGAGGAGGCACGTTATGGGAGGGGAGCTAACTGATTTCATCAAATGGGAAGGCAATCAGTAGCTAGTCTCCGGCATGAGGCCCATCATGTTTTTGGCCCTCTTAGAGTTGGCCTCAGCAGTTCCCATTCTGGTCTCCAAGTCCTCGCCCTTTCACTATGGGCATGGGACTAAGGTTCGTTTTTTGTAGAGGTCATAGAAATTTTCAATTCCAATACCCAGTTCGAGTTCATTGCGGTGTAGGTGAGAAGGTTCATCACCCAAGTAAACAATAGTTTTCATAAACGCCTTTTTAGCAGTAGGGATAATAGGTGCCCTCTCCACTGATGTCAGATAGTGTAGGGGGAGGTTGTATCCCCAAAAACATTTTAGGGTATGTTTCTATTAAATACAATGTATTAATTAGATAGACTATATTTCTTGAATCATTAAGACATTATGGAAAAAAACATGGTTACATATTAAATATTGTCATAGCCTAGTAATTAAACTTAAATAATTCATCTCAGCAATTAGAATTTTCAAAATCTGACATACACGGTTGTGGTCAGGATGATATTTAGATTCTGAAAGAATTAACGTAATATTTGGTGAATAGTAACCTATCCTAATGAATAGTAACATACCCTTATGAATAGTAACATACCCATATGAGTAGTAATATATCTCTCATGAATGGTATCCATACAATTGAATGTATAAATAAATTTAGGCCCTTTTAAAAATGAAGATGAATATTTAAGTGTTTTTTCATTTCAATTAAAAATGATTTTAATTCAAAAAGAAATTTATCATATGTAGAAACTTATTTTTGAATATTGGGGATCATTTTTGGATTCTACTTGTCAAAAACATTTTAGGGTGGATTTTTGGGTTTTTTCCGAAATACTTGAATTTTTAGTGAATAGTAAAACACATTAATTTATCGTATAAATACATTATAAATTAAACTAAATATTCCTAGCATCATGAGTGACATAAGAACCCAAATATAGAACTCACATTCTCTTATTACTATTATAGTTCAAGGAATAATCACTATTTCTTATCATGAGAAGAGATAATAAATTAATTGTTATAATATTAAACAAATTCGCCTCCCCTCTACTATATAAACCACCCCTCACCCCCTCTTCCACCCACACCACTCAACTTCAATACTTGACTAAATTATTCTTAAATATCTCCCTATCCTCTTCCCCCTCATCAAATACCTTCTCGTCTTGCCAAAAGGCATAGAAAAAAGGCCTTAAATGAGATTCTCAAGGAGGAGTACTCACGAGGTGAACCTCTCTTACTTTTTCTTTCAATTTCATTTACAATGGTTCATTATTTTGTTCACTATTATCACCTCAACTCATCAAAATTAAATTATAACTACATTTACAAACAATTAATACATTTAAATTATTCTATTGGAATATTTCATCATCATATCTCTTTTTCCCTTCCTTTTATACTATAAATGAAAACATCATACGAGATGTGTTAATTTATCACACTCAAGGAAGACGAGTTTTCAATTTGACTTACTATCTTCAATACTAGTCATGAAGCTTTTTAAATTGATGAACCAAATCAAACTATATGTATTTTATCATGTTTAATGTTCTCTAATCCTTACACACTCATAATATGGAGTAATAATACAAAACAAGTTCATTGTTCACAAAACTACCAATCCAAATCCATGTGCTTATCATTAACTCAACGAAACAGTCATTCTAATAGTATGTAAACAGAATAATTATAAGATCATTTATATCTCTATAATGTAACTAATAATATATAATAATATTTATCTAATTCTAACCATATTTCAAATGAACATCCATTCATGAAGATAAGTAAACGGATCATGACAACCGAGAAAGAAAATGCTTCCAAAACAATAAAATTGAATCACTTAAAACCCATAAAAATGGTCATGAATGAACATAATAAGGATATACCATAACAATTACATTATTATGAGGTTAATTAATTATTAATTAATGAAGATAAATTTTATTAGGCTGGTTATTGAGAACAATCAAGTACACCTTCGGGCTTAAGGTAATGAATATCTTAACTTAATTTCCATTCATTGAGTTAAACATCAATGTCATGGGATTTTTATTTTCCAATAATATTTGTAAATGACCTAAGATTGTGTTATTCTTTATATCCACTATTATTTTGTGTCTTTATGTTTATAACACCTAATTATATCATTGATTTTTCCTCAATCTAATTATATGTTCCTGGTAATGGATTCTCTCACTCACTTTGTTCAAAGAATTCCCCTTATGTTGTGCCAATTGTTTTTAATTACAAATGATGGGATATGTTTTTAACCTCCCACATACTTCCATTATGATATATAAATAATGTTATACCCCATTACCTTCCATTAATTCCTCACAAAAAACACATGTTATCACATCGAAATGGTTGTAATGGGTTTTCTCATCTCACTTTCATTTCTGTGAAATTTCCAATGTTCGCCACTTATATTTTGAATGTGTATTATGTGTACATCCATTTTTAATATAAAATAATTATTCTATTTATATTCATGATATTAAATGATTCATTTGATGGTTACTATGTTTTGGTCACATGATTCAACTGATTACATTGTGGTAAGGGACATTGTCTCAACTTACATTTCATTGTGACTAACTTTTTATTGTGCAACTAGTAATCCTTATGTGGTGTACCCAATTCCCATATTAGATCTATTTTCATTTTAAATTAAATTTATATTAAATATCCATATTCTAATATCTTGGATATTTTTATTTTCTAAACTATATACCATTTTACATACAGTGTTTATTTGGACTGTTGTTTTATCTATGGAGAAATAATGATGAATCTGTAGCCTCTACTATATAAGGATACTGAAAAGGTATATTTATCTTGTTTTAAATCAATGTATGAAGAATTATTTGGACATGTAGTGGAGGGTGGGTCCTGTTATATCCCCTCGATGCATCCACAGGTCAAATGGGAAAAATCTTTTGGCGAAAAACCCTTCATGTTATATTCCAAAAATCTGACGGGTTTCTACCCACATACATGAATTGTTTCTATGGTATAATGGTACCATGTGCCAAATACATGAGGTCCAATAAATAAGATTTATTTTTATTCAGTTTTAGTTATTACTATCAATGATATTTTCACTATGAAAAGATCTAGGGATATAGTTTCATTCTCATTTATTAATGGCGTGAGTTTTTCATTTATTCACCATTCCATATTGATTATGCGTAGTGGATTATGATTCATTTATTATTTATTCATGCGTACACTATTTTTAACCATTACTAAGAATTTGTGCTCACATATTTCATTTTTTTAACTTCAATAGTTTATGAAGGGAAGATCATTTATTGAGTATTTCTGGATACAGTTTTTAGTTTTGTTATGTATTGTAATTTATTACCTTTACAAATGTAATTTGAGTTCATATATGCATATATTTTCATCAATATTACTAAAATTTTCGTTCCTTCAGTATTTAATTCTTTCTAACCATGCCAACGTATTTATTAATGCACCAAATATAGTTTATAGGGGTTGGGGTGTTACAGTTGGTATCAAATGAGTGTTTTTTGAAACCTAGGAAACTATATTAGAAAACATAGATTACGGAAAAAAACCCCCAAGGTATTATTTGAGGAAAAACATACATGAATCTCATGGTATTTTGGAATGGAATAGATTATGTGTATCTTTATAGAAAATACATCCAAGTCTAGATACAAATAGGTAGATGTGACTCATGCACATATGTACCTAAGAGTGAAAGCTCTGACAAGGTGTTTTGGGCTTGACTAGATGTATCATGGTACATGACAATGAGCCCTTGTGCACTCTTGGTTTTGAATCTCCCATGGAATATGATTAAGATAATCAAAATTTTATTTACAAGACTTTATGAAGGAGTTTAATTTAAATTTTTCCTCATAGAAACCTTGTTTATGACATTACCTACGCATATAATTTCAATCTATATTTAGTTATTTTTTATTTTATATCGATAAACTAATCTAGTGTAAGCCATTATTTAGAAATGGCGCCTAATGGAATAAGTGGAATCAATACTTATGGAGAATTTAGGGATTTCCCCAAAGAGAATTTCAACAAATTCAATGTTGTAGGTGATCAGATCATGACCATATTGGGACAACCTACTCAGGTTGTGATGAATAACAATGCTACACCTATGTTGGATCGTTTCATGCAGTAGAAGATCCCATATTCTAGTGCGACTACTGATCCAGTGGCAGCTGAGCAGTGGATCAAGTCCCTTGAAAACATATTCATGGAAATAATAGGCAATGATAATGAAAACGTAGTGTTGGCAGGGTATTTTCTCAAGGGTGACATTTATCAGTGGTGGTTCTTAATCTATAATACCACATAGGATAAAGAGATAGAAGATATGGAATGGAGGACATAAAAGGGAATATTCTTTGAAAAATATTCCCTTATTAGCAGAAAACTAAAATGAAGAGGAAATTCAGGGGCTTGAAGCAAAGAAGAAAAGCCAGTGTTGCACAGTATGATTCTACCTTCACAAAACTAGCCAGGTATACCATAGATTATGTATGTGACACAGAAGAGAAGATTGATCATTTATTTGATGGATTTAAGCCAGGTCGTCAAGGAAACTATCTTCACAAACATTTTCATCATATGATGAAATTGTATTAAGTGTCATTAATTCATAGAGGTAGTTTTTTAGATAAAATTTTCTCACAGGAAATCATGATAAGAAGCGGTACTCTGGTAACCATGGAAAATGTGAAGTTTCAAAAAAGAACAAAGTAATGAATCAATTCCCATTATGCGAGATATATGGAAATAATTATATCGAAAAATTCATGAATGGAAAGGGAGTTTTCTATATGTTTGGAAAAAAGGGTTATCAATCTAATGAATGAAAGGTGAAGAAACAATTCAATTGTATTTAATGATACAATTATAGAGAGTTGGGACACTATGAAAATGAGTGTCCTAAGTGCCAAGGAAACATGCATCAGAAAAGGACACGAGGTCAATGGAACGTTTCTGAAATTACAACTACAGATGTTGTAGTTCAGAATGATATGGTGGAAGGTAAATTAATTACTTCCTCAAATATAGCCATCACTTTATTTGATTCTGGATCATCACATTCATTTATATCTTACTATTTTCCATGAAAATTGGACACGTCGAAATTGATTTAATAAAGCTGTGGTCAGTAAAAACTCATAGGGGATGTATCATTTCAGGAATGGCATGTCGATTAGTCCCCCTCGGGACGCAGAAATGTGTTTTAGTTTCTAACTTTATCATCATACCAATGACTGAATTTGATAAAATTCATAGTATGAATTGGAAATCAAATTTTGATGAAAAGATTTTTTCCAGAAGATGCAATCTAAAATCTTATAAAATGATGTAGAATCACTTATTTTTAGAGAAGAAACCTCAAAATCTGATTCTTATCAAGATCCACCCCAATTATCCCTATTGAATGCAATTCTTATAGAGGAAGAGAACCCAATAACTATGGGGGAGGAAATAAATATTCAAATTGAATATGTATGGCTCGTGTGTCACAGCGCGTGCAAATTTTTATTTACCTACTAACTATTTTAGAAGGGGTGAGCATGGTTGAACCACATAGAGAATGAGATTAGACACTGGAAATGTCCTTTTGGAGGAATGTTCTAGTAGATGGGCTTTAATTGTGTGATTAACAACTATGTTCTAAAAACTAAATGACTATTTTAATAATGACTATTAAAATTAACTAAAACTATCTATGTGAACTAAGCTATGAATGAAATTGCCAGAGATGGAAGTGTCAGAGTCATGACCTCAGTTCAAATGCAAGCAATGTCAATTATTTAATTTCTACATTTGAATATTTATGTATTCAATTATCACTTATTCAAAATTTAATCAAAATATAATCTGGTCTTGTTATCTGATGATGGAGAGTATTATAATGTTTACACAAATTATCCTTCACTTCGTTCTCTGTCCTGATGAAAAATTTTTGCGTCATTATAGCACTGAATCACTTGGTGAAATACGATGACCAGTTTCTCACAAAGTTTAATTATCTAACTACGTCTGGTTCACTCACATAAGATCACTTATTTAGTATTGTTACCACAAGTTTGAAGAATAGCACAAACAAAATAATAATTTTTTCTATTAATATATTTATTTATTCAGAATTTGCTCACGCTCATAATCAAATTCCGGATAAATAAATTCTCTGATGAACTCCCGTTCGTGATTACTTATTTGGTATCTCATAAACGGGAACTAAAGCATGAATGCAGAGCCCATAAGATAATTTATTTAAACTCAAATAAATTTAATTATACAAACAATCGATTGAAATTAATTCAAAAGTAAATCAAACATAGAAATAAATTAAAGACATGCATTCACCGTCATATTTTTTACAACTCCAACAAAAATGAAATTACCCAACCATCGCAAAGAAATGACACATAAAATAATAAATAGAATATATCACCGTGCTTGAGTCATTTTTGAGGTCATCGCAAGACGTCATCAATGATCGCAAAATAATAATCATCACTTTGTTCTGTGTATTACTGACTCCACACCCGATTCAAACCACCGCGCCACTAATAATATGTTCTGATCTGCGCTTTCTCTCACCGTCTGACATCAATATTTGGAATTCCAATCTCATTGTGGATAATGTCGACAATGTGTCTGAACCACTATTGTGCTCCCTAAATGGAGGATGTGTGGTCACTGGAAGTTGTGCTGATCAGCTGAGGTATCGTCAGTGCTTGCTTCCTATTGCACACTGAAGTGTCCTATAATGGATGGGGAGGGTAGGCGGCAGGAGAGGTGAGTGGGGTGGCGGCGGTAGGGAGGAGAGGATGGGGCATCGGGTTCTGGGTTCCAAAGTGGGGAGTGTGGGTTGAGGGAATAGGGAGGAGGGCGACAGGGTGAAGGGAGGATAAGGGGTGAAGGGTGGCAGGTCCAGCGTGTTAGGGAGGACGGGTGAGTGGAACTTGGGATTTGAGACATGGAGATAGAAAAAGGGGAGAGGAACTGGGAATGGGAGAGGAGGGGTGAAGGGCAGTGGGTCCAGGGGGCTAAGGTGGGACGCTGCAGATATATGGAGGAGAGCATGAGGGATAGTTTGATTAGAGAGAGGGGTGGAATGAGTCAAAGGGGGGGTGATTAGTGAGAGAAAAGGGGAATGGGGAGGGGTGATGTGGGAGAGGGGAAGATGGGGCGGGGGATTAGGCGGGGTAGAGGGAGGTTAGGGAAAATACAATTAGGGTAGGTTAGATTGGGGGGGAATAAATGAAAAAATGAAAAAAAAGTAAATCTGAATTTCAAAATTCAAAATTTTAAATAATCTATTAATCTAAAAGTTAAGTAATAAAGATATTAATATTTAAATATTAATGCCCATGTAATTAAATATAATTGTACTACTAAATATAATAATAAACCAACAACAAGTACTATTTTGTTATTACAATAATATAATTAAATAAAATAAAATCAAATAGAGTATTAATATATACATACTAATAAAAATTAATAAAATCAAATAAACTAAAAATAGTTAAACTAATAATAATTATATTATTTTAAATATAATATATGAAATTAACGGATCCTAAAGATATAAAATTTCTAATATTATACTATATATTAATGAAACACTATCAAAATATTTAAGCTATTACAAAAATAAATAAATAAACTAAACTTTTTTAATTTAGTTAAACTAATTAATTAAAACTATGTTAGAAAATTATAAAAATACATGCTAAATCCATGTACATCAAATCCCCCACACTTAATCTTTTGCACTCTTGGAAAAAACAATTAGAAATAAAACACAAGTGGACCCGTAGACAAATCAAAACATCAAAATTAAAAGTTTCAAAATTTTTCAATTCCTTTTACTCATAAAATATCTTGTTTCATTTTAAACATCAAAGTTCAGTTACAATTTTTAATTCACTTGCATTCTTTTCAAAACATCTACATGCACTCATGTATCATGTGACCTACCTCGCCATCACTCTCATCTCCTAGAATATTTGATCAAATTCATGCTCAATTCTTGTACACATGCCTGCTTACCATAGGCTTGCCATGAATTTCACATCTCTTATTGTAAAAGTCAAATTTATTCATCATTCTCAAGGAAATTACATGAGGTTAAAAATGTCTTTGAGTGTGTGGGGCGGTGGGTAATAGAATTGACATTTTTTTGGTAAAAAGGGGGGTTGAATCTTGAAATAAATGTATGATAAATGTCAATCCAAATGACTCCTTCAAACTCACTATCCCCTGCACTTAAAATTTTTCTTGTCCCCAAGGATATGATAATTCAATTTCTCACTCCCTTTTTGTATTAGACACAAACCACTCAAATAAAATGGTCAGTATAAACTGGTGAGTATCATCTCTAAAATCCAATGAAATTAATGTTTGTCAATAATCCCAAATAATGGTACACAGGTAGCGTATACACTGTAACATCTCAATGGAAGTAGTTTAAATATAAATCTCTCCAGCTCCCAGAGTAATGGATTATCACTTTTATAGATATCCCTAAAAGTGGGGGTTACTGAGTAATGACTACCAATGTAGTCATTGTTGGAACCAAAAAAATTCTATTTTCCCATCTCAAAATACATGTAATAAATGTGGATAGTATGAAATATAACGCATATATCCATGATGGGATAATGTTGATCCATTTTCATCAAATGACTCACTTCACCTCAAAGAACCTTCTCCATGAATAAATTTCTCCCCCACACATAGATTGAAAATTATCACCCAAAAATTTATGAAATGTGTAAGGAAGGGTATCCGCTATACGGTAATCCTAAAAGGATTATTCATGGATTCTAAAGGCTATATGATGGAGAAAATGTATGGGTGGATCATTGGGTCAACATGTCTGAATAATCAAACAGATCCCTTGATCATTTTAGTGCAAATTTCAAAATTCATATTCATTTGATGAAAAAACATGGGCAGTTATAGAAGAAAAATAATGGTTGAGATTCCCTCAAGAAAAAGAGAAACACGAGATGATGTTAAATTGGCTACTATCTTCACAGGTATGTAAATATAATTTTGTAAAGAATAGATGAGCATGAGAGAAAATAAGTTACTAAAAAATATACAAGTTTTTGAAAATCATTTTCGAAGCATGAAATAATATCATCAATTTTCTAAGTCATGAGATCAAGGATCCAACCTTGTCAAACAAGAATCATGTGCTTAAATTGGCTAGGGATACTTGTGGTAGGTCCCCGACTGTGTTGCGAAAAAAATATAATGTCTTTTATGTGGGTTCATTAATGACAAGAATGTAGGTTTTTTTTCAAAAGTTTCTTTTTTTAGTTGACATGGAGTTTTTGGAAGTATAAAATATGGAAAAAATAAAACACTTCCCTGCATAAGTGCAGATAGATGTGGGGAGGCTGTGTGTATCTGATGAAGCTCCATAAATGGTATACTTGTAAGACCTACACATTGACATCACATACTCACATCATATCAAATAATTCACACCATAATAAAATGCATGTGGTTGATAAAAATATGTATGATGAATTCATATCCACAATAGTTCCAAGAGAAAACATATTGCAGTAAATGAATACCTTTTTATTTTATTTTATTTTTAAAGAAAACAAAATGAAATTAAATTAAATGTAGTGAAAAGAAAACAAAAAAATGATGGGTTGCCTCCCATTGAGCTCAATGTTTACTTCTTATTTATCCATTCAATGTTGAAACTCCCCCATGATCGAATAAAAATGTAAACCAAGCATCTGATTCTTTTTTAGTGGAAGTGTGCAATCCATTCATTGAAGATGAATTTATCTTGTAAGCTGCACAAAATCTGAATGGAATCTTGTTAGAAGAATGGATGTGTTGAATGAGATGAAAATATTCCAACAGACAAGGGAATTAATATACCTCGCCTGAAGAAAGAGTCATTGAATAATTTAATTTTGGGAAAAGTTCATCAATGGAAAGATCAAGAAGATTACCTCCACAAACATATATAGGTGAAAAGGTTCCATTACCAGACTCCATCAGTGGTTCACTTATATCCATCACATCCTTGAATGTGGTATCTAGGATGATGATGCATCCCAATTCATTTTCACACCCAACCACTAGCACAGGGAAATATTATGGTTTCCAATTCAATTTATGCTTGATGGTTTCATTGATTGTGCCATGGTCAAAAAAATTTAGCATATATGTGTATTTCAAGTGAGGTTTTTTTAACCACGATGCATGGAGAAAGTGTTGTGGAATCCATTGGAGCAGATTACTCCATTGTGTCAAGAATGACACCATTCTAAAAAAATTCTTCTATATCACCCTCGTCATATTACTCTGTTGGCATATGTGTCACTATGAAATCAGGATCCTCCAAGCAATCCCATTCTTCCATTTTTTCTAGAAAATTAAGAGTGTTCTCTACCAACAATGCTAATTGATTCTCCAACTCCAAAAAAATATCAGATGTCTCCATTATAGAAATAAAATTAGGACTCAAAACGATTTTCATAAATTGGTGATTCGATGTCATTTGATGTGATTTCCTCTTCAGTCTGGAAATACATTGTCTCTTGGTTAAGTTTTGAATCTATCATGGTAAAGAATGGTCCTAGTTTAATGACCTCTTCATCTTAAAAATGTGAAATTTGAAAGACATTGAACACGACCTTTTTCACTTTGGGATGGATAGGGTCTAAACTCACCAAAGGACAAGAAATCACATTTTCAGAGGGACCATCATATTCAACAAGGTGGAAGACTAAGCTCTCATATTCTTGAAATGTGATTAGATTGGAAGAATTAAATTTTGATGGATTGGAGTCATCCCTTGGAGGAAAAGAAGGCAGATCAATCTCATTTTCAGTATCAAAACATGAATTTTGTTCAAATGGAACCTCTACTGCACTTTCCTTAAAGAGATTGTTTGGAATTGGATCTTCAAGTGGCAGTGAGGAAAAATGTAGATCAATTTGAGTCATTTGATTTCCTAAATTTTTCATTTGATTTTATGAATATTTAGTTTAATTTTCTAAACCATCTGTTTGATTTTTTAAGTCATTTGTTGAAGAAAGTAACTTGGTATTACATTCATCTTGAAGTTCAAACATCCTATTTTTCTCCGTGATAGTAGATTTCAACATGTGCTCAATTATTGTATCATTTTTCTGACATGAATTATCATGTTCTAAATTTTAAGGAGTGCATTAACTTTGAAAATGATCAAATGGTGGATATAGACTAGCAGTAGAATACATATCATAACACGGACTTGATTGATAATAATTAAAATAAATAGGATTACCTGGAGAGCGCATGTGAGGTGAATCATTATACATCATACCTTGCAATGTTGACAGGTAGGGTGGGAACTGGTTGTAACTGTGTATTGTGGTCCACATTATTTTGAGCTTCTGGCTGTCTTAAAAATTACTGCAATGAAAAATTCCCAGAGCAGTAAACTGTTGTTTTAATGGTTTATTTTTTTTTACCAAAATTACTCATTTTAAGGAACTCTTAATGCTACTATTCTCCCTAGAAACGTCACCAAAAATTTGGCACGTGCATTATAACACTTGAAAATTATCAATATTTATTTACATACTAACTACTATATAAGTGGGGAGCAGGGTTGAACCATAGAGAGAATGTGAGTAGACACTAGAAATGTCCTTTTGGAGGAATTTTCGGGCTGATAGGATTTAATATTGTGATTAAAAACTATGTTCTAAAAACTAAATGACTATTTTAATAATGACTATTTAAATTAACTAAAACTATCTAATTGAACAAAGCTATGAATGAAACTGGCCGAGATAGAAGTGTCAGAGTCGTGGCGTCCGTTCAAGTGCATGCAATGTCAATTATTTAATTCCCACATTTGAATATTTAAGTATTCAATTATCACTGATTCCAAATTTAACCAAAATACTATCTATTCTTGTTCTCTAATGATAGACAGTATTCTAATATTTACACAAATTATACGCCATTTCATTTTTTCTCCTTACGAATAATTTTCACATCATTATAGCACTAAATCACTTGGTGAAATACGATGACCCATTTCTCACAACTTCAATTTATATACATGCGTCGGGTACACTCACATGATATCACTTATTCAGTATCACTCAAACAAGTTTGAATAAGCGTACTCACAAAATATTAATTTTTTCAATTAATATATTAATTTATTCAGAATTTCCTCACACGCTTAATCGAATTCTAGATAAATAAATTCTTTGATTAACTCCTATTGTTTATTACTTATTAGGTATCACATGAACAGGAACCAAAGAATGTGTGCAGAGCCCAAATGAAAATTAATTTAAATGAAGATATAATTAATTAAATAAACAACCAATTGAAATTAATTCCAAAGGTAATAAAATATATGAATAAATTAAATACATGCATTCACCTTCACATTTATCACAACTCCAACACAGATGAAATTACCAAACCATCACAATGACATGAAACATAAAATAATAAATAGAATATATCATCATGCTCAGGTCATTGCTGTGGTCACTGCGAGATTCTATCAATGATCATAAAATAATAATCATCACTCTGCTATGTGAATTCATTGATGCTGCACCTGAATCAAACCACCACGCCACTGAAAATATGATCTGATCTTCCCTCACTCCCACCGTGCGACATCAATCTCCAGAAGTATAATCGAACCGCCGCGCACGTCGACAATGTGTCTAAACCACCACTGTGCTCCCAAAATGGAGGAGGGGTGGTCGCTGAAAGTTGTGCTAATCAGCGGAGGGATCGTCACTGTTTTCTGCTTGTTGCACGCTAAAGTGGTCGAGAGGGGATGGGGAGGGGAGGCGGCAGGAGAGGTGAGTGGTTTGGCGGCGGTAGGGAGGAGAGGATGGGGTGACAGGGGCTGGGTTCTGAAGCGAAGAGTGTGGGTTGAGGGAATAGGGAGGAGGGCGACGGGCGGAAGGGAGGATAAAGGGTGAAGGGCGGCGGGTCTAGCTGGTTAGGGAGGTCGGGTGTGTGGCACTAGGGATTTGAGGTGTGGAGATAGATGGAGGGGAGAGGTGCTGGGAATGGGAGAGGAGGGTTGAAGGGAGGTAGGTCTAGGGGTAAGAGTGGGGTGTTGCCTGTATATGGAGGACAGGATGGGGGGTTGTTTGATTAGAGAGAGGGGAGGAATGAGTCAAAGGGGGAGGTTGATTACTGAGAGAAAAGGTGGAATGGGGAGCGGTGATGTGGAGAAGGGAAGATGGGGTGTGGGATTAGGCGGGGTAGATGGAGTTTAGGGAAATAAAATGTAGGGTAGGTTTGATGGTGAGGAAATAACTGAAAATTTGAAGAAAAAAAATTAGATCCAAATTTTAAAATTTAAAATTTCATATAATCTATTAATCTAAAAGTTAAATAATAAAAATATTAATTAAATATTAATTCACATGTAATTAAATATAATACTACTATTAAATATATTAATAAACTAATAACAAATACTATTTTATTAATACAAATAAATAATGAAATCAAATGAAATTAGATTTAGAATTAAAATATACATACTAATAAGAATTAATAATATAAAATAAACTAAAATTATTGAAACTAATAATAATAATATAGTTTTAAATATATTATATAAAATTAATAGAATTAAAAAATATTAAATTACTAATATTAGTATATATATTAACTAAAAACTGTCAAAATATATAAACTACTACAAAACTACAAAAATAAAATAAAAATATAAAAAATGGTTAAACTAATTAATTCAAACTAAGTTAAAATAATATAAAAATACATATGAAATCCATGTACATCAATGCGCATATAGTGAAAGTGTACATTGATGTATTTCCAAAGGATTTACCTGGAAATCCTCTATAGTGGTAAGTTGAGTTCACTGTATATTTAATTTTTGAAGCAATACCTATATCAAATACTCCCTATAGAATTTTCATTGTGGAGTTAGTGGAGCTAAAGAAATAACTAGAGGAATTGAGTGATAAAGGATTTGTTCAACCTAGTGTTTCTCTGGGGGGAGCCCTATTCTTTTTGTCATGAAGAAAGTTGGATCCATTATACTATGCATTGAGTAGAGGAAAGTCAATACTATTATAAAAAATAATAAGTATCCACTTCCATGAATTGATGACTTATTTGATCAAATTCATAGAGGACAGTACTTTTCAAATATTGACCTTTGATCTGGATATCATCAGCTATGTGTGAGGAAGGATGATATTCCAAAGATAGTGTTTTGAACCAGGTATGGAAATTACAAGTTTATAGTGATTCCTTTGGGACTGACTAATGCACCATCTATTTTAATGGATTTAATGTATACTGTTTTCAAGTAATATCTTGATAACTTTTTTCTGGTATTCATCAACGATATCCTAGTATACTACAAATTCTAGGAATTTCATTAAAATCACATTCGGATTATTCTCAAATTACTCATAAAAATGAATTATATGGGAACTTTTGAAAGAGAAAATTCTGGCTTTGATCAGTTTCTTTTATATGCCATATTTTCTCTAAGGATGGAGTCCTAGTTTATCCTACAAACAGAAAGGTAGTCCAATAATGGCCCAAGCTGACGAACATAACTAAGGTACGTCCTTTTATTACTTTAGAAGGTTACTATCAGCGTTTTGTTTAGAATTTTTCCAAACTGCCTAACCTACTAACCATGTTTACACGTAAACGAGTTAAGTTTTTGTGGATGAAAGAATGTAAAAAATGATTTGAAGAATTGGAATTATGATTGGTCAATGCTCTAATTTTGACTCTTCCGACTAGATGTATTTGATTTGTAATATAAATTGATGCATCATAGAATGGGTTTGGATTCTTCCTTTTTAAAATGGTAAATTTATTGCTTATGTTTCATCACAATTGAAGGCTCATGAGCCAAATTATCTAACTCATGATCTTGATTTTTAAGTTGTTATTGTTGATTTGAAAATATTTAGGCGTTATCTTTATGGTGAAAATGTGAGATATACATAGATCACAAGAGTTTCAAATATCTTTTCCCACAAAAAGAACTCAACATGGGAAAATGAATATGGCTCAAGTTACTCAACGATTATGATTGTTCCGTACACTATGACCAAGGAAAGGATAATAAGGTGGTAAATGCATTAAGTGTTAAAAATCACGGACTCCTGACCCAAATAGAGATTTAAAGAGATCCTATATTATAGGATGTACTAAATATGGATATGGGAATTGTTAAAATCACTCAAAATCACTCAATCTGATGATGAAAATCTGTACAAGAAAACTAATGTTGTCAAGGATGGGAGATTGGGAGAATTTGTATATAAAGATGGCGTTCTAAAATTTGGGAAGAGGTTATGTTTTCCATCTGTACCTAAGATAAAAAGATAACTATTAGATGATGATTATATCTCAAATTTATTAATACAACTGGGTAGCATAAAGATGTATAACGATCGGAAACAATATTTTTGGTGGGATAATATGAAATGAGATATTGTTGACTACATGTCAAGGTGCCTAGTTTGTCACCAAGTGAAGGAAGTGAGACAACATCCTAGAGGGGTTATGAAACCTCTACCAATTCCAATGTGTATGTGGGATGGAATTCTGATGTATTTTGTAATTGGACTACCGAGGATGCCTATAAGGAATCATGCAATATGGGTAAATATTGATCGTCTCAAAAAATATGCACATTTCCTTGAAATATGGTAGGATTTACCACTTCTGCACCTGGAAAGACATTATATTAATGAAGTTTTAAGACATCCTGGTGAACCACTATTGTTTGTTTCCAATCGAGACCCATAGTTTACATCAAAATTCTATAAAATTCTCCCAAAGGATTTGGATATTGAGCATTATATTAGTGCTACCTATCACCGCCAAACTGACGGGCAGTCTAAAAGGACAATCAAACACTGGAATACATGTTGAGATCATGCTCTCTTAACATTAAAGGTATGTGGGATTAATATATTCATTTGGTGGAATTTTCCTACAATAATAGTTTCCATTCTATTATTAAAATGGCTACATTTGAAGCATTATATGGAAAGAGATGTCGACCTCTAACATGTTAAGACGAAGTTGGTATGAGAAAACTTATATGCCCAGAACTTATTGAAGAGACAAAAGCAAAGGTAAATTCAATTCAAGCCCATATTAAAGCATCCTAAATTAGAAAGAAGAGTTATGATGAATTGTGGAGAATGGAATTGGAATTCAAAGTAAGATATCATGTCTTTCTAAAGTAATCTCCATGGAAGGGTGTATTTAGGATCATTAAGAAAGGGAAACTGAGTCCCATGTACAATAGACCATTTAAAATTATGGAATGAATCAGAGTTGTAGGTTACCATTTAGAAATGTCAAAATGTCTCTCCAAAGTTGATGATGTGTTCCATGTGTCATTATTGAAGAAACTCATGCCAGATATAACTCATGTACTCTCCTATGAAGAAATAGAGTTGAAACATGATTTTTCATACTATGAAGAGCCTATTAGGATTCTTGACACAAGGGGTAAGGTATTGAGAAATCAGAAAACTCGTCTAGTAAAGTTTCTTTGCGGAAACCCTAATATGAAGGAAGCAATGTGGGAACATGAGGATGTTATGTAGAACAACCACCCACAACTTTTTAAAGGGCTTTATAAATAGAAAATTTCAGGCACGATTTTTCCCAAGGAGGGAATAATGTTTCAACCCAAACATTTTATTGTATATTTCTATAAAATATTGTAGATTCATTAGATAGCCTAAATTTCATGAATAAATGAGACTATAGGGAACAAAACATGCATATTTATAGGAGACAATCATAACCTAACCATAAAACATAAATTTTCCAGCTCTATGGTTTGAATTTGGAAAATATAATATACACAGTTGTGTTTAGGATGATATTTAGAGTCTGAAATAATTAACCAAATTTTCAATTAATAGTAACCTATCCTTATGATTAGTAACCTACCATTATCAATATTAAATTTCCCTTATGAATAGTAATATGACTCTTATGAATGGTATCCCTACCATTGAATTTATAAACAAATTTAGGCACCTTAAAAATGATGATCAATATTTTAAGTGTTTGTACTTTTCGATTAAAAAATGAATTTAAATATGAATTAAAGTTATTATATTTATAATAATATTTTTGAAAAATGGAGTTCATTTTTGGATTTTACACATTGAAAAATGGTTATGGTGAATTTTTGTGATTTTTCTGAAGTACTTGAATTTTGGTTAATAATAAGATACATTAATATGCTGTATAAATACATTATAAATTAAATTAATGATTCCTTGAATCATGAGTGATATAATCACCCAAATTTAGAACTCACATGATTTTATTACTATTATAGTTCAGGTAATACTGAATAGTTCTTTTCTTGAGATGAAATAAAATAATAATTATTATAACAATAGGAAAACTCTCCTCCCATCCACAATATAAACCACCCTTCACCCCATGTTCCTCCCACACCAGTCAAGCTTTAAGAATTGCATAAATTCTTCTCAAATATCTCTCTATAATCCTCCCCCACTTCCAAGTTCTTCAGGTGTCACCAAAAGTCAAAAACCAAAGGCCTTAAAGAGATTCTCACGGAGTACTCAAGATGTGAACCTCTCCTCCTTTTTCATTCAATTTCTTTTACAAAGTTTTTTTCATTAGATCTGTATTCTGAAATCACCTCATACAAATTCCAGGATAATTCTAGTACCATACATGTACTGGATATTTATTATTATAATAGAATATTTCATCATCATATATCTTTTACCTTCCTTTTATACAATAAATGCACTCACCATCCGAGATGTGTTAATTTATTACACTCAAGGAAGACAGGTTTTCAATTTGTGTTACTCTCTTCAAGAATGGTCATGAAACCATTTAAATGATTGAACCAGATCATAATATATGTATTTTATCATTCTTATTGTTCTGTAATCCTTACACACTCATAATGTTTAATAATAACACAAAACAAGTTCATTGTGCACAAAACCACCAAATCAAATGAAAATGTTCAATATTAACTCATAAATTGATTCATCCACAGGGTATATAACCAGAATCAATATAAGATAATTTATATCTATTTAATGTAACTAATAATATATATTAACCATTCTAGATGTTTAACCACATTTCAAATTATCATCCATTCATCAATATAAGTGAACGAATCATGAAAACTAAGGAAGAAAATGCTTCCAAAACAATAAAATTCAATCTCTTAAAACCCATCAAAAAGGTCATGAATGAATCTAATAAGGTTATAAAATATAAATTTAATGTTTATGAGGTTATGTAATTATTAATTAATGAAGATAAATTTTATTATTCATGTCATTAAGAACAATCAAGAACAACATCAAGCTTATGTTAAGGGATATCATACCTCAATTTCCATTCATTGAGTTAAACATCAATGTCATTAGTTTTTTATTTTCCAAGAATATTTGTGAATGAACATTGATTGTTTTATTATGTATATCCAGTTTTATTCATTTGGTTTATGTTTGTCACACATAATTGGTTCATTGATTTTTTGTCAATTTAATGATACGTTCTTGGTAAGGGATTGTCTCTCTCACTTTTGTCCAATAATTCCCTTTCTGTTGTGCCTGTTTATTTTTAATTCCAAATTATGGGGTATGTTTTATCACCTCCAAAATACTACCATTATGATATATAAATATTGGTATAAAATTTTACCTCTCATTAATCCCTCACAAGAACACCTATTACCATGCTGAAATGTTTATATGGGTTTTTATCATCTACTATTCATTTTCGTGAGATTTCCAATGTTCGGCACATAATTTTTGATTGTGGTGTATCTGTACTCCCATTTTTCATATAAAATCATGATTATTTTTATATTAATGGTATTTAATGATTCATTTGATGGTTACTATGTTTTGGTAATATGATTCAACTGATTACATTGTGGTAAGGGACATTGTCTCAACATCCATTTCGTTGTGACTACCTTTTAACTGTGCACCTAATAATCCTTAAGTGTTGTACCTACAGACCATTTGAGATCACATTAATTTGAAATTATACATCTATTAAATATAAAAATTCTCATATAATGGATATCATTAGTATCTAAACCTTATAACATTTTTCATTCGGTGTTTATTTGGAATGTTGTTTTAACCACGAAAATATTGACGAATCAATATCCTCTACACTATACAAATTTTGTAAAGGAATATTTCCCTTGTTTTAAATCAATTTATAAAGTATTGGATGGATATACAGTGGTGTTCTTGGGCCTCTATAGCCCCTTGATGCATCGACAGGTCTCATGAGACAAATTAGATCGCAAAAAACCCATCGAGTTTGATTTAAAAAATCATATGGGTTTCTACCCACAGATGTAAACCATTTTGATGGTATAATGGTATCTTGTGCCAGATACATGATTTCCAATTAATAAAATTATGTTTATTAATTTTATATTTTTACTATTGATGAGGTTTTCACTATGACAAGATATTTGGACGTAGTTTCATTATCGGTTATTAATGGATGGAGTTTTTAATTTATTCACCATGCCATATTGACTATCACAATTTGTTTATGATTTAGTTATTATTGGTTTGTGGTTAAGATATTTATAACACTTACATAGCATTTTATCTCACCCCTTTCGTTTTTTTACCTCTAATATGTTATGATGAGGAGATCGATTGTTGAGTTTATGTGGATCTAGTTTTTAGTTTTGTTATGTATTGTAATTTGTTATCTTTACCAATGTAATTTGAATTCATCTATGTATCTATTTTCATAAAGACTACTAAACTAATCACTCCTTCATTATTTCATTCCTTATATACATGAAAATGTATTTAGTAATGCACTGAATCCATTTTTGTGGGGACAGGGCATTACAAATTCCCACCATAGGGTGATCCTCATGAACCTCAACTTGGTCATGTTATGTGAGGTGAATGACAGCCTAGGGGTAGAGAAGCAGGGTGATGGATGTTTGAGGTACGATCAGTATTTTTAGCACCCTTTATTGTGATTTTATTGATTCAGGTGATCCTCACTACTTCATTTCACCTAGTCTAGCCCATGAATTAGAATATCCATAGAGATAATTTTTGGGGCCCTAGTGTTGAGCACCCCAGTTGAATGTTAGTCCAATTTTTTTTAATGTTTTGGGGATGTAGACTAATTTCTAGGATGGATTAATCTAGAAGGTGGATTCTTATATTATAGATATAGTTGTACGATGTCATCATAGGTATCAAATGGTTGATCTATGTGCCTGATTTTATCAATTTCTTACATATAACTATATTTTTATTAGATATGGGTGGACAAAACATATATTTCATTGGCTAGAAGAGATGTCATGTGGGTAGTCAGTGTGTGATTTATTTTCTCTCCTTATCATCTGAGCTTTAAGCGGGATCAGTAGTCATAGAGATTGTGTAGGTTCTTGGGGTTTTCAAAGAGTTCATGGATGTCTCACTTAAAGAGTTTTTGACTTTAAACCATGGATTTGATTTCATGTTCGGGATTGAATTACAACCCAGTGGACATCTAGTTTCAAGGTCTCCATATTAGATGGTGCCTTCTAAGTTGTGAGAGTTGTGGATTTAGATGGAAAATCTAATGAGAAAGTGCATCATCTGGCCAACTGTGTCACTGTGGGGTGCTCTTGTTTTTTTTAAAATATGGTGGATGGTGGTCTAAATCTATGAATAGACTACTGAATACTGAATCAGGTAACTAATAAGAATGGTTACCCCCCATCTGAGGATAGATAATTTTTTCAACTAGTATAGGGGATTAGGTTGGTTCTCTAACATCGATTTATGGTCTATTTATCATCAATTGATGGTGATAGGGTGACATCCCAAAGGCTTATTTTAGGTGTAGGTATGGGCACATTGAGTTCATGGTCATGATGTTTGGTTTCACGAACACACCTTCCATGTTCATGGGACTCATGTACTCTATTTTCCATGAATTAATAAACTAGTTGGTCATCATTTTCATCAATGAAATTATGACCTACTCTTGGTAATAGGAGGAGAATTCAAAATATCTGAGGACATTATTGGAGGTCCTTCAACGCTACGGTCTATATGATGTGTTGTCCAAGTGAATGTTTTGGAAGTGAGAGGTGCACTTCATCAGACATTTTGAGTTTTATCATGGGATATTAGTTGACCCGTTAAAGGTAGAAATAGTTTTTTCTTGGGAAACACCCATGAATTTCGAAGATGTTCCTAGCTTCTTGGGTCTGTCAGTATATTACCAGAGGTTCACACCCAACTTATCATAGGATTCAACTCTTTTGACATATTTTTCTAGGAAGGACCATGTCTTTGTGTCAAGAGAGCACAATCATGTATCTCTTATCTATCCGAAGGTTATCTTGTTCAGTGCTCCAATGATCAGGTTGTTAGAGGAAGGGGTGAAGTTCAAGGGGATCAATGACACATCCAACATTGTATTGGGGTGTCTATTGATGGAAAAGTGAGGAGCCATCTCGTATGGGTCCAATATGTTATGTCCCAAGGAATATAACAATTTTCCCCATGATTTGGAACTTTCATCAATCATTTTTTCACAGAAGTTGTAAATGAATTACTTCATCGGAGAGCACTTTGTGGTCTTCACAGATCACAAGAGATTGAGCCTCGTATTTTCCTCGTGCGACTTGAATTTGTAGTAGTGGAGGTGTATATATTTTCTCCAGTACTATGCCCTCGTGATATATTGAACCAAATATAATGTAAATGTTCTGGCTAACACCTTGATCAAGAAGTTGCAAAGGGAAGTTATTCGAGAATCTGTGTATGCTTGTAAGGCTACGAATGAGTTGGTTTACGTGCACCTAGATTCTAGGGTGGGTAGTAGTAGAGGACAACTATTTCAGATGACATTATTTTCTACCTTGATGTTGTATGTGAAGGAGTCATAGTGGGGAGACTTAGAGGCTAAAGTGATGTGTGATCACATTGACTAGATAGATTCTCTAAAAGGATGGTTGAAGGATGGTCAGAATCGGATGATATTCCATGGGAAGATGTTAGTTCTAGTGGTGATGCATGAGCGAGTTCTCCATGACTTCCATAGCTCACACAAGGTGGTAAACCCAAGAGTTCTTTAGATGTACTATGGACTGAGGGAATAGTATTGGCGGCCTAGGGTAAAGTGACCAATAGTGGAGTATGTGGAATGGTTTTTAGTGTGTCAGAAGGTGAAGGATAAATATCATGTTAACATAGGTCTGTTTTATCCCTTAGATATCCTCAAGTGGATGTGGGATGAAATCTCTAGGGATTTATTCACAAGGATCCTTAGGGATTAGGGAGGCTACTATGCTATCTGGTTAGTGGTGGATCGGGTGAAGAAATTGGAAAACTTCATGGTGATAAAGGAGTCAAGCATAGTGGATTCCTTAGTAAGGATATATGTGGATGAGGTAGTGTGGTTGCATGGGGTTATGATATTCATAGACTCATATCAAGACTTACATTTTACCTCATGATTTAGGTGGGTATTACTGAATTCTTTGGAAACCATCTACGCCTTATTACTGCTTACCACCATCAGATAGATGAGCAAAGATAGTGGATCATTCGAACTTTGGAGGGTATGTGTGGGAGTGGTTTTTTGGAATTTGTGTAATCATGGGTATGAAACATTCCATTGGTATAGTATTCATAAATTAACAACTATCACTATACTATTGGAATGGAACCATTTGAAGGTCATTATGGAAGTCTTTGTCGTTCACCCTTGTGATGGATAGAGGTTGGAGATTCATTTGTCATTGGACCGGACATGGAAAGAAGCACAACAGAGAAGGTTTATCTCGTGTGTGTGTGTGTGTGTGAGAAGATAAAGGTAGCACCAGAATGTCATAATCATATGATGATCATAGGATGAGGCCATTGGAGTTCAAGGTTGGGGACCATGTGTTTTTGTAGGTTTACCCTCGACATGGGCAGCAATGGTTAGTTAGAGTGAGCATGCTCTCCCCAAGGTTCTTCATACCTTTTGAGGTGTTGGGATTAGTTGGTGAGGTGGAATATCAGCTGGTATTTCCACCACGGTCGGAGAGAGTGCACACCATCTTTCATGTCTCTCAATTTTGTTGGTATCTACATGATGACTCCCCGGTCATCGATTGTGGAGTGTTGGATATTGAGAATGATGCGATGGTTGTGGAGTAGTTGTTGGAGATCCGGAACGATTGGGAGTAGGTGCTTCTTTGATGGACCATTCCCCTAGTCCATGATTTGCATAAGCATGGTGGCCTTGAGAAGAGTACTTCGGAGCGGGAGTCATATATGTGTGCCCAAAACTCTGAGCTATTATGAGTTTTTCTCTTATGTGTTTCCTTATGCTTTACTTATGTTTTAATTCTTGACCTTGTTTCAATTAAAATGGATATTTTATTTTCTCTAATGTGGGATAATTAACGAAACATGGGGAGGGTAGGACCCCATTTTTAATCAAGATGCTTAAATGTGGATGCGAATAAACCCATGCAGGCGATTCAATGCCACCAAAATAAGATAGTATCTTGACATGCAAGAAAAATATCCAAAATCCATGTGTTGGGATAGTGTGATATTTGAGGTTTTCAAGGTTGTTTGGAGTGGTAACTATCATGGAGTTGGTCTTGGATGTCGAGGTTTAAACTCCAGCTTTTAAACAACATAATATCATTTATCCTTGAGATGTATCTTATGAGGTGCTTTTTCATACCACTTTTCCTTCTAGGGGTTGTGTTAAATTCTCAATGAAAATAATGGATTGAGAGGTATCTGATGTAATAACCCAGACCCCACTAGTCCATTCCATTGTGATAATTCAGTTTTTGGGGTGTTCTTGGGGGATATCAATGTCTCATTTCAAGATGTTTACCCAAAAATTCAATATTTTTTATCGATGCGGCATTTTGAACTGTCAGTGTCGGTGAGTCATTTTTGAACTATCAGTGTCGAGAAGTCATTTTTTTATTTTCTTCATCGGTGAGTAATTTTATCACCGTCAGTGTTGGTGATTCATTTTGAGATATCAGTTTCAATGAGTCATTTTTGAAATGTTGGGGTCGGAATGTCATTTGTGAACTGCCGGTGTCGTCTAGTAATTTTTGTATCGTCAGTGTTGATGAGTTATTTTTGTATTGTCAGTGTCAGTGATTCATTTTCAATTTTCGGTCTCGGTGAGTCATGGCATCAGGGTAGGTGACTCGGGACATCGGTGTGGGTGTAAGTGACATAAGGCGTCAGTGTCTGTGAATCTAGGTGTCAATATCGGTGAGTCTGGCCCCTTTGGTGACTCACCCATCATTGACTCATTCCATTTTTCCATGTTTTTCCAATTTCACCCCTCTTATATTTTTTTTGAAATAAAAAGTGATTGAAGCCTTATTTGGGAATTTCTAAGGGTGTTTCAAAAGATATTAATTTTACCATTAATATCATAATGGTCAATGGAAATTGAAATAGTAAAACCATGTGATCTTGGACACAATTTAATATTAATGGCCTTTGGAACCATTTCCTCTCGTTGATACACGATCCGACTTTTTTTATAAAACTCTAGGTCCTCTCTTATCTTTTATCTTAGTGGACATAGAACTTTTCTTCCCAACGAGTCTTGTGCCTATGATAGATCCATATCTTATTCAGTTTTCCATTGAGTTTTCTAATGTTCGCACAAACCCCTGATCTTAGTGAAATGAATAAATTTGATCATTTGTTGGTTAAAGTATGGATTTTCCTTTGTCTCTATTTAATTTTGTATCATGTGGGGGTGGGTTTAGTAATTTTTATTGGAATAGAACAACTATTTCTTTCTCTAATAAGAGTTAAAAATGATGGGGTTAGTGACGATACAAGGATAAAAGGATCTTTTATGATAACAGGCAGCAGATTGAAGAAGAATAAATGTTGAGCTACGTTTTATTTTATTATCCTTTTTTCATGTTATAAATTGTTGTGGTTGTAAGGCCTTTTGAAAATCATTGTTTTTGGTGGCATTTTATTGTGCACTGGTGATGTTCATGTTCTTTTTGTTGATAATATATATATAATATCAAATATCAATCCATTTTATCATGTACAATTGGTTAAATAAATGGATTCTCTATGATCAATCATGTTTTATGATCACCACTATTATTTAATTTGGAATTAAAGAACCTATCTTGCTAAATCGGAATATGTTTTTCTTAATGTTGTGGTTGTGTTCTAGGTTTTTTTGTGTCTGGTATATAGTGGGGGTTGTGTTATGGGGTTGTTTGTATCCTTTTTACATGTACGAGGTTGGAGAGAGGGAATGAATTTGTGTTTCGAATATGGCATGTTTTTGTAGTAGGGCTATGTATGGTGGTGTTTGGCTGGGGGCTTTGTGAACAGGGTGGTACAATATATGTTAATAAATCACAAGTTAAGAGACTTATTGATTTTGGAATAGATGATCTTGAAGGAATTGTGACATCCTTTATTGGTGTTGAGGCCATCGAGTGACATTTTTTAGTGGGACTCCAATGTGTGTATGTGTTGTTTGTGTAGTGGAACTATAGCTTCACCTGATTGTTGTATTGAAAATGGTTTTTGATATTGGTTCCTCGGGTAGTGATGACATTAATTACAGTAAAAACCTTAATATAGAATGACAATTGATTAAATGAAAAATGGGTAGGTTTTGCTCTTTGATTTTTATTGTAGAGTGGTTGTGCATTGAGGGGTAGTGGTGAATGTAGTTCTGTGTGGGCTGGGTTTTTTTGAAACCCATAGGTTGGGATTAGTGCTTCTTCACCTATATAAATATATTTTAGTTCCTTATGATTTTCAACATGTACCCAAACATTGTTGATACCTACGTGTCGAACACCCCCATTTCATAGGGATGATGTATTTCCCAACATCCAGGTGGGAGGATGGATGGAAAGTTACTAACTTTCTTGCTCACACCTACTTTTGGGTTCTTACTGGGAGAGCATATTCAAGAAGGATATAATGGATTGAGGTTTAAAATTATCCAATGAACCTTCAGGTAGGTTTTGTAGTGGATGAGGGGCCTAGCGGTTTATGATCCAGGTTTGTTTCCTAGGTGTCTTCGAGATGAGGTCTATGTGTTTTCAGGAGAGAGTTGGGGTTGTTGTGACCCAGGTGTCTGTGGGATGGGTATGTGTGTTCTGTGGCCCAAGTATCTATGAGTGGATGTGTAGTGGGACTATATTAGGTGAAGTTTTGTAGCATTAAGATGTTAAATTCTATGAATGAGTAGTATACCAGTGGGAAAAGTGGTGTGGGGTACTCAAATCATCAATGTGATTATATAATTACCTTAATTGAATTTTATTATTTGGTGAGTGTTCCATTGTGAAGTTAGTTTGGTTAGTTAGTTTCCTTGGTATGTGTGGTTAGTTTCTGTTTATTTTTCTAAAAGGCATTAGTACACTTCTCACACTTGTGCATGAAAGACTTGTGTCCCCTACTAAGTATACTTGTATGTTCACCCTGCATTATAAAACTATTTTAGGTGTCTATGAGTACTTTGAGAATCATTATAGACTTTACTAGCTCAGGTGTCAAGATAGTTCTTGTGCAACTTCTTAGCATCATTCAATTGGTATTTTATTTTCTGCATTGGTTGTACTTTTTTTTCTTTTTATGTTTAAATCATGCATGGGTTGGATTTTGGATTCCATTATATTAATATTTGGTGTTGTGAGAATTTTTTACCATCATATCTCCTGATATTATTTTTAAAAAAGTGGTAATTAATTTCATTTGTGTAATATTATATACACTTGGTGCTAGAAACCATTCTAGGTCTTATTGAAGGCGGGACTTGGGGGGTCATTATCTCTCCTTCATCTTGATGAAAGAAAGGCGTGGAACCTTGCTTCCCCTCCCATCATCTTGAAGAAGAATGGTCATGAAATTATATTATATTTAAAAATTAAATTCTATAATTTTATAATTTTAATTTGAGGAAATTGACATTTTTTGGGATTCATCAACTATAAATTTTCATATGGAGAAATTATTACATTTTTCTAAAATTATATATTTTATATAAATAGTTAAAATAATATTTCTTAAAATAACCCAAACTTTATTTAATAATTATTATATAATAATCACTTAATAATATTTTAAGACTTTATATCAAAAACATAATAAATTTTTTAAAATAATTCATTTCAAAATTATAACGCAGATTTTAAAAAACCAATCCTGATATTTTAGAATATAATTTATACTTTATTCTAATAATAAATCAATTTTTTCATTTTCCCATAGTTAAGTATTTTTAATGTTCCATTTAGAACTATATTTTTTAGGTCATGTAAATATTTCTTTTCCCCATAAATCAATAAACATCATGGGAATGAATAATATACATGATTTGGGGGTAAATTCACAATTCGGCATAAAAAAAGAAAATTTCTAAAAAAAATTAAGTTTAATTTTTTTTAAAATATTTTTTACCAAATATAGAAATGGAATCATGAAAAAAATAATATTTAGAATCAAATTATTAAACTTATATAACATAGAAGATTTCATTTTTTTTCATTGAAAACAGGTTACCATATTAACATTTAGTTATCAAGGATGCTGTTTAAATGGTTATCAATGGGTTAAATTAAGAGATAACGCCATGATTATCCAAAAGAAATGTATATATTAAATTTAATGAGTGTTTTATTATCATGTCCTATATGATCTTATATTGTTTCCAATGTTGGATCCACATTATGTGAATATGACTTTCCCATTAAATTAATATATTAATATTGCAAAAATGTCACTCATCACACATATAAAAGGATTCCTCCATTAACCCTTAAATGAAACATATAAATTTATCCCCCTCTCCCACTATATAAACATCTATATTTCCATCCCAAATAATCTTCTCCCACTTTGGTTAACCAATGGTCTTTATATTTTACCCAAATATCATTAAACCCACATAATGTTTCCAATAAATGAGACGATTTATTCTTTGTATGTAATGGTTTCTTATCACTATTTCAATTTCAATTTTTAAACTACCACTTTGTTAAATTTTATTTATAAAAACAAAAAATTTTCTAAGTCCATTAAGAGTATTTAAAAGATATATTATTAACATATAATAATATGTTCTGACAAATTCATTAGTTATATATTGTTTTTTATTTTGTTATGTTTTACCTCATACATGGACATTAAAATAATTATTATCTCATTAATAACTTATAAAACTTAAATAATGGTAATAATATGTGATACTTATGTTACTAATATTTTATTTTAATTTTTTATTGGTAATATCCAATTTTATATAAATATTTTAATTAAATTCTTTTGTTAATTTGACAATAATTGAAAATACGAATTTGTGAGTATATATATAAACCACAAACATAATTCTTGATGAAATGGATATGGGAGTCTATAAATATATCAAATTCATATTTTACCACATCATGAATGTTTTTTACATGATTAACCGATGAATAAGACTCATGGACTAGAATCTCTAAACCATATCATGTAAGGGAAATATAATGGTTAACAGTTTAATATTAATTTTATAAATATACTATCATTTTTTAGGTAATATGTAATTATAAATGAATGGTATATGTTAAAATAAATTTTAATAAGATTATTATTCATAATAAACCAAAATTTATTATATATTTTTGTTATAGTGTGTTCAACAAAGAAGAAGTTTGAGGTAAGCATTTATTCATCTTTATTTCAATACCATAAGACATGTTTTATTTCAAATAGAATTATTAAATTTATATTATTTAATTTTCATTAAATACCCCTAGATATCTTATATTATATTAAACATGTAATACTTTGTAGTTTCAGAGAAAACAATAGTTATATTTTACAATTACTTTTGATTCATGTTTTATAAATGATATAAGGGTTCCTTGTCTCAGTTTAATTCCCATGATAAAGATATTAGGGTATATATTGGTTGTCATTAAAAATTTCATTTATTCTATGTTTACATATGTTATCATGATTATTTAAATAATTAGGTATTTTTTTATTCCATTTCATATTCACTCCTTGAGGTGGTTTAGAATTCAATGATTAGAAAATTCTTAAGTGTATTCATATTAATTTATCCTCATAGAGTATAGTTTAATTTTATAATTATTTTAAAATTTTATGGTTTATATAATAACCATATGACAAATTATATCATCAATATCTTTATTTTCAGGGTATTTTATGGGTTTTATCGTGTTCTTTCTTCCACGGAGAAAATATTTAAGGATTTTATTTTAAACCATTTATTTAAAAGATTTAATTTATTACACCCAACTATTTTTCCTCTATATTCATATTCATTATAATATATCACAAATGAAAATCTATATTTTACTTTAATATTTTATGTTAGTTTTAAAAAAAATGGCTCTCTTTATAGAGGTTCAAGAAATATAATGTTCTCCATGTTGGTTATTATTTAAATTATATATAATGGTTTTAAAATAATGTTTTCTTATTATTTACCATGTGATCACATTTTCCCAATTGTAGGTATGATATTAAATACTAATATTACTTCCCAACATTCCATAGTTATTGAAGTATAATCATATTCTAGTTATCCTATGAAAGTTTCATTTATTTTAAAAACATTACCCAAATGAAAAGATATTTCTTCTTATTTTTCGAAGAATATTCCACATATATATATATATATATATATTCAACTATATTAAATTAATTTAGTGATTTTTATGATTCAATAGAGATTTAATCTAATAATTTAATCCACATTATTAATATAGATGGATTATAATGACTTTTTAAGGATTTTTTCATGAAATTATTATCTCTCCCATAATATAACTAATCCATTTTGGATTGAAGATAGTATAAAAACTCCTATGGGAAACAAATGAATATTACATAATAATGGTAGGGTTGTTCCTTATATATCCCTCTAAAATAATAGGTAAAGTATAATATATATCATGAGACAATAATGGGGAAAAGTTGTGAATCTTGATAGACTATTGATAAAATATCATGACTCTTGAAAGAAACTGATATGGGAAGAAAGTAATGATGTGGGTTCCACTATTTTATGATTGTATTAGAAGTTAATCTTGATATATGATATGTTTTTTATGATTATTATAGTTCAACATTTCTATATTGTAATACATGTGTATGTCATACTCCATGGCTCGAGATTATTTTTTCATGTCTTTTCAATTTTATGGAATGGTATATATTTGATATTGTGAGGTTATATTACTTTATATCATGAATTATTGAATTTTTTTAGGATTAATTATTTCTTTTAATAATATATTTCTCACATTATCATTCATTCATAGGGTATTATGATCTAACCTACAATGAATAATTTATAACATTTCCCTTGTAGGGGATTTGAGATTACCCATTCCTTTAAATCCATTTCCCCATGTTATGAAGAGTAGTATCATATAAGATTTGTTTAAAGGTGTATCATGTGTGACCAATATTGTGGAATAAATATAAGACTTCTATTTTGAAAATAATTCCTTGGAATATTGGGAATATTTCCACTTCATAAGAAATTTATGGGTTTGTTTTGAAAATATGTTTTCATATTTCTCTAAAACTCTAATCATAATATTAATTAGATATATATGTAACTCAATATTGGTTATTTATATTAGGATTATGGGTTGTTATCATTGGGTTTTAACAATTGATATTAAATCCAGTATTAGAATAATATTATTTTAGCATTAGATTCCGGTGTATAGGTCTATGGTGTATCTATATTTCTATCATTTATCATTAGGGAATTCACTGCATGTGTCTTATGTGGATAAGTTTTTCTTATCTAATTAAGCTTATCTTTTTACATTATGGATGTTTTTTTATCTTGGTGAAATGGAATTACAAGTGCTTATTTTTTTAAATTCTATGATATTTATATTGACTAGATGAAAACGAACCACACTAGTGATTAGGTTCATTTTTATTCCCTATGTTATTATTCTCTGGAGTTCATTGAAAAAATTAACAAATTGATATTATTTTTTATTTTAAATTAAAATAGTTAAATCTATATCCCTTTCATAACATATTTATATCTCCTTGTTTTTTCCATCCTATGATGGTTGAGATTTTTCTGTAGAGGTTTTCATATCCCAAGATGATATAGTTTGTGCAGTTGGAAAATAATCATTAAAAAATGTTTCAGAGCACACTAATGGACATAATTTTTTATAGGTTCAAGTGTATGATCAATTAATGTCTCAAAAATTAACCCATAAAGATAGAAGTCCAATATAATTATGTTGGAGGCTTGAGTTATTAGATGTAGTTTTTCATTAATTTTTATTTTCTTCTAACATGTTTCTCTGGTTATTTAGTCTCATGCAACATAATAGGACATGATTGGTATGAACCGGTAGGATAATATGAAAAATAATTTACATGCCTTTGATTTCATAATTTTTGTTGGAATCTAGTGATTTTTTTAACAAAATTTAAATAACTAATAAATTGTGTTTTTCTATTTATTTATTAGTGTTTATTATTTTAGTATGAACCATCAACTGATTCAACTAATATAGGACATCATTTTATTACAATTTATTAGATACATCCTATAAAGGTGTAATTCAATGGATTTAAAGTAATTTATCTGGTATATAAATAGTTATGAAAAAATGAATGGTGTAAGAGTGGGTAGGTGGTAGAGTTAACCTATCCAGTATAGTTATGATTCCCAAGTTTCTAGTTTTTTTAGAAACATTTTACTACTATTCAATAACCAATATTGATAATTCTTTATATATGAAAACATCTGAACATAAAGAAATGTAAAGAGTATAATTAACTACCAGATCAAACTGCAGATGATCCTCTGTGTTTAGATGGTATTCTTCAGGAACTTCTGGTTTATGGTCAAAGCTATCCTCAATGAGTTCCACAAAAAAAGCTATTATAATGGATTTTAAATTCTATGAATGTTCATGTGTTATTACTAACTATAATGTTGGGATGAAATTTTAAAAAAATCATTTGATGCATATATAATGCAAAATGGTCATTTTTTCCTATCATATTGTCTTGGATAATATATCAGAAAACATTTTTGGACCAATAGTTTGGTGTTTAATCTAGGTCATAAATTTGGTAGAATTATGATCCATTAAAATTTTATAGGAATAATTAAAATTTGACATATAATTAATTGAATATTAATTTATTTTTATATGTTTTTAACTATATTGTTTGAATGTGGCATAACATTGAGATTTAGTCTCCTCTATTCAGTCTGGAATGAGGAGTTTCTCTTATGAAGGGCATGAACTCATGCTGAAAGATGGCGTAGAGACAAAACCCATTTTTCATTTCATTTTTTTTTCATTCTTTTCTTTTCTTTTTTTCCTTTTCCTTCCCAATTTTATAACGTATTTCTATAGGGATATCCTCCTTACTTCTTCAAACGCTATGGAAAATGGGAGGGATAGAGAGAAGGATATATAAAGATAGCTACCTCCACGATGATCAATATGTCATAGACTCTCATGCGGTGATCCTGGAGCTAGAAAATGGGTGAAGCATCATTTTATTCTTCCCAATGCTAGGTATTTTTTTGGTTATTTCATATATCACCATAGATTTACTATTTTACAGTTTTAAATACCTAGTATACCTTCTTAGGACCCCTTTAGGGTTTATCTATAGTTATTTTGGAAGCATAAAAGGGATTCTGTTGATTTGATGGTTTCCCTTTTGGGAATCCTGATAACACGATATATAGATTTAGAAACACATGTTGTGTTTTATTCCGATTTAGGGAATAAAATATTTTAATAAGTACACTCCATTTATGTGTATACACTCAATTTTTTGTTGCCTGACCATGTAGTTGAATATCCAACCAATCACATGGTGTATGGGAGCATAACCATATACAGTACAGGGCTAGACCCTATGTGGGTTCCATGATTTGTATAAGTACATGGCCCAGAAATATAAATGTCCATTCCATGTGAGGTACATGAAAGGGTACCCCATGTAAGGTAAAAACTATTTAGATGATGAATAAGCTATTTAGATGGCCATTTACATGCCTTTTACAGCTGGAGAATACAAATAGGTTGGTGCATGAGGGTAGACAAAGTATGCTAGGGATAACACACCATGTACTCCTCCTTTGTTTCCATTTTTTGGGTTTTTTGTTTTGATTTTTCAAATCATGATTCCCATTAGACAGAATTGGACCCATGAGTACTAAATTATAATTATTTTTCCCCAAAGATCCTGATAAAGAAACACTTGGGAAAATTCAAGGAATCTTAAGAACAAATTCTAGCATTTTTATAAATGTAGTGGTTCATTTTCAAGTAATCAAATGCAGACTTCAAATAAGAGTGAGTCATGTTGATTTGAAATGGTTCAGAAACCATCTCCCTAACAAATTCCTTTTTATATTTCATTGAGGGAATCTCCCTTGTGAGATGTTCCCATTTTTCCTATGAGGTATTTAGATTAGTTATCTCTAGAATCCCTTATGGGAACCCTTTTATTATATATCAACCTAGTTGGTCTTGGATTGTATTCCTATATCTCCTTAATATTACCAAGGGTCCCATGTGGGATATCTTTTCTGACATTCTAATCAAGGGATTCCATTGTAAGACCCCTTTCACCTGTATATTATTTTTGGTTCCCATGTAGGTTTCCTCTCCTTCTAAATCCATTTTTAGCAGTCTCATGTAGGGTACCCTTTCATATGTTCCCTTCTAAGGATCCCATGTAGGATACCACTATTTACTTTATGTTAGAGGATCACATGTAGTATTCTTCATATTAAATTCAGTACATAGGATCCTGAGTAGGGTGTCAATCCATTTCTATGAGTTGAAGGACCCAGTGGGTGAAACGATGTTAGGATGACCTAGAGTTAGTATTTCAGGTTTGGTTAGAGAAAGTATCAGGTGTCACTATAGAACCCTTACAAAACATGTATGCCTATGCGGAAGAGGTAGTTGTGGGGGGGGGGGGGGTAAGTGATTATCCACCATCACTCTTTATTGTATACCTTCTTTTATTTTTTATTTAGGAAGAGGTGATTTTTATAGGTTTTTCCCATGTGGGGGATGATGAACCTGATGTGATGCATCTTTTGTTATCATTGGGGTGCTAAAATATATTTCCCTTAATCTATAATAGTTTTTATTTGGATTCCTATACATATATCATTGGATCCACTACTGAGCCTTGATTTTATTTTAATTAGTACTATACCCAGAGGTACTACGTTGGATCTGGATGTTGAGCCTATATATTTTATTTTTTTGTTATTGGGATCTCTAAAGCTACTTACTAGGATCCACATTTTGAGCATACAATTAGTATATACATGCATAGTGTCCCTTGTAATTATCCTTGTGGATAATTTTGATCTCCTAAGTTATAGGGATGCTTCATCTCTCCTCTGATTGATTTTTGATGAGTATGATTACATTCTCCTTGATCTGATTATACTAACTGATCATTACAACCTCTAGAGTTATAGGTATGATTATGCTTCCCCAAATTAATTACCTGACTATGGTGTTGTACATGGATTTTCACATCATTGGACACTCATGTATGATTACACTCTCCTGAGTGAAGGGTATGATTATTATTTCCATCATTTGAGACCCCAGGGGTATGTATGATGAATCAACATTGAGATCTTTATACAGTTCACCTGAGAGAAAGAAACATAGGGTTTATCCCTGTATCAATGTCATGGGCACCTACATACATGGACCAAGGGATAAAATATTAGACTTTATTTACATGGAATGGGTGGATAGATGTTGATTTTAGTGACCACCTTTAAATGTATCCTCTATATACTCCATGAAATCCTTCATTATTATGATTAGAGTGACTATGGGTGAGCACTGGGTCAGGAAGAATACCCATCATAGAGTCATGACTTTCTCAAATGATTTTTTAGTAATGTTTGAAAGAGGTACTATTGATTTGGAAAACTAAGCTAGATATCGACTAAATATTCATTACATGAGTGGTATTACATCCAACATAGTTCCCTAGTCAATGGATATTCAGTCGATCAGATGTTTATCTAGGGATTGACTATGGTTTGAGTCATATATGTTATTTTTGTTTTGATATTGTTAGTATATTTATGAAAACAAGTATATATATATAAGGATATATATATAAATTAGAATTCATAAATATACATAAATATTATAAAACTGCTTCTAGACCATTGAGATCAACGAACCAAGGTTGGTTTATGAACTTTTGACATTATATTTAGATTTATCATTTTAGATATGTCTCAGCTATGCTAAGAATATTGAATGATAATTCATGATGCATGATGGTATATTTATCGGATAATCATTTTTGGTGTCCTAGTTATATGAATCATCATCCAGGTACATCTACTTCAGTCTGTGTGAATATGTTATGTAATCTTTTCTAGTTGATCACAGATGCATGATGTATAGGGAATTGGCCAAGCATTTTATGGTTGAGTGGAGCTGCTTGGGTGGACTTTATTGGTTTGTCTATAGTAGCACGGCATTGCCTTGAAAACATGATACATGGTTTTCATAATACATAACAGTATAACCTTTTAATTTAATTTTATATTCATTTATGTACACTTGAATGTATGGTTTGTCCTAATATGTGACCTCTGTTGTATGTATAACATGGTTGTTTGAGATTTTATATAATTTCATATATTATTTCAGTATGTTCAATTTCATTTTCTTTATTTCCTCATCACTCGGTTTATTACCTCATTGGATAATATAATGTTATTTCCACTATGTTTTCTCTAATATGAGGGAATATTCTTTCCATGGACACACCATAGGTCCTCGCTATTAGTCATCAACCACTAGAGTAGGCGCACTTGAATCCTTATACATAACTGGATCAGAGCATAATTTTATTGGCATCCAGACCATTATTTTATAAATTTTTATTTCATGTGTTAATTTTCCAATATTATAAATATATTTAATATTTTATACATGATTATTTGCAATGTGTCGGAACCAATGATTGATATGATACTTGTGAATCAAGAACACTAGTTCTAAGAATAATTCCTTATTTCTAGAGAAAGAGGATTAAAATTTTGATCTATGATGTTATAGTTATATATAATTTTTTCTTTGATCCATTATCACTTTCTAAAAAATTTATGATTTACTATGTATATCAAGAAATTGGTCATTAGAAAGATATTAGTGATTCATTTTTAATATTGGTCAACAAAAGTAAGAGGCTTCTCATGCATCATATTTGGCATGTAGTATTCACATTTTAGAGACCTTATAGTGTGTCATTTTACTAGGTGCATAACAAAGTTGATTAATTTTTTAAAAAAACAACATGGTTTTTCCTCGTATAGGGTTTTTGAGGAATTCTACTCAATTTACCTGACTAGTAAATATATTTGATAATGATGGTAAGTGATTTGGATCAATAAAGAGACGTTTAGTGGTTAAGATAATGACTTAGTCCTCATACACATGAGGTGTAGTGACCCTAGTAGGTCGATATAGAACATGATTTACATGTTCTCAAAACCATGTAGTGTGTTCTTCTTGGGTATTGTTATTTAACGTGTCTGTGAAAATAAATACAGTGTATTCTTGGATAGATTGGAATAAAATTCAACTTAACTGACCTTCATTTTCATTATCTAGTTCGATTGCAGAATATGATGTTGACAGGTGCATGGAATCTACTATTGAATTGTTCATTGATGGGTATTAATGTAAATGGATGTATGTTGAGAGTTAGTTCATTATCTATTCAATGATTGTATCATGGAGTCAAGGGATCGGTTCGTTATGAGGATTATCATAGAGGATGAAGGCCCATGTAGGTCGATGTTGATAATTTTGAATATAGTAGGTCATTGAGGTTGTTAAACTAGATGTATTTATTATAATGGGATTTTTACTTATAACTTGGTTCATTGTTATGAGACATGATTTTTAGGGCATTTTGGGTGACCTAGGGGCCCTTTATTTTGACTGATACCATAATAAGTCGACAATTCATTTTGAATTAGGGATAGTTGGGAATGCGGTTGGCCTTGGAATAAAGATTCCTTTTTATGTATCATTGTTATTTGTAAGATCATTTGATATTTATGCACTGTAGGTGATTGAATTTTGATATATACTCATATTGATGCCTTCACCATTTGGAAGAGAACCTACGAGGCTTTGGTATCATGATGGGATTCGATGAGAATGATTGTACATGTGTGTGGCACAGTCTACCAGTGTTTCACCTATTGTTAATGTTTTCAAAGTGTGGGAATATTCTCATGACTAATGAAATTGAAATTCCATGTAGCCCCATTATCTTATCTTTATGCTAGAAGATATGCGGTATTATGTTTCTAGTGATATATGTATATGCTATTTTTTCTTGGTACCATTTAAAATCATAATTTGCGTAGTTGTCATGTGTAGGATAATAAATGATGTTTTCAGGAATTTTTAAGGGAAATGGTTTCTTGAATTATTTTCTTAAATTATAAATGTTACTCCATGGTATAGGGTAAATCAAGGATAAATTGAGAAATGTGAGATGGTTGACCATTGTATTGACCAAGACACACATTTGTTGGGGTGCATGGTTTTAGAAGTTGGTTAATGGTAAGTTAGCCAATGTTGATAGACATGTGGTTCATAGATAAATTCAAGTGACTTTTGAAAAATCATAGTGTACTCCAGGAAGGAGATTATCATGTTCTATCTTAACATCATATTGTGTACACTAAGAGTGAATCGACTCTACAGTGATCATATTTTCTTCATTAATGTATTACATAATTACAGAAATAACCTATTGAGGTTGTCCTTGGGGAGTGCTATAAGGTAATACATTTGGTGGCAATTACTCCATTGAATTCTTGGGGTGGTGACCTTCATGATTTATTGAAATTCCTAAAATTCATGGGATGTAGAGATCATTGCTTGGTTGTGAGATGAAAATAAGGGAAAATATATGGCGGGGGTAACAGATCAGTCGTAGTTGAATGTCTCCTATATAGAAGACATTTATTGAAAGTATGGGACTATTAATTGGAAAATCAAGATAGTGTGGTTGTGATTATGCTCAAGATATTTCATGGTGACTTTTTACCACCATGTATTATCGGGGTCCCAATGGTTAATGGTTGGGAAATTTTAAGGGCCCGTGTTTTTCAACACATGAATTAGGAGAAAAAAATTAAAATCATCCAATAAAATGAATATAATGGGTAATATAGTCATTTTCCCCTATAATATAGTCTCAAATAATTTTTTGATGACCTCTCTAGTTCTGGAATAAGGTTTTCCCCCTAGGATAGAAGTTTGGTATTATATTGACCCATTCAAATTTTCGAGGGATAATTAATATTTGATATTTAATTAGTTAAATACAAATTAATTTTTCCATTTTAGTTAATATATATATTTTTAATGGGGAATCATATTTATATTAGTTATTTTCCATTGATTAGGGAACACAATGTTCCTAAGTGGGTCATAAACTCCATCAATGCCAACATAAAATAATTTTTCCTAAAAAAAATTATCTCCTAGGTATTAAATACTATAAAATTTACTTTATCCTTATCAATCGTATCATTTTAAAAACAAAAACTATTTCCTTAGAGTTATGAAAATATTATGTTTTACCTTTCCTAAATTCTAAAATCAACTTTCCATTAAATCAATTTTATATTCCATTGTTTCCATTTAACATATCTATGCACTTTATTAATGAAGATTTCTACAAAATAATCTTTTTCTATTTTATGATCCACATAACAAAATTCATGAATTCTAATATATAAACATTTCAATTATCCCACATCATTCATAAACTATTAACTATGCTTCATAAAATTAATCCATTATAAATCCTTATTATAATATGAAATCTGAATCATGTCATAAAATTTATCAAACTAAATTTAATCATGTTTCATACGTTTAAAATAAAAAATACTTTTACAATAGGCCATACATTTTGCATCCCATTCATAGTCGCTATATCATCTGCAGTATAACGATTACTGATATCACCTTTGTGATTTTTTCATGATATTTCCCCCTTCAACATAGATTTTTATAATTTCAAAACTTTATGACTTTAAAAAATTAAACATTGATGAACTATAGGGATAAAATTATTCACATCCATTACATTTATTGAAAATTACACATTTCCTCCATAATTAAATACTTTGTGACCTTATATTCCACAATAAAAACATCTTCTAGTTCTGTTGAGAAGGTTCCATGAATTATTATTAACAAATTCTCGACCTAAATGTATCTGAATATTATTTCCTCCATAGTATCTACCACCCAAGAACGTAGTGAACTCTATCATTCTATTCTTTTGTGATTTTGGTTGTTGTTTAATGTGAAGTTTCTTAATCTTATATCGTGATAACTGATAAAGAATAATAATAATATCATTTATTTATTTATCTTCCTATTTAGTTTTTCATAAATACATTTTCTATCACATTCGACATTAACCTAGCTCCTTCTAGTTCTCTCCATTGACAATAACTATATAACATAGTGTGTGAAAAAATAATCATAATGGAGAACCCTATAATCATTAAAAATAACATATTATTTGTCTAAATCCAGAAACATTATTTTCTCTATTACACCTTATAATTAACCTACTTCATTCATAATCTTTATTCACATCCTTCATTATTTTTATTAATAAGTTTTTGAATTTCCAAATCTTATCCCCTAGGAGTGTCAATCAAGGTGTGCGGAAAGGCCCGTTTTCTTACAATAGGTTATGATCTAGTATATCTCAATGAAACACTTTCAAAGTTATTCACCCATGATACATTTATTTGACGACCAAATCTAGATATAATATCCCGACATGTATGTAATTTTATAGAAACATCTCACTCTATCCTTTACCAAATTCAAAGAAATTTTCTAATACTTTGCTCAACCATAAATGTATCCATAGACATATCACTAAACATATCCTTAAAAAAAGCCTTGGAGACTCACTAACTATTTCTCATCCTAGTTTTTAATGGTTAACTAGACCTAAACTCTGATTCCAACTATAATTACAAAAAGTTCTCATTCCTTGATATTGTATATTTTTCATATAAATATTCATTACATTACATAAACACAGGGATGGGGATCGTAAATGAAAACTTACATTGGCTACTATACATAATAGAAATTTATTTCTTGAAAAATCATAATTATCTCCCATAAATAAATTCCCGCATAGAAAAATTCTTGGACCTTCCATACTTAAAAAAATTATTCATACCTTTCGGAAAGGGAACATAAGGAAGGGAGAGCTCAGATTCTCAGTAAGGGTAAATAAGGGATATCAAAAAATATCATGAGCCTGTGTTTATGAGTATAAGATAATAACATTTGAAAATCATACCTAAAATATTATATTATATGGGTAGAACTTCCGATGAAACTCATGCATGTTATATGAAATTTTAAAGAATCCTGATAGCATGGTGACTTGACCTCGCGACCACACCTCAAACACCAAACCAACCAACACCACCTAAGCTGATCACGAGGGGCACCCCTATATTATAGATCATAAATATTATTTAGTGAATAAATCACATAGTTCCTGATAAATTAATCATAATGAAATCATATAACATAAACCATGAGGGCACAACATTGGCATAAGAAATTGATTGGTGGCATACACATAATAATATAATATCATTTCTGTAGTAGTTCAAGATTAATTTCCAAGACTATCATAGTGAATTTAATTTTATCCCCAAACCATAATAGTAGTCAAAGTTCACTAGAAAAATTATCATATCCCATAGATTCACATATTAAATATGGTCCACTCCCCATTCGAATCTTATTTATCTCATGGGATATCAATCATTACCATATGTTTTAGAGGGAGATATAGTTCCCACCCATTAAATAAGGAAAATAATATATATGTTTAGGAAAATATCATAAATTATTCATCATATTTGAACCCGTGAAATGAAATGGTTTTCATATACATTTCATCAAAATATGACCTGTAAAAAAGAAATAAATTTAGTAGTCAGTACATCATTTTATCAATGAATAACTTGATAAAAAAGATCGAGGTTTCATATTCATTTTATCAAGGTATAACCCATGGATGAGAAACTGGTTTAATAAATAAGTTTTCATCATAAACATAAACCATTTATAGGAATAATAATAATGGTTTCTTTGGATCATATCCTTAGTAAAACATAAGTTACATAAGAGGATTATTTATTAGAAGGAAAACAATTTTAACAGATCACATGGAATATTTCATGAGGAAAATAACGATTTTAATATGAAAAACCCTTTTAAAAAAATTAATCATTTTAAAAATCCACTAATTTTAAAATAACTATTTAACCATATAATGGATGTTTTAAAAATATTTATAACTTTTATTGAATAAAATTTCATTTCTCTTTGAAAACACTTTTTAAAAAATCATTTTTACAATTATTTTCATTGAAAATTACCATTGAACCATATAAAGAAATATTTAAAATAATATAAAAAGTTTCTTGATGAAATTATACTCTACACTAAAAAAAATTTATATCAATAAGTATTTTCTAAAATTTATTCGATGAAAATAACACTGCTAATATATAAAACAAAGCATTTATAATTATTTAAAACGTTTATTTATGAAAATATATTTAAAATTAAAAAAAATATAAAATAAAAAAATTTGGAAATCATTTTCTTTAAAAATAAACCTTTATTCTTGTAAAATATTCTTTATAAAAATAAAAAATCAGGATAGTTAAAATTTTGATACATGTTAACTACAAATATTTCATTCACATTTTTAGAAAAAATTAGAGGGAATATGTTTTGAAAAAAAATCATTACCATTGTTTTCACAATATTTTTAAAAAATTCAATAATGGGTGAAAATTAATTAAATAAATAAAATCTATAATGTTAAAACTTTCTGAAAAAATATAAAAAATGGATTTGGAAGAAAATGGCTTATGAAAAAAGGGTGAACAAAAGTCAATTTTATTTAAAAACATTCATTTGAAATAATGATTAGATAAAGAGTGGAGAATGAATTGAAAATATTTATTTTCATTAAACAATGATAAGATAATAAATTTAATGAGTTTCATGAAATTTTGATCATAATATTTCATCATTGGAAATATAATCATAAACAATCCTGATATTAGTTTATATTGAATCAAAAAACCTATACCACTTTGAAAACAATGAATCTTAAACTCTATGAAATAAAAAAAATTAAAAACATAAAATATGATTGTAATAAATATATTCATGATATTTAATCTCAAAGGAACTATATATACAATTCACAAAATAAGATAGACGCATGACATTACATATGTCCCAAATGAGATAAATTAATAGAAAAAATCAATACCACTTTGGTAATCTATAGAATTATTAACACCATTAAAAAATAACAAGAAATTCGACTTTAAATATCTTGAATAAAAGAATATTCATGATATAACATGTAAAATGGGTATTATATAAAACATAAAAATAATATAGTTTTGAATATGGAATATGTCTATAAGAAATAAAAGACTGACTACAAATCCCTTAAAATAAGTATTAACCTCATTTATACATCTTCAGACCTAATGTAGAAATATTATATATATATATATTATTTATAAATTAAATAACCATAAATATATATCATACCATATATGATTTACTTACGATCTTTTATTACATGATGATTAATTATTCCAAGTTAAAGTCACATTTTGGGTAATAAATACTTTGTTTTTTGTGTATGTTTTGATTTTTTTTCTTTATTCTTATTACATTGATCATAGTTCCATAGTCATAATAATAATAATCATTATTTAAATATTATTTATATTTATAATATATTTATTTGTGTAAAATTATAAAAGTTAGTGATAGAAAATGAAATATGTTAGTCATGGAGACGGTTGGTCATACATTTGCATGAACGTTTGATCCATTTTATCGAATGATTGATATAAATAAAGGTAAATAAAATATTAAAATTAAATAATAATTTTTATGTAATATGTATCACATATTTTTATTAATCCCATATTTGTTACTTTCCTTGTAAATCATGAATTAATCATATCACTTCGTGAGGCGGTAGTCCACCTTACAAATTATCTATGTTATCTTATTCCCACTGAACAGAAAGTGAGGAATTATATATGATATAATAATTCCAAAAATATTGAAATAATGATATTTATAATATATAATCAATTAATCCATCATTATATCTAGATTTGAAAGGTGGTTGTGGAAAACAACTAAAAACAATTCATGAGGTTGTATTCCACCTTACACACAAATGATGATCTTATAACCCATTTGATGGAACCTAATAAAGATTTAGGATATAAATTATCATACTAACATATCATTATATGGAAAATAATGAGGTTATTATATCATAATATTTTAATAATAATTGAATGAGGTACATTAAGAGATAAAATAAAATGACTGGTTAGGCCCTTTTCCTATTTATCAGAAAACCTCATTTTGTATGTAAAAAATGATTATAAGGTTTGAATTATAAAAAATATATGTATTGATTGTTGAAATGAGGACAGTAATGATGTTTTTTGGTCAGTTTAAGGATGAACCAATGGGTTTGGAAATATGAATATGAGAAAATATATTGTGGAAATTTATATGTGAGGTGGGTGGCACAATGTAGTCTTTTTAAAAAAATATTCACCCACGTTTTTCACATTTCACAAGGATCCAAAATGGACCATTTTTTAAAATATAATATATAATGTTGAAATATGTATTTCAAATGTGTGTTTAAAATGATTAGTGTTATTTATAAAACATATCATATAAGTTTAAGCCCTAGAAACCCCATTTTTACCTTAACCACGGTAAATACTATTAGTATTTTTATTAGTAATTATTATAAAAAATTATAATTACAATATTATATATTATAAATTATTTTTACTCCAAATTTTTAATCTATTTTCAAAATTACATTTAGAAAAGTGAAAAATATAATTTAAAATTTATTTCGTAGAGGTGACAGGAAAGCATATTTTGAAAGAGAAAATGATCAAAAGTTTAGAAAAAAATTATGTATAAATTTATAAGTAAATTGATTATAATTAGCTGAATTGGATTAATTGAAATATAACTGAAATAATTTTACATTAAATACCATTTTAGAAAGTTATATATGTAACGATCCAAACATTCATTAATGAAAAGTCTTCTTGATCTAATTAAATGCCTTATTATGTAAAATGGTTATATAACATATGCACAAATTTTTTTATGTTTCTAGATTTTAAAATGCTGTTAAAAATTGGAATTTTTGCTAATATAGTCATTGAAAAGTGATCACATGATTAGTATAAATATTGAGTTTAAGAAATCAAATTTACCCAGACAAAGGAAGTGATGGAATCATCTAGTAGACTTTCCCCGAATGAAGATCATTTTTCAGATCTCGGATAGAAGGTGGCATCATTGGTATTCTCTCTTGACCAACCCCAAGTCGGGCTTCAACATGTTAAGCTCGAACATAACCACCTACTAGAGAAGTGGATGTTAATATAGATCACCACCTGAGCAATGTTATCTTAGCCACCCAAAGAGTCTCCCACCATCGCTCACCTTACCCTTCGGTCTTAGGAGGGTGTTATAAGGGGTTATGTAACAAGATCTTAGCACTATGATTATGTGAATTATTTTTTTATATAATATTGAATATAAATTCATTTTTTTATTGTTACTTTGTGAATTGTTTTTAAAGCACAAATAATATTTTAGTGACTATTCAACGATGAAATCTACTTTGAAGAATTAAAGGATTTTTGAATTAAATAATATTTGAATAAAATATTATTATTATTAAATTAACTTTTATTATATATAAATGATCATATAATTTTATGAACACAATTGTAGTTTTTATTATGGTTTGAAAGATCTTTTTTCCAAAACCATTGAATTTTCGATAAATGTTAGTTTTTATTTTAAAAGTAAAAATTGACATATTTAAAAAATGATTTATATAAAATGAATATTATTTTTGGAATCTGGATGTCAAAATAATCCAACGGTGAATTTTTTATAATTTTCTGATGCAGTCAATGTTTTGGGTAAAAATTATAGTCCGTTTGTGATTTATGACATTATAATGAACTAGTAGTGATGTAATAAAATACTATAAATGATATTTCCGGCCAATATATGTTTTAACATTAAAATTATATTATTTTAGGTTTATTGGATTTATTTTCCAAAACATTAGTGGACCAACAAAGTGTTATAAAACATTATCACTTTTTAAATGAAATTCCTTGAGAGTGTGGCTCACCTCCACATAAGCAACCCAATTATTTTAAGAGGTTTGGCCATTTTCCTTATAAAATATTTTTTCCAATCCCCTTTGGAAAAAACCATGGGAAAAACCATGGAATGGTTTGTTTTATTGGTTATTTTAATGCGTTGTGACACAAACCTAAATAATAATAAATTCCATTTCCTTTCCAATATAAACCCACCCAAGCTTCCACTTCCACTTCACTCAAGGCCTTTGGATTTAATCCGAAATCTTCCCTCACCTCTCTAAAATTATCACAAGGATTCCCAATCTCCTGATAAGCCTCTCCTATGCCTCTCCCAATCCTTTTTTATCAGACATCCATGTAAGGTATTTCTTCCTTTCTCATTTTTGACCAATTTTCTATAAGTTGATATGCCCTTTTCGTTTCAATTACAAATGTTGGGTTATGATTTTTCACCACCTCAATACTACCCTATTTGTGTTTTAGTGATTAGATACCCCTTTACCTCTCATTAAATGCCTCCCATTACAACTGTTACCATGCCGAAATTCCATAAGAAATTTCTCTCTCCTCATTTATATTCAATTAATTCTTTTGTATCATTAATCTAAATTAAATTACAATTGTTGGGAAATATATATATATGATCACTTTACATTAAATTTTATTTAAGTATTATGAGACACCCCTTTCTCTCTCATCACCCATTTTCATGAGTTCTTATTTCACATCATTAGGCTGTTGAAATTGCGTCATTATTTTCCACGCCAAAGTAATTGTGTAGTGAATACCAGGCCCATTTCTATATCAAGAGTATTCTCCTTTATGAAATTTATGTATTGTGAAATTAGTTTCATGTATTAATTCCACACTCCATTATCTAGGAATAAATGATTATGTTTAATGAATCCATGTATTATAATCCATGTGGCATAGTTATGCGTGAAAGGATATGATTAAGAATGGTGTTCCCTAATAGTGCTTCAATGTATTGGGTAAAGTTTAATATCATGATACGTCAAGTGAAATGAGGATTTACTCATAAGAATTCAAGTTCAATTAGTATTAACTCATTCTCCATGTCCAATGATCCTTTTCTCATGCTGACATCATGTTAAATGGTGTTGCCACATTATGTTAATCATAAGATATCATTCCTTTATGTTCATGTTTCTCTTATGCTCCATTGATATGCCTATTGCATAACAAGTATTGTATCATTAATTTTATGCCTTGTTAACTCTTTCACTGGGCTTTATATATCACCCTTTTCATAGGCATGTCAACAGATTATCCCATGCAATTCCATGTACCAGGGAATGTAGTGGTCATGTAAAGGAAGTTTTCAATAAGATATTGCTCCCTATGTTTTAAGTTTTTATTTAATTTTCCTAAGCCCCAAAGACACTAGACCCCTAGATCTTATATGTTGTATAAAGGGATGTTTTATATGTGATAAATCATTTATATTTGTGTAATAAAATAGAGGGTTTTTATATTTGGTATTAGAGGATAGGTTCAGTTGTTTTTTTGGATTAGGATTAAAAACCCTAGTGAATCCTTAGAGACAAGACTAAGTATAATAAAAACATCCCTAATTTCTTGTTGGTATAGAGTAAGTGTATTATCAAGAAAATATATCCCTCTATGGATATGAGCAGTTAGAGGTGGCTCTAGCACAGATGTACCGAGGGTTGAAAACCCCAAAAAAGAGTTTCGGGCTTGACCCTGGGTATCCTGGTACACGACAACGGGCCTTGCTGCACTATTGGTTACGACACTCCTGGGGGATATGCGTTGGTAAATTCACAAGATTATTGTGAACCATTATTAAGCAAATTCCCCTAATAATATATTTTAGAAATTAAATTATGGAAAACATAGATTGAAGCCTATGGATTTATAAGTTAAGGAAATAAATGTTATTTATAAGTCATCAATTTTTTCATGGATTACCCTTTATGTGTTACCCATGAATTTACTTTTATTCCAGCCAATGATCGTTAATAAGAGGACTCGGGCTAACAACCGATGTGAAGATCAATGTGATGAATATGCTAATGAGATTCCCAATCCGATGGGAGCGGTAATCATGAACATTATCATGATTCTCTCTCAGCTAACTCAAGAATTAAATAGAAACATTGGCCAAGAAGAACATTCAAGACCCCCTGCGAAAGAACAAGTCTCTATCGAGAGCTTCATGAGACAAAGGCCTCCTACTTTTAATGGATCATATGACCCCTAAATCATTGTAAAATGGATCAACTCCACTGAGACGATCATCTACATCCTTCAATGCTATGAACAAGAAAAGGTTCCCATGGCTGCTTATCGTATGGAGGGTGAAGATGATCAATGTTAGACATTGATCAAAAATATGAAGCATGAGGAGTAGATCGAGGTGTTGGAACTAATGGATTTTAAGAAGATGTATTTTGATAAATATTTTCTATAAACCCTCCGGCATAAGATATAAAGGTACTTTACCTCAAGAAAAAAGACGACGAATCTATCTGAGCGAATGAGGAAAACCTCACAAGGATTTCACGAAATGCCTCTAGCTTTGTCATTACCCCCGAATGCAAGGTTGGCCACTTCTTTGGTGGGTTGAAACCTATAATTCAAAATGAATTGAAGATACATGACTTCAATAACTATGAGGAAATTGTCTGATGTTCCCTCATGATCGAAATGTAGATCGGAGAATCTCAGTTTAATCAATGGGATAAAAAGCGTAAGGTGGAATTCAATTCCAGTGGTCTGAGGGATAAATTCAATGGTTCTACGAAAATCCAGTACCCCACTTTCCAAAGGCATGAAAAGAAGAACCCTGAAACTTTTCTAAAGGGGATAAAGAAATGCTTTAGGTGTTGAAGAGAAGGGCACCTGCCTATTATCTATCAGCAAGAAAAACCCATGACTGCGATAGCAGAGAGGAATGCTCCGCTCGACCCTCAACACTGTATTCATTGCATCAACTACAATGAACCGGGGAACTTTGCAATCCATTCCCTATGCCAAGGGTTTTTTGAGGCAACCAACAATTTCCATGGGAGCAAGGGTGAGCTTTTTCCATCACGACCACCGAAGTGAACCCTATAACAAAGTGGAGACATGTACGCTACTTGTTCATTAAGAATAGAAAACATACTTTTTGATTCTGGTTCTATACATTCTTTTATATCCTGAATGTTTAGTAGAACAATCCCAACACCACCACAAATTATGGAATTAAATATGTCGGTGAGTAGATCAAGTGGGGAAATCATTGCATCCCATGAATATAACTCCTGCCCTATTATAATTTGTGGAGTGAACATCCCGGAAAACATCATCATACTCCCTCCAGTGGAATTTGATGCAATTATCTTCATGGATTGGCCTTTCTTTATATAGATCCCACATAAATTTCCGTGAGATGGAAATCACTCTCTATATGGAGAATCGACCCCCGATACTATACAAGTGAGAGGAGGTAGATGAATCTCATTTTTCTCCATCATCTCTAGCATGGATATTACTTCCCTATGATCATGAATATCTGGATCAGATGATTGAGTCCAAGGAAGAAACCATTCTTGAAGACATTCCATTTTTCAAGGAATTCACTAAAGAGATTCTCGAGGAATTTCCTGGTCTTCCTCCAAGGAGATATGTTGAATTCTCAATTGACCTTATAGCTGGGGAATTTCCAATATCCAAGACTCCATGTAGAATGGTTTTTGTGGTTCTTGAGAAGCTAAAGAATAAACTACAAGAGAATCTGGATAAAGTATTTATATGCCCATGTGCTTCACCATGGAGTGCACCCATCCTCTTCATCAAGAAGAAGGATAGTTCAGTGCGCCTTTGCATCAATTATCGTGAGTTTAACAAAATAATGATAAATAACAAGTATCCTCTCCCACGAATTGATGACTTGTTTATTGAGATACGTCTGGAACAATACTTCTCCAATGTGGATTTATGGTCGGGATATTATCAAATAAGGGTGAATAATGAAAATATCACCAAGACTAATTTTGATACAAGATACGGGCACTATGAATTCATAGTAATGTCTTTCGGATGCACTAATGCTATAGAAATTTTTTATGGACAAGATAAATAGAGTATTTAGAGATTAACTCAACAAATTTATGGTAGTCATTATTGATGATATTCTAATATACTCCAAAACCCTGGAGGATTATGAGGAGTATCTAAGAACAATACAAGATACCTTGTATAAGAAGAAGCTCTATGAAAAGTACAACAAGTGTGAGTTCTGGTTGAAGGAAGAATCATTCTTTGGCCATATCATCACATGCAATGGAATCTTTGTAGATCCCTACCAGACAGCTGCAATTGAGGGATGGTCGAGGCCAAAATCGGTAATGGATATCCATAACTTCTTGGGGTTACCTAGATATTATTAATGATTTGTGAGAAATTTCTCACAGTTGTCCAACACTCTTACCAAGCTAACTCGAAAAGGAGTAAAGTTTTTTTGGAGTGCTGAATGAGAAGAATTCATTAAGGAGTTGAAAAAGAGTCTTATCACTCCACCCATTCTCACTTTACCCACAAGTGTAGAATGTTTTATGGTATTCATTGATGCCTTGAAAAAGGGACTGAGTTGTGTGTGGTTGAAAAAATAGAAAGTCTTTGCCTATGCATCAATGAAATTATAGTTCATGAGAATAATTATCCAACATATAATCTAGAGTTTGTTTTTGTGATCTTCGCTTTAAAATTTTGATGGCATTATCTCTTTGGGGAGAAGTGTGAAATATATACGGACCACAAAATCCTCAAGTATATATTCACACAGAAAGAGTTGAACATGTGCCAATGAATATAGTTTTGAGATGATCAAATACTACGATGGGTCAATCCATTACCACCCTAGGAAAGAGATCAAGGTAAAATATGCTCTAATTAGAAAGTACCCAATGATTTTATCATTGATGAAAATTTAGAAGGATCCAATCTTCTTAGATTTGATGAAGATAGACATGTGAATCATAAAGAAGGGAAAATAATCAATCCTTGCACAAATTATTGCTCAACTATCTCATTTGGAAATGTTAAAGGATGCTCAAATGGATGATGTGGGAATTAAGAATAAAGTGGAAGCTATAAAAAAAGGGAAATACTTGGAGTCCAATGTCAACAATGAAAGAATTGTGAGATTTGAGAAAAGACTATGGGTTCCTTCAAGTCTGAAGCTGAATAAGGATCTTTTGGATGATACACGTAGTTCAAATTTTTCTATTCCCTTGGGAAACACAAGGATGTATCAAGATCTCTAAATGCATTATTGGAGGGATAATATGTGGAAGGAGATCACTAATTTTACATCAAAGTGCCTGGTTTGAAAGCATGTGAAGGCTGAGAGGCAAAAGTCTATGGGGATGATACAATCATTGCCCATACAGGCATGGATATGGGACAACATCACCATGGTTGTTTTCACCAAAATTCCCAATACATCCCAAGGTAACAAAGAAATCTGGGTTTTTGTGGATCATCTTACAAATTCTGCACACTTCTTGCAATTTGGGGGGATTTCTCTTTGGATCGACTACCACTTCCACATACCATGGCCACAGTACATGATGTGTTTCATGTATCTTTATTAAGAATGTAAATACATGATCCACCAATGTACTCTCTTCAGAGGTAGTATAGTAGGAGGATTATCATTCTAAAGAGGAGAAACCATTGAATATCTTTGATGGTAGGGAAAAAGTCCTACGAAATAAGACAATGCCCCTTGTGAAGGTGTTTTCACGAAACCACAGGTTTGAAGAAGCGATGTGGGAATCAGAGGAAGTGATTAAGCAGAGTTGCCCTAATATTTTTAGTGTGGTAATATGAAATTTCGAGGGAGAAATTTCTTTAGGGTGGAAGATTGTAACGACCCAAACGTTCATTAATGAAAATTCCTCTTGATCTAATTAAATATCTTATTATGTAAAATAGTTATATAACATATCCACTTATTATGTTTTATTTTACTATATTTTAAAATACTATTATGAATTGTGACCATTTCTAATATATCCATTGAACATTGATCACATGATTAGTTTTAATATAGGGCTTTAACTAATCTAATATACTCAAACAAAAGAAGGGATGGCCTCATCCAGTAGATTTGACGTGTATAAAGCCCATTTTCAGTGCTTTGAAAGGAGGTGACATAATTGGGCTTTACTCTTGACCAGTCCTAAGACAAGCTTCCACATGTTATGCTTGAACGGAACCGCCTATGGGAGAAGTTGATGCTGATAGAGATCACCACTCGAGCAATGTTATCCGAGCCACCCCAAGAGTCGGTCACCATCACACACCTAACCCTTTGATCTTATTCAAGTGTTATAAGGGGTTATTTAACAAATCCATAACACTATCACTATGAGAATAATTTATTTATATAATAATGAATATATATTTATTTTATTATTGTTACTTTGTAAATAGTTTTTAAAACACAAATTGTATTTTTAGTTAATATTCCAGTAAGAAATATATTTTGATGAATTAAAAGATTTTTGAGTTTAATAATATTTTAAAAAAATATTATTATTATTACATTACTTTTTAATAAATATAAATTATCATATAATTTTATGAATGCAATTGTATTTTTTATTAAGGTTTGAAAACGAATTTTGTTAAAACCCATGAATTTTTTATAAATGTCAGTTTTTATTTTAAAAGTAAAAATTCCCATAATTAGAAAATTATTTATATAAAATGAATATTATTTTTGTAATCATAACGTAAAAATTATCCAATGGTGAATTTTTCTTAATTTTTTGAGAGAATCGAATTTTTGGGAAAAAATTAAATACAATTTATGTTTTATGACATCATAATGACCCAATAGTGATGTAATAATATACTAAAATGATAGGTTCTACCAATATATGTTTTAAGATTAATATAAAGTGATTTTAGGTTTGTTTGATTTATTTTAAAAATCATTAGTGGACCCTCCAAGAGTTATAAAAAAAATTCACTTTTTAAATGAATTTCCTTGAGAGTGTGAATCACCTCCACATAAACAACCCTATTATTTTATGAAGTTCGTCTATTTGCCTTATAAAATACTTTCTTCCACTCCCCTTTGGAAAAACACATGGGCAAAAACCATGGTATGCTTTGTGGTATTGATTAATTTAATATGTGGTGACCCAAACCAAAATAATAAATAATTTCCTCTCCTTTCCTATATAAACCCACCCAATCTCCCACTTCCTCTTCACTTAAGGCCTTAAGAGTTATTCCAAACTCTAACCTACTCTATTTAGAATCCTCCCAAGTCTCCCCATTCTCCCAAGAAGCCTCTCTCGAGCCACTCCCAAGCTTCTGCTATCGCACTTCCTAGTAAGGGATTTCTTCCTTTCTCATTTTTTCCCAATTTTAATTAAGTTGTTATGCCCTTTTTCAATTACAAATGTTGGGTTTTGGTTTCTCACCACATATATAATGGAATTTTAATGTTTGAATTATTATATACCCCTTTAACTCTCATTAAATGTCTCCCATGTACACCTGTTACTATGCTGAAATTCTGTAAGGAATTTCTCTCTCGTCAGTAACATTCATGTAATTATTTTGTACCATGAATCTAAATTTCATTAAAATTGTTGGAACATATATATATATGACCCCATTACTGTCTATTTAATTTAAATATGATGAGACACATGTTCTATATCATCAACCATTTTTATGAGTTCTTATGTCACACCGTTATCCTGCCGAAATTTTACCATGATTTTCAAAGACAAAGTCATTGTGTAGTGAATACCATGCACATTCTTATATCAAGGGTATTGACATTTTTTAACATCTACTTATTGTTTAAAGAGTTTCATGTATTAATTAAACACTAATTTATCTGGAATAAATGATTAATATTAATGAATCCATGATTTATGATCCATGTGGCACACTTATGCATGAAATTAAATGACAAAGAAGGGTGTTCCCTAATAGTGATCCAATGCATTGGGTAAAGATTAGTGTCATGATAAGACAAGTGCAGTGAGGATTAACTCATGCTAATTCAAGTGAAATGAGTATTTACTCATGATCCATTTATAATTATCCTTGGATCATGCTAAAATCATGTTAAATGTTGTTTCCACATTATGTTACTCATGTTATATCATGCCTTTATGTTCATGCTTATCTTATGCTCTATTGATATGACTATTGTCTAACATGTATTGTGTCTTTAATTTTATGTCTCCTTAACTCTCTTACTGGGCTTTATACCTCACCCTTCTTTTATGAATGTCCTTAGGTTAAACCATGCGATGCTTTGTACTAAGGAATGTGGTGCCTATGTAAAAGAAGTTTGCAATAAGATGTTGTGTCATATGTTTTCAGTTGTTATGTCATTTTCCTAAGTCCCAAAGACACTAGACCTATAGATCTTCTATGTTGTATCAATTGAAGTCTTCTATATAATTAATAATGTCTTGGTGTGTAATAAAATTAGGGGTAATCGTAATATCTTAATAAATTCATTAAATGAAAAAGCATTTTTCAATAATAAAAACCTAGTATTTTTCCTTTTTCATCTAAAAATTATTCTTTTAAGAAAAATCCAAAAAAAATCATCCAATGATAGTTTTTAAATGATTATTTCAAAAAATAATTTTATTTCGTCTGGTTATTTTTCTTATAATATTAAAAATTAATTTTAATATCATTTATAAAAAAATTTAAAAAAAATATTTTTAAAACATATATATACATTATCGAAAATTAAAATTTCATATTTATATGATTTCTATATATAAAACCACTACACATAATAGTTAAAATTTGGTTCTTCCTATCAATTGTAAAAAATTTAATGGGTTGGTAATAATGTTCTTATCTAAATAACAATATTAATTGTTTTTTAGTTTCATTAAAACTCAGTGTTTCATGTAATATAATCTACATTCAGAGTTGCATGTAATGCGATATAAACTCATCCATTCATGAAATTATAAATATTAGATTTATTGAATCTATTTTAGGAAATATATATAAAAAACAATAATGGGTTAACAGAATAGGGATATATTAATTTTGGATTTTGTTAAAAATTTTATAGTGTTTTATTTAAAGATATGCACCAATGATAATATAAAAAAACATTGACTAGGGATATTAAATTATAAGTATTTATTAATTTATTATTTTTCATTATTTTTTTCTACTATAAAATAAGGTATTCTTGAAGGAAACAAACCATGTGTAATCATTTTAAAGTCAAACATGGTAATTTTTTGAATATTAATTCCATTTATTTATAAATAAAATTCATATATTATCTTATCATGTAACTTATTTCCCCAATAAATAATTATATATAGATATTAAATTTTAAACTATGACTTCTCATTTTGTACATCTTTATTAATACTTTCATATTTTGGATTGGTCTTCTCCTGTATTCCATTGTTACATGATGCTTATATTATATGAATATACTTACATTATTTTGGTTTATCTTCTCATTAATGTATAAATTCTATGTAATATCTTATTTTGGATTAATTTCATCATTTTTTTGTGACTCTTTTATCTCGAATTTCACATGGTTCTTCATTTACTACTAATCACACTATCATATGTTGTTTTTTGTCTGTTTAGGTTGTTAAACAGCTAGAATTTTCACACCTCTCATACTAAAGATATAATCCACACGTCCCTAATAAAATTTCATTTCATTTCATCACAATAATACACAATTGTTTGGGTTTATTGCCTCAATTTAATACCCTATTTCATTCCTCATAAATAGTAATTTGTTTCTTCACAGGTGTTCCATTATACTAAGAAGGAAGGTGAGAGAATGATGGGTGAGTTGTTCCTATTTAGAATGGTATTTTTTTCACTTATTGATCATCATTATAATCCATTGTACATACTCCTTACACTACCATTATATTATATATCAGAGGATTATTTCATGAATATTATAGGATGATAACCCATAGTACATGAATCTTTATTAGGGGAAAAGATTTATTATCATTAAACTCAATTAAAGGTGTTGGTATTGACATTAAGATTCACATATGATCTAATGTTGATTCAATGGATGTTTTAACTATAGTATGGTTTTTTATTTTAAATTGATGTTTTTATATTATTGTATATCAGAAAGAGGTAACATTAACTCATTATGTTACATTTGAACAGTAGTTCATAGTTTATAAAGTACATAATTTTAGATAACATCTCTAGCATAATAATTTCTCTCTCTTCTCATGCATTAAATTGTTTATCTATAGATAACATGTATTTAATAAGATGGCGTTTGTTAAATGCATGTTGGTCCAACATGGCAATAAGTAAGAAAATATACATTTAACATTTTTTTTCTTTTCTTTTTATAGAACCACTATTCTATTCTCACTCATCGACTTCTCTTCAAATTTGTAAAAAGAAAAATGATATAATATATCATAAAACATAACCATGTTTATGAGTTACTGAATACTCTTCATATTCTATTGGATGTAATATTTTGTAAAATTGAATCCTCCCACAACAAACACCATGCCTACATCATAAACAACCTTCTACATTATAGAGTGTGGGAACCCACCATGTATAGTTTGACATTACATTAACTTCTGTGTATTATAACATAATATTATAGAGAAATATAGTATATATATAAAATATGAAAACTAAATCAAAATCCCTTGATATTTATGAAATGGGTTTAACATTCATCATACTATACTATTTCCCAATATGTTTTAGTATTACTAAGTCACATGAATTGAGTCGTAATCACAATATATTTAACCGCGGGAATGGTCAATCTCAATTAAAATAAATTCAATGAGGTTATTGTTTGTTGATGTGTATCCATAGATAAATTAATATGATGTTAATAGATAACTTCTCTCATTTTCAATAGAATTAGTCACCCATAATCACATGTATTTCAATTGATCAAGCATTCAACAGAGTCTCTCTAAAATAGATTTATATACGGATATTTTATTTTCAAGAAAAATTTCTTCATTGTAGTTTCTAATCTTTTTTTAATATATCCTAAACACCATTAATTCTAGAAATAAAACCACACCATCATGTCATGTTATTCCCCTCAACCACTATGTATACTTGTTATCATCTATCAGATATCTGTTTTAGAATGATCCAAAAGGTTATATTAAGTAATTTCATTCCAAAAATAGTATCATAGCCTCATACATAGTTTTGGTTAGATTAATATTTTTTTAAACTCTCATTATTCAAGTCTAAGAATTTGTTCATATATATTTCATGGATAATTGATATTTAATTGGTGGTGTTTGTAATCTAATCAACTTTATTTAATAGATATTTTGTTATTATTACATCAGTGAATAGTATATCGATATCTTGAAGGTCAGTTACCTTGTCATCTATGGCTACTAGAGGTTATTATCCATGGTTAGATATAGATCACCACTCATAACTTTTTTCAATTTCAATAATATATTTCATGATTCCATTAAAAACAACCATAAGTTAATTTTTTATGACATCTATTTATTGTCATAGGGAGAAATGTTCATGTTAGTTTCAACCTATCCATAATTTTTTTTCATGGGAACTTGTATAAAATCAAATAAAAATAGCATGAAAACAGAAATTAATGAAAATTTATATTATAACACTAAAAAACAATTTATTAGATATTTTGTATTTATTTTTTAAACAATGACTATTTATAATTTTATATATTTTAGGTTAAATATAAATAATATAAGATATTCACAAAAACTGAAAATAAGAATATTTATTTTATCTAAATATATAAAACTATTATTATTACTATTATTAATATTATATAAAATAAAATATAAAAACATTCTTTAAATATTGTTATTATAGATTCATTACATAAATGATGGTTCAAGAAGATTCCGAAATCTTGATTGACTCCTTAAGTGAGTAGTATCCACAGGGCCTCAACGTTCATCCCTTAAATAATGGCTCCCCTAAAATAAAATGATGGTAACATTTCAAATAGTGTTCCTCTATTTATTAGATTATTGAGAAACATGGGTTTGGAATATCCTTCCATTAGAGACAAGTCTTGAAATTATTTCATTCATTTTATGGAACAAGAAGTTCTTTTTTGGTAACCATATATATTTGGTTCTCTCAATACAATGTTCTATTGTAATTTTCATTATGGTGAAGGTGAATAATTTATTCAATGGATGAAGCTATATAATTGTACTTCCATATCACCAATAAGTAAAATTATTTTCTAGATGTTATTTCATAATAGGATACAAACATAATATTTAATATAGTTCAATGGATGGCAGTACCCATCTTATAGCATTATTTTTATGATATATGGTTAAAACAAATAGTGTATCTGTAATGAATTCCCCTTTGTATGAGGATATGTGAGTAGGGAGAAAATAATTCCCTTATTAAAAACTAGGGGAATCATGAATGATATCATGGATGTCGTATTCAATTAAGACTTTATCTTGCATTTGTGAACCTCATATGCTCTCTTGTGACTGTTATCTTTCACTATACTGGTATATAATGAAATTATTTTATGCTTAATGGAATTAAAAAAAATTATAGGACATATCATTTTTATATTAAAGGATATTAAAATTGATTCAAAACATTAAAATTGAAAAATGAATAAAACTATGAATGGCGTTATTATAATTATATATATGTGTGTTTAATGTGTTCCTATAAATCCAACTACATTTAAATATGACATGTGTATTTGTGAACTTTATTCATGGATTATGGTTAATGTGGATGGATCTACACATGATTTACACATTCATGCAGGATATTTGACCATTTTCAAAACCCTTAGGGGATTTATTAATGGATAATCTTAATAATTCAATTTAACATTCATTTAACTTAAAATTGAGCTTTGAGATGTGATTCATGCGGTCAATTATATTAATAATTTAAAATGGGTAATACAAGGATTGGGAGTGATGATACTCTAGTGGTTAATTCTATCTGTAATTGGTCCACAAAATACCCTTGGAAGAATATCACTAAATAATAAACATGTTTTGATTCTTTAGGAACAATTCAATTCTATGTTTCTCAAATCAATATAGACGTGAATAAGGGTTTTAATACATTGTATAAGAGTAATGTGGAATATTTTAATTCCTTGTAGTCCATCTAGCTTGATAATTCTCTTCTGACTTAAAATTTTTCTAATATCAAGGGTTATTTATAAACTCTCCTTTAGGATCTTTTTTCAACTCATTATTCCTTTTATTAAAAATATTTTATTTCAATGGGTCTTGTATCCATCTCCCAGACCATCATGGATAATATACCATTAATTTAAATTATATAAGTATGTATAATGTAAATAAACCAATTTAATAAAGAGAACATATTTTTATAAAAAAATCATTATATAAAAGGAATATTTTCATATTTTAATACCAAAAAAATTATAGGACAAAAAACATGTTGTTTTTAAAAAATCATTCTTTAAATAAATTATAAAATTAATTAAATTAAAATAAATTACAATAATTTCTTAATTATGAAAAGATCATTGAGAACATTTTGGTAATATAGACCTAAAAACATATTAAATATGATATTAGCGAATGCTCAAATTTCCAATTATCAGTCCACCCAAATATAAACCATTTATTTTCCAATAGTAATTTATTTTACAAAAATAAAAAATCATTCACATTATTTACTAGCTTCATCAAAAGATAATTGATTTAAAAAAATGATTTATTGTTTGAATTTTCCACATGACTTGATATATATTCACTAAACTCCCTACTCCCCAACCAATTATTCACATCATAAGTTAAATTATATATGATTTCATATCTATATAGATTACTATGTTTTTAAATTAATTTTTCTCTAATTCAACTTGTTTGTTCCCATATTTTACCAACCTCTCAATTAATCCAAAACACAAAAGTAATAATTTTCATTTTCGTTTATCGTAATGATTCAAACACATCATAGCCCTTGTCCCTACCATCATTTTCCTCCAAAGGCTATTTATAATTATTAAGGTACATATTATATGCGTATAATTGTTTCTTTATTTCCTAAAAAAAGTTGAATTCACCAACACTAACAATTCATTGAAAAATATCCATAGATAGTAATTATAATAACCAATATAGGATTGTTCCGATAATTAATGGCTCTTGGTAAAAAAAATTTAAAAAAATTAATTATATTTTATTCACTTTTATACTTGTAAACACTCATAGTACTAATTTTTTAATCCAATTTCTTGAAATTGGGCTTCAACATGTACATACTCATTCCAATTTGGTTTTTAAATCATGTTATCTTTTTAGTATTGTGAACCTTGAATATATTTCCACATATATAAATTAATTATTAATTATTTTATTTTATAATAAAATAAATCCATTTGTTATAGATCAAACTCACATAATCAAATTTATAATACTCAAATATTATTGAATCTCCGAATAGAAATCAATATGATTCACAATTTACTATTCTCTCCTAAATCATGATAGAATGTAATCCACTCATATGTTACCTATATCCTACTACCTATAACATAACAAATATTTTTTCTATATTCATTATGAAAGGAAGTGTATAGTGGATAAAAAAATTATAACACATGAATTGATTTTAATAAAGGATGCAAAGGGTGAAAGAAAACTCTTCAAATATACTTCAATTATCCTCATAGGTGTTAGTGGGTCACATACTCATCTACTCTCTGATCTTTTTATTTAATATTTCAAGGAAACTAATAAAAAACAAGGAAAATATTATTCATTAAATGAAACACCAAAAATTAAAAGAAATTTCCCTTATTCCATTATGTTCCACCCATATAGTTATTGGTTTAAGTTCTATATTCAAATTACTCTTTCAATTATTTTAAAATAAAAATCAAAACGGTATTAATTTAGGAAATCCACTCTATATAAATTTTACCTACCATAATGAATAAAAAAATTCTCTAATTAGCTATACATGATGGAAACCAACTATTTATACTTATGGTAAAAATACCATAGTTTATGCGAGTCTGTGAAAAGACCTAGTTATTTATAACATGATTTCCAATTTCAAGATTGTGGAAAATCTATTTCATGATTGATTCTAGGTGGATTAAGAGAAATATGTTATTTGGTTAAATTCATTCTTCACATCCAATATTGTGGAATATTCACTACAAATATTTTTTGTATATTTTTTATCACCCAAAACCTCAAACTACAAGATCATTTAATAAAATATGTAATCTCAAATATTCATAAATCACTACACAAATCATCAATAAAAAAATTATTTTAAAATGTTTTTGTAATATTTGTTTATTTTCTATTTATATTTCTGTATAACTATATCATAGTTGTTAGTAATTTCTATATTTAAATAAAAAAAATCTTACACTATATAAAATATTAAAAATACATAATTGAATTTTGATTACATAAAAAAGTAATATCATTGTTCAATTTTTTCATTGATGATTATGTTCCCACTAATTTCATCGAGATATATATTAGAATACTTATCCCCTTCATTATTCAGAAATTCATCATTAACCTCTATTACTTTTTACTTAATTTTTTAAAGAGCTAACAACCACATTTTATTTGATTTATTATCCCATGAGTTAAATGTTTTTCCACTTCAACAACTTAATAAAGATACCACATTATAAAAGAAAATTTCCCCACCTTTATTTATTTATGAATAATATAATAATCGTCAATAATTTATTCATATTATAAATTTTGATCTTGAGTCCCTTACAGACATATTAATGTTGATGGTTTAATTAAATTTGGAACACCTTTATTTTCATCATTAATGTTATGGAAAAGATCCATGTGGTCCAACCCTTTGTAAATTTCCGAGGATATGGGAGCTCGAGGAGGAATTTAATAAATCCAGATAGGTTCTGCTATGAAATGTTGCAAGCAGGTCGATTACACGCCATGTAAGACTTACACACTGTGTAAGTGTGGTTGATGACTTGTGAAGAGTATGTCTACAATGTTTAAATATTCAGGTCTAAATACTAAAAAGAAGACAGATTTTCCAGTGTCAAAATGAACTCAATGAATAAATGACATAAAAGGGGATTACATGTCATGTAATTTGCCAATATAGATCTATTATAAGTATTTACAAACACTCAGGTTATTCCTAACCCTACGGCTACATCATCTCCCTCTGTCATTCCAAGAAGCTGAAGACCCTCCCCTTCAGCATTTTGTATTCCATTTTAAGTGGATCGGTCCTAAGAATTTCATCATCAATCTAGGGTAATCAGTGTTGATTTATGGTGTGTTCTTCCTCAGTATTATATAATAATATCCAAATATGATATTGTTTCTTCTTGTTTCCTCTCCCCATGTTATGGAGGATGATCTCTACTATTTATAATTGATTTTTTGGTTCGTTATTTAGTTTTGTCCTAAAATCTTTATATAGATGCAGATATTATGGGGGAGGTGATCAGAGATCCACAACATGGTTTGTTATGGTGTGAATTACATTGATGGATTTTGAGGTAGGGGATTCATTTCTTCTCTATTTATTTACCTAAAATTGTAAATCTAGCATGTTTTTCTCATTGTATGAAAATGATATATCCTTAACATTATTTAACCATATTATGGAATTTGGATGAGATCTTATGTTAGAGATGTTGTTTTTTATACCATCATAGTGGTTTGCCTCATGATTTTATAGATAGTGTGATATCTATTCCATTATTATTAGCATGATTTTCTTGATGTAAAGGAAAAAATCAATAATTAATTTATAATTAATAGGTTTAGGAAATTAAATCGTCATGTTCGTAATATGATGGTTTATTCAATGTTATGATAATAATATTGAAAAATGATACGTTTAATTTAATTGATCATCCATAAGATTAATTATTTGAAAAATAATGTGAAGAATGTGAAGGATTTCTAATAATGGAATTAAATTCATGTTAAATTATTTGTTAAATTATTTTTTTTATAGCTTGTAATATCTTGATTCCTTAGGTTTCTAATATTTGGAACATTTTCAAAATGAATCAGTTAATTCATGAAGTAAAAATAAATGATTGAGTGATAAAGTTTCATTATATGGTCGGCTTGGGTTTCTCATTTTATTGAGAAGGAAAAGTGCCTTGTTTTAGATAAATGATTTCTCACCACCATGAGAAGAATGAGTTCCATGTTTGAAGGCTTAGTTTCCCTATTGATTTCTTGTTTGTTCATTCAGCTTTGTAATGATCGCTTGAAACAAACCTTATGATATATTCCTCAACCTATTGATATTGGAGGGGTAATGTGTTATATGGGGTAGAGTGGCCTATCTGTGATGTGAACCTAGGATGATTGAGCCTGGGATTTCTATTGTGATATGGTGAAGGGAGGTCAATATGATATTACATCACATGATGCCTATGGTAGAGAGATGAATTATTATATTCATGTGGGTGTTGAGGATGGAAGAAAATGTGATGGTACATGTTAAATAATCGCTTCACCATTAATGATATATTGATAGATTTTATTCTTGTTTGAACCCATTTAATGTTCAATAGCCATGCTGTTTATTTTATCTCCATTTTATTCTCCACTGTTTAAGGTTGGTGGAGTTTATTTATTTCAAGTTTCTTCTTCGTTGTATCTTATGATAGTTTTATTAGAGTATATTGATATTGAATGATTATAATAGTGAATTGAATAATAATTGACCTATGGGTTTGGTATATTATGGAATGAAAATGTTAAAAGATGTTGATCTTCATAAACCAAGTCCTTAGTTTTGATTATGCTTAGAAGCCATAGAATTTTTTCTAATGATTAATTTAATGCAATGTAATAAAATTTGTAAAATGTAAATGGTTAGTTAATGAGTAAATAATTAACTAATGTAAGGAACTAATACAAATTAAAAAATTAATTTAATTTAGCTCATTTATATGATTTTGTGCTTATAGGACATCTGGTCTTAGCTACAGAAGCAGACAATCTGACTGATGTTAGTTTCAGTTTAGTCTAAAACTAGGTTATGCATGTAGTTTGTTTCTGGGTAATATTAGGTCATGTACATTCCATGATTTCATACACTGCCCACCCACATTGGTTTCTAAAACCAACACCCATTAGACTTTTTAGGGTTTTAAACCAATATCCACTTGAGAGGATGGATACCAGACTTCCAACTCTAACCCACACTCTTCTCTTGGTAGTTACATGTTCTAGTATGAATGGAAGTTAGTTTCCCCACATATCAGTTTAGAATACTATATAGACTTGCGGTTATTTAACAAACATGTATTACCAGATATAGTATCCCATGGATTATTAAAGCTATGTAGAGTATAGGTTGTGATGGATTTAGGTACATACATGGTGTGTGGGATGTAGTGTCTTTGCGATTAATAGTTGATATTTTCTATATGTTATACAAGATTTGGTGTATTCTAGAAACAACCTGGATACTAGGTGGCTATGTTGATGTGATGGTGTGGTATATAATGCCTGAGGTGCACAAGGTGATGCCATTTCCATGTTTTTTCATGGCGGCTTACATCTGGGTGGTGATGCTCATAACGTTTGATGATGAGGAAGAGATAAAACCCATTAGGTAAGAAGAAAAGGGGAACCATTGATATTTTATTATTATATTATATACTATCTTGAAAGAATTACTTAGTGAGAGTTATCCATTTGGAGGATTGTGACCTCGTATACCTGTTTAAGTGATGAGTTAGCTTTAATGTTGTTCACATTACATTTGAATTATTTCTCAATATTTTTTTTGATAGGATCTCCAGAGTACCATAAATATTATATTATTATACTCACCCTATTTATATATAAAATATTTTTTAGGTCACATAGAGCATGTTGGTGATCAACATAGACTTTAATAGCTCAGGGTTTTACATGATCTATTCCAGATTCGTGGTCACTGTCATCTTTACACTTTTTGGTACTTGTAGTTTTCCTTTAATTTCTTTTTGTAATGTATTTAACTACATGTTTTCACTTGGGTAAATTTTTTATATATTACTGAGGAGGTCTTGGTTGTTTTATCATTCTTATTTCTCTCTTTTTCAAACTTATCTTAGAGGGTAATACCTCTCAATTGCATAATTATGATACCCACGGTTCTATCTTCTATCCCATACCCTACTAGATGCGAGAGTTGAGAGATAACCCCAACTCTACCCTCATTGATGTATGTTTGAGAGGAGGGGTTTGATCGCGTTGTCAAGCGCGTGAAATTAGTTGTTTAATTTTGACTAGAATTTCTGCAGTACAGCAGTATCCCTAAGTCGTCTCTCGATGGAGCCTTAGATAATTAATATAAAAAGAAGGCTTTTATTATGAAAGTAGAAGGTGAATTAGGATTTTTAAAACATGGGGGGTTTATGATTAATGATGAAAATAGGAAATGAAATTGATAAAACAAAGTAGAAATGAACAAGATTGATTAAATGTGATCAACCCGGGGAAGTCGCATGATGCTCATCCTTCATCACTTCAAAGGATGGGGTTATGATATTTTGATCCCTGGTTTGTAACACCTAGAACCAGATTGTTACTGATTTTATACTAGGATACCTCCTAGGTTTCGGTCGAAAACACATAACAATTCACCGGACATCGCCGATGATTGGGTGATTTGTGTTCGACATCATAAATGAAACTCACCAAGGCAACACATGAAGAATTCAATGTGCTGTCCAGGTTTTTATTTTATTTCATTGTGATACCATGACCTAAATGTTCATTCCCTTGATAGTGATTATGTGAGTTCAATTGCCAAAAATGAACCACACAGACACCGCAATTGGAAGGGGGAAAAGAAAGCGTTGAACGGTGTGTGAAACATCAGATGAATGGGTACCCCCAAACATGATCATATGAGTTGATCATGACAGACCAATACATAAATCAATAAAATAATAATAGAGGATGATGAAAAACAACACAAAAACCTGTAATTCAAAATATCATTCAAATATTACAACATAAAGCTTGTGATTTACATCACGTTCCTCCCCGTGTGATAACAAGGGGTTTAAAACCCCATGGAAGAGGAAGAAGAAGAAGATGTTGAAGTAGCACTTCCAATAGACTCCAGAACATATAGAGATGTTGAGAAGACTCCTTGGGGACTCCAAAATGGCAGAAACTTTCCACCTGGCCGAACTTACAAATGGGGAGCCCAAGGTGTCATTTTATAGGAAAATTGGAAGGCGGTTTTTGGCACACATATTTCATCAATCCACTTGTACCATGCATTACGGCCTTCAGATATCTATATCTCTATTTTTAGAAAATATAAAAGTTGTATCCCAACCTCTTGACATCCTCCACCGAATGTTTGGAACCATTTGGACCACTACAGCTCAAAATATTGATAAAATACAAAACACCGCATTTTACTTGGTCAATTTTCGATGGCTTGGACAGATCAGTTCGGATGGGCCCCATAGAAGCCGAATCAGGATTGGTTCCTTAATATGAAATGTAACATATTAAATTTTTGACAGGCCCACAATCTTTCATCCCATTTGGATGCACGGATGTCGTGTACTATGCAAAACAGTGGATAGGTGACCATGGATCCAGGTAATTTTGGCCCATTTTTCTTCCACTTCATCAAGGGCACTCCAAATCACCTCCACCAACATTGAAATAATAAAAAACAAGTATCATTTCCCATTCTAATATTTATTATAATTAATTAAATGATTCAAACTTAAATTAAAATTTATTATTATATTTTGTATATTTATTACAAGCTAGTCTAAAACAGAGGTGTAAGGGTGGAATAAAAAAGTGAATCCTGGAATGATCAGGGTTGTGACAGAGTGGTATGATAGGTTCAGTAATGAAGGATATGTTGGAGTTTTCAGTTAGGAACATGTGAGGTTGCATAAGATGGTATGGAAACAATGTCAGATATGGTTAGTAAGTTATCAAAACACAGGAGACTGGCTAAAACATAGGTATTTAGGGCCCACTATCATTTAATTCACATAACACTATGTTAACTGAGCCTATAGAACGAAATGTTACAAGTATATTGATAAATAAATAGGAAACAACAATTCATCATTCTTTTTTATTCCTGTGTTTGAATTGGGTAGACCATGTTATAGGATAAAACCAAAACAAGATAATAAATAATAAATTAATTAATATTAAGTATTCCAAATTCTAGTTTTAGGAGATCTGGTTGTTTTTTCTTGTGTAAGAATCTCACCAGGTTGAAATCCTCATCACTTTTTTGAAGAATATGTCTAGTAGGATGTGCCATCAGATATCCATAATGTGGAGTTTGACTATGATTACATTTGGAGGAGGAAATTCAAAGAGTTTCAACTACAATGCTTATAGAAGTATAAGGTCTCTATTTCTGATGAAGTCACATAATTCCAGTTGAATTAGGTTGATATAGGTTTCAGATTAATATATTTTTGTAGGAGAACCATGTTTCATAGGCTATCATGATGATGTGTAGAGTAGTGATAATGTAGTGGTTCTTGTTACTCAAATATTATGAGGAGTTGGTGGTATTGTAAGAGATGTTTGAATACCATTTCTTAGGATATAATTGTTTTATGACAACAAAGGTGGATATTCACCAGAAGCGTCTTAACCTTCGGTATGGGAGCTCTAGAGTTTAACAGTTCAGAATCAATTTTAGGTCCCTTATTCTAAATTCGTCAAACTAGTTTCTCGATTTGGAGGCTTCGTTGAGGAATTTTGAGGATTCATTACTTCCAGATTTCGAGCACCAGGTCACCCCATTTATCTTGAATACGTATCATAAGGTTCTGGAGAGAGTTGAGTTTATAATGTAGATAGTGTCTATAATCGGTTCCTCATAAGATAGGATCCATGAGTTTTTACATGATGTAGATATGCATTCCATGGATCCCATTTGTTACGAAAGAAGAGTTTTGGGGTTTCGAGGGAAGATCATATCCCTCATCATATCATTTCTCCAAGGGTAGTGACAATTAGAATAATGTAAAGGGATCATAAGCTTTTATTTATTATGGGGTCTCGGGTCAATAGCGGTGAGAGGGTTAGGCCATTATGAGATGTTATTGGGTTCTAGTTGTTTGCCTTTATGTTCCATTATTGACGTAGTTTTAGCTGAGGAAGTTGTTGTTGGATACACCAAATTGGGATTAGCAGATATGAGATAGGGTATAAAAAGTATGTACCGAAGATGATGCTCGTCCTCATAGAGCATAGCACGTCCATGGTGGTGGTCTTTAGCAGGGTTATAAAGGTATGGTTGCAGGTCATGGTCATTTTCATTCATTAGTGTTTCCAGTTCCAGAAAATCCATACATTATTTGAGGCTCCCTTTTCCTATTTTATAATTGGGGTCATCATTTTTTTGATTCAAGATAGAAATACTCCTTTATATCTTCTTGCCTCGTATAGAAATTGGTACTCGAGTTGGAGAGGCTTCCAGTTCACTTGGTACTTCCTACGCTAGATAGAGGTGGACCTGACTTGTCTAAAGTGTGTAGAGACTATGAGAAAATGTTTTAGAAGAAACTCTCTTATGTATATTTCCTATGTTTTCATATGCCAACATAATAAATCACCCATGTAATGGAATGGTTTTATTTAGTGTACGATTTTGTTGATCGATTTTTAAGGAAGGATTTTTTCTATGATTTTGATTGAGAGTCATCATTGTTTCTTGGTGATTGGGACACTAAGATGGGTCAAAGGTGTGGTTTATCCTTGTCATAATTTATGGAAGAATTAATGTTGAGATCTTAATATGTTCAGTAGTTGGTGTTTACTATAGTTGTTTTAGAGTACCATGATTTCCTTCCAAAAGATGATGCTACATTATACCCCTAGATGAGAGATTGAGTATGGGATCAATCTACAATACAAACTGTCTCCTATATCAATGACTCCATATAAGATGTTACCTTCTATGTTTCGAGATCTCTGAGTATAGATCTATGATCTATTTAAGCATGCTTTTATTCATCCAATTTTGTAACTGTACAATGCGCTTGTTTTGTCCATGAAGAAGGTAGATGGTAGCATGTGGCTTTATATTGATAATTGTTGCTTCTACCAAGTGACAGTGATGAACCGCTATCATCTTCCATGGATTTATTATTAATTCGATCAGATAAAAAGAACAAGTTGTTTCTCGAAAATCGATTGGAGATTTTAATATCATCATGTTTTATAAAGGGTGAGGATGATTAGAAGACTGAATTCTGATGCCAACAAAAGAATTATGAGTCCATCGTGATGTCATTCATTATGAAGAATGCTCTAGCAATGTTAATGTGGTTAGTGATTGCAGTGTGTGTAGAGTTCTTGGATATGTTCATAGTGGTTTTCATCATCTACATCCTTGTGTAATTCACATATAATAATGATCATGTAGACCATATTCATTCCTTCTTAGGAGTTTATAATTGTGAGAAGAGGTTCTGGAAATTGTCAAAGTTTTTGTTCTGGGATCGTGATGTCTATTTCTTGGGATAACTTTATCCCAGTATGAAGTTTTTATGGATCCTTTGAAGATATAGGTAGTATTTTCTTATGAATCCCACAAGATAATGGCATAAGATCTATGTTTACATGGTCTTTCTTGAGATTATATAAGATTTGAAGAGTATTTCTATCAGGTTTTGGCTCCTATAAAAGATTTGATGATAAAGGATCATAAATCATTTTAATAGTATAGTGTCTCGATGATTTTATATACCTAAAAAGAATTTGATTAGTGATCTATTTTGTTGTTATTATGTATAAGGATTTTAGATTTAGTTATTATGTGATGCTTTCCATCTGGGATTGGGTTCTGCAAAGATATAGCTAAGATTGGTAGTTTCTTAAGGGTCTCAGAAGTTACTCCACCATGAGAGAAACTATTTCAACCATGATCTCGAATTTGTATATGTGGTCCTTTCATTGAATTTTTTGTTACATTACCTCATCGTTTAGTAATTTTTTGATTTTACTAACCATAAGAGCCTATGGTATACAATCTAAAAAAGTTACATGAACTTTTATAAACATATGTGAATAGAATTTTTTATGGATTTAAAAATTTAAATTTCATATAATATTTTTAAAGGGAATGTTGTACCCAATTCACTATGTATGAAGTCAGGTTGTGGTGTCGTGAATGAGTCTAGGTATTCCTAGATAATGATATAAGAACACTCAACGACACATCATGATAATGGGGAGGATAGGGGAAGAGTATTTCTTTTGCAGATGACAGTGAATTCATCTTTGATATAGCTAGTGTAGGAGTTCTAGTTGGGTGTTTATAAGGAAAATGTTTGGAGAGACTGATTAGTCTCTAGTAATTCCCTTAATGGTTGGTCTGAAGTAGGATAGCACCAAGTGTAGTTCTATAGAATAATTTTCATTCCCTTTTTGATTCATGATATGGTTCTTCATGAGTTCCAATGTTCACTTTTGGTGGTACATCCTAGTGTGAAAAATATGCACCAAGTCTGGAGAGGATAGTTTTAATGTCTTGGGTTGAATAGTGCAGTTGTAGTGTTTATTTCTAGATGTTTGGTCAACTATAAGGTTAAGGCTAAGAAATTTTTTCCCATTGGACTTCTCCAGTCGTTAGATGTTCCCCGTTGGAAGTGAGAGAACATAATGATGAAATTTTTACTATTTTTCATTAATTTCAGGGATGGTATGAAGCTATATAGGTGATAATTTATTGTTTGAAGAGGTCATTCTTCTTTATAGAAATCAGAGAGTTGATCTTAGTAGAGTTTTGTTGAGGTAAAATCATTAGGTGGTGGTGTGACTCCATAGAGTCCCGAGGTTGATCATTTTTTATCAAGACCATTGTTTTAGATCTAGGGAGTAGAGAACTCACCAAAATGGTTTTGGCTCCCATTTATGGCATATCACATCATTTCATTAGTGAACAGTGGGTCAGACAGATCCTACCATCCAGACTCTTATAGACATGTTGATCTCTTATGTCCTAGATTTTGGAATTTCATGCATGAGGTACCTTCTCAAGGTCGATTTTTGTTACAATAATAGACTCTAATATACTATTTTAATGGTATGTTTTGAAGGATTTTATGGATGATAGTATAAATATCTAATGTCAAGTAATGGGGTTTGAGAGATAGCAATTCTAGGGCTGGAACTACTGTAGAATAAGAGGGAGATGGTTTAGTTGGTTTTAGAGGTGTAGAAAGAAGCACATGATCACCAAAAATCCTAGGTCAATTATATTAGGACACCCTTTGTGTTAAACATTGCATATCATGTTATATTAAATGTGACTACTCATCATGGGAATTGATTTTTTTTGTCATGAAAGAAATAATTCTCTTAGGTTTGATGTTTGTTTTGAGGTTTTTTCTCATGTCAGAGTTGTGGTGTGACCGATAACACGTCCCTCATAGATAAGTTGGATACATGAGTTTTTTCATTTGTTTTAGCTATATCATTAAATTAATAATGACTTAAATCTCTTATATTGGAGAAAGATTGATGTTCATGATGATAATTCGTTCTAGGAGAGATATCAGACCATCATGAGGTGGTGTTTCATGTGAATATTATTCACTTGGTTTGTGTCTTATGGTAACACAGTGGTGTGGAGAAGAGTATATTGGAACATAAATTACATATTCATGCTCAGTACCTCATGATTTTGTAGCTTATCTATTCACTTGTATTGTTTTCTCTTTGGGTTGTTGATCTTTTCTTGTTTATGAGATAATTTATTATTGTTTTTTTCTATATTTACTCTATTTTTAGAGGTATATTTTCAGGGATTGTGTTTAATTTCAATTTTTTTTGGTTTTTTGGTCTTGAAATTATTCTTTCTGAGGTGGTATATGTCCTTTATTGGTGAGACCATTGATAGGTAACTCGTGTAGTGGCTATTTTAAAGACTCAATTTTTCTCTTCAGTCTGGTACTATTCTTGATGGAGAGAATGTTTTGAGCGGAATATAATCTAAGGGCCTAGATCCATTTGGTCCAACCCTTTACATGTTTTTAGGATAGGGGATCTCGAAGGAGGATTATGATATATCGGAAGGGGTTTGTTTAAGAAATGCTAGAATTAGGGAGATTAAATATTGTGTAAGACCAACAAGTAATATAAGTGAGGTTCAAGAATTATTTATATTTGGTTCACAACATCAAAATATTAAATATTAAATAATAAAATAAAAAAGTGATTTTTTTTCATTTTCAACATAAACCCATGGATTGTACAGTTCGAAAGGGGATTACACATCATTTTATTACCCATATCAGTGATGTTAAAAGTCTTTTTAGCCACTCGAGTCATAAAAATATAAACATATAAAATGGATCCCACTCTCATTCTCACTGGACAGTGACCCTTTCATTTATAATTTGTTATTCCCTTTGATGGGTATCAATCCCAATGCTTTTATCCTTGATCTATTGTGATTTTACTATTCCTAGATGTGTTTTTACTCAATTTTCTAGTGGGATCTCCTTGTTTGATAATGTTTCCTCCCATTTCATCCCACCATACAATAGAGGATGATCTTCATTGTCTCCAATGGAGTTTATTCGTTATTTGTTGGTGAATTTTTCAAGACTTTCCTCATATGGATGAAAATAATGCAGGATAGGTGATCAGAGATCTAAAATGTGACATAATATCATGTCCAGAACGTTAATGGATTTTGAGGTTGGGGATTAGTTTCTTTTGTATGTATTTACATTCAAAAATATATTTATCATTATTTACCCATTTTCATGGTAATGAGATTTAATTAATAATTATTTAGCTATGTTATATAATTTGGATAGTAATCACATGTGGGGAATGTTGTTGTTTTATACCATTATAGAGGTTTTCATCAAAAAAAATTATATAGTGTGATATATATTCCTTTATTTTTATAATGTTTATCTTCCATGAAATTTTTAAAGAATATAATTCTAGAATTAATTGATAATTGATTTCTATCAGAAATTAAAGATTCATGTATGTAATCTAATGGTAAATGAAATTTTATGATAATCAATTTGACATAGTGAAATGTTTAATTGAATTTATCTTAAATATGATTAATTTAATAGATAAATAATGTAACAAATAATAATTATTTCAAAAAATGGAAATAAAATCACATTAAAATAATTGTTAAATTGATTTATTATAGCTTTTTATAGCTTGATTCCATAGGTTTTATGTAGTTGGAACCTATTAAAAATCAATTGGTTATTTCATGATGGAATAAGAACTTTTTGTGTTATAAAGATGTTTTCTAGTGATTGAGTTTCCCATTTTCTTTGGAATTTCAAGGGCCTTGTTTTGGAGTTATGAGAGATCATTTTCTTGAGAAGGATGGATTCCTTGTCTGAGGGCTCAGTTTTTCATTTGATTAATTATTTTTTCATGCTTATTTGTGATGTGATATGGATATAAGCATTGTGATTTTATGTTGGTGGGGCTCATCCAAGAGGCCTTATGTATGATATGGGGAGGGGAGGTGTGGTGGTGATTTTAGCCTAGGATTCCAATGACTTTTATGGCTATTGTGATAAGGAGAAAGGAGTCCTAGATGATGTGGTACTTGATGATTCTAGTAATGGTAAGATGCATCGATATTTGAATGTGGGTGTCGATGATGGAACAATACATGATAGAACATGTAAAATATGTTCATACCCATTTATAAGATCTATAGAGTGGGTATGATAATTTTAATTTGACTAATGGTCCATGTCCATGTTGCTTGTTTTAAGTTCAATCTATTCCCCACGGCTTGAGGAAGCTAGAGGTATTCGGTATCATGTTTCCTCTTGGCGGTAGTATAGTATAGTTTCCCTAGTGTTCTAAAATATTTAATGATGCTAATAATGAATTGAATAATTCATAACTCATGGTGTTTGTTGAGGTTATAATGTGAATGTTAAATGAGCTTAATCTTCATAAACTGAGTCCTTCATTTGAATTATGACTGGAGGGGTGGACATTTCACTGATTATTAACAAAATAAAATTTATTATAGTGTGGAATAATATAAATGTTTAATTAATAAATAATTAATGAATTAATAGAAGTAACTAAAATAATTAATGAATAAATTTATTGTATCTCTTATAAATGGTTGGGTTCTTATAGGATATCTTTCCTCTGTTGTGAAAAATTTTAGTCTCAGTAATGTTAGCTGTAGTTGACTCTAAGAATAGTTTATGCCCATAGTGTGGTGTTTAGCTATATTGTATCATGTATATTCTAGAATTGGGTACACATCCCAACCCATGTTGTTTAAGGTAACAAACACCCAGTGAAATCTAGGAGGGTTTTTTCACCAACTTTCTGGTGGGAGGATGGATGGCTGACTACTCCCTATATCCCCTCTCTCTTCTCTTTGTAGTTATTTTTACTAGTATTCATGGAGGTTAGTTTTTACTTATATGTATATAGACGGATGTGATGTGTTATGGTTATTTCACAAATATTAATTAACATATATGGTTTCGAAATAATTATTAAAGGTATGATTTGTATATGTTGCGATGGGTTGAGGTACTCACCCAGTGAATGGTATGTAAGGCATGAAGTATAATACCCAATTCATGGTATACATCATATATGATTTAGTGGATTTCCATAAACTACTTGGATAATATATAGTAATTTATATTGGAGTGTGTGGTTTATGATTCATAAGGTATATGTTTATATTCCCTTCCAAGGTTTTTTCAGGATAGATTACATTTAGAGAGACATGTTCAGGATATGAAATATTAGGGAAGAGCATACACTACCAAAAAACTTGGCAGGGCATACACCTGCCTTTATCAGCACTAACAACAAAGCGCTGATAAAGGGCCGGGCCTTTATCATCGCTAAAAAAAGCGCTGATAAAGGTCAACTTTATCAGTGCTGATAAAGGTGTACCCCTTATCAGCGCTTTTTTTAGCACTGATAAAGGGATTATTTATCAGTGCTAAAAAAGCACTGATAAAGGTTGTATTTATCAGCGCTTTTCATTTTAGCGTTGATAAATACACCATTTATTAGCTCTTTTTACTAGCGCTGATAAAGGCTCACGCGGATTTGTTAAAAACCCGCGGGTCCTCTTCCTCCTCCCTACACCCGGTCAAGCTCTCGCAGAAGCCCTCCTCTGCGCTGTTGCCGCCGCCGCAGCCGCCGCCGCCACCTCCTCCTCCTCTATTGCGGCCGCTGCCTCCTCCTCCACGGCTGCGGCCGCCACCTCCTCCTTCTCCTCCTCCTCCGGCCACCGCCTCCTCCTCCTCTGGCCGCCGCCTCCTCCTCCTCCTCCTCCACCGCGGCCTCGTCCTCCTCCTCCTCCACCGGCGCTTCCTCCTCCTCCTTCTAGTCCACGGCCTCATCCTCCTCCTCCTACACCGGTGCCTCCTCCCCCTCCTCCTCTGCCTACTCCACTACCTCCTCCTCCACCGTGGCCTCCTCCTCCTCCTCCTCCTCCTCCTCCGCTACCTCTGTTGCCTCCGCCCTGCCTCCGCGCAGCCTCCGCGCTGCCTCTGCGCTGCCTCCGCGCTGCCTCTGGTGCCTCTGCTGTCAACACATCCTTCTCCTCCACCACCGGGTCCTCCTCCTTAAGGTGATACAAATTTAATTTTCATGAATTAATTATGTTTGGAATGGGTAAGTGTTTGGACAACTATTCTTCGTGTTGAATCTTCAGTTTCCATGGGTGGTTTGGGATTATGGTTATGTTTTGACCCTGACTATGGGTTGTTTTTTTGATTTCAAACTACTTCATTAGATTTATTTAGTTACTCTTATGTTTTGGTGTTTTCATTTGGTTCATGTATCTCTTTATCTCCCCACGAATGATTATCTTATGGCTATTAATTTTGAGATGGGTTTGATGAAATATATCAGATTTATTCTTATTTTTCTAAGTCTACCAACCTATTTTTAGGTGTTTTACAAGGTATTGATGTGAGAGTCATATTTTAATTGAAATAGTTGTCTCAATGGTGTTCCATTAAGGGGTGGGATCTATAGTTATTTTTGAGGATAAAATCTAAAGCACGATGAGTCTTAGAGAAGTAGTGGAAAGGGATTTGAGTAGTCTTTATGAACAGATTATGTGGATTCTATGGACAATGGACCTATTTTTTTATTATATTAGAAATGTGGGAAACATCTGGACGATTTTACCAGAGGCTCTGAGGGCGTTCCACCTAATTGGGTAGTTGGGGAATATCTTGTGATTTTTTCAATTGGCTCCTAATGGGAGTGGTGTAGGCTCCACTTTTTTAAGGGATCTTGTTAAAATAAGAGGCTTCAAATGGTGGAGGATCACATCCTAAAAGAAAGGGGGATTCTTAATAGGGAAATAATACATAGACAAGTCTAATCCAGAAAAAATCAATGCAGTAGAGGTCATTCATGAGGACTCATAATCTTGGCTAACCACAATTCGAGGGGATTTTTTTTAATTCTTCTATATTATTGGTTTCATTTCAAAATGGTGAATCCTGGTCATTAATTTCACATATTTTTTATTACTTGGTTATGATGGAAGAGTTTATGTATTATTTCATGTATTTCCTAACCCTTTAAAGTAGGAAAATGGTCATGGTTTCATGTTCTTTGAGAGTTGTGTTGTGGTACTTGGCAGGGAGGACATTTCAGAATTCCATGTTTTGGACCTTGTCTTTTCAGACCTCATTATCGTCTTGGATTTTTTTATTGGATATAGTGCACTAGATGACTATTATCACCATTGGGTTCAGTTACTTACTCTTAACAAGAGATTCCATGTCTTTTATGGAGATTGTGATTTATAACCATGGAGGGTATGACAAGTTGCTTCTATGTTATGGTTCATATCATGTCATTTTTCTAAGATTTTCCTTGGGGTTGTTGAGAAGTGTTCTTCATGTAAAATTCTAGTGGTCATGGAAAAGTACACAAAATCATTTCTTTAGGGCTTCATGGGATAACCTCCCCAATGAGTTTTTGCGTTTTCTATCAATTTGCTTCACAAGACGATCCCATTTTCCATTCCATCACATCATAAGGCTCTGGCCGATTTAGAGGAGCTAAAAGATCAGCTAGAAGATCTTTAGGGAAATGGATCTATCTATATGATCATGTCACTATGGGATTTTCCAATTCTGTTTTCAATGAAGTCATATCATAGCCTATTTATTTTAACAGTCTACCGTAGTCATAGCCAGGTGACAGTAATGAATAATAACATATTTCCTGTAATTGATGATTTGTTTGACCATCTTATAAGGTTCTATTGGTTTTTGAAAATTTTCTAGAGATCAGGGTACCAACAGTTGAGGGTTTTGGAAGAGGATGCTCAAAAGATAGATTTTTAAAGTCGATATGGAAATTTAAAGTATTTATGAATTCCATTTGGGATCACCAATGCTCTATCAATTTCATGAAACTGATGAACTAGATCTTTAATATCTTTCTAGACTCCTCCATTTTCGTTTTTTTAGAATACTTCTTGGTGTATTACAATATATAGGAGGAATACTCCGATAATCTGGAGGTTGTTTTGGGTGTTTTTTTGAGAGCTTTGTCATTATTAAAATAGTATAAATTCCCCATATTTTGTTTAAGATGTATTGTTTCATGGTCACATTATTTCCTTGGAAGGAGTTCTAGGTTATCCATAAAAGGTTCGAGAAGTCATTTCTCCAAATCAGTCAAAGAATGTATTCAAGATCCACAAAATTCTAGACTTAGTCATTTCATGGTCACACTATTTCCTTGAAGTATCTTGTTTTTTATCTAAATTATACTCATATTCCTTCTCCTCTAACCTATATACTCATCCTTTGGATTTCAAATAGGATGAATATAAATAAAGAATGGATTAATTCCAATCGGTTGAAAAAAGAGTATGAAGAAGGCGTGAAAGAATTTATCATGTTTTCAAAAGATCATGCATGTGACTCTTCTTTAATCCTTTGTCTGTGTTTACGCAGTTTTTATTGAAAACAAATTAGTCTAGATGAGTTGGAAGTACACTTGATCTGTCACGGAATAGATCAAAGTTATACATGTTGGAATAAACATGGGGAAACAACGAATGTAGGTAGTGACTGGGGTGGCACTGCGTTTTATGGATCATCTGATATGATTACAAACATGAACAATGAAGATTACCGTATGGAGGATGTGATTACAGATTTGAATGATGATGAAGATCGTATTGAGAAAATGATAAGGACCTTCGAAGATGATCTTCGTGATAGCCCAAAATTGTTTGAGAAGTTAAAAAGTTGTGAAAAGACATCATTTTATGCTGGTTGCACTAAATATACAGCATTGTCAGCCGTACTGAAGCTGTATAATTTGAAAGAAGATAATGGGTGGAGTGATGACAGTTTTACGAAACTACTTGCCCTCTTGAATGACATGCTCCCAGAAGACAACGACCTCTCGAGCCGAACATACGATGCCAAACGAATGCTACGATCTATGGGTATGATCTCTGAAAGAATACACGCATGCCCGAATGACTGTATATTGTTTCGCAAGGACCAAAAAATCACTTAACGAATGCCCAAAGTGTTGTGCTTCTCGATGCAAGAAAGATGAATCCAGTCCTACTAAAGTTGTATGGTACATTCCAATCATTCGAAGGTTTAGATGCCTATATGGATGTGAGGAGACTGCAGAACAATTAACATGGCATGAAGATACAAGAATTAAAGATGGGATACTACGTCACCCGGCAGAATCTCCTCAGTGGAAGAGAATCGATCATTAGTATCCCGAATTTGGAAACGACTCGAGAAACCTTCGTCTTGCGTTATCTACAGATGGAGTGAATCCTATTGGTTTTCAATGCAACAGTCACAGTACATGGCCGGTAATGTTGATAAATTATAACTTACCACTGTTTTTATGCATGAAATAAAAATACATCATGTTGTCTATGCTTATATCAGGACCAAAACAACCGGGTAATGATATTTATGTTTATTTAGCACCATTGGTCGAAGATTTGAAATTATTGTGGGATTCAGGTGTTACATTGTATGATTCTTACAGAAAAGATGATTTCACTTTGAGAGTCATGTTGTATGGGATGATAAATTAATTCCATGCTTATGGAAATTTGTCAGGATATAGCATTAAAGTAACTCAAGTTTTTCCCGTTTGCAAAGAAGGTACACAATCAATTAGGTTGAAAAATTCATCGAAAACCGTGTTTCTATGACATCACAGATTTCTACCACGATGACAGAAGTACCATTCTTGGAAGACATCATTCGATGAAAGTTTATAAGAGCGTACAGCACCGTATCCACTAATAGGCGATCAATTGTTTGAGAAAGTTAAAAATGTGGACACTGCTTTTGGTAAACTGTCTTCGAAAAAACTTACAAAAATTGGTTGGAAAAAGGGATCAATGTTTTTTGAATTACAATATTGGAATTGTCTGTATGTAAGGAATTTTATTGATGTTATGCATGTAGAAAAAAAATGTATTTGACAGTGTTATCGGCACGTTGCTAAATACATCTGGGAAAACAAAATATGGAATTAAGGCTAGGTTGGACATGGTTGAGATGGAAATATGAGAAGAGTTGGCACTAGTGAAGGGTGAAAAATGAACATTTCTTCCTCCTACTGCTTACACTCTTTCTTGGCCGGAGAGATATCAGTTTTGCAACTTATTGAATGATGTAAAGGTTCCGGAGGGGTATTTGTCAAATATTAGTAACCTTGTGTCAATGAGCGACTTGAAGTTAAAAGGTCTGAAATCACATGAATGTCATGTTTTGATGCAAAATCTCATTCCAATTGCTTTACGTTGCATTTTGACCAAGAATATCTACCATACATTAACGAAACTGTGTTTCTTCTTCAAAGATATATGCAGCAAAGTTATAGACCCGGTGAAATTTCCAGCTATGGAAAAAGAAATTTCCGTCATATTATGTGAATTAAAAATGTTCTTCCCGCCTTCATTTTTTGATATGATGGTTCATTTGATGGTCCACTTGGTGATAGAGATTAGACTATGTGGTCCTGTACATTACAGATGGATGTACCCCATTGAACAGTATATGAAGATTTTGAAAGGGTATGTCAAAAATCGAAGTCGGCCAGAGGGTTGTATTGCATAGAAATATATTGTTGAGGAAGCCGTTGAATTCTGTACCGAATACTTGTCTGGTGTGGAAATCATTGGCTTACCAAAATCTCGTCACACTAGGCAGCTTGAGGGTGATGTAATTTCTGGAAGAAAGGTTGTCACAATCAATATTATAGATCGGGAGCAGGCCCACCTTTATGTTTTGCATAATAGTTTCGACGTTGACCCATATGTTGAAATCCACAAAGAAATTCTTAGGCATTTGAATCCATCAAGGGCTGAAAATGGATATCAAACACACATAATCGACAGTTTATAGGATGGTTTCGAGATCATATTTTTAAGAAGTTAGATGAAAATACAATATCAGTTTCGGAATGACTTCGATGGCTAGCCGGAGGACCAAGTGTGTATGCATTATCTTACAATGCTTATGTAGTTAATGGTTATACATTTTATACTAATGAACATGATGAAGATAGTACCATGCAGAATGGTGGGGTTACACTTGTGGATGAAGCGATGCATGTTTCCGGTGCTATGGACAGAAATCCAATTTATGGGAATATGTCATACTTTGGCATCATCAAACAAATATGGGAGTTAGATTATACAGAATTTCATGTTCTGATATTTCAATGCAAGTGGGTTGATAACAGGAGTGCTGTTAAAATAGATGATTTGGGATTCGTGAAAGTTGATTTCAGTAAGGAAGGGGAGAAAGATGAACCATTTATAATGGCATCACAGGCAGTGCATGTATTTTATGTTCCAGTTCTCACAAACCGAAACTGGTCAATTGTTCTGTTATTGACCAAAAGAGCTGAAGGGTCAGATGAAAATTCAACGGAAGATGACCCTTTCATTGGGACTTCGCAATAATTTTGCAGTGGTCCCAATGTAGATGACGTTTTCTATGTCATAGGAGACCACAATGAAGGGATATGGATAGTTGATAGAGGGGTCAAATCCCTTCAGCCATTAAAAAAAGGGAGTTCAATAATCAGGTTATTGATTTTTATTGTAATATAGATTGTGTTACATTATGTTATTATCTATTCGATGCTGCTTTTATGTGATCTAAATTAAATTTTAAACCAGTTCTGCAGATAATGACTTCTTTACCTGCTGATGCACCCAATCCCGAGACACAACACGTCTCTCAACCTGTTGCAGCTGGTCCCACTGCTGAGAGACAACAGGTCTCTCAACCTGTTGCAGCTTGTCCCACTGCTGACGTACAACAGGTCTCTCAACCTGTTACAGCTGGTGTTAGTGCTGATGCTAGCGCTTCGGAGAAACATAATGATGATGCAGAAACTGAGGAAATGGTAGGCGATAAAACCCCAATGAAACAAAAAAACAGGTGCGCCATAGTTTGACAGTTTTAGAAAAAAATCCTTTAGGAAAAAACAAACGGCATCAAATATGAGGTGGGATGGAATAAGCTAGGCCAGCAAGTAAACCCCAACAAAGCCATGTTTAGTAGCTACATTGGAATCGTCACTCGACAACACGTTCCGATTGATCTAGATTCGTGGCACCATGTTTTCAGCGGGTTGAAAACATTGATGTGGGAAGAGATTATGGTAACATTACAATATCATATATTTAATTTATTAAAATAAAATAACTTATTGAAATATTGACTAACCCTTCATCATCTCCTGCAGAGTGCATTTATAGTTGATGTTTCGCACAATGAATATGTTTTCAGACTGACAGGAAGGATTCATAGAGGCTTTCGCTCCATTTTAAAGAAACATCATATGAAAGATGTCGAAGGGAAAATCAAGCCACACCCGCCTCCTCTTTAGGCACACTTGATATCCCAAGAAAGGTGGGATGCGTTTTGCAACCGTCGTGCGGAACAGAATTTTCAGGTACATTGTGTTTGGTTACACGTTGTGTAATGTTTCTTGTATTCATCACGTTGATTGATAGGTTTTTATTTATGAAACATCAACTGAGTGCTGAAAATAAAGAATGGGCAGCAAAACTAGTGTACCCCTACCGTAAAGCAAGGTTGGGGTATGCTTCAATTGAAAAACAATTGGAATGTATTTTAAAAGTACTGTAATAATTTTATGTGACATAAAACAACACTGTAACCATGTTTCTCTATTTATATGTTGATTGATGAAGCAAGATCTCAAGTCACTTCCATTCCATGCCATGTGCTATGGATGGAGGCTCGTGTTAATAAAGAGGGGAAACTGATAGATGAAAACACACAAAAAGTGTGGGAAACATGTGTAAGTATGACATAATATAAACTTGTTTTTATTTAAATCACTATTACATAATGATGCTTACTTATTTTTTCATATTTTATATTTGACATAGACACAGGAATCAACAACACCCGCACCAGATGCAGACATACTTTCAATGGCCTTGAAACAGCCAGAACAGTATGGCCGCGTCAGAGGTGTGGGTTTCGGGGTGTCACCCCGGACATATTTTCAGAAAAAGAAACAAGAGGATGAACAAACTAAAGAATTCCATGTAATGAGAGATAAAGTAGCTAACCTTGAAGAACTAATCCAAACTCAGGGAACGATTCTAAGGAGTTTGATGGAGGAGAGGCAAAGAGAACAAACAACTCAAGAACAACCCCCGCGAGAAGATCCACCCCTCACCAGCTTTGAGGCATGCCATTCCCCTCAAAGACCTGACTTAACTGAGGTAATCAATGTTATAATATTCGTTTTTTTGTGAGATGTGAATCACATAGACACTGATACCTTTCATGTAATGATATTCTTCAGGGTGAAAATGACTGTGATTTATATCTGTCAACTCCCACCCATCGCCTTGTAGCGAGGGCTACGATGTTCAATATGAAGAATGACACGCTACACTCCAGACCACTTCCAATCAGTCGTGTCAATGTGTTGATTAATGTAGCTCATGAGCCAAGCGCCGAGCTACCCATTCCAAATGACGATGACGACATTCATATGGAGGAAAAAAGCTGTTGGAACATTCGTTGCATGGCCGTCAAATCTTGCAAAAAAACATGTCAAGCGGGATGATTTCATTTCCAGTTCATTTTTTAAGCGGAACCTTTAACATTAAATTAGAAAATGGTTGAACTGATGAATGTTATTACAGAAGGATAAAATGTAGAAGCTAAAACGAAAGAGCGGCTCCAACATTGGATCAACCAACCGATCAAAACGATCTACTAAGAGCGCGTTCACCCCGCCCGTTCTATATCCACATTTAATATCATTGCAGGCTCATGTGGATACGAAAATAAAAGATGTTAAGAGTCATACAATTGTTTGTGAAAAAGATATGTACGGAGAGGAAACAATAGATTTTGTTAGTGCAGACGCTGTTTCTGAGATCATCACATATGACTAGCTAGGCGCCTCAGTTATAAATGTATACATGAGGTATGTTTTCATGATTTGATTTTAGAGAAGCTGATATACTTTGATAATTATGGATAAATACATCTCATATTTTTCACAGGCGTATATATGAAAACCAATTGAAGGGATTTTCCCATTAATACAAATTTGGACTCGTTAGTCCTCACACCATTTCTACACAACGAACAAAAATAGATTCTAATTTTCAGGCTGAATTGATATCAAATCTGCTCAGAACGTTTCAAAGAAGAATTATGACTGACAGGATCTTTTTAATACCAATGATGCAAGGGTAAAACTCTACATTTTAATCATATCAATTATATTTTCATTTCTATCAGTACTTATTTCTGTTTGTGTTTTTAGGGAACATTGGATACTCATTGTAGTCAATTCGGATACTCCAAAGAATTATTTTCTGGATTCACTGCATGGATATCCAACTAACCGACCACATATGATGGCGATTTTCAATTTGTAATACACTATATCCAACATTTTAGAACTAAATATCAAGTTATATAATTTATATTATCTTTTAATGAGGATTTTGTCATGATAGGGTAGTGTATGAATATTGTCTAAAGGATGGAATGAATCCAGGGCATAAGAACGACAATGCCCACAAGATCTACAAATGGAGAATAATCTGGGAATATATAATTATATTTCACTATCCAAATACATATCAAAACAAATTACTTATTTTTCTCGATGTTTATGCAGTGTCTGAAACAAACAAATGACAAGGATTGTGGTTATTATGTTTGTAAATTTATGAAAGAGATCGTATTTCATGAACAAACTAGCATCCCTGAAGAGGTATTTTTTAAAATAATTACTACTTTATTTAAAATAATTATTAATCCTTTGTGTATTTATATTTGTTCAGTACTACTATGACTGTCGCAAAAAATCGTATTCAGAAGATGATATAAATGTCTTTAGAAACGAATGGGCATGGTACTTGATGGAAGAATGTAAACAAATAGGACAATGAAGGTGAATTCCTAATACTTATGTTATCTTTATATGGTCATTGATATCTCCCTTTACACTTATTGAGAATCTATGATCTCCCTTTCTTATGATTCATATCCTTAGATTAGTGAATTCCTACTACTTAGTTTGAAAATGACATAAACTTTGGCAAACAACACCAATGACATACCCCAAACCGAGAAAACGCATTCGTATTGTTTTCATACTTTAGGAAAACGATCCAGGAGTCATTTGTGACGTGTACGAATCAACCACACCTCAATCCGACGCACGGTGTGACCGGTATGGATAATAGTGTCTGATATCAGTTTCAAATTGAGATAAACTTTTGAAAACAACACCAATGACATACGCAAAACAAAGAAAACACGTTTGGATTGTTTTGATACATTAGGACAATGATCCATGAGTCATTTGTGACGTGTATAAATTGACTGCACCTCAATCTGACGCACGGTGTGACCGGTATGGCTAAGAGTGTCTGATATCAGTTTCAAATTGACATAAACTTTGGAAAAAAACACCAATGACATACGCCAAACTGAGAAAATGCGTTAGGATTGTTTTGATACTTTAGGAAAATGATCCACGAGTCATTTGTGACATGTAAGAATTGACCGCACCTCAATCCGACGCACAGTGTGACCGGTATGGCTAAAACTGTCTGATATCAGTTTGAAATTGAGATAAACTTTGGAAAACAGCAACAATGACATACGAAAAACTAATCAAACGTGTTAGGATTGTTTTGATACTATATGAAAAACATCCATGAGTCATTTGTGACGTGTACGAATCGACCGCACCTCAATCTGACGCACGGTGTGACCGGTATTGCTAAAAGTGTCTGATATCTGTTTCAAATTGAGATAAACTTTGGAAAACAACACCAATGACATACACCAAACCGAGAAAATGCGTTCGGATTGTTTTGATACTTTAGGACAACGATCCAAGAGTCATTTTTGACGTGTAAAAATTGACCGCACCTCAATCTGACGCACGGTGTGACCGGTATTGCTAAAAGTGTCTGATATCAGTTTCGAATTGAGATAAATTTTGGAAAACAACACCAATGACATATGCCAAACCGAGAAAACGCATTCGGATTGTTTTCATACTTTAGGAAAACGATCCACGAGTCATTTGTGCTGTTTATGAATCGACCATACCTCAATCTGACGCACGGTGTGACCGGTATGGCTAAAACTATCTGATATCAGTTTCAAATTGTGAAAAACATTGGAAAACAACACCAATGACATAATCCAAACCGAGAACATTCATTCGGATTGTTTTGATACTTTAGGAAAACGATCCACGAGCCATTTGTGACATGTACAAATCGACCACACCTCAGTCAGACGCACGGTGTGACCGGTATGGCTAAAAGTGTCTAATATCATTTTCAAATTGAGATAAACTTTGGAAAAAAACAACAATGACATACGTCAAACCGAGCAAACGAGTCCCGATTGTTTTGATACTTTAGGACAAAGATTCACGGGTCATTTGTGACATATACGAATCGACCGTACCTCAATCCGACACATGGTGTGACCGGTATGGCTAAAAGTGTCTGATATCAGTTTCAAATTGAGATAAACTTTGGAAAACAACAACAATGAAATACGCCAAACCAAGCAAACGCTTTTGGATTGTTTTGATACTTTAGGAAAACGAACCATGGGTCATTTTTGACGTGTACGAATCGACCGGTCCTCCATCCGACGCACGGTGTGACCGGTATGGCTAAAAGTGTCTGATATCAGTTTCAAATTGAGATAAACTTTGGAAAACAACACCAATGACATACGCCAAACCGAGAAAAAGCATTCGGATTGTTCTGATACTTTAGGACAACGATCCACGAGTCATTTGTGACGTGTATGAATTGACTGCACCTCAATCCGATGCACGGTGTGACCGGTATGGCTAAAAGTGTTTGATATCAGTTTCAAATTGAGATAAACTTTGGAAAACAACACCAATGACATACGCCAAACCGAGAAACCATGTTCGTATTGTTTTGATACTTTAGGACAACGATCCTCGAGTCATTTGTGACGTGTACGAATCGACCGCACCTCAATCCGATGCATGGTGTGACCGGTATGGCTAAAAGTGTCTGATATCTGTTTCAAAATGGGATAAACTTTGGAAAACAACACCAATGACATACTCCAAACTGAGCAAATGCGTTCGGATTATTTTGATACTTTAGGAAAACGATCCACGAGTCATTTGTGAAGTGTATGAATCGACCGTACCTCAATCCGACGCACGGTGTGACCGGTATTGCTAAAAGTGTCTGATATCAGTTTCAAATTGAGATAAACTTTGGAAAACAACACCAATGACATACTCCAAACCGATAAAATACGTTCGGATTGTTTTGATACTTTAGGAAAATGATCCACGAGTCATTTGTGACGTGTACGAATCGACCGCACCTCAATCCGACACACGGTGTGACCGGTATGGCTAAAAGTGTCTGATATCAGTTTCAAATAGAGATAAATTTGGAAAACAACACCAATGACATACGCCAAACTAAGAAAATGTGTTCGGAATGTTTTGATACTTTAGTACAATGATCCACGAGTCATTTGTGACGTGTATGAATCGACCGCACCTCAATCCGATGCACGGTGTGACCGGTATGGCTAAAAGTGTCTGATATCTGTTTCAAATTGAGATAAACTTTGGAAAACAACACCAATGACATACGCCAAACCGAAAAAACACATTCGGATTGGTTTGATACTTTAGGAAAATGATCCACGAGTCATTTGCGATGTGTACGAATTGACCGCACCTCAATCCAATGCACGGTGTGACCGGTATGGCTAAAAGTGTCTGATATCAGTTTCAAATTAAGATAAACTTTGGAAAACAACACCAATGACATACGCCAAACCGAGAAAATGCATTTGGAATGTTTTGATACTTTAGGAAAACGATCCATGAGTCATTTGTGACATGTACGAATCGACCTCACCTCAATCCGACGCATGGTGTGACCGGTATGGCTAAAAGTGTCTGATACCTATTTCAAATTTAGATAAACATTGGAAAACAACACCAATGACATACGCAAAACCAAGAAAACGCGTTAGGATTGTTTTTATACTTTAGGAAAACGATCCAAGAGTCATTTGTGACGTGTAAGAATCGACCACACCTCAATCTGACGCACGGTGTGACCGGTATGGCTAAAAGTGTCTGATATCAGTTTCAAATTGAGATAAACTTTGGAAAAAACCCCAATGACATACGCCAAACCGAGAAAACGCGTTCGGATTGTTTTGATACTTTAGGAAAACGATCCACAAATCATTTTTGACGTGTAAAAATCGATCTCACCTCAATCCGATGCACGGTGTGACCGGTAAGGCTAAAACTGTCTGATATCAGTTTCAAATTTAGATAAACATTGGAAAACAACACCAATGACATACACCAAACTGAGCAAACGCATTAGAATTGATTTTATACTTTAGGACAACGATCCACAAATCATTTGTGACGTGTATGAATCGACTACACCTCAATCCGACCGTCGCACGGTGTGACCGGTAAAGCTTTTCATTAGATAAAGAATCAGTATTTATTAAATGAGATAAATCAATCAAAAACATATTCATTTTACATTATTCCCTTTCATTGTTATGAAAATGAAAACTTTTGAGTTTAAAATTTCTGATTTTAGTTTCACATTTCCATATTAATGTATTCTTTCATATTACTGTTTTAATTTCTTTCATTATTGCATTACTAACATAATATTTGTTTTCTTATATAAGTGAATTTTTTTCCATGAGTTCGGATGCTTTGTTCGGCAACAAATACCGTCAAAAGCGGATCACAGATATCAAAGGATGAAACATGAATGTTTATAACTATTGTTGAATAATTGTAAATATAACCTTGTAAAACAATGTTTGAAATGTATATAGAAATGAATTTTTTTTGTATTCATGATGTTAAGTAAATGTATATACCGTTGTCGGTCAAAATATTGGGTGAAGGTGTTATGGTGTGCAGGTGTGCATGTGCTACTTTGTGCAGGTATTCTGGTGTGCAGGTGTGCAGGTACTATTCTTTAGGTGCAGGCAATGGGGCCTTTATCAGCGCTTTTTTAGCATGGATAAAGGACACCTTTAACAGCGCTAGAGGAGCGCTAATAAAGAAACCCTTTATCAGTGCTCTGTCAAGCACCGATATAGGATACCTTTATCAGCGCTAAAAGAAGCACTGATAAAGGGATCATTTATCAGTGCTCCGAGAAGCGCTGATATAGGAGACCTTTATCAGTGCTAAGATAAGCACTGATAAAGGCGTTACTTTATCAGCGCTTTTTTTAGCAATGATAAAGTTCTCCTATATCAGCGCTTCTCGGAGCGCTGATAAAGGGGACCCCCCCCCCTTTATCTACGCCGGCATTAACAGCGCTTTTCTAGCACTGTTAATGTCGGTTTTTAGCTCTGATAAAGGGCTAGGTTGTAGTAGTGATAAAACAAGGGGTAAGGTGGAGAGGGTTAACATTGAGGTTTTATTACTATTTTATATTATATCCTATATGTGTAACTTATTTAGAGTTATCCATGGTGGTGTGTTGAAATTATTATTTTGGTTTAGTTGAAGAGTTAGTTTAACTATTGGTCACTACCCATTAGTGGGTTTTATTTTAACTTTTTTATGAGGGACTCGAGGGAGTATGCTAATATGAATAATGTTATACTCACACTACATATATATAAACAATTTTTCTAGGTCAGTTGGAGATGGTTGGTGATTTGGTTGGACATTACTAGCATGGGTTTTAGTAGGAGTTGTTTGGTCCTCAAGGTCACTATCATATATACCTTTTTGAGTAGTTATATATTTCCTTTCATATCTCTTAGTACTATATAAAAATTTATGTTTTCACATGGGATTCATTTACATACATGTATGAAGAGATGTTGGCCATTTTTTTATTCTTATCTCTCCCTTCTACATGTTTCTATTATAGGTTAATGACTCACATATACTTTTATCCTATACCCTCGGTTCTATTCTCATATCTGTTGAATACTGGAGCTGGGACTCATGCAATCACCATATATCTCCCCGCCATGTGGGATCCTTTTTGGGTGGGGGTAATGACAAGTAAAATCACAACATTTTTATCATTTTCTAGTACAGTTACTGCTGGTGTTGATCTCAATAAATTCTTTTCCATTCGAATACTCATTGCCTTTATTTTGAATCCCCAAAGGTATTGAATTTCCAATTTCTTTGTATAAAAACTCAAATACCAGAATACTTTTAAATATCAATCTATTAACAACTATGTTTCGTCATGTTTCATCACATGGAAAAAATATTCATGTGTCTTCTCAACATGTTTAATCATTATATCTTTCTTTTATTTTCATGAATGTAGTTAAAATATACATGCATGACCATTTTTATATTACCTTTTCAATAATCTTATCATTTTCATCATTTAAATTCTTGACATTATCAGGTGATCATCATGGATGAGGTTTCTCTTCTAATGTGTGGATGTTTATTTGTATCATCATTACATGGCTAAAATAGTCACCTTTTCTTTCATGATGAACACATCATGTGGAATCTAATTTTTCTCATGATCCACATCACTTTATAGGTCAAATAAATCACATATAGAACACTATATCTAAAGCCTTTTTGGTATTCATCGATGTCTTTTCTTCATGATATCCACACGAATGTAAGACATAGATTTTTATATGATGATTTTTATCCTCTTTTCAACACAAAAACTATAACAAAACAACCATGGAAGGAAATATTTTATCACCATACATTCATTCATGGACATTAGTGTGATGGAGCTCTCAGAAGGGGATTGATTTTGAAGATGATATCCAAATCTAGATTAGTTTGAAAATATTAATCACATATGATATTCCACGTCACTTCCATCATATTAATGAAGGAAGAATAATATGTGTTCTCATCCACATCCCACATCGACCACAACATCATTCTTGAACTTATTTATTAATAATCATGTGTCCACTCACAATTCTATATTACTGTGGGGGATAATAACCTATCAAAAATACAAACATAGAGACGTGAATTTCAAACCAACATATTTAGCCTACCTATATAGGATTTTTTACATGGTAAATTTTGTTCATTTGGAAACATGCTCTTGTGGGTCTAATACTTGATCCTCCCAATACCTTTTCTACCATCTATTCCCTCCTTCGGTAGGCTACCCCAAGGGGTTAGAGACTTTTGTTCCCCATGTGTGGTAGAGGGTCATCCCATGGAGAATTATATGGTTGGATGTATTATTATAAAAGGCCAAAAAAATTCAATAAAAACATAGCCCTTGGATACTGTCTCAAAAAACTACAAACCAAATCACCAATTATTCTTTAAATAGTCTACATGTAAAATACATAATTTTTAATGGATTTTATAATTACTCATCATTACATTGTGAAAATAATAATTCTCCTGGACTTCTTAAAAAATTACTCTTTTATTAATTTTTTTTTGTGAAATTATAATTTCCTAGTCCCTTCAAGCTTAAATAAGATCGAATTTATTTTTATGAACTCTAAGCCATAGTTCTCAAATGTCATCATCATGATGGAAGGTTTTTTCTATGATTTCAAAATTGATCATGAAAATATTTATTTTCATGGTATTCTACCTTATTCTAAATGATGATGAAAACATGAAATACCATTGTGAAATGGTCATATGTCATTGAACTTAAGACCATTATAATATGTCATCAAAATTAAATTTTACAATTACAATAATTATAACCAATGTCATTAAATGAATCCATTACTATTATCCAACCATAATTATCAATCATGGAGAATTGTCTTACCAAATCACAACAAAAAAGTCAGTAACAATTAATTACACATCATTACTCGTCTACATGAATAATTTTAAAACATATTCCTTCTTACTTTATCCTTGATTAATCACTAATCATAAATGACTCGATAAGACGTTGAATTTTCTTTCCTTCTTATATATTGAAAACAAATAAAAAAATACTCATCAATCATCCCCATGGACTTTTCATCTCCATATTTGGCTTTATTTTGAATTCCATTTCCCAAATTAAGTCAATATATCATCTCCACTTTAATTCCAATAAATGAAAGGAAGTTAGTATTGGGTTTCTTCATTATTATTACATTCAATTAATTATGAAATAATTTCTCATTTTTATGATTGAATGATGGTCAAAAGGTTTTGTTATCAATTATCCATTATTTGGTATACTCAATTTCCACATGGACTAACCCAATATAGGAAAAAAGGTTATATTTCCAAGGATATTTATGACATTATTAAAAACCACACATATGATATCATTATCATAACATACTTATTTCCCAATAAAGGGGTTGTATAAAAAATATTTCTAAAATATTGTACACACTTTCACACATCATCAAGCATATCAAAAATTTCTAGTGAAAAAAAAATTTTACTCCCTCTTTCTATGAGTTTACACATTGACCCACACAACACCCTTGATTAACATGTCTAATATAATAAATATAATGGAATTAAGTCTTATTGGGTTAACTATATTTAAAAATTCTATATTTCTGGAAATATCTTCAAGATATTAATGAAAAATTACTTGATAAAATCTCATTTATGTTTTCTCACCCTCAAGGAGTTAACTCCATTCATTTTACCTAGTAGATATTTTCATGAGTTTTCATCAAGTTGTTCATATTGATGACCATTTATTATCGAACAATTCATTTTTTATCATGTCTTGAATAATTATTCCAACTTGTTTTCTTCCACTTGATTCATCTAGTTCTACTCTTGAGAATGAATGTCACCATCAATTTCAGATAATGTAAGGAGGCAAAAAACTTCGTAAGAGGTAATGGAATAATATGGAACACTTATGAGCTTCGCAATAAGTGAAATAGGGATAGGCTTTTTATATCAACCTATATACTCATTCCCTTGTTTCTCTAATGTGTATGTTACCCTATAGGATTTTGTCTACTATATATTTTACTTTCTTGTTTTTCACTAATATCCTAGACTCTTTTCTGATCTTTTCTGTTTTTCTATGTGGATTATTTATATTTATGTATTATAATAAATAAATAGACTACCATGATGATTGTTTCTATATATTTTCAGTCTCCGTTTGTGGAGTTATAACAGTCATCCATTTTTTTTATTTCTAGTATTCTTGTACCTTCAATACAATTTTTTTATGACACTATAGTTTTCATTTTTTTTTGAAAAACACTCAACCAATTTTAATTATTTTTCATGTAAAACAATATCTTTTCCATTATAATTTCTTCTTTCTGGAACATTATCTTCAATATTTTATGTTTCATTAAAAGTATGAACTTTTACCTCAAAAATCATTATGTATTCCTTCTTAACATGTTATATTTGGGTGCTTCCACAAGGTTTCATAAATGTTTTTGCATTAATTTTCATAGTTAACTTACCTATTTATTATTTATTAATGTCATAAATAAATCATATCTTCTGGTTTCTCTCTTGAATTGATTCTATTTTGGATATTTGCATTTTTATAATTATTTCCATGGTCTATTTGTAGTGTTTCATGGGATGACCTATATTTTCATAGTATAATAATATTTTATTAGTAAAGATGACATTTATGGAATCCAACATATCATTGTTCAAGGGTGCAGTTTCATAAATATTTCATTAATATCTGCTTCTGTATATTCCCCAATGAAGGATTTCCATGTTTTTTTATACATAAAATTATATAAAAATTTATTCTCATCAACATATCCATTATTCATCTTTTATATATACTAGAAATCATCATGAATGTTACCACTTGTTCTGTAAAAAACAAAAAAAAGCATCATCACATGAATATCTATTCTTGAAAGATATATTTTTTCTACATATTCTAATTATTCTTTTATTATTTAGGATATATAATCTCATCATAATTTCTCCCCATAAAATTTATGAATGTGTAGTTTTATATTATGAAAAAATTATTTTATCAATTTATAACCTAATGTTCACATTTCTAGCAACACAAATTGTAGAAAAAAAATTCTTATGATTCTTACAGTATTAATCTAACTCGATTTAGTTCCGTTATATTTTGGGATTTTTATTTTTCTGTTTGGAACTTCATTTTTGTATTTATTTATCTTCATGTTTATGGTATCCACCCTTTTGTATTTTTTTGGATTTAATTTTTTTTGTCAATATATATTTTCCTTACTTTTGGCATTGATCCTGAACCAGTAGATGATGCAGAAATAGTTGAATCGGAATTAACTGGTTTACAGGATTTTATATTTCATGAGAATATATAAATATAATCAAGAGATGATTTTTTTAATTCTTCTTTTCACAAATAATATTTTATTTGGAGACATGATTCTCATCATTTTTTGTTTAAAAACATCCCTTCTGTGGTTTTAGTCTCTTTATATGTTTGAGTTGTACAGTTTTTCTTATCGGAAACATGGAATTTATTATAACATGTGTTAAATTCAAATTCCTCAATTAAAAACCATGTTTTATACATTTCATGACAAATGAAGACATCATATTTTTACCTAATGTAAGACTACCTTCTCTTTTATTTTTTATTTTATTTAACTTATATGGATGTGGTCTACAACTTCAATTATAAGGCTTTCATGGTATCAGATTCTTCTATCATTAAATTCCAATTGGGATTAATTATCATTGATAGTTATAGATTTGATTCTTATAAGAATTTTTTTAGAAATATAATCCTCATGAAACATTTGGTCTTCATTCACTAACATATCATGATCCTTAATATTACATTTTTTTCATCAATATGAGAATATATAACATTAATTGAAACAATGAACAATGTTTTAAGTGCACAAATTACTTGAACAAAAAAAACGAGCACACACAATACACTCATAATAATTCCATTTCAGTTGGTTCTTAAATTATTGAAATATTTTCACTTCCAAGATTCTCATATTATTCTTTTTATTTAACATAGTCTTTCAGAACATTGTAATTTTTGAGTTTCTTACCACATGAATCTTCCTGCTAATTTTTTCCCCTTTTGTTTGTGACCTTTAATCTGAATGTTCCTTGAAATAAAAAAGTATTTAAAAAATTTTCAACATCAAAAAAAATCATCACATATCACTCAAATTTAGATTATAAGTATTAAGAAATATTGATAAACTCATCTCCCATAAACTCTCCACAGTATGAGCTAGACTCATAAGAAGGATCGTTATAACCTAATTTGATAAAGCAGAACTGATCCTTCTATTGTTTTTGATACTTTTTATAATCTATTTGCATCACACTTATTTCTTTTTTCTTGAATGTTTGTATTTAACTTCACGTATTATTCAACAAGAGTTGAATCTATGGATCCCACATTAGGTACTTTGGTATCATTAGAAAATAATAATTTCAAATAAACCATTCAAAAGAAAAATTTTGATAAAGAATATGATCCAATCAGTGGTATACCATCACTCGGATGTAGTTTGTAGAGCACAGATGGATCATGCAGGGACATTGAGAGTGGTGTGAATCAATGTACCCAACATTTACTCAGTATTTATTACTTTAAATTATCCCATATTATACTCTAACCTCTACCTATGTTAAGATGAATTGAGCTATAGTGAATCTCAATAATCATATACTCATGTAATATATATAATAAAATAAATTATTGTATATTAATAATTTTAAATGTATTGGTACAATGACCTAGTCCTTTTCATGAACAACCTATGGTTGTTTCATAGATTCTCTTATCACTAAAAATTTATAGTGATGATATCTGCTCAGAATTGGAACACCTTTTAATGTTTAAAATTATTAATCTTCCTATGTCAACATTTTTTATATATTAGTACATATAGGTTTAAATGATGTTGTTTAAGGGAAACCAAAAGTTATTTTTATAGTCTTCCTTAATAAGTTAGATGGTTCCTCCTTCCTTCTGTACTTCCTCAAGAACAATTGAAATATTAGTGTTTAGACTCATCATAAAATTTGCATGTACATGTGAACATCTTATTCAGGAATTACACATCATTTAATCCTTCTCTATTCTGTAAAAGACTATATCAGGATCTCTAAAAGAAATTTCAATATTTTTCAACTTGTCTCATAACATGCGTGCAAATATTAATCAAAAATAATGTTCATAGGATATCAATAACTACATGATTTATAATACCTCAATTAAATCCTCATCTAAAAATGTTTATGAATAAACACATTTATTTATAATTGAAATATAAATACTGGGTGGTTTATGGTATTATAGTTGCACACATAAATACCCCATAAATTGTGCAAATTAAATTCATGTATGCTCATTTGAGAGTACCCTAATGGGTTGGTTATATAATTTTCATCATGAGGATTTATTACATATAATACTATAACACAATTATTCATAAATATTTCCATCATTCGTGTAGTGTATCATCCATAATTAAAAAGCTAAAGCCTTTGGGTGTTCTTATTTCTATTCACACACATGACACCCCTTTCCCTTAATGAACCTCAATATTTATTTCTTTTATTTTCCATACCCAATTGTTTTAGTTTTCCCATTTCATTATACATATATTCAAATTCATAAATAATTGGACAATAGTCTTTATTCAATGTTATATTTCTTCATATTTCATCAATTTGATATTAAATACACTTGGATTATCATCATACAAAATATAAATATATTTTTAGCTGTTCATACTTGAAATGTGAATCACTATGCATGAACATGTTAGTCATACCTATGACACAATATTGGAATTTACATCATTTAATGTCGTTACATCATAATATTATCACCAAAGATCATGGTTCATTGTTCATGTGTGGTAGTGCATAGATGTTTTTGTTATTCTAAAAAACAAGTCCCATATTTCATCACAATGATTTAATCGTATAAATGCTAATATATTGCATAGTCCTACTTAATTTGAAGATCAAAGACACCACATATCGTAAATATATTCTAAAACTTCATTTCCATTCGGATGATACATGAATTCATGTTTTAGGAATGCACGAAACATTTATATGCCATGCATGAATATTCGTATCCTCTTCACTATATAAATACTATCACCAAATGCGAATGGAATACATAGATTGATCACCGGACATTCATTCATAAACTATAGTGTACTAAAACTCTCACATGGGGGCTGAGGTTCAACACAATCTTCCCAGATTGATAATACAGACAACATAAATAAAATCTAATATACTATTTTTTCATCATTTTAATAATGGAGGAATAGTAAGAATTCTCTTTTAAATCTCAAAAAATCCATGAATTATTTTGGTGGATTCTATATTAATAATTAGGTGTTAGCTCCCTATTCTTATAGTATATGTGTGATCTACTCCAATCACATGTTCTCACACAACCATAGAATATTCCCATTAGTATAGTTATCATAACTCTGCAGTCTTTTTACACATCCCCAACTAAAACTATAGTCATGCACACATGTGGGCCCAACACATGAGACCACCAATTCCTACACTACCATGAGTTTCCGCCTTTATCAGGCTCTCCGACTAGGGTAGACCCTAAGGTCCCCCATGTGTAATTCAAGGAGATGCATTTCCTGATTAAATTCTTGGACATATTTTTACCAAAGTCCAAACAAAAAAAACATATCCCTTTACCAATTTCTCATATAATTCCAAAACAAATATCCCAGGAATCATCAAACCTTCTTCGTGAAAAATATATATATTTCATGGATTTCATAATTCCTCCTTTTTTACTTTATGAAAATTTTAATTTCCATGTTCTTATTAAAAACTCCACATTATTTTATTTTGTCATGGAAATATAAATTCCAAATTCCTTAATTCTTATAGGAGATCTACATTCTTCTCATGAATTATAAATGTCATTTCACCAATTTCATCATCATGAATGATGAAATTATTCATGATCTTCAAATTCTACATTCAAATATTTATTTTTACATTTTCCTCATTCTTTTAAATGGCGAATTCAATGTGTACTCCCGTAGTGATATTGACACATTTCATGGAACATAATATTAGTATTATCAGTCATTGTGATAGAAAATGAGATTTATTTATGAATGAAATCCAATGTCATTAAATGAATCTATAATAGTTCTCCAGGAATTGCCAAAAATAATGGATAGTTAACTTACCAAATAAAAACTAAAGAATCAATAATAATTCTCCAAGAATTATCATCACACTTCTTGAATATTTTACAAACTCATTCAATCATTATCATTACATGATTTATCAATAAACATAGAGGACATGATTATACATAGATTTTCATTACTTGTAATATATTTACCAAAAATTCAAACATATTCATCCACAATACATATCAAAATTTAAATATCAAATATTTTGATGAGTTTGAAGAACAATTAAATTTAATGATGTCAGGTAAGATTATTAATTCTTCTTTAGTAGGTATATTTTGAAATATTCTTAGGGACCATTGGAATGATATTTTTTGAATTTAAGAAACACTAATTCATGGATAGGTAATTTTATAAGTGAATTATGTATGTTTGGGTTGAGGTTTATTCCTCAATGTGGTGTAAATAAGATAAAGGAGGGGTTTTCTTTTATAAATGGGGAGAGGGGAACTCTTTAAATTTATTAAAATATTAAAATATAGTTATATAATTATCTAGAAAAATTAATCCAAAAGGGTAAATATTGGAATTTAAAAAATTATTTTATTTAAATACAATCAATAAAAAAATATATTGGTTTATATTCTAATTTAAACCATATATTTCGTTTGAACAACTTAGTTATCCAATTTTAAATATAAATTCCACCATAACTTTATCACTCTAAATTTGTTTTATTATTAATTATAAGGTAACTCATGGATCATAAAATGGATCATGGATTATTTATAAGACCATTTCCCATATTAGTTTTCCTATTTCAAAGAAAAATTATAATTTTTTAGTAATTTACAAAAAAAATATTTTTCATAAAATGATAATAATGTCATTTTTGAAACATCAAAAAATTTGACATTGAGAACTACATGGGAGCATTGAAATTAGATTGAAAATATTTTAAACCATTATAATTTGTTTTACTTTTCAATAAAGTCAATTTTACACTATAATGAACTAACCAAATATTTTTTTAGTGCTCTAAAATATTTAACATTATTTTTCTACATATTAGTGAAGCATTGTGTCAGAATTGCATAAGAATTTAAGGTATTTATTTCGTTACTAAATATTTCAAATAAACTACCATTAATAATATTATCTAATATTTGCAATAAATTCTTATAATTTACTAATCCTATTTTTATACATGTGTAAAAATCTTATAGATATTAATGCCAAGAGAGTGAGATTTTGTTATTTTCATTGATTAAAATAAAATAAATTTCATGATCCAAGTAAAACAACACCACAATTAAATATATTAGAATTTTTTATGACTATGGTCATATTTCATCCATAAAAAAAATAATGGAAACTGTATTGTTGATTTTGATACCTTCTCACACTAATTTTAACCTTAATTAACCCATTTTATCTTAACTATGATAACAAAAATTTAATATGGTTAATATTGTTCATGATCCAAAATAAAAGGTCACTATTTTCAAAATTTATACCTATCAATTAAAAACATCTAATCCATTGTTAAATATTCACTTATAATAAGACAAATAATTAATTTTAAGATAAAAATAATAAACATAATGAAAACCATTTTTTTCGAAAAATTATTCATTATCTATAAAAATATATTTAAACTAAATTAATCCTCAAAATTGATACATATGAACTTAATTACGATATTAACCATATAATAGATTTAATTCTAATAATAATAAATTTTATTCTAAAAATTAACTTTCTAATTTCATGACTCAAAATTAGGATTTCCGATAATAATAATTATTATTTTACTATTCATAAAAAATAAATATTTTTAGAACATAATTAAATACATACTCTACAATAAAATTTTAACATTGATTTAAAAATGAATTTAATTTTTTCAAATACATTTTATAATTTTGGATAAATTAAATATATTATTTACTCAAAAAAATAAAAAAAAATCATAATTGAAGGAAACATAATTTTGAATCAAAAGATGACATTACTAAAAAAATTAAATTCTTACTCATATGATTTAATAAATATATATTTGTTGAGTAGGACCATTACATATATTCCATAATGTGGATTTTTTATTTAAACCTGGTAATTCAATGACTATGTTATAATAGTTTTAATAAGTATATTTTGTATTTTGATTAAGATTAGGGTTGTATTTTGGATACAATGTTAAACATATTGTTCTCTAATAAATATTTAGTTATTAAATATTTCATGACTATGATTTTTATATGTTTCCATTCATTGTTTCATGCATGATTATGAACATTATTTTAGATGGGTGGGCCTATAAATATATAGACCTCCATTGAATTGTGTAATGTGATATATCCCATGATAGTATATGTATTATGCATGAAGATGAAGCTAGTATTTTTTCAAAATTATGATGTCATGATTGATGAACATATGCCATGCATGAACATGATCGTAGCTTTGTTCTCAACTATGTGTTGTTTGGAATATTATTTTATGATGATTCGTTATTATGAATATACCATATTCCATGAATTTTTCAATTGTTCCCCTCCTATTTATAGTTATTATACTATGATTATGACTATATGATTATGGTTATACTCAGCCATTTAATATTGATACACATATATTATTAATTCAATAATATCTCTCAAAATTACTAGAATCTTATATCACCTATTTCTTTTAACTAAATCATCTAGTTAATACATGTACTAAGGATATCATGAATGATTTTAAGAGGATAAAAAATGGATTTAAATAATGTTTTATAAAATATATTCATGTTATGTATGAACCCAATTCTTAAAATATACTATTTTGTTATATACCAAAATGTTTTACTAATTTTTAATTTATGTAAAATGATATTAAAGTCATGTGTGAAAGTATCAGTCATTATAATTGGTATCAGGGAATGATTTAGTTAATTTGGGGACGTATACTTGAAAAAAAAAACCCTAATAATAAGTCAAAGTGTAGGTAAACATTTAGAAAATTCGGTAACATATAAGATAGAATGGTTTTTGAGCAGTTAAATCCATGACTGGATAAGACAAGAGTATGTGACACTTGCATAATTTTACAAATTTTAAATAACCCCCAAAAATGGAGGATTGTGTATTAACTTAATCATCACCTCGTTAATGAAAAAGATGTATTGTATCACACCCTATATCACACTACTAGGGGATATGCTTCATCTAATCTGAAACATAGTTCCAACCATTATAAAGGATATATTGATAAATTAATTAATTAATCTAGATATAGGAAACAAATAATGTATATAATACAAGATAAATCATTTGAGGAAAAAGATAATAACAGGTATTACATAATATGGTTCCTTAGAATTAATTTTCACAATAATTTAAAAGAATTTCTTCCTTTTTTAATAAAAAGTGTTTTCTTCAACACCTATTATTTTATAAAATGGTGGAGACCTAAAGAATCCAAACCAACTAATCATGTGAGGGAAAATGAAACAAATTTCTAAATAAAATTCCCAATGACATGGGAGGTGGTGTTCAAGACATCCTGGTGATATGTACCTAATTGTCTCTAACAATGAGAAATTTCTATAACTATGTAGAATGTTTTCCTCTACACAATATTGATAAAACCATTGATACCAATATACAGAAATTACCACCTATGTTTATACGGTCTTTAAATACCATTATTATCGAACTATGTGTTAAATAAATAGAGAAGATATTTCTTATGCTCCACTATTATGATTAAGATAATTTTACCTTGGTTTAATATCATTAAATGGACAGGTTTATCATGGGTGGGTATTGATAAATAATAAAAATAATAATGTTGAAATGTATGAAATAGTGTGGGAATGCATTAAATAGTTATTTCTTAATATGGATTTCCCTCAAAATCATCATACAATGTGGGAGATAGAATTCTTATAGCTTCAGAAATGGGAGGGTGAATATTTAATCACATAGGAGGAAAATTTCAAAAGTATTTCAATATACTCCATGAGTTTTGTTATCAACATTGAAAAAATATATGTATTCATTACTGGTTTGAAACCACACTATTTAAGTGATCTATTTTTCAAAGATTTTGGTAGTTATTAAGAAGTGGTTTTATGAATTCATAAAATAAACTACTAGTTATGAGATTGTTCTAATAAAAATAGGGATTTGAAGAAAATAATAGCATTTCAAGATGGAGGGTCAAATGAAAATGTCTTTAAGAAGATGAAACAACCCACATGTTTTGTATATGGGAAGAAGAATCATGGGAACAACCTAAAATTGATAAGTAAATTCTTCTAGTGTGGGAGATAATATCTCCAAGATCATGAATATATAAGATAAATTAATAATTCGGACAACGACATGGGGAAAAGTATTGAAACTCCCAATGCACCACCCATGGTTCAATTCTGGAAATTTATAGTGTAATAGAATTATCAATGTTAGTTCGCTGAACCCCGAGTCATCGAGGGTAATCAATGTCAATCATCACTAAAGATAATTGAGCCAGGGTAATATTATTCTATCACTACCACTGAGTTGGAAAATAAAAATTACATACTAAAAAATAAACTTCTTAATCACTGAATAGTTGAAAAGGATTTCTATAATTCACTTTTTCATATTTCATTATATCTTGCATATTTACTAGAACTATTTTTCATTATATCTCATTAATTGAAGTGTAGATATTTATAAAAACACCTAATGGTTTGATCATTTCAACCCATGTGTTAGACTCTTATATTTTTTGATTTTATGGGAATATTCTTCCATATAATCTAATAATTCTTCAGTTGTTAAGAAAATTAAATACTTTGTAATATGCTAAAATAACACATAATTCTATAAAAATTCAAGTATAATCACTAATATCCTTTGGAAATCACTCTCCGGTGGGGTTTTGGATACACAGTAAAGAATTGTATCATTCTCACATAGTTGAGTCAATGGAACGTGTCAACCATACGTAAATTCCTCTCATAAGGGAATATACTAATATTTTTTTCGAATGAGGTACACAACCATCCTTGATTTCATGAGGTATTGTTCTCAATATAAATTATTACCAACACCACTATTATATCCAAATTCAAATATATAATATCCTTGATCAAACTAAATGAGTTAAAGAAGTTGTTTTAAGGGAATTTCAAAAAGGATATCAGATTCACAATTGTATCACCTTTGGGTGTGACGGTTCTCTTTTTAAAGAAAAACTAGGGATCATTATGTCTATGTAACTATTATTGGGAGATCAACAAGATTATCCTGAAGAACAATTATTCACTTCAAAGGATATATTACATGTTCAATAAACCTTGAGGGGCACAATAATTATAATACTAGGATATTCATTCTAAATATCATCAAAATAAGGCAAAGAATTAATATATAAATTGTACAACCCTTTGTAAGTTTTATAGACACTCTAATTTCAAATTTATGTCCTTTAGACTTATTATTACCCCTACAATCATCACATATTTTTTAACACAATATTCAAAGATTACCATGAAACTTTTTTGGAAGCCTTTATTGATCATATTCACATTTACTCTAGTAATATTATGTTACATGAATTTCATTGATAGAATGTGGAAGATACATTCAAAATAGTGAAAATGTATGTTATATTCAACAATTGTGTCTTTCAAGATAATAAATTAAAATACCTGGGGTATGTGATCATATGTGAGGGAGTTTCGATGGACCCGTCAATGAAAATGGAAATTGAGTAATGTCCTAGACCCTAATGTTTCATTTAAGTCTGTATTTTTTTATCATAAATGAGTACTACCCACAATTTAAATGAAATTTATCATGCTTTTCTCTCCCACTAGATATATTAATATAAAAATGGGTCATGTATTTATATATTGGATAATGTGACATATGATTTAATGGTATCACATAGAGGATAATCAATCAGCATGTACAAATACTCCCATGTAGAGAAGTTTTGGTGATATATAGTGATACTTAAATGAAAGGGGTTTGTTGAGTACTCATAGAAAATGATAATTTTATTTCATACACCTAATGACAGTTAATGATCCATCAACAGAACTAGCTATTTTATGATATAGATATAGTTGTTATGATCATCACATTTTTGATTTGGTTGAACTACCGATACGGTGAGAAGTGAGACATATATACATATCACAAGAATCTGAAGTACATATTCACATAGAAAGAACACCACATGTGTCAGTGTGGATGGTTTGAGAAGATATAGGACTATAATTTCTTTATTCAATACCATCCTAGACTATTGAATAAGGCATACGATTCTCTTAGAATAAAAGAACCTACTACACAATAAGTGAATTGGATTGATAAAGACCAAATTATCATGAATAATAAAAGGATGGATATGGAAATTAGAATGGCAGGGAACACATTTGACCATTCAAAAATGATTTCCTGACCATCTGTCCAATAGAATATCTAGGAGGCACAAATGAATGATTTGGAATATCAAAATATGATGAAATTATTATGGTGAAAATGGATTCATGATTTCCATATCAATGAAGATGGTTCCATTTACTTTGTAACTTGGATTTTTGTGCTTTCGTCTATTGTGATAAAAAAAGATATGTAGAATAATGCACCAATATCCCCATTCTTCCTTCATCATATAAATACTAATATGTACCATGGTCATTGATGCATGTTATGGTGGAAAAACATGAAGAATAAGATCATTGAGTAAACCTAAAAATTCATGGTATTTTAGAAAGCTAATGAAGAGTGATATAATACCAAGGGGATGATGAACCAACTTCCCAAAGCAATATATGAATGGGAGAACATCACCATGGACTTTGTCACTAGTTTCCTAAAGATCTTCAAAGTAAATATTTTTATATGGGCTGTGATTGATAAACTCGTATAAAAATGTGACTTTATTTATACTCACAATGATTTCTCAAATGACAAGCATACCACAATATATATAATGGTAGTGCTGAGGCTACATGGGAAACCACTTTTGGGGCGACCTAAGGCCTATACATTCACATTAGGTTCCAAAAAATGAAGTATATTTTTTTTTTAAAATGTTACCATAAATACATAGTCTAAAAAATATCCAGTGATATTTTCATTTTATGTTTTAAAGGATTTGGAAGAAACCGTACATTAGATGATATATGACTAAAACTTTTCAAACAACGTATATTTATATCCACTCATGCTAGAAAAATAACAACCCAAAAACATTTAGATATATTAATAAGCATGTAAAGGGAATTTTTAACTATTTTTTATGTATAAAATTTCCCTGAAGGGGATTTCAAAACTAGATTCGAAATACTTTATTAACTAATAAAAAATTCACTGAAACTATTATTTTTTACATAATTTACAAAAAAATAGATATTGTAAATAATTTTCTAAAATATATGTCTTGATTTGTTAAAAATAAATATCCAGAACATTTACATTTAAAAACCATTATAAATTAATATCACTTTTAAATCCAATTTCATACCAAAATTTGATGAAATTTAAAATTTAAATTGATTTATATATAAAAATTGAAAACAATTTCTTGGAAAATATTAACTTTTTTAGGAAATGAAATTATAATTATAAACCCGTATAAAATTCATAATCCCATTATCAATATCAATTTTTTACAACGTCCTCTTGAGGTCGTGGGTCGACTCCCCATTCCTCATCACTATAAAAGATAACCATGTTTTATTGTTTATAAAATAATTGAAAGTGTTTTTTTGTAAATTTATTTCAAGAAATGTTCTTTTGAATATGACATAGATTTTTTTAAAGAAAAAAATTTATATGATATAAAAAATAGAAAAATAAAATATCAAAAAAACCACATAATTTTTAGGTGAAATCCACATTTCAATATTAATACTTACCGTAATTTATATAAATATAGAATAAAACATAAGAAAATGGTTTCTATAGTAATTTGGGATTATCAATGAGAATAATAATTTATGATAATATCTATAAATAGGATTATAATATATATGTTTGAAACATCATTTAGTTCATAAAATGATAAATATAAAATATATTAAAAACCCATAAATAAAATTCTTTAAAAAAAATTCATTATGAAATTATTAAGAAAATATAACATTTTACCCATAATTATAATTTTTCTAAAACTAAATATGGAATTTAAAATTTAAAAACATTCATTACATTACATAAATAGGATTTTTTAAAACCATAAATGAACATATTTTAAATAAAATTTTATTTACATAAAGGGTATTAAAGATGAAATACATAGATTTGAAATTTAAAATTTTCTTTACAAAGTGTTTTTTTGGAAAAAAAAATCTTTCATTAATATAAATATTTCTTTATATAAATATTTGATAATAATTTAATTTTTATGACAAATATATTTCCCCAACTAAATATAGATGACATAAGGTAAATCACTATTACCTTAGTCGAAAACCCAAAAATGATATTTGGAAACTACTACTGTTAGTTCTTGAAGGAATGAAATGAAAGAGAGATATAACAGGGGTAGTGATAGTTGGGTTTCTTAGTGGTTGTAGGAAAATGTTTTATTTATAATAGTTGAAAATTTATCTATTTGAATGAATTTTTTATTCATTCATAAAATACGATGAATGTGATTTTTAATAGTGGTATGATGTGAAAAATAAAATAGTGTACCAGCTATGCTACGATATTCCAAGTGGGATTCATGTGTTGGCATGTGAATGGAGATAGGAATGATAATATAAATTACATTATTTAAATATATAGTCACATATATATTTACTCTCTTATAGAATATATAAAATGGGGGGAAACTAATGAACTAGGAGATTTAAAAAAATGGAGAACCCTGGTTAAAATATAATAGTATACTATTTCATCATCGGTATATATTATTTAGTCGTCAACATAATTAATTAAATACATTAATTTCCAAAAATAAAATTAATATTATTTAGTCTTTAATATAATTAATTAGATAATTCTAAAAAACTTTTTCAATTTTATAAATAATAATGTTTATTTTGAATTAATGGATCATATTATTTAAAATATTTATTAAAAATATATTTTTTCTTATAATATAATAAATAAATTTTTATTAGTGTTTTTATTTTAATTAAAATTACTATTTCTAGGAATGAAATTCAAAAGATACATTTTGATAAATTTGAACACTAACTTATATCAAATAACATATATTGATTAATGAAAATAATCTAGTTTAATAAAAAAACATCATTTAAATTATACAAAACCCCATTTAACAAAAAACTAAAAATATTAATATGATTAAATTATAATGATATGACATTGACCACATCCCCCATAAAGGAATTGCATCCTCGCAATTACTTTTTCATTTTCAATGAAATTATTAATTTTCATTTTCATAATTAGGAAAATTTTAATCCATATTCTTAATAGCCACTTTGGTTCTTTTATTCTTATAACATTAAAATAAAAAATCAAAAATTAGATTATCCTTAAATAAAAAAGACTTCATCTCCAATGTTGTTCAATATATTTTTATGATACCAACATAGAGATCATGAGACTTAAACTTCTAGATTCGATTCCAAAAACATTTTTTGAATGGAATGTAAACTAAAATATATATATCGGATATTAAACATCCAAGTATCTTATGAGTTTAGGTTTTGGAGGATCAGGTAAAACCTTTTATTATTTCATATTTTATTAAAAATTATCTACAATCATTTATTTGAATTCGCTCATGCAAGCTTCTAAGTATAACTAAAAACAATTCTAACATCTAATGAACCAATGAAAAAAAATTAAAAAGTATGGTGAGCATATAATTTTCCAATATTTGACTTTAAAACGGGAGTCTACATCCTTTAATAAATAAGAAAAAAAATTCTATTGGAATCATTTCATTTTATATCAAATATAAAACATTTTATATTGTAAACAATTTTCTTAAATAGGATGATATAGTTTTTAAAGACAAATTTCTATTAGATATATATTGAAAAAGCTTTTATAAAAATACATAACACTTTGAAACCCCATTTAATTCTAAAATATGAAGAAATTTAAAATATAGTTTTTCTCTTCTATAAAATTTTTAAAAAATTTACTTGAAAATAATTACTTTTTTTAGAATGAAAGAATATGTTGAAACCCTCATGAAATCCATTATTCCACTAGTAGTATCACTTTTATAAAAACTATCATTGAGTTTCTAGGTTCACTTTTCATTCCTCGTCACTATATACGTTACCCAAGGGACATGTTTTATAAAAAAACAATGATAGAGTATTATTGACTCATTTTATTTGCACTAAAACAACCTCCCAAAAACTACAAAAATAACATTAAATATAAAATAATTCTATATCACATAATATTTTACAATATTCTATTTTAAGAAAAAATAATAATTGTGAGGGTAAATAAATATTTCAAAAATAATATATAAAATTATTCATATAAAGAAGGAAAAAACATAGGATAATTCTTCTCGTAATAATTATAGAATGTTAACGACACTAACAAAGTGTATCTATATATATTTATATGATTAACATGAAAATATTTAAAATTAATTTTCATTCATTAAATAAAATATATTAAATCTACTTTTATCTTGTAAATAATTTTTATAAATGAATTTATCATAGAATTGGGACTTAAAAAATAAATAATTTTCTAATTATTTTATTTTTTTTGAAAATTAATATGGAATATATATTTTAAAATCATAACCTCAAATACCTAAAAAGGGTTCTGGAAAATAATAAAATATAGGCTTTAAAAAAATCGAGTACATTAAATTTTATTTACATAATAGAATATATATATATATATATATATATTAGAAATTTAAAATTACTTTATAGAGGGGTTTTCTTCAAAACAAAAGCATCCAGAATTAGAAATTAGGTCTCATAAAGGCATTACATTTAATATAAGATGGATGAAAAGTAGAGTTCCCATTACAAAAATAGAAGGTTTAAATTATATCATCCTTACCTCAATCGAGAAACACAAAATGATCCTAAGTGGCCTTAAATTATAGGGTTTGAGAGTATGAAATGGAAGAGGGAGATATATTAGTTGGAGAAATTTGGGGTTTCCAAATAGGTGATGGGGAATTTAGAATGAATTTTAGTTGTAAAATTATCTATTTTTACAGGTTTCTAGTGCAATAATATAGAAAATAAAACCTAAATAAGGATGGTATTTTCAACAAAAGAGTAGGACATTGAATATAAATTAGGGTACTTTCATCACTAGTGTCTGATATAAATAGAGGAGAAAGTATTGATATTGGTGATCTAAAATTTAGGAATTATGAGTTCAGGTTATGAGAAGTTATTTTAATTTTGTCATATATATTTACTTATATATCATTCCTTTGTTCTAATGAAACCAGAAAAAATGGAAATATAATATAAATTTTTTTTCAGGAAAATTCCATAAATTTAAATTCAATTATTTTCATAACATATAGATATTAATTTATATTTATTTCAAACTCACCAATTTTACTTGAGATGGAATAACACGCCATTCACGATTACAATCATAGAAGTCCTATGAAGGGTGCATCAACATTGTTTGATAGGTTCATGGTTATGGGTTTCTCCCCATGGGATAATGATATTGGTATAAGGTATATCGAGTTGGTCCACCTATGGGATTTTTCTAGATAGAGAAGTATGATTTTAGAATCAGAGGTTGGGGATGATATAGAAGTTGGAAGTGAGGGCATAGGTTCAACGTGCGATGGTACACAATGTATTTAGTGAACAAATAAAGGATATTAGTCTGATAGAATGATGCTCAATATATGGATATGTTTTTTTGTAGTTGAATAGTATATCCTGTTAAACATCCCACATCAAAGATCGACTCAGTTGAGCACTTGTATAAATAACATCAACTTCCATAACTCATTATCCCAAGGCAGTGATGGATGAGAATCCATATACACTTACACACACCCACACACCATCTTTCCACCCAACATGGTGGATTTGGAACCCCCATATGTGTTCTCTTCACAGACATTGTGAACACTATGTATGATCCAGCAAGAATTATTTGTGTCAAATCAATAAAACCTATCACCATATGCTAGCCACATTATGTTATCCCACATTTCATAGACCCTATAGGATTCACATATGTGGAGGATTTGTCCTTGGTTTCCTAGGTATGTCCAATTTTTTTTAAAAATGAAATTTAAATTATTTTATTAAAATAATTCAAAAATATAATAGTATACTATTTCAATATATCAATATATTTATTTTAACCACATAATAGTTTCATTATATTCCTAATATATTTTAGATAATATATTAATACTAATTGTATAATTTTTAATGCATATTTCATTTTTTATTATTGTAAAATATTATTAATATAGAATAAATAAAGGCTTAAAAATATATTAAATATAATATAATATGTTATTAAAGAGTAATTATATTATAAACAATATAATTTGAAAACATTGAATTTTCATATAGAAATCAAATAAAATTTTTTTAATTAATAGTCATTTTTATTTTTTACACAAATTATTTTTTAAACATATAAATTGAATAATAAATATATCAAACAATAACAGTGGTGGAGTTCTTGCAATCGTGGGAAAAATTAGTCTATCAATTTGATGAAATTTTCAAAGCTAAACTGAATAAAAAGGTAACAGATCTATCCTATAAATTTTATAGGGAGGTCACATCTAAATGTAAAAATATATCCTTTAATTTTTTTTTGTCAGCATTAATGTTTTTTCCCTAGTTTTAGTTAACAATTTCTCACTTTTTTCAAAAAAATAATGTTTTTTTAAAATAAATAAACAAGTATTTTTAAATATATAAAACTACTTGATTATTAATATAATTAATATTTTAGTAATAATATTTTATTAAAACTTTTTTTATACAATTATCATAAATACTTATTTTTAAATAAAATATTTAATATTTATTTCTAATAAATATAATTTTGTAAATAATTTAAAATAAAGATATTATTTTTTTATAAATAATAATATATATTTAGAATGTAGTAGTCAAATATTTTAGACATTTATTGAAAAAATGTTTCAATGAATATAAAATAATAAAATTTAACATCATCATTTGTATTTTTTAATAGAAATACAATTTCCTAAAAAAATTCAAAATCAATATTTTATAATTCTGAATAGTAATTGTATCTGAATTTTTTATTGATTAAGAAAAATCAGCTAGTTTCAAAAAAAATCCATTTAAATTATAGAACTCTTCATTTAAGAATAACTATAAATAATATTATACTCAAATTCTTAAAATTTTAAAACATTTAATCATATCAGATCACAAACTATGGTACACCTATAAATTATGGATATGTGTCCATGAGCTCTGATAACTTTATTGAATTTAAATGTGACCTATCACACCCAAAAAGTATCCAAATTAGAATTATCATTCAAAAAATCAATACCATGTTGATATCTCTCTATAAGGAAATTATTGGTGGATAAGATCAACATCTGCAATTAATTGAGTTCCTATAAAACAGCATCTTCTACATGAGAATTCAAAGGGTTCGATTTGATGATCTATATGGACAACAATATATAACTTTCAAATGTATGTATGAAGTTAGTTAATGGAATCTAATTAGACCTAATATAATATAAGGAATTACAAAAATCATTACAGACTTTTAATTTCTAGTTAAATATTCTCATATTCTACAAAAGGTTAATGTACAAAACCAATTAATGGACTCCAAGTTTTATGATTGAGAAATTAGTTTTCTTATAATATCAAAATGGAATAGAGTCATGTGGTTTGGAAAGAAAGGAACTCTTAGACCTCAGACCAATATCCTATCATCGCGAACTTCCACAAAAAAATAGCTCAATATCATGATATATACAACATATCACTCAAGAGGATGTATATACCTAATCTATCACATGTACTAAATCTAGTTGTGGTATTACTGGGAATGACCTCTCATGTGAGGAGCTTCCAGTGAATGTCTTAGACCGTAGAGGTGAGTTTTTATAAAACAATAAAACACACCTTGTCAAATTATTGTGGACGGGCAGTAAATATGAATTCGTAGCATAGAAACCTGAGGAAATAATGAAACTGATGTACCAGCATATATTCCAACAATGAATGTGTGTTGGACTTTCAAGGATTAAATTTCTAAAGGGGGAATAATGTAATGACATGAAAATTATGAATGATATTTCTGTGTAGATTAAATACATGGTATATTGAATTTTATTGTATTTTAAAAATACAATAAATTAGAAAAAAACAATACTATTTTAATGGAGAGTAGAAAAATAAAACATATCAAAGCCCATGAAAATTATAAAAATTAAAATTTGAATAAATTAATAAATAGAAACTCTCTAATCAGAAGATTTTTATTATATTTTTCTTCTAGAATCACCACCCCATGAAAAAAACATTACAAAAAAACAAACTATTATTATACTAGTCAACATCTCAAAAAAAGAAAATGTAGACCCTTTGGAGTAATTGTAGTGAGTGATGTATAAAATAAGAAAGTGGAATTTATAAGAGTTAGTATGATCATTGGAAAAAAAATTGATAGTTTGGAATAGTAATATGACCATCTATATAGTAATTTGACCTCAAAATAATGAAATGTCATATAAAAAATATTTAACATGGGAATATAATGAAAAATTAAGTATTATAGTGAACTGAAATAAATATCGGGATTAAAAAATCAATTATGATATAAGAATATTTTTCATAAATTTAATTTTAATTTATCTTAAAAAAATCACATTTTTTATTGATATTTTAATTTAAAAGTTTTATAAAATTATTTGCATAAAACTTATTCCTTTTTAAAAATTTTGAACATTAATTTTTTTAGTTTTATTTTTTTGTAACATTATGAATTACTTCAATTTTCATGTGAATAGTAAAAATACAGTTTTTATAACTGATGTGTTTTATGTTAAATCATTCAAGATTTGATAATCACCTAATCCATTTTTGAAATGATTTAACAACTAAAAACAGATTTAATGAGACAAATAAATAACTTTAATATAATTTACTTGTTTCCCTAACCTAGAATATCTTTTTCAATTTGTACATTCTAATGTATTCCAACAAAATAACAATTTTTCATTTCCTATCATAATTTTTTAATAAAAAATGGTTTCATTCTTGGAAACCATTAAAATTTCTAAAATAAATTTATTTTATTCAAATGTTACTTAAAATGTTAAATATATAAATATTAATTTTTTTTCCATGGAAATTACATATTATAAATTAGTTTATCATAAAAACATCCCTCTCTAAAATTAAAAATTCCTCTCCCCCTCCCCTTAGAAAACATCTTCACTACCACTAACCAAAGAAAATTATATTCCCAATTTTTATCTCATAAAGACCGTATAATCAGTATTGATTTTTTGATTAATCCAACTCCCATATTTCAATATGTCTAGGGTCACATAAAAGGAATAAATTCAAGAAAGGGGAAATGTTGTTATTATATTTTTTTAAAAAAATTATTCTAATTCCTCATACCCTTATTTATTTAAATTAAAACCATCTTATAAAATTAAATATTATTCTAACATTATCTTTATAATGTTAATACTCAATAATAATTCTATATAAATAAAAGAATATATTATTTATTCCACACCATCTATTTGGATAGTAAGCCATCAATGGTTGGTTAACCACCCACGAGGATGTTTCTAAATCTCCAATTAAGACAACCATTGTGTATTATCGTAATAAATATTTTCTAGAATAAAAAATTATATAATTAATTATTTTTAAGCTTTTTTATTCAATATTAATATGTACAAGTATTCATAAAATATGATTGTTTTGCGAATCTATATAAAATATTTTTAGGAAAATATGATATCAAAACATTTCACATTTTATAGAGGAATCTAAGGAATAGAACCCAATAATTATAATTTCTCAATAGTGAAAAATGGGCCTAATTCACTTTTATTTCTATGTTTATATAAAAACAATTTTATTATTCAAGAGGTATCAAAGAGATAGAATAAAAATGATATATTGTAAGGGGTTTCTTGAGTCCAACTCATTCTTTTGGGTGATCACCAATTTCAACTTTTTGAACTATTTATATTCCTCTAATTTTTTTAAAAATTATTTAAATATTTTTTTTCATTGTATTTATTTGGGTATATACATTTTTACCCATTTCAAAAATATTTCTAACCCAGATACCAATATTTTTAAAAGTGTATTTATTTTCCAAAACACTACATTAAATCCTCTTGATAAGTTTCTCATCCCCTGAATAATGATTATTTTATACATAAAAATATGATTTCCCTTGTTAATTTAGAATCCCAAAGGTTATTCGTGATAATATTATTTCCAAATCCTTTGTTTAACCCATTCTATTACATGGGTTTTCGTCATGAGTATGATTTTTATATCATTTATTTCCATTTTGAGTACATGATTATGAACATTTTATGATACTTTGGGTGAGTGAAAACTTATATAGTAATTCAATTAATTTTGTTCTGATATATCCCATGAAATTGTATTTATTATGTGCAAGAATTATTTTAACATTTTTCAAATTTTTAATTTTAAAATTTATGATCATATGTTATGTGTGAAAATGATGATATATTTTTTCCAAAACACTTCTGAAATTTTAAAACATTGTTATGATCATTAATTTTTATAAATATTCATCATTATAGGAATTTTTCAAGTGGTTCAGTCATGATTATAAGGATGGTCCTATTCTTATGATATGAGTATTATTGTTATTCCCACCCATGTACGATATTGATGCATGTATCTAATTATTTCTAACTTATCCCTTCCATTACCTGGATTTTATTTCACCCCATGTAATAACCATGTTAGAAAATTTTGGTCACTATAATTTTTCAGCTGGAGTTATAAGATCATTTTAACCTTCTTACCTTCTCATGTATTGTAAAATGATAATTTATCTCTTGCATATGTGAAAACTACCACCTCGGAAAAGATTTATGATTTTTTTTCATTTCTTATCCACATTTATTGAAATAATAATATATTTAATGAATATATCTAATTTTTAGTATATAATAATTAGTCTATAATGTAGTATTAAAATTTTCAATTATTTTTCTCCATCCATTAAAAATTGAAAACATTACTCATATGGATCTAGATACTATCATCTCCACAAAGTGATTTAATTTATTTTTTACTACCTCATTATATGAATAGTAATAAAAGTTTATATAGTGAACATATGTGATACTTATGTCATTAATAACACTCTATATAATATTTCTGGTCTTAAAGGGGCTAGATACCCTTAGAGGGCTGGTGAATAGGGTTATGGATATTCTTTTCAAAATTATTTCTTCCCCATAAGATCATGACTTCTTTATTATAAGGGTTGTTTTTTTCACTTAAGTGTTAATAAATAACCTATTATTTCCATATTTATCAAATGAAGATGCTTTTATTTTAATGTAGGAAGGCAATAATATGGATGTAGTGATTATTACTTCATTTAATCGCACTGGGATAAATCTAAGGAAAATAAAACTGTGATGTGACCATTGTACAAAATTTACTAAGGATCGCTACCAATAATGATAGTTCAGGCTAGATCCCATATAAACCCAAGATCACTATATTTATGAGGTTTTGGGTTTTCACACTACATTATCAAGGGTCAATCCTTATGTATCATTTTCTAGATCACTTATGATGGAAAGGATCATTGTATTCCTCTTTCTTTTCACATTGCTTATGGAAGGGAACCACTCAATGTTTATATATTTTTAGGTCCCTTCATTATCACTAATTAATGTATCATCCACTTTAAATAGATTCTTGGTTGATGTAATGTTTTCATCCAATTGATGAATACAACATTACTATATATTTTCTGGGAAATTATTTTTAAATACTTTTTCGGATTATGAATTCCTCTATGGAGCTACATCATTCACGAAACTCAAGTAGACTTCATGAAACTCCTTATTTTGAGAATCCCAAGTATCCTTTGTGAAGCACCTTCTTTCACAATGGTCAACAATCCTTGGAGAATCTCAAAAGTTCAATTTTGATTTTTATGTCCTTCACGAATTCCTTGCTTTCATGACGCTCAAAATATTTCATTGTCTTTTATAGCCTTCTTGAACTTCTTCGCATAAAACTCCTTCGCAAACCGCCTTTTAACCCACCTTCGTGAACCCTGCGTCTTCTAATTCTCATTGGGTCTTGATCTATTTTATAATGGGTTTAGATGACTATTTATTTGAATTCCACTAATTCCAGAACCTTTCGGGCCACATCAACAACATTTTTCAATGCCCCTTTATTTCCATTGGGGCACTCCTTATTTATGAAGCTCCATGAAAATTTCTTATTTTATATTTCTGTCATAATCGTAGAGTGTTCCATAAAAACCCTTCACAACACCATGATTCTCCAATCTTGATTCTCTTCACCTTTTCAATTCGCGGTGTTCATTGATCTTCATGTTGATCACCATCAACATTCTTTGATCGTTCCTGAAACACTCATCGTGAAGCCCGTCTTCATGAAACTCATGCCTTTCTACACCACTTCCATGTAATTAATTCCTCTGTCATGGATCTTTGTCAAAATAACATGTCATTAACCACTTTATAGTCCCAAAATATACCTCGAAAAATATCTTCTTCAATAAACACAATAAACCTAAAAATGCTTCAATGTCACCTTGAGAGAATTTTCCTAACAATATTCCCCTTTGGTTTTATTGAAAACTCTTCACATTTTGATACCACTTTAAAGATTCATCCATATTCTACCAATCTTCACTTCTTGTGATTCAGATAGCAGTCAAATATTTTACTCAACACGCATTCTAATCTCACATGAAAAATTATCAGCATGAGATACAAGAGTATCATGAAAATATCAATAATGAATCACTTCACTCAAAAACCTCTCAACTTCCTACTTTAATCATGAACTCTATCAACCTTTATATAAAAAATTTAATCAATCCCATTTTCTATTGTTAGATTTAAAACACCCATATCTTACTGCTCCACTTATCAGCTTCTCCCTTTCTTAATTAATACATTTTCTCCATTTTGACATCAACAATTTATCCCCCTTCGTCAACAAACCTAATGATCAATACATTGTCATATACAATAGTGTATAAATCATAGATCAAAACAATAAGGAAAACACACCATACCTCAGGGAGATAGGCTACCACATCCTCACTTTTCAGGTGTGGGGAGTCTACTAAACTCCCATAGCTAATCGATGCCATTCAAAAGAATCTTTGGGAAATGACTTTTTCAGAATGTATGAAATATATAGTTGTATGGGAATATACTACGACATCATAATCACTTGTGTAACCTTCACCTTTAAAAAATGATACTTGATTTCAATGTAATCTTCACTTGAGTGATGGATCTTATTTTTTCAATCCTTTATAGAAAATTAATTATCGTAATGGATTCTGATCGGAGACATCACATCTAAAAGCATATCATCAAGCTCCTATTTCATCTAAAATAACTGCGATCATTCTTGATTAGTCGAAATATATTATGCTTTTCTGGTTATCAAATAAATAAAATCATGTTTCATTGGCAAGAAATACATGAACCACTAATATAGAATTTACCTCCTAACATTGATTTCTAGACATCTACTAATCCAACTCAATATTCATATGTATATCCCAATAACTTAGGAGAAGATTTGTTATTATACATGAAACTCAAATCTACCAAGACCTAAATATACTGAAGTATTAATTTCACTGTAATATTTTTTCTTTCTTTGGGATTATTAGGTTATCATTCTTCTTGGAATGTGGAAAAAATATGATGTCTTGTCGTTATCCTGTATAATAGACTTCCAATTATTTTCCTGTATTCAGTAACATTAACAGAATTTCCTTCAGCATCCCTTGAAAATTTCTTCCAAGTAGCCGCTAGAGCCATCATCTCCTTTGAATTATCTGTTCCAAATATTCTCAAATCCTCCATAACATATTTATGTTGTTAAATTAGTGTTCCATTCTTTCTTTATTTTATATATAAACCAAGAGAAAATGTCAATTCACCCATCATTGACATTTCAAATACACTTTTCTTGAATTAGGGAAATGGTATGCATTGTACTTCATCTGGTCCTCCAATGATTATATAATCCACATATACGAGTGTCATCATCCTTTGATTAATTTTATTTTTGACATATAGATGGCAATCAAATCAACCATACTAAAAACTGAGGTTTTTCATAAATATATCTAGCCTTGAATATCATGCTCATAGTTTTTACTTCAAACTATATAGAGCCTTATTCAGCTAACAAACATTGTTCTCATCTTCATGAATGATAAAATCATCTAGTTGCTCAATATAATCTTCTTTTAAAAGGACCAAATTCTGAAATGATGAGTTGGATTCCATTTGGAAAACATTTAACATTAATTTTTTTATTATTGCCCAAAACAATTTGATCGCCTCTAGTATTTCAATAGGTTTAAATTTTTCATCAACATTGATACCTTCTATTTGGGAGAAACCATTTCACACTAGTAAATTTTTTATTTTCAATCACTGCACCATCTCCATTAATCTTGTTAGTAAAGAATCATTTAGACCTGATGAAATTCTTCTCTAATGGTATCGAAAAATCCCCCATGTCTATTTACTTGTTCAATATCTTCATTGATAGATTGAACCCAGTTCTCATATCTATCTGATTCATTATATTCACCAACATAATATTCTTATGAATTATAATTTTTCACTTCAACTCCCTATGATTTGATTACCTCCTTGTCAACAGCCTCTTGAAAAACCATTTTAAATATTCTCAATGACATCGTGATATCCGAACAAATAGTCAGATAATACCATATTGTTAGAATAAATTAGATAATCATGAAATAGTTGAATTTTAATACATCTCCACCATTTGGTCTTATTGATGCTAGACAATAGAAACATTAATCATTTATATCTCATTGGTATCTTGCATTTGATTAGTAGATATAATGTTACCCATATGTTGTGAAACTCTTTATGTTTTTCAGCCCACTGCTTAGACCGATAAACATTTTTCTTCTCCTAAATAATTTATTCTTATGTGGTACTTTGAAATGATCCATAAAATACCTCCAAACCCAACTATGTAAGAACTCAATATAGGAATAAAGAGATAATTTTAATAACCCAACCCCTGTCTGTTGCGCTCAATTACTTCCATATATTTCAAAAGGACATAATCCATTAACTGCTTTCAAGTTATTTTGGTAGAATAATTCTTCATCTAATGTGACTAATTTTAATTAGTTGAAATAATGGAGCATATCATGTAACAATTATGCATCTGTTGATACCACATCCCATGGGATCATATCACCCCTTGAACATGAATCACTCGAACAATAGTTAATTGAATTTATACACATAGGGAGATGGGTACATCTGGAAAGCACAAGAAGAGAATTCGGGTTCATCTTGATGGATCAACAATTTGATTCTTCATTTAAATGAAATTACCTATTCTTGTGCTTCTTCTAATAGCTTTACTAACTTCAACTGATATGGCCATATGAAAATGTTTTATTTATCAACATGTTTTGTATTCTTCTGGTATGTGGGTTCTATTTTTTTCACTTTCACAATTTGGGGATTAATACTACTAGTACCAATTTCCCTCTTTGTGGATCCACCTGAATACCCTTTTCCCTGATTCATTCTATGAGAAAGAATATATCCCCTTGTCTTCATATATTTTGTATTCTCCCATTATAGGGCAGTTTATCTTTCCTTAAAATTTCACCTTCTATCATGACCTGTAACATTCTCGAGACATTATTTATTCAATTTTCATTTATCAGTTACCTGAGTAAAATTAGTCAAATGTATAGGGAGTGATTCCTTCACTAAAAATACATTCTTCTAGCTCACAATTGGATAAGATTCTCCCTTATTCTTTAATGTGTGTTCACATTCATTCAAATATTTCCATTGTAAATGAAACTGAAGAGTTTATTGATACTTCATTAATTGATCTTCATGAGTATCCTTCGAGTCTCCAAACCTATATTTTAAATTATAAAAATAGGTTTTCTCATTATACACCACTGCAGTTGGGGATATCCTTTTGTGTTCCATTTCCTTCCCAACATTCTTCATAAAAAATATCTTCTCAAATTCCCATGATTAGAACCTATATAAAATCTCCCATTAAAAACATTCATTGTTTCATACTTTCTCGGTTTGGATGTTGATACTCTAGTATCCATAGTATTTCTTAAATTTATGGAGTTGTTCAAAAATCTCATATTGAAATGCATTGGAGAGGTTTCATCATGTCTAATATCGGTTATTTCCAATTTATATAACTATTGATATGAGAAAATATGTTCTTGTTTATCTTTAAAAATAGCATATTTGTTTTTCATTTCATCATCACCTGCTGAAGGATAATCAAATATTAATTGCAAAGAATACTAAAACATAGTATAAACTTTGGAATTTTATTTCTAAACTTAATTATTCACTAATTGTAGCTTTTCTAATAGTTTATGAATCTTAATATATCATGATTCATGTTGCATAATAAGTTTTATCTTGAGAGTCTTCCCACTACTCATCTCATCTTCCAATTCTCGGGTGAGATTATCCACAATGTCACATTAATCATCTATTTTAAATTTTTATTGAGTAATAGATTCATCACAAGATGCATTCAATTGTTGTTTCTTTTTTTCTCCTAAACTAGTTCAGATAGCTATGCAGTCCGATCGTCATTTCTAGATTTTAGATTTTCATTTTCATCTGACTTCATATTCTGTCTATTTTCATCAAATTTTGGTTTTTTATCTTTTTAGACATCTTGTTTAGTTATTTATCTTGGGAATCAATATTATTCCTCATTTCAATGGCCACATCAATAACCCGTTGACTTATCAATTTTATCTTATTGACCCTTGTTTCCAGTGCCTTGAAAAAGATATCTTTATATTTTATTTCGTCATCTAGTTTTTAATCCAAGTAATTTGTTTCACGGAAAACTTCCAATTGTTCCCTTCATATAATTTCTTCATCATTATTTTTTTCAACATAAAATGTAATCTAAAGTTATTCACTCATTACTACAACATCACTAAGTTAGTTTATCTTTTCATTGTCTGATACATCCAAACCTTTCTTCAGTACCTTGTTTGTTTATTTTAAATGAATCACACTTTTCTATTGACACTTACACAAAGAGGAATATAACCTGACTTCTTCATCTTCTTGGATTTCCTTCCCTTATTCATGGTACATAGAGATAATTGAAGACAGAATCATTTATTTCAATAATTTATCGACCGAAGTCATAAAAAACCCCCTGATTCAAGAATATTTCATTTGATTCCAATATTTTTGTCCAAAAGGGAACTAGATACCCTTAAGGGTGCTGTGAATCAGAGTATAGATATTTTTTTCAAAAATATTCACTCCCCACTAAATATTCACCTATTTATTATAATGATCACTATGTTTCTACTTAGTTTTCGGTTTTGAACATATTATTTCCTTCATTATTAGTTGATGACACTTTGATTGTAATGTATGAAAGAATGCACAAGGATGCGGTGATTTTGACTTTTTTAACCCTCAATGGGCTACACATAAGGAGTATACAATGACAATGTGATAATTGTACCAAATTCACAAAGGCTCAGAACCAATAATGATGGTTCAGTGTAGATCTATTCTATACCTAGGCTCACTACCATTAAACTTTTTATGGATTTCTCACTACATTCCCCAGTGTCACTCCCTAAGTATCTTTCATTGGATCATTACTGATGTAAAGGATCATTTCCTTCCTATTCCATTTCACATAAATCATGGTGGGGATCCAAATATAGTTAATAGACTTGTAGGTCCCTTCATTACCTATAATGAATGCATCATCCAATGTTTGTAAAAGCTCTATTGAGTTTAAAATTGCATCCACATAATGAATACCACATTACCATAGATTTTTTGGGAAATTCCTTTTAAATAATTTTTGTGATGCTCACTTCCTTCATAGATCTCAATCTGTCAATAAGATCAAGTAGGCTTTATGAAGCTCCTTCTTTCGAGAAGATCAACTAGCCTTTATGAAGAACCTTCTATCGTAAATATCAACTAGCCTTCATGATGCTCCAATGTTTTGGTTGTATTTTCCTAGCCTTCTGGATTCCTTGACTTAATGATTCTCAGGACATTCTATAATCTTTTATTTCCTTCATGAACTTCTTTACATAGACCACCTTCATGGACCACCTTCATGAACTCAAAGACATAGAATTATCATTGAGTCTCGATCGATTTATTGATGAGGGTAGAGGCCTATTAATATAAATTCTACTGATTATATAACCTTTTGGGTCATGTCATCACCATTTCAAGAAGCTTCTTCATTTTCTTCGCAGCACTACCTATTTTGAGAAGCACTATAGAAATTCCTGATCGTGATGCTTTTCCTAATCATACAACATTCTGTCAAAAAACATCATGGTTCCATGATTCTCCATTCATGAAGCTCCTCTACTCTGGATCTTTTCCAAAATACACTATCACCAAACTATCTATAGTCCCACTACATACCATGCAAACCAGCTTCATTAGCAAACACAATCAACCCAAAAATTCTTTATTCTCAACATTATTGATTCTTTCCCACCATAATATGAGATAATGAACAATGATCAATGCCTAAACCCATCTAACTGAAACAAATATTGAAAATGAACTACATTTCATCTGAATGTTAATTTTTTGGATTAAATTGGAAATAATGAATAAATTGAAACAATAAAGAATTATACACAATGTTTTATGTATAAATATTATTTATAATACAATTTAATAGAACTATATTTATTATATATTTCTATTGAATGCATATGAAGTAGGACGAGACAAGTTGTAAGGGTTTATGTTATAATCTCATTTCACTTTGTGATTCACTATGCTAAATTTCAATTTAAAAAATTATATGTATCTTAATATTTAAATCCCATATACTAAATTATCATTTTGTATTCATGTAATTTTCAAGTAATAGTGTCATTTACCTCTTTTTGTTAAGGAATATAATTGATATTTTTTAAATAAAACCCAACTTTTTCTACTCTAGTTAAGAATATTTTTCTTCCATGGAAATATTTTCTAAAAAATGATTTCAAGAATTTCTTTATTATTTTAAAAGAATTTATTAATTTAATTTTTTCCTATATTTTACTTTATATAAAATTGTTTTAAATTTTTATTCTTATTGATTATTTAAGAAGAGTCTTTTTTCCAGTAGTTTAAATGGAATCATTGTTTTAAATTAAAATGTATAGATGACTTTTCTTACCATATTGACTACTCTTTTCCTTGATTCATCATTTAAAATATTACATATTTCTATTATAAGAATCTATTTAACATAATATCATGGAAATTATATTATTTAAAATTTTTATTTCAAAATGAAAAGTGAATTTTCCTTGAGATAAATTTCACTGAAATTTTATTCGGATTTACTAACTATGATAACAACATTTTAGGTTACTTATGATTAATTGGGGAGATAATAAAATTACACCATCCAATTGTTTTTTATGATATTACATGAGGATTATTATTTTATGTCTTATTCTATGAAACTCTTTACTTTCCAATAGATTAACAATGTTATCATTATATCATTTTAAAACACATATCTATTCAATGGGATATACTATGATAAAATAGTGAATGTTTTTTAATATTGTGGGAAATTTATGATTAAGAGATATGTAATAGAATGATTTGTAATATACCTATAATAAATTGGGTAAATATGGATAAATCATCAGATAATTATGTTACGTGTGAACCTGATTTCATGTTCACAGCATTATACTATGTCCTAGTTTTAGGTCAATAATTTATTTTCTAGACCAAATTTCATGTCCATTAGTTTTTGGAAGGACCTGAATTTATGTTCATAAATTAATAAGTGAACTCGTATCTATTTATCCATGTTCAAAATGTTATTAGATTCTATTTCCACGTTCCATGTTTTATGATATGCTCATATTTATCCTGATTTATTATTGATTATTTAATGCTCTTGTGACTTTTTTTATTCTTACAACAAATCATTATGAATTGAATCATGATTTTTGAACTATGATTTCACTAGGTAAGACTTTATTATGTTATAATAATTTTCACAAACTAATATAATCATTATGATCATTGATTGATATCTATAAGTTTACCCTTAGTGAGAATTTGATCTCTCCCCTTGTGATGTTTCATTTTTTCTCTAGTTTATGAAGAATGGATTTACGTGTAATTTTATTGAAGTAATTTATGGGATATATTTATGATCTTTAATGAAATACATTTTTTATGCATATATATTCCAAATATACTAAACAATTATTTTCCTTAGGCATATATAATATTTTTTATATTTAATAATCATATAAAATTATGTAATATTTTTTTCATCTTGGGTTTCCTCAGTTAATATTTTAGCAGGTTTTAGTTATTCTGTAGATTGATATTATAGAAATATATTGAAATTTTCAAGAAAAAATATAATTACTGGAAAACATTATGAGTCTTTATTAATATATATTGTGTGGTTTTCCAAGAAAATATAACTTTCCTTGGGTACTACTATGTGGATGAAGTTCTCATATAGATGAAACTAGGGGTTAAAACTATGAAAGGGGTGAATGTTATATTAACTTTTTCATTACTGATGCACAATGATTATTCCTAATGGCAAACTCCTATATAGACACTCCCATCGGTATAATCTTTGGTTAATTAATATTTTCATTATAGACCATTATGAATGATTTTAATTGATTATACCTGGGATAACTACGGTAAACCTGAGGTGTCATAAATCCAAAATAAGGTTTCCTAATATAGACATAAAATGAATTAATTTTATGGATTATATGATTTATATCAATTATTATTTATCATAAAACCATGTGTTCTGATTTTAAAAAATAAATATAACTATGAAGAATAATGTTAACAATTAATATGGTAGATAATGGAATAATTGTTCTCATGACCAACCAAATGAAATGGGAGATAGAATGTGAAATCACGTGTTTTTGAAAATTCAAATAACTCATTGTATTAATAACTAATCAACGTCAGGTAGTTTCCATAATAACAAAATAATACAAAATGATGTTTAATGGGATTTTAGTTGGCTAAGACCATGGAGGAAAGATGATTCGACATCCAATAATTCATGTATATGGGATGAAGTGCCTACGGATATGTATGAAAGGGATGGAAGGATGTTTTATGTGTTTAGAAAAAAGGATTTGAAAAATTTATTTCAATGGATAATGAATAGTTATAATTAGGAAAATAAATTTCATCCTATGTTACAATGTATTTTTCAATATCTTTTTGGAGGGGAACTTGGGATTTGTCTTCTTTACTTCCCTAATCCATTAGACAACCCTTAGACCATGGAATCTCTTAATTTATGAAAATAATTTCAGTAGAAATATTGAAGTTTTTATTTATTAAGATTCAATAATTATTTTGTTGAATTGTTTTATCATGGATATTTAGGTTATTATATTTATGAAACATTTATGGATTGTTTTGTAGTAGTTTTACATTAATGATTTAGAAACACATGAAAAATTGTAGCGATAACATAGAAAAGATTTCTACTAAGGTGATGTGTTTGGAAAAAATTATTTTGTGGTATATAACACTAAATATGTTCTTGATTTTGAGATAATAATGTTTAGTTTGGATAAAGAGACTATTGGTATTTGTGAAATAATTAGGATTTTTCATATAGAGTAATGTCTTTGAAGAATATATGATTTATGGTAGCATTATGGAGATTCTGATATTTATGGAAATGATCATAATTATTTTGTACATTATATTATTCAGTTATATATACTGTTATTCTACCACCATATGATCAATTTTTATTATTTGGAGAGAATTTTTAAGTTATACAGGGAAGAATATGTTGTCAAATCATTCTAATCTTTCAATTCCAATTTTAGTCTAGAATATTTTCAAGTGATTTAAGGTAAATAATTTATGGAATTATTTATGTTGAAATTTGAATTATGTTATACAAATATTTTATATTGGTGTGTGATGATTTTTTCAAATTGGATAAAATTCACTAACCAACATGTTTTTTCTAAAAACCTAGAGACAATGGGTATGGATTGTCCATATTATTTCAATATTATGATCCATTAAAATCTAATTTTAGTTAATTTAATTATAACAAATCAACATGTTAATTTATTATATGGAATATTAGATTAATCAAGGATAGAAAAAATCTTCATGCATAATGAAATGTTTAAATTACACTTATGATTTGGAAATAAGACAAGAAAGTATGTTATCATCTATTGTCTACATTTCTAGTAAGTGACTTCATAAATTCATGTAATGGGAAGATAAATATATTAGGGTATCATGTGGGGTGTATCGCATATTTATCAATATGTTCTCACAAAAACTCATGAGTCTTATAATTATACCAATTTTTTTTTAAAACTGCTTATTTATTAAATACTACATTTACTAATTGTGAAATAGAAATTTACAACAATCATAGAATCTACATCAGAGTTTATTATTATTTAAGTGGGGTATAATATAACACACTGGTATTTTAGAATACATTTCTATTCAAATAAATTATATGTATTCAAGAGATTTCTTTACACAAAACAACGTGCTTAAAATGAACCCCGAAATATTATAACCTAGATACTAAAGTGATTTTTATGAAAAGGATTAACCAATTTATGAAACATATATATAATTTTAATTATTAATTAAATATTATTTAATAATACATAATAAAAAAGTAATAACTTTTTTATAAAGTCACATTATAAAAATATATTTTCATAAAAAATGTTTTTTATTGCATTTTTCTATCAAAATTATAATTAATTTATACCATATTTTGAAATTTTATTGGGGGAAAAGATATCATTTCTGAAAATTCATATCAATAATATCTTAGAGTGGTTTTTCTGAAATTTTCAAAAAAGAATAGTGAATAGAGAGAAATACCATTGTTGTAAAACTATCACCTTTTCATTAAAAATTTATTCAAAAGTTCAATATTTTTTAAAATATGATCATAAATTTGCATAAGTCTCCTTTAATTATAATTTATATAATTAATTATTAAATAATCGGTATTATACTTGATTTTAATATAAGTTCATTTTTTGAAGAAACAAACCATTTTTCTAAAAACTATTTTTTCACATTTTATGAATTTATATTAAAATTTATTTATCAAGCTCTTATAAACTAAACCATTAAATGTTTATTCCATAATTGGAGTTCTGAGTTTCAATATTTTTAAATAGTTTCAATTTTTCCTTACGAATAGTAATTTTTGTTAATATTTTTCACCTTGGTAAGGGTAAAATGTGTAAAAAAGGATAAAATTGTGGCATAAGGAATAAAAATATTCAAAAAACATTATATTCCATTGGATATGTTTCTATCTATGTTAAGCATATTTTGTTTTAAATTTTTTCAATATTTATCATGAAAACATATTTTTTATTTTTGGTGATGGAATAATGACCATAAATGCCTCTGCAACACCATTACTGTGCTTATTTATGTAGTACAAAATCTAGAAAAAATATTTTATAAATATTAAATGTATTAAAAATTTAATTAATTTGTTTGTTAAAAAAAATTTCAAAAACTTAAACATACAAATGTTTTTAAAAAAAATTTAAATTCAAATTCCATTTATAACTTTTTATCTCTAATGTAGAAATATTTAAATAGCCCTAAAATTAATTTAACGGTATCATATGTTAGAAAATAATTCTAAAATGATTTAAAATTCATAAGTATCTGATATTTGGAATTGTGAATATTGTGACCCTCACCCCAGTAATATGGAGTTTGTGCCTTAATTAATTTCATTGGTAGAGATATCGGATTTAAATCTTAAAGGACAAAAAAGATTATAAGTTTTTGAAACAAGATATATAAATTATACCGATTTTACATAAAGAATAGAAAATAAAACATTATATATAAAAAATTTCAAACTCATTCATATAATTAATCTTCACATCATTGGGAAATGAAACAAAATAAGGGTGAGTTAAAATGTTTAGTAGGGTTTTACTATAGCATAATATATCCTAAATCAATGAATAATAATCATTATTCCAATTTAAATGAATAAAATTCATGTGAATTAATCAATAAATTTAGCATAATATGGATAGAATAAAAGATAGTCAACTAAGTCCATATAAATAATTACATGATTTTAAAACATAAACATGGATAATAATAAAAATTAACATAATCATATGGAATATCAAAAATTATGGAATTCATAATGATACACATCTTAACTTTCGAGATCCATCCTCAAGAAATTTTTAATCAAGTAATATCCTCAATATAGTTTTAGTCTATGGGTAGAAACCCATCTAATTAGACAACTAAATTCATCTCATGAGACTACCAATGCATTAATGGGATTTAATTATCTTGACCCTTACCTGGGTACTAAATTTCCAAATCATTCTTTATATATCGATTTAATTCATAAAGGATGTGACTTATCACATTTCTCTTATGGGTAATGGATATAGATTTACTAATATAAGCCTAATAAATAATATTAATTTCAAAGTAAACACTCTATTTAAAAAAAATATATTTAATAAAAAATTATATCCATTAATGAATAATATTTATATTTTATATAAATTAGATTCCTTATGAAAATTTATTATAATAAATTTTTTTTTGAAGAAAACATTTATAATAACCAAAGAAAATAAGATTTAAAGATAACTTTTACCACTTTTTTATTGTCATGTCAAGTCCCCTTGGAAGGGTCAATTAAAATTGAAACATAAACTACCATGAATAATGAATTATTCATGATATTACATGTCCAAAGATGTATTATATACACTACATAAAACTGAATTGGTGAATAAAATAAAATTAGTATTAATGGAATGTAAATTGAGAGAAATATCATACCTTGAGATTCCTTTAAATTATACAGTAATTAACCTCTTGTTTAATGGTTTTAAAAAAGTTATTAACTTCTAACAGTACAATCTTAATATTTAAAATATCATAAATGATCATTTTGTAACATATTAGCACCCGTTTGTTAATAATCATTCATTATTTTCATTATTCTAGTTGTTAATTGACTTTATTTTTTATTATGTTCTAACTTTTTATTTTAGGTTCCTCTTACATAGTTCAGGATTCCAGTAAATAAGGATTTTAAAACACGATTTAAATACAATTTTTATTCATTATATTCGTATTCACATTAATCCATAGTGTTTTTTTATAGGAAAAAAATACATTGTTCTTTGAGATGGTAGGACATACATACACATGAATGTTGTTTCCATTTTCATATAGTATTGAATAAAATTAAATTAAATGAAACTAATTTATAAATATTATCATTATATTACCATTTTTAGTTCATATATATCACATATATTTTATTAAAAAAAATTAATAAATTCTATATAATGTGGGGATGGATAACATTGTTTCTTGAGGTGATTGTTCGTCATACACAAAAGAGATGTTATCTTATTACCATAAAATGGAACAAATTATTGTACATGTTAAATAATAATTATGAAAGAATAAATGGAACATCAATATTATAAATATAATATAAAATATATGTCAATAATTATTACCAATATTGATATTTGGTAATGAAAAAATGAACAAGATTGGTTCGTGGGGAGGTAGTTTACTATACACACGAATGACGATTTTGAAACCAATTTGATGGATTTTTGTTTTTATATAGGTTTTATCTATAACATATAGACATTTAATTATTTTTAATATAATGAGGTTATTATATAATCAGGATATAATAATAATTTCATAATTTTGAGATGGAAATAAAATAAAAACTCTTTTTGAAAAACATTACATCTTCTTTAGGTATCCACCTTAGGTTTATACTAATACAGTCTTAATTTGGCTTTATCCCACTACAATGATTTTAGGATGAGGTAGTGGAATATGATATATTATTTTTCTGGTCATGTTATAATCAATGGTCATTTGAGGTTTTAATAGTTCAGGATAAAGTGAGGCCTTTTATAAGTTGGGTGAGTCGCAAACTTGTGAATTTTTTAAAGGGGAAATTCCACCCACGATTTTCCATCTCAAGTGGTACCAATGTAGGGTCGAAATAACAATTTAGATGCTCAAAATACAAGAGGGGGGTGAATTGTATTCTTTAAAAATTCATTTGGAACCTTTAAAGTTGGTTACGAAAAAATAATGTTTTCCTTAGACAAGGAAAATCTTGGTTTAACATAGTTAAACTAAGAAAATTCACAACACCTCTAATCATTAACTGGAGAATTGGAACCAAGGTTTACAATATAATATTCTACCTTAAAGCATATATAATATAAAATAATCAGAGTACAAGTGTAATGAAATACAAGAAGGTTATACTTTCCTTAAAATACAATATGCAGCGGAAAACAAGCAAGTAGTAACTACAAGTAACAAATAATAGCACTTTTAACCCAAAGAGAAGGGTATCCAACAACCTTGGATAAAGGTATCTTGATTTATACTTTCAAGAAATTCTGTCTTACCCACACCATGGTAATCCCTCAATACGAAGATCGGAATCTTTATCTTGCTATCCTCGCAAGCCCTCAACTTCAATGTAGTTGGAACCTCTATCTTTCTCAGCAAGGAATCCCTCAAACATCAAGGTAGTCGGCACCTCTGTCTTCCTATCCACTGAAGTCCTCGAATGTAATCACGAACATTTGGAGTCGCACAATGAAATCTGATCGAGCGGTTCAGTACGCACAAGGAATGAAAATCTTCTCTCTCTAGAAATCACCTTAACAGCGTGTGTTCTCTAGATCGATCAACTTTTTATTTTGAGCTCATTAAAATGAGCATATATTTATAGGGAAACATCCAACGGTCGGCTCACTCTATCAACAGTCATATTTTTCATGAAATTCAGAGGGACTTGTACATGTGTAACTCAACCAACGGTTAATTAGAAACAGAATAGAAGACATCGTTTTATAACAAACCATGTATAACTGAATGCACGACATCGTTTTGAAATGAAGAATATGAAAGGAAAATTTAATCAATATTTCGGATTGTAAGCAAATTAAAGGTTCGGAGTCTAACCAAAATGAAATTCGGAGTCTATGTACAGAAATATTCGGATTCTGTTTTATAGGAATTCGAAGTCTAGTTTCACCAGAAATCAGAATCTGAACTTGCAGAGTTTGAAGTCGAACTAGTAAAAGTTCAGAGTTAAACATCATAAGAGTTCAGAGTCGAACTCACGAATGTTCATAGTCGAACTACTTAAGAGTTAGGAGTTGAACTAATGAATGTTCGGAGTCGAAATACTTAAGATTTCGGAGTCTAACTCATGAAAGTTCAGAGTCAAACTACTTAAGAGTTCGGAGTCGAACTACATAAGAGTTCGGAGTCGAACTTCATAAGATTTCAGAGTCAAAATACATAAGAGTTTGGAGTCCAACTTCTTAAGAGTTCGGAGTCGAACTACTTAAGAGTTTGGAGTCGAACTTCTTAAGAGTTCAGAGTCGAACTACATAAGAGTTTGGAGTCGAACTACTTAAGAGTTTGGAGTCGAACTACTTAAGAGTTCGGAGTCGAACTACTTAAGAGTTCGGAGTCCAAAATTTGGATTAGAGCTTCATTACAGATCACATCCAGAATTTGGCTCCTCAAAACAGAATGCTCCAAATCATTTCATTATATGATTCCTAGGATTTTGGGTATGAATCTAGTTTTTTCACTAAAGAAAACTATTGTTATGTGTATGAAAATTAAGGTAAAGGAAAATTTCCTTAAAGAAGTAAATTTTCCATATGGGGTAAAAATAATATTTACTTAAGTATAAGGTGTTTGTGATTTTCAAAACAAGAAGGAATGGAAAAGTCATAAGGAAAACCTTATTGACTCAACAGTCTCCCCCTTTTTGGAAAGCAGAAACAACCTTTCGAAAAAGCATATAAAGATTTTTAAAAATTTCGTTAGACATTGAAAATAAAAACTTATCTCCCTTTGTTCATGGATGAAAGTGAATACAACTAACTCCCCCTTAGGAATTGAAACTCTAAGGATTGTATTCTGATTTTCCGTAGTGTAGTTTTCATTATTTTAAGAATGAAAATGCTTCGTAGTGGGAAACTCCCCCTTTATTTAAGGATATTTCGTTTAGAAATTTTTCCTTTCTCCTCCTTAGGAGTTGTTCTTTTTCCTTCTCCACCTTTGTGATTTTCAAATAGAATTCAAGGGAATGGAAAACAAATTATGATACCTGAAACATTAGTATATAACAAGATACATCCAGCCAAATAATATTTCATTAGAGTTGGGAAAATTTTACAAAGAAAGACAATTACAACAAAAGATCATAGAGTTCATTTGTCTTACTTTTCCTTCGGAATAAGCTTCTTTAACAAGGTTTTTAGTTTCCTCAAGTCTCTTTGTTCTACCTCACCTTGCTTCTCCAAGGCTTTACCTTTTCTTCTTGGACTTTTAAAACTTATTCCTGAGCCTCCAATGCTTTTTTCTGCAAATTTATTATCTCATCTTGATTTTCCATCTTCTGATGAAACTCAATCTGGAAATCTCATTCAGTTTTCCAATTCTGAGATACTGAGTTAAGCATCCCATTCAGGTCCCTAGCCTGTTGATTCCAAGAGTTTTTATCTTGGGTGAGATTTTAATAAATCTCGTTAACCTTTTTATCCTTCATTTCAAAAGCATTTTGAACTTCAGCCTGAAAACTCTCAAACTGAACTAAATGTTCATCAAATCTCTTAGACCACCTTGTTACCTTACTGCAGGAATTTGTATGCACATCATAGACGATCAAAAAACTTTTCTGTTCATCTTCCAACTTTACCAACATATCCATAACCATGGATAAAGAATCTGATTTCTGATTTATAGTTTTTTGTAGTATCTGGAAACTAGAATCTATTATTGGAAGAATCAGAATTGTGTCCACCAACTTCCTCAAAGACTGAACCACAAAATCATGCCCATGAGATGATGATTCCGAATCAGAAACTTCTCTTTGAAACTTCTCTTCTTCAACTAGCACCAGCATTCTTCTAGAAGTACCACCAACCACATTCCTCTTGATGACATCTTTTATAGGTGTCTCCGTGAGTGTTTGCTTCCCCTTATCAGCTCTCGGAGTAGGTTCTTTATTAAGGGAATCTTCCTCGGATTCAGAAACTCGAACGATCAGCTCTTCATCTGGTTTCTGTTTTTTTTACCTTCCTCAAAGAAATTCCTCTCATAGGATTCTTCCTCACCATACAAGATATTCTCTTATTCTTCTTCTTGCTGTTTCTTGATAGCTTCCTCATCACCCTTTCCTGGTGTAACTAACATTGCATATTCAGCCTTATCTTTATAGTAATATACTTAGTTGATCAGGGTATCCTGATCTTCACTCTCCTCTTATTCTTCTTCTTCTTCTTCTTCAACTTCTTTCGCAGCTTCTTCAACAAGTTCTTTCACAGCTTCTTCAACTATTTCTTTACCCTCGGATCTATCCGGAGAGACATAGTTCTTAGCTAAATTTTCTAGTAAATCATGTTCAAGATCGAATGTTTCGGGAATGGGAAGCATTTCAGAAGCTAACTCTGAATCTTTCAGCAAAGATTGCACCACTTCAGCTTCAGACAATTTCCTTTTCATTTTCTTCTCCTTCGCTTGTTTCTCTAGCTCCTCGGCAGCTTTTTCTTTTAAGACTTTAGCCTCTGCAGGGTCCAATATGAATTGAAGATCCCCTTCCTTCCTTATTTCTTTATCTTTCCTCCACTTGGTTGCTACTTCATCCGTATATGTTTTCTGCTTCTTTGGCTTGGGGGAGCAAATTGAGTTTCCTTAGCCTAAGGAATTTCTTCATCAGCGATGAATTCCATAACCTTTCTCTTCCTCCTTTTCTTTTTGGATGGTTCCGGAGAGTGTGTTTATTTTTGAGATGCTTCAAATTCTTCCACATATAGAGGGTAAAATTCTTTGGATTCACTGGAAAAACCCATGTTCATCCTCTTAAGAGTATCATCACTGACTAGATTGAGCTTGCAATTCTGGATCATTGACTTGCAGGCAACCTTAAAATATTCTAAGCATCTAACTATCTGCTTAGACAGTATGGCAAGAAACATGATAATCTGAGCTCTCAAATTGCCTTCTTTTATATTCTTGATCGTAACCAAGACATGACTCATCGTATTTATCTTTCTTAGATTTACCAAAAAAATCTAAGACATATATATCACTTTTCTTTATATTGTCCCTATAACCTATTCTTGGAACCAGAAATACTTACACCCAAATCTGAAGAATTCTATTTTTCGGAGTGAGACGACCAATCTTGATAGTTGAATCATCCTTAAGCCCAAGACACTTTAGTGCCTTATCCTTATCAAATCTTCCTTGCACATCGGGAAGTTTGTGTTAGCAGAATTCAGCATCTCCTTCATATGATAAACCAACCAAGATCATGGCCTTGGTGTAAGAAATCTTATAAGTCTTCCAATAAGACTTCAAAGAAACCCATTCTCTTCTATCTTCCATCAGGAAGGAAACAGGCTTGTAAAACTCTGTCAGCAAATCAGTATAAACCGGATCCTGTTTATCTGACTTTGCTATGCAGAAATCTTCCCATACATTCATCTTTATATTCCTCTAAATAAGGGAATCATGCTTATAGAAATCTGGATGAACTAACCTTTCCCTGAAGACTAACCACTTATAGATTGGTTTCGTAGTTGACATATCTTGAGAAGTTTATTCAACAGACATTCGGAGTGAACAAATCAGAAAGATTCGGATCGGCTTTGCAAAGTTTGCAACCAGCCTTAAGAAGAGCAGCATGGCTTCGAGATGAAAAAGATTGAAAAAAACCGATGTGGGATGAGTCTCGGGGTCCCCTTTATATATGCAATGAAAGTGACTGTTGGTCTTCCAAAATCCATCTAACGGTTGAAAAAGATTTGATCTGATCTGGCAGTTTAGAACAATCCCACAAGGAAAAACTTGACTCCGATATTTTGAGGTTTTTAAAGAAAAAATTTGGATTGGAAGAAAACTACAATCCGATCTTTTAAAAAATAATGAAAATATCAGCATGCACAATATGATTACAGAACTATAAGTAAGGAAATCACAGCTCTCAGATTGGCTAGAAACATTGTTCGTAATTGATAATATTCTTCTTGAAGAAATAAATTTAAAAAAACGAACGTTCCAGTATGAAAACATAGGTACAAAAACTTCAGTACAAAAATATCCATTCCGAAACTTATCACTACGAAAATTCCATTTTGGATGTTTTCAGTACGAATAGTTCCATTCTGAAAGTTCTCATTCCATGAATTTCAGTCCTGAAAATTTCAGTTCCAGAAATTCCCATTCTGTAATGTTTGTTTCAAAAAAAAATTTGAAAAACTAACTTAGAAACATGTTTTGTTAATCCAATTTTGAAAAACAGATTCCGAAATATTTCAGTTACACTAACATTCAAATGTACTCCCCCTATGAGAAGGAGTTTATTACTGTCTAGAAAATTGTTCAATAAGAAGTTAATGAAGAATGATTACCTTACAGATATCATTCCTAAAATTCACAAGGTACCCCTCATCACATAATTCACTTATGCTAATGATGTTTTTCTTAAGACCCTTGACAAATAAAACATTTGAAATCAATGTTTTACCTAGAAGAAAAATATTACCAATACCAACAATTTCTCCATGTGCATTATATCTGAAAGTTACCTTCCCTCCTTTCATTTTGATAATCTTTTCAAAATTTCTTTTGTTACCCGTCATGTGTCGGGAACATCCACTATCCATGTACCACGTATTGTTGTTATTACTTCCTTTATCTTCCTGAAAACAAGATAAGAATTAGACTTTCGGAATCCAAACTTGTTTGGATCCAAGATTTCCAGACAACAAAATTTTCAGAACCCACACTTTCTTAGTAAAATAGGCTTTATGAAAACATAGAGATTGGGTTTTATTTAACAAACAATTCTTCCCCCAGGGACCACCACATTGAAACTTGGCATAAAATGGGGCACTTTTGAAAAAAAATTATTGTTAATAAAAATTGGTTTAGCAAGGGTATAACCAAATCAGGATTTTTTTCTTAAAGGTCGTATTTGAGAATACATTTTATCAAAATTTTATTTACCATGGGTAAAGTTTGATAAAATCTTATTTAAGGAAAAAATTTTAGACTTGAGTTTAATAACCAAGTTCTTATCTTCAAAATCAATGGATTTAGAACTAGAGCTAGGCTCGAAAACACTTTTCTTAGAAATTACTTTTTCTAACTCTTTAGAAATTTTGTTCCTTTCAGAACTTACTTCCTCAAGATTTTTTGAAATATTTATAAAATAAGAATTTTTTCTATCAAGATCTTTAGAAATATATGATATCTCTTTCATAAGAATAGAATTCCTAGAATTTTCCTTCTCATGTTTTTTATAGAGTTTTGAATTTTTAGTCTCAAGAAGTTCTGCAAACCTAGTAACTTCTCCATAGGTAGGTGAAGTATTTTCTTCATCACAAGAGGATTCTTCATCTGAGGAGTCATAGTACTAACTATCATTAGAATTTAAAGATACATTGGTCAATGATTCAGCATTTCATACCTTAGCCATAAATCAATGATTGCCAATGGGTAGTCTAGTTATGAGACCAAGATTCTTCTTTCGTGAAGATTCATAATCAGAAGATTTATCTGAAGAGTCACCACCACTGGCACTCTATGTTTCATTTTCTTTCAGAACATTCTTAAATTTTCTGTTGTAATACTTCTTCCTATTCCATTCATAATTCCTTTACTTCATTTATTTCTTTTTGAGAAAAGGGAAATCCTGTCTAATATGTACAGCTCTCCCGCATTCATAACAAGTAACTTCTCCATCATGCCTGTCTTTCCTTTCCTTTTTCTTATACTGGGATTGGAAATTTTTCGGGCCAGCTATCTTGTTCATTCTTTGAGAAATATTTTCTAACTCATTTTCTGATATTTCACATTCACTATATTCTGACTGAATAACCACCTTCTTATACATGGATTTGGTTATTCTCTCAGGAGTCTTAGCTTTCATATGATTCGATGTTGTTGTAAAAGAAACAGTATCATTCCCATTCTTCTTTTTGATGTTGTCAGCATCTCTCTTCATTCTTGTTTCATGTTGGAGAAGAGTTCGAAATTGATTATCAAGAGAAATTTGAGTGACCTTCCTGTTCTCATCTATAGCTGTTCTGTTTGATTCCCACTCATTGGGCATAATATCAATTATCTTATCTACAAGGGATTTATCATCTAACCCTTTTTCTCCCATAGACTGTAAGCTGTTGACAATAGTCATAAACCTCAATTGAACTTTTCATATTGGTTCTCCATATGGAAAATTGAATCCATGGTATTTATCTCTAAGCATATCTCTCCTAGTCTCAATCACTTTAGAAGTGCCAAAGTGTGTAACTTCTAAATTCTTCGAGATACAACTAGCTACTTCATAAGAAGAAATTTGGCTATATATATTTCTAGTCATTGAACATAATAGTGTATTACGTACCATATAATTGAGTTGATACTCTTTCTTTTCCTGGTTAGTGAAAGTTCTAACTTCCTTATCAGGAATTTTATAATCACCAGTAAGAATAACGAAATTATCCACTCCGGTATTGATAACAAAAATCTTCATTCGATCTCTCCAGTACTCATAGTCATTACCACAAAAGATTGGTGGTCCTGTAGGATTTAGATTGTCAATAGAACCAACATTGATTCCTGCCATTTTAAAACAACTTGGCAACAAAACATGTTAGTAGAAAAAGTTCGTAACCACAAAGTTCGGAATGACAATGTTCGGAATGACAAAGTTAGGAATGAAAAAATAAACTTTCTAAGTAAGGATGATGAACAAAGAAAAAGATGAGCAAGAAAAACCTATACGTGAGTTTAAGTATTTCTGAGACCTCCTCTGATACCAATTGTCGGATCGAAATAACAATGTAGATGCTCAAAATACAAGAGGGGGTGAATTGTATTCTTTAAAAATTCCTTTGGAACCTTTAAAGTTGGTTACGAAAAAACTATATTTTCCTTAGACAAGGAAAATCTAGGTTTAACATTGTAAACTAAGAAAATTCACAACACCTCTAATCAAAAACTGGAGAATTGGAACCAAGGATTACAATATAAGATTCTACATTAAAGCATATAGAATATAAACTAATCAGAGTACAAGTGTAAGGAAATACAAGAAGGTTATACATTCCTTACAACAAAATATGTAGCGAAAAACAAGCAAGTAGTAACTACAAGTAACTAACAATAACTCTTTTAACCCAAAGAGAAGGGTATCCAACAACCTCGAATAAAAGTCTCTTGGTTTATACTTTCAAGAAAGTCTTTCTTACCCACACCAGGGTAATCCCTTGATACGAAGATCGGAATCTCTGTCTTTTTATCCCCACAAGCCCTCAACTTCAAGGTAGTTGGAACCTCTGTCTTCCTCAGCAAGGAAGCCCTCGAACTTCAAGTTAGTCATCACCTCTGTCTTCCTATCCCCGGAAGTCCTCAAATGTAATCACCAACATTCGGAGTCGCGCAATGCAATCTGAATGATCAGTTCAGTACAGACAAGGCATGAAAATCTTCTCTCTCTAGAAATCACCTTAACAGCATGTGTTATATAGATCGATCAACTTTTTCGTTTGAGATCTTTCAAATGAGCTCTTATTTATAGGAAAACATCCAACAGTCGGCTCCCTCTTTCAACGGTCATATTTTCCATGAAATTCGGAGGGACATGTACACGTGTAACTCAACCAACGGTTAATTAGAAACAGAATAGAAGATATCGTTTTATAACAAACCATGTATAACTGAATGCACTACATCATTTTGAAATGAAGCATATGTAAGTAAAATTTAATCAATATTTCATAGTGTTAGCAAATTAAAAGTTCTAAGTCTAAAAAAAATGAAATTCGGAGTCTATGTAAAGAAATATTCGCATTCTGTTTTATAGGAATTCAGAGTCTGGTTTCACCAGATATCAGAATCTGAACTTGCAGAGTTCAAAGTCGAACTAGTAAAAGTTCAGAGTTGAACTTCATAAGAGTTCGGAGTCGAACTCATGAAAGTTCGTAGTCGAACTACTTAAGAGTTCGGAGTCGAACTCATGAAAGTTCGGATTCGAACTACATAAGAGTTCAAAGTTGAACTCATGAAATTTCGGAGTCGAAATACTTAAGTGTTCGGAGTCGAACTACTTAAGAGTTTGGAGTCGAACTACATAAGAGTTCAGAGTCCAACATCTTAAGATTTCGGAGTCGAACTACTTAAAAGTTAAGAGTCGAACATCTTAAGAGTTCGGAGTGGAACGACTTAAGAGTTCGGAGTCGAACTACTTAAGAGTTCGGAGTCAAACCACTTAAGAGTTTCGAGTCGAACTACTTAAGAGTTCGGAGTCCAGAATTCAGATTAGAGCTTCATTACATATCACATCCAGAATTCGGATCCTAAAAACAGAATGCTCCAAATCTTTTCATTATATGACTTCTGGGATTTTGGGTATGAATCCAGTTTTTGCACTAAAGAGAACTATTGCTATGTGTAAGAAAATTCAGGTTAAGGTAAATTTCCTTAAAGAAGTAAATTTTCCTTATAGGGGTAAAAATAATATTTTCTTAAGTATAAGGTGTTTGTGATTTTCAAAACAAGAAGGAATGGAAAAGTCATAAGGAAAAACTTATTGACTCAACAACCAAAAATTGAAAAAACTCAAAAATATATGGTAATGTATTTAAATATTTCCATAAAATGGGTTTATATAAGATTTTAGTTCATATTCACACTTCAGTGTAATGTTTTGACCCCTGGTAAACACGTTTTTATATTAATTATTGTGATTAATTTTATCATTTTTTACCAATCAATTTTGTAAGAAATTAATTTTTTATTGCTAAAAATAATTAATTATTCTAATTCCAATTATTGAATCCAATTTTTCAAATTCCATTCACATTAGTGGCACAATTTAATTAAAAATTAATCTCGTAGACATGATGAGAAAACAAAATTTTAATGTGAAAATGTTCCTAAGTTTACAATGTTCGGATGTATAATATAAAAGTTTTTGCAAAGAAATAAATTTTATCATTACATGTGTTAAATAAATATTTTAATATTAAAACCAACTCAAAATATTATTTAACATTAAATAATATTTAGATGAAAATTCGGTTTTCAATTAAAATTCATTATTTTTCACTATTCATCAAAAAATAAAACCACATAGAAAAATAATAATAATTCACCATAAGATAATTTTCCACTAATATTTAAAAAATTATGTTCATTTTTAGAAATAATTTTACAAATGATTCGAAAATTTGTTTTTTAAATAAGTGCATCATTAAAATCTGGAAAGACTACCTTTAGAAAAATACCTCTTTTAGGAGTAAAATTGGATTTGTGCTTATCATATGCCTATCAAATATTCCGAATGAATGTAAGAAAATTATAATTTATTATATAATATATATCATATAAATTATTCTCATTCAATAATTTTAATTAATTTAAACTATTATGAAAAAATATATTTGGCACATAAAAATAGTTTTTTATAAATTAACAAATTACATTATATTCAATTGGTTTTTATATTAATTCTAATAAATTGTTAATAAATTAATTTAAACATATAATTTTATAAGTTATTTTACAGTATTTCAAATATAAAAGTTAAAATCAATGAGTTTGTTGTAGTTTTAAATAATAATTTTAATAGTATTCTGTGTAACTTGGTCATCCTTGTAATACATACCATTCGAGGAAGTCATTATTATGTGTATTGAAAGATAACTCAATATTCTGTTCAATGAAATATAGTTATTAGATTTAATTTATTTAAACTTTTAAATATAATTTAATGTATTGGGATTTCATATTCAATTTTTTTCTTATTTTTGTGATCAATGTATTCTCTTGAAAAAATGTTATTCTTTTAGAATTTTAGGGTGTTACATTCTCCCCACCTTAAATAAAATGTGTCCATGTTGTTTTATACTTGAAATCGGTAATAAAGTTTTTGAAAATTTCAAAAAAGTATTCTGATAAACCCACATAATTATAGAGTTAATAAAACATCCTCTTAATAATAGAAAACCAAAATTATAAAATACTTCTAAAAAATCACATAACTAGGATTCCAGATAGAATAAAATTTTTGGGAAATGAAAACATGGACAAAGAAGTGAATAATAAAACACCAATAATGATTGATTGATATAGAGAACATGTTTATAATAAAACTAACAACTAAAAATACATAAACCAAATATGGGGAAAAGTCCTTAATTTCAAAAAAAATGTTTATAATATGACAAACTTTTTGTTTCGAGGCCATTTTCCTATACTTCGGGAATTCTTTCCCCATCAAAGAATATAAGGAAATTTTATTACCTGATACATTTCTATTTTAGAAGCTCAATATTAAACTTTTTTCCTTGACCAATTTTATTTTCTTTTTATATCATAGTTTACATAAAATAGTAAAGTTATACATTAATCTCTAAAATAACATCCAAAAAACAACATAGACAATTTCATATATGGTTAATAATTTAAAATTATTATGATCCCATAGTTTATAAAAACATCCAAGTAATTTATTGGTATCAAAACTGTTTTATTCATATTAATAGTCATCTGTATCTCAACATTAGTAACATATTATGTTATATCATTCCCTTAATCATGTGTTTTTTCATGAACTTCAACTTCTCACATAATTATTTTCTTATTACATGGTATCATTCAACATACGCTTTCAAATACTTAATGAAATATTACTAAGGTAAAAATAATGTGTATTTTATTTTTAATATGATGATAATATTGTCAATAAAATACTTTTAAAAAAATATTCTTGGATCCAAATACACAAGATCATTAATAATTCCACTTTTGGTGTATCAATACTATAATCTTAACCAGGATTCATTCTCTTATTCTGAGGTAATTTTATTTGATTCTTGAGGAATTTATTTTATTATTTCCCTATTTCACTACATTTTAACCACTTAATAACTAAATTTTATTTCTTTCCCATTCATTAGTATTCTTCTAATTCTATTTCTTGGTGTTTATAATAAACTCTCATACATTCATGTATTCCCTATAACTGTTATTTTCACAGTTATCATATATGGGAAAATAATTCATTCACTTCTTACCTTATATGAATTTTCATCTCTCTATCCAATTCTTCCATTACTTATATTTTAATTAATAATACATTGATAATTATTTATATGTCTCTATAGAACATAATACAATTTCATCATTAGGACCAGATGTTTGAGAAAATAGAACACATTGGAGAATTAGATTAATCCATTCAAAGAAGTGGTCAATATTACCCAAAATTTTGTGTATGTAAAGTGTAATAAACATAGCTATCCTTTTAAATCTATCCACATTCTCTATAAAAATCCCTTATTCCTTTTTTATTTAATCTAAGAGACTTTCTCTTCATATTGGTTGTCTTCTCAAGAGGGAAATATTTGTCAAAGAAGGTACCCTTAATTGCTACCCATTCAATGAGTCCAGTTTACTCATCCTCCATACTATTGTGGACAAATGAATACCATTTATTAACCTTACCATTGATAAAATAAAATGAATTTGTATCCCTTTACTAGTCACCACATCCCAACTCCATTAATAACTTTTTGGACTTCCTAATCCGTTTCTTAGCTGTTATCAAATCACTGGTCCCAATAACTGATGGGTTCTCATCTCAAATAAGGTGATACATAATCGGAGAATATTGATGTGGAATGGGATTATCCTTCTAGGAATGGTTTGTTTTTTATAGAATAATTAATCCTCCATAATAAATAAAGTAAAACACTATATTAGATCATAACAATTATTTAAAATTATTTTTCATCAACTAATTAGTTCAATACTTATCATAAACATAAAATTTTAGCCATTACGATTCTCATAATCATAAACATGATTTCTTTGTGATATATTTACCTCCAAATCATCCATAATGGTTTGTAATGAAATCATGAATTATTCTCATCATATCACCCTAGAGTGTCAATCTAGATGTGATGTAAGTCTTGCTTCCATGTACTACGTTACACTGAAGTCTGTCATGATTTTTCCTTTTTAGACTTATTACCGCTTAGTACATCTTTTCAAGAACCAAATATAATGTTATTATCCCTAATGGGATGTATTTAAGGAATTAACCCTAAATATATAGCTTAATAAAAAAATTTGATGTTATTATATAATTATCCTAAAATAATATCATATGTTCATATTCCTCATTCCATGTTTTTGAAAATATAGTTCTCATGGTTTCTACTAATCTTGGTTTGATAATAACTTTTGTCACCCTGACTTAAGTTACTTGAAGACGTCACCATTATTATATTATTATAGATATAATATTCAAATATCATAGGATTGAAAAGTTTAGTAGTTTGGGAAACCATATTTATATGTGATATCCCTTTTAAATTGGGAATAGAACATCAAACATAATACACAATTGTGTAAAAAGTTCAACTTTTTTGATAACTCATTTTAAGAATACATGATCATATCCCATGAAAAGGAAACCAAGTAAGGGTGGCTAAAATGATCATTAAGGGTTATGTACATTGGAATATATCATAAATAAAAATGGAATAATCATCATTTCTTGGTAAATAACTGAAACACATTCTAATTATTAAATTATGTGATAATGACATGGAAGTAATACAAATATTAAAATAATTTCACATAAATAATCACATGAGATTGAAACATGACTATCGATATTATAACGTATAAAATAATAACATGGAATATCAATAATGTTTTAATGAATAATTTCGGATGTCTAAAATGTCAACATCTATCCCCAAGACAGTTACTGTCTGGAGCTACCCAGAATATAGTATATGTCTGTGGGTAGAAACCTATCTAATTTGACCAAAATATTCCCCTAATTAGACTATGGATTCATCAAGGGGATTAAATTAACAGGTCTTCAATTGGTTTGCTTCATGTTTAAATTATTCCACATGTATTGATTTAATTAATAAAATATTTTTCTTATAAAATATCTATATTGAAAAAAGGATACATATTTATCAATATTTCCTCATTAATCTATATAAAATATGAAATAAAAACCATATGAAAAATGTTATAAGTTTTAGGAAATTATTAGAAAAATTACCAAAGAACATGGATATTTAATAGAAATGAAATTTTATTATTAAAGGGGGATACATGGATATGGCTTTCAAAATTATACTTCCATATTTTTTTCTTTTGGAGAAATCCCATGAATGGAAAGCATGAGAGATGGATTAAATAGAATGCTACCATTTCATGGTTGAAGTTTAATGTGGATGGATCATGATTATTTGGGAATATTAATAGTGTTAAGTTTATAAGAGACATAAATGGCTAAGTTATAATGGGGTTCAGTGCATTTTTTGGTGAAGGGTCTTCAATTGAATCTATGGCGAGGGACCTTCTCCTCAGTTAGATAATATGCTGGCAACATAATATTCTAATCTCTTATGTTGAATCTGATTTTACCTTACTCATGAGTTTTCTACTGGGTAAAAATAAAATTCCATGGTGGTTAACTTATATATTTATAAGTTTCATATGGCTTATTATTCAATGTATTAAGGTCAAACACATCATTAGATAAGTTAACTTCGTGGTAGATGCTTTAGATTTTCAAGGGACTCTTTATGATAATTATATCATTTATGATTAGGTAGGTACCTTGAAAAAAGATTTCATGTTATTTTTTAAGATATACACTTATGGGATTCGCTATTTCAATCCTCTATAATTTATGGGATTTTATCAATCAAAATGATTAAAAATTAATGTTCAGTCAAGAGAAACAATCATAAAAGAAAGTGAGATTGCAAAATAACTTCTAACAGTTTGTGATTTTCATGTAAAATTCCCATGGAAGATTTAATTAGAATTAATATTTAAAATACCAGGAATAATAAATTATTCATTATATTACATTTACAAATGGGTATTATATACACCAAATAAAAGTGAATTTGTTCCTAAAAGAAAATAACTCTCAATGGTGTGTAAATTGAGATGAAATCACTTAATATATGATTCCATTTGGTTAAAAAATTTTAATAAACATTTTTAATTTTTTAATAATTTTATTATCTTATAATATAACCATAATAATATTTATAATATCAAATATTATCCTTTTATAAAATCTTATCACTTGTTTGTTAATAATCATTCATTTATTTCATTATTTCGGGTGTAAATTACCTTTAATTCCTATTATGTTTTGACTTGGTACTTTTATTACTCTTAATTAGATCATGATTTCATCATTTCCATAATGTATAACATGATTTAAATATAATATTTATTTACTATATATCTATTTATATTAATTTAATAAATTCATGATCGGAAATGAAATACAGCGTTCATGGAGACTGTAGGTCGTACGTATGCATGAATGTTGTTTCCTTCTTCTTATCACATTGAAAGAAAGAAATATAAATGATATATATATATATATCTTATAATTCCAGTATCATTTTTTAATATATATCACATATGTTTATCAAAACTGACCTTAACACATTAAATGTAAATCATTAACTTATCACATCGCTTCGCGAGGTGGTAGTCTGTCGTACAAACATGGGACATTATCGTATTCCAAAAAATAGAAATCATGAAGTTACGAGTGATATAATAAATAAAGAAGAAAACATACATAATATACATAATATATATCATAAATATAATATTTAATAGTATTTATGTCCTTATTACCATCCATTATTGGTGGTAATGGAAAGAAAGAACATCATCGGTTCACGAAGAGGTAGTCTGTCGTAGATCGGAATGATGATTTTTTAACCCATTTGATAAAATTGAGTGTTTTTTAGATAATAAAGTTAATATGTCAACATATATATATATATATTTATGAAAATTATTTCCTTATATAATCATTATATAAATAAATTTAATGATTTGTAGAAGGAAACAAAATAAAAATTCTTTTCAAATAACAGTGCCTCTTCAGATATCCTCCTTAGAATTTCACTATTTCCATCAAAAGATGTTTCTATAACCACGATAAGGAATATATTATATGGTTAGTTAATTTTATATGTTATTTCTTAATATATTCCATGATGTAACACGAATGGGAGGTGTGAAGAGAGGAGGAGAGAGGGAGGCCTTTTATAAGTGTGGTGAGTGGGAAATATGTAAATTTCTTAAAGGGGGGATTCCTATATTGTTTTATTAAGGTAATTTGGCCCCTATTTTGAAACAAACTAAATATATAAATTGTATGGACCAAATTTCTCTAAAAATAGGTTTGGAATATATTTATTTTTCATTTGACGCCTTGTGTTTAATTTTTATTCCCTTGGTAAAATAGTTTTTCTCTAAATCACTATAATTAATTTTACATGTTTCAATAATCACATATATAAAAAAAATCTCATATTATAAATTATAAATTATTATGATTCCAAATATCAAATACATTTTTTTCTAAATTTTGTTCACATAATTTGATTAATTTAATTTAAAAACATTCTCACAAACGCGATGAGAAAACTAGTTTTTTAATGTGAAACCATTCTAATGATTATGATGTTTTTATATTTATACTCAATATATAAATGATTAAAATGAAATATTTTGTATTAAATGATATATAATTGAAATATTTTTTCTTTATACCCATTTCAAAACTTAATTTAATATTTTATTTTAATTATATGAATAGTCAATTTTCAATTCAAAGTCCGTTTTTTCAATATTCATAAAAAATGAATCCTCCCCAGAAAATTAAAATAAATTAAACATTGGATAATTTTGAAATCCATATTTCATAGATGATAACTTTTTTCAAATAAAATTTATTAAACTATCCAAATTTTGTGTTAGAAAAAGTGCAACATTACAAGTAAGAAAAGTGACTTCTATAGAATATAGTTTTTATGCTCACAATTGGATTTATTCATATATTTTCCATATAAAATATATTTAATGAATGTAAAAAAAATGTAAAAGATATAATATATTAACTTCTATAATATAATACAAAAATTATAGTTAATTTTATTTACTATGATATAATTACTTTGGGGTAAGGAAATAGATTTTTTTTTAAATATTTATTTTATATTTCATTTATTTTTATATTAAATCATAATTTATTGGTAACCAAGGAATAAAACCAGATATTTTAATAATTTTTATAATCCTATTTATTTCATAAAATTTAATATCTATGAGGTGATTTTAATTTTAAATAATAATATTAATAATATTCGTTAAAACATGGTCTTGCGTATAATTAAAGTCATCAATGAAATTCATTGTTGTGTGTAATTAAAGGTAACAAAATATTACATGAATTAAATGATACAAAATAGATTGAATTTAATTAAAAAATTTATATATTTTAAAGTCTCAGGATGTTATATTCCCTTCTATGTGTTGTTTTACATGTCATGCAAAATTTTAAATAAATTTTGTTCTTTTAGAAATTATTTGTGTTATAGGTAATGGTCTATATTCCATAATATAATAAATATCCATATATTGGTAACTATTTTTTAATAATTACTTTTATTTCATATAACTAGTAAAAAACTGATATTATAGTAACGATAAAAATGGTTAACCTATGTTAAAATTAATATAGAAGGGTAAAAACATCACATAAATTTATATACATTTTATTACATTAGATTATTTAGACTCCTACACATCCTTTATTTTAAATTATAAAAAATATTTACACTATGACATGAAAAATAAGTTAATATATTTAAATCTTCTATGTTAGTCCAAGTGTGTCCTTTCCTTCACTATAAAATGGAACCATCACTCCTCTCTTACTCACACTATCTTGAGAAACAGTCATCTTCCGTAACAATAAAAACCTACTCTAAAAATTAATTTCCATATAATATTTTTTCTATTCTCATCAAAATTACATTCCTAGGGTCCTTTAAAAGAAATCCAAATGAGGTCTCTCAAAGAAGATGTAATCATTTAAACAAATTTCATTAATTATGATTATTCTTTTACCTCCTTCAACTATTTATGTACAATTATTATATAATAAAATAATTATTTCCAATTAAATAAAATTTATTTTGTAAATAAAAACACTTTATCCAAAAAAATTCCATCAAATTGGAAATGATAGCATCTATCATGCATGTATATAGATTACCTTCTCCTTGTAATGATATGAATCATTTTACATCACCATATTCCATAGTAATTTATTAGGATGGATTTAATATTTTTATATGATATGTATGAAATATTTATGATTATTAAATAATAAAATATTATCTAGAATTTCACCTTCACATCCAATGAAAATGATATCATCATCTATGCATACATAGGGATTACCACATCCCTAAAGTGATAAAATTAATTTTTCATTTAAACTGAACATGGACGGTAGTATGGATATATTTAATGAATAAATATGATATTATAATATTTTAATTATTCTAAAAATTAATCTTATACTTTATCTTCTTAAAATTCCATCCATCAAAAAATGAAAACATCATCTATGAGTGTGTACAGACTATCATCTCCATGAGGTGAAGTAATTTATTTTCCACCACCACTCTATAAGAATTTTTATTAAAGGGTATAAAATGAATAAATATAAATATTATTTAATTATTAATTTCTTTATTTGATGAAAACATGAACCTGGTGAAAGCATCATAACAATCGAATCGAATCATACATGGAAAACCTACCATTTTTTACCTTAATGTTCCTTATAAGGATAAATTTTTAAAACAAAGGACAATTATAATCATAAAGAATAAAAAATAGTGTGTTTTATGTGACTTTGGATCTATAATATTTTTATAATAAATCTATATTTATCATACATGGATTTTGAATTAATTTGAATAAGGATGAGATTTTAGGTAAGGATGTATGTTACAATCTCATTTCTTTTTGGAACACCTATTCCAAATTTCATTTAAGTGAAATTGTATGATTAGTATCCATAAAACACAATTTATTTTACTTTATTATCCTTATTCATGGTACTTTAAGGTATTATTACAATTTTATTCTCTTTGGTTCTTAAAATAATTGATGACACATTTTTAAGAAAAACCAACATTATTTTATCTTTCATTGGGAATCATTTTGTGCCACCTCTAAATATTCATTCTAATGTTTTCATGAATTATTTTAATATTCAAAATGATTATTTAATTAATTTTGATAAATATCTTACTTTATATAAAGTGGTATAAAAGTAATCATTATTTTTTTTCTAAACGAGGTGCATTTTACTGAAGTTGGGAATGAAATATTAATATTAACGTATACCACAAGAACATTTTTTCCCACCATCATGAATAATATTTTCCTTGAATATTTATTTCAAATATTATATAAAAGTTTCAAAGAAAACATATTCCTTAATAATTTTGATTTTTTTGGATTTTAATTACATTTTTTTAAATTAAATGGGTATTTTCCTAATGAATTATTCTAAAAAAAATTTAAAGTAATTTTTATCTTGGATAATATACATTGATGTTACTTATCATTAGTTAGGGATATGATTCAATTATTCCATCAAATTTTTTTCAATGCATTGTTTATAATTATAAATTACTATATATCATTTTTTGGAAACCATTAATTTATTAATGGTTAATAATGTTAAGATGAAATATTATAAAACCAATTTCATTTCCATGGGTTATATTATAAGGAAATAATTGATATTTTTATAATCTTTTGATAATTTTAGGGATTGAGATTGTGGGATTTGTTCTGTAGATTTTTACCCAAAAAAGAATTATGAAAATATGGATAACATGTGAGATGTATATGTTATGTGTGAGCATGATTTCTTGTTCATAATGTTTTTTTTATGCACAATTTCGTTTACATAAATTTTTTTGTGGAACAAGATTCATGCCTCTATGTTTTTCAAAAGACCTTATTTCATGTATTTAAGTTAATTAGTGAACTTTATTATATTTATACATTTTCACAGCGTCATAAAATTATATTTTATCACATTAATTTTTTAGGATATTCTCTCATTGATCATGATTATTTATTAACCCTTTCACATTCTAAATTATTTTACCATTTTTATAAAAAATTCATTATACCATGAATAATGGTTTATGATCCTTGAATTGATTGGGTATCACATAATTATTTATGACCATATTCATGTAACCTTATACTCACATAAGATCACTGATTTATATCTCATATGTTTACCCTTAATGGACATATATGCTCATCCTTTTTTATGATTCCCTTTTGCAGAGGTTATGAAGAATGGTTTTATATAGGGTATTTCTATCAAACTTCCTATTGTATAATAACTTTAGTGGATAAATCAAAGATCCTCTATGAAATAAGATGTTATTATATATATTCTTTAAATACACTAAACATTTATTGTACCTAGGAGGGTATAAAATTGTTATGTATTCAATAATTATCTAAAATGAGGTAATTGTTAGAAATGTTATGCTCAGGTCACTGTATATTTCCAATTAGAACATGAATTATGTTTTTATTGTTTTTTATCTATAATAATGGATTTTTTAAGAAAACTCATGGATGAATTGAAATATTAGAGTTTCAAACACTATGATAGTTCACTAAGAGGCGGATAAATTAATGAAGACCTTTTCAACATTCCACTTTATGATTTATTATAAATAAAAATACATCCGATATTTTTTTTGATAAACATGAATTAATCGTCACATAAAAAATCAATTAGAAAAAGTTTAATGACGTGATCTTTTATAAGAAATATTTATTTTATAATTGAATTAAATTCCCTATTATTCATAGAAAAATACATATAATTATTTGGTATTATTATACCTTATCAAATAAAAATGATTGTTAAAAATTATGACCATTGAAAAATAATGATTTTACCAAAAGCATAATAATATTATAAATACAGGGTTACAATTTATCCAATTGACTTAGAAAAAAGAAGTAATGTTTTGAACAAGCTTGATGGATCCCTATGAACCCCATTAGTTAGAGATTATAAGGGAGATGGAATCACTAATATTTTCCTTTCTCCAACTGCATGATGATATCAAAAAACTAATGCATACAGGATATCATTAAATAGAGAATTTCAAACTCAAGAGATCATCGACCAAACCATTTATGTCGAACCACCCAATGAAAATCACACGATCATAACCCCTATCCTTAGGGTGTTTTTGAGTTTAATAAAGGGATATGTATGAAAAAACTAATACTATAAACGTTTATATATTATTTACATAGAATAATTTTTATATTGAATTCATATTTTTGTAAATTTATGATGATTTTGATTTTGATATGACAAAATAATAATTTTATTTTTTGATAATATTCAATTTTAATTAAAAAATTCCCTTTTGAATAATTAATCAATTTTATAAATAAATGTTAACTTAATAAAATAATATGATTGAATAATTTCATAAAATAAAAATTATAAAATAATATTTATGAATTGAATTCTAATTTTTATAAGCATTCAAAAACTATTACTGTGAAATTACACAATATTTCACAATTAATATCGATTATTTATTAAAATTGAAAATTCAAATACATATAGAATTTTTTATAATGGATAAATATTATTTTTTGTAACTAGGACATTGTAATTACCTTAATAAAACCTAACATATCAATATTACTTACATGGAGAACCCATGCTTTCAATAAGCTCCTCGCATGTTTTGGGAATCAACCTCTCAAGGTAAGGGACCTCTGCCCCTTCTATTCAATTATGGAACGTTCTTGGTAATTAGATTTTTTACTCTCAATTGGATATACTATAATGAATTTATAAGGATATTTATACTATAAAAATTATTTCCAAATAATTACATATCATTTAATCCCTCTCAGTATAGAATTTACCTATGCACTTACTATGTAAAAATTTAGTAAGTGATTCACTCTTTCTCTTCTTTATTCAAGACCATTATTTATGTAACACACTTTTTGTTCCAATTACTATTGTTGAGATATTATATTAAACATCCCTATTACTACCCTTACTTTGTAATATTTATGAGTTTCCCCTTTAACTTTTATTACATCATTTCTTGTTCATTATGAACCCCCATTATGCTGTGAAAATTATCCTTGGATTTTTAAATACCAAGTTTTGGTTCAACAACCCTCCTTCTATCATGCCAACTAATTCCAAAATTTTCATAAAAGATTATGTTATTACATATCCTTGATAATTACCTTTTCATTTCCACATTACTAGAGATCCACTTCCCTATAATTTAACCATATTGTGATTCTTTTTCCACTTGTGTTATGCTGGTGAAGTTTCACTACAATTTTCCATTATGAACATTTGTGAGTAGTATACGCATTCCCATTTATACTAATGGGTATTCAACTAGTTGTAAATATACATAATTGATTGGGTAAAACCATGTATTTAACCCAAAATACTTATTCATAGGATTTAATGAGATGTTGTATGATCAAATTTTATATGATATATGTGGCACAATTATGAATTTAAGTGATATGATTATGATGGGTGTTCCCAAATAGAAATTCAATGAATTGTTTAATTTTTTAGTCCCACCAGATTCTATATATATTGAAAAGGAGTTTATCCTAATCATAAAATGTGATGGTTTATTGTTTTTTAACCTGAATTGTGATTATGATGTAATTTTTCGAGTTGTTTCAAAATTACAATATTTATTTTATGTTATCATGTTTTATTATCCCTCATTTTTCATTTTTATGAGTCTAACAAATTTTATGGAACTTTAAAATTTCTATTTTCATCCATGTAAAACAATAATCATTTTATTCTTTTTAACCTTATTTCATGGCTATATAGATAATCACTTTCTTATGTATATACACAGGTTATCGTATGTTGTTTTTAGAAATAAGGAATTTTTTATCATTTTAAGGAAGTTATTAATAAAAATGTTGTTAGACCTATTTTATTTGTTAAATTTTGTAACAAATAACCAAAAGACGCTAAAATTCTTGATCTTTTAGTTTTCATTATATGTATTCTTAAGAAATAATTAATGAATTAATGTGTAATAAAGACAAGGTTTTTTATAGTTGGTATCAGTGGAATGTTATTGTTATTTTGGGATAGGGAAAAATAACTCTAGAAGAAGAAATATGTATAAGTATAATCATAAGCAAAAATACCTATGTTTTTAAAAACTATATATTTTGTATTCGACAATAAAATATATCCCTATCTAGATACTACATGTGGATATGGCTCTAACATACATATATGTAGAGGTAACAACCCTGAAAATACTATATTAAGATACACATGATTGGGAACTGGTGGACGACAATGGGACTTGCTACAAATAGGGTTTGATACTCCTGTAAGATATAATATAGAAAATTTACATGCTCAATATGAACCATTATTATGGGAACAAAAATTCACATCAGTGTCTATGTTAGGAAATATATCATGGATAACTAAGATGAGTACCCACAAATTCATATGTTTAGGAAAAAATTTCATCTTTAAATAATCCATTTAATGGTATTGGATTCTGATCATGTGGTAAATAGTTTAAAATTACAAACCCCTAATTTTCCCTTTATTATAGACAATATCCAAAAATAAGAGGAACCTAGAACAAAACAATGTAATGGGTAATTTGATGACTGCCCAAATGATATTCCCAACCTGATAAGAGAAGTAATTATGAAATATTTGACGATACTCTATTAGTTGACTCGTGTTGTCAACAAAAAAGAAAATCAAGAGGAACATCCAAATCACCCTAAGAAAGAACAAATCCAATTAAGATATTTGTGTGACAAATTCCTCCATCTTTAAATGAATCATCTGATCCACTAATATTAAAACAATAGATCAAATCCATTGAAAATATCTTCTCTAAACATCATTATTCCAAGAAAGAGAAGGATATGATGGATTTTTATTGTATAGATGGAGAAGCTTATCATTGGTGGGAATTGACCAATAGTATAAATCCCAAATATGATATTATAGAAATGGGGTGGAAGGAGTTACAGAATAAAAATTGAAAAACATTTTCCCCTCACTCTCTACCTTCAAATAGAAAAGGATTTACATTCCCTCATATAGAAAATACAATAAAAACATAGGTACATATATGGAAAACTCCACAATATTTACAAGATACACCTTAGACACTTTTCTTACCCCTATGTAAAAACTCTACAACCATATTTTATGGGATTAAAATACGTCTAAAAATACCAAACATTTAAAGAATTTAACAACTATGGACAAGTTGTTCATTTTTCCCCCAATGTAAAAATGGAGATAAATGAATCTCTAGTCTCTCATGATCATAAAAAGAAAATATATATATTTTAATCTAGCTCTGTTATAGAGGAATATAAGGGTGGTTATAAATTTCAACATCCCACATTTCAAAAGCAAGGGAATAAGAACCATGAAAATTTTCTTAAGTGGGTGAGGAAATTATTAAGTTATAAAAAGTAAGTGTACCTAGCTAGCGATTATAGATGGGAGAAACAAACCAATTTAATAGAAGAGTGTAATTTTCTAGTCAACCCTCACACTATTGTCATATTTATCAACTGCAAAGAACTAGCACACTACATGATCCACATCCCTATGTCAAGGTATTATATTGACAATCAATCCTCAAAACCTCCTCAGAATCAAGGGAAAGCTTAATCTATGAAAACTGCTCAGGTGAATCCTAACAATGAATTGGTGATAAGTATGACAGTTTTTCATTAAAAATTTGAAAAAATGCCTTTTTATTCTCTTTCTGGGCATTATTTCAAATCACAAGATATTAGTAGAACAATTAAAACACCACCACAAAACATGAAAGTAATGTTTTTAATAAAAGTAGAATATGGTGTAATTATTGATTCCCAATTATATAAATCTGCATTATCAAATTTTTTGGGATGAAATTCATAGGGAACCTTTTGATACTTCTTTTAATAAAATTTTATGTAATTTTAGGTATTTATTTTATTTCTTTATTTAGATCAACCATAAAATTTCTATGAAAAATAAATCACCCTTTCTATTGTGAATCTTCCTTTGATTCCATTCATGTGCAAGGAAGAGGATGAATCATATTTACCACAAAAATCTCAAGCATTTATATTATATCCATGTGAGAAAGCGTGTCTCACTAAAAAGATTAATTCTACGGAAAATATAATCCTTAAATACATTACCATTTTGAGTGAATATACTAATGTGTTTCCTAAATAATTTTTTATGCTTACCCCTGAAGACTGGTTGAATTATCAATAGAGCTTATAACTAGGAAATTTCCAATATACAATAAATAATATAGCACAAGAGACACATCCCAATTGCTAAGGACATGGGAATTTCGTCCAAGGGAACTGAGTTCAAAAATTGGTGGAGAGATATTTATAGGGGTACTCAGGAAGTACAATAGAAGACACTATAGAACATACTTTTTAGTCATATAGTAGTCAGAACTATTCATCTATTTAGGCTTTTTGGCCACCATGTTGGTCCCCAGGTCCTTCAAGGCCTTCAGGCAACCCAAGGTCATCCGGATGGTAAGGATTTTGGGCCCTCGCAAGGGCTTTGGCCCACCTTAAGGAGTTCAGGCCACCTCAATGCTTTCGGGACTCTAAAAGATTTCTTAATAGACCATGAATACTCTAAAAGGAGTAGAATCCATATTAAGATTTAGAAAATGCATCTTCAATAGAGAAGAATCTAAAAGGATGTGGAAGAAATAGAGGGTATGGAATAACCCTCATGACAATCCTATGCATGCACGGAATGCCTATCTGAATATCTATGTGAAGGTGGAGAGGTGATATCATGATGCAGATGCTGGGGATGAGAAGTTCCATGTAGTTATAGTCTTTATATTTCTTATAATACCTATGGTTTATGTAATTTCTAATCCTCTGGGACTTGTAAGGGTTCCCCCTCATCCCTTGAAAGGGTGTTTATCAAAAATAAACAAAAAAAATAAGACCATAAGGCCATTCTGGAAATACATCATATAGAATGGATATTTTGGACATGAGGATCTGATGTTTATACAATAAAAGAATCTGGATTAATGGTTTATACGCAAAACTGATTCACTATGGGTTCCATCAGTCCTCTTCATAAATAAGAAGGATGGGTCGATATGCATTTTCATTGATTATCATGATCATAGAAAGGTCATTATAAATATAGAGTATCATATTAGATAGATTAATGACTTGTCCAATCAGTTATGTGGATCCCAATATATTTCCATGCTTGATCTCCAATCGTAGTATTATAAACAATTGGGGAAGAAGAATGATATCCCCTATAATTATCTCTGTATAAGTTATGGGAATTATGAGTTCATATTAATTTCTTTTAGACTCACTTATTTTATAGATATATTAATGAAATTTTTGAATAGTTACTTTAGAGATTATCTGGATAAATTTTTGGTAGTCTTTATAAATGATATTCTAATATAATGAAAAATTAAGGAGGAGCGTGAAGATAATTTGGGAGTTGTGCTAAAGACTGTGTGAAAGAAGAGGCATTATCCAAAGTGAAGAAAAGTTCTATTTTAGTAGAAGGAATTATCATTCGTGGGGAATATTATCACATGTAACAGGATATCTATATACAATTCAATGATATAAGTAATTAAAGGATGGTTGAGGATAAAAACATTGATACAAATCTGTAATTTCCTTGGGTTACCTTGGTACTATCATCAATTCAGGAAAAAATACTTTTGATTTTAATACCCTCTAACCATAACAACAATGAAGGGATTATAATTTTTTTGGAATAAATAATGTAAAGATAGCTTCAAGGACATGAAAAAAAATCTTTTCATTGCACTTGTACTTACACTACCAATGACTGGGGATATTTTTGTGGTATAAAGCATTTCATTAAAGAAGGGTTTGATTTATGTACTAATGAATAATGATAATATGATAACTTATTCCTCGAGGTAGTTGGCTGTTTATGAAATGGACTAACCAATTCATTATTTGGAGTTGTATACAATAATATTTTCATTAAAAATATTTCAACATTATCTATTTTCCAAGTATTCTGAAATATTTATCGATCATAAGAGTCTCAAGTATTAATTCAAACAAAAATAGAATGATATAAACCAGTGAATATGGTTAGAGAAGATTAATTACTATGAATCCTCAATCCATTACCGTCTTGGGAATGAAAATAATATTTCAAATGATCTAATTATGAAGGATCTAGAAATATTAATATTGATTAGAACTGAGAAGGATCTCATCTTATTATACATAAAAAGGATATACATGTGAATTGTAAAGGAAATAACACAACATAAACTTTCATAAATTATTTCTTATTCATACCTTATTAAGAAGGTAAATTTTAATCAAAGAGATGATATGTAAATTATGAAAAAAGTTGGAAGCTATATGAAAATGTAAACACCCATACTTTAGAATTAATGGAGAAATAGTTATAGTATTTGGTTCAAGACTATGTGTATAATAAAAATCCTAATTTAAGGAAAGGTATAATGGGTTATGAATCTCGGCATTCTCTCAACATCTAGGGATCACGATCATTTATCATTGCCTACTAGGGAACTTTTAGTAGAAATTTATGAAAAATAGATACCATAGAACATTCATTAATGTGTCTTGTATGTTAAGAAGTAAAAGCATAAATAAAATACCAAGTAGAATATGAAACCATTAAATATACCAATATAGAAACTTGAAAACATAACTATGGAATTTTTCACTATCATTCCACTAAAATAAAGATGAAACAATGATATATGGGTTGTTGAATATCATTTTCCAAAGACTACTTACTTTTTTACAATCTTAGAGGACTTCTCATAGGATGGACATGATGGATATACATTACAGATGTAGGGAGGCTTTATGAAACACCACTATAGATTTAATGATATTGATATACATGATTTACCACCATGTTATGGATGTTTCCCCAACATTATCTAAATAATTATTTGAACATCATAATGACTTATCACCCTCATTTTGATTTCCTCTCTAAGAGGACTATCTAGAAACTGAAGAATATGTTTCAGAGAATGTTAAATGTACTTAAAGGAATATGATAGCAACATATTCTTCTCTTTGAGTTCCCATAAAATAATAGTTTCTTATAAGGAATTTAATTATATCCTTGTGAATTTCTTTATGGGATGACATATAGAACACCTCCATTCTTGGATGAAGTTGGGGAATGCAAACTGATTGTTCTTGAAATGTTTGAGGAAATGGTGGAAAAGGTCAATACCATTCATCAACACATCGGGGATGGTCAGAGTGGAAAGAAGTGCTACATTGATAATCCATAAATGTACAAAGATTTTTAAATTAGGGACAAATTATTACTACACATATATTCAATTATGAAATTCGTGATATTTTGGAATATGGGAAAGCTTAGTCCCAGATACATCAGGTCCTATGAGATCCATGATTGCATCAGAGTGGTGGACTATCTACATTCAGTTACACCTACACTATATCATGTTCATTATATAAGGACCCGGCCTTAAACCTTAATTAATCTTGAGTTATTACAAGATTGCACATTGAGGATCTTTTCAGGTTTAGAGATTTAGAGAATTAGATCATAAAACTTTCCTTACATTACACATTTAAACAAAGTGGTTACAAAAAAGATAGTATTCATTTTTTCCATAAACGTAAACATATTTAAAATAAAACATGGGTTCTTTCTTGACACTTCTTTGACACTATCATCACATCATGTACCCTTCCCTTGACCTGTGAAACACATTTCAAAAACATGGGATGAGCATAAAATTCTCAGTAAGGGATATAAAAATATGGGAAGGAAACATGAGTACATGTATACATAAGAATGAAATCATACTTTACCCACAAAACATAAGAACTTTAAAGTACCTCATAAAATGCTGAATAAATCATAGAAATCATAAGACATAAAGGTAACTTGAGTCATTCATAACATTCTTACGTAGCGATTAACCCTCTTGGTTACGTTTGGAAATACCCATCACAGTATATTCCCTAAATCTCATTAGAGAAACCTTAACGTTTCACTCCTTCGCATTACCTAATGAATTGGAGATCTATATCGGGCTCACCCGCCCTTAGTTTATCACAGAACCACCCGTCTTAATAATAATGCCCAAGAACCATAACATAATCGTATCACATAAAACATGCATAAAGGAAACATAACATTTCCACTTTTCAATCACAAGATATCAATACAACACATTGATATAAAAACATTATGAAAAACATTTTCAATACCAAAAATAAAAGAAAAGTAAAACATGGTATTTATTTTTCTTTTAAAAAAAGGTATGGCTTGTAGAGGAAGTCTAAACTCAAATAATGGTCATGGCGGCGAAGAAGTCGTTGTCGCCGCATATGTACGGAAAAAACATTCCCTTTTGTCATTTAGTAAAATGATTTGTATAAAAAATATTCCTTTCGGATAAACGTAAAAGTCAAAGTGTTTTATACACCGTATAAAAGAATGTTGTGTATAAAACAAAATATGCTTCAATGAAAGGATATTGAGACGAAGTCCTATACAAAGACGGTATCCTTGGATTAAGGATAAATCAATTACATAATTATGTGTGACAAACTAATACACAAAATATAAGTGGATATTAAGTGTAAAACAATCAGAGGTTATTCACACATATTCATGGAACGACATATTCAAGGGGTACAAGCTTATCCCAAATAATCAAAATTGGGTTAAGAAGTTCCCTTGAAAAATTTGACAGCCTAAAGGCGTCACTACAAAATTACGAAATTGAGTTGATGAGAGGTAAAAAGTGTATATAATCACTTGGACATAAAATTTAAATCACTAAGGATATAGAAGAACATATCCCAACATAATGTTATGTGAATTAAAATACATAAAAAAGAAGTCTTTTAAAAAGAGGAGGGTGAAAGGTTCCCTTACCGACATGGATATCTTTCGAAACATACACCCCGTGAAAGAAGGACAATACAAAATTGATGTAAATATTAATAAATGAAATTATATTACACAATGAGTAAAATAATGGGAATTATATACACCACTGAAAGGAAATTGTGGCAAATCTAGAATAAATCTCACAGGAATAAAAGTGAGATGAAAAACCCCTTATGAAAACTCGGTAGCCTAACGGTGCCACTTAAAACTTCCAAAAATGGATTGATGTGATAAAATAGGTTATCTCATCATATTACAACAAAATGTAAATCAAGAGGAATATAAAAGAACATCCCCCATCATAACAAATAGGATCATAAAATAAGTGACATAAAAAAGAGTACTTAAAAAGAAAGAGAGATGTTAGATCTCTTACGAAAATTCGGCAGCCTAACGGCGCCACTCAAAACTTCCAAAATGGATTGATGTGAGAGAATAGGGTCTCTCATCATATGTAAATAATAATTACAGTAATAGTAATATAAAAGAACATCCCAATAACAATAAATATGATCTTAAAAGGAATGACATAAAAGAGTGTACTTAAAAAGAAAGAGAGGAGTAGGATCCCTTACCTCGGGTCCGACTTGACTCGATCGTTCTTTAACGTCCTGAATAATAAACATGATTAAATTTATACTTTCTTAAGAACCTTTTACAAGTTCATTATTCCTTTTATATCACTTATTTCCATGTTTTAAACATTATGTAATCATTTAAGTTAATAATGTTTGTTTTGTCGATATTTGGTTCTTAAGTCGAAAGTGGACTTCTTACAATTACATGTTGTTCGTGTGGTCAAAGGATAATTATATCCAGAATGATATTCATGATTTGGATATCATACATATCATATATATCGATAATATAAATGTATTCATAATATTACATAATCATTTAGAGGTAAGAAATGAAATGCACCGTTCATGGAGACGGTAAGTCGTATGTACGCCTGAACGCTACTTTCATTTCTATGTCATATTAATGGAATTAAAACTAAATGAGATATATGTATATTTTAATTCCATAATTATATTAATCATTTATATTTAACATAAATCATATATAATAACTTTAAATACATCCTTTACACATCCCACATATGGCATTAACGAATCAAATCACTTTGAGGGGGCGGTAGTCGGCACTTCCTAAAATGAAATTATCGTGTTTACACAAAATGAAAACCATAAAGGTATGCCACAAAAGAAAAATTAATAAGCTTAAGTAAAACATAAACATATTATATATCATATATAAATATAGTGACATCTTAATGGACACCTTTTTAAGGTGTTAAAATAATGTTGAACAATCATTGTTTCGGGAGGCAGAAATTCGCCATCCACGGAAATCGTATGTTCTTTAACCATTAGATGTAGGTGTGTGTAAGTGTAGCTTGAATCCTTATTATAACAACATCCTAGTATATGGAAGATACTGTTGTTGTTACAAAAGAAATGAATAAAAGTAGTTTAGGGGGTTGGAGAAGCAAAATAAAACAAAAGAACACAAGTGAAGACATTACCTTAAAATCGGGTAACTCCCTTTGGTTTCAGCGCAGAGGCTTCTTTGGCCAGACTTATGCCCAAAGTGAGGCTTCAAGGAGTAATATAGGGAAGTGTAGAGACAAAATGGTCAGATTTTGGTTGATCCAAAGGCTTTGGATGTGTGGGTAAGGAGGTAGAGGTGGGGGGCCTTTTATAAGAGGAGAGGAGGGGCACTCTTGGAAAGTAAAGAAATGTTACTTTATTTTAAAATTAGTTTCGGATTAAAAAGGTCCCACATTGATATAATTCTAGGGTAAGGTGATAAGGGTCCGAAATCCACCCATCCAATAGGTTTTTGACATGTTTAGGTTATATATTTTACAATATCTTTATATTTTATTTAAATCCTTTATTAATGAGGTAATCGCTGCATCATCAGGATGTCATAAATAATTTAATTTATTTAATGTATAAAAATTATAAAATAATATCATGATGAGGAAATCGTTTTATCTTTCTAATGAATATTTATAGTGAAAAATATTACTTGTATAACCCCATTTAGAAATTGTTTTAGTAGAACAACTCATGTTTGTGTCATTTTAATTTTAACATTAAATATAAAGATATTAATGTCATTTTCCTAACAAAGTGGCTCCATGGGGTCCCCAAGTAGACCCATGGCTTGTATTGGTCGTCCATGACACATCCAATAAGGTTAGGACATGTGTCTGGGTATTTTCATTTTATTATAACATTATTTTTACCTTAAATTACACTAATTACCTCTAATCCTGATTAAGAACATCAAAGTTACTATTCACCAAAAAAAAATTAATCCAATTGAACCACATTTTACTTTCTAATGGAAACCACGTAGGTCGGATTTTTGAAATTCAAAACATAGAGGTGGAAAAGTTTCATTTAAATGAAAAATCAGTTTCTTTAACTACCACTAAGTGATTTCACTATTCATCAAAAATTGAAGTTTTTCAAAAAAATACCAAAAATTCACCCTGAGCTATATTTGATATTCCGATTTCAAAGAAAATTAATTCCAATGACCAAAATTGGATTAAATGGTAAAAATATATTCTAATTTAACTTTAAAAGCAATTCAAAATATAATCTAATCATATAAATAAATTAGATTAAAAAGTGGTTTTGAATTAAAATACAACATTTTTCACTATTCATTAAAAAATGAACTTTATCAGAAAAATACCAAAAATTTACACAAAGTAAATTTTGATGTCCCAATTATAAAGAAGAATTTTATTTTGTGAAATATATCACATTAAATTTTCAAAAAGTGGATTTAAAAGAGGTTCTCCATCAAAAGGCGGTTAATCGACCTTCTAAAGAACATTAGAATGTTTACGCTTAAAAATTGAATTCATTCACATTTTTAATCCTCTAACAGTTACTGTAAAAAGTAAAAATATTTGACAAACATATATAATCATTTTGTAGTTATTTTTGTTCATTCCCACCATTACAATAGCTAGGCATTAACTACCATTTAAAATAATATTATTTTATTATTAGAGTGTAACGTAAGATTCCCAAGAAACTCATTATTGCGTATTGGGTACGCCATCGAGCATAGAATCCCCTTTAAAGTAATATTAATATTTTATTCTAAAATATGGATAAATATAAAAAGTTCATATTCTTTATTTACCTGGGGTGTTACATCCTTCCCCCTTTTTGGGAATTGCGTCCTCGCAATTTTAAAATTGGGCTCGGAAACATCCTTGAAAGTCCCACATCGAAACAAGAGTCGGTAAAACAATCACTTTAAAATAATGAATGAGAAGTACAGAGGTCACCAGAGTTAACCCATACTAGGATTCCATGTAGGAAAACATGGACATGGAGGAGAAAACATAGGGTCATGTTCTGATGGAGAGTGATAGAAAACATGTTTAGGAGAAAGTTAACCACAAGGAAATCACAAACTTGTGATGGGTTAAACGGTATTCGATTCCACAGTAGGAAAAGGTAATAGACAACATTTTTGTTTTTTTTGAGTAATTTATTCGTAAGGAAACATAATTACGTATCATGTTGACTTTCAAATTTTATTAGATTTCTTACACAAACTCATATTTTCTTTAAAAGACGAGAATTTAGGAAGACTTGTTCACTATAATCAACTTCTAGAGAATAAAATAATCCACAAAAGAGAACTACATACTTCCCATGTCTTTAGACTTTAACCAAAACCAAAACCTAAACCAAAATGGTTAGTATAAGATCAGATAATCCAGAAAAAGATAACCTTTTATAAAAATAAAATCTATTCTTAATCTCCAAAATTTGTCCAACAAAACACAAAGTTCAATGAGGACCATTTGATAAAAAATGTGTACATAAAATTCTTCAATGTAAACCAAAATAAGATTGAAACCCAAATATTTGAAGTATTTAGTCACATAGTCTTTCAATGTAAAAATTAACTTTTATCTCCAAATAACATCAGTTTCTCTTAAATTCTCATATAGAAAAGTAATTAACCTAATCACATATCCTCGATGATAGGTTAATCATTTACATAGATAACCGAAAATAAACTTACTCTTGATTCTTAAAATCATCTACTTAAAAAAATTAGTCAAACTAAACAGGGACTTCACGTAGTCCAGTGGTAGGCGATAAATACCAGTCGCACTTTGGTTGTGGGTTCGATTCCCGCAGCTTTGTCCGACGCGACAGGTTGTCACACGGTCTGCGTGTTGTCCTTTTTCCAAAACTATATAATTATTAAAACATTCCCCAAAACGATATAAAATCTTCAAAAATGATCATAACATATTTTAACCCCATGTTTATCTCATGCCTTTCATTTTACATCATAACATATAATAACCCTTAATTACCTCAAAAGTAAGGATCATATAAACTCTAATAGTTACCTTTATAATTATTACATGAACTTCCCCATCGATTGGTCATCTCATAACTGATGCATTATAGATCATACCAATGTTCAAGTGGTTGATCATGACTCCTTGATAGTTGGTTTAGAACAACCACGAGTTTCCTCATTGAATCCCCCGTTTTATCTAGTATCTTAATCAGAGAACCACCACAGTTTCCTTCAAACCTGTTGTCTCTTTGGTGCCTGCTAGATCCATCCATTCACTAAAAATAGAAATGTCAGTGTGAGTATATCAACAAAACCATAATGTACTAATTAGGAAGGTAAACACTACGATATACTTACTCATTCACTTTATCTAAAACTAGGACTCTTTCTGAAATCCTATCCATTATGGTAATGTCACTTGTGCTTAGAGAATACCCTAACCTCTAATGTTATCTAAACCGACCTTTGATACCATATATAAGGCCCCAGCCTTAAACCTTAATTAATCTTGAGTTATTATAAGATTACACATTGAGGATCTTTTCAGGTTTAGAGTTTTAGAGAATTAGATCATAAAACTTGCATTACATTCTATATTTAAACAAAGTGGTTACATAAAAGATAGTATTCATTTTTCCCATCAACAAAAACTTATATAAAATAAAACATGGAGTCTTTCTTGACACATCCTTGACACTATCATCATATCATGTACCCTTCCCTTGACCTGTGAAACACATCTCAAAAACTTGGGATGAGCATAAAATGATCAGTAAGGGATAAATAAATATGGAAAGGAAACATGAGTACATGTATACATAAGAATGAAATCATAATTTACCCATAAAACCTAAGAACTTTAACATAACACATAAAATCATGAATAAATCATAGAAATCATAAGACATAAATGTAACTTGAGGCATTCATAACATTCTTACGTAGGGAGTAACCCTCTTGGTTATGTTTGGAATACCCATCATAGTATATGCCCTAAATCTCTTCGGAGAAACCTTAACATTTCACTCCTTCACGTTACCCAATGCATTGGAGAGCTATATCGGGCTCACCCGCCCTTAGTTTATCATGGAACCACCCGTCTTCATAATAATGCCCAAGAACCATAACATAATCGTATCACATAAAACATGCATAAAGGAAGCATAACATTTCCACTTTTCAATCACAAGATATCAATACAACACATTGATATAAAAACATTATGAAAAACATTTTCAATACCAAAGTAAAAGAAAAGTAAAACATTGTATTTATTTTTCTATTAAAAAAATGGTATGGCTTGGAGAGGAAGCTGAATATAAAATAATAGTCACGGCGGCGGAGAAGTCATTGTCGCCGCATATGTACGACAAAAACATTCCCTTTTGTCATTTAGTAAAACACTTTGTATAAAATAGATTCATTTCGGATAAACGTAAAATTCAAAGGGGTTTATACACCGTATAAAGGAAGGTTTTGTATAAAACAAAATATTCCTCAATGAAAGGAGATTGAGACGAAGTCCCATACAAAGACGGTATCCTTGGATTAAGGATAAATCAATTACATAATTATTTGTGAAAAACTAATACACAAAATATAAGTGGATATTAAGTGTAAAACAATGAGAGTTTATTCACACATATTCATAGAACGACATATTCAAGGAGTACAAGCGTATCCCAAAGAATCAAAATTGGGTTAAGAAGTTCCCTTGCAAAAATTTGACAGCCTAACGGCGTCACTGCAAAATTCAGAAAATAAGTTGATGAGAGATAAAAAGGGTATCTCATCACATGGACATAAAATTTAAATCACTAAAGATATAGAAGAACATATCCCAACAGAATGTTATTTGAATTAAAAGACATAACAAAAGAATTCTTTTAAAAAGAGGATTGTGAAAGGTTCCCTTACTGAAATGGGTATCTTTCGAAACATACACCCCGTGAAAGAAGGACAATAAAACATTGATGTAAATATTCATAAATGAAAGTATATTACACAATGAGTAAAATAATGGGCAGTACATACACCACTCAAAGGAAATTGTGGAAAATTTAGCACAAATCTCATGGGAATAAAAGTGAGATTAAAAATCCCTTACGAAAACTCGGCAGCCTAACGGCGCCATTAAAACATCCAAAAATGGATTGATGTGATCAAATAGGGTCTCTCATCATTTTAAAATAAATTTAAAGCAAGAGGAATATAAAATAAAATTCCACATCATAACAAATAGGAGCTTAAAAGAAGTGACATAAAGGAGAGTACTTAAAAAGAAAGAGAGAGGTTAGATCTCTTACGAAAATTCGGCTGCCAAACGGCACCACTCAAAACTTCCAAAATGGATTGATGAGAGAGAATAGGGTCTCTCATTATATGAACATAAAAATTCCGGTAATATATATATAAAATAACATCCCAATCACAAGAAAGATGAGCTTAAAAGGAATGACATAAAAGAGTGTATTTAAAAAGAAAGAGAGGAGTAGGATCTCTTACCTCGGGTCCGACTTGACTCGATCGTTCTTTAACATCCTGAATAATAAACATGAGTTAATTTCTAGTTTCTTAAGAACCTTTTTAATGTTCATTATTACTTTTATATCACTTATTGCCATGTTATGAATATTATGTAATCATTTATGTTAATAATGATTGTTTTGTTGATATTTGGTTCTTTAGTCGAAAGTGGACTTCTTACAATTACATTTTGTTCGTGTGGTCAAAGGTTCATTATATCCAGAATTATATTCATGATTTCTATATAATATATATAATATATATCCATAATATATATGTATTTATAATATTACATAATCATTTAGAGGTAGGAAATGAAATGCAGCGTTCATGGAGACGGTAAGCTGTACGTACGCATTAACACTACTTTCATTTCTATGTCATATTGATGGAATTAAAACTAAATGAGAGGTATGTATATTTTAATTCCAAAATTATATTCATAATTTATATGTAACATACATCATATATAATTACTTTAAATACATCCTTTATACATCCCACAAATGGCATTAACGAATCAAATCACTTTGAGGGGGTGGTAGTCCGCACTTCCTAAAATGAAATTATCGTGTTTAACCAAAATGGAAACCATAAAGGTATTCCACCAAAGAAAAATACAGAATCTTAAGTAAAACAAAAACGTATTATATATCATATATAAATATAGTGACATATTAATGGCCACCTTTGAAGGTGTGAAAATAATGTTGAACAATCATCGTTTCGGGAGGCAGAAATTCGCCATCCACGAAAACAGTATGTTCATTAACCATTAGATGTAGGTGTGTATAAGTGTATCTCGAATCCTTATTATAAAAAAATCCTAGTATATAGAAGATAATGGTTTGGTTACAAAAGAAATGAATAAAAAGAGTTTAGGGGGTTGGAGAAGAAAAATAAAACAAAAGAACACAACTGAAGACATGACCTTAAAATCGGGTAACTCCCTTTGGACTGAGCTCAAAGGCTTCCTTGGGAAGACTTCTTCCCAAAGTGAGGCTTGAAGATGTTAGAGAGAGAAGTGTAGAGAAAAAATGGGAAGGGGTTGGCTGAGCCAAAGGCTTTGGAAGTGTGGGTAAGGAGGTAGAGGTGGGGGCCTTTTATAAGAGGAGAGGAGGGGCACTCTTGGAAAGTAAAGCAATGTTACTTTATTTTAAAATGAGTTTCTGATTCAAAGGTCTCACATTGATATAATTAGAGGGTAAGGTGATAAGGGTTCTAAATCCACCCATACAATAGGTTTTTGACATTGTAGATCATAGATTTTATATTATCTTTTCATTTTATTTAAATCATTTATTAATGAGGTAATCGCTGCATCATCATGATGTCATAAATAATTTAATTTATTTAATGTCTAAAAATTATAAAAAAATATCATGATGTAGGAAATATTTTTATCTTTCTACGGAATATTTATAGTCAAAATCATGACTTGTATAACCCCATTTAAAAATTGTTTTAGTAAAACAACTCATGTTTGTGTCATTTTAATTTTAACATTAAATAAAAAGATATTAATGTCATTTTCCTAACAAAGTGGCCACATTGGGTCCCCAAGTTGACCCATGGCTTTTCTTGGTCGGCCATGAAACATCCAATATGGGTAGTACATGTTTCTAGGTATTTTCGTTTTATTATAACATTATTTTTACCTTAAATTACACTAATTACCTCTAATCGCGATTAAGAACATAAAAGTTACTATTCACCAAAAAATTATTTTAATCCCATTGAACCACATTTTACTTCCTATTGACAACCATGTATGTCAGATTTTTTAAATTCAAAACACAGAGGTGGAAAGGTTTCATTTAAACAAAAAATTTGTTTCTTTAACTACCACTTAGTGGCTTCACTATTCATCAAAAATTGATGTTTTTCAGAAAAATACCAAAAATTCACCCTAAGATATATTTGATATTCCAAACTCAAAAATTAAGTCTATTTTACAAAATTAAAATCATATAAGTTGCATTAATTAATTTAATAATTAATTCCAGCTGTCAGAGCAAATAGCGTGTTTTTATGAATCAATATGTATCAAATGATTGACACTAGTTTAAGTCCGATTTCAAAGTGAAATTAATTCCAATGACCAAAATTGGATTAAATGGTAAAAATATATTCTAATTTAACTTTAAAACCAATTCAAAATATAATATTATCATATAAATAAATAAGATTAAAAAGTGGTTTTGAATTAGAATACAACATTTTTCACTATTCATTAAAAAAATGAACTTTATCGGAAAAATGCCAAAAATTTACACGAAGTAAATTTTGATGTCCCGATTCTAAAGAAGAATTTTATTTTGTCAAATATAACACATAATATTGTCAAAAAGTGGATTTAAAAGAGGTTCGCCATCAAAAGATGGTTAATCGATGTTCTAAAGAACATTAGAATGTTTACGCTTAAAAATTGAATTCATTCACATTTTTAATCCTCTAACAATTATTGTAAAAAGTAAAAATATTTGACAAACATATATAATCATTTTTTAGTTAGTTCTGGTCATTCCCGCCATTAAAATGGCTAGGTGTTAACTACCATTTAAAATAATATTATTTTATTGTTAGAGTGCAACGTAAGATTCCCAAGAAACTCGTTGTTGTGTATTGGGTACGCCATCGAGCATAGAATCCCCTTTAAAGTAATATTAATATTTTATTCAAAAATATGGATAAATAAAAAAATGTCATATTCTTTATTTACCTGGGGTGTTACACATTATGTGTTAAATGTGTCACTTATAAGGAATTATATATCAATTCCCTCACATGTGCTGAATCTAAAGGTGGTACTATTGGAGGATGTTCTTTTATAATTGGTTATGTCAGGGAAGATATTATATAATTGAGGAAATGTTCTACAAAACTAGATAATGCACCTAGTAATGATGTTATGGAGAACCAAAATATTTGAAGAAGTTATGTTTGAACTAGAGTAGGTGATAAAAAGGAATTAACCTCATCTATTTTATTTTGTGAAATGAATATTTCAAGGTAAAATGTCTAGAATTAGGGAATATTGTAACAAACAATACTTTTATAAATTAAATTTTGTTTTAGTTGAATTAAATGTCCTATAATGGTTATATAAATCAAATTAACATCAATGGGTTTATTATAACAAATGATATTTAAAAGGATATTAATGATTATAATCAATGACAAAATACTCATTTAATAGTGATCGTATGATTATTATAAATATAGGTTTATGATAAATCAAATATACAAAAACCAAATAAGAAATCACCACAATCGGTGGGATCACAACATAATATGCACTTTTATTCAAGCTTATTAGGGAGATAGAATCATTATTATTTACTCTTGACAAGTCCCAAGACAATTTCCCATAAATAAATCATGAGTAAAACCATTTATAAGAGAATTTCAAGCTCATCGAGATCAGAGATAAAACCAAGTACATCTGATCATCCAATGAAAATCCCACCAATGTGAATTTCACCCTTAGAGAGTCTTCTATTTTAATAAAGGGAAATTTATATTGATCCAAATAATATGAATATATATATATATTATTTTCAATATAATAATTATTATATTTATTTTTATTAATGTTACTTTACAAATTATATTTATTTTTATATGACAAAATGAAAATTTTAATTTTGTGTAATATAAAATTCTAATTTATAAATTTAATTTTTATGAATTTGTGAAATTTAAAAATCAAAGAAAGTTTAATAAAATAATAAAATTATATAATTAAATTTAATTATAAATAATAATATAAATTTTATAAAGTCAAATGTAATTTTTATATGGGTAAAAAACTATTATTGTCAAAAAAAAGTATTTACCAAAAAATGTATACTCATGTTTTAAAAGTGGAGATTTATATATTTAGAAAAAAAATTGATAAAATAATTATTTTTTTGGACTCATCATTTCAAAATTATTCAAAAGTGAATTTTACATAATTATCTAAGGCATATGAATTTTTTGGAAAACTTTAAATACGGTATAAATATATGCTCGGTATTAAAATATCATATTGACCAAAATGTGATGTAATAAATAATAGAAATGAAATCCATGAGTAATTATTTATTTTATTTTAAATAATTATATTTTTAATTTTTTTGATTAATTTTACAATCCATTATGAATCCTCCATACCCTATATAATATTTTAAATGATTTAAAATCATTTCTCAATGAACATGACTCTCTTCTATATCATCAAGGGTGTTATTTTAATGATTTTGGGTTGTAGAATTATCAATTAATAAAAACAAATGTACATTGGCAGAAATCATGGGAAAAACTATAGGTTTTATTTAGTTTTGATAAATTTATTATATAGATTCCAAAACCAAAGTTTGATAAATAATAAATAACTCCCATATAAATTCCTATATAAAACCACCTAGAATACCCTTCTAATTCAATAAATGTCCTTTCTGAATATCTATACTCATCCATCTCCTCCATAAATACCTCTCAAGGGTCCTCTAATCTCTCAATAAGCTCATTTTAAGCCTTTGGAATCAGCCACTCAAGGTTATGGACATCAATCTATTCTTTTCTATTCACACTCCTTCATTGTAATTAGATTTCTAAATTAAAATTGTTTATGAATTCATGAAATTATAAATATCCCTATACTATCCAATATAATTTATTATAATTATATATCATTCATACATTATTATTATATCACTGAATAAAGTCGTTACAATGCCGGAATTTAGTACGGGGTCATCTCTTTCCCCTCTTTATTCAAGTTATTTATTTATGTAATGCACTTTTTCATCCAATTACTACTAATAAAATATTTTCTTCTACATACATATTACATTATGATTCCCCTTTGGTGATTAATACCCTTCACTCCCATTATTACCACCTATGATTCATTATATACACCGGTAACATGGCGGAAATTATCTTGCGATTTTTCAATTCCAAGTGTTTATTCTAGCACACTCTATGTATTGTTCCTATTAATTCACAAATTTTCATGATGGGATTTGATCTAACATGTTCTTCTTATTTATCTTGTTATTTCTATGTGATTATATACCCATTTCACTCTTGTTTAACAATTTTATGAATCCTTATGTACTTCCATTAGGCTACTGAAATGTAACTGTGATTTTCCATTCCAAACATTTATGAGGTGTACACCCAAACCTATTTCTCTCAATAGTATTCACTTAGATGTACCTACAATTCATTTATTTGGTATATCCATATATTTAACCCACAATAATTAACCATCAGATTAAATTTTATGAAATGTGCTCTTACATTATATGATCTATATGGAGCACATATGCATGTACTTGATATGATTTTGATGGGTGCTCTTACATATGATCTAATTCATTTTTTATTATTTTATTCTCATGAGATTCCATATATTGTTCATCTTAGGTTATCCTAGGCATGTTATATTGTGATTTATTGGTGGCTAACAATGACTTATTCTTATAATTTCTTGTATAATGTTTTGTTCTCATTCCAATGTTACATTTATTTTATCATTTTATATCATGCCACATTTTTCATGTTAATAGTTCTCAGCCATTTTTTGACCATTTTAAATTCCAATTGCCTAAAATAGAATATACTATTCATTTTAGGCTTTTTGTGTCCCTTTACTGAGCTTTTTATTTAACCCATTTCTTATATATGTCCACAGGTCATACAATGATGTTTTGAGAATGAATATATACAATGAGCATGTTAAAGATGTTTTCAATAATTTTGATGTACCCCATGTATATAGTAGTAATATAGTGTACCTAATTACACAAATACACTAGACATATCAATATTCTAGGTTGTATTATTTGAATTTTTATGTAATAAATCATGAATTAATGTGTAATAAATATTTGTGTTTCTATAAAAAGACACATTATGTACAAAAGTCATCATTAAGAATAAATGGGTATTTCAAATGCATCCTCAAGAAAAAATGATACCATATAATCCACTAAAATCCCCATGATCGGTACAATGGTTAATATTATATACATTAAATTATAATATAAGAACAAATAATGTATTCATGCCACATAATATGATTTGAATATCTCCTCAAATATTTTTGTTGAGAGGATAACTTTATAATTCAATGAGGTATGGATATATTTTTCTTGATAATTACCTTATTTTTTATAAGGAAAAATTAACTAGCTCATATACACCTTAAATTTACTTAATAATTCTACATCATTCTACATCGTCAATATACAATAATTATGTTATTTAAATTTCATAAAACACATAAAATGGTGCGTATAATTCTTAATATCTTATTATGTTCCATTATTATTATTATTCTTATCTATATTACAACCACTATTTAACACTTCTGCTATTATTATTCATACTAAAATTTATGTAAATAGATACTTCATCTTGTAAAATCCATCTCCCTCAATGAATTTTTAATTAAAATGAAGAAAAAACATCCATCAATAACAAAATTCAAATCCCCCTCATATTTGATCCATGAGATCACTAAGAACATATACATCAACATATATTTATTTCATGGAAATTAGGGGTTGAGTTTTATTATTCTGATGTGGCACTAATAAACCCACATCAACAAATACACATTCATTCATTTTTATATTGAAATGTACCCAAAACCTGTAAGGAGAAAAAATAAAATACTAGGCATAACTCCTTCAAAAAATCACATATTTTATTACCACCATAATCCTATTATATTACCACAAGATATTTTGGGAAACAATCCATCTTGGTCTCTTCAACTAAAACACTATCGCACTACCCTAAGTACCCTGTTTAATAATTTATAAAACATTAATAAAATTCTTCCTTCTAAAATAGTCACACAAAACATGACGTAAATCCATTACAAACATTGAATCAATTAAAAATACCAAAATAAATTATATAAAATCTCAATCATAAACATTGATTGATCATTTGTGTTGATCATTTTTATAACAACAATTCACTTTTCATTAATTTAATTACATTATTCATTTATTTTCTAAAAAATAAAAAATCGTTGGTGGCCATTTTCATTTCAAACTATTCTTTAACTCTCAATCCCTATTCTGATCACCATTATTTAAATTTCATGCATGAACACAACAAACACATACATTTAACGTATTTTTAAAAAATAATATCCTAAATCCATACAAGTAACACTATATAATGAATTATTATCATTCTGATTATTTATTTATTCGCAATGAAATTAAAATTAATTATTTTTAAGTCTATCCAAACATACTCAATGTAGGAAACAATAATGATTGTCCTATATAAAAAAGTTGTATATAAAATAATAATCATCATGTTAATTTCAATTAATGTTCATTTATCGTGGTTATTTAGAAAGTCACCAATATATATTTTGTAATCAATCCATTACCTATTATTTTATAATGACATCAGAATCATTCACCAACACCAATCACAATTCTAACTCATATCTTTACACAAACACATTTGAACACTACACATTTGACTTTACCACTTATATTCTCACACCCTAGGTAAATTATAATCCCTGATAAATCACTCATTTTTAGATAATAATTTAATTTAGTCTTATGTTGTTGTATATTCCTTTGAGTTCAATAATACAAATAAAATACAGAAGTTGGAAAAAATAAATAAATTAAACATTGAATGATGAAAGCTATATTTTCTTCAACATCCATTATAGAAAGGTATAAAAATATATATTTAGTAGAAAATATCTTTGATTAGTTGTGCTATTTTTCAACTAAGATTTTGGATTAATAAATTATTTCTTATTAGAAAATAAGTAAGATTAAAGGTCAAAGAAACTTATTTATTACATCACTCTTTATCATATGAATTTCCAAAAAACATATATTATTTTCCTTAAATTTTATAAATTTCTCAATCACAACAATTGGTCTTTTTTGATATCCTTTACTTAAGACAACTCTTTATTAATTTTTAATTAATAAGCTTGTATGTTTATCCATTATGGATTCATCTGTAATGGCTTGTACCTATCTGGTCAATTATTTTGCTGAAATTTGGTCTTTGAGGTTTTCTAGGAGGTCAAGTTTTATTATCCCCAAAATATTGAAAAATTTATTGTTCTGTGAACATCGCTTTTATTTTTCTGAATATTGTAATTGATGAGATAGATGTGAATATTTTCATTGATGAGACAAATGTGAACAGATTTCATCGATGAGACAGATGTGAATAGTGTTATCGGTGAGTCATTTATATTTTAGTTTTTAGTGAGTCATTTATATTATCAGTGTCGGTGATTCATTTGTACTGTCGACGTTGATGAGTCATTTTTATTATCAGCGCCGGTGAGAAATTTCTACTATTGGAAATGGTTAGTGTACAATGATTCCATTCATTGGTAGGTGTACAATGTTTCTAGCCATCGGTAGGTGTACATTGTTTCCATCTTCCCATAGTTTCACCCATTTAATGTTTTCTTTGATGAAAAACACATTCAAGTATTGTTTTTTTGAGATTTAAGGCAAATTCAAATCCCATAACACCTATCTAATTTTTCTTGAGGCTCAGGATGCCTTTACATGGTCAAACAACATGGTTTAATACTATTCGCTTTGAATGAAAAAATGTTGTATCATAAACTGTTGCTCCATTAAATCTACAAAAGGAACGAGATATCATTATCCTTTTTATACCTTCTAGGTACCTTGTGCGAGAAACATGAACCTTTCATTCATCCCATTTTATTGGTGTGATCAAACCTTAATCATTGGATCGTTTCCCCTTACAATTTCTTCTTGCTGCATGTGCACCCCCAGTTTTGGTGGAAGTAGCATGTGTCGATCCATCATCGATAGAAGGTATGATCTACCTTAATTAATGTGTTTTCTTTGATCCGTCTTCTCATTTTATTTTTGGAAAGTTATTTTAAGTGATCTCCATTCTTCTAATGATGTTTTATTGGGTTTCGGTTGGTTCGGTCATGTTGTGGCATCTTCAGGTGGATGTAGTTTTCGTGGAGGAGGCGATCATGATCGGTTTCTTGGATCATTATCATGTAAAGATCATCATGAACCTTTTTAGGTATTGGATTTGTTTCTTCTCTATATTTTACTTGCAAATGTAAAGTTGTCATGTTTTAGCCTACTATATCACAATGGAATTAATGTAATGAATATTTAAACAGAATAAATAAATTAGTATCGATAGTATGTTATTGCCTATTATTTTTCAATATAGTTGGATATCCATTATTTCCATTTTTATCATGCCTTTCTTGATAAAAATTTGTAAATAACATAAATGGGGATTAATTTTAAATTAACTTTCAATGATAGAGAGTCATGTAAATGATTTTGGTTAATGTTGTTGTAATTTGATGTTAATCATGCAGAATGAATAATTAATTGTTTATGATAACTTACTATTTTGGTTTCCCATAGTTAAAACCTAAAAATAATAAATTAGTTAATTCTCGATGGATTAAAGAACAAGATGTTTGATAAAAAAGATAATGTCTTGTAGGGTTATGAGTTACCCTCTTGCTTTTATGGTCTAGTGCCTTGTGCATTAGAGCCTTGAGAGCTCGGTATGTTTGAAAGTTAGATTTCTTATTGGCGGTCCAAGAGCCCAGTTGATATAATGGTTGATTTCCATCTATTTTTATTAAAATGTGAGCCAGGATGGCTATTTTGATGTGTGGGGGTAGGGAGGCCCATTGGTTGTGGAAGTAGTTGGTTCCTTGAGTGGTGTGATGAATTGGTTTATGCATGTGGTTGTCAAGGAGGAAAATAGAGATGATAAAATGCAATGGATGTGAATGATTGGGTGCTTTTTGAATCATGTTGGTTTTTTACATTCATTACTTTCCCCAATGCTCACAGTAGTTGGTCTTACTTTCCCTCCTTCCAAAAGGGGCGAATAAGTGTGGGGTATGCCATGTTCTTTCTATGTTTAGCTTTTCTAGGTAGGATAGGTCTATGCTCTTGCTATAGGTGGAAAAGAATTGAAAATTAGTTTCCTACTCACTGTGTAGAACCCATGTCATTTGGCAACATAGAATTTTTTCTATAATTTGTTGGAATATATGAAAGTTATAATTCTCTTAAGAAATGATTTAATGAATGATAATAAACCCATGTGGTTGGAGCTTATTGGGACGTAATTCTGAGGATTCAATTTAATGAAACTATGGATCTTTGTTGGAATGCTAATAGAATGTAATATGGAACTGATAATTGTTAATTAATTTTTAAGGAACTAATTAACATAAATTTCAACTGATGTAATAGTAATAAAGTAATATAAAAAATCTAATTAAATGGTTGTGTGCTTATATGATACCTAGTTTTAGTAGTTGAAGATGGGAGTCTGAGATACATTAGTTGCAGTTGATTCTAATACTAGGATATGCCCATTATATGGTTTTGAACTATAGTATATTCTGTACTTTTTTTGTTTCTATATGTTATTATTCCCTATTAGTTAGGTAAACTGGATCCCTGTGGATTCTAAGCCATATGAGGTTGTTTTCCCCAAAATTTAGGTGGGATGATGGATGGTTTATTACCCCCTTTGGCCCTACTCTCACCTCTGGGTAGATACTTGAGATGATAGGAATAATGGTTATTTCTTCAGATATATGTTTCTAGAGGGTTTTAATGGCTTTTTTTTATTCACACACATATATTCGGGATACATTTTCATTTATACTAATATAGGTGTAACATGTATTGTCTATGATGTCTTGAGGATCATTACTCATTGTATGGGTTGTGATGTGTTGAGGTATAACGCAAGTCCTATGATACATGTTATGCGAGTAGTGGTGGCTCTCAGAAACTACCTAGTTACTTTGGTTACATCGACGTGGTGGTTGTGCTGCACGATGTGCATGTTGTGGTTCTTCACCCATGTGTCTATGGGAAAGCCTTTTTGGAGAGGGATGCTTAGCAAATTTGAAATTGGGGTAAAGTAGAAAAATAGTGAGAAAGTGATAGTGGTGTACCCTGGATATTCTTTAATATATTATATAATCTTGTATATGATTCTTGGTGAGAGTAGCCATGGTGTGGATGGGAACATAGTATACCTGTTTAGGTGACGAGTTAGTTTCCCGTGTTATTCATTTCGATTTAGCATGTTTCTTTTCTTTTTCAGGAGAGGCTTTGGGGGGGATCCTACTGAGTATAATTTTATACTCAATCTACATATATATATAATATTTTTAGGTTACATTGTGCTGGTTAGAGATCAAGAAGGTTACTACTAGCTTGGACTTTTAGGAGTTGTTCTAGCTTTGTGGTCACTTCCATTTTTTATTTCTTTTCGTACATGATGTTTTTCATTTTAGTTTTATTAGTTCTTTAATGACATTACATATGTGTACTTCAGTTTTCATTTATATTTCAGTTTGAGTTGTAGTTGGTTGGTGTCCTTATTCTCTCTCTCTTTCACAAGTGTTCTCTTAGAGTGCAATGCCTCCTATATTTCATGGTCATTATACCATCTATGCTACTTGAAAACCCAGGGTCTACTGAAGGCGGGAATCGGGGGTTACTATCTCTCTTCTCACATTGCTGGACCAGGAGGGGTACACATTGTGGGGAGGGGGTCTTTACATAGTGGTATTATAGGACTGGTTGACGTATTAGAGGGAGTTTGGTGTTAGCCACAAGTGAGGATTCTTTTCTTGGTAGGTAAATGGTTCTAGATATGTTTATCATGTGATGTAAACACTAGAGACTAGTTGAGACATAATCGTGTAGGGACCAATGTGAGCTGATGCACAGACCATTATTTTTAGAGTGGATACTAAATGAGGGGATATTGGTTGCATGGTAGAAACCTATGAAATCATCATGAATCATAATTCTTTATTCCTGTGTTTGAACCGGTAGACCTTGGGATAGGTTAACCAAAAATGAATAAAGTAAAGAAATTAGTTAATGAATTTTGAGTCTTCCATATTCTAGGTTTAGCAGCACTAACTATTTTTTATTTTGAATGTATGGATCTAGTTCAATGTCCTAGTCAAGTTTTCATAGAATATGTAAAGTAGGCTACGCCAGCAGATTGCTGCAGGGGATAGGTCGATGGCAATGACACATGGAGGAGGACACTCTAAGAGTTTCATTGCCAGAGTCCGCAGAAGGATGGGGATTCCGTTTCAGATATATCCAAGGAATACTGGTTAGTGGAGTTTGATATAGACACTATTTTGATCTATTCTTTGATGGAGCACTGGGTCTCTTCAGTTGTGAAGATGTTGCACGGGGCCGTGAGGCAGTGGTGGTTTCTGTTCCTCAGGGACTGCAAGGAGTTGGCTATCTCATCGGAGGAGTTCCGAGACAACTTCAGAGCTGAGTATCTTTCTCCAATAGTGATGTCATACAATTGATAGGATCTACAAACCCTTTGATAGGGGAGATCAAGTGTACGAGATTGTTGAATATATTTCAAGAACCTGTTACAATATGCTTCAGACCTATTTCCAGATGTGGAGGCTAGGGAGAGGAATTTCAAGGAGGCTTTGCATCCCAAGATCCATCACTTGGTCCCCCTCTTTATGTTGATGAAATATCTTGAGGTCATAGTGGGATAAGTGTTCTTCAAGAGGACATTATCCAAGACAGGATCATCACGAGAGGTGATTCATCAAGATTCCTCATGAGAAAGATTTGTAGTCCATGGTTCCTTGTTTTCATGGTAGAAGAATTTTCGTTCAACCGGGGGTAGGTCATAGACCTTAACATTTTGTTTCTCCATGGTGGTGACTCTCAGGCCTATGTAAAGGGATAATGCACTTGTTTTCATTGGGTAGGATGAGGTCATAAGTGGAGAAAATTCCCAACCTTTCAGAGCAGTCATTGTGCACCAGGTGTTCTTCTCCTGGTTCCACTGTTGAGGCAGTTCCAGCCGAGGCAGCATCAGCAGGTTACACCATATTTGGATTAGTAGAGAACACATGGGGTGGGAATAAGATAGCCTCGTGATTCTCCCCATCCATAGAGAGAATAGTATGTCTATGGTGGTGGTTGTAATCAGGGGTAGAGAGTTCGTGGAGGAGGTTAGGGTCAGCTTCAAGCTTTAGCGTTGCCAGCACCATGCAAGCCATATCTCATTCGAGGTACCCTTTCCTTGTTTTCTACTTGGTTGTATGCCATGTTTGATTCAAGAGAGATGCACTCCTTCATATCACATTCCCTTTTCGATTATTTGGGACATGACATAGAGACTCTTCCAGTGCCCTTGGCTTTGACTACACGAGTTGGAGTTCGAGCTGACTTGTTTGAAATATGTAGAGACTGTGAGCTAGTGCTGGGGAAGCACTGCTCTTGGTGATATTTCCTATGTTTTGGATACAACCATATGACGTCATCATCTACATTGATTGGTTGTATTTTGCGTAGGCTATATTATATTGCCTCATGAGGAAGGTGGTGTTCTTCGATGCTAATGGAGGGCCACTAGTGTTAGTTTGCAAGCGAGTCCCTCAGATGGGTCGGAGGATTGTTATGTCCTTATCATCCTTGATGGCTATGATGATGATGATGAGTTCTTCTAAGTTGCAACAGTTAGAGTTTCCTAGTTTCGTAGAAGTGTACCTTGATGTCTTTCCAAAAGATCTTATAATATTACCCTTCGACGAGATATCGAGTTTGGGATCGAGCTACTGCCCAGACCATCTCTTATCTCTATGTATCCATATATGATGTCCCCTTATATGTTATGGGAGCTTTGTATATATCTTGATAACCTTTTATAGGGAATTTGTTTTGGTCGAGTGTGTCACCCTAGTGTGCACCAGTTTTGTTCCTGAAGAAGGCAGACAGTAGTTTGCAATTGTGTATCGATTATCGCCGCTTGAAAATCATGATAGAGGAGAATTGATATCCTATTCCTTGGATTGATGATTTATTTGATCAATAAAAGGGTAAAGTTTATTCTCGAAGATCGATTTGGGGTCATTATATCATCATATGTGTGTGAATGATAAGGATATCCCGAATACTGAATTCTATTGTTGGGATGGGAATTACGAGTTCATTGTAATTTAGTTCAGTGGGATAAATGTCCCATATATTTTTATGGGGTTGATGAATGCTATGTTCTATGAGTTACAGGATATGTTCATGGTAGTTTTCATTGATGACATCCTTGTGTACACCAAGTCTGAGGAAGAGCATGTAGTGCATCTACATGCCATTTTGGGAGTTCTTCGTCAACATCAGCTTTTCAGGAAGTTGTCGAAGTGAAATTTTTGGGCAAGAGAAGTTTGTTTTTTGGGGAATTTCATTTCCCATTAGGGAGTAGCTATGTATCCATTGAAGATAGAAGTATTTGTGTATTGGGAATCCCTAAGATAGTGGTAGTGGTACGAATTTTCCTTTGTCTCATGGGCTACTATAGGAGGATTGTATCCAATTTCTCTTGGGTTACGGCTCCTCATACAACATTAACCAAAAAGGATCAGTTGTTCCTATGGATTGATCTATTTCAGGAAGATTTTGTGTATCTGAAGTTGATATTTGTAAGTTCTCATTTTCTTGGTCTTCCAATAGAGGAATCTCATTTTGATGTTTTTTGTGATGCTTCACATCTGGGGTTAGATTTTGATCTAATGAAGCAGAGATCATTTTATTCATATAGGTATCAGCAGTTGCTCTCCCAAGAATGTAACTATTTAAGCCATGATTTTTAGTTGTAGGAAACGGTGTTTTCTCCAAAGTTGTGTATAAATTACCTCCTTGGCAAGTGCTTTGTGGTTTTCATAGATCATAAGATCCTGAGGTATGTTTTCTCCCAGCATGACTTAGACTTGTGGCAGCGTCAATGGATTGATTTATTATAGGAAGATGAATTTGAAATCTTGTATACACCGATAAGTGGGAATGTTGTAGCTTATGCACTAATTGTGAAGTCACGTAGTCATGAAGTGCATGAATCTGGTGATTCCTGAGGAGTGATGGATTAACTGTTAGAATTACATCTCGATATGGGAGAAGTTGGATGAATAAATTTCCTTTTATAGATGATTGGGTAGTCATATCTGGTGCAGTAGGGGGAAGATTCCCAGTTGGGAGATCTACATGTAGAGATTTGGAGAGACCGGGTTATTTAAAACAGGGCCCCGGATGGTTGGTCTGGGGATGAACAACACTGAGTGGTGTATCAGGGGAGGATTTTTGTTCCTTTGGCGATGCATGATACTTTTCTCAAATAGTTCCATATTTCACCTTTAGGGATACATCATGGCGTGACAAAGATATGATGAGCCTTCAGGAGTCAGTTTTGGTGGCCTAGGGTGAATCGTGAAGTTGCGAAGTTTGTGTGTCGATGTTTGGACTTCTAGATGATGAAGGTTGAGCACCATGTTCATGCCGGGTTTCTCCAGTTGTTATATGTTCCTCAGTGGAAGTGGGAGGACGTATAAATTGACTTTGATACTCGTTTACCTCGATATCAGGTTGGTCATGACACTATTTGGGTGGTAGTAGACTGTTTAACGAAATCAACCCACTTCATAGAAATCATGGACATGAAATCAGAGGATGTTTTTTAGGCAATATCAGGAAGAGGTGGTGAGAATTCACCGAGTCCCAAGTATGATCATTTCCGACTAAGATCCTCATTTTACCTCTGGGGTGTAGAGAGGTCTAAAACATACTTTCAATTTTCTACTATCCCTTCGCCCTGCTTTTCATCCGCAGACATATAGTTAGATAGAGTGGACTATCCAAGCTCATTAATACATGGTGTGATCTTGTGTACAAGATTTTGGATGGTAGTGGATGTGGCACATACCCTTGGTGTAGTTTCCATACAAAAATAGTTTCTAATCCATGATCGGTATGGAACTGTTTGAATCCATGTATGGCTGACCATTTCATTCTTCATTTTTTTGGACTGGGGTTGGAGAGTCAGCAATTGTCTGATTGAAATTGGTACAGAACATGCTAGAGGTGGTTCAAATGATTCATGTTAGGATGAATGCAGCACGGGATTGTGAAAAATCCTATTCCCATCAAAGTTGGATACCATTGCAGTTTGATGTTGTGGATCACATGTTTCTAAAGGTGACTCCCTATCGTGGGTAGGAAAGTTTTGGTCATGGGAGTAATTTGTCTCCCCGGTTTGTTGGGCCTTTGAGGTGTTGTATCATGTTGGAGATGTTTCATATCAAGTAGCACTTTCCCTATATATGAACTGGATACATGATGTTTTTCATGTTTTGTAGCTTCTTCATTATCTTCATGATGACTCTCAGGTCATCGATTGGGGTGAGATCTTCATTGACGATGATATGACCTACGAGGACCAGCTAGTATAGATCCAAGACCGTAAAGAGAAGGTGTTTCATGGGCATGATATCCCCTTGTTTCATGTTTTGTGGTGACACGGTGGTGTGGATGAGAGTACCTGGGAACCTGATTCATGGATACGTTCTCAGTACCACGAGTTGTTTGATTTTTAACTCTTTCATGTAACAATGTTCTCTTCGTGGTTGTAGACCATTCGTGTTTAAGAGATGGCTTCCTTTTGTTTATTTTTCTTGCATGCTGTATTTTGCGGAGTATATATATGGGTGGTGTAACTCCCCGACCCCAGTTACCCAGAGTCGGTGCATTAGTGCGTAACATTGGCATGATCACAAAAGATCAAGTCTCGAAAGACCGATTAGTTTAGTAGCCTTGCAAACACTAGATACATTCATAAGTCTTACATTACATCATAAAGTAAAACAAAACTACAACATCTTCTCTTCATATCCCCTTATATTATCCCTGCAGGTCATTCATAATATACTTCTTCACATCCTAGAAAAATTAAAACATTGAAAGGAGTGAGCTCAGATGCTTAGTAAGGATAACAATATAGCATAAGCTTTCATAAATAAACATTAACATTTAAGGGAATGTATAACTAAAACAAAAGCCTTTTAAACTTGAACTTTAGCATAATATGGAAAAAGTAAAATGAAATAGTTCCATTTACTTACTCATATGGATATTCTACTAGTCTAATAATCACATGAAATATCAATAACCACTTTCATAATGTTGGAATGCATAATTCCAGACTATCATAAACACGTAGTCAAGGCCTCGTGCCAAGACCACAAATAAGATTTTTTCAAGGCCTCGTGCCGAGACACTATTTTGTCTAATGAGACCTACCAATGAATCGAGGAGCTATAGCGGGCTCCACCGGTCACTTATTAAGTCCAATGCATTCCTCATATGAATAGGTTTAAACATATCATAAACCATAATATAATCATATCACATAAATTATGCATAAAGGAAACATAACATTTACACATTTCAATCACAAGATATAAATACAACACATTGATATAATAATAATACTTTCAAAACCATTTTCAATACCAAAATAAAAGAAAAGTAAAACATGGTATTTATTTTTCTTTTAAAAAAATGGTTTGGCTTGTAGAGGAATCCGAAACTCAAATAATGGTCACGGCGGCAGAGAAGTCGTTGTCGCCACATACGTACGACAAAAACATTCCCTTTTGTAATTTAGTAGACGCTTCATATAAAAAGAATTCCTTTTGAATTAACGTAAAAGTCAAAGGGGTTTATACACCGTATAAAAGAAGGTTGTGTATAAAACCAAATATGCTTCAATGAAAGGAGATTGAGACAAAGCTCTTACAAAGATCATTTTTAAAATAAAATAGATCTATTATGTGTATTTAATATAAGTACACATAAAGAAAATACAAATAAAAGATATTACATAATAATATCATGACGTAATTTGAAAGTAGGATATTAACTCAAAGAATGGAAATTGGGTTAAGAAGTTCCCTTACCTTGCGTCCTGTCTAGAATCGACCGTTCATTAACCTCCTGAATAATAAAATAGAGTTAATTTATAATTTCATAAGTACCTTTTTCAAGTTTTTTATTCCTCTTATATCACTTATTACCATGTTATGAACATTATGTAATTATTTAAGTTAATAATGGTCATTTTGTCGATCGTTGGTACTTGAGTCAAAAATAAAGTTCTTATAATTACAAGTTGTTCATGTGGGAAAATAACCATTATATCCAAAATTATATTCATGATATAGATATCATATATCTCATATATATCTAGTATATACATGCATTTATAATATTCCATAACGTTTAGAGGTAAGAAATGAAATGCACCGTACATGGAGACGGTAAGCCGTACGTACGCATGAACGCTACTTTCATTTCTATTTCATATTTAATGAAATCAAAATGATATAAAGGCATATTATAATTACAGTATAATATCATATATAATATCATTTACTCCATCCTTTATACATCCCACATATGGCATTAACGATTCAAATCACTTTGACAGGGCGGTAGTCCGCACTTCCTAAAATGAAAATATCGCGTTTACCCATAATGGAAACAATAAAGGTATGCCATAAATGAAAAATACAGAACCTTAAGTAAAACATAAAAATATTAAATATTATGTATAAATAGATTGACACCTTAATGGCCACCTTTGAAGGTGTTATATGAGTGTTGAACAATCATCGTTTCGTGAGGCAGAAATTCTCCATCCACAGAAACAGTATGTTCTTTAACCATTAGATGTAGGTGTGTGTAAGTGTAGCTCGAATAATTCTCATAAAAACATCATAGTATATTGAGGATATTGGTTTTGTTACAAAAGAAATTAATAAAAAGAGTTTAGGTGGTTGGATAAGCAAAATGAAACAAAATAACATAAGCGAAAACATTACCTTAAAATTGGGTAACTCTTTTGATTTGAGCCAAAGGCTTCCTTGGGAAGAGTTCTGTCCAAAGTTAGGCTTCTAGGAGTAATGGAGGGAAGTTGGGAGAGTATTTGGCTAGAAGTTTGCCGAGCCAAAAGGCTTTTAATGTGTGCGTAAGGTGGTAGTGGTGGGGGACTTTTATAAGTGGAGAGGAGGGGCACTCTTGGAAAGTAAGGAAATGTTACATTATTATGAGATACTTTTCGGATTTTAGAGGTCCCACAATGTTATATTTCGAGGATAAGGTGATAAGGGTTCGATATCTACTCATCCAGTAGGTTTTTGACAAGTTTATGCCTTCGATTTTACATTATCTTTTCATTTTATTTAAATCATTAATTAATGAGGTAATCGCTGCATCATCATGGTGTCATAAATAATTTAATTCATATAATGTCTAAAAATGATAAAAAAAAATATCATGATGTAGGAAATCTTTATATATTTATAATTAATAATTATAGTCAAAAATATGACTTGTATAACCCCATTTAAAAATTGTTTTAGTAAAACAACTTTTGTTTGTGACATTTTTATTTTAACATTAAATAAAAATTATTTATGTCATTTTCCTACCAAAGTGTCTCCATGGGGTCCCCAAGCTAACCCATGGATTTTCTTGGTCGTCCATGACACATCCAATAGGGGTAGGACATGTGTAAAGGTATTTTCATATTTTTATAATATCATTTTTACCTTAAATTTCACTAATGACCTTTAATCGCGATTAATTAAACTTAAAAGTTACTATTCACCAAAAAAATTATTTTAATCCCATTGAACCACATTTTACTTCCTAATGACAAACAAGTATGTAGGATTTTTGAAAATTAAAACACAGAAGAGGTAATATTTCATTTAAATGAAAAATCAGTTATTTAACTACCACATAGTGGTTTCACTATTCATCAAAAATTGAAGTTTTTCAGAATACTGCCAAAATTTTACCCTAAGCTATAATTGATATTACGAATCCAAAAATGAAGTCAATTTTGAAATGTAAAATATTTATAATTTCAAAACGAGGTTATTACTATTCATAAGTACTACTTTTATTAGTCGTGGTGTGTTAGAACTTGAGGTTGTGTACAACACACGCTGCTCTATTATTCAAAGAGGAGTGTACCGTGGATGCTTGGGGTGTTACATTCTCCCCTCCTTTAATAAATTGCGTCCTCGCAATTTGAAATTTTTCTTTGAAAATAGAATGTTGAAAATATAAAATACCTTTGTGGAAAACCCACATCGTAAATAAGGTTAATAAAATTTAGCCTTAATAAGATGGAAAGGGAAATGAAAAAGTCACCACCCAATTATGATCTCGATTAAGAGATCATCGGTGGAAATTAGAGACATATAATTGGAGTAAAAACGTAAATATTTGTAGGGAGTGATTGAGGTCATCAATCACAAACAAGTGTCAAATTAAGGGCCTCAAAGCTTTCAATCTATATTGATTTAAAATATCATTAGTTCAACAAGACATAAGGTATTAGGATAACACATTTTTTGTTTTAATATCCCTTTAAAAAAGATTAAGAATTAATTTATTCATAGAATAAGATATAGGTATATATATATATATATTTATGCTTGACAAGTAGAGTTTCAACCTTCAACTAATTTCTACCACAAACTCATCTTTCACTCAAAAAGATAATAGAACTCAAAAATAATATATTTATCCTAACCGTACAAGGTTCAAAATATTAACAAATACCATTTAGATTACGAAAAATATTTTGTAATAACCAGTGACTTCCTGTAGGCTAGTGGTAGGTCATAAAGGCTTGTCGCAATATGATTGTGGGTTCAATTCCTGCAGCTTTGTCTGAAGCGACGGTTTATCGCCCAACCTGAAGGTTGTCCTTTTTCTAAAACTATTATAATATTCCAAAAATAATATTCAAAAATGTTTTAACCTTAAACATTACTATCCAGGGTTCAACTTAATCCATTCCAACCTTTATAGTTATCGAAAATACTTCAGTCCAACTCGTAATCCAAAATTTATGAGGAAGGTAAACATGATGAAGAAACCCTTTTTTCGTGTAAAAACATGTGAACACCTTCATCGTGTATTCTTTTAAAACACTGTAACATCCTGAATTACCATGATCCCTTATTCCTTATAGAATACTAGATATACTCCTTCTATCCAAAGATGTATACAAATCATTAATCAGTTTCAAGGAAGTTAAGAATATCCAATATAATTTATCCAAATCAATCATGTCTTATTCCAAAATCGCTATCTCGATATCAGAACCATATTATGGTTTATCTTTCTCTCAACCATATATTTTCCAAAAATTTAACCTACTGTGGATTCACTTTTCTTGGTTCCACGCAATCTCAAGTCCTTGATGAAATAGTACTGCAGTACAATCCTTATATTCTCCATAATTATTATAACCAGTACATCATTGATACAACACTCAAATTACAAAATTTATTAGTAACAACATAAGAACTCTAATCATTCCTCCTCATTTGTGGTAGTATCGTAACTTGATTATTATCCAATAACAGCATTTGGGGCACACTCTGATGATTTGGACATTGGTTTGCGTAGTGTCCCCACTCCTTGCAGATGAAGCATTGTACATTTGAAACCTTTTTCTTACCCTTGTAGTCACACACTTGGTGTCCTTTTTCTCCACACTTATAACAAACTCACATTTCCTTCAGGTAAGTTCCAAGGTGTTTCTTCCTACAGTTATCACATATTGGAAAATTATTATTTTCCCACGTCCCTTTTTCCATCATTCTCTCTTCCATCCTTTTCTTATCTTTCTTCCCTTCAAAGCCATAAGACACAGAGAATTCATTACTTATCTTATTAACACATGATACTATTTCTTCATATGTTGAGAACACATGGGACATTATTTCCCTTCTAAATGTTGGCTTAATACCATGAAAGATATGATCCTTCTTACGCTTTGGATCATACGTATTGCTGGAGTTCACATTCCTTCCACTGGGCACCTTTTCTATACAATGGCATAAACCAGGTTAGTTTATGAATTGCAATGAATAATTCCAAACTTGTAAAATATTTAATGTAAATTAAATGGTTTATGGATATATTCCATAATCATAAAAAAAAATTCTTTGAGGAATTATATACTCATAAACCCTTCATAATGGTTTGTAAGTAAAATGAGAATTATCCTAAGCATATCCCCCGGGAGTGTCATAACCAAGAGTGAAGCAAGGCCCATTGTCGTGCACCAGTTCCCGTTCGAGTCTAGCTCAAAGCGGTGTTTTGGGTTTTACCCCTAGGTATATCTGTGCTAGAGCTACCTCTACCTGCTCGTAGCCAGACAGGGATGTATTTCTCGGAAAACTCACAAAATCTCTATAATAACAAAATTCTAGGAAGATCCTCTATACTAATCCTCAAAGTATATCTTTGTGCTATTACTCTAATCAGAGTTTATCTAAATCAAGCTTCCAAGGTTAGTACTAAACTGCCTCTGATACCAACTGTAACGCCCCGACCCCAGTTACCAAGAGTCGGTGCATTAATGCGTAACATTGGCATGATCACAAAAGATCAAGTCTCAAAAGACCGATTAGTTTAGTAGCCTTGGAAACACTAGATACATTCCTAAGTCTTACATTACATCATAAAGTAAAACAAAACTACAACATCTTCTCTTCATATCCCCTTATATTATCCCTACAGGTCATTCATAATATACTTCTTCACATCCTGGAAAAATTAAAACATTTAAAGGGGTGGGCTCAGATGCTCAGTAAGGATAACAATATAGAGGAAGCATTCATAAATAAACGTTAACATTTAAGGCAATGTATAACTTAAACAAAAGCCTTTTAAACATGAACTTTAGCATAATATGGCAAAAGTAAAATGAAATTTTTCCATTTACTTAGTCTCATGGATATTCTACTAGTCGAATAATCACATGAAATATCAATAACCACTTTCATAATGATGGAATGCATAATTCCAGACTATCATAACCACGTAGTCAAGGCCTCGTGCCAAGACCACAAATAAGATTTTGTCAAGGCCTCATGCCAAGACACTAGTTTGTCTCATGAGACCTACTGATGCATTGTGGAGCAATAGCGGGCTCCACCCGTCACTTATTAATTCCAATGCATTCCTCATATTAATAGGTTTAAACATATCATAAACCATAACATAATCATATCACATAAAATATGCATAAAACAAACATAACATTTCCACATTTCAATCACAAGATATAAATACAACACATTGATATAAGAAAAAGACTTTCAAAACCATTTTCAATACCAAAATAAAAGAAAAGTAAAACATGGTATTTATTTTTCTTTTAAAAAAATGTATGGCTTGTAGATGAAGCCGAAACTCAAATAATGGTCACGGCGGCGGAGAAGTCATTGTCGCCACATACGTACGACAAAAACATTCCCTTTTGTCGTTTAGTAGACACTTCGTATAAAAAAATTCCTTTTCAATAAACGTAAAAGTCAAAGGGGTTTACACACCGTATAAAAGAAAGTTGTGTATAAACCAAATATGCCTCAATGAAAGGAGATTGAGACGAAGCCCTTACAAAGATCATTTTTAAAATAAAATAGATCTATTATGTGTATTTACTATAAGTACACATAATGAAAGTACAAATACAAGATAGGACATAATAATATCATGACGTAATTTGAAAGTAGGAGATTAACCCAAAGAATGGAAATTGGGATAAGAAGTTCCCTTACCTTGCATCCTGTCTTGACTCGACCATTCTTTAACCTCCTGAATAATAAACTAGAGTTAATTTATAATTTCTTAAGAACCTTTTTCATGTTTTTTATTCCTTTTATATCACTTATTACCATGTTATGAACATTGAGTAATTATTTAAGTTAATAACGGTCGTTTTGTCGATCGTTGGTACTTGAGTCAAAAATAAACTTCTTATAATTACAAGTTGTTAATCTGGTGAAATATCCATTATATCCAGAATTATATTCATTATATATATATCATATATCTCATATATATCTAGTATATATAGGAATTTATAATATTCCATAACGTTTAGAGATAAGAAATGAAATGCGCCGTTCATGGAGATGGTAAGCCATACGTACGCATGAACGCCACTTTCATTTCTATTTCATATTTAATGAAATAATAATGACATAAAGGTATATTATAAATCCAGTATAATATAATGTATAATATCATTTACTCCATCCTTTATACATCCCAGATATGGCATTAACGATTCAAATCACTTTGAGGGGGCGGTAGTCCGCACTTCCTAAAATGAAAATGTCGCATTTACCCATAATGGAAACAATAAAGGTATGCCATAAATGAAAAATACAGAACCTTATGTAAAACATAAACATATTAAATATTATTTATAAATATAGTGACATATTAATGGCCACCTTTGAATGTGTTATATGAGTGTTGAACAATCATCGTTTCGTGAGGCAGAAATTCGCCATCCATAGAAACAGTATGTTCTTTAACAATTAGATGTAGGTGTGTGTAAGTGTAGCTCAAATACATCTCATAAAAACATCGTAGTATATTGAGGATACTGGTGTTGTTACAAAAGAAATGAATAAAAAGAGTTTAGGGGGTTGGATAAGCAAAATGAAACAAAATAACATAAGCGAAGACATTACCTTAAAATCGGGTAACTCTATTGATTTGAGCCAAAGGATTCCTTGGGAAGAATTCTACCCAAAGATAGGCTTCTAGGAGTAAGGGAGGAAAGTTGGGATAGTATTTGGGAAGAGGTTGGCCGAGCCAAAAGGCTTTGAAAGTGTGAGTAAGGTGGTAGTGGTGGGGGCCTTTTATAAGTGGAGAGGAGGGGCACTCTTGGAAAGTAAGGAAATGTTACATTATTATGAGATACTTTTCGGATTTTAGAGGTCCCACAATGTTATATTTCAAGGATAAGGTGATAAGGGTTCGAAATATACTCATCCAATAGGTTTTTGACAAGTGTATGCCTTCGATGTTACATTATCTTTTCATTTTATTTAAATCATTAATTAATGAGGTAATCACTGCATCATCATGGGGTCATAAATAATTTAATTCATTTAATGTCTAAAAACTATAAAAAAATATCATGATGTAGTAAATCTTTATATATTTATAATTAATATTTATAGTAAAAAATATGACTTGTATAACCCCATTTAAAAATTGTTTTAGTAAAACAACTCTTGTTTGGGACATTTTTAATTTAACATTAAATAAACATTATTTATGTCATTTTCCTACCAAAGTGGCTCCATGGGGTCCCCAAGTTGACCCATGGATTATCTGGGTCGGCCATGACACATCCAATAGGGGTAGGAAAAGTGTAAAGGTATTTTCATATTTTTATAATATCATTTTTACCTTAAATTTCACTAATTACCTTTAATCGCGATTAATTAAACATAAAAGTTACTATTCATGAAAAAATTATTTTAATCCCATTGAACCACATTTTACTTCCTAATGACAACCATGTATGTCGGATTTTTGAAAATCAAAACACAGAAGTGGTAATATTTCATTTAAATGAAAAATCAGTTATTTAACTACCACTTAGTGGTTTCACTATTCATCAAAAATTAAAGTTTTTCAGAATAGTGCCAAAATTTTACCTTAAGCTATAATTGATATTACGAATCCAAAAATGAATTTCATTTTTAAATGTAAAATATATATAATTTCAAAAGGTGGTTATTACTATTCATAACTGCTACTTTTATTGGATGCGGTGTGTTAGAACTCGAGGTTGCGTACAACACACGCTGCTCTATTATTCAAAGAGGACCGTACCATGGAAGCTTGGGGTGTTACAGGTTGTGTTCAAAACACATTATAATTTACTTTTAGGATGGTTTTTAATTCATGGGAACAAGGTGTTTTACTATGTTTCGGATGTAATGACTTAGAACTCTTCGGCCCATTCCTTTGCTGAAATTTGGAAATTGAGTTTTTTTTGGAGGTCAAGGTGGATTATCCCCCAACACATTTTCTAATTTATAGTTCTATGAATAGTGGTTCTAGATTATTGAATAGTTTCGTTAGTGAGACAGATACGAATAGTGTCATCGGTGAGACAGATGTGAACAGCTTTCATCCGTGAGACAGATGTGAGCAGTGACATCAGTGAGTCATTTTTACTGTCAGTAGTAGTGATTCATTTGTACTATTAGTGTTGCTGATTCATTTTTATTGTTGGCTTTGGTGAGTTATTTATACTATCTACGTAGGTCATTCATTTTTACTCTCAACTTCAGTGATTCATTTGTACTATTGGAATCAGTGATTCATTTGTAGTGTCGGCGTCGGTGAGTCATTTGTATTGTCAGCGTCGGTGAGTAATTTGTATGTTAGAAGTTAGTGAGCCATTGGTACTTTCAGCATCAGTAATTCATTTTTACTATCGGCATCAGTAGGTGTATAATGTTTCCTTCCATTGGTAGGTGTATAGTGTTCCATCCATCGGTAGGTGTATAGTGTTTCCAACATCCTACAGTTTCTCCCATTTAATGTTTTCGTTGATGAAAAACAAATTCAAGTCCTTGTTCTAATGGATTTAAGGCTGATTCAAATCCCATAACTCCTATTTTAATTTTCTTAATGCTCATGATGCCATTACATGGTCAAACCGCATGGTTTAATACAATTCTCTATTAATGGATAATCTAGTGAATCTTATACCACTACTCTGCTAAATTTTCTAAATGGATGAGATATCATCCTCCCTTAATCTACCTTCTTGTTTCCTGGTGGGTGATGCTCTAACCATTCCTTCTTCCCATTAGAGTGGTGTGATCAAACCTTAATCCTTGGATCTTTTCCCCTTAGAGTTTCTTCCTGTTGTATGCGCACCCCCTATTTTGGTGCAAGCAACAAGTGTCGATCCATCATCAATAGAAGGTGTGATATGCCTCCATTCTTGGGTTTTCAATGATCCTTCATTCTCCCATTTCCCATTTCCATTTTATATAATGAAATATCCATGGTTCTAACAGATTTTTCTTGGGTGTTGGTTAGTTCGGTCATGTTGTGGCATCTTCAGGTGGATGTAGTTACCTCAGGGGAGGCGATCGCGATTGGATGCATAAATCGTTCATGTGTATAGAATGTCAAGAAGATTTTTAGGTAGATTATTTGTTGATTCAATATTCTTTTACAAGAAATTTTAGAGTTATCATGTATTATCCCGCTGGATCACAATGGAATTAACATAATAAATATTTTAACTGAATAAATAAATTGGTGTTGATCATATTTTATTGCCTATTATTTCACTAGATAGTTTGATATCTATGGTTTCTTTGTTTAACATGTCATTATTGATGTAAATTGGTAAAGAACATAAAATCAAATTTATTTTAAATTAATATTCAAAGACAAAGAGGCATGTAATTGAAACTGGGTGTAATTGTTATGATTTGATGTTAATCAAATTAATGTTGTAATCATGTTTATTTAATTTCTATAGCTTACTATTTTGGTTTCCCATAGTCGGAACCCACAAATAATAAATTAGGTAATTCTATATAGATTGAATAATTGGTTGTTTGATATAAATATAATGCTTTCTATTGTTCTGAGTTACCCACTTTCTTATAAGTTCGAGTGCCTTGTGCTTTGGATCCTTGGGAGATAGTTATGTTTGAAGGTTGGATTCCTTGTTTGAGGTCTATGATCCCAATTGATTATATGGTTTTTTTCCTAATGTTTTTTTGGATATGTGATCTTGGATGGATTTTATGATGTGTGGGGGAAGGGAGGCCCAATGGTTGTGGTAGCAGTTGATGCCTAGAGTGGCGAGATGCTTCAGTTTATACATGTGGGTTTCGGGGAGGACACCGGATATGATTAAATGGGGTGGATGTGAACGATTGGATTATTTTTTAATAATGTTGGTTGTTTATATATAATACATTCCCCACTTCTTAGGGTTGTTATTCATCCTTACCCACCTTCCAAAAAGGTCAAAGACATTCAGGGTATTCCAAGTGATTTACATGTCTAGCTTCTCAGGGGAGGATGGGTCTATGCTATTTATATAGGTATAAAATAATCGACATGTAGTTCACCTACTCACCATGTTGGGACCCTTGTAATTGGTATCTATGATTGTTATTTATAATTCCTGGGAATATGGGAAAGTCATAATTTTTTTAATAAATGATTGAATGAATGATGATTAACCCATTGGGTTAGAGCTTTCTAGGGAACAATGATTAGGTCACAATTTAAAGCAACTGGGGATCTAGGTTGGAATGCTAATGAAATTTAATATTTAATTAATAATGGTTAAAAAATGTTTATGGAAATAATTAACTTAAAGTGAAACTAATAAAAAGGGAATGAAGTAATATAATAAATCACTTTAAATGGTTGTGTGCTTATGTGATACTTTGTCTTAGTAGTACCATCTATGATTTCGAGTGGCATTAGCTGCAGTTGAGTCTAATCCTAGGTTATTCCCATAGTGTGGTTTTGATATATAATATATTCTATACGTTTTGTGTTTCTACACACTACTCCCCCCTTTTATATAGGTAATCTAACACCCCAGGTATTTTGATCCCTAGGATGGTGTTTTCCCCAACATTTCTGTGGGAGGTTGGATGGCTGACTACCCCCTTCGACTCCGCTCACATCTCTTGATAGATACATATGCTGGTAAGCCCAATCTTTAGTTTTCCTCGTATATTTGTGTATAGGGAAGTAATGCATTGTGTTTATTCACACACATATATTCTAGATATAGATTCCTTTTGACTACTATAGGTGTAACTTGTATAGGTTGTGATGGATTGAGGATCCTTACTCCGTGTATGGGATGTAATGTCTTGAGGTATAATACTTGATGTATAATACACATTATGTGAGATGTGGTGGCTCCCAAATACTACCAAGTTACTTTCGTTATGTAGATTTGGTGGTTGTGCTGCATGAGGCACAAGTTGTGGTGCATCGCCCAGGTGTCTGCGGGAAATCCTTTTTGGAGAGAGATGCTTAAGATGTTCAATATTGGGAAAAGGCCGAAAACTAGAGGGGAAGTGGTATCAGGGTACCCATGATATTATTTATTATATTATATACTCTTTTTTGAGATTCTTGGTGAGAGTATCCATGGTGATTATGTGAATTTAGTATACCTTTCTTGGTGACAAGTTAGTTGCACTTGTTGTTCACTGTGATTTAGCATGCTTCTTTACTTTTGAATGAGTGGATTTGGGTAGGATCCTACTGATTGTATTTTTATAACTATACAATGTATATATATAATATTTTTTAGGTCACTTAGAGAAAGTTTGAGATCAGGCTGGTTACTACTAGCTTGGGGTTGAAAGAACCTTCAGACTTTGTGGTCAATGTTGTTTTTACTTTCTTTTGGTACTTGTAGTTTTTCATTTCAGTTGTATTAGTTCTTGCATGACACTAAATACGTGTACTTGGGATTTATTTTATATTGAAGTATGAGTTGGGGAATCTTGGTGTTTTTCATATCTCTACCTTTTTCATGTGTTCTCTAAGAGAGTAATGCCTCCCATTTTGTGTGGCTACTATACCCTGGGTGCTCGTCACCAACCAGGGGCCAAATAGAGGCAGGACTCTGGGGTCACTATATCCCTTCTCACATTATCTGCCCATGAGGGGTATACTTTGTGGGGAGGTGGTCATGAAAGAGTCCTATCAAAGGTATGGTTGAGGGATATGATGGAATTTGTTGTTAGGCACAGGTGAGGTTTCGTGGTTTGGTAGGGAAATGATGTCAGTTATGTTTAGCATCTGATGTAAGTACTAAAGACTGGCTGAGACATAGGTGTTTAGGGAACCCTATGATCTAATGCACTAACCATTAAGTCTAATGTGTCTACTAAATGAGGTGATACTGGTTGCAGGGTGGAGAACGTGGAAAGGATCATGCATCATTCTTTTTTGTGTCTGTGTTTCAATGGGTTAAACGTGGGATGGGTAAACCTAAATGAATAAAAAAAATTATTTATTTATTTTTTAGTCTTCTATACTCAAATTCTAGGAGATCTTGCTATTTTTTATTTTCCATGTATGTCTCCAGGTTGACGTCCTCGTTAGGGTTTCACAGAATATGTCTAGCAGGTCGTGCCTGCAGACCACTGCAATGTAAAGGTTGATGATAATGACAATTAGAGGAGGGAACTCTGATATTTTTAGCACAAGAGTCTTTGGATGTATGAGGGCTCCGTTTCAAATGCATTCATTTAAGACTTGTTAGAGGAGGCTGAGATAGAATTCAGTATGATCCATGATTGGAAGGACCACTAGGTGTCTTTGGTTGTGACGATGCTGCGTGGGGTAGAAAGTTAGTAGTGGTTCTTGTTCTTCAGGGATCGCGAGAAGTCGGTGATCTCAGGGGAGGAGTTTCGAGACAAGTTCATATCCATGTTTCTTTTTATGACTGTAAAGGAGTTTAGTGTCCATGAACAACTTACCCTTTGACTGGAGAGATAAAGTGTGACAGGATTTTGAATCTATTTCAAGAACCTCTTATGATATGATTGAGACCAATTTCCAGATGAGGATTCTAGGGTGAGTTATTTTGAAGAGGCTTTACATCTAGTTATCAAGCGTCAGGTCACCCCATTTGTGCTGAAGACATGTCTTGAGGTGTTGGAAAGGGAAGAGGTCCTTGAGAGGACATTAGGTATGAACTGATCTTAGTGAGAGGGGAGACATCATGATTCCTCAAGAAGAAAATTTATGGTTCGGGTTCCCAATTTTTCAGGTAAAGGAATTTACATTCAACCTGGGGTAGGTCTCAGCACTCAGCATCTCATTTCTCTGGGGGAGGTGGCTCTCATGCCTATGATAAGGAACCAGACACATTTTTTGTTATGGAAGATGAGTTCATCTGTAGCGAGAGTGTCTGGCCTTTCAGAGCAGTCATCATGCACCATGTGTTCTACTCTAGGTTCCTCCGTTGATGTAGTTCCAGTCGAGGTAGAAGTAGTAGGTTTCACAAGATTTGGATCAACAGAGAGCAGATGGGACAGGCATAGGACATCACCATGACACTCCTCGTCCTCAATGAGCAGCGCGTGACATTGGTGGTGGTCATTATTAGGTTCATTGAGGTTGTGGAGGAGGTTGTGTTCAGATTCATGATTTAGCTTTTCCAGCACCATGCGAGCCAGATGTCATTTGAGGTAAACTTTTCTTGTTTTCTACTTAGATGTATTCCTTTTTTGATTTAGGAGTGATTCACTCCTTCATATCACATTCTCTTTACCATTCGTTGGGACTTGATGTATAGAGGTTTCCAGTGCCCTTGGATTTGACTATGCTAGTTGGAGGTCAGGATGACATGTTTGAAGTATGTAGAGACTATTAACTACTGTTGGGGGAGAACTGCTCTTAGGGAGATATCCTATGATTATGGATACAACCATATGATGTCATCCTTAGAATGGATTTGTTTTATTCAGTGCAGTATATCGTGGATTGCTTCAGGAGGCATGTGGTGTTCTCTGATGCTGATGGAAAGCCAGAAGTGTTTGTTGGCGAGTGAGACCCTTAGATGGGTTAGAGGCATGTTTTTCCATTTTCATCTTGGATGGATGAGATGCTGCTCATTTATTCAGAGGCTAATCAGATTTAATTTCCCAAGGCCATAGAAGAGTACCTGGATGTCCTTCTAGAAATGGTTATATCATTACCCCGTCAATAAGAGATCGTGTTTGGGATCATTTTACTACCCGGATCATTTCCTATATTTTTGCCCACATATAGGATGACCTCTTTTATGTTATGAGAGGTGCGTATATTGTTCAATAGTCTTTTACAATGAAATTTTTTTTCAGCTGAGTGTGTCACCATGGGGTGCACTAGTTTTGTTCCTGAAGAAAGATGGCGGTAGTTTGCGGTTTGGTATCGATTAGCTTCTCTTCAACAAAGTTACAGTGAAGAATCGTTATCCAATTTCATGGATTTGGGATTTATTCGATCAGATAAAGGGTGAAAGTTAGTTCTTGATGATCGATTTGCAGTCCGTATATCATCAAATGATAGTGAAATGATGAGGATATCCCGAAGACTGCTTTCTATTGTCGTCATGGGCATTACAAATTCATTGTAATGTTGTTTAGTGTAATAAATACTATATTTGTGTTCTTGGGGTTGATGAATGATATGTTCTGTGAGTTCATGGATAAGTTCTTGGTGGCATTCGTCGATGATATTCTTGTGTACCTTGTGTATGGGGAGGACTCTGTAAAGTATCTACACGTTGTTTTAAGAGTTATTCTTCAACAGTATCTACTTGGAAAGTAGTCTAAGTGTGAGTTTTGGGTTTGAGAAGTTCGTTTCATGGGACATGGGGTGTCCCATCAAATATTTTAAATGGATCCATTGATGATAGAAGTGGTTGTGTCTTGTGAAGCCCCCAAGATAAAGGTAGAGATATGAATTTTCCTTGGTCTCACCACCTACTACAGGAGGTTTGTAAATGATTTCTCTTAGGTTGTGACTCATTTGACATCATTGATAAGGAAATATCAGTTGATCATGTGCAATGATCAATTTCAAGAAGATATTGAGTATCTGAAGGAGATTTTGGTAAGTACTCCAGTTCTTTGTCAACAAGTAGAGGGAGTTCAGTGTGATGTTTTCTTCGATGCTTCACACTTGGGGTTAGGCTATATTCTAATGAAACAAATATCATTTGATTCTTATGGGTATTGGTAGTTTCATCCCCATGAATATAATTACAACACACATGATCTTGAGATAGTGGAAGTGGTGTTTGCTCTGAAGTTGAAGAGAAATTACCACATTAGCGAGCACTTTTTGGATTTCACTGATCATAAGAGGCAAAAGAATGTTTTCTCCCAGTGTGACATGAACTTGCAGATGCATCGGTTGATGGAGTTCTAAGAGGAATGTTACTTCAAAATATCATATACACCAGGAAATGGTAATGTTTTATCTAATGTGCTTAGCAGAAAGTCACATAGTGATGCAGTGTGTGAATCTAGAGATTCTTGGTGAGTGAGGGAAGAACATTCAATATTATATCTCAATATGGGAGAAATTGGGGGGTCGAGGTAGTCGTTTTCAGATGACTACACAGTCACCTCTAGCGCGGTAGGTGTAAAAATCCCAGTTGGGATATCTAGAGGTGGCAGTCTAGAGAGACTATGTTGTTTGTGGTGAGGCCCCTAATTTTTGGTCTGAGGTTGAAGAACATTGATTGTTTTATCAGGAAAGGCTTTTTGTTCCTTTGGTGACGTGTGATACGATTCAAAGAGAGTTCCATAGTTCACCATTAGTGGTATATCCTAGAATGATAAAGATGTACCAAGCATTGAGGAGTCCGTTTTGGTGGCATGGGCTGAAGTGTGCATTTGCAGAGTTTGTGTCTTGACGTTTAGTCTTCCATAAGGTGAAGGTAGAGCAATGTGTATAACATCCCAGATAAATAAAAAACTAACATATTCATATTTTTTTAATATTTTTTAATTAAATATTAATGTTACTTTAAAGGGGATTGTATGTTTGATGGCGTACCTGATATGCAATAATGGGTTTCTTTGAAATCTTACATTACACACAACATTGGGTCATACTGAAAAATAATAATATTATATTACTTAAAATGGTTGTTAACACCTTGTCGTTGTATTGGTGGAAATGAATAGAACTAACTAAAATATAATTATACATGTTTGTTAAATTTTTTTACATTTCTCTAGTAAATTTTAAAATCCTAAAATAAGAAAGAATCAATTTTTAAGCATAAATATAATAATATTTTTTAAAGGGACCATTTACAACCTTTTGATGGAAAATAATTATTTAATCTATTTTTTGGTCACTTTTATAAGTTTTATTTGACAAAATAAGATTCTTCTTCATAATCGGGGCCTCAAAATTTACTTTGGGTAAATTTTGGGTATATTTCTGATAACATTCATTTTTTAATGAATAGTGAACAAATATTGTATTCTAATTCAAAATTGCATTTTAATATAATATATTTATATGGATATATTATCTTATTAATTGGTTTTAAAGTGTAATTAGATTATATTTTCATCATTTAATCTAATTTTGGTCATTGTTAATAATTTCACTTTGAAATTTGACATAAACTAGTGTCATTCTGTTGATAGTTATTATTTATTAAAAACATGTTTTTTACAACGAGAATTTATTTTAAATTAATTAATGTAGATTATATGTTTTGAATAAGGTAAAATTGACATCATTTTTGAATTCATAATATCAAATATAGCTTAGGCTCAATTTTTCGTATTTTTATAAAAACCTGCCATTTTTTAGGAATAATGAAAACACAGAATATTAGTTAAAAACCCAAATTTTTCATTTAAATGAAAATGTACTTACTCTATGAATTGAATTTCAAAAAACCCGACATAAAATCTTGCATCAGTAAGTGAAATTCGGTTCAATAATATGAAACTAATTTTTGGTGAATAGTAACTTTTGACTTTTATTTACCACGGTTAAATGTAAATAGGGTAATTGAAGGTAAAAATAATATTATAATAATATAAAATTACCCTAACATGTTTTCTAATCTGATATGTTGATACATATCTGACCATGGGAATCCATGGGTAGATAGTGGGACCCCATGGTTCCACTTAAAAGTGATAATGACCCATTATATTAATTAATTTAAAGTAATGGCAAAAATCACTTAAACATATATCTTTTAGTAAATCAATTCAGGCATGGGGTTATATAAGTTATCTCTTCAAATATAAATATTAATTTGAAATATAAAAATATTTCATACATCATGGTATTTTTTTATGATATTTAGATGTCAAATAAATAAAATTATTTATGACACAATAATGATGCAGTGTTTACCTCATTAATGACTGATTTGCATAAATAAGATTATAAAGATTAAAAAAACATACAAAATATGTCCAATTCTTATTGGATGTTTTTATTTTGAACAACAGTCATATTATCTTCTACTTTAATATGTTTTTGACGTTTATAAACCAAAAATCATTATATAATAAAACAATATTTTCAAACAATCCTAAAGAGCCCCTCCTCCCCCTTATAAAAATCCTTCACCTATAACCCATTACTCACACCTCTTAAGCACCTTGAATCGTCCAAAATATGCCCAAATAAGCTCAAAAGATCCCTCACTTCTACCTAAAAGACTTACCTTTGGCAGAAGGCAAATCAAGAATTTTTTTTTTCAAACCAAACCGAGTTATTCGATTTGAAGGTAACGTCTTCTCTTAAGTTATTTTCTTTAATTTTACTTCTCTTACCCTTTAAACACTTTTTATTCCGTTATTTTATAACAACCACATTATCATCAATATAGGAGTTTTTTTATGATAAATATTTGAACAACACTTACACACACCTCTGTCTAATAGGTAAAGAACATTGTGTTTCTGTGGACAGTGAACTACTGCCCCACAAGTCAATGATTGTTCAATATTCTCCTACCACCTCTTATGGTGGACATTATGAGGCCACTATGTTTATATGTGACATATATTATATTTATATTATCATTATAATTATGTATTTTTCATTTATATTATACCTTTATGGTTTCCATAATGGGTAAACGTGATAATTTCATTTCGGGAAGTGCGGACTACCGCCCACTAAAAGTGATATAACTCATTCATGCCACATGTGGGACATATAAAGGATGGAATTAATGATATTATATATGATATTATACTATTATTTAAATATATCTATTTATCATTATGTTTTCATTCCATTAAAATATTAAATAGAAATGAAAGCATCGTTCATTTGTACGTACGACTTACCGTCTCCATGAACGGTGCATTTCATTTCTTATCGCTAAATGGTATGTACTCTTATAAATACATATATAATGTAGATATATATAAAATATATGATATCTAAATAATTAATATCATTCTTGTGGTCATGAAATTTTGACCACATGAACAACTTGTAATTATAAGAACTTCATTTTTGACTCAAGTACCAAATATCGACAAAATGATTGTTATTAACTTAAATGATTATATAATGTTTATAACGTGGTAATAAGCCATATAAAAGGAATAATAAACCTGAAAGAGGTTCTGAAGCTATTAGAAATTAAATTTATTTTATCATACAGTAGATTAATGAATTAACGGGTCAAGTCAGACACGAGTAAAGGGACTTCATATCAATCTTTTCCCCTTGAGGCATATTTTATTATACATGATTTTCCTTTATATGGTGTATAAACACCTTTTACTTTTCATTTCATTCAAAGGGAATATTTTTTATGAGGTTTTTCACTCAAAAACAAAAATAAGAATACTTATTTTAACGTAAGCGGTGACAACGACCATTTCCAATGCCATGAGTATTGTTCGATCTATGGTTTCCTTTAAAAACCGTAATGTTTTTAAGAGGAAAATAAATACCATATACTTTTGTACATATTTTGATATTGAAAATGGTTTTGATATTGGATTTTTTATATCAATATATTTAAATGATATATTTTGATTGAAATGTGGAAATGTTATCTCTTATTTATGTTTGTTTTATATGTTCTGAATATGTTATGGTTCTTGGGAATTTTTTACATATACGGGTGGTTCCACGATAAACCTAAGAGGGTGGGCCTGAGATATCTCTCAAATGAATTGGGTAACATGATGGAGGTAAACGTTAATGATTCTCCTAGGTGATTTAGGGAATAAACTATGATGGGTATTCCAAATGTAACTCCCTAAAGAGATGTGAAAGCTATAATGTAAGTATGTTATGGATGCCACAAGTTACCTTTATGGTTTATGTTTTCTATGTGTTATTCATAAATCTTATGATTTCATGAGATATGTAAAAATGATTATGTTTTTGTGGAATAATGTTTTCTTTCTTTGTTTTATAACCCTTACTGATCTTTTTATGCTCATCCCATGTTTTGAAAGGTTTTTCATAGGACATAAAGATCAATAGGGTCAAGGATTGGATCACGGAAAAGACATGCTGTCTAAAACATGGAAGTCTACATGACTCTTTTTTTCAAGAGTTTTTATTTTATAAAAAAATGGAAATAGATTATAAGTGTCTACTTTGTAATTTTTATAGATGTAATGTAATAGTTATGGCCTAATTATCTAAAATTTTAAACCTGAAAAGATCCTCAATGTGAATTATTGATTTAATTCTATATTATGTATTGTTTTATGGTTGGGTCCTTATACTGTATTCTCATTAGTTTTCTCAACCCGATAGATATTCCTCAGTGGAAGTTATAGGATATCCCAATAGACTTTTTTACTGGTTTACAAATATCTCAAGGAGGACATGATGTTATTTGGATGTTGGTGGATTGTTTGATAAAATCAACCAACTTCTTAGCAATCAAGGAGTTTATATCAGAGGAGGTTTTGTCAAGGTAGTAGGTGGAGGAGGTGGTGTGATTCCATGGAGCCCTGAGGATGATCATTTCTTATCGAGATCCTCATTTTACCACTAGGGTATGGAGTGGTCTCCAACATGCTTTCGGTTCTCAGTTATTTCATATAACTACTTTTCATCTACAAACGTATGGTCAAATAGAGAAGACCATCCAGAATCTTGAAGACATGTTGCACCCTTGTTTCTAGTATTTTGGAGGTTAGTGGGTGAGGAACTTACCCTTGGTGGAGATCACTTACAACAATATATACAACTCTACGATCGTCATGGATCCATTTTAAGGCATATATGTCTGACCTTGCAGTTCTTCATTGTTCCAGACTGGGGTTGGAGAGCAATTATCAATCTGAAACAAGTATAGAACATGACTGATGTGGTTAAAATGATTCTTGAAAGGATGAAGGTAGCATAGAATCATCAGAACTCCTATGCTAATCAAAGGATTATACCTTTGTAGATTGATGTTGGGGATCTTGTGTTTATGAAGGTGACTCCTCATCATATGTAGTGAATCTTTGTTTGTGGGAGTAAGTTTTCTCCCCATTTTGTTGGGCCTTTCGAGGTGTTGGCTCATGTTGGAGTTATGGAATATTGGGTAGAACATCCCCTGTAGATGAGTCGGATACATGATTTTTTCATGTGTCAAAACTCCGTCGTTATCTTCATTTTCACGAACCAACCTGGGTCGACCCTTAACCGGTCACCTGAGTCAGTCTGCAACATGGACTTAGAGGCGTTCCCGATCCTCCTGGGCTGGCACAAGCGCCAGGGCATCAATAGAGGCTGTGGGAATGATTTCACCCAATATAAAAAAATAATTCAGCATAAATAATACAGAGCAACAAAGCACAAATAAACCATGTAATGTGACTGAACGAGAACAAAAGAAAATAGAACTGACCAATCACGATGTCCAAACTAACTCTGTGTGACCCCACGGGTCACCCTCCAACTCAATGGTCAAGCGTTGCCCAAGGAGAGTGCACTCAAGCTGTAGAATGTACAAACACTAAAAACATAAAATGACTATAGGCCACAATATTAAAACTCAGTAGGCTAGCCCGATATCTATTGCCAATACACTACCTTTAAAATCAAAGAAACACCATTTCACATTTGAACATCAATTTATAAAAGTATGGTTTTCTAAATGTTACTCCAAAAAAAGTACGATCCATTTCCCCAACTCATTTCAAAAAGATCCAAGTCAATATTTTAATGAGGAATTAGAATTTTTCAAAGGGTAAGTGATGTTTACATTTTCAATTTTCACAAAAAGTATAAAACACTTTTCTTTGAAAATAGTTTTCATAATCCAATTTAAACCCACACATCACTTTCTAGTAAAATCACTACATATGAAAATTCTATAGTAGTTACAAAGTAAGGGCAATGAAAAGAAAATATATACAAGTACCATATTCATCATAGCAAGTAACTGAAAAGTCATAGACATGGGTGAACCTAAGAGATCAAGAATAAACCAGAAGACACCAAAACATGATAAATCATCCTCGTTGACATATCACACAAAATGAACAATGTCTATAGTTTAGTGAACAATGGTTTTTGGAGGTCAATCTGGATTATCCACAAAACTTTTCAAAATTTCTAGTTCTATGAACATTGTTTCTAGTTTAATGAATAGTAACATTAGTGAGATAGATGTGATGAATTTCATCAGCGAGTAATTTTTAATATCGGCATCGAGGATTCATTTGTACAATCAGCATTAATGATTCATTTATATGGTTTGTTTTGGTGAGTCATTTGTAATGTCTGTGTCAGTGATTCATTTGTAATGTCGACATCAGTGAGTCATTTTTACTTTCAGAAAGGGTAGGTGTATACTGTTTCAATCCATCATTTGGTCTATAGTGTTTCCAGCCCTCGGTAGGTGTAAATTGTTTCCATCTTTCTATAGTTTCACCTATTTAATGTTTTCATTGATGAAAAATGAATAAAAGGCCTTTTTTAGGGGATAAAAGTCTGATTCAAAGCCCATAACTTCTATCATATTTTTCATAAGTATTAGGATTCCTTTACTTAGTCAAATGTCAAGGTTTAATACGATCCACTTTTAATGGAAAATCCAGTTTATCTTAAACCACTACTCTGTTAAATATTCTAAAGGGATGATATATCTTCTTCCCATATTCTACCTTCTTGTTCCCTAGTGCGGGATGCTCAAACTCTTCCTACATTCATTTGGAGTGGTGTGATCGACCCTTAATCCTTGGATAATTTCCCCGTGTAGTTTCTTTCTGCTACATGCGCACCCCCTGTTTTGGTGCAAGTAGTAAGTGTCGATCAATCATCAACAAAAGGTATGATCTACCTATATTCTTTCTTTCACTAAAATTGTTCTTCTCTCATTTTTCCATTCCATGTTATGAAATGTGATTTCTATTCTATTAATGCAGTTTCATTGGGTGTCGGTTGGTGCGGTCATGTCATGGTGTCTTTGGGTGGATGTAGTTTTCGCCGGGGGGCGATCCTGATCCGTACTGTGGATTATTCTAGTGTAAAGAACATCATTAACCATTTGAGGTATGGTATTTGTTGCTTCTATATTATTTTATGTGAAACTGTAGCATTATCATGTTGTATCCCACAGTATAACAATGGAATTAATGTAATAAATATTTAAACCAAATATATAAAATGGTATTGATCTTATATTATTGCCTCTTGTTTTTCTAGATAGTGTGATATCTATTCTTTCCTTTTTGATCATGTCATTCTTGATGGAAATTGGTAAACAACATAAATTGGGATTAATTATAAATTAATTATCAAGTATAAAGAGGCATGTAAATGAATATAGTGGTTGTTGTTTTAATTTGATGTTAGTCAAATTGATACAGTAAGCATGTTCAATTATTTTTTATAGCTTAATTTTAAGGATTCCTGTAGTTGGAACCTCCAAATAATAAATTGCTTAAAACTAGATGGATTAATGTACAATTTTTTGAAAAAAAAGATAATTCCTAGTAGGGTTCTGAGTTTCCCACATTCTTATAAGGCTGGGTGCCTTATGCATTAGAGCCTTGAGATCTCGTAATCTTTTTGAAGGCTAGATGTCTTGTTTGAGGGAAAATATCCCTATTTATATGAAGGTTTTTTTCATCTTATTTGTGTTGATATGGGAGCCTATATGGATATTTTGATGTGTTTGGGTAGGGATGCCCAATGGTTGTGGCAACAGTTTACACCTAGAGTGGAAAGATGTATCGGTTTATTCGTGTGGCTGTCGGGGAAGAAACCAGAGATGATGAAATGGGATGGATGTGAATGATTGGATGCTTTATGAATCATAGTGGTTGATTATTTTCTTTACATTCCACACTTCTCAAGGTAGTTTGTCTTTCTTACCTTCTTCAAAAAGGGGAATAACATGTGGGGTATGCCACGTGATTTCCATTCTCAGTTTCTTGAGAGAGGATGGGTCTACACTCTTGCTATAGGTGGAAAAGACTCGAAAGGTAGTTCAACAACTCACTATGATGATCCCTTCGTGTTTGGTAGCATAAAATGTTTTCTAGAAGGCCTGTAAATATGGTAAAGTGATAATTTTGTTAATAAATTATTGAATGAATGATGATTAACCCATTAGTTTGGGGATTCCTGGGAAGCACTGTTGAAGTTTCAATTTAAAGGAACTCTAGATCATGGTTGGAATGCTAATGACATGTAATAAGGAATTGGTAATGGTTAATTATATTTTAAGGAACTAATTAACGTAAATGTCAATTGATAAAATGGAAATGATGTATTCTAAGAAATATCTTTAAATGGTTGTGTGATTATAGGATACCTAGTATTAGTAGTGGAAGTCGGGAGACTGAGAGACGTTAGATACAGTTGATTATATGACTAGGTTATTCCCATAGTGTGGTTGTAAGCTACCTTATATTATTTAATTTTTGTGTTACTATATGATACTCCACCACAACAGTAAGGGAAACTGACACCTAGGGGATTTTGAGCCCTGGGTGTTTGTTTTCCCCAACATTTTGGTGGATGGATGGATAGCTAACTACCCCCATTTGGCCTTGCTCTCATACTCTGTGTATGGGCATTAAGGGATTGAGGTATAATGCTCGAGTATGAGACACGTTATGCGAGATTTGGTGGCTCCGGGAAACCTTCTATTTACTTTGGTTATGTAGAGGTGGTGGTTGTGTTGTATGAGGTGGATATTGTGGTGCTTCACCCAAGTGTTTGTTGAAATTCCTTTTTTTGAGAGATGCCCGGGACGTGCGACAATAGGGAAAAGCAACAAACCAGTGTGGAAGTGGTAGGGGGGTACCCTTGATATTATTTATCATATTATATATTAATTATGATATACTTAGTGAGAGTACCCATGATGAGTCTAGGAACATAATATAACTATTTAGGTGATGATTTTGTTTCACTTTTGGTTCACTATTTTTTAGCATCCTTCATTACTTTTTCATGAGAGGCTTTAGGGAGGATCCTACTGAGTATAATATTATACTCACCCTACGTATATATAAACTATTTTTCACATCACTTATAGATGGTTGGAGATTAGGTTGGTTACTACTAGCTTGGGGTTGGAGGAGCTGTTTAGGATTTGTGGTCGTTGTTGTTTTTACTTTATTTTGGTACATATAGTCATTTGTTTCTATTATATTAGTTCCTACATGATTGTATATATCTATACTTGGGTTTTCGTTTATATTGCAGTATTTTTTGGAGTTTGTTGGTCCCTTTCTTAACTCTCTCTTTCGTATGTGTTCTCTTAGAGGGAAATGCCTCCAATTTTGGGTGGTTACTATACCCTCAGGGCTAGTAGCCAGCCCGGGTCTTACTGGAGGTGGGACTCAGGGGTAATTATCTCCCTTCTAAAATTGTCAGCCCAAGTGGGAAACACTTTGTGGGGAGGGGTTCATGACATCAACAATCTCCAACAAAATCACAATCACTTCCTTGGTTTTTTTACAAACATTTATTTATTCATGTTTCTATTATGATAACTCATTGGATGAAATTGAAAAATATATTAAAAGAAAGATATCCTAAAAACATTCACCACCATGAATATATCAGTCAACACTTCAATTAAATTTATTCAAGATATGGAAATTTCATAAGGGTATTATAACTCTATATAAATAAATTTCACCTATTATAAAATAATAAATTAATGTTACACTAAATTGGAAACATCTCAATATGTTGTTATAGCTATTGAAAAATAAAAAATTACCAAATAAACCCAATCGTTCCCCTAAATGAATAATCTATACATTATTCGAACACATCTAAAATTTATTATTTTGAATGATTTTTTATTTTTCATTTGAAAAAAATAAATACTAAGATTTATATATATGTTCCTCTGCATTACCTAAATTTTCCTGGAAGTATTCACTTCAGAGAGTTTTTTTGAACGTTGGACCTTCTAGAAAATCTATAATTCCAAATTTTCTTCTTTTTTATTTCATTAATCACTCTTTTCTTATTAACATGGAAGATTTCCTTTTTTAAAAATGTTTCATTATCTTCAAATCATAAATTCTTTGAATTTGTATTAGTTTAGTTCATTTCTAAATCTTGTATCAGCAATAACACACTACTCTCACATCATTTATTCTTATTATCCAAGAATTGAATTTTGAAAATCAAAAATTAATTTCATCATTATATTTTTTGAAAATCTATAATATGATAGATTCAATATCATTTTTCCTTATAATAAAGTTATAATAAAACTCTTAAATTTTATTCTCCAACTTGAAAACCATTAGTGGTCCATGTTTCAGTTTACATTAACTATAGAGACCCCAGACTTTAACTCATATCATTACATGATTTTAAGAATAATTAACAATTGATTACAACCAAATATTTTAAAGGCCATTGTCTTCAAAATATTAGGTATATATTTAAGATTCATGAAACCAAAATATGAAAACATTTATCTAATATTAATAATGATATCCTAAATTTTTTTTATCTCTTTCATCAGCATAGGATAACCTGGAGAAATATATCTAGAATGGGAAGGGCTAAAAGTCCAAGTAAGGGAAATAAACATATGACTAAAGCATATCACATGGGTTAGAAGGAATGACATGATGAAATAAAAACGAATGGAAAATGAATAAAAATAAGGAATAATAACTTGTATGACCTAGGATCATGTAATCATGACATCATAGGAAGGTTGAAACCGCATACAACATGACTTATAAATGATTCCAGGCAAACGTCCAAGACCATTTCACACGGAGGAGTATCATTCAAGGCTTACTTCCAACACCATTACAGAAGCCAGAGCAGGTCTCATTTAGAAATTAGGTTTAATCCATATTACAACATGATATATCATGATACCAAACATTACCCAATAAATTGGTAAACTATCAGGGAAAAAATAATAACATGTTCATTCATATTTGTGACACATGAAGAATCCATAAAATGTGTTACCCATAGAAATAATTGTGTATCATAGTCATGTCATAAGGAAAAAAATGCGAGTATCATAATGTTGTCCATGAAATATTGTATTTAAAACATAAATAGACATTTATAAGCTAAATAATCATAAAATATGACATGTTTAGTTAAAATAGAATTACAATTTTTAAAAATATTATATATGAATCCTCATAAAAGATCAACTACAGTGCAGTTTAAGGGAAAATTTTAGTAATTCTATAAAATAGAAAAGGCACAAATTTTGTATTAAATAAAAAATAAACCAAGATAGTTTTTCATGATATTATGTGTGAATTTTGAAAATTAATTTTTTCTTTAAAATATATTTTGTATTGAACATAAAAATTAGTAATAAATTATGTAGTCTCCTTTAATCAATCATGTTTATCATGAATAATTGAGAGGGGAGTCATTTTGAAACAAGTATTTTTTTCTTGAAGAAGGGTAAAATGATATAGATACATGATTTTTTAACATATAAATAGAATTTATAATATGTATATAAAAATAAAAAATAAATACTTTGGGGTAAACAATGAGAAAATATAAACCGAATGATAAAAATTATGTTTAGAAATAATCCCTTACCTTATGTCTGAATCTATATTGTACTTTTACCTAATGTCTGGGAAAATGAAATTACATTCAAGAATATTTTTATTCCAAACAAATTAATATTTTAATTAATTTATTATAGTTTTATTATGTTAAATTATGGCATTTTTAATGAGTTATAATATTTGAATTTATTGTTAAGGAGTGTTCGTTTCCCATATTTTCTTCATTGGTTCACTTGTACATGTATTAATGTTCTTGTAAAATGAGAATAGTTATACAGAATTTAAATCATATTCAATTAATGTAATTAATTAATATTATATAATATTATATATGTTTTTCTTATATGGTATGGTGATGATTCATTACATAAAAAGTTGTTGATAATCATTTAGATTGCATTGTCGGTTTTTCAATCATCAAAAATTAGAATTCTTTTATTATTTTAAATTAGGTATATATGTTAGTTCATAAAAATAAAAAGTGTTATATCTAAAATTTTAAAATATTTTTCACCAATTACAATCGTTTAATATCCATCCTTTATTGGAGTAATGGAAACTAATTGTGGTCCTTGAAGGTCATAAATCAAGACAACATGGGAGATGATTTCATTTTTAGAATAATAGGGAGGGGAAAGGGTTAAGGATGGATTATTCTGTTAAAATAAAAAATTATACAATATTTAGGATAATATATTTATCATTCAACTTGGATATGCGAAGGTAAGGAGAGAATAAGAATAGAAATTGTAAACAAATTAAATGAAAAATAATGGGGTTTTATCTCTTGAATTCCACTCCTTGAGAACCTTCTTAATAGAATTGGGTTTGATTGTTTTGAAACAAAAAACTCTTGTAAATCAGTGAGATAATTTGGAAGTGTATTTTATTGAGTTGGTACTTGCATCAAATATTTAAAGCATCTAAGAGAAGATTTGGTGAGGGGTAGTATTATTAAGGGAGAAGTATGGGTTTTTTTGATTATTTAATTCATTTGTTTATTATTTTGGATCCAGACTATAGATATTTTTTACTTACCTTACTAGATTCAATAAATATATATGGAGAGTTGTAGATTATGGTTCATAGATGAGTAAATACTCAATAAATTGTGTATTGGATATATAATGTAATATACCGTAAATTATTGTATTTCATTATTCCCTAAAAATTAAAATGATTCAGAAAAATATAAAATACTCACTGTAATAATTTTTCAATGTGTATAATTTCAAAATTTACTCCATTCTGTGAAAGTAATTTTATAGGAATGAGAAATTTAATTTAAAAATAAAATCATCATTTAAACAAAAAAATACTACATTTAAAAGTATAACTAATGTTATAACACATTGAAAAATTAATTAAGGTCTCGTAAACATTTAATGTAATAATAATACAAAAAAATACTAATTTATGAATATATTTTTTGAAAATAAATATTCATTTGAATTAATATATTAATGATAAAATTTTAAATAAAAATTTATGTTTTAAAAAACATTACAATAATTAATTTATCATTTTTAAACAATTCTTTAGTATGTTAAAATATATAATTATATTATATTTTAATTTACAAGGTTCATACATTTTATTTATACATTCATATGTGAATTTTCTGTTCTTTTGGCTAGACTATTATTCTTTATGGTCACATTACTATTTCAATGATCTTGTTACTATTCCACTAGTTTAGGTTCCTCAATTTATATAACACCTCTTGTTTCATTAATTATTCATTTATAAAGGTTGTGTTGTGTTCTCTTTATGATATTATGCGATTTATACTATATGAATTAATTATAAGAAGGGAATTTCCGAAGGATAATATTTTGGGTCATAACATTCTTCCCCACTCATGAAATTTTACTCTCAAAATTTTATTTTTCAAAATAAGAGAAAAAATGTGAGTTATCATTTGAGAAAGAATTGATGGTACAAAAAGTTGTTACCCAAATATTAAAACACCTACCTATTGAATTTTAAACACTAGGGATCTCACATGTTGTATTGATTCAATCCTTTTCAAAATTTCCACATATTTATATTAAGCATCCATTATTTTCTCCATATGGGATCGGTGAGTAATCATTTGATAAAGAATTGATGATGTTCATTCCTTAATGATTCCCTTGTCCATAATTTTCCTATCAATGAATATTGGATCCTTATCAATTCTCATTATTGAGAATGTTTCAAGATCCTTTCTACTTAGATAATCCAGCAATTTATTTTATTTTACTAGATAATAGTGGATTGAGTAGTCATAGTCCTTGATGAACACTAACCCCATTTATTGGAGAATATTAATCCCCATATGTTTGAATATAAATGTGGCAGTATTATGATATGAACATAAATCCCTCTTCACCCCATAAAGATAATTCCACCATATGTTCAATGTGAAGATCATAGCCCCTAACTCCAAATTGTGTGTGGGATAATTTTGCTAATGATTTTTCATCTTCCTTGAGTCATTGGATATCAATTTATTATTTCTCATCAATACATGGCCAGATACCTTCTAGGAATCATCTCTGTATACAAAAAATTGTTCCCCGCTTTTTGGTAGTGTGAGAACTAGTGTTGTAAAAATCCTCCTTTTCAACTTCTTAAAGAATTTTTTGCATTAACTAGTCCAAATAAACGTTACTCCCTTTTGTGTTAGTATGGTAATTTGGTTTCAAAATCAGGATAAGTTCTCCATAAATCTTCTTTAATACTATTCTCGACCAAGGATTCTTTGGATCTCCATTACAGATGTTGGGTCGTGCCACTCTTAGTTTTCCTTTTTCTTGGAAGGGTCAAAATATATTCCTTTAATGGTGATAACATACAACAATTATGAAACATCATCCATCCATTAATCACACTTAATATATTTTTCATAGTGTTTTTTCACAGAGTCTTCATCATAGTATTAAAATGCTAACTATATTCATCCTTTCTCTTGGAGTAAATCAGAATATAACCAATAAAGACAACCAAATTTTTTTGAGGTAATATATAAAGACTCTATTCATTAAGACAATCTATATTTCTAGAGAATTAGTGAGTTCAAAGGGAATCACTGTGAACTCATAGTGTATGTACCTTGATCAATGGGAAATACTAGTAATATCATCCTTTTTCAGCTATAATTTGTGATATCCCGATAGAAGGTCAACCTTACAGAATTAATTGGCCCCACTCAATTGATAGAACATGTCATCTATCCATGGTAGGGGATACTTATTCTCTATAGTTATTTTTTTAAGATCATGATCATCAATGGAAAGGTGAATTGATTCATCCTCTTGCATAATCAAGATAAATGGTCGACCCTGTGGTGAAGCACTCGTGCGGGTAAAACCTATGTTTGAATTCTCCGGTAACTATTTATTTAGTTCCTACAACTAAATATTGGTAATTCGATATGGTTTTGTTGATATAGGAAGAGATATAGAAATAAGTTAAATTAAAAACTAAACATCTTGATCATGATGAATTCCAGGAAATTACTTATAGAACACATAAATGTATTCCCTCTTAGTGGTCATGTCTTCGAGCATGAATCTCTCCAATATCTCAATCATTTGAGCTAGATATTCTTTCTCAAAAGGAAGTAATGTACACAACTGAGACAATGATTCTCATGTAGATCCATCATTCCCCTTATACTAGTATAGAATTATAGGATTCCTTGGGATGTAAAGAATGGTCTCCTTGTCTAAATATTTGATGCTTGGTTTACATAAATATGGACAATACATGCCCAAAATAGCATAGAACTACTCCAAATAAAGAAATACAAAAATTTTATGGGAGTTTTAGTCCGCAAACATTAACTAGGGAGGAGTTAAATAAATTGGATACAATATTTTGCATTTTATTGTTCTCACAGATAACTAAACCTTCATATTTCGATGTGATTTTATATAAATATACTAAACATTGATGATATAAATGACTGAATAAAACCATAATAAAATGGTATTTTAGATATTCTTTAAAGAATAACCAACGTACCTATCTCCACATAATTATTCAGCTCCACCTCAGTAGTAGTGATATCATATGCCCTTTATTTCTAACATAGATATTGATGTTGACTTAATCTTATTACCCTTGTCTTAGAGAATTCGTTGGAAAAAAATCCCATGTTTATTTTTATTGATTCACTTAACTACTGACTAAGTTTTGATCTCACTCTTACTCTCTTCTTTTACATTAGTGGGCTTATTCAAATCAATATGAAATTTTTTGTCCAGATGACCCAATTTTCCATATTTTAAGCATCTCATAGTTCCTTTTAAACTATTTCCAGGATTCATATTCCCACAATATTTAGATGTTGGATGTTGAGTTTTTTACATCATGGTATTTGTCTATGGATCATCCCATATTAAACACCATTTTATACATTTTATCCCCTTTCCCATGAGAACACCAAGACTCTTTGATCTCCATTTCAACATTAAAGGCACAATAGTCAATTTTATCAGGAAAAAAATTTCTCAGATCGCTAAGGATTTTTTAGTCTCAGATTTAGCCCAAAAAAGTAGTGATCCAATTTTCTTTTGGCATTCAGGAAAATCCTAGAGGCATATCATGCATGCCTAGTAATGTTTTCCTTATAGTCATTGATAGACCCATTTTCTGTCATATTTAGTTTGATGATGTCGCTTAATATCATAATATGGAGAGTTCAGAGAAAATATTAAATTGATAAATACTTTCTTTAAATCATCTCATTACATAGATTTAATTTCCTACTTAGTCATCATTTTATTGATCTATGTCCAACACTGAGAAGCTTCCTCAACAAAATGATAGACAACCAAAAAAATGTTCACTTCTTCTAAGCACTGGATGATAGAGAATATCTAATCAATATAGGTAATCCAATACATTGTGATGAGGGGATCATAAGATAGACTAAAGATAGGATGTTCTTAACATATGAAGGATTAGGGAAAAATATTATATTTTATAGAAGGAGGAGGGTGTTCCCTGTGATTTAAGTTATTATTCCTAACTTGATCCAGTTGATCATGTACTATCATATTTTTTTAGTTCGCTTTCTCATCAAATTTTGTATTTCATTAGGGAAACCATCAAATTTCATATCATATTGATTGTTGGCATGGGTGCTCATATTTACATTTATTAACTATAACGAATAATTTAAGATTATTGGGGCTTGAATACTTAGATAATGAATTTGTAAAAGAGACACTTTAAACATAAAATGATAAACATTCAAAATGAATATTTATCCTATATTTTCGAATCCCTATGTTTCAATCTTGGTTATCTATAGTGATTGAATTTTCCATAGGGTTCATTCTAAAGTTCTCTAGTCCTGATCTCCAAAAAATAACATAAATATGACCTAATACCGACTATAGAGACCCCAACTATTTACACAGATAATTAAATGATTTTAATCATAATTAACCATTTATTGAAACTAATGATCATAAATTAAAGTGTTCTTATATGATTAGGTATATAATATAACATCACGAAACAAAAATAAAAAACATATTTTATTTAATCTTCATGATGATATCCTAAATTCTATTAAGCCCAATAGTATATATATAATAAATTAGTTAAATATTTGAACAATGGTATGGGATAAAAATACATGTATGGGAAATAAAAAAATGAATAAATCATAGAACAAGTGTTAAAAGGCATGACATGATGACATAAAAAGAATGGAAACATTAATAAACCTAAGGAATCATAGTATGTATAACATGGAATCAGGTAATCATCTAATCCTAGAAATTTTGATACAAGATATAACCTGAAATAATCATGATACATGGATAACTATAAAGACAATTTTACATAGAGTAACTGGATCTTATGCTTACTTCCTAGACCATTCCACAATGATGGCTAAGTGCCATATAGAAATCAAGCTTAATATTCATCCCATCATAAAATCTCATGATAGTAAACATTACCCAATGAATTGTACCACTATATAATTTCACCCATCATAACCTGTTCATTCATATTTGTGACATATGAAGAATAAAAAATAATGGTTACCCGTGGAAATAATTGGGTATCATAGTCATGTCATGAGGCAAAACAAATGACTGTATAATAAAGGTGTCCCAAAAATAATGGATTAAAATCATAAATTGAAATTAATATTGTATAATGTGATTACAGAATGATAATAAATATTAAAATTAAGTGAAAACATGTAAGAATAGTATTTAAGAAACATTATAAATGATATACTTTAGTGTGGTTTAATGACATATTCTAATGATTCTTTAAAATGGAAAAGGCATTATTTTTTATATAAAACCTGAAATGAATAAAAATATTAATTCATGATAAAATGAGTTATTTTAGAAAAATAATGGTGGATTAAAGTAAAATATGAAGTTTACATCAAAATATGTAATAAATAGGGAGGATCCCTTCAATCATTCTTGCTGTCGGAAAGAATTGAGAAGGAATTCTATTTAAAACATATATTTCCACCATAAAATATTAATCCCAATATCTAGAAGCACGATTTTAGAACATATAAATAGAATATACAATAATTATTTAAAATTAAATAGTAATTACATTTGAGTAAAGAGAGAGAAATAGTATGCCCAAAGTAAAAAATGGATGTTAAGAAATAATCTCTTTCATTATGTTCCAAAGTGTTCTGCACTTGTATATAATGTCATGGATAATGAAATTAGATTCAAGAATTATTTAATGTAGAACCTCTTCAGAAATTTTTTCTTTTATTATAAATTTTAATGTAAATTTATGTCCTTTTTAAGAGATATAATATTTAGTTTCATCATTTTGGAATGTTCATTTCCATGATTTTCCTGATTGGTTCACTTATATGCATGTTTGGAAGTTTATGTAAAACCAGAATAGTTATATAGAATTGAAATTATAATTATATTTATCAAATTAAATTCTATTAAATGATCTTATATATCATTTTATCATATATTACAGGGATGATTCATTTGACAAAATATTAATGATAATCATTTAGATTATATTTGGTGGTTTTCTCATCATCACAAACATGCTTGATTTTATTATTAAATATTATATATATATGTGTTAATTATGGAACATAATAAAGGGTTTGGATATATATCTTAAAATATTTTTCAACCGTTATAATTTTTTTATAACCATACTTGATGGTCATAATGGAAAATGAATGTTTTTTGTACTTGAAGGCGATAAATCAACACCTCGCGGATGATGTTTTGAATTTTTTTTAAATGTAAAAGAGAAAATGTTTTATGATGGATTATTACTTTAATAAAATAAGTTACCATTATATATAATATCATAAAGTTATTAAACAACTTTTATATGGGGATTTGAGGATAGAATAAGAAAATTTATTGAAATGGAATTCAAACAAAAAGATAGTGGTTTTAACATTTTGAATTCTTCTCTTTCAGAACCTCATTATAGGGATTTGGTTTTTTTAATAACAAAGGATCAATAATGTGTGGGAGACATGGGATGATTATTGTGAATAATTTTTTAAAGCATAAAATCTATATAAAAGTGAGGATAAGAGCTAATGAGGGGTGGTACTTATAGGGGCAAGATATGTGTTTTTATTATTATTTTATTCAGTAGTTTATTAATTTGTATCAAGAATAATAATATTTTGGATTCCCAGCACCATATATTGCAAAAATATAAGTATAGTTCAATATTTTGGTATTAAAATACTTAATGACTCCTGAAATATTGTACTTAACTTATAAGTTTATATATGGTAGGTCCAGGGGAGGGGAACAATGGAATGAAAATCTGCAGATGCGGAGGCTCGAAACTAGGACCTCTTCAACTCACCACCACAGGTATAGCAGGGGCGGAACCATTGAACTGCGCCCTACGGGGCTTATAAGTGTATATATTGTAAATTACTTTATTTCACTATTAATCGAAAATTCAACTATTTTAGAAAAATTCCAAAAATTCACCCTATAAATTTTTAGATTTAAGAAATTAAAAAAAATAACTCCATTTTATGAAAATAATTTTCAGAATATGACAAATTTAATATTCAATTAAAATTATCATTTACTATAAAAATTCTAATTTTCAAAATATAACTGATTTTATAAAATTTTCAAAAATTCATTATGTTCTCATAAAATGATATTATAATATTATGAAAATAAAACAATTATTTAAAAATATATTTTATAAAAATAAATAATATTTAAATCATTATATTAATTATAAACTTTAAAAAAAATTGATTTTAAAGAATTCAAATACATATTTTTTCCTTTTAAAAAAAATTAGCTATTTATTTCAAGAGGAAAATTTATAATATCTTCAGTTATAAGATACATAATATTTATTTATAATTTTATAGGTGACGTTAGTATTCTATTGGCTAGGTTACTATTCATTATGGTCACATTTTTATTCCAAAGATCATGTCACTATTCCATTGGTATAGGTTCCTTAATTTCTATAAATATATCTTGATTCATTCATTCCTCATTTATAATGATTTTACTATGTTCTCTATATGATTTAATATGATTTACACTATTTTAAATAATTATAATATTGTAATTTCAAATAATAAAAATTTGGTTCGTTATATTCACTCTCATCATTATTACTTTGTGAATCTTTATCTTTTTCTTCCAATCTGTATTTGATGATTGATTGTATAAAATAAATTATTTAAATAAATTTATTCACACATTTAATACAAGAGGATCCCTACGTCTTACTTCTATATCTTTATGAAACATACATTGTGGAAAATAATACTGCCTTCTTGTTATTAATGAATTATTTCCCATGTTATTCAATGATAATTTTATTATTCTATAATTTTTTAACCACATCATTGAAATTTCATCTGATGAATATTATGTAGAATAACTTTCAACTTCTTTTTGTTGGGAAAATTTTTAATATTCTAGATACTTTTTTATATAACTATTATGATATTTTCTAAGAATATATCAATATATTTATCAGAATATGAACTTCAATATTGTTATTTAACCACCTCCACTTTCTTAAACCCATCAGATATTTTCTTATACTTATCGAATATAAATTTTGTAGTCTTCATTCCATTTATCTTTGTGAACTCATTCACTTAGACATACCAAAAAATTGAATCTTTTTCCTTCACACCAATAAACAATTATTTATAAATTCAGTCATCATCATTACACCATTTATACATAGTGAAAATATAAGAATAAAATAATCCAAAATTTAAAAACTGATTGAGGGTACATACAGATACATAATCCTATTAATAATATGTAAAATATTCCTATTGAACATAGTAATTACATTTTTATTCACTGAATTGAATCTATCCATCTTGAAAAAAATCAATTATACAATCCTCTAAAAAAACAATAAAATATCTTTAATATCTCAAAATAAATCTATTCAATAACTTGATTCTAATTCAAAGTGTAAGATGCATTAACATTTGATAAGAAACCCCATAACAATATAAATCTCTAACCACATTGTGATCTCCTCTATAAAAAATGAACATTCTCTAAAACCAACTAAGAGGCCCACATATGATAATATTTTAGTGAGATATGGTTGAATTGATGAATTCTTTATATATTTAGCATTTGTGATATAACTGAAATTTGACACATTTATATGTTAAGGTGATTTATTTTCATGTAGTAAATATCTCACACCATACGAAAGAACACAAAAATTAAACATGATGAGGATAATGTCTTTTATATGAATCATATAGATAGTGGGGGGGAATAGTTAATAATTAGATATAAGAGATAAGGAATATAAATTAATCCTTCCAATTATATAGTAGGGGAGGCACATTGAAAATTAAAGCTACAAAATGAATGAAAGATCCAGTCATGGGACTAAACAAACAATTACCTATAGATATATAATAATCATTCACAAATAACCCATCGAGGCCTATAATAACTCTAATTAAGACAAAAACATTTTTCAAATATCGAACATGTGGTGTTCTTTGTTTTTTAATCCCACTGACCCATGGAATCCATAAAATTAATTTTAAATATCATTGGTATTGTATATTTTTACTTAATGTATTTATTGTCTGAAATGTTTTCAATAAAATTGCGTGATTTATCGCTTAATATATACTTTCTGTGAGAACTAGTTAAAAATATTTGAATAATATTTTTGTATATTTCAAAATATATGTGAAACTATTATATACCCTTTTATAAATAAATGGCCTTCAACTTATAGTCTTGATAATTTTTCATTTTCATTTTTTATTACTGATATTAGACTTTATCGTTGTGTCCTTTCATGATTTTATGACTTATGGATATATCATTTATCGTCTATGGAATATGGTATTTAGAATTCACTGATAGAGTTCTCTATGGGTTTTATCCTTGTCTATTTATCTTTCTCTTCAATATCTTTACCATATTTAACTTATTGTCATTATTGTCTTGTGAATATCTAGTATATATACATAGAGAAGTTGTATAAGGATAATAGTACATTTCCATGTGGTTCTTAAGTCATGATTCATTTTTTTTATCAATGGCCACTTTCCAAAAATCAATTTTCAACTTTCATCATTCTTAATTTATCATCATTTCTCTTTGAATAAAGTCTACATGAATTATATTCCATTTTTTATATCTACACACATAAATTTTTCTTGTTTTTAGATGAATAGTATGTCGTTAAATTCTTTTGAAAGGTTTAATTTCTTCTCGACATGGAATAACTGAAATCCATCTTTTAAATCATGAGATATGATGGATTTAATAATTGAAAAGAAATATATATTATTAAATCCAAATATCTCCCACATGAATCCAAATTGAATATTTCAATTATTTACTAACCTAAATCAACATTATGAAAATTCAATCTCCTTTTTAGGAAACTATTCTAAAATAGTTCAATATTACAAATACCTGCACAAAAAATTACTACACATTGAATTCAAAAATACATCAACTTTTATTCAGCTATATTATTTCTCATTTCTCTACTCTTCCACTTGAATCCATTTCTAATTTTATCTTTTAATTTTATTATATTAATGAAAAATTCAAAATATCTATTAGAATATTTGGAACTGACCAAGAATGTTACATGATAAAATAAAATTAGTAAAATGAAAATTTATTACATTTTATTTAAAGAAATATAAATATTATGTGACATATGAGTGAATTGGTTATTTTTAAAATATAAATATATTAAATATTTGGATAGTTATTGCTTTATTTTTATTCAAATTTTAATCAAATAATTTTGAATTGAGAAATAAATAAATAATAATGAAATAGACATTAAGATGTTCATAAATTATTTACAAGAATAATTTCAAACAATAAATTCATGTGTTGATGAATTTAAATCTATATAAAATTATAGATCTCCTCCATGGAGGTTTATTATTGAAAAATAAGATGTGTTATGTGATTTTTGTGGGTCATAAACTAATGTAAATTGAAAATCATTGAGGCAAATCAATAATCTTATAGGTTTAATGTAGAGGATCACATAATTCCAATATAAGAATCATCATGAAATGTACATAGAATGGGAATGTAAGTTTTAATTTTTTTTCATAACTATATAGAAAACAAATAAGGATAAGTTAGTGGATATTTAAAGCACTAACGTTTCTAGTATTTAGAGGTATTGAATACAATTGAGTAAATAATGAATTAAAGAATGTATTATCAATACTAGAGAGGAGATGAAAGTTGAAATTCATGATAGATTAATTTTCATTCACTATTTCCATGATTTGTTCACAAATTTTAAATGTAATAACCATGGAACCATGAATATTATAGAGTATCACTAATGGAGAGAGAGTTCATTATGATTCAAGTGAATATATAATATGACAGATTGGACACCACTAAAAGATTTTTTAAGTACATAAACCATGATATTTGGGATTTGGGGGAAATGGACATCTATTTGGATATGCGGGATCTACTTCACCTAGATACTAAAGTAGATAGGCAAGAAAATGAATTTTAAAATTGTTCTACTTCTTATGGAAACAATTCTACATATTCTTTTATGAAAAATTATTCCATTCCACAAGAACATTTAAGGGAATTAAAAATGGAATCGAAGAATGTTTCTAATCAAAAACAATTATTTTTAAAATAAAAGGTAAAAAATACAAAAAGACTACTTCCAAATAAGTTGATATAAAAAATTTAAATGTTAACTATTGGAAAATATTTCCTCATAATTTAAATTATTATTATTTTAAATGATGTATATTCTCTTATTGATAGATCATGTGAAGTAAAAATTCCTACCCAAAAGTGTTGTTCATATATGAAAATATAGAGTCGTGTACATGATGAAATTCATTAATAAAGGTGTGTATTGGGTGATCATCCCAAAATAAAACATGATCAATAGAAAAGGGATCACATTTTCCATAGTATATTCCTCTGAAAATATAAATGATATAGTAAGGTTATTGATAGTAGTAATCTCAAAAATGTAAATAAGTGGTTTTATGGTGGATAAGTTTTGTGTATATATAACCAAGAATAAAAGGGATAATATTTTAATATGGATATATAGTAGTTGGGATGTTATGGTAATAACTAAATCAAAATATAAATTTTTTATTACACAGTATCAAGAAAAATAGATTATTGATATTGTTCCAATTAATGACAGTTATATGTTGTTGGGATGGCTTTTTATGTTTGATAGGATGGTCACACATAATTAATATTTCAATATGTATTATTTAGAGTATATGAGAGGATGTTTATTATTACACCCTTACACCCTTACAATATTAAGAATAGAAAGTTACTATTTAAAGATAATGTAAAAGTATAAAAAATTAAAAGTGTGAAAAAAATATAGAGTGGTGAGAGAGATGGAGATATGGTAAAATAATCATGGAAAAGGATTAATTGGTGATGTGATCAGAAAAGTGATATAAAAAACATTGTAGAAAATAAGAATATAGTTGTAAAAGATCAAATAAAATTCAAAAAAATGTATTATTGAAGTAGATATATAAGGATTATAAGATATTATTCCCATTAAAAGGGAGAATGACCTTCCAATATTGTTCTTAACCAATAAATTATTTATAGTGTTATGTCCCATTCGAATGAAGTTGGTAATGTGTTTCTAAAAGGAATTTTGGATATATTACCTCCCCTATGGGGTATTAGAAACTATATTTACATCCCACCTTGATTAACACCAATAAATCAACTATATTATCAATATTAGCTATAGAAGACTCAAGAAATACAATGATATGTGGAACAATTTTTTGGATACTTAATAGGGAAATCATGAGAACATATGCAATTCCAATAATTATTTTCTCCAAAAATGACGGTGATTAGGTGATATTTATTTATTTTCATCACATTGATAAGATTATGGTAATGTATCTATATACAATTCTATTTTTTTATTATAGTCTTGATGAACCATGCATTTCATGCTCGATTACTAAAATTCGTTTAAGGAGTTGATATAAACAAATAATAATGAAAGAGGTGGGGAATGAAATGAAACTCTAAATACAACATTTTACATTTACAAATTGATTTTTATTAATTTTGGTATAAATAAAACACTTATTATAATCAATAACAAAAATAATACATTATTTAAACATTTCATGGGAACATTGGTTTGACAACATTAATGAGATTCATGTTTCTTATGAAATATATATTAAATATGAAGATCATTTGAGACATGTTTTGATGATCATCATAAATCGTAATAAATGTGATTTTAATTATTATTTTTTGGTACATTTTTGTCATTTTTATAAGTTATATATATGTTTCTTAGTTTTTCAATTTATTGGAAAAAGTATTAATACTAGTGTTTATAATTTTTTCAATGAGGATTCATTTTCACGAATTTAATACTTTGAAATAATTGAATTTTGAAAAAAAAAATTACATAATTCTAAAAAAGTATTTGATTAATTCATATGGTTTTTCAATATATTTTTTAAAAACTATATAGTTGGAGTGGTATTTGAATAGAATTAAAGGTTGAAGTTCAATAATAAAAACATAATTGAGTTAAAAGATATATAAGAGTAATAATGTGGGTGAATAAGATGTGCCCTAAATTCTTGGAATAATAACTATGTAAAAGTGAGTCAATATACACTAACCATTCACCAACAGACTCTCTTACCCTAATGTAGTCTCATATAACATAAATTAATTCTTTAGGATTAATGGATTTTTAAGCATCACCAATGGAACCTCAGGATTCAGTGCATCCCCAATCTCAAACCCCTTACGTATAAATATAAAAAATGATTTAATAAAAAATAATATTAAATATTTTTTGAAACATGCTACATATAATTAAAATCACCCATGCGTATAAATAATTTCATAATGAATCAGTCTTTGTAAGAGTAACTCAATGTAATCTCTGTGGTGGATAATATATCCTTAAGCCATATGTGATATATGTTTCATTCATCCTAACACAATAAATATTTAAAAATGGATATTACTAACCCGTTAATGAATATATCATATATTTCATTTCACATATTGATCAAATCTATTAGAATATGTAAAATTTTTGGATGTTAGTAGAATATATCATATAAGTTATTCTCCCAAATTGGGTATTTAGTTATGGGAAAACTATATGTAAGAAGATTAATGAAAGAGAATTTTGTTTTTGGGGATAGGTTATTATTTAAAAACTACATGTAATCAATGAATTTATATAATTTTTTATAAATTCATGGATAACAACACACATGGAGCCATCTAATTCCCAAGGGATTTTTGAGAAAAAATGATAAATTAATGATATATAACTGGAATAACTCATCCATTATTTGTATTCCATTGTTAATATTATTTTCTATGTCATTAATTTATCACATTATCACAACATTATTACACCAATATAAGTGATGGATAAATTTTACCTCATTGATAATGATATCAAACTGGGATACATGCTGGGGGGGCCTTTAACACTCTTTGTTTTTCAAATTTTTAATATTTTTATTGGATACTCTAAGGGGATGGACAAGATGTAATAGTATCTTGTTTTTTCTTTTGTTTAAAAGTAGAATTGTAATATTTCATGCAGGCTTAAATAAAATTTCATATATTTGATCATCGGTTGTTGATATTTTATTGAGGGAGATAGAGTGAGAGTGGAATCCATATCCATGAAATTGGGATATGTTGACTATATTCAAAGGGGTTTGAATCAATGGGATGTAGTAGAAACATAGTCATTGATTTTTAGTATGAAGAACTATTTTTAAGAGATTAGGTAAACATTATGGGGACTCTTGGTCTTAGTAGTGAGTCTTTTAAGTGATTTGATAAGAAATTCTTGTTTGACATTTATATTTATGATTACATTCAACTGAATTTTCAACTAATTGGAAATATAAAGTGGATATCTACCATAGTTCCCCACAATATTCTAAATTGGAATTATTTCCCCTTAGATGTATGATTTATTTCTATGGTATTCACCAATTACAAATACACATATAAATATAGAAAAACACACATAAAAATTATCTAATGGTTACACTCTCATCAGCATCAATATTATCTGTATTTTCCAATCAATATACCTTTTTGAATTAGTGGGTAAACCACCTATCACAATGAAAATACTTGGATATGAACTGATGATTATGCTCAAATTTCTCTAAACTACACGTTTGAACCATTTTTAACAGATATGTTATTTCATACATTGATTTAATACTCCATTACTATATAAAATAATTTAAATAATAAAATGTGTACCTTCTTAAAAATATTTCCTTTATTTTTTTAAAAAATTGAGGTAATTGTGAATTCTCTACTATAATTCTCATATTCCGATTTATTTTTTTTCGTGATGATTACGCCTATCCATTTTGAGTCATAAAATTATATAATTTAAATTATATATCCTTTCGAGAAACTAAAAAATGATATGATATATGGAATAGTTGAAAAAAACTACTTATATATATTGAAAATACTAGACAACTCATATTCAATATGATTATAAGAATTTATAATCATGACCCACTGAAATTTATAGATCCTTAAATACACAAAGTGTTTCAGAGTCAATAATGAATATTTTTTCAAAAAAAGTGTAATGAAATATGAGCTTTGGAACCATAAAATGGATATTTTAGGAAATAATCACTATCTATTTTTAAATAATGAATACAATTTGTTTATTAAATTTAACAAGATAGTACAAATATTCCATCTAAAGGGATTCACATAAGATGAATTTAGATTTTAGTTAGTTCCTTTTTCCTTAATGGGGAAGGAAATGAGATATTATTCTACCAAGATGAATATGTATTAAATTTATGGTAATCTTTAAATGGTGCAATATTGAAGAGATATTTTCACAAAATATAAATCCAGCGTCTGTGAATCAGATTCATTGACTCCACTCATGAAGAATAGGATATCTTCTATGAGACATGTGAGAGGTTAAATGTGTATTTGAAATGACTTCCAACATAGAAATTCATACACGCATTACTCATGAAGATCTTCTATGATGGTCTCTCTTTAAATGAACATGTTTTTGTGGATAAAGATACTAGAGTATCTTTTTGAGGCAATAATGCCCTATAATTAAACAAATTATTCAATATGTTATCTAGCATCTCACAAGAAAAACAAATAAGAAGAATATGTTAAATTTTTCATCATGAAACCACCTCAAAAATGTGTATTCTAGAATTATATATATTTGAGATAAATTTCAATAAATAACGTCAAATGTCAAAATATATTAAAGATAAATGAACTAAAAGTTGAATGTTTTTTCATTTTTAATTCCATTGTCAAAATTATAGAATTATATCTTCTAACTCAACCTCTCACGGATAATATAACAGGAAAATATTATAAAATCTACCATAGAATAGTGAGAAGTTATCAACCCCATAGGATAAAGGATTAGGGAATGAATTATATTTGTATATAATAATAAATCTAAATTATATCAATTATGGAATTTGGGATTTTTGGAACATAAACCACATGAATTGACAAACTGTTATGATTTAACTCTAAGATATGGATATGGCTTATTTGAAGCCAATAACTTTGGATCTCTTGGGAACTTTAAGCATGTACAATAATGGGAAAATAATCCAAGGATTAACATGAAGAAAACCAGAATATCATTTGATAAATATAATAGAAATCAAGTGATACATAATAATCTTCAATGAATTAAATCTATGATTTAATGTATTTAAAAAAAATTTTGATAGTAACATTAGAAAAACTATAATTTTCATCCAAAGTACACATAAAAATCTCTAGAGGATTAATACATGGGTAAATAAACTCTTAATACACACTCAACAATGCATACATGGATTTGAAGAATGTATATACAAACATCCCCGGAGACCTAGTGAGATAGATAAAATATTATTAATAACAAAATATAATTAAACCCTTTAGGGAGTCTCATGGCTCACATTAATAATAAAGCGGTGAAGAGAAAATCAAATGGAAAATATCTTTAGTAATTCAACTCTTTGGAAAAGTTTTTGAAGATATTTTGAAATAAGACACACTAAAAATCCATAATTATGAAAATATACATTAAATTATATTTAGGAAGAATCATATAGAATTTCTTAAATATAGAAATAAGATTAAATAAAATTGAAATTATAGAAGAGGTAATGTATAAAAAGGAAAAAAGAGTCTGGGATGAGGTGTGAATTCCTAAAATATAGATAAAAGGTTTCAGAACCCATATTAACATACTAAATAAAGACCTGTAAATGACTTCAAAATTAATATAAATAGATTAAAATAATTTCGAAAATTAAATGATACACAATATAATGTGTAAAATCTAAGATATATTCTTTATGTAGTGAAAAAACTTAATAAAATATTCCCTAATGATGTGAATATTACATGGTTTAATGATTATAATTTATGGATAAATTCACCAACCAAACATAGGAGAAAGAAGTATAATAATATAAAATCTATCTTCGCAATGAAGAGTTTTATATTGAAGGTGTTAAAATTGAGTAGTCTGTCTCTGAAATTGAAGCATAATTGTATGGGATTTTTTTAAAGATAATATAGAATATCTATAATCACATAGTATTATGTATAAATTGATAGTAGAGTAACTACATGGGTTTCAACATAATAAGAATAAATTTACATGGAGTCAATGTTATGCTAGGAAAAGAAAAAATACTCTAAAGATTATGAAAAATATATCTATGGAGGTAAGACAATCAATATAATTTTTTTCTTTATTTTGTTAATGTTTTTTAAAATCTTGATATCAACAAGGTAGATGTTATAAATTTTATTCTTGTAGGAACTTCAATAGAAAATAAGGGAGTAGTATTTTGGATGATAAGAGGAAACACACAATACCAAATAAAGGTAATATAATTATATAGTTTTTTTCTACATATCCTATCATTTAATATATATCATGATAGAATTCATTGTTTGAATTAAAAGGTGAATTTAATTTCATGTAGATGTATTGATCATGAGTTCCAAACCATTTCGGTAGGGAGATAAAATTTGTATTAAAATCTGATATTAAAAAATGTACTAATTTTAAATGATTTACATTAGTTATTTTGGTGGTAGATAACTCTGAAACTATGAGTCCCTAGATTTTGGAATTTAATTGTAAGTGTTGAGGGAAATATTTGATCAAAATAATTATTTAACTTGTTACACTATAATTTGAACTTGGTTTTAGGTAAATTTTGTAACTTTTGGAAATAAATCCTCAGGGATCCATCTCAAAATTAAATTATATAATTCCCTTAAAAATAGAGTAATATAAGAAAACGTTTTCACAAATGTAGAATAAAGGATTATTAAACATAGGGTGTAGGAGTGAAAAGTCATAAAAATAAAATTAGTGACAAGTAACTACTATAGACTCAGCTTCCCGTAAGTGGGTCTCATACCTAAATGATTACAATTAGTCATGGAGAATTCGTTCATTAATGGAATGTATAATTTAAAGTCTTGTGGAGTCAAGAAATAAGTGTTTAGAATATTTAATGGATTAAAAATTGAAAAAACTGTACAAGTTCCTATATTTCAAAGTAAATTGGTAAATATGTGAATAAAAAATGATGATTAAAATCAAAAAAATGTCTTTTAATTTATTTTCAATTCATTTTTATCATGGAATTGAAAAATAAAAAGTTTTATGAGGAACCTAAGGTGAAAGGATATTTTAAGGTGTTTTATGTAGAAATTATTATTCAACTAAATTATATACATTTAAACATCAATAAAATTATTACAAAACATAAAATGATTTTAGTTGCTTTTTGGAATTGTCAAAACAAATTACTTTATAAAAAGTGATTCTCATGTGTGGGTTAATCTGTTTTCGGCTTGTTTTAATTGTTTCTTATTTATAACCTATATATGTTTTGATCATATTTTAGGTTTATTTTAATACAATTTTCCATTATTTGTGTTTTTGTTAATTTTTTTAAGAATTTGTTTCTATATATATCATATATATAAATAATTGAAATTTTTTTCATAATTGAGAATATAATTTGGAATTAGGCATTTGTGGCACCAGTGTTTATTTTTTTAATATCAATGGATTAAATAAGGGGTGTGATGCACGAAAAAATAAAATAGAGAAGTGTTGTAAGAGTAACATCATGAAGGGAAAGGTTTTGTTTGAGAAATAATTCATGGGATTGAGATATGTAAGAAATTCATATCTAAACACATATATAATAGTAACTCAGTGAATTTTCTACTCTTAACAACACACTCCACTACTCCAATGTTTCTTCACGTTACTACAATAGATGATTGAGTCATAATGACATGTCCAGATTTACTAATAGCACCACATGATTCAATACTTCCTCACTATATATACCCGAGTATAATAATAAACTAAAAGAGCAAATACCATAAAAGAGTATATATATATATATTGAAATTTTAAATACGAAATAAAAATTACCCAATTGATTGAATAATTTTTTGTGTAAAGAGGGTTTTGTAAGAGTCACTCAATATAATCTTAGGGAAGGAAAAAATATCGTAATTCTTAGTTTTATAAAATTTTGATTAAAATATACTTCATTAATCCATGGAGAATAATTTTACCAATATATCTTTGAGGTGATCCGGGACATTATTTAAACTACTGATCTAATTTATAGGAATAATTGGAACTCATGAAAGGTGGAAGAATATTTCGTATAAGTCATCTTTACAAATTAAAAAATTGGTTTTTAAGATTTTATATGTTTGAAAGTTAATTAATTATATGTGTATTACAAAATAAAAAATTTTCCCCTGAATCTATGGGTAATAAATAAAGCTCCTGAAATATTTTTGATACTAATGAGGTCAAAACGTGTGGAGATAACTAATTCCTAGGGGATTATGTTGGGATACCATAAAATTCAACAAATAAATTTGTAATAAATATTCATTATTATATCACATAAATATATTACATTCCTTATATTATTATTCCATCACACTATCACTTCATCTATCCACCAATAGTAGTGAACGATCTTCTTGAGCATGAGAAGAAATGGTACAGGTTGAGCTATATGACCAGGAAGACCTTCTTACTCTCAAGGTTATTTATATATTTTATTATTTGATAAGATTGTTTAAGGGGTTAAGGGGATAAAATTATACCTTGTTTTACTAAATTTGGAAATATGGATTGAGATTTTTCAATCTTATATACATAATTTAACTGTTTTTTATCATTGTTTATTTATATTTTATTGAAGGTGATAGAGAAAGTGTGGATTACATGAAAATAAAATCGGAATGTTTTCACAATATTCAAATGAATAAGAATAGAAGGAAATTTTTGGAAACGTGATCATATTTTTTTATGTGACACACTATGATTAAAAAAACAATATAGCATATACAATACGTAACAACGAGTTGAAAATAACAAAAATTATTATTATATAAATATGAATCTTATAAAACAGTTGTTAAATGGGTGGGTATGATTTGTAATAATCAAATTATGAAATATATATGAATTTTATACATAATAAAAATTTATATATTAATTATAGATAAATAAACCATCAATCTCTTTAGAAAATTTATTTTATTCTTTAGAAATACATTTTCTCCAAAAAATGATTTTTATTTCTAATTTTTTGAAAATGATATAATTAATTTTTCACATTTATAAACTTTTTTGATAAAACGAAATTCATTTTTTAAAAATTCAAATAAAATTTATTTTAGTGTGAATTTTTAGGTTTTCTTATAAAGTATAATTTTTCAATGAATACTGAGTAATGTCTCTTTTATTTGAATATTGTATTTTTTTGAATCATTTACAAGGACTCAATCAAATTTAATATTTCTCAAAAGTAAAATTACTGAATTGATAAAATAAATAATTCAGTTATGATGAATGGAAAAAATTAAATGATTTCATTTGGTATAAAAATATTTATACACATTAAAGGCATTTTTTTTCAAAACCCGATTATTATTGTGTTTTTCAATTTAATATAAAATTAGTTTCCTCTAAATATTAAAATTGAATATTGAAAATTGGATTCCATTTTTGGAACCATGACTTCCAAATCTGTAAAATATTTCCCTTTTATTTATTTTCATTATGAATAGTAACCATATTAAACAATTATCATCACAATAAGGGTAAAGCTGGAAATTGAGGTTACAAATAATGGGAAAAGACCATAAAAATAATCCCAAAACATTCCATAATTTAAATTTTTGAGACTCTAATGTCCATAATCATCCCAAAATATAAAATTTGACCTTTTTCAGATTTTCTCATATTTTTAACTTTATTATATTTAAGTGGGATATAATGAAAAAAATATCACTTATTCTACTTTAATATCAATACATTATTATGATAGTGATAAATAAAACTTATGTTTAGTTACAAATATTATTTTAAAATATAAATTATGTTATTTAATTATGTTAAATTATTTATCATTTTTATTGATGATATAATTTCCTTAAATGCATACACAATTAAAACACCATATTTATTAAATTGATAGAAAAAAATTACTTTAAAATTTTTGAACTAAAATAATATTTAATAATTATTCTCTTACATTATTTTTTATAGTAAAATATAGCATACTAGTGATGTATGAAAGTATTATATTATAATTACCTCACTTTATTGTTGTGTTTAAATTCATATTAAATGAATAGTGTTAAAAAATTACATTAATGATATTTTGTAATAAATAATATTTTATTAGTTGATTTAAATTTAATTAAAATATTATATTCCTAAAAATGAATGGGATATTTTATTAATGATTCAAAATGGCCAATTTATGGGTCTTATGAAATTTTCTAATTACATTACTGACCCTTAAATGGTAGAAGAGAAATATATTACAGTAATTGTGAAAATGGATAATTAGGGTTTATAACTAAAATATTAGGGTAAAATCATAAATTAATCAAGTTAAAATTTTATTATATTATAGTATTTAAATATATAATCTTCTAATATTATTATTATGTCAGTTTAGATCCATTAAATTTTAAAATTATTTTATATTAATTTTCAAATTTAAGAAATCCAGTAGTCCCCCTCCCCTTATATTTTATTGGGCACCTCCTCTACCATTTTATTCATTATTCAGAAACCATTTATAGAAAATAAATCACCAAACCCCTTCGTTGAATCCCTAAAAAATACCATCCTAACATTAATCCAACTTTCCAAGAGTCATTGGTTTTATCAGAATAATAATTTTGGATGGATTTATTTATAATTCTAAAGAGGTTATCTAAAGAAGATGTGTTATTCACAACCAAGACATTTTATTAAATTTATTCTTTCACCACTGTAAAATAGTATTCGACCATTATAATATATTATCCTAAGTAAATCAAAAATATATATTTGTTATTTTGTTAATGTAACAATTTTGATCCATATTCTATTCTATAAAAGGATAAACAAAAATGGCATTTGGGTGTATGGAATACTACCACGACACAAACATACGTAATTTATTTTCTACCATCTCCTATCAATTATGTTCATGATGATTGGTTTAATGTGTATATATATTATATTCATTTCATAATTATAATTTTTATAATTTTATATATTCTATATTTTATTACATTTTCATCACCAAAAAATTATTTTTTTATTCATGTACATGTCAACTACCACCTCTATGAAGCGATGTGATTCAGTTTTAAGAAAAACATGACATGGATGGTATATATAGGTTTATTTAAAAAATAATATTTTATTTATTATATAATTATCATCCTGGAAACATAGTTCAATTTTTATGTTCTTCCTCTAATGATCATTGAAAATGGAAAATCTTATTAATGTGTATGTTAGGCCTATAGTCATAATCATTGTAATGTAGTTTATTTTATAACCATCTTCCATGGTTGTGAATATAATAATAATTGATGTATAAAATGGTAATTATTTCATATTATTATAGTATATATGATGTAAATAAAATCTTTTTCCATAGTCCACCTACCAAAGTCATTATAGACATATGAGTCAAATATCATCAAAATAGATGATGTGATTATAATTGATTATTAAATTAAATATAACATGTTAATAAATAAAATATAAGTAATAATAATAATTAAATTTTTTATTATAAAATAAAATAATTTAACATCATTATATTCTTTTGGAATATAAATAATACATGTGATGAGTCATACCAGGTGTAAGGGATTCAACCACAATTTTCATTCATTCGGTCTTGTTTTAATGTTTTATCCTAAATTTTTTATATGTTGTATATACTATCCTTTAATATATTATATCATGAATTATTATTGATTCATGGTATTTTATGTATCAATTAAATATATTTCATCCTAGTGAATCTGAATTGAATTTTACAAAGCAGTAAAGAGTCTCATAACTCAGTATCTTTTCATTAGGTTATTTTACTTCTTATTTTCGTTGATATTATAAGAATATATATGTAATTAATTTTTATTATGTTATATATTAATTAAAAAAAATTAATTTTTATTTAAATTTTATACACATATTAAATTAATTTATTAATTTTTACTTGAATGGTATGATCTTTGTAAGTGATATCATCTCAATTTCCTCTCCATTAAGACATATTTTGTAAAAACTGAAAGGGAATTTTTTTTAACATGTACGAAGTTAGAAGAACTTCCCACAACCATAACCGTTTTAAACCATTAAGATTATCCTATAATTTTTCATTAGATTTTCATAAAAATTTATTTAATGAAAAATTGTTATAAATATTTCATTTAAATATAAATTTAATATTCTAATATATTTATTTTATTAAAAAAACATTGATGGTTATCTCTCATCATTTGATTAATCTCATGGACATTATTGCTATCATGAAACAGTATTTTTTTTATATTCAATTGATATTAATTTTCCCAAAAATATCCATATTCCTTGTATAAGGGATATTATTATTTCAAAAATTCCATACATTTTATACATATATAGTTTTAATTTGAATGTTATTTGATTGATCAAGGAATTATCAATAAACATTATTCTTTAATTAGTATAGAAATTTATTCATAATGAATATTGTTATCAAATTTATGTTTATCATACAAAATTAAAGGATTTCATTGTAAATGCACTGATAGATGGGGACCAAAATTTTATAGTCTCTTAATGTATTGGCATGTCTCATGAGAGAAATCAGTAAGAAATAATTAAATTTATTTCTAGTATATGGATACTTATCGATTAAAATATCTAAAACTAAGGATTTTTTGGAATATATATCATGATATCTCAAATCATGATGTTAAATATTAATAATTTACTTCAATGATAACTTATTTACTATTATCCTTATCAATAAGAAATTCATAATATATATAAAATCATTTCATATTCATGTAATTGATTAAATGGAATATTTTTATAGTTACTTACCTTTATATATCGATTATGACTTATTGATTTGTGATAAGATCAGTTGCACATAAATATTATTAATTATATGATCCTTTAATTTATTTTTTTGTTTCTTTGATTTGTAAAAAAGGAATATTATGAGTAATATCAAAGAATATAGAATTATTTATTCAAGGTAATTTATATTTCCAATATAATATAATGATCATATATGTATCTATTTCTTCATGATTTCTAAACTGATCGATCATATGTGGTGATAACCTTTGTTTCTATTCTAATTTATTAAATTAGAAAAAATATTTTTTTATAGTGTTTGGTGTTGATATAGTGTGTATCAATGAAAATATAGCAAAAACCTTTCGCATTAGATTTTAAATATACAAATCTAACCCAATATTTATAATAATCCCTTATAGTTCTTGATAACTCATACCATTACATTAATTTTATTTTATGTATCAATATTTCTAATGATTATGAGCTAACATTGGGTGTTACATTTTTTAGTGAAGGTCTCGAATAGAATAACGAGATTCAACAACCCTAGACAATTTAAAGATTTCCCAGATAAGAAAATAAATAAAGTTATTATTGGACCTGAGTATATCATGGACATATTAGGGAGTCTTAGCCCAGGTTTTTGATGAATAAACTTTCCAAAATAGAGAACTTTCTTTCTATAGTGAGATTCTTTATTATTGGATCACTCCATGAGACAAAACCCTCCTTTTTTGAAAAACTAATTCATTGGTAGATGGGAAATAAATTAAGTCTCTTAAAAATGTATTAATTTCCTTAGGTTGTAATAAAATTGATAATGTTATTTTGATATATTTTTATTTGAAAGGATCCAAGTATCAATAATGTTCATTGATCTAAAATGATAAAAAGATAAATAAATAGAAAACATACAATATGTTATACTTAAAGTTATTTTATTCGATAACTACATAACTCATGATCAATAAGTTTAAATGGAGATTATGTTCATATATTTAAAGAATAATGATAATGAATAGGTTTTGGAATATGAGGAAATGCAAAAAATATAATTCAAGAAAAATATTCTGAACACATACATAATTCTAAAGTAATGACTATCTATATCTTTGAAGAGATAAGGCTGAGTCTCTGAAAGGAACTACATTCCATACAAATTTAACATATGATTATATATTATCAAGTTACAATATGACATAAAAGTAATTTTCATATTTTATTTCTTTAGGGGAAGTCAATATAATAAGTGATCAGCTTATAACCGTAAAATTTATATCATCAAAAAAATAAGAAGAAAAATAAAATTTTTAACCATGTGAATATTGTTGAATGAAATTTTTTTTAAAATAATTGAGGGTTATGGTAGTTCATTAAAATTGTAGATATATGGGTCATATAGCTAATGAATGTTAGGAAAACATATAAGAAACTACTGTCTAGTGAATAAATTGTAATGATTTTGGAATTAGCCAATATATTTTCTCAAAAATCAAGGGAATATACCACAGAACGAGACAAGGGTAAAAGGCCATGATTGTGCAGTTAATACATCTAAAATTTAATCATTATAGTTATTTTGTAGTTGTATTAAAGAATTATTTTAATGAATTTTATAGTTTTCATAAGAAGAATGAAATATTAAATTATTGTATAATAATATTTTTTATTAATGATTTGAAAGAATGTGATGAATGGTATTGAAGAAAAATGTGATTTAATTGTAAGGTGATGTAATATGGAAAACATAGAAATAAAGGGAAAAACCTTTAATATGTTCCTAATGTAGAGTTAATAATGTTTAGTTGGGATAAATTGAATATTAACACTGAAGAAGTAAATGGGATAGTATTGGTGATGTATAAAATGTAAGTGATTTGATTTAGAAAATATTTTACTGTATTTTATGGCCTAAGGGTTATAAGAAATAAGGATGAAGATACTTTTTAGAAGAGGTTATGTTTTATTGGGTATTTTTGGTGATTTAGGTTATTAATATTTTTTATTAGAATATGTAATAAAGGTATTTATTTTTAGTATATATGACACAATGGCATAATTTTTGTTATCTATGAATAAATTTTTGATCAAATTCAATATATATAGGGTCTTTTTTCTCAGAAATATTTTTGACGAGTTATATGGTTAAATATTTATTAAATTGATTAACTTGAAAATTTTTGGTAATTTTTGAGGTTTTAGAGAGTAATTTATTAGTAAATAACATTTGCTAAACATTTTGGTATTGTAAAATATCTAGAGATAGGACGGATGACTTTTAATTTTATTCATCGATCTTATGATCTATTAATATTTACTTCTAGTGCTTCAAGAATAAATAATTCCATCTATATACTCATTTTTTGGAGAAATAATGATATTATAGGTTAACTTTATTAAAGGATGATATTATAAATTATAACCAACAATATTTTTTATTTTATTAGCATTGATGGTAAAAGAATTATTCAACTCTAGGAAAATGATCCTTAATAAAAAAAATTATCCAATTATGATCATTTCAGATGAATTGATGGTCTTTTCATCGATTATAGATTGGTGGTTTTTTGGTAATCATCATTATATTTACTATGTTCTATAATACTCTATATCAATTCTTGGGAGTCAATTTTCTCCTCTATGTCCATATTTCCACTTCCTAGCATTGTTCTCAAATTTAGAAACCTTGTCTTGTGTTATTCTTTTTAGCCTTTCTATATCACATAGTCTCTTTTTAAGGGGTGTCTTATTAACTATTTTTATGATATGGGATTTCAATAATGGAATTTTATAAGTAAAATATCATGAGTATAGAGATAAAGATAAAATTTTGAAGATTAAATTTATCTAGGGGTGTAATTCAACACTTTGATATTTTAAAAGAACACAATAGCATATAAAACATGAAACACTGAGTCTAAACAAAAAATGAAATGTTATTATTTGAAAATGACTATTATAACATAGCCATTAAATTGGTGATTCTGAATAGGAATAAAATATTTATGATATATATATAATAATATCACAATAAATAAAATTTTTTAATTAGTTCTTTTGAAATGAACACTCCATTTTTTAGAAAAGTAATTTTATTCTCCGAAAATAGTATTTCTTCAAAAATGATTTTTATTGCATGTTGTGAAAAAATAATATAATTAATTTTATATTCATCACTAAAATTTATTTAATAAAATTAAATTCATTTTTAATTCACCATATCAAAATTATGTTTGGTTTATTTTTTGGAATTTCTCTTTGATTTTTTATTTTCCTATTAATAATGAATAACACATATATTTATTAAAAAATATTTTTGTTTCAAGAACATACAAGGTCCCATTTTTTAAAATGGATTTAATGAAATTTTAGTTATATAATATTATAAATAATAAAATTATGTTCATCCGAAGCTATTTTATGATTTAATTTATTATAAAAAAATTTCTATTCAAAAAAGGCGTTTTTCTTAAAACAATTTCTCATTACGTTTTACATTTTTATTTAAATTAATTACAAAAAATTATTAAAATTGAATATTGTTAAATTGATTCCATATTTTAAATTATTTGTTCCAAATTTGGTAAATAGAAAACCTTTATTTATGGTCATTGTGAATAGTAACCGTAGAAAATAATTCTTAACGTGATAAGGGTAATTTGAGTAAGTACGGTTGAAAATTATTTGATATTCCACTGAAAATAAACACATTACTTTACTTAATTTCATTAGATAGGACTGTTTATCTGTAATCATCCAGATTTCAAAAAAATTACTTTTTTCATTTTTACAGACTTATGAGCTTAAAAATATTTAAGGGAGACATAATGATAAAAATGTAACTTTTCTTTTTTTAATAACAATAATTTTAGGTGTTAAAGATAAATAAAACTAATATTCATTTATAGATATTAATTTTAATGATAAATTAATTTTTTATCATGTTAATTTATATATAATTTTTAATGGTGAAATATTTATTTTAGATGCATGTGAAACACCGGAACTACATTTATTTAATTATGATAAAATTAAAATAAATGATTTCATTTTACTAAAAATATTATATTATAAAATAATTATTGTGTTCAAAGAATTTTTTAGATAAAAATAATATTCTGGTAATTTATTAAATTATTATATTATAGTTCCTCATTTTTATTTATTTTTCTTAATGTCAAATTTAATGTATAGTTTCAAAATGTTGTTAATGATATTTTATAATATATAGAATATTAATATATAATATAAAAACGAAAATAAATATAAACTTCATAAAAATAAATTATATATTCTTTAAAACATCATAAATTTTCAATTTATGTTTCTTTTTTCATTTTTTAGTATCATTATTTACCATTAAAGGTTATAAAATATAAACATTACAGTAACTTTCAAAAGGGATAATGAGGGGATAAAACTAAAATATAAGTGTTAAACCATAACCAAAACATATAAAAATTTCGCTGATGATTCGCCTTCAATTAATCCTTATGGTTGTTTTTCGTTTTATATTTTATATTCATTTTAATATGAAAATTATTTTATATTAATTTAATACTTTATGAAATTTCAAAAGTTTCTCTCCCCTCACTTATAAAATTGAACCTCCTATCTTTTATATTTACACATAAACAAGTTTTTGTATATCCAATACATACAAAAATACATTTATTACATCCCTCAATGTATTCAAGAGGTTTATTTATTATAACACAAATCTAGAAAGGCTTTAGGCATAATCCTAAATAGATTGTCCAATGAAGTGGTGTCGTTCTTAACGGATAATCTTTGTTATATTTATTCTTCCACCTCCTTAAAATATAATTCAAAAAATAAAATATAATAAAATACATATATACCATATACTTATATTATATTTATTTAATGAAATAACCAATATCCATATCACATTTCATTGAATAGGAAACAGAATCAATGTTTGTGTGTATAGTGAATTACTAACTCATGAACCGATGTAATTCATTTTTTGTAATCACCTCCCAGGATTATTTATGATGATGTATTTAATGTGTTTATATATATATATATATATATATTATATTAATGAAATTTTTAGAATTCTATAAAATTAATATATAATATTCTTTCTTACATTTCAATTAATTGAAAAATTATATCGTTGCCCTTGTATATGTGCGGACCACAGCATCGACGAAGCAATGTGATTCATTTTTCACCACCCCATCACATTGTGGGTATATATAAGTTTATTTAAAAAAAATTATGTTATTTATGATACAATTATAGTCCTATAAATATAAATTAATACTTATATTCTTTCTGACATGATCATTGAAAAATGGATAATGTTACTCATGCGCACGTACGACCTACTCTATCTATTAATCTAGCATATTTCATTTTTAATAAACAAAATTAACGGTTCTTTTTAAATATATTATTAATGTATAAAAATTATAATTATTTCTTCGTAATTATTTTAGAGATTATTCAAGAATTACCACTTTTACCATAGTAAAACTACAAAATCGATTATGTATATATGAGTTTAATATCGTTAAAACATATGATGTGAACATAATTGATTATGTAATTAAATATAACATGGAAATAAGTAAAATAAAAATATTTGTAAAAATTAAAAGGGTGTTAATAAATAAAATATATGTTCAATATTTGGGAAGATAATGAATATACATGAGGAGTGAGGCATGCAATATGTGATTCTGTCTCAATTTCCTTGAATTGGGGCTTATTTTAATATTATCCACCAAATTTATTTGATAAAGCGTATGTAAAAAAATTATAATGTTATATAATTAACCTTTAATAATTAATGTTATTTTAATATTCAATTAAAAATATTTCACCCAAGGGGATTTGACATGAATGTTTCCAAGTGGTATGGGGTTTCAAAACTAAATATATTTTCCTCATGTTATATGGCTTCTTCGTTATCTCTGATATTATAAGATTATATATTTGATTTATTTTTATTATATTATTATTTATTTGTAAATGTTTTATGTTTATTTATTTTATATACTCATAATTAATTCATTTATTAATTCTCACTTCAATGTTTTATATTTTTAAGGGATATCAACTCAATTTCCTCCTCATTCAAGTAAATTTGATAATATGAATATATTTATATTTATATGAACTATATAATAACCCATAGAATTATCTAACATGAATATATATTTATTCATCATGTTCAATTATTCTATTCATGTTAATCATTCAAGAGGAATGTTTACAATAAAATGATATCTTATTTTTTTTCTTGAATGTGTATATTTTCTTCTATTTGGTATTAATAGAATATTTGTAATGTTTTTATAACAGTATAATTCTCATCTTTAAATACAAAAAAATAGTCAAATTTATTGTTTTTTAACTTATATGGTGTTATGAGCCTTCCCACCATCACAACTATTTTATGTCTTTTGCTTCTACTATAATTTTTCAATGGTTTAAATGTAGAGATTATAACCCCAGTAGATCATAATCGGTAAATTTATTATTACTTTTTCATAAGAGATAAGTAATCTCATATTAAAGGACCTAATATAATATAATTATTAGTAAACTACATATTTAAATGATTCGAATGTTACTGATTTTTAAAAAAGAAAGAAATATAACATTTTTCAAGAATGATATTATACCTTCTAGAGTATCCTCTAATTAAAATTATGGTACACTTCATGGATTCGTGTAGAAAAGAAACAAAATAAGGGTGGGATCTAATACTAATTACGTTTTATATACATAATAATATATTAATAATCATAAAAAACATGGACAGTTAAATAACAAAATTCACATGACTTTTAACTAGCTTCAAAATAATGATAATATAACTAATAATGAATATGGAATCATAAATAACTACGAAAATAATTAAATAACTTTAATATAATGTTAATAGAATGGAAAATAAAAAGGGAAATTCTTATTTTAGAAAACATATTCCAGTGAAATAATGTGAATGGATAAGGAAAAATTAATATGGTTAGTCAAATAATTCAAAACACATTCCATTTAATCAATAAATGGAAAATAAAATACATCCATATGTGATATGATTGAAAAAATTTCATGGAAAATAACACATGAATTATAAAAGAGGTAAATTACTAATTATTGGATGTCATGTTCTTTAATATCTTGATACCTCTACTAACAAGATCATTCCTCAGGACAGTTTAAAAGTGATGGGTTATTATAAATTATATATCAATTGAACTAAGGATAGAAATATGATTTTTCTCATGAGTCTGCCATTGTATTGATAGGTTTTCAATAACTAGCCCCTCCCCCCCCCCACCGATATATGCATGTATAAAAAATTCCACAAATATACAATAATTTATTTAATTCACTAACAATTTTTATTATAATATGAAAGCCAACGAATAAGTAATATAACCAAAATAAAATACATTGAGTTATAAAATTGATTACAAGTTGGTACCTATTAATTCAAATCCCCATTGAGGAAATAATTCAAGTAAAAATATAAAAAAATATTAATTATTAATTATTCATGATATTAGATTTCATAGTAGAATTATATACAACATATAAATGAAACTTTTTACATAACATTATGATATACCTTAGCGAAATTATATTTAGATGAAGTCACTTACCTCACACATCCTTTTGGAAGAACGTCGCCACATTTTTTGTGGTTTTAAACTTGTTTTTAACTTATAAAAGAAACCTTTTTATATTTATATTATCATATATGATCCTTTTATAAAATCCTATTATCCATTCATTAATAATATTTTATTGTCTTCAATTTTATAAGTGTTAATTTTCTTGTTTTCTCATTCATGTTTTATCATAAATATTATGATTCTTTTGAATATTATAATATTTCATCTTCTCTTTAATAATAAATATGAAATAATATTAATATTTATAAATAAATTATTCTTTTATGACCAATCATGAATTTGTTTTATGATAATTTTTGTATATTATGATCATAGAGATAGAAGGTTGTACGTACACATGGGTAATGTTTCCATTTTTTTAAAGATTATTATGGAATGGATTTAAGTAATATTATATATTTATAAAGAGATAATAATATGATCAATACCATATAACATCTATAAATGATCTTATATATATAATACATTAGTTGTGGTGACAAAAACATTGTCACATTGACTGATGAACGTGGTAGTCCACAAGTACATAAATGATTTTTTCATCTTCATATGAGTGAAAAGGTGAAAATTAAAATGATATTTTATCTCTTAATAATTATAAATATGTCATTGATATATTTAATTTTAAATTTATATCACTAATATTCATTCAATTTATCCATGTTACCTTATCTAAAAATCCTTATCGAAAAACAAATCACGTTACTTTGTGATATGGCAGTTCGTCATACACACAATCGATGTTATTGTAACTCATATGGAATGGAAAGTGATTTTTTTACTTATTATAATGACAATATATTTATAATTGTGTAATAAATATCATTTATATAATTTATATACATCATCATACCCAACCATGATAGGTGGTAGTGTAACGATTTAAGACATTGGTTCGCAAGATGGGGGTATGATGTATAAACGAATGATGATTTTGTAAAAACAATTGATGTGTGTGGGTATAGTAGTAGATAATTCCAATAATATTGTAGCATAATTTTATAAGTAATATACTATATTTATTGTATCATCATATATTAAAAATAACTGAATGAGGTGAAAGAAGAAATAAAATAAAAATTCGTATTAAAGAACGTTACCACTTCTTCGTGTAACCTCCTACAGTTTTCTACAAAAATCCTTCCTATGTTGGATTTACGACAAAAATATTAATTATATGATGAATAGATGGAATTTTAAAAGATATTTTATTTGTAATTTTCCAAACTAAAAGTGTTTTATGGTGTGAAGAGGATATGAGTGGGGGTGGCATTTTAGAAGTGAGGTGAGTGGAACACTTTAAAAAGAAAAAGGTGTACCACATTGTTCACATTACAAAAGGGTAAAAATGTATTATTATAAAGAATTATTCATTATATAGTCTTAATATTACCAAAATATGTATTTTAGATAATTTTTTAGTTCATTTAAACCATTTAAATTTTATTTTAACAACCATTAAATCAATTTTTACCATACCCGTGTTAAATAATATTTATTATTTTCACTATTTCTTATGGTAATAAAATATGTTAAACATACTATATAATATAAATTATTATTATTCAAAATATTTAAACCATTTTAAATTTTCCATTATCATAAGTGGAATAATTTAATTTAAATCTAAACACACAGACACGACCAGAAAATGTGTTTTCGAAAAGAAAATGTTGAAAAGTTTACAATGATTTAATATCAAAATTCAATATTAAAATTATTCCAATGACCTAAATATAAATAATATATATATATATATATAATTTTATTATTTTAAATTTTAAACCAATTAAAAATATAATTTATACTTTGATAAAATTTCACAAAAAGTAATTTTTCAATTAAACTTTAGTATTCTTCACAATTCATCAAAAACTGAAATATTGTAGAAAAATCATGAAAAATCACCCAAGGATAGTTTTGATATACTAATATCAATAATTAATTTTATTTTTTTCAAATATATTTAATGAAATTTGTACAAAATTAATTTAAAATTAATTTTTCAAGGAGTTACTAAACCATCTTTTAAAAAATATACAATTTTTTGGAAGAAAAAAACATTATATTAAATGATTATTATTTAATTCATCAAAAATATAACCATAGTTATCAAAATATGTTTATAACTATTAATACCATACAATATAATTGTTATTTTATATTATTATACTATATTATGGTTCATTTAAACTAAATATTGCTTATTCTACAAGCTAGCGAAGTGATTAAATTTAAATAAATATATTTCATGTGTGTTTGAAGCATATTATTTCATGTCTCATACAATATTTGAAACAATGAATTTATTTTAAAATTATACATATTAAAAAAACAAAAATATTTTAAAATTTTATAGTGTTACATTTTTCCCAACATATTTAAATTTCATCATTAAAATTTAAACAAGATCTCAGTAATCTGGGGTTTGAAATTCAAATTATCATTTTTGAAAAACCCACATCATAAATGGGTTAATAAAATAACATCTTAGTAAAATATAAATGTATGTAAAAGCTTATTTTAGAATAAAACATAACTAGGTTTCTAATTTAAAGAATAATATTGGAAATTGAAGATATGTACATAGAAGAAAAGTATAAATATTTATAGAGGTAGATAGAGTCTATTGATCATAAGAAATTGAATAGTTAATATAAAGTTAAGGACCTCGAAATCGTACATTTGTAATGATTTAGGATACCATGTAGTTCTTTTTATAATAATCTAATAAAATAATGTTTTTCTTTCAAACTCTTTTCCCAAAAGTTGGGGAATTATTTTACTATTTATTAATATATAGAGATATAAATACATGATACATTTCTATTTGATAACTTGAATTTCATCTTTTAGTAGTTCTTCGATCTATTTTCCTATTCACCATTTACTCTGAGAAATTAATATTCAAAAATTATTTTTTTCATTACTAAAGCATAAAAATTCCCTTCTAATTTCTCATAAGGTCCATAAAAGAATGGAAATTCATTTAATAAATCGCTTACTATTTTCCATATCCAATATAGTAATAAATATTTACCAAATATAATATATTAATCTCTAAACCTCAATAGTTACACAATTCATTCATGATTAATAATTATTTTTCATATTTATTTACTAAAAATGACATATTAACTATGACATTATGTTGCCAGTGGTGGGAATTAAACCCATGTTGCTATTTAGTCATGGGTTCAAGCCCCACAGATTTGTCACACAAGACATATTGACACCTAGTATGTGGGTTTTATTTTTCTAATACCATATTAATATAATTCATATACTCATCCCTAAACTGTAATAACCCATAATTACCTAGATAATAAAGATAATATAAACCCTAAAGTTTCACAATTCCGTTAGACTAATTAGTATAAATATTAAGTTAATTTGTTCTTAAATTATTTTTTTACAAAATCATATTCTAAAATAATGTTTTCTATTCATATTTATGTTTTCCAAAAATATCCTTAATCTCTCCAAACACCCATTACCTAAAACCAAAGAATGGTTGTTTATGCCTTCAAATTGGGATCAAACATATACTCATAACCCATGATTTTATTCATAAAAATTATGTTAATTAAGTTATATATGATTCTGAAAGAATACAAAATCCTTGGATGTGTCATCATTCTTATAAAAAATCCACTTGTGAAACAAATTCTATAATTTTATTCTATATTCCAAAATAATTACTTCAACCGTTTATTTTCAAGATGGGTCATTCCTTGGACTTGGAGCTAACCTTAATAAGATCCCATTGACTTAGATAATTACTAGGTTTCCCACATTTAATACAACAAACTATAAATGGATCCCCATGATGAAATTTATTTTCTTCAGTCGTACTCTTTATTATTCCTTAAGAATTCATTTCTTTATGACCATCCATTACAAAGATAATAAAATTTACCTTTCCATTAATACACATTCTAGCGTGTCTCCTTCCAAATTTCTAACATGAATGAAGTTGAACCTTCATTCCTCCATCATCCCGATCACTTGAACACATGGTACAATCCATCCATCTCCTCTCTAGTGAGTATGTGACTTGGTAAAGGTATTGGGAGTTAAGAATATTTTAGCATAAATTATTTTTAAAAATCATGATTCCTTTCACTCATTTTATTATCAAATTTGGTGTCTCATAGTCATCACCTTTTCTATAATATTCAAATTTTTAATGATTTCTTTAGGTTTCATCCATTGAATAAAACAAAAAATTATTTTGTCAGAAGTAGTAACAGTATTGTGAATACCATATAATCATTTATAATATTTTTTTATCACAATAAATTTTTTTTATGTAAGCTAATTTAGGTTTAATCTAGGACAATATTTATCATCTTCTATTAAATTCCTTCATAATGGGTTTTTAATAAAGTATTAATTTTATTAAGCATATCCCCTGGTAATATCAAATCAGGTGTGTAGTACGGTCTGTTGTCGTTCATGAAGAAGAGATTTGGTCAAGCCCAATTCTCCATTTTTGTAGTTCCTACCCCTATATAAAACTATACCAAAACCACTTCCACGTGAAGTATCTAAATAGGTAAGATTTATTACATATGAAAATAGTAGGATGTTATGGTAAGAATATCTTCAATGTCCATCAAAGGGTTAAGTTCCCTATTCTATATCTTCCTAAATCTAGTTCTTATGGTTTTATCTAAACTTATTTTGATTACAAATGTAGATACCCCAACCCCAATATCCTGGAGTAAGTGTCATAATTATTATATTTTCATAATATACTAGGAATCATATCCTGAATGACTAAATAGTTTAGAACACTTGGAAAACTAGATACATAAATGATACCAATATTAAATTTGAAAAAAAATTATAGAATAATTTCTTTTGAGAATAATGTTATTACCTCTATAATATCCATGAATTTCATCCAGAGTAAACATCATTGATTCCATGGGAATGTAAACAAAAAAAATTGATCTCAAATTCTCAATAAGGTTTATGTACATAGATAGCTATCAATCATTATAATCCACAAGGAAAGGTAAATAACTAAACAAATATGACATTTAAATAACTTAACTACCATGATAATATAGGTAATAGTCAATATGGAAAGGTAAACTACAAAAAACACATTCCATTGAAATAACTTGTGTATCATGATTAGAAAATTAATAATCCATTGGTAATTTTAAATAACAGAAAACATATTCCATTCAAATAACATGAATGATAATTCATACACTCCAGAAAAGTACTATATACCGATGGTTCGAACCCATTGTTATAGACTATAAAACCATTTTTATTTACAACCCCATGTGTTCTTTGAACCACATGGATAATAGGCCTCAGTATAGGGTTATACAAATGGTTTCCTTTCAAAACAAATTTATATATGATGACAAAATTTTAATACGAGAGTTTGATATGAACCACAGTTATATGTATAAACCAATGGTTCACAAAATTATGGGTAGAGTGTATTACCCAATGGTGACATATAACAATGGTTCAAAAAACCATTTTATAGCTACCTATCTCTAATGTATCAAAGAATAATTCAAAACCACTTTCAAAACCTATAAATAAATTATAAACTATAGTACATATTTAAGGAATTACAAGTAGTATATATTTGTTTTTTAACCATATGGTTATAAATATTTTTGAAACCATTCATAACACTATAACATATATATACAATGAACACAATCAAACAGTTTTAATTATTAAAAATTATTCACATATGTCACTTTACATTCAATTGAAAAATAGATGGGATCAATATATCTGTCATCACTACTAGTTCCTTCATCATCATCACCAACATCCTTATCACCGCCGTCACCTAGTTCACCAACATAGACATCTTTAGAATTCTATTTATTAACTTATTCATCATCACCAAGAGTATAATCGCAATATCTACAAAATGGACCACAATTGACATCACTCAGTGCATGATATAAAGAGTTCATTATTTCTATACATGAATCAAACATTTTATAATCTTCTCATAGATGTGAAGGAAATATTACTCTCATTGACCTCACGAACTATTTGTTGACTACAATACCTCTTTCACACACCCCTATATCTAATTTTTTCCCTCATCTACTTCTACGTGACTATTTTTCATCATGTTCGTGTAATATCTTAGAGAGGTATTCGATAAGGGCCAATAAATAGTAGTGGTGATCATTTTTATTGGTCGATACCATAATCTCCCTTGATGCTCCTCACCAAATACCTATCTAAAATGAAAATTTTCCCCAAATTTAACATCTTCTTTATCATTGTGGTCCTCCAAGTAACATTGTTTAAAATTTAAATAATATATTTATTTATGAATTTCTTAATAAAATTTAAAATATAAATAATAAGACATAGAATATTTTCTTTTGTCTATGCAATAATAACACTATAATCATTTCCTTTTCCTAGTCATGAAAATTAATTTTTCCCAAAGAATATGACATTAGATGGCCAATGTCACTTACAACATATAGAAATGACTATAATAATAGTACATTATTGAATAATGTAAAATTTATAAACAAATACAAAACAGATTTAATTGTATAGACATGTGGGATTAATAATATACACACATAAATCTAAAACATTCCCACATAAGATTAAATTACCCTGGTGATTCACTATAGAGTATTATATTAAATTCTCACAATAGATTAAGATATAATGGAATGAATACACTTATGATTATGTGAATGACAATAAAAATATGAAGATTTTATAAGGTGGAATCTATGTTGGATAGATAATATACTGAAAAATTAATTTTATAAGTAACCAATTTTAGCTACATAAGAGTTAAACACAACCTAGAATGAATTAAAATCATAGTTTTAGAATAAATTCTTATAATGAAGAAGCATGTCACTAGATAGTATCCTATAAATCAAAAATTAAAATCATATCAGTTAACAACATAGTCTTTATCCATCGATTATTTCGTATAAGGAACTAACTAGAAAATATATTCTAATTATTAAATTAGAAGCATATCAGTTAACTTCATTTTCTCTATCCATCAATAGAAATAATAATGTGAAAATATAAGGGATTATATACAAACAACAAATTTTTTATTATTTCTAGTGCTTTTTTAGTATTTCTAATCCACATTGTAATAGTTTCATATGAAAATGATACAATACCCTGATTGTATGCAGTTGTACTATTTTAATTGGTACTAATACATGAACCAAATATCATTGTAAAAGTTTCAAATGTTATCATATATTCGTTTATCACTTTGATCACCATGTTAAGGAGTTAGGAACTTTTTCATCACCTAGAACCCCCCCCCCCCACGAATGCGATGCATTCAAAATCAAAATTATCTAATTCTAATATAAATGATGAAGATCTAAACATTTAAAGACACTATCATGAAATATAGTATTTATAAAGGCCTCATCCTTCATTATATATATTTGGAGGAGCTAATCTAATGGCCTATAATCATTTTAGTGAGAATACTATTGAAGATATATTTCTTTCAAATGACACCAACACACTTAATGACCTCCTCTGAACTCTATATTTTCCAACAAACATATAACATCAGTATAAGGCCACGACCATAAATATTAAAAAATCTAGAGTTTTAACTCTAGAATTTATTATATTCTATTTAGGGATATTTATTGATTTATTGTTTTAGGGAATTATTTCATACCTCATACCTTACAAAATCATATAATAAAAAGTGGAAACATCAAATTTAAATCCATTAATAATATAATATTAAAAATTTAAAAGAATACAAGATTTATTTTAAAGGAGAATCTTCAAAAAAAATATACTTAAATTATTCCTTTACATTACCAATCCTTAAAAATGTGAGAAACATTTATACATTTCTGATGATCATAAGAATATCAATAAGGGATACACATTAAAGGAAAATGGTTAGTTCTATGAAAACAAGAAAACACATATAGTGTTTACCTTTATCTTTCAAATTCTTTTCACATCTGAAATATAACATTTTTACATGAAAAACTTGCACAAATGTTTTCCTAAAGAAAACCATTAAAACCAATTGAATGGAATTAAAAAAATTCTTAGTGACTTAAATCATCTAATTCATAAGACATTATAAACTCGGTTTAGAAGTAATTATAGCCAAATAAAATCCAAAGGGGAATCCATTTGGTAACTCACTCTTTCATACCTATTAGTAAAATTAACCTTACCCGATTCATTGGATTTGTATCTGTGTTCACCAATAATTTAAGCAAAAATGTGCTCACCTATATCTATCTGTGATGTCCCATCATATAAATTTTAATAGATTCCATTGGCACTATTGGTTCACTCAACCATATGAGTTGTAATGGGCACATAATGTGATATCTTTTCCACCCCGTCGAATAATTCTCATGTACCATATCATGAATAAAAAAATTATATTATTTCAATTTTCCATTGTAAAACAGTTTAATAAATATCATAAACTTATATGAAAATTTATTTTGGATATCAAAATAAACATCAATTTTAAAAAACCAATTTTATTATACAAATAATACTTTTTTAACCCATTTACTATACAACAATACCTAAATTAAAGGAAAAAATGGGTTTTCCTTGAAGGAAACTAGAAATATTGAAATGTATTCTAGAAATCAAATAATGGTCATTGTTGTGGAAAAATAATTGTTTTCGTGTATGTTAAGAAAAGAACATTCCATTTTTCATCTATCCAAATGTTCCATATAAAACACATAAAACTATTCCTTTTGAATACCATTTGAAATAAAGTATAAAATATCCATTATAAATATTTTATGTATAAATTAATAAATCTTGAATTCATTTTAAATGCCTGGATATTGAAGAGAATGAGAGTTTGAAAGAACAATATTAAAGAGGATTTTTTAAACGAAATATTGTATATCACGTGGGATACACTTGAATAAAAATCCCCATAAAATATTAATTTATCCAAAACATTAAGTTCCATGTGAATACTTAAATTCACGATATATCATGTAAAATGGAATGTCTACACACCTCATGAGAGTATATTGGTGTATAAAATCAACACATGCCTCAATGAATGGACATTAAGATGAGATACATTACACTATGTTTGACTTTTCTAATTGGTCTTTAAATTCCAAATAATAATTTAATGTAAATTAATTTCATTCTCTAGATCCTTGTGTAAGTATATTTTCACATTATTTCATATATAAACATGTTAAATAAAATTACATAATCAATTAAGTTTAAGTCAAACAACTTTACTATATTCAGTTTATTTTTCAAAAATGAAATTTTAGGTCAACAATTCTCAAAGAGGTCATTAAATAAATATATAAAGAAACATAATCCTGACATAATTATCGTATTTATACATTAATTTCACTTTTAAAACCAATCATAAAATATATTTTTCACAAATGAGCTATTTCTATAATCATGGAGACTATATGGAGAATGTATGCATGAGTAATATTTCAATTTTTTCAATCATCATTAGAGAAAGACGTTATGTCACATTAACCTTTCCAAATAATAATTATATATTAAATATCATAACATTTAATTATATATTCTTATATATAACATTAATTTGATTATTGATTAAAAAATGAATGGCATTGATTTCGAGGAGATGGTAGTACAGAAGCCTATAAAAGATTTTATAACTTTATCAGTGAGTGAAAAAATATGAAATAAAATGATATATATATCTATATATATATATAATAAATAAAAAATTAACATTACATATTCTAGTGTTTTTTAATTATAATTACCATTCAAGGTTTATTAGTTTAGAGTTTTAGAGAATAAAGAAAAACTCTTATAAAGTAAACTCATAAATTATAAGTGGAAACATATATAAAGTATTGATTTTATATTGAAAAAAAACTTTTAAAATAAAACCTTATATCTTATGATGATAAATCCTTACAATTTTCCCCATGATCTCATCCTTTTCTATAATATTCCATAAGCCCTACGAAAAAAATTTTGAAACTTGGGATGAGAAAAAACCTTAGAAAGGGACAGAAAAGAAAACCATTAGCCCTTTAAGAACCCATAAAAATATTTAAACCTGTTTATCCTAAAAAATAAATCACCATTTTCATTGAGACTCATATGCAAGTTTATAAGATATAAGTAAGTATCTGGAGATGTAATTATACTCAAAAGGAATATCCATGAGGTCGATATCCATTAATGTAACTATTAAAAAATTAATAACCATATGGTCGAATTCAATGCCCAATGCATTGGAGTTTATAACATAACCACTCTTCCTTGGTTTATCACATAACTACCCATCGTTGGTTTACCACATAACCACCTATAAAATGTCCAAGTACAATTATAAAATCATAACACATAACAAAATTAAATTTTTAACATTTATCCAATAAAATTTTATTTTCAATCATATGAAAACATTTCAAGTTATATAAATAATCAATCCATTTTCAAAACCAGTATTAAATTAAAAATACCAAGAAAATTAAAAGTGGGGTTTTCTTAAAAAACATGAAGGGTTATGGAGGAATCCGTATATTAAAATTGACATAAAATATTCATTATAGTAATATTATATAAATATAAATATATATGTAAAACAATATAAAGAATTAAGGAACATGATTGGAATTTAAATCATTAAACATTTAAAAAGAAAGTATTAAATCAAAGTGTCCCGAATCAATTTTTTACGTTTGAATCATAAGCCCCATGAAGTAAAACGTTTATAAAAACCTTAAATAACCTTATAATTTATAAATTAATGATATTATATATAAAATGTTATGTATATAAACCTCACTAAATAATTCGGGTGTATAACATAAAAATACACCTCAATGAAAGGAGATAGAGATAAAGTCCCTTACATTGTGTCAGACTCATCACATAAAGAATTTATATTCATACATAATAATCTAAATATTAATTATTTAAATTATTTATATACTTTATAAATATTATTATTCATTTTATATTACTTATTATCATGTTATGACCATTACCTCATTATTTAAGGTCATGTTAGACATTTTGATGATATTTGGTTTAAGTCCAAAATTACATTGGTCTGTTAAAAATGGTTAATGTTTACATTATTCCATCATCCCCAAAATAATGAACTATGTTACAATCATGGATGTTATAAGTCATACGTACTCATGAGTAATGTTTCATTCAGCAATAATAATTATGAAAACACGGTATGTGTCATTTTATCTTTACATAATTATAAAAATATAATTCATAACATATTATTCATTTAAATAAATTTATATATATCATCTATATGATGTGGTGATGAAAACTAATCACATCACTTCATAAAATTGATAACTCACACGTACTCACGAACAACATTATAATTTCTTTATAAATGGAAAGGTAAGAACGTAAATGATTTATTATATTTTAATAATGATAAAAATTTCATGAATATAATATCTAAAAAATAATTCCATAATTATAAATAGTGTTGAGAGAAGGTGATGGAACACCAATTTCATCAGTTTACGAGGTGGTAGTCTACCGTACACACGAATTACAAATTATTTTACAATTTGATAGAGGTGGAGACTAATTTAAGTGATGATACTTATATAATAACATCCAATTATATATATGATACTCTAGTTATTATTTAATCGTGGTTTAATAATATTTGAAGGAGTTAAAAGAATAAAAAAACACTTAATTTAAACCAATACCTCTTCTATTGAAATAATTCATTGTTGAATACCATATGACTAGTGTGTATGGTGTTATGCCTAAAAAAGAGATTGGTAATTTTTTAAGTGATTCATTAATTGTATTTGCATCAATATAATTAGAACTAAATAGTTTTTTTAAGTGTGAATAAATGAGAATAAGATGTCCCCATTTGTAAAAGAGATGAGAGGAAATCTTGGAATTTCACAACATATAAAATTAATTTAAATTATTTTTATACTAAAAATGTATCAAAAATGAGTTATTGAAAATATAAGATGATTTTGGGTCGAAATAGATTCATACAACGAAAATCATAAATGTTATGACATTTGTTTAATCCTTATCAATTTATTTTAATCTAATTTAGCATTTTTAACCCTTAACGTCCGAACATTGATTTTTATTATTTGGGAGTTAATATAGTTACAATAAAATGTCAAACAAACAATTAATGAGTCATGGGTGAAAATTTAAACCATATCCATAAACTTTTTCCTAATTTTATATTTTTAGGAATTTTATATCATTTAATTAAACAAATCAAATATCATTAATGTCAATACAGACACTATTCATTACATGGCATTTTAAAAACATCATGAAAATAAGTTATATTAAAACAAAAAATTTAAGAAATTTGAAAATATTTCAAATTAATCTATAAATTTTTTTTTTGAAATTAATTATCCCAAATAATATTTATTCTTAAAAAATTAATATAACTTATTTGCTATTTCCATTAATTAAAAAAAATTGCATCATTGTTGTATAATTACATAAAGAAATTATTTATTCATGAAAATTTAAAAAAATTAAATGATGAATATAAATAAATTAAATTTAAAAATACTATTTATAGTCGAACATATTCCCTATAGAAGAACATATTAATAAAATTTCACTTGTTAAAAAAAAGAGTATGACAATTTTGACTCTTTTGTGAATAAAATATTATAAAGATTATATTATAATATAAATGTCCATAAATTGTCAAATAACCAATATGTAAATTCATATAGATGGAAAATAGTATCCAAATAAAACTTGGCCATAAGTCTGGGTCATTTTCAAATATTTATAATATTATTTTTACCCTTAACTGTTGTAACAATGATTACCAAATTGACTATTCATTGTGGACAAAAATAAAACGGACCTATTTTATAAATTTTAAAATTATGAATCCAAAAATGTAAACATTTGTTAAAAATTAAAAATATAGGAATGGATAAAATTAATTTAAAATTTCTCTCGTGGATGTGGTGATACCATAAGTTATCAAAAGTGAAATTGTACATACCTTCAATAGTTTTTGTATCAAATTTAAATAACAAATTGATTACCATGACCTTAATTTTATTAATATATGTTCAATATAAATATAATGGCTTTAAAAACATTTCAAAAAATAATTTTACACTATAAATAATTAGAATGAAAAGTCAGTTTTCAATTAAAATTGTGTCTTTTTTATTATTCATCAAAAAATGAAACTTATTAAAAAATTTAAAAATAATAAGACACTGTAGTTTTTGAAATTATGATTCTAAATAACAGGTTTAATTTTTTCCAAAATAATTTATAAATGTGTAAGAACTTAATTTAAAAAAAATCTTCAATTAAAAGCAGTAGATCTGCCTTTTAGAATAATATTGGTGTTTAGTATTTTAATTGTATTTTTTCTTATTATATTCCTATAAAAAAATTTGGATGGATTTAAAAACATTTAATTTAATACATAACTTAATAATTTCATTAATATCATTCACTACCATTGATTAATTTTTTAAGATCAACTGTCTTTGTGGGCATAAAAATTGTTTTTTACAAAAACACATCTATTATTTTCAATTGTTTTTATTTTAATTTCTAATTAATTGATATCCAAAAATTTAATTATATAAACATGTTTAAACCCTATTTTTATAATTCATTGAATCTGGTTCAAACCCACTATATCTAATGGCTAGGTTATATTGGATTCATTTAAATAAAAATATTATTTATACTTGATGTGGCGACCTTATACTCTATGGAACATAGTATTTCCTTAAAAAACTTAGGATCTTACATTATCTCGTCCCCATCATTAATAAATAGCATCTTCAAAATTTGAACTTAGACTTGGTAACTAGGGTGTGACTATTAAAATTACCTTTTGGAATTCCCACATCGAAAAATGGATTAATAAAACATCTACATTAAAAGAAATAAATGAAAGTTTAAAGGTCACATAAGATAATACATAATATGTTTTCAAGTCAGAAAACATGCACATGGAAGAGAAAACTGACTCAAAAATACTAATATAGAGATATAGAGAACATTTCCCCGAGAACGTTAACCATAAAAACCTATAAATATGTGATGGCTTCAAATTCCATTGATTAATGTAAATGGACAACATTTTTATTTCAAGATCTTTTCCTAATGTATATGAATTTCATTAACATATATACAAATAACATAAGGATACTTTCTTTATTGAAAATTATAGATTCTTCCTCTAATAAATTTCCATGAGAAACTAATCCTTTTTACCAAATGATGAGTAATAAAGATAAATTATTCATTCCTAAATAAATATAATAAACTTATTTGAATTGTAAAATCCAAAAATGAAGAAAATATATAATTTTTATATTGAGGAATTAACCGAAAAAAATGTTCAGATATGATAATATAATTCCTGAAAAGATAAAACCTTTATGTGAAGAAAATATTTCAATCTCCAAAATTGAACAGGTATACCCATAGTCCAATGCAGAACATTTAACAAATAAAAATTCTTAAAATTTCTCAAAATAGTCTAAAATATGATTGAATCCCAAAATTCATAAGTATTTGATAATATTTTATTCTATGAAAAATTAAAATTCATAAGTATTTGATAATATTTTATTCTAAGAAAAATTCTATAATTTATCTCCAAATAACATAAATTAATCTTGAAGACTCATATAAAAATATAATTTCTCTAATAATCTTCATGAGACAGTAACAATTTTCATAAATAACTTGAATTGCCTTAAGTAAAAAATAAAATCATAGTTACTTCAAAAATATAATTCAAGCTTTACTCATCAAATAAAATAAAATTTTATTATATTGGAATTGATTATATAGGGTTCCCAAATTAGTGAACGTCTTCCAAAATAACAATAATCCCAATATCCAAAAATCATTTTTCTAACCCCATTGTTATTTGTATAATGTGATTTTTTCTCAAAATCAAATTAATCTTCATCCATAAAATATTTTTACAAAAATATGTAAATCAAACTAACTAGTACATCACGTTGTCTAGCGGTAGGTGATATACCCTTATCACCCCTGGGTTGTGGGTTCAAGTCTTCGGGATTTTCCAGACAGGGTGAGTTGTCACCCATCCTGCGAGTTCTCCCATTTATTAAAAAATACATTATTATAATCCATATATAATTATATAAACGTGATAAAAAATATAAAATATATTATTAATGTGTCTTAAACTTAAATTTTATCTCATACCTTCCATTTTACATCCCAAAATGTTATAAACCATTATCATCTCAAAAATAAATGTCTACAAAAATAACATTATTCACCTTAAAATATCATAACCTAAATAATAAAAATGGGGTTTTAAGACCTTTGACATTTTATCAAACTAAAAATTATGAACCCATAATGATATCCATAACTCATAAGAATATATCCTAATCTCCAAATTTATCTAAACCATAAAATGGATACTAATAAAACGGAAATGTCCATAAAAATAACATAATCTAGTGTATTTTAACTAAAATTAAAATTTGAATATATTATAAGTTTATATTTTTGATAATTAATAAACAAATATTACAAAAAAAAATCCATTCTTTATAATTCGAAACTTCAATAAAGTATCTATTTTTTATAATACAAAATTATTTATTTTAAAAGGTGGTTTTATATTATGATAAATCTTTCCAATTTTCCCCTTATTCTCATAATTGTCCCTAATATTACATAATCCATATGAATAAAATATTAAAACATGGTTTGAAAAAAATCATACTAAAGAACATAAAATAAAGGGAACCATTAGTCCAGTGAATACATATAAAATCCTTTTTTAAAACCTACCATTTACCCAGAAAATTGAATCTTATTTTCAAAAGGATCATTATCTTACCTTTTTAAAATCAAATTAATTTCATTGAAAATTCATAATAAAGTACATAAAATATAATTATGTAACTTGGGTCATCATTATATTAAAATAGAATAACCATGAGTTGGAATTCTATATATATCACTCTTAAAAATGGTATAGCCATATGATCAACTACCATACCCAATGAAATGGAGGTTATAACCAAACCATATGTCCTTGGTTTATCATTTGAACCACCCATAATTGGTTTATCATATAACTAACGATAAAATTTACATGTAATTTTATGTAATCATAACACATAAATTATTTCAATTTTCAACATGTCACTCATAAAATCTCATTTTCATTCATACATAAATGTTTCCTGTCATTGGAATAATAAATCCATTTTCCAAACCTATTTTTAATATGAAATTACCCAAAAGAGGAAAATGGGGGATTCTTTAAAAAAAATTAATAATTATATATGAATTCAAATATAATAATGGACATTAAATTTCCTTAATAATCATTTACACCCATATATATAAATATGAAAAATAACATCAAGAATAAAGGAAAATATTTGGAATTTAAATCTACAACCATTAAAAAATACAAAATTAAATAATAATATATAAATAAATGATATTTTATGTCATAGGGACTCTATATACACCTCATAAATAAATATGGGTTTTTACATCAAAATATACCTCACTGAAAGGATATTGAGATAAAATCCCTTACCTTAATTCTAAATCATCATTTAGAATATTCATATCAATAAATAATAATAGTATATTTATTAATTACCTAATTCATAACATTTTTAATATTTATTGTGATTTTTATATCATTTGTTATAATTTTATAACAATTAATTCATTATTTATTTTTATATGTTATGTTTTGATGCTATTTGTTTCATAAGTCCAAAATGACTTTGGTTGGTTACCTACAGTCAATGTTTACATTATTGCATCATATTCAGAATAATATTTAGGAAATTATAATAACTATTACAAATCAATTATACTTTTTAATCCATTTATTACATATTAAAATCAAAAATGAACTATGTTATAATCATGCAGATAGTAAGCCATCTGTAGGCATGAGTAACGCTTCCATTTTTCAATAACCATTTAGGAAATATTGTTAGTATAATTTTATAATTAAATAATTATAAAAATAAAATTAATCTCATATTAATAATTTAAATATAACATTTAAGTATCATCCATGTGATGTTATGATTAAAAACAAATCACATCACTTCGTGGATGTGATCATTCTGACATACGGATGAGCGAAATATTCATTTTTCAATGCTTATAAATTTATGAACAGAAATGATATATTATCTTTTAATAATGATAAATATTTCACAAATATAAAATATAAACATTAAATCCATTATTATAACCAGTCTTGAGAAATAACGATTGAAAACTAATTTCATTTGTTCGTGATGTGGTAGTGTGTCGTATAGGTGAATGGTAACTCCTTTTCTCATTAGTTAGAAGTGGATATAAAATTAAGTGAATATACTAACATACAAAATATCATTATATAGAAGATAATTTATTTTTTATTACATCATTTTTATCAATATTTTAATAGGGTGGAAAAATAAAAAACAGAAACACTTAATTATAAATAAGAAAATTTCATTTGAAATCCTTCGTTCATAAAAAATAAAACCACTAAAGATGGGGTAATACTAGATAAAATTTGATTTGTAATGTGTGTATAGATTATATTAGGTTATTTTTAAAGATTATGAAATAACCCTATTGGTTTTTATGTTTGAATAAATGGAACGATATGTGGCCATTTATAAGAGAGTTGAGGGTCACTGTTGGAATTTCTCAATATATTAAATTAATGTTAATTACTTTTCTCATAAAAAATATTTCAAAGTTATTTATTTATAAAATAGTATTATTTTTTGTATATATATATTCATTTAATTACAATTGGACAAGTTTTCACAAATATTGAATTCTTATCATTTTGGTATAATGCTTATTTAACATTATTATCTCTTACTATTAAAACATTGATTTTTAAATTTTGAGGGTTAATATAGTTATTATTAAAAGAAAAAAACTATAAATGAATCATGTATAATCAATTAAATCTTATCCCAATAATTTTCCCGAAATTTTTATTTTTATAAATTTTATATCATTTAATAAAATATTATTTATTTTAAAATATCATTAATGTCATTTGTCACATTATTCATTACATGTCTTTATAATGATTTCAAAAAAAAATATTTTAAATAAAAATATTTTATCCCATCTAAAATTTTTCAATTTCCTCTTAAAAATTATTGTATTACACTAAATATCTCATATTAATTTTTTTTAATATTTTTAATATCATTTATTTGATAATTTCATTAATTAAACAATTTTTTCATCGTCATTGTGTAATTATTTAAGGTAGTTATTTCTTCTAAAAAAATTAAATAATATAGGTTGAATAAAATAAATATATTTAAAAATAATATTAGTATTCTAATATATCCCCTATATAACCCTATATTAAAAATAATTCACTTATTTAAAACAAGAGCACGACAAGTTTGACTCTTCAATGAATAAAATTATATTAAGTTTATATTCTCATTTAAACGATTTTATATATTCACATAACCAATAATTTAATTATTATGGATGAAAAATAATCATACAACAAAATTGGTTCTACTTATTTGGGTCATTTTAAAATATTTATAATTTTATTTTTACCCTTAATATCTTGATTTACCAAAAACTCTGGTCACAAAAATTAATAATGTTAAGAATTATATTTGAAAAAAAATAAAAGGCCCATAATCAAAAAAATATTTTTACCTTGTGATTAAAAATATGGAATTATTTTAAAAATTCAAATGGAATTAGTACCTAAAATTAGTTAAAAATTAATACATAGATGTATCGAAACAGTGGGGTTTTAATGTGAAATAGTTCAAAAGTTCACAATGTTTATATATCCAGTTTCAATATAAATTTCATTCTAATGTCATAAATTATATTAATAGACGTATAATTGATCTAATATGACTTTAAAACCTTTTAAAAATATAATTTATCATTATAAAGTTTATTAATGATTGTCAGTTTTTAATTAAAATTCAGTATTTTCATTATTCATTAAAAAATGAATCGTTTCATAAAAATACCAAAGATTCAACCATTGAAAATATTAATATTATTATTTAAATTATTAGGTTTATTTTATAAAATATAATTTATAAAACATCCAAAATCATTATTTTAAACATGTCTTCCACTAAAAAGAGGAAAAATTTACTTTTAGAAAAATACAAATTTTTATGATTACAGCTAGATTTGTTTCTATTTTATTCTTTCAATTCTTAATGGATGAATTTAAAAAAAATAATTAATATATTATATAAAATTTTCATTAATTTCACTCACTAGTATTAATTAATTTATCAATATCAAATGCCTTTGGGCATAGGAATTTTTTTCATAAAAACACATCCTTTATATTCAATTGGTTTTTATTTTAATTTTTCTTTTTAATTGTTAACCAATGAATAAATTTTAAAAACATTTGTAAACCATATTTTCAAAATTGAATTTATATAGTGATAACCTCTATATTAACTTCTAGGTTATTATGGTAACATATAAATAGTAGTATTTAGTTTTCCATTTAAGCTCGATGTGGCATATCATATACGTTTTCAAACAGAGTTTTCCTCTTAAAAACTCAGGATGGTACAATATATTATAGATAAATTAAGATAATTCATTTATATAACACATATTATATATATTTACCCTTATTAAATTCAACATAATGAATTAGTGAAAAAGAACCAAATCGCATCATGAGGCTATAGTCCTCCGTGCACACGAATGACATTATCATATCCCTTAAATATTATAATTTAAAAAGACTATATATGATATAATGAATCCATAGATATAATTATGGTATAAATATTGTATATAAATATTATATCCCTCATTATAACCAATGTTCGGAGGTGGTAATGGGAAAACAAATGACAACATTTCGGGATGCAGTAGTTCACCTCACAATTAAATAATGATTTCATAAACAATTTGATAGATATGTGTATGGATGAATGTAATTACCTTAAAATAATATACTATCAGTATATGGATGATTCTAAGGTCATTATATCATAATTTTATAAGAATATTTTATGGGATGATAAAATAAATGTAACAAAAAAACTCATTCATAAACATTACCACTTCTTCGAGTATCGTCATTAAATTTGAACCAAAGGCCTTATTTGGATGGATTATATAAAAATAAATATTATATTAAAATATGTTGGATGTGGATAATTTATTTTGATATATAATGGATGAACTAATTTTATTTGAAGTTGTGAATATATGATGATATTTGGTGGCATTTTATATGTGAGGAAAGTGGTATATTTGTATTTTTTGGAAAAAGTGAATTACCCCATGTTTTTTTCGTATCACCATATTCCAATAATGCCAAAAAAAATATATCTAATGTGGTATAAGTCCAATATATATCCATCTAATGGTTTTTGAAAAACTTTATAGTTCATTTGATTCAATATGATTAAGGTTTTACCATTTTGTACACTCATTCTTACCTTAATCGCTATAATTAATTTTAATAGCTTTCATTAATAATTTTCATCAAAAATTATTTGAACCTTAATATAAATTATAAATTAGGTTTATTCAATATTTTTAATCCACTATTCTAAATTAAATTCAAAAGAAAGTGGAAAATTTTAACTTAATATTAATCTCACAAATGTGGCGAGACAGCAGGTTTTTAGGAAGAGTATTTTTGGAAACATATGACTCTATATGAACTCCATGAATATTAATAATATATACATGAAAATTAGTTAATATTTAATCGTATATAATATATAGATTTGTCATAAAATATTCCCTGTTAGGGATTATTTAAATTAATTTAAAAGGAGAAACATTATGCATTTGAAAACAATTTTTACAAAATACACAACCATAAACCTAAAAAAATATATTAAAAAAATAATGTTGATTCATATATGGATTTAATATAACTGAATAATAATTAGGTTAATTAAAATAATATTTTCACTGTTTAATTTTTTATTATTTTTAAAATAAAATACGTTTTATAAAAAAATCATAATGTTTCACTATTCACTGAAAAATTCCAAAACATCATCAAAAGTCAGTTTTTTATATGATAATTTCAAAAATGATATTTATTTTATCAAATTAAAATTATAAAACTAAATAATTAAACTTATAAAAAAACCTTCCATGAAAAGTGTTTATTTAAAAAAAATTCTCTTGGATTAAAAATTAATCCATATTATTATAACTAAGTTAAATATCTAATTCAAATTTATATATATGAAAATTATTTATCATATCACTACCTTGGTTTTTATATATGTTATGCAAGGATCTATAATCAATGAAAATTATCATTGAACCTTGTTTCTTTTTAATAAAAAATATAGGGTAACCCCATAGTGAGGTTCTAGGTTAGAATATATCATTATCTTATACCGAACAGTACCGGCTACAGTAACTGCAACATTACATGCAACAATAATCGAACAATACTGCTACAGTACTGCTACAGTACTATTTTAATCACTATAATTATGCCTCTTCATGGTTTCAAACCTGGGTTTCATGGATACACATAAGTATCCCTCACCAACTGGGCTGAGCCTCATGTGCAACATTAATAATAGAACATTCCTATGTCATTTTTCAAAAGGTTCTGTATAAAAAATGTTAAAATATTCCTTTTTAAAACCATTTAAAATAAAAAAAAATAAAGTGAAATTTATAAATCTATTATTTATATATACAATATTTCTTAAATTAATTCTAAATTAATATTTATATAATAGAAATATATTTTTAATGAAAAATATTAAAAGTGGAATTTTTTAAGGAAAAGTACATTATCCCTTGAGAGACACATGAAACATAATCCTAATGGGATATTAACATTAAAAAACATTAAATTTCATAAGAATAAATAAATTAATGATAATACATGTGAAAGGGTTTGTATATACTCCACATAAAAGAATATAGGGGTATAAAATTAATATATTCCTCAAAAGTAATACTGAGATGAAATCCCTTAACATTATTGTGAATTTTCATATGTATCATTATATTCAAGAATAATAAACTTATTTTAATTATTTATATTATTTATATAATTTTTCAAGTTTAGTGTTTCTTTCATTTCACTTATTAACATGTTATATTCCATTACTTAGTTGATTGAGTTTAAACGGGGTGTTTTGACCATATTCAACTTATGTGTGAAAAAAGATGTCGTAGGTCGACTATGGTCAAATAATTCATTATTCAAACGTATATATAGAAAAATATTTAAATAATTATCATATTTCTACATTAGTTATACTATTAAAACCAATAAATAAATATTTTATGGAAAATGAACAAATGTTGTGATCATAGGGACTGTAGTTCGTACATATGCATGAGTAACAATTCGTTTTTTCAATGATCGTTATAAAAATAATGTTAGTAACATTTTACATTAAATAAATTTAATTATATAATAAATACCATAATATTTAATTATTTATACTTATATATACCATTCATGTCATGTGGGGACGAAAAAAGGCATCACATTGCTTTTGAGGTGGTCGTAGTCCAAACGTCCACAAACGACGTTGTCACTTTTAACTGAGTGAAAAAGTAATAAAATATAATGATGTATTGTTTTTAAATAATGATAAGTATTAAATTAATATGATAAATATTTAATTTATATCACATATATTTATTATCCTTACCCTTATAACCTTATATGTAATGTGTTAGTAAAAATCAATTACAACGCTTCGTGAGGCGGTAATCCACCATGAACACGAACGATGTTATCATATCCAATACATTTTGGAATATAAAAATTTTATATATGATTTAATTATTAATGAGGTAAACTTATTTTATAAATATAATATATAAATTTTATATCCATCATTATACCCAACCATTAGAGGTGGTGATTTAAAAAATGAATAACATCATTTTACGAGAAGGTAGTCTATCGTACACACGAATGACGATTTCATAAACCATTTTATGGATGTGTGGGTGGCTATAGGTCATAACTGTAACATAAAAATATCTCATTATATTTATAATACTAATGTTATTATATCATAATGGTATAATAATACTTCATTATGTGGAGCAATAAACCAAATAACAAAGCCCATTGATTAGCATTACCTTCTCTTTAGGTACATCCTTTTTGTTTTCACCAAAGACCTAACTTGGATGAATTTATTTAAAAATAAAGGTTTATAAAAGGATAGGAAGGATGTTTATAAGTGATTTGAGAATTAATTTAATAAACTAATTTGTTCTGATGGTTTAAATAGAGGAGGAGAGGTGGTCTCTTCTTAGATGTTAAGTGTGTTTCACACTTGAAATTTTTATAAAGTGTGAATTCCAACCATGTTATTTTTATGTAAAAATTCACAAATAATATATAATACTCAATAATAAATGGGATAAAATTTATATATTTACATAAAATAGTTTTTTTTAAATTTCATAGTTCATTAGGGCCCATAAGTATAATTCTTAACAACTATGTAAACTTATTTTTAACTTAATCACTATAATAAATTTTAATTGATTTAACTAATATTTTTGGTTAAAATTGATGTTTACATTAGGGGAACTTATAAATAATTACATATATTCTAAATATTGATTTTATTTTTCCAAATTCAATTCTCAAAAGTGGAAATTTTTAATTTAATATCAATCTCAATGAAGTGGCCAGACAACGAGGTTTTGAAGAAGAGTATTTTTTTAAACCAATAATCTATATTGAATCAATGAATAATAATAATCAATACACTAGAATCAATTAATATATACTGACATATAATATAAAAATTTAATTTAAAATATTACCCAATAGTGATTATTTTAACTAATTTAAAAGGTATAAATATTTTTCATTTTAAATCAGTTTTTAGAAAAAACTAGCATTAAACCCAAAAACAAACTTATACTAAAAACCAATATAGAGTTTATTAAAAATTAATTATTATGATTAAATATAAATGAATATTACATATTATACTAAAAAATATTCATAGCACAGTGGGACTCTTCAATTGCTTAATTTGTTAAAAATGAAAATACTTTTTTTGGAAATATCTGAATTTTCACTATTCACTGAAAACTTAATGCATGTTGGAAAAAAAATATTCAACCAAAGAAAATTATTATATGATTCTTTTGAAAATTATATTCAATTTATCAAATTAAAATTCATATATTAAGAAATTAATAATTTAATTAAAACCTTATAAATATTGTTTAATTAAAATAATTTTAATTTTGATTAATGATAACTTAATATTTATATCAATAATGTAAATTTATAATTTATATAATTCAGTATGAAGATGATAGTTTCTATCATTACCCATGTTGTTTCAATAATTACCTTCCACATATAATTATTGAATGATTCATCTAGAATTTCATTATGATATTTCCACATGTCGATGACTCGAGCGAGACTTGTGTTTTGCCAAAATTTCAATATTTTCTATCATTTCAAATGATTATACCATTGTATAGTACCTTATTTCTTGTAAATAAACATAATTTACACTGATTTTACTACTGAATAATCTTTATAAAATATAAGAACATGGTCATAATACTAATGGTGGAAATCAAGAAATGTCATTTAACATTATTAACTATTACAAATCTGTTTACTATAAAGTCTATATTTAGGAACCTATAATTCCAAATCACATATTAATGTTATGTCTTTCATCACTAGAAATATTTAAATTAAAAATATTTAATTTTTATATAAGTATATATGTTCTAATTATGTTTTCGGTTACCCTTATGGGATCTTTTGTATGTTGGTAGAAATTTCATCGAATAAAATAGAATATACTATGTAAATATGCTAAGAAAGAAGATGACAACAATGAACTAAAAACTCTACAAATAATTATGTTTGTAAACATTTATTTTATAAAATAAAGTCATTTCATATTTGATAGCTTAAATTTTTTATTATATCGTTGTTTATATAAAAATTAACAGACTCCGTTTAGTTATGGTTTCATGCATTGGTTCCAGTTTTTTACAATCTAAAATCAAAATAACCATTTTTTATTATATAAATGAATTTCCATATGAAACCATGAATCTAAAACGTTTTAAACATTTTAATTTCTGTAATTTGTAGAATAGGGTTTATTTGGTTCTGTATTTTATGTCCTAATTATATAATAATCACAATTAATCCATCAATATACTCAACTACCATATGATCCACCTTTATTTAAGTAAACCATTTAAATTTCTTTAAGGGAATTCACTGTATTATCCACTCTAATTAAATGGAAAAAATTAGATGCTAAACAGAAAATTACTAGAAAAATTTTAACTTCATCATATAATTCCTTTGGACATAAGTAATATTTTAAATACAGATATTATTTCAATCCTTATTAAAGTAGTATTTTTAATTGATTTTGATTTTTTATCGTGACTATGGTCATTAATCCACCCTCTAATACACTAACTTCTCAAACATATCATGCATATAATTCCAACTCAACATCATAAGATATAATATTCTATCCTTATACCACTAGGTAAAATTGATATAATTAGTCATAAATTCTTTTAAATTATTTTTTATAGTCAACAGTTTGATATTTATAAATTTTATGAACCATTTCACGATAAATATTATAAAAACGTTCATACTAGATAGTACATACGGTATTTATTTTACTAAACATATTTAAACACATTGATGTTTAAATTATTTAACGAAATTTTTTTACTCATAGTTGTTAGATATGAATTTATTCGATTAGCTCCTGGAAAAAACGAATTGATCAAAAAAGTACCGGGTTCTTCCCATACTCAGGAGTTTTAGTTCACTGCAATGTGTGCATATACATCATAGATTACTTAATATTTTTTCCAGACACATACTAGAAAAAAAATACCATTAATTCGAAGTAAACATTCAATACAACCCATTAAAAAATAAGAATACCTTAAACTAATTACTATTCCAATATAAAATCATTTTTGGGTATTTTGTTGTTTGATAGTGAGGGAATATTATTATAACCTCAAACCCAGAGCTCACTCTACTCTTCCAGCAAATATATAAATCATGCTTAAATGATCTCCATAACTACCCATTTCTATTGACCATTTGACCTTAGTATCTTGATTATAGGGAATGATAAACCAACACTACAATAAACATGTTATTTCATATAAATACAATAACAGTATAGATATAAATTTAATAAAGTTTCTTACCCATATCTATGCCCATGAATTCACAATTATTTCATTATAGATTTACCTATATGATAGAAGTTTCATTGGAATGATATCTCTATACAATGACAATGTTTCTATAAAAATTTGACATTGTCTAGAATTTTTACCTATCTTTTGACTGTCTTCATTATTATATTCTAGTATTTGTGTTTGACATTTCCAGTATTCACATGTATGGGTATACCCACATAAACTATTAAAAGATCCCATATAATAAGATAAATGAAAAATAGTTGAATTAATTTAAATTAAACTAGAATAAATTTTGTGAAATAACATGACACAATTATAAAAAAACACATGATACAATCTATGAATTAATCTCTCATTTATCCAGGGTAGAACCTAAATGATTTTTTATTTCCAATGCATGCATAAGTTTATCCACGTAAAGTGAAATAGAATTTTAAGAAGTACTATCATCAGACCCAAAATGGGTTGTTTGGAATATAGGTGGTGTAGACATGGTAGGATAAAAAATAATAGTTCATGATAAATAATATGATATAGATATGGTATAGTTGGGATAATCCCAAAAGGTGGCATAGACTTGGTATGAGAATTAAGGCCAAAATGAGATGATGATGAGGGATTGGTTGGAGTATCCCTGGAGGCTCAAGTAGAGGTGGAAAAAATATGGTATGTGGGATGTTGGCTTGTGGGTTAGTGTGTGAATGGGTAGGACGGGTGCATCTTGTACCTCTAGGAGAACCCTTTCTTGGACCCATACTAGTAGGGTGAGGAGTGTTCAAATATAGTTTAGGTGAATGTCCTAATAAAATATCATAAAAATTAAAAACATGAAAGTAAAAGTAATTTAGAAGAAATATATTACAATTTCTATAATTAACACGATAAAAATTAGTGATTTTTCTTTTCCATGTAATTATTTACCATTATCAAATAGTAACTTCCTTCAAATTTTATTAATATATTTCAAAATATTCATAACAATGAAATGAAAATTTTATAGAAAATGTTTTTAGAAATATAAAATACTAATTAGAATTAAAATCATAAAATAAACACTGTCACAACTCATTTTACAAAATATAATTTAAAACCAAGTTACGCATTTTTCCAGAGAAAATTTTAAATACATATTTTAAACATAGTTCTCTAAATCAAAATAAATCTACATAAATGAAATGAAGACAAACAATACTAAAACAAAAATATCTTCTAAAAATGAAACTAAATTAATGTAATTAAATCATTACCAACTCAGGAAATCCATGTCAAGGTAAACTCATAGAAATGTGAACATATAAGTTTTCATCTATATATTACCCACCACAAATTCAGAATCAATATAAGTTCCCACAATTTGAAATTACGAGTCATTAAAATAAATATTTTTTTCAACACCAATGGGGGCATCAATGTTGTCAATTTCACCCCCACCATTATGAAATTTGTGTCCAAGTATTACACCAATACCGATACCATAAAATGATCTCAGATGATCTTTCACATAAGTCACCATTTTTCCATTGATTTCAAAATATATATTACGTAAGTAGCTAGTTATCGAGTCAAGTAAAAAACTCCAAATACATAGTCTTCCATAAATCTACCATGTGACGTCATTTAATCAAACAATTCACATTTCATCATAGTGACTCACCCTTGAGAGTATTAGTCAAATAACAATATTTTCCCAATATTTTAATAACAAGACACACATTTGTACCATGGAACACTATATGATGCACAAGTATAATAGTACATTTTTTTAGTTAACATAATTACACCATGTTTTGTTTTCATATTCGCCTCTCAATAGGTTTCAAGATATTTGTACTCATTGATTACTAAATATTTTTATTCACGAATTGAAGAACAATAGACAAAATCCAATTCTCTTAATTATCTAGAGATGGAGTAAATAGATAATGTTATTAGTTGAAATATATACGAAAAAACAATTAAATTGGTATATATATTTTATGTTAATTAATGTAATGGTCATACATTTGATTTTAACCAAGTAGGAAACTATTTGTTATGAAAAGTATCTTTCATTATCAATAAAAAGTTTCATTGAACTATACATATAATTTCATAATGATACCAATCAAAAGTTATTATAAAATTTTATGGTATATGTGATACGAAATACTACGAGATAAAATATATTTATTAAAATTATTTACTTGATATAGTTATCAAATAAACCATAACTAAACAATATTATGTGATGTGTCATATCACACTCCTCTTGGTATAATGTAGAAATTGTATTTGAGAAATGAATTAATCCTTGTTTGGGGAAGAGATTGAAATGTCGGGTTAATTTACCCACACTGCTCATTTTCATTTCTCATTGGTTGGTTCTGTCTTGTGCTCACATTAGATACATACATTGAACAAAAATATATACATTTTTTATGCAGATAACCTCTCACAATAGATCATTTAAAAAGATTAATTGATTAAAGTAAAGATTTCATTTTATTCATATTTAATTAATTTGGATATATTAACTAAAAAGAAAAGGGTCCCCCAAGAAGGGTTTTGTTTGGAAGATGAACAATAAAATGCATTATTAAAGTGAAAAATATGAGGAAAATTTTCCTATAACTTTCCCAATATTAATGGTTCATCATGGTATATTTTTAATAAGAAATACTTGGAAACCCTTATAGAAAAAGGGTCTTTATAATGATGGTATAGTTTAATCACTATCATCTACACATTATTGGATAGTAAATGTTGGATTGCTATTGGAATAAATTACTGAATAATGATTTGTTAACCATGAGTTTTTAAAGATTTTAGTTTAAACACCCTTCTTCTGAATGGTTTAGATATGTTTACATAATAGCAATAAATAATATTTATAATCCATAATTCTTCAAAATATTTATTTTTCTCAAAATATTTCATTGCAAATAAGCACATAATAAATTATATTTTTTCAACTAATACACATAGGATAAATTTATGGTCGAGTCCCCTACCTCAACAAGTCCCACTAAGATTATAATTCATCTTTGGTATTCCCATTTATATTTAGAAGAATAGAATGTATAATTTCATATAAATATTTATCAATGTTAATTACATTTAAAAAATGACATAAAAAATTGGCTGACCAAAATATATACTAAAAAATATACTTTCTTTTTCAAATTTTATGTGGATTCAATATCAACATTCTTCAACTTTTTAGATTTCATCAGTCTTTTCCCTAATTAAAAATTAAGAAATTTCTATTCATTATAGAAATGATATCCTAACAAAAATTTTGGTGGTTGTCCAGTTTCTATCATATTATCAAGCGGTTAGTGATTCTTCGTGTATTGATAATCCATTAGAATGAATCATTACTTCCCCATGAAACTGTAACAATGAAAATATTTTATTCCAATATTTTTTGTATTCTTCATAAAAATATGAAAAGATAGTTTTACATTTGTCCTCAAACCAGATATCATTGCATAACTAGAGAAATAATTTCATGTCTATGGAACGGTAGCATAAATATAAAATATATTTTTTGTAGAAACATCAAATATGCATGAACCAACATCTAAAAGATGATTCAACTCTTTTTTAAATGTTTTCAAGAAGATTTATATACCATTTTTAGTTTTAGAAGGTCAATATATTAGAATAATTAAATAAGATAAATGTTTCTTCATACACATCCATAACTAAAGATTATAAACGTGAATAAACACTATCCACACATTTTGAGAAGTAAGAATCTTGAAAAATGGAATAAAAGAATCACATGTTAGACCCAACCAGAAATTATGCACCTGGGTACAAAATCAAAATGTTGCGCGTGAAATGTACTACATGAAAATCCATCTACAGGATGAACCTACAAATTTTTAAATTTAATTATCTTAGTTTAATTCCATCAAATATTGGTTAATATTTTTTCAAAAATTCATTTTTTTAAAAATTATAAATCAATGGAAACAACAACATGACTTTTTGTGGAACACAAAATTGTGTTCCATCTGAATTTAATTTCCATTAAGATTCACCAAATTATTTATAGTAATTATGGTATGTCATTTCCTTTTGAAATAAACAACAACATTGTGGATAAGAATGAATTTAATTTGTATAAAATATAATCTAATTAATTATCTTCCTTGAAATATAATGATTTAACTGAATATCAACACCATCTAGAAGAAATTCCATCAACAAGGTTTAATTTTAATCATTGGTAGTATATTAATATCTATACATTTTTTCCAAGATATAACCACGTTAGAAATTCCAAATTTTTCATTTTAGTACATTCCTGAAATATATGAGTTCTAACATCATCTAATAATTTTTTTACTCTCTCGACATCAGCATCTTCATTCTTTTACTCATGTGTATTAATACCAATGTCTTATTTAATTAGAATACTATATTCCTCATGATACCAAAAAAAAATAGAACCATATTAAATATAAAATTCTTAATACCACTTATTTCGTTCTATTCAGGAACAATAGAAGATTGTCTCATCTCTCCATTGTGAAATCAAACATAATAGTTTACTTAATATCTATATCTTGTATATGATAGATAAATTATTATAAAATTAACCAAGTTACTATAAAAAATTATAGAATGAACAATATATATGGCCTCTATCTGAGTAATTATTAAATGAAAAATATATAAAAATATCCAAATTATTTTTAATGTCAACTATAATCTGATCGGTATGATATATATTGTATATATCCTTCATGATATAGGGTAAAAAATTATTCACATCAATAATGTAAAACATAATTACCAAATTAAATACAACTAATTTTAATATGAAAGTAATCTAGGTACACTAGTAGTTATCCAAAAAAATAATAATATAAATAGAATATGCTATATGTGATTATTATAAAAATTGTACCAAACAAATAATGAGACATGGAATTGGCCTCAAAAATTTACAAAATACAATGCAATACATATGGATTTATGAAACAAGTGTTTTTAAAATTTCTATGTTTTAATATGAAATTAATTATAATAAATAAATGAGCATTTAAAATAGAAAATATTTACTAAATAATAATAAAAATGATTCACCCAACATTAAAACCACAAAAAAATTGTGTATGAGTATCACCGAAATTACACCATTTTTTTTATAAATATAAATAATCATCAAATAAAAATATCAAAGAAAATATGAATTAAAAAATAACAAAAATATATCATAAATATAATAAAGGGTATAAAATCAAGAATTTATATGATATATGAAATTCAATACAGAATATGTTAGAAAAAATTACCCATTTCTAAAAGAAAAAGAAAAAATGTATCATTTATCTTTGTCTATGAGCCTGAATGATATCCAATGAGCATCCAATAACTGATAAAGTAATGTTCAACTACCAATATGAAACTTAATTTGGTCTACATATAGATATAATTTTCTTAAGTTGTGAAAAAAAAACTATTACTATGATAATAATAAATCCTCATTCTCAACCATTATAATATAATCCCTGCATTGATAGATTAAGATAATACTATTAAACTAATTTTTTTTCAATAAAAAAATAGAAGCATCAAACATGGAATTTATTTCCATATCTTTGAATACATGAAATTTATCCACTATTAAAACAAATATACCACTTTGTTTCTTGATATTTAAAGATATATTAAAATATAAATTAATTAGATATAATTTATTTAGAAGAAAATTTTTTGTAAAGAAAATGTTAATGGGGATTAATGAATATCAATAGACATGGATAAAAACATCCATTAATATAGAAATAATTGTGGGGTAATTAGAAATGACAATTTAAAATCAAGAATGACCCTATAGCCGCTGAAAAGGATTATAAAATTGAAAATTATTTTTAAATTAGTTTTCTTATAAATACATAGTGAATATAAACCAAGATAAATTAATATTCAAAAATACCATTATAATGAATATAAATAACAAAATATAATAATGAATAATAATATTATGTGAGAAAAATTAAATGAAATAAGGATAAATTAAGAAAATATGTCATAATATATTTTCACAATAAGGATCATCTATAAGTACCAAAACATATAAGTTTGGGAAACATTTGATATCATTTAGAGTGTCATATCCTTGTTCTATATTTCCATGTAACAACCATGTTTTTATAGTTCATTTAATATGTGATTTCCATATCATTGATCTATATTTCCTTAGGAACATTATGTCTATATGGTTCAATTTTCATGGGAGAACCACATCCAAAATTTATTTACTCCATCAGAGTTCCATCTCCTTGTAGTAATCCACATAATAATTTAAAACATATCAAACCCAATTTCACATAGGTGACTAGATAAGTATCTATCCTAAGTTCCAACCAAATTATTCAAGATCTCTCACAAAAATTATTCATTATAATTGTAGGGAATATAATGAACCCCTACTAAATTTAATAAACAATTAGTAAAGTAATTAATTGTATATTTAGTTAATATCTCATTAAGAATATTATATTGGATTTATGTAAAAGTTGCTAATAATTAAATTAAAACAATATATATCAAAATATCATTTGTTAAGTGATAATATAACAAAAATAATCTAACTAATCCTTTTTCCAATTAATAGTAAATAATCCTGACCTAATAATGTCATGGTTATGTTTTTATATATAGATAAAAATGAAACCACTACTTAACCTAAGAGAATAGGGATTTAGAACTCGGTTATTCGATGTTAAATAAAATCATAATAAAAAAATCATTGAATAGGGGGGAAATACTATAGGATAATAGAAGGTCATTGCTCATTTAGGTGATGGGAGATTTGGGATCCACAGTGTGGAGGGGAGGGGCTGATGGTTTTGAAAAGACTCTACAACAATTATTTTTTCAAGATCATTGGTATTAGGTGAGATATATAAATGGTTTTTAAAAACATTTGGTATATAATTATATATACCAATTGTTGATACACAGTATTAGAATATATTGAATCTAGTAACACTATACTAATGATTCTTGTAAATCATTGGTGTAGATTCCTGGGGATAGCCCCAATTTCTATTGTTGATAATCTATATAAAAATGTAAATAACTGAAAACACATGTCATTTAATAAATAAAATGAGAATAAAATTCATCTAGAGATAATATAATTGTGAAAATATCAAGGATAATAATAAAAAACTCTTAGATAATTAAATTATTAATTATAAGATGTTATGATATCAGACATTGTGATTCATTTACCTTTAATGAATTTCCTTGAGACAATTTAAAATAAATGGGTTGGTATATATAATAAAACCATTTAAATAAGCTTATCCAACTGATTAATCGCTTGGGAATTACAATTCATTCAGGATATATCTATAAGTGGACCCACCACTATCTGTATCTTAAATTAATTCATCATATATCAAATAATCAATTTAATTCATGAACATTATTATCTATCATCAAATATATGTATTGACTAAATAATATAGATTTATGAACATTTCCCAATATAAAAAATAAATTTTAGTGTGGAAAATCATATGTAGAAGTGATATACATATCCAAACCTAAAAATATACATTATAAATATTATAGATATTAAGGGGGAATTTAATTTCTAATAATCACAAGTTAGTGAATATTTCATGGGAAACATAATCTTTACAAAAATTAATCCATAAAGTGAGTGACAATTCTTTTCTCGGTGAAAATGACCATCAAACATTCATAGAAAAAATTATTATACTATCAATCCAGCAATTACCCATTGCAGTTATAATAAAGGGTGTTTTCATTGATGAATAAAAATACCATAAAAACTTCTTTAAAACATTCTTGAAGAAAATATCCGTTTCATTTTGAAAATTAGATTTTAAAACTAAAATTTAACAATATTCATATTAATTGAAAATATTAGTAATAAATAGAGTAAAATAAAATGAAAATTTTTTATTAGAGAATTATCTAATAGTTATTTTCAATGGGAATTCATGTATAAATAATCCTGATTAAAATGAGATTGTGAAATAAACCTTTGGAAAGATAATAATGTTGATTTTAGAATTAATCAATGAATTGATTATGTGTGTATAATGTAAAACCACTGTAAACATGTTAAAATTCAACATAATATAATTAATAGTCATTACCCACATATTCTAATAGTATCAATGATAATGAGGAAGTAATATGACACTATAAAATGAAATTGTTTTATAAAATTCTTTTCCACTTGGAAACATTTAAGTCAAAACCACTTTGATGAAATAATTCAAATTGAAAATTATAATACCATGAATTATTAAAGACACAATATATTACATGTTAAATAGGTATTATATACACTATATAAAATATATTTGGTTCATAACATTACAATATGCCACAATGAAGAGAAATTAAGATGAAGTCCATTACCCCTCTCTTCCATTTGGTTGAATATACATTAACCTCATGTATAGTGGTTTTAAATATTTTATAAACTTATAATAGAATAATATTTAATATTTACATCAGGTATTATCCTTTTAAAACATCGTAACACCCATTCATTATTAATCAATTATTTTTTTAATTATTTCAGTAGTTAATTTCCATCTTTTCTCATTCATTCTTTTTCATTGAAGTTAAAATTCTTGTGAATATGTTATAATTTTAATATCCTAAATAATTATAGTAATAATAAAATAAAAATAATATTTATATATCATTTATTCTTTTAATTTTAGTCATGAAATATCATTTTTCATTTATTAAGTACGTTACTATCATAGAGACGGTAGGTCCTTCATACCCAAGAGATACATTTCCATTTTTAGTGATCATTATAGAAATGAGGTAAGTAATATTTTATCATTACAAAATGTTAATAATATAAAAAATACCATATTTGTAATTTTTATATACCTATATATATCATCAATGTTTTTTGGGGAATAAAAGAGAGTCACATAGCTTCATGAAGGCGGTAGTTTACACATACTTGAACGATGTTATCATCATTTAGTGACTTAAAAGGTATGAATGAAAATGATATATTATATTTTTAGGATCATAAATATGTAATTATTATAATTATTATTTCATTTATATCATTTATATTCATTAAATTTATCTTTATTTGGTTACATGTAAAGTTTCACGGAAAAGTGAATCACATCACTTCGTAAGGCAGTGATTCATCATACAGATGCGGGACTTTATCCCTTCTCCAAGGGAATGGAAAGAAAAAATAATAATATATGATATAATGAATAATGTGGGGTAATTATTTTATAAATATAATATACATATTTTTTGTAAATCTTCATACCAAATTGTGATTGGTGGTAATGGAAAAATGAAGGACATAGATTTGTGAGGTAGTAGTCCATCGTACACATGATTAATGATTATCCAAACCATTTGATGGAACTGGGTGTGGTTTTCAGTCATGAAAAAAACATAAAAACATATAATTATATGTGATATTCCAATTTAGTTATATCATAATGGTTTAATAATAACTGAATGAGGTGAGGTAAGAAATAAAGAAAATCGTATTAAAGAATGTACCCTCTTCATCGGGAAACCTCCTTAGGTTTGCACCAAAATCATTCCTATGATTGATTTGTGGCCCAAATAAGGCCTCTAGTATGAGGTTATGGATTTGGGGAAATGATATAGATAGTAAAGTTCAAATTCAAAAGGATTTTATGGTGAGAATATTATAGGAGAGGTGGTGGACATATAGAAGTGAGGTGAGTTCCACACATGTAATTGTTGAAATGAAAAAGGTTTACACACGTTTTTGTCATACCAAAAGAGTCATAAATATAGGATTATAGTGAATTGTAAATTATAGGGTCAAAATATATAAATAAATAATATTTTAAACAGGTTTTTAGGTTATTTTAACACTTATAATTTTAGTTAAACTCTTAAGAAAATCCATTTTTACCTCAACCATGTTAAATAATTTTTACTGTTTTCCTAATTTATTTAAGTCAATAATTAATTTAAACTTATTAGATAATATAAATTAATCATTTTAGAACTATGAAATATATTTTCTAAAAATCAATTAATATAATTTGAAAATTATAATTTAAAATTAATCTCACAAACGCGATGAGAAAGAGTGTTTTAAATGAAAATGATTTAAATGTTTACGAAGTTTTTATATAAAAAATCAATATTAAAATTGATTAAAATGAACTAAACTGGATTAATAGATAAATAATTAATGTAATTATTCATTAAAACATATTAAAACAATAAACTAAAATTATAAATAATTTAAACAAAAAGGATGTTTTTAATTAAAATTTATTGTTTTCCACTATTCATCAAAAATGAAATATTTCTGAAAAACCCCAAAAATTAATTATAATTAAATTTTCATATGATGATTCGAAATATTAACAATATTAGTTCTTATAAATTCTATAAAACTTAAAAATTAATTTAAAAATAAGTGATAATATCATGAATAAACAATCTTTTAAAAAATTAAGGTTTTTTAGAAAACCTTTCTTTTTCGGTAAAATGATTTGTATTTTATTTATAATAAAAATATAACTATAATTTTAAAATTGAAGTTAGTACTACTAATATATTTAAAATTAATGGTTATTTTATGATATTACTCTAAATTATTGTTCATTTTGACATAGGGTTTCTTATTTTCTAATTTATTAAAGATTTTAAATATAAAGAAATATATTTAATTTGTTTTTTAAGATCAATGTTAACTATAACAAACACCATAAAATAATAGTTATTATTTTAAAATATATTTGTTTCTCATTTTTTAATTAAAATATTAAATAAAAACTTCATTTAAATTATTTATTTCAATTTTCAATTATTTTTTAAGAGAGTGGATTTTTCTAAAAAATCAACTTTTTATTGTCATGTCTTATCTCTTAATTAATCTCATAGACATTAAATTTATTTTGACCATTGGGAATTAAATATTTCATAAATATGCATATTATTTTTATCATGGATATGCTTATGGTCTATATAGTACATAAATTCAACATATAATGTTTTACTTTTAATGGTATTTGATTGATAGGGGAATTATTCATAATTTAGATTCTTTAATCAATATGAATTTTCTTATGTGGATTATTTTTTATTAATTTTAGCTAACCATTCAAAAAATTCGTAATTTAATAAACATGCTATTATGTGTGGGACCTTAAATTATATTTCCCCAGGATCCATCTACTTGTCTCATTAAACATAGCAATAAACTTGAATTAAATGGTTTTTTGGTCTATAATTACCCATCAAATAAATTGTAATTTATGAAGTATTTAACAGTATAGATTTCATTATTTCTGAAATCATGGAATCCAATATAAATTATTTCCTTCATTTATAACATGGATATTATAATCCATATGATTTATTAATTGATATTTTCCATGGATACATTTCATACAGAATTTATTGATTAAATGGAATGTGATTTTATTTTTTTACCTTGCCAAATTGATTATTCCTTATTGATTGGGGAATGATTCTAATCAACATAAAACTTAATGATCATGTTTTATCATCACTTATTTTTTTTATTTTCCCCATTATATGAACAAGGATACTAACAATAAAATCAATGAGAGAATAATTTTTTTGATGTATTTTATTTTTCCAATTTAATATGGGTATCATGTTTGTATCTAGTTTTCTAGGACTGCTCATCCCATTGATAATACATGGTGTTCTCACTTCTCTATATGCCATTTTAATAAAGTATAAAACCCTTTCTAGGTTATTAGAGTTTAGGTTATAACATTTTTTTTGTAACCACTACTACTATGAGACAAGATAAATCTCATGGGGGTTCTTGGTCTTGGTAGTAAGTCTTAAGGGTGATTTAAGATGGAATGATTCTAAATTTAGAGGGTTTCTAATTATATTTTTTAGAAAAATTAGACAATATATATCACAAAGTGTAATACTTCCCTAAATCAGTGATATAATCTATACTAGAATTAAGATTAATTAAACTTATGTTTTTCTCCTCTACTTCATGCACCATTTACACAGACAAAAATAATAATAAAAACTCAATAAAATAATTCTAAATTATTAAATGGTTATAAAAAATAAAAATTCCAATATATATTGAGTATTAAAATCATTATAATTTATTTAATTAGTATACGGGACACATATCCTAAAATATGTGACATGGTACTAATTGGAATTTATTGTCATGGTTACTAAAAAAATAATATTTTCCTTGGGTATATGGTATGAGATTATGGAATTAAAGTCAAAAAATAGTTGGTGAAAGAAATTTGGGAGTGGATAACATTCAATAATGTTATTGATTTGAGGATCTTTAATGGACATTCATTCTTATACAAGAGGCTAGTAAGTCACATTTTTACCATCTTTTCACTATTGACTCAATTGGTAAACAATTGATTGAACAAAAGGATGTGAAATTCTCCAGAGCATTTCATTACTAGAAAAAAATACTTTTTGAAAATTTCCACACATTTAAGTTTAATAAAAAATATTAATATGTCTATGATAGAATGCGATACCTATAAAATATGAATCGAGTCTATTTGAAGGCATGTTTGTAGTCCTATATCATACATTCGTTATAAAATTTTTGGGGAACAATTACATTACACTAATTATTATATGAAATTATATACCCTAAAAAGAAAGTTTGGAAATTTGAATATTTAATTATATACATAAAAATTTATGGAATATATGAATCAAATATTCCAAAAATTCCACAAATCAGAAAGAAATTTGAATAGTCGATAGACAAGATGTCTTGAATTCTTTAATTCATTTACTTATATCATTAATAATAATTAAACAAAATAACATTTTTTATATAAAAAAATAACTACAATATATTCTATTATCTCTTCTATTAATTCTTATTTAATTTACTTTAAATGTCCAAAATCATGTTTGTGAATAATGTTAGATTTTCTAAAATCTAAATAATGTGGGAAGAATATAAAAAATCATTTTTATAAACCTGATTGTTCTAATTTTGGGAAGAATAACTTAGGTGATAAATCTAGTTCGATGCATAAATTTTACAATATATAAAAATAGGGTGTTTTATTAATGGTAAATTTAATTATATTGAGTACATATTCTACTGCCGAAAAAAACGTAGTGAAGAAAATCTTAGTAAAGTGAATTTCTCGAGACTTGACCACATAACCTTCCCCTCACCCCCTCCCCCTACCCCTGCACTCCCCCCCCCCCTCCCCACACAAATGGATGAAAAAAATAATGGGTAATTATATGTTAGAGAAAACATTATCATGTCATGGGAACATTTTTATTTGAGTGACGTTCATATGGATATTATTTCTCTTTTTAAAAATTAAAATATCTGTTAATAAGCTAAATCTAAATTTCTTTCACATGTTTTATAATCCCCTTTACATAATTCTTCTCATCCTTCAGTGGAAATTTTTAAAGATTTATTGGATGTCTTTCCAACATCCTAATCAAGGAAGGATGGAATCATTGTGCTAGTGGATAATATTAGGACATACAATGATTATAATAATAGATAAGAGGGGGTAATTTTTCATTACTTAAAAAGTGTTACAATATTAATTAGTTTAATTATTTTAGATTAAAATGAGTAAAATATCAAACAATGTATATAACGCAATATGACTGAATAATGAATAAAAAATAAAAATAAAGATAATTAAAAATATTTTTTTTATATTAAAGTGGTCATACATTCACTCTTCAAAACATCTATAAATTGGTGAGATAAGTGGGATTAATTATAATTTTACCTTTTAAAAAGATGTGTAGAAAACAAATTCTTTTTCAAATTAGTAGTCATGACCCATTGTTTTTACTCATTTTTAATGAGAACCTATTACCCCTATGGTTTATACAAAACCATTAAATTTTATATGTACAAGGAAAATGGGGGTTCTTAATTTTTATCAGGTTCTTTTAACCAATACACTTCCTTTTGATTTGGGACACAATCATGTGTGAGTTGTTTTACAAATAAATAAAAACATTTAAAACAAAATATATATCATAATGAAAATATATAAAATGAATGAAGTGTAGAAATATATAAAAGGTAATGTTTGTGTAAAAAAGTGTTCATCTTCCCAAAATATTAAATTTATAATTATATACCTTGTTTGAATCAGTTTTCTATGTAAATTTAAGTAGTAGTGTATGAATATTATAGTTCAATATCTCTTTAACACTTCAGTGGAAGTATAATCAGGTTTATCTCTTAGTCGCTTACTATATTCTTTGACATGAATATATAAAAAATTATACAGCTACTATATTGTTCATCTAAATATAACTGATCATCATTATATTAGTCTTCCATTTATTCTCAATGTAGTAAGTAATCTAATTATTAAATATAATTTATGGGGAAATATTCTTGCTACCTATGTATGTAAATATCACGCTCATTCTAAAAAAATTCTCACATTTTATGTCTTCATCATATATTTCAAAAAAAAATGTTACATTGACTTGTTAGATCATACATGTGATCTAAAATAAATAAAACTATTAAAATAATTCCTAAAGAACAATAACAATTAAAAATATAATATCTATCTAAAATAGTCTATCGATATTTTTTTTTAAAACATCGAACAGAATATCATAAATATCATTTTATAACTACTTAATAATAATATTAGATTTTCTTATGAATAATTTTTATATAATATTGATAATTTAATCAAACTTCACATAAGTATAATATAGTTTAATATATTTCACATAATAATTTTTTAATTTAAAATATTTCATATAAATATACTTTTTGTAAATAGATTTAATATAGGTGTTAAATCATATTTTACTCAATTGAAGCATTAAAAAAATACTAAGCTGAATAGGATATTTAAGAGGGTATTTGGTTCTATATATGTATCATTTTTATAGCAGTGTATGTCTTGTTGATTTTGTAGGGTTCAATTTAATTATAAGTATCATTCTTTACGGGGTTATAATTTCCTGAAATGGTTCATTCTTGTTTGGGTTCTTGTGGTCTTGGTATGGAAAATTTATAATCCTTTATAAGTTATAATATTTTACCAATAAAAAAACATTGTTGAGTATAGAAAAAACACATAGAGTACAAGAGTAAAAAAATATCATATATAAACTAATATATATATATATTTAATACAATAAAATAAAAACAATGATGAATAAAAAATTGATGTTATTTATAATGATTAAAACATAATAAAAGGCATATAAGGATATGAATCTAATAATAACCCCCATTCTGAAAAATATATAACCAAATATCAATTAAAAAATTATCCCTTTTTTTAAATATCTAAATTTTTAAACATTAACTACCCATATACTATAATTTATGAAAACAAAATACTGAATGAGATATCAAAAATAATAACTTGTTAAAATTTACCACTTATTTAAAAAAATATAAAAAAATTAAATCTCAATGATTTTATAATAATAAACTAAAAAATAATTTTCAAAAAAATATATCCATTCTCCTCATCATTTAAAAGAAACAATAATTTTTTAAAAATATAAAACTAAAAACAAGAAAATCCCAAGAAGTTTTAAAAACAATCCAACTATGTAATTTTTTTACTGAACAACTCCCTGTAAATTAAACAACAAACCGAGTAAAAACTAACTTCTTAAAATAATCTAAATATAATATCACATTATCATTCTCAATTAAAAATTATAATTATAGTGAATCTCTATATACATTTATAACATTAGAAAATTAATATATTATAACAATGTTCCCCCACATAATTCATGAAATCTAAATAGATAAAACATATTAATCAAAAATAGAAAAATCCCCCTAAATTAAACAAATAATCATGCATAATAACAAAAACTATAAATTAAAAAAAACATTAGAATGCAAAAAAAATTAAATAATTTAGACACCTAATATTAACAAAAAAAATAAAAAAAACTCCAATCAAACCAATTACTCCCAAGTAATCAAATATTACCTTTTTCTTAAAAAGTATATGTGTGATAACATTTTTCATAACTATATTTTTTTATAAAAAAACCAGATAAGTTTAAATGAAACATGAGATCAATTTTATTGATATTCAAACAAGTAGAAAAAAATTCTATGAAATAAAATGATATAATTTAAATATAATTCCAGTAAAGAAGTTTTTAATAACTACTATACATGATTAAAATCTAACTAAAGTTGTTTGTATATTAAAGGTAATGTCATTATACTATAAAATAAAAAAACGGCCATTTATGTTATCCATTAAAATATAATTACTTGGTAATATAGACCATATTTATTCCAATAGAATTTGAGTTAGATACTTTAAGTACAATTTTTTTACAATAATTAGTCTGTTTTTATTAAAAAATGATTTATATAGAAATACTTACTATAACATTGTGATTTAATATATTGAAAATAATAATCTGATGCATAATTTTGAAATACACTGCACTCAAAACAAGTAATACATGAAAACCCAATTTTTTCCATTCACAAATTTACTCCTGTAAATATGTAATAGTCTATCATTATAAAAAATACAGTACAATTTTTTATTATTTCTAATAATATTTTGTAATCTTATCAATTCATTTACAAATTAACTATCAATTATAAACTTTCACAATGACTTTTTCAAACATACAACCTTTACATTAAGGTTTTAATTTTCCTTCTAAATAGTTTTCTAATCATCATATATTTTGACATTAGTAATTAAACCATACTTTTTAAAAAATTATTCCCATTTTATAATTTGTAAAAATCTTCCAAAAAATGTATTATTATTTCAATTTTCTATTCATCATTCCTAGAAATAAAAACTTTTTACTTTTTACTTTCTAAAATTATATTCATATTTTATCATTTATCTTTTTTATATGAACAAATATTTTTATCTTTTTCATAATGTTTTTCAATTTTCCAGTAATATTTATCACAGATTTCTCTTAACAATTAAATTATAGAATTACATAATAAGAATCATAAAAATAAAAATTGAGATTAGAACTGAACTTCTGTGTGGTTATAACTATTATAAGAAAAATATAAGGCTTACTCAAATCACTAATAGGTTAATCTGGTACCTTATATTACATTCTTATCATGGAAAGGTTACTAATCTTCCTCTCACTTCCAAAATCCTCAATGGATTCTGATTCTTCAGTTTATCACCAGCCTTCATTAAATTTTTTCTTATTTTCATATCTTTCGTAATTTATTAACAATAATTTTTAACTTTGGTCACTAATATTTGGTATGATCATTCTTCATATCTTCTTAAAATTTAATATCCATATTTAGATTTATTTTTTATTCTTTCCATTTGAAATTTTTCTTATACTTTTTATTCGTCAATCATTCTATAAATTATTATTTCTTATTTAGTAGATGATGAATTCATTTTTTATGTTAGTTTAATTCACTTTCTACAGAACTCAATGAACCTACATTGTGATCAATGGAATCATAATATATATGATTAGATTATTTAAAATAAACACCATTCATTTTTATATTATCTTAACTTTGATTATTTTTCTATACTAGTTTGAGTTGAAGTATAGATATAATGAGTCAATACATGGGATACATATTTAAATATTTATATTATTGAATTTCACCTTCTTCAGTTTCTATCTATTAAGAAAGGATCAAATTGTTATTTTGATCATAACTTCATTATTCATAGTTTCTGTGAGAACCACTGTACAAAATTTTATATAAATTTTTTACATTTCACTAATACTTTCTTGATAAAATATTATGAATTCTTGATATAAATACCTATAAAAACATAACTAGGGTCTCTAAAATTTATCAGTTCATTTATGAGTGACATTCAAAATCCTCTAAGTGTTTGCAATAATTTTTCATGATGAAATATATATATAGAGACTTCTATAAAGAGAATGATGAATAAAATTCAAAAATTTATAATTTAATACTAATATATTATCATTAGTGCCTTTCAAAATTTAATTTTCATATTTATTTAACCAATATTGTCTATTCATAATTTTCTAATATTCAATACCTATATTTTTCACAAATACCTTCATTGTGACCTTCAAAAACCCATAATTATATCTATTGAAATGCATTAATCTAAGAGGATTCAAAGTTTCTACTTCATGACATTCCATTAAATAAATATATAAATCAACCCTAAGATTTTTAATTCATGAATATAAATTATCATAAAATTTATAATAAAAACATTGTAATCAGAATAAAAATACAAAACACATATCCAAGAGGGGTAGGTTCTGTTAGAAATTTTTTGTTCTGAAAATTAGTATGGAAATTGAAAATATAGGGTGTCAATTTTCATTCAATAAAATTATCATATAATAAGTTAGTTCATTTAATTATTTTGGATAATTAATAAAACAATTAAAATAGTAAATATAATGCATCATGAGTGAATAATTAAAGAAGAAATAAAAATAGTGATAAACACAACAACTTTTATTGTAGTTTGGATCAATTTGATCTTATATATAATCTTCTAAAACACTATGACACACTAAGACTAGTGGGATGATCTAAAATATTTTATTTTTAATTTTTTATATAGAAGCTAGACATTTTTAAAGGAGAAAACATTAACTATTATTTTTACTCAGGTATATTTAGAACCCAGTCTTTCTAAGGATTAGATCTAATCTATTCCTATTACAGGTTCAATCATAACCTATGTCTTCCAAATTTTTTAAAAGTTTTGAAAAAACCAGATTCTTCATACTGATTGGAGGTAAAAATATGTTCGATTCAAGTTATAACTTGATTAAAACTTGACAAAATAAAAAAATTTAACAAAATGAGAAGTTATAAAATGAAAGAACTATTCATTTATATAAAAGAGAATTTTAGAGTTAAAGAGTTCTCCTTATCCCTCTATAATTTTTTTATAATGATATTATTTGTTTGAAATATCCCGATTTAGCAATCAACATAGTATTCTATGGACTCTATTGCATAAGAATACTTTATCAAATCTATATTAAGGTAATTGTGTGGATCAAATAATATCTTACTATACAAATTCGAAATTATTTATAAAGAAATTCTCTATTAGAATTATGAGATATCTAAATCTAAATGATCTTTTCCAATTGTGATTTCCCAAAATTTTCATAAAACTATCTATCAAATGGTTATAATTTTTATGAATGTAAATTTTCATGTCGCCTTTGAATGGAAATATCATTCGCAATCTCAAATTAATTATTTAGTTTCATTCCTTCATTCAGAATTTCAAAACAACATCACATTTTTATATATATATTATATATGAGTTAAAAAATAATAAAATGGTTTTAATAAATAGTGATAAATATATTAGATATATAAAATCTATCAAAAAAAGAGAGCCAAAATGAATTTTCCATTGAAAAATTCAACTTCATAATAAATATTTTAAAATAACATAATAAGGATTTTACATTTTTGTAAGATTTATTTTCATATAATCATTATCATGTAATTAGGTTTCATAAAATTATATTTAACGTAAATATATTTTCCTATCAGAGAATTTTAAGTAAAAAGATTTTACATAAGAATATTTTATGTAAATAGATTTCACATAATCCTAAAATCACATATGATGCATTCAATACATTAAATAAATATTACTTAATAAAACTATTTTTGAGTTAAATTTATTCTATATATTTATTATTTTTATAATAATATAAGACTCATTCATTTTAAAAGTTTCAATTTCATTGTATAGTTCAATCTTCTTAAGTTTAAATTTCATCATAAGTTTTATTCTTTGTTGGGTACCATTGGGATTCATAAAGTATATTTATAAGATTTCATGTGGTCTAATTGTTTTCCAAATAATAGGAAAAAACATTATAAGATATATAACCTAGAAAATCAAATTAATAATCTACAACAATAATCCAAAATTTAACATAATTGAATAAAAACAATATGGAATAAAAAATAAGGATATTTGAAATGATCAAAACACAACCATAGAGAACCATACTGCCACTATAATAGATAATTTTAGTAAAATGGATTGTTTTGTTTATTTTTTCTAAGATAAATGATTCACATAATATCAATAATTTGAATTTCAATTATGATTTCATGCTTCCTGGTATACCCATGAGAATTAGTTGTTTTATGAATGTAAAATATGTCAATCACATCTGGTAGACATTATGGAACAAATATAGAAATAAAATTTTGTTTTTCACTAATACACACTAAAAATATGATGTTCAGACTGAGTTGGTTAATAAAAACCATTCCATATTTTTTGGTATGGAAATTAGAAAAAAAAATGAGATATTTTATATAATTTTTTCCTCAAATAGGGTTTTCCTATAATTGTACAATTCATTTCACTTCTAGAGATTCATATTTTAAAGTTGAGAACGAATTCAATACATTTAAAATAATTATATTTTTTATTGCCACTTAATAAATTTTATAATTTATTTTATGATGAAAAAATGAAATTATTTGTTGGTTTTTCAATAGAAATTAAAATTATGCAATACATAAGAGAATGGTCAAGTGGTTAATCGTGCCAATAAAGGCTTAAGGGAAATAATTTCTTAACTTGTGGATTGGTTTTAAGTGAACGCAAAAAAGGATAAGTGGACTTAGAATAAGAATGAAATGGAATCCTTAATAATATATCCTTTTTTATATATTACTGAATATTAATGAAAAATCATATATGATATAATTACCCGAAAAGTATGGTAATTTATAAATTATATTTAACGTTTTAAATATTTATCTGTTTGAGTTTTTAGATTCTATAATGAATCGTTTTATGGGGGAGTGGATAATGATAATATTTAGGGATACTATTTGTAATAGACTTAAACACCCAATGAAAAAAATTCACAAGACCCATTTAGAGGAACTCGATGCCCAATGAAAACAGTGAAAAGAAACAGAATGAAATAAAAGTATTTTATGAATTTACCATTAATTATATGAAGATTCCCAACACATTTTCTTAGAGGAATTGTATGGCCCTATTATTACACTAATTAATCCCCTAATAATATTTAAAAATATTAACTCATAGTGTATTATGAATTTCATGTTCATTCTCCCAAGGAAAATTCAAAATTAAAGTTAACGAACTAAATTTCAAAGGTGATCTTCAAGTTTTCGCTCATATATTTTTTGGTGGATTATTTTTAAAAATGGGAGGGCTAGTTATCTCTTTATTACATTGTCATGTGGAACATTTTCAAAAATTCGGTGATATTCCATTATCCATAAAACCAACATGTTATACTATTTTGTCTTCTCCTTTTCTATAAATAATGACCCAATAAAAATCTTTATAATGAAGTATGTAGATGTTATTATTTTGATATTACCTTGTATCATTGTATTATTTCTTAATTTGTTTACTTATTAATGGATTATTCACATAGATTGGAATCATTTTTCTAAAATTCATAGAACTTTATTCTCCTTGGGTTCTATATATTACCATATATCTTCCTCCATTATTATTTTCACCATCAATAAAACATTCTTTTTGTTTTATTCATAACATATTGGATTTTAACACAAAATTGTTGGAAAGGATCCTATAGAGTTTTTTAGCATGCATTGGTTTATGTACCAACAACAAGAAGAAATAATACTGGAACCTCAATAAATGGTGCTGGATACATGGATCAAATGATACCAATTATATTTATTAAAATACTCACTTTCATTTATAACATTTAGAATAAAAGGATCATGAGTCAACACCCAAAGTGAATGGTTTACCAAAATAACTAATGGTTATGTACTTCAAATGATATGGAAAACCTAACACCATAAGATCTTATTTAATCATCATCATATATATAAAGGATGTGGTATATCCATGAACTCATGATATAATAATAGACAATGAAATATCTCAATAAAAATTTATTACATTTCCACCTTAAATCAGTAATGTTGTAAAGTGGTATTATTTTTTCAATGAGGTGGGTATTTATCCTTCTTCCTTATTCTTATTTTGTACTTTGTGAAATATAAAGTATAATTACACATTAATATGTCACTATGTTGGTGTGGATCCATCCACATCTTCAACAAACATCAGTACTTTGACCATATTCTCTTCAAACTCATAAACTAATATATACATGTCTTGCATTGTTTGAAGAATATATGCCTATTATATTTTTAATGATGATTTATTTTAATTTATAGATCATCATTATATTACTACTAAAATTTCAATCCTATCAAAATTAATTTCAATATATATGATTAGTCGATATTTAAACCCAAGTATCTCTTTTATTACTAGTTAAAGATTTTCTTTTATGGTTATGCTAATATTTTATTATGTATATACATCCATTGATCCCATTCCATGTGTCCTAAAATCTCTAAATAACAATTTTTATTTTTTATATGCCTTCTAAAACCATTAATTTCCTGGTTTCTTTTAACAATTTCAATTACTCTTGCCCAGTTAACTCGTTATTTGAAGCACTATATAGATGTAAATGATTAAATGTATGGATTCATATTTCATCCTTATTTAAAAACCACATCATCATTAACTGTTCTATAGATATTTAGTAACTCATTCCACAGTTTTCACCTAAACACCTTTATCTTAATATATTGTTTAACAGACTACATAAGTTGATTCTTGTTCCTAATTTTTTTAAATTAATGTCTATATCATATATTTTTTATATAAGGTATTGTTCATTGTTTTTAGGTCACCCATTACTTTTTAAAATCACTTTAAAATCTATCTTATCCTAATAAAAACGTGATCATTAATCCTAAAGTATCAAGTGGAACCCTAAGTGCATAATTTTAAACTAATTCATAAATACATCCACTATGTAATTGTTTATCCAAAATGAATGTTCAAACACTTGATGAAGTAGTGAATAAATGAAACAAATTTCTTTATTTTAGTTCCTAATCATTAGAACTATATCAAAATATTGTTTATTATTCTATACATAAAATAAGATGATGACTTTCACTATGTTTCCTTTCAAGCCCATTAAACTATAGATATCTTATATAGGATAATTTTTTCCCCATATTCATCATGTATGATTAACCCCATGTTTTAACTACACTCTTTTGTTTTTTACCTAGTGTTCACAAATGAATGTATGTCACCAACAATAATGATAGATGTTTTTAGTATATAATGGAAACACTATATTGTCAACCTATTTTTACTTATATAATCAACAAAAAGTACTGTATAATACCAATAAAATCGTCACAAAAAAACCCATTTATCGGTTCATTACATTTTTCTACTTGACCATATTAACACATTCATTACTTGAACTTTATGCTTGCATCCATGTAATGACCTAGAATTTTAACCATGGAATTTCCCTTCTAAAAATATAATTATTTCATATTTAATAACATAATAACATATAATGAATATGAAACACATGAAGAAACCAATAATATTTTATTACATTAATTTTAACATTATTTATATTTAATTAAAGTGGAAATAAGAATGGAAAATATTAAAATAGGATTAAAAAATAGAAAATATAAAAATAATTATAAAATTTTGAGTCTTTTAAATCCACCATAAATACTATACTTATAAAAAACACCATAGAAATGGGAAAAAATATTAACAACACAATATTTATCTTGTAAATGAAAACCTATATTACATTTATAAAAAAAAATCTGTAAATGAATAATGAATGAAATTTTAGGTATTTATAGGACATGGGGAACTTGTATAAGAAATATGAATCTGATAGTTGGAATATTAATCTAACAATTAGAATAGTAAACAAATTAAAGAGTAATTAAATAGTAAATAATAATAACATTACCATTAGAATATTATATTGACATATCTAATTGGAAAATAATTTTTACGTATCTCATAAAATGAAAATACTAAACCTTTATAACAGGATATAAGTAAATAATTTTTTTTAAATATTAAATTGGTGTTTATTTCTGTTAAAATATATGTTTTATTTGAATAAATAATATAATGATTTAAAATAAATATATTCATAAATTGAATACATAAATTATTATTTTGTTGCATTATCATGAACAAATAATATTATGAGACCGTAAAAAATTATTTCAAAGGGTCTGAAATTGTAAGATAATATTAACATCAGTATTTTTTAAATAAATTATTATTTAATTTAAAAAATAAATTTCACATATTCAATGACTTTTTTCATTTTTTAATTAACAAATTGAAAAGGGTAGGGGTTGGTTTTTGGTATTTTTATAAAATAGAGGAAATATTTGTTAAATGAGAAATATGGTATTTGAAATTGTAAGCTAAAAACATGATTTCTTGTTTCATTTATGATGTAATTGTAACATCTGGACCTGACATCCACCTAATTATGGCCGCAAGATGGTGAGTCACAAAGCATCAAGCATGAATTCTCATATGAAAGTGGTTACTAACAAGTATATATTATGTAAATGGGGTATATTCGGGGGACTATACCATCATATCAGAGTGGCACAGTAGATACAATAAATAAATTTCAATAGAAGAAGCTTAATATAAACATAAACATTAAGACTAGAAAAATATCCCACCATATATGAAATTCAGATATAACAGATATACTAACAAACTATAGAAGTGTAAATATTTTAGCAACTGAATAACAATATTAAAACACTAGGTAGTGTCATATACATGAATGCAAGGAATGTTGACATATAAATGGAACATGGGACAGGCTTATAAAAATGTTATAGAAAAATAAAAAAAATAAAAAATGGGTTCTCCACTATAATCTTGATCATATGCTTAGTCTTATTCTCCTATTCTCCAAATATAGGTGAAACATATCACAAATCTAGGGAAGGGTTTTTCCCTTATCCGTACCTATAGAGAAGTAATCTACTTGGGTACCAAAGTCATCATATGTAGGGTGTGAGAAAAAATCCTAGTAGGATACCACTAAGTGTGTCTATAAGTAATCCAAGAATTATGCATAGAAACAACAATGTGCATGTATAAATGAAATAATACACAATGGTGATGAAATAAGTATCAGTTTTCACTCTTTCATAAGGGAAACCCAGTGGTTATACCTTCTTTGGATCATGGAAGAAATAAGTGTCTAATCAGTAATAATATATATATTAATTTATTTATATATTATAGTTATATATTACATCCACCTATATGGACTAAGTACGTGTAGAAATAAGTATCTTTATACCTAGAATACAAAGTTTTGGTTGTACTAGGGCGTTACTCATTCATTCACAACTAGTATGACCGAGACTATATGCTCATGAAATAGGTTATATGCCCGACAATTCATAATGAGTGAGAGAATTCTTTCTCAACACTTAAGATGGTGGGTGATTCATAATTCCAACACTTGAAACGAGGGATTTGGTACATCATTCCCACCATCCAAATAGTGTTAATAGTGTAGGAAGTCATTCCCAATTTCCGATGAAATGGAGAATGAATTTTAATTCCCAACACATCCCATACCATATTACCATAACCAATATCAATGGTGTAATCAAAATAAAAATAATAATATCCATGACTAATTACCTCTCATGAATTATATTGATTAATATCATATATATCCACGACCATCACATTTGATATAAATCATTTCCAAAAACAAGTAATGATAGTGTGGCCTTTGCATGAATATATAATTCACATAAATTAAACCATTATTATCTTTTAGTCAAGAAAAATATGATGAATAAAGTAATTCATTTAATCAGACAAGTATATTCCATTAAAAGATTCACAAGGTCACTAAGAAGGTTCCCTTATCAATTAGGAAATTTCCTATAAAGCAAATTCCATTTATATATCATGCTAATAAATTAAGAGGTGATATGGTTCAATAAAAATTTACATAGAAGTGGGAAATTTCATTTACAACCAATGTTTATATATTGTTAGGTGATTCGATTATTTAATAAATTAATTAAAAAGGATCATTTCAAGCTGGAACACTAAAGGGGTGTCCGAGATCGAGGTTGACATCATTTTTTTACTTAACAATGATTCTCATTGTATAATAGGGTGTTTTTACCAATTTATAATGATGAAATCCCTTTTAATGTGAACTGAGAAAAATGAGAGGGTGTGAAACAATAACATGGCTATAAAAACAAATTATTATTCATGTACAATAACTTTATCACCTGCCTTTGGCTAATTGATGACTCATTATCTTATGGAAACCTCTAATTTCAGGTAGAAAAGAAGAAATTAAAGAAATATTTAAAAGCCTAAAAATAAGGAAAAATTTATTGAAACTAAATATCATAGTGGATCCAAAGAAAACCTTATATAGAAGGGAAAATGACTTGAGATAATACCTCTATATATCCAACACTTTCTTTTAAAATTGATTTGGAATTCATAGTGGAGTAAAATAGAAGACCCTCGGTGGGAGAAGAAATGTTCACATGGGTGGAGGGAGCCTGATCATTCTCTTGAATTAAGTGTGAGGAATGGAAAATTATTTTTTTATTTTCTTTAAGGGAAAAATAGTAATTTCACGCAAAAAATATAGGTTCATGGTTTGGATGCATGGTTTGGCCAAACTAAGCACAAATTGTGCTCAGCCCACTGTCCAATGAGATACCTCGCAAGGTTAAGACACACAGTTTCCCAAACCAAGCACAATTCATGCAAAAAGAATCTTCTAAAATCTATCGGTGGAACTCACAGGAATTTTCATGGGATCATAAAGTTTAAAAAACCCCTACTATCATCTATCACACCCCACATGGTTAGGAGTGACCATATGGGTTGTGCTACACAGATTCTAATAATAGTGTGTCCTAGTCTGTTTTCCAAATGTCTGGGGTTCTGGGCATCAAACATGACCTAAAGACCCTTATAACATCCATGACTTTGTAAGATAACATTATAAGGTCTGAATTAATGAATTTAATCAAAATAAGTTTTATCACTTTAATGAAAAGATAGGTTGTTACAGCCTCTCCTCCTTTTGGTAACTCATCATTTTATTTTCCTTTGTAGGGTAAATAGATATCAATAGTAAAGGGTTATAGATGATTAGATAATATATCATCATCCCAATCTGAAGCCTCATATTGTGCTGGGTTGGGAATCCATATAACCCATACTGAAGGAGCTGACCAGCCAAAGACTCACATCATGCACTGATCCACAATACGAATAGGATACTCCCCAAAAGAAGAATCTACATACAAATAAACCTCATTAGGATGAATGACATTTGATGGTTATGTATAATATCAGTGAAGCATAGATATGTGAATTACATCATGCATTGACTGGTATCTCTGAGGATATGCTATCTAGAAATCCACTGGTCCAATCCATTTCAAAACATCTAAGGTTACAATGAACCTTGGTGAGAGCTTACTCTACATAAAAATATTTTTATGGACAAACCTAAATGACACTCACTTGAAAAACAAATCTTAGACCTCGAACTCAAGAGGTCACTAGTGTAGGTTTCTATACCACTATTATCCTAACTAAGTTATCATCATTCATTTCAGGATCAACTAGATATAATCAGTAGTCTAGTGAATTATTTGAGGTCCATGAAAAGTTTCCCCACCTACCTCTATCCAACACATAGGTAATCCAAAAGGAAAAAATAAAATGCTTTATAGGGAGCCATCTCTATGGAATCCAAAAATCTATTATTATAAGATATCTAAATCCAGGGTATGTGCTCCTCCCAAGAACCACTGATGTCAAGGACACATTCACAGAGAATTTACTCTAAAACCTGAATTGTATTCTCTATTTATCCATTATTCTATGGGTGACATATGTTTCTCTAAAGTATCTATGTACCCAAGGCCTTCTACATGCCTATTTAGAACCATGACATATAGAAAAACTCTCTATCATAAATTATAGAATGAGGATCTCCATGAATACATATGACTTCCCAGACCATTAACCTCCCAATATCTTCAATCAAGAAGGCCTCCCACATAGGTAAGAAATGTATGACCTTTTTCAAGTGATCAATGACAACCCAAACCATATCATCTCCATGAGGTGATCTGGGACAAATAGTTACAAAATCCATTGGAACATTTTCCCATTTCCACTCAATAGTGAAAAATGATAATAAAATCTATACAAGTCGATGATGTTCAAAAATAACTTGACGATAGGTGGAACAACAGGTGATAAAACCAGTTATCTCCCATTTCATCTCATCCCACAAGTACATGCGTTGTAAGTTGTGATACATCTTGGTTACCCTGGGTGAACTGTCTAAGATGAGGCTTTATATTCTGGTATCATCACCTCTCTAAAGTCAACTGGGACCAAACACACCCTTGGAAAAGTAAATTATCATCCCCATACATAGTCCAACTTGAGAAGGTGTCATCATATGATATGATTTACTGTCAAAAAATTCCCTCATGATGAGATAATTTCCTCATTATCACCCATTCTAGAAGAGGAGAGTTCATTACTAAGAATTTGAGGATATCCTAACCATGATCCCCTTAAACCTTAATATGTATTTATGAAATAAAATCTATGAGATTTCATTCACCACTAGCTCCCTAAACCCCTTGATTCAGAGTCTTATGGACAGATAATCATCAACTACATTTCCTTTATCTTGTGTGTAAGAAATCAAATGACTATATTTTCTCAACCCACATTCACATCCTGAGATTTAGATCCAATAGTGTAAACACAAACTTGTTTCTTTTTTGATCAGTGTATATCAAAAAATTATCCCCATGTAAGTACTGCCTCTAATAGTCTAATTCATGAACTAGAACAGCTTACTCGAGGTCATTTTTCTGGTAATTCCACTCATGAGGTCTCAAATGATTACACATGTATTCTATAACTCACTTGCCTTGCATCAGAATTGCTCCCAACCTAATACATGAACCATCATACTAAACTATATAGATCCTTCCTGGATTTGGAAAAATTACTGTCTATAATGAAATAAATCTTCCCTTCAACTCCTTAATGGATACTTTACAATCTTCTAAACATATTAATTTCACACCCTTCTTTTCCAATACCATAAATGGCATTGCAAGGCATGATAAATCCTTGATGAAAAATCTTAAATAATCATCTAGCCTAAAGAATCTTCATTTTTTAAAGGTTTCCTTAGGGTGATCCAAGGAAACTACTTCTCTCATTTCCATGGGTCTATTAGGAATCATGACTCTAAGATGATATTACCTAGGAAGTGCACTTTTTTGTTCCAAAATTTTCATTTTCTGAGCATAGCATAAAGATGATGGTCTCTCGGTGTAACCTTAATGATATCAATATATTTGGCATGGTCTTATCACAATTGAAAATACACTAAGATATATTCAACAATAACTAGAACAAATTAATTCATATATGGGTGGAAAAAATGATTTAAAAGAGACATGAAAATTGCATATGCGTTCATGAGTTTGAATGGAATAATTATATACTAGTATAGACCACACCTACTTCAAAATGTTATGAGAGGTATGTATAAAGTCATGAGATGCCCGCGGTGATATCAAGACCAAGCTTCAATATTTTAAAATACACTCACTTCTTGGATCAGACCAAATAGGTCATCTATTTGATTTGTTGGATATCGTTACATAAATGTTAGCTGGTGGAACCGATAGTAATCCATGAAAAGTATGAGGGTTCCACAGTCTTTCTTATGAAAAAGTACATGTAAACCCCAAGGAGAATTATTAGTACATATAAAAACTATATCCTTTGGATCCGCCAACTCTTTCTTTATTTCCATAAGATACATCGGTGTCATCCTATAAATAGGAATGGTGAGTGGTCTTACTTATGGAAAGAGACCAATTATAAATTCTTGTTATGATAGTGGAGGTAGGCTAAAACATTAATCATGGAAGATGTCACTAAATAATCCACCATAGGTTAAAAGGTAGTTGTTTTTAACCCCTGATCATCCATGAGAATACTAGAGATATGATCTATTATAGTAGCCATCTTCTACTATTCAAGTCTATATCAAGTCACATGAACATCCCATTCACCCTAATACACTTTCATACTACCCTCTGATTATGTAAACGTCACCCTCTGATGATAGAATTCTATATGGGACTGATATGGAACAAACAAGTTCATCTAAATAAATAAATCAACTTCCATCATATTAAGATGGAAAATATTCCATATGAATAAGAATCTTCCAAACTCGAGGGGATAATCATTAAAATGATTAATTCCCTCTGATCGAATACCTAACAAGGTATTTAGCATCGTACATCCATATAAGAGTTCGATATCGAGGCCCAAACTCTCCATAACAATCTTAGAAATAAGTAATTATGATGTGACTATGTCAAACAATGTAGAAACTAACTTGGTCGATACTCGAATAGAACCTCTTACAATAGCATTTTCTACACTCTACCCCTCTCTCTTAGGTTATACTGCACGTAACTGGCCTATAATACAGCCCTAAGTCGTTGTATGAATGACCTGATAAACTCTTCTTTAATAGAGCATAGATTCATTAGTCTAACTTCATATTGCTTGACCATTGTCTAGGCCTAAATGTATAGTAGTATTCCAAATTCCTCCCTAGAATGATACCAGAGGACGCACTCCTAATCTTGGAGTAGGTGCATATCCCCACTCTCTAGGCATTGATGGAAAATTCCTACAGAAGCAATGGATGTGACCCATCCTGTCACAACATTTATATTCAACTGAATCAAATAAACATTATGGTTTTATATGTTCCATATTCCCTCACCGGTGACATGTCAATAAACCATCAACATAAGGAGCATGACTCCTACTACCCATGTGAGAAACCTTGAAGTGATACTTGCACACTCTAGAAGAATTATATGTAGATCTATGCATTGTACCTCCTTGAGTCACACCATAAACTTTTCTCTTATGTTTCTCTATAATAAGGTAGTGGATGACTATCTCAAATACATTCATCAATCGAAAGACACTGAATTGTGAATGAAGCTAGTATACCATCCCATCCTCGAATCACCAGGAAGTCAGTATATCGTCACCTTCTAGAGTTGTTGTAAACTTTTGTATCTTATAAAAAATATGAGAATAATCCATGATAGACATAACCCATTTTTGCAGTTTCATAAGATCTCTAGCTTGTTCATACCTTAGATCCTATGGATAGACATAGCCATAGAAGATAGTATTCAAAATCTAACCAGATTATGTCTTGATGTCAATCTGCCTAGGTAAACACAACCCACCATCTCTTTGAAGAGTCACGTAGAATATACACATCCAGAATAACCCTCTGATCTGGGGGTGTCTCCATATGCTTAATTATATAAATAATAGATTCAATACATGACTCGGAATCATGAGGTCCTCCATCCCCCATAAGTGTGGCTGGATGCTACTGCGGGGACTACTGGGTCAAATCATTAATACTCGGGGTAGGTCAAGAAACACCTTAAATAGACTGCTACATATAGAGAAATACCTCTCAGAACATGGCATCAGATCCCATATCATGAATAGAAAGATTTTCCATAGGTGGAACTATAGGAGAGATCATTAAGGGATTAGGGCCCACCACCTTTTAGGTGTGGTCATCACCACCATTAGGGCATACAACTAGAGGATATTTTGGAGGTATGATGCTATAATTAAAATCAAATGCCTTTGAATAATTTCATAATAGTTAAAATAATTATATATAGGAAACTAGGAAATATGAATAACCTTCCTATGAATATACCATACCTCTCTGTGTGCTTGAAAGTCCTGTTATATGAAGTATAAAATTCCATTAAAGGCCATAAGATCAAAATAGACACACCAACTACCCACTCTAAAGGTCAGTTTCATTTCTAGGTATCAACTTCACATGTATAAGATACCCCTTTAATCATAAATGTGGTATTCATTCATTATTTTTTTACCATTATGTATTTAAATGTCATTAAATAATTGAATTATATGGCTCACAAATTCCAATAAATAAGGGTCCATACTCCAAAAGAACCAAAATATGGAATCCACATAACCCACAACATAACCCATTCAATACCATGAGACCGATGATACATGGATAAATGTTCCATAACATAGGGCTGAAGATGTCTTCTTTACCCTATGCGGCAAAAAAGTATTAGGTCAAGGTAGGAACATTAAATGTCAATTACTTTTTCTGTGATCTATAAGGAATTTTATCACAGATACGTAGATATAATCAAGGCCATAATAATATGAAGTAGGGAAATTCAAGCGAAAAATGGACGTACCATCACAAAATTCATGTCATATTATTTCTATTGTGCCTGTAATAATGCATCTAATGAAACTCCCTCATTTAATTTGGATCATTTAATATAAATATCATTTCAATAATGGAAATATATATAACATAATAAGACATGTTTCTACCCAATGGTGAGGTTGTATCAACCATAATGGGCATAATCAATAATTGCAATAACTCATCCAGGGTAATTTGTGTTTCCCATGTACATGGGTTTTCTACATTCAGGAACAGGGTCATTTCAAAATCCTATTAACTCCTAATCACCTATCAAATACCCAAATAGTAACAAAATGAAAAAATATTTCTCTAACGTAACTTTGTAACACCCCACCGATCATCCACTAAATTGAGGCCTTCAATCGATGGGTCATAAGGCCTCATGTGTGCCTCCCCATATCCTAGAGGCAACTGAATATCAATGAGGGTGATAAGGGGGTAAAGCGGTGGAGACTATAACATCATATTATAGTGGCACAAAAAAATACAATAAATAAATTACAATAGATACAGAATAATATAAACATACACTATAAGACAGTACTAGTAACCCTCTATAGTGGAAATCAAGATATAAAAGTTATAATAATAAACTGTAGAATCGTAAATATTTGAGAAATTGTAAAATAATCAATAACCAATAGGATTTGTCATATATAGGAATTCATGTCATGATAATATAAAATAAAGTTAATAGAGGAAATGTATATTCAACATTCAATAAAAAAATAAAAATGAACAGAAGGGCTCCCCACTAGAAACTCATGCATATGCTCATTCTTCTACTCCTATTGTCTAACTATATGTAATGAATTTCAAGAATCTATAGTATCGTCCTTTCCCATTTCCAAAACTATAGTCATTTAATGTACTTGTGAACCAAAGGTGACCTGAGTAGGGTTTAAGATAAAATCTATGTAGGCCACCACCAACGGTGTTTGGGAGTAATCCAAGAAGTGTGCATAGAATCAACAATGTGTAGGTATAAAAAAATATATATTATTAAAGACATATGTACCAGCCTATTGTGGTTCCTAAAGGACACATGGGGTCTCTACCTACTTCGAGTCATGGCCAGAATGAGTTTCTTAAAATTAACTATATATATTACTAATATATATAGTACAGTTCTCAACTGACTCTACTTATATGTATTGTGTACCAGAAGACGTTATTTACAATATACCTGTAATAATAGTTGCAGTATGGACTATGGTATAACTCAGTCATCCATAATGACTCTAAAGGAGTATATAATCTCTAGAAAAGGGGTATATTCCCAACATCTAATAATCAGTTCTATACATCATGCTCAACACTCAAGATGGTGGATGATTTGTCATGGCGACACCTGAAATAAAGGACATGGTGTTTCATTCCCACCATCAAAATAGTGTTAATGGTGTGAGATGTAATGTTCAATAACCTATATAATGGAGATTCAATCGTTATTCATAATAATTCCCTTCCCATCATACCATATACAACATCAATAGTGTAATCATAATAATAATTATAACCCCAGATAATTACACTCATACATTGTATTTGTCAATATCATATATAACCAAGGGAATCACATTTTATATAATTAATTTATTAAAACATTTATTGATCATTATGGAACTTATCCCTTATATAATTCACTTCCATTAATCCATTAATTTCATTTAGATAAGAAAACCATCATAAAGAATGAAATTCAATTAATTAAACACGCCAAATCTATTACAAGATTCAATAGGGAACTAATAATCATCCATTCTCAATTAAAAAATTTCTTATAATGTTAATTCAATTTAAATTTCATTCTATGAACTTTGTAGTTTATTTAGTAAAATAAAAATATACATAGAAGTGTTCAATTTCATTTACAGCCCATGATTAATACTTATGAGGTGTTCCGGTCATTTAATCAATTAATTAAAAAGGTCATTTAAATATTGCACGCCCAAGGGGTTTCCATCATCGTGGTTGACATCCTGTCATTAATTAAAAATGATCCTCTGGAGTATAACAAGGTGTGTATATCAATTTAGAATTAGAAAATAAATTTTATGGTAATGCATGGAAAATACCAGCATGCATCATTGTCGCATAGTTATGAAAAATAATCACATTTCAAGGAAAACAACTACACAACCTACCTTAGGGTTGTTAACAGATCCTCATCCTATGGACTCCTTAGATTCGAATTAGATTGGGAGAAATAAAATAAATGATCCAAAACCCTTAAATTGGGGTCAAATATCTTCTACATAATTAGTATAGTGAATCTTAAAAAATCATAAATCAAAGGGAATAAGACTTGATAGCTTAGGACTAGCTATCCAACGCTTCCTTCTGAAGTCAATTTGGACTTCGACATGGAGAGAAATCAAAGAACCCAGATGGGATAATAAAAGAGATAGTAGGAGGAGGGACCCTGCTCATCCACTAGAATGAAGAGGGAGTTGTGAGCCTATAAGGATTCAAGTAATTGTGCAACCCAGTCTATTTTTTCAAATTCCCAGTGTTCTAGGCTATGAACAATCCCCAAACACCCTCGTAATCATCATTAATCCAATAGTTAAAATTATAAGGGCCACATTAAAAAATTTAAACCAAACAAAAATGATCATTAACATCATGAAATGATGGTTCACTATAGTAAGAACCTATAGTTTTATAACAAGTATTCCATTTATTGTATATAGTCATAATAATCAATAATATTGGTATTACTAATCCAAAATAGAAAACAAATGAAAAAAATATTCAAAAACACCCTTATAATCCCCTTATAAATACTTCCCCTTCTCCTCACAACTTCTATGACATGGAAATTTCCAAATTTTATACCAATTCCCTCTTAAATCATCTCCCCCAAATTGAGCTTATAATTTAATTTCAGGAAACCGTTCCATAAAGTATTATGTGGTATCCTAAGAAGTGACAACCAAAGGAACAGGTACTATTTTCAACTAATAGTTTTCAATTTTATTCTTCTTCTACAACCCATTTATGTTTTCCATCCACCTATAGATAGTAACATTTGTATCCTAAATATAATATATTTTATTTTTATTGTTTCATATCCATCTAAAACACCAACTTATTTACATTCTAAAATGAAATTTTTTTTACCAAAAACGCTCAGTCAGAGGGAGGCCTCTGACCCTTTATTAAAATAAAAGAAAAGTACAGGGGAAAAAGATCAAGAGTATAGGCATACCATGCATCCACATCCAGATATCGGTACCAACTAGAAAATATTAGTTACATATCATAGTAGTCATAATCCTTGCCACATCTATAATAAGGCACATCCTCCTAAGTAGATGACTCCAATTCAGAGTTCGTATCATATGGTTTTAGAACATTGGTTTACATCTGTCTAAGCTCCAGTTTCTCTATAGTGAGTTTCTCCTTATTTTCTTTCTTGATCACTAGACTCTTTTTAGAATTATGTACATCCCCTTTTTTCTACTTGAACGAGGACCTAGTGGATACAGGCTTCGATAAGTAAGAATAGTACTTTCGTGGCCTCCTCATTGGTGGATCCGTAACCATACCTTCACTGCCAGACAATTTATTCTGGCCATCTTGAACGATATCACTGTATGAAGGGCTTGCAGCCCCACGGTCATTCTCCTTGTCATAGTCAGATACATTTTCCCATTTAACCGTGTGGTTCAACGGGATGAAACCTGCGTCCCCACCATCATTCCTTACCAAAAAACCTTCTAAGTTTGTCAGAGACTCACCCCCAATCATTGGAGAGAGCCTATTTTGATCAATAGGAGCAATACATTGAATATTTACCTCTTTGATAGGGTCCTCTATAGTCCCCATTGGGACATCAAATACAGCCTTTTCCAAAAAAATTGGTAAAAATTTTCATAGTCGAGTCTTCAGTTCCCTACAAATCTGCAATCAGATTGGGTTAATCCTCCTTCTCCAAGACATCAAAGCTATTACCAGAGAGGACACCCTGTATAGAAGCCGCTGCTCCTCTGTTTATGCTACCACCCAATCCCGCAGTACCCTCTAACACATTGAGGTCCTTAGATCCAAGCCCACATTTAATCCTCTTAAAGTCATGCTACACAGATGGATTGAGTGAATCATGCACGTCTTTCACAACACAGTCATGCAGGCACACCTCTGCATGAAAGGGTTGCTGCACCTCCTGCTCCAAACCTGTGCCCAGTAATGCCTTGCTGAGAAAGGGGATTCCCACTTGTTCATCATGCCCAGTATAAACCACAGCACCGCTACACTCCATAGGTCCACCCATGTCTTTATTTACACTCCCTCACACGATCACAGTATCACCAAAATTGGACTTTCCCAGTACTGAATCCAGGCCAAAATCCAGACCACCATAGGAGCTTCTCCTTTAAACCGTCTTTGAAGAACCAATCATCTGTCCATAGCGACAAACCATTTCCAGATGACCAAATCGGGAACAGACAATGCAATAGTACATCCAAGACTCAAAGATGACACCATGCCTCCATCAAAACTCCTTGCTATCAGTGATCTAGACACATTCCACTGGTGGTCTTAAGACATCGACCTCCACACAGATTCGGGGGAAAATCGGTTGACTCATAGCGTCAATCTGATGATCAGAACAAGGGTAATGGCTGGTCATATTGCCGATTGCGCATAAAATCGAGGGATTTTGGAAAGAAAGTGGTAAATCAGGAAGACTCACCAACGTTGCGATTGTTTTAGGATCTCGTCGCATGTGAAAATCGATGCTCCAACGAAACATGAAGAAGGTGAAACCATTGAATCTCTGGGGACCTCGAGACCAGGCCGTAATCAAATCTGCCTCAGAACCAAAGAGAATCATGATGTGCTTCCGATCAAGAAGACCCATGACTGTACTCTACTGTAACAACCAAGAATCTGAGGCAAATCTCTCAAACTCATCAACTGAAGAGAATTTTGGATGAAACCGTGAAACTAGGGTTAGCTTTCATAAATCCACAGCGCTATTGATCTCATCCGGGAGAAGAGGAAGTTGCGGTGCCGCCTGAAACAAATCTGGGACCTTCGAGGAGAGATGGATCCTTAGGAACATAAAATATGCGCCAAGATGAGTGAAATCAATATTAGACCATTTAAATTTTTGTAAGGATGTGAATAAATTTATATTAACATTTTTTATCAATAGTTATATCTTACAAGAATGTCAATAATTTTCCACAATTGATCGGACATTAGAACCATGAAAACAGTGCACATAGAAAAAAAATTAAAAATTATATCTCATTGAAATGGTTAATAATGGACATAATTAAATTATATTAATATATATATATATTGAAAGTGTGTTTAATTTATTATTTAATTAATCTGATTATATTATCCTAGGTGTTAGTTCAACTGCATAAATATTTTGGTACCTATGGTAAGGGATCACTCTGAACAACCCTATTTTCATTGGGATTGTACTTTCTATCTATTAAATTACTTTCTAAATTTAATATTAGAATTTACATCTTCTATATTTCATATATATGTCCCAAACATATATACCTATATTAATTAATTTTCCTTGATGGGGATATATATGTTTCAAAACGTTCTATTCTCAATTTATCTCAATAAAAACCCTATTAAACATAACTTCTCTCTTTTTAGTTAATTTTAGGTACCATCCCTTAAAATTATTTAAACTATACATGTTTTATAAAATCACTTTTCTATCATGGAAAACCATGTTATTTAATTATTATGGAAATTATTATTCCCTTTCATTCTCTAAAGGATCATTGCTATTTTTTTAAAGCCCCTCTTAAAAGTTACATTACCAAAGGTATTTATTTAATCTGTTTAAGTATTAACCTCACATTGTCAACATTTTTTATGGAATGGTCTTATAAAAACATTTATTACATAAATTAATTATTTTTTGTAAACCATTATGATATGAAATCTTGTTTTTCTATATGATGTGGTTATAAAACCATTTTGTTTTCATGGTTAATCCTTAAGTTTATATACTTTGATTAATTTCAATATGCAGAAAACATATATTTGTAGATGTTGTGATGGGTTCAGCTAGATATAACTTCAATTCATTGGGAAATTTTTATATACTGTGAGATCTTAGGTATAGGGTTAGTGTTGAAACCTAATCTTTTATGGGACTCTTCCTATCATGTTATTTTTTCCAGGTTGTCATAATTTACTTTTTCTTATGTCATGTCTTATATTTCTTCCACACTAAAATGTTTTAATGATCCTATGATTCCATGTACTCTTTTTATGTATATATATTATTATTTATGAGCCTTGTCTTTAATGGTATATTCTTATTCCTTTTGAGTCATATGTTATGCTTCATTACCATGTTTATTCCCGTACTGAGATTTTTTATCCCCACTTTTATTTTTATATTCCCCATGTTTTTCTAAGTAGCATTAAGAGAGAAAATAGAGTTTTCAAATCATAATGGCAATTAAAATAAATAAATTCTATTTTAGTTTCAATTTGATGTTTTATGTATATGTTCATCTATAGACACTAAGACATTTGGACTATATGTTTTATTTATTGGACATTTATGTTAAAAATAATGTAATAATATCTGTAAAAGGATTGGGTCACTTGGTATATAATAAAGGAATATTTATTTTTGGGTATTATGATTAGAATAATTTAGTGAGAACCCTAGGGATAAAAGTATAAGAGAATATCATAAAATTTTAGAGAAGTATATTGTGTGTGGTTTCTAGGAAATTGTATCCAACTCTAAATACAAAAAGTGGATGTGGATAATGATTTATATTACCTAGGAGTAATAAACCCTAAAATTTAATGATTAGGTATTCATTCAATCATTACCTGGTTCATGATGAAGAACCCTTGATATACTCTTAGTGTAACACCCATGAGTGATGTTCATTGCAAAATTCAAAAACTCTTCATGAACCACTGTGAAGTACTTGAATAGATTGTTATGTTATTAAACATTGTATGAAACAATTACCATGGATATCATAGATTAAAAAATCTAGTCACATAATTTATGTTTTACTATTCAATTATAAGTTATTACCTCTATATTTTTAGTTCAACTCTTTAAATAATTTTTAGTTTGGGTATTCTCATAATTTTTTTATTTAGTTTGTTTATATTTATTATGGAAAATTAGAGGAACTATGAAAACAAAAAAAATGATAGTGAATGTGATTATTTCCCCATTGGGATTTTGAATCTTATGGTAGTGATAGTTGAGAAAATAATAGTATTATTATCTCTTATAACTCTTGTTATGAACAATAACTTTAATCATGAGAAATTCCCTCCTCCTAATAAAGAGAATGTTGTTGTCAAGTTCTTTATATGAAAAAGGCCTCCCACCTTTTGTGGATTTTGAATCCCCTCATTATAGAAAAATATTTTAAATCCATTCAAATGATATTCTCTCTCTAATAATTCTTTGAGAAAGATAGTATTTTTTTGGTCAGTTATCACATTGACGGTGAAGATACTCAGTATTGGACACTAATCAATAACATGATGTCTAGATAAAAACAATTCCCTTGAATGGGAAGGATTCATAAAATTTATTTCCAAAAAAATAGTATCCCACAACACCTCATCATAAAATTGATGGAGAGTTTCTTGAACTAAAATAATAAAATATGATGATTCTATTTAAGAATATGAGTAAAATTTAATAAGTATTATTTGGTTGGCCAATATATTTTTCACCAACACAAAAATTAAGTTGTGAATATTTTTTATAAGAATAAATCTGGATCAAAAATAATATTCATAAATTCAATAATTTAATACCTATGAATAGATTATATATTGTTCCCTAATGGTGGAGGTGGGGATTGGTGACTCTTATTGGTCTCATGGGGATATATATAAATAGTATAAAATTGTGTTTAATTTGGTTGGATCATCAGATAAATACCATGGAAGAATGAAAAATTGAATTCTTGCATCTCACAAGTGTGGGGAGAAGCATCCTGAAAACATTTTCATGGGAACTAAGAGGGGATTCCCATGTTAAAAAAAGGGTTATCATTATAATAAACAATGATGAGTGATGATGAAGCCCAATAATGTGAAGAAATAAAAGAAGGTTCATATAAACACTTGGGTTGTGGTAAAGTATTTTATATTCAAGGAACATAGACATTATCAAAACTAATTCCATATTCCTAGGGTTCCAAAGGATAATCCAAAAAAAAACCTACAAATCCTAGAGATCAAGGATGGTTATATGATATCTTTATTGCTAATGGGGATAGTTTAAATTATGTGGTGATATGTACATGAGTTATTCGTTCAAAAATTGATAATGTACATTTTTATTTTGATTCAATGAATTAACTATTATCATATATGTTTAGTAAAACTATTCAAACCCTGCCTCAAAACATGGGGGTTTAGTTGTCTTTAATAATTTAAAATGGTTCAATTGTTTCATCCCAATTATATAATTACTCACCAATCAAATTTTATTGACTGAACCACCCAATAATCATGTTAGGTTTCATTTAATGGAACTTAATACTATATCTGTCATTGGTTTGATATAGTTATATAAGAAAAATAGTAACTATTGGGAGAGGAAGATAACTCTTCACATCCAAAGTCATCCTATTATTATGTTCATGTGTAAGGAGGAGGGGGAATCTTATTTGTAATCTTCATCTCATGTTTTATATAATATTTCTTCATGATCAACCATAGCTTGCTCAAAGATTAGGATAAAGGAGAGAATAAATATTGAAGAAATTCCCATTATGAGGGATAATATTGATGTATTCCCTAAAGAGATTTATGTTCTTTATACATAATGAAAGGTTGAGTTCCCAATAAAACTTATATTTGAATCTCACCCAATATCCAAGACTCTATATATCATTGACTCCATTTAATCAGAATAACTAAAGAAGTAGTTACAAGAGAATATTTGAAAGGTTTTTATTTTCATCGGTGGATCACCATGGCTTGTGTTGGTCGACCTCATCAAAAATTATGAATAGTTCAATGTTATTCTACATTGATTATATAGAACTCAATAAAATCATGATAAAAAAATTATCACCTAAAAAAGATAAAAAACTTGTTCGATCAAATACATGTGGATAAGTTCCTCTCTATCGTGGGCCTTTGATCATGGTATGGCCAATATATGTTGAATAAGAAATATATTGTTAAGGTTGTCTTTCAAATAAGGTATGAAAATTATGAGTTAATAATTATTCCCCTTGTACACACTAACTCTCAAGAAATTTTAATGGGTAGAGTGAATATAATTTCTAGATATTACCTAGAAAATTTAAGAATAGCCTTTATAGATGATATTATGATATAAACCAATATAAAAGAGGTGAATGATGAGTATATGAATACTATGCTAAAAAATTAAAATGGGAATATTTAGGAAATGTATAGTAAATGTGAGTTCTAGTTGGGGGAAGTATCGTATCTAGGGAATTCTATCACCAGAAATGGAATATTTGTAGACCCATCTAAAAATTAAAAAATTCGGAGTGATCTAGACTTGTATCTGTAATAAAAATTATTAGTTTTTTGGACTACCTGGGTATTACACATTTTTTTTTGGAAAAGTTCCCATAATTTCCAAACCTTAAAACCAAGATGGATTGGATTGATACAATGTAATGTCCAAGGCTCAGTGGCTATTATCTCGTTCCACGATATGGGTTATCACATGACCTAAGGCGTGCCTCCCCGTAAACGAGAGGCTTCTGACTAGCAGTGTGGGTATATGGAGGAACATTAAAGAGACTATAGAAGATTTTCAGAGTAACACAAAATAGAAAATAATATCAATAGATTTAATAGAATGTTGAAATTTAATAATAGAAAACATCAAAAATTTCAACAACAAACCGTGTAGCACTTTCTATAAAAATAATATGTATACTCTATATGTCATGAAATCATACAAGAGACGTTACAAAACAAAAATAACTAGATGAACCTGAACATGGGCACAAGTCCAAACCAGGTCCTCACATCCCATATTCCAACCAAACATCCCATGAATAAACCACTAATTTAGTCCCTATCATGGTCATGTGCCTGAAACAAGTAGAATCTTCTTGCTACCCAAGTTCCATGGAGGCCCAAGTAGGGTGTGAGTACAACATTGTAGGCCACCACCAGCGGTGTCTAAGGAAATAACAAATCTATACAAAAATTTATACAGATAAACAAGTTTGAAAAGTGAACTAGGAAGAAAGAGAATCATTTATGTAATTATCAAACATTCACTTTATCTATTAGGTTTCTTAGAGTATATCAACCAAAAAACTAACACAGGTAACACATGGAGTCTAAGTCAAGGCACAAGGGGTTACAAAACTACTACTCTCAAGGGATTTAAGTAATCAAAACTCGTAACATACACATTACCTACAATACTAACTTAATCCATGTTCATCATTATTTACCTTCCATCACTTATGTTATCTTCATTACAAAATTATTCTTTATCGCATGTTCTATGGGTTTGGAATTTATATCATTTACACTATGGATGAATATGCACAATTACCATGAATAAGGTAATAATTCAAGTCCCTATCTCACTAGGGATAAACACATCACAAAAAACATTTTATCCTCACCCTGAAGCCTTAGTCTGTGTGGATTGAAACCGTTAGGGGATTATAGATATGTCCTCATCCCTAAACTGTGCATTGTGGGGTGGAGTTTAAATCCTCAGTATAACTTAACCCAAGGGTGTTGAACCTCAATCAATACCCCCACACAAAATTTTCGTGTGAACATGATTATATATCCATGAACCACACATAAAATATCAAAAACCATTAACAAAAAATACACATAACAGCCACATTCCATAACAATTGATATGGGATTTAATCTTATACCATAACCAAATTACACATTCCTTTTCACATTACATAGCCAGTTTTCCCATATTCCCATTCTCATTCCCTAACTACTGAGGTCTATTCATCAATTCACATGCAATAACATATGTATGGATTCTAATGATCAAATCATTAGTCTCATAACCCAAAATCTTAAATCAATTTAACCCTTTTCCCCATCATTCCAAACATTTCCTTGCACTATATCATCAACTAAGAACATTCGTCATTTAGTTCATTTCATAAAAAATTTAACATTAGTATATAATGGTTATGGGTTCAATATAACTAACCCTTATACCCATTCAATTACTATGGTCACATCACACCCTTTAATATACCTCATGTAAATAAACATGATTCAAAATACTCATTTGAAATCCAAATGAAATCACCCTTTAAAAGACGAGTCTTCCTCTTTGAAAAGTAAAAACACCCCAAGGAATTCATTTTCATTTTCAAACATGAAAACATTAATTAACGATTTTCAGAAGGGAAACACCCCCAATTTTATGTCAACATTTGAAATGAATTCATAAAACCCCATTTTCAAAAAAATTTGAGGTTAACATCTCCATTAAACTATTTCTCATTTTGAAACATCAATTTCTTCATTGATAACCATAGTTGGGTAAAACCCCCCAAAAAATGTCTTTTAAAAACACTTTTCAAATACTATGTGGGATCTTCAAGAATATTGAGCATAATCAAATAAATTTATCTTTTAACCACATCTACATATCTGATTACAATTTACAACACATCTCTCTCACATTTACCTTATCTCAATGTTTCCTAACATATTTTAACATTAGAAGGGATCGACAGACCCCATAGGCATCCATAGGTTCATTCTCACATCATCAACAAACACAAAGTGGTATGTTAATGGTTTGACACCTTAATCCAAGCTATGACTGACTTTTTATAACCAAATACAATGAAATACGACATAGAACACATTGGCAGAACCATAAACACATGTAAAACATTAAGACAATGGGAAAATGCATAAAGGACACCTACCTCATGCATAGAGATGATTATTATCCCTAATGTTTTCCAATATTTGATCTCAGGAAACCCTTGAATTACCCACATTGAATCTTCAAGAACATTGGAGATTTTAGGGCATCAAAAGAAGAGGTGAGTTCCTACATTCCATAATCTTGAAAATAGATAAAGATATAATTTTAGACTTATATGTATCTTTTATTCTCACCAAACGGTACACTAAACACCTTATAGTCAAAGTAGAATCACCTCTTATAATCATTGGAGGGTTTGGTTCACCGCCAATGCAATAGGATCTCAAATGGAGTGAAAATCAGGGGAGAAGGAAATAACATTGGGAGGGAAAATTAGAAATTCACACTTTTTAAAGGTGGATTGGTTTGGTCGCTTATTTAGCCAAACTATGTGCCAACTATGTGCCTCCAAATATTTATGTGGGGACAAGCCACATGGTTTCTTGGTTTTACCCACATGATTGGATGGACCATGTGGTAACTATGTGCTAGCCACTACTTGAAAGTACCTTCCAGATGCCCATTTTTCTAGGTTAGGTGAGTAGTTTTATCTTACTCGATTCCAACCATGTGGTTCACACTATTTGACAAATTTCCCCCTATTTTCACATTTTTATCCCCCAGGATACATGCAAAACTTTCTATACATCCAAGATAAACTTCATTATACAAAATAAAATAAGTTTAACCAAAATTTAAATATTGAAGTATCATTAAGAAAATTTGGGATCTTATAACCTCCCAACCTTATAATGGATCATCCTCGAGTCGTAGTTGCGAACCTTATAGAGCCTCCAAGACCAAGGGTTGGTCCACATGGCCTACCTGCAATATTTCATTTTCCCATCTCTCTCCTAGACATGGCCATGTTTTCACCACACATAGACCAAGAAAAAAACCCTTCCCAGAAGCATTTCTCCCACCAAGATCTACAATATCAACCTAATGCTTTAGAATTACACATCCACCATTACTCAATATTACTAAAAAACACAAGGGAGGGGTATAGTTTTCTCACTAAACCACCACATAAAATGATATATAAAAGACTTACATTTCCTAGGGTGTGCCAACTAGGATTCCCTCGGTTTGATAATAACTAAAATGTATACTTCAGGGGGCTTGGCGACATCACACCTAGTTTCCAAAAATTTAACGGTGACCCAAACTCAATTTCACTAAAGGGATACACATATTACAACCACACTTCCTTACTGACATCATTTCCCAACTCAAGACCTAAAGGCCTCATTCCATTTTTGAACACACTAAGTACACCCAAGCATAACCTTCAACTCAATCGAAGTCAACCTGGTTGTTCCTCAAAACCCATTTTCATACCAGAGTTCTATTAAAATATCAATATTAATTGATGGGGGCTTACATCCCACCAAAGTTATTCCCTTTTAACCAACAAAGTAAATACATACTTACTGACTCACTCTATTAGTTCCCAACTACCACTTTTGGAATGTTATCCTCTACATGGACATGGTGCCTCCCCACTAAGAAATAACCCACCATATTCCCACACTGATGGAGTCACTTCATCACCACTAGTGAAAAGTCACCACCATAGCTTCCAGTACTCCAAAATTCATTTTCAGATCTAGTGCATCCAATAATGTATCCTGGATTCGAACAATCGTATCACCTATAAAACCATCCTGATTCTGAAATCATCCCTCAACTCATCCGAAAAAAAACACCAAGGCCTGACTGTACTTCTCTAAGGAATTCCAATATTCCCTGACAAACTTATCAATGGAATACCAATGCCACAACATCCACTCCACGATCTTCTTCTTGCATCAATGACTAAATTACCAATCCCCACATTATGAGTATTGTTATCTCCACTTTTAGTAATCCATTCCTACAATAGTATCTCACAATTAAATCCCAATATGAATATCAACCATGGACATGGCTTCCCATCCATTACAATAATTTCAAAACCAAAGTCACCCATTACTCATTCTCGTCTTCTGAGAATGGAATCTATGACATTCATCAAAATCTGGTCAATACTGAGGACCTCACCCGCAACTTATTGATGGTGTACTCCCCAATAAAAAACTATACATGTACCACCCCAAGAGAAAAAAACTCTATGGTGTCTCCTACCCAACTATAACACATTCAAGTCACTAGTCATGAATCCATATCCCTCTCCACATACCTGGTATGATTTCAAGATATTGGAAATGATCATCACTAACGAAGGTATTCCAAGAATTCATCAATGACCACCACCGCAACTACACATCACTAATGTCACCTCCTACTACGGGACCACCTTCATATACCAAATCCCTTGGACTTCCCACCTTAACAGCATTTCATCCTCATTCAAACACCATAACCCAAAATTGAAAATTCATTCAAAATGCACTACCACTTCATAAACTTTTGAAAAACATCTGCAACCCAACATTTCCCTTTGCACCACTGCCCTATGCCACTTGAGTTTCTCCAACACGACTGTGGTGACTTATAAAGAAACACCTCGATTATAACACGAAACAACAACCCAAGCACTTCATTTATATCCCATGATTCCAAATTTGATAACATAGAAATCCAATAAAAATTTATCATGAGCCACATGATCATTCATCTCAAAGGAAGCACAACATTCCAAAGGAACCCAGCATTTGAATACCGTGAAATTATTCATGGTTATGCACCATTATGAGACCACACACTAAACCCAACTCTATATCACATGGTTAATATATCATCAGAGTTGAGAACAGCACCTGATCACTCTTCTTACAATGCCTCATGGTCCATCGGCCTCACAGGACTCATGAAATTCTCAATATTTTCCTCTATCCAACCAAAAACTGAAAAGGCATACCCAGTAACTTGACCACCACCACACTAGGTGTATCTTCCACACCAAAATCATCCATCTCAGCCTTTTTCACCCATGTATTTCTGGTCAATAATTAATATTGACTCCCACATCAGACATTATCATGGTCACTGGGCAAGGCTCCTGATGACCTGTTCACATTCCAACCGACCATTCCACCAACCACAAGCACTCTGATACCTTATGATAATGAAACTAAAGTATTAGTAGTCACTTTTACCAAACTCGATGAAATCGATTGTGAACCGATTCCACCTCCTAAAAAACTACTCATTCTTTCCATCATAAGGAACCTACAAAACTATGCCAAACATCCATGAGGATACCCTCAATCACCCAAGATTGTCAACCCATAATGACCACCTGAGTCATATTCCCAAAACCTTTTACTTTTATTCCTAGACCTCTAGGCTAAACCCACACCTGAAAACACTCTTTTCTGTCCACTTCCAATGAACAAGTCGGCCTCCTGTGTCATACACACCCAATGATACTAACAACACAACAAACCAATCTCACGAGTCATCATCAAAGATCAAATGTTAACAACCACATAAACTAGACCCATGTCAAGAAAAGTTCATTAACTCTCTCTACCTAGGACATACTTATCAAACCTCAACCAACTCGCTACTCACGGTGGAACTCCTTCCCCACTCCAGAACATATTGATTCTGACACACCCCAGAAAATGTTTACCTTAGGTCTCTCCCTGATGATATCGACACACACACATCAGCACCACATTCCCAACACCTATCCTAGGGTCCAAAACAAAACATTCATGATCACAACCCTAAGAGTTACAAAATCCATATTATCGTACAACAACTCATAACCCAACGTCACAGCCCTACCATAGGCACAACAAACACATCCCCTTATTATAATATAACAAAACCCAACAAGGCCTCACGACTTGAACTATGGTTTCAATTATGGCACTCTCACTACCCAAACCACCTATAGATAGGGTATGATCAAAACACTCGGGAGAAACATTTCCAATATCTACACTAGTTGCATCATGTTTCACCTCTCTTATTAATTAAACTTCACCTTCTAAAACACAAGGTTTCAAATTTTAAAATCATCCATTTTCAAACCCTAAAAGATTTAAACATTCAAAAAAACCTCCTAATTAACCCAAAATTTCAAAAATCCAATATTTAGTTAAATTCACATTTCAAAACATTTATTTTACCAAACATTTAATTATAAAAAAATTGAAAATTTTTACAAGAAGAAAAGTACACAACCAGCACATGAATCCCAATTTACTATAAATCATAGCAATCATATCGATAATAGACCAATACTATATGCTTATAATTATAGATGAATTCATATGAATTCTCTTTCCATATTGATCTAAAATATAAAACATATAAATCAGTAACATCGCATCCAAGTGCACCACTCGAGTTGGAAATAATAGTAAACCATAAAATTAAAAAATTGAACATCAATCCCCTCTCCTAGAAAATGGATTTTCCCTTATTCATGTGGATGAAGGAACCCAAGAGTAATCTCATTACTAATCATTTAATAGATCCTAGTCTCCTGGCTCCCATTTCCAAATAGTCATAGGAAATACCATATCTGATACCACATTGTGACATCACAAACCCGATGGCCTTAATCCAGTTCTCTGATAGGGGTCTTCATGTGATCTCACTAATTCCTCCCCGTAATATAGAGGCTACCAACTAACAGTAAGGGTCTATTAAGGAATATTAGGGAGACAATACTCACATTTAATGTAATCCACTGGAAAAAAATAATTTCAATTGATTTAATAATCATCATAAATAAAATAATATACAGCATGCGACACTGACAAAAAAGAACCAAATATAACTTTATATAAAAATAATATGAATAATTTATTTGTCTGGAAGTCATATAGGAGATGTCCTAAAACCAAAATAATAATAAAAACCTCAATATGGACTTGAGTTATAATGTGGTAATAAAATCCCATGTTCTATCCAAACAATCCATGCATGGACAACATATATAGTCCCTATCCCAAAGTAGAACCTAAAACAAGAAGCTGCTTCTCAGGTACCCAAGTGCTAGGGTGGCCCAAGAATTGTTTGATTACAACATAGTAGGCCACCAAAAATGTTTTCTAAAGAAACAATGTTAGGTCCACTATTCTAGATACCCTGAGAGGGGGTGAATCAAGATATGATAGATTAAAAGGACTGCCCCTTTTGATCATGTTTTTTTGTTAGAAAAAAACCATCTCCTTCCCGATGCGGAGTATGAACAAACCTTAAAGAATGCATATGACACAAAGATTTTTACTTGTTTCACCCTCATTGGGCTACGTCCAAGTAGCATACAACGGCAGTGTGATGATGTACCAATTAAACTATAAGCACCCTATTGTTTCCAAGTTCAAAGCGGACTCACTATCCCTCTAGGTTTACAACCATTAACAATTTGAGAACTCACTACTCTCTGAACTGAAGTGAGCTCATTGCTTCTTCAGAAGATCCACTCATAGTTTATAGACTTGTAGGTATCTTAATTACCACTAATGAATGCATCCACCACTACACGTAGATTCTCTATTTAAGTTAAAATTTCATCCATTGATGAAAACTCCTTTGACCCTAAACACTAGGAAATTCTTTTGGAAATACCTTCGCAAAGCACCCAACATCGCGAGGCTCACAATTTCACAAAGCTCAAACAAGGCTTCACAAAGATCCTACCAATTCGCGAAGCACTCTCACAAAGCACTCTCATGAATAACTCTCACAAAGCACTCTCACGAAGCTTAAGTCGTCACAGAGTGACTTCCCTAACGATTCTTATTGAGCCGACGCGGAGCTAAATTATCCGCCGCAAAACTCTTCTTTCGCGAAGCACAATGCCTTCGCGAACCACCTTCATGAGATGAGAGCAAATATTTTTCATTGAAAAAAACTCTACTTCTCCTAAGGGGGTTGAGGTCTATTTATAGGAAATTCCACTGACCCTCAAAATTTCCACGCAAATTCAACGACATGTCATCTCAAATCGTGACGCTCTGATGTTCCCGCCAAAATTCTCTCAAAATCGCGAAGTACCACGGATATTTTCTGATTGTGGAGAACGTCTTAATCACAGAGCATCCCATCAATTCCTTCACGCCTACGCAGCAAAGCTCCCTCGCAAATCCCTTCACCACCGCGATGCGCTTCATCCTCTGCTGTTCGCGAAGCTCATCGTAATCTCGAAGAATCACTATCTAAATTCTTATGTTCTTCATGAAATCCAAACCATGAATCCTATTATCATGAAATTCATGCCTTTCCATATTTAAATTAGATCATTAATGAAATCCTATTTTCTCGATGCTCACCAAACTCCAAAATTTTCACCCCAAAAATATGGAAAACACTAGGCAATAGCGCCACCTTGTATATGCTCTTTTATACCACCTCCAGATCATCCATTCCATTGTCATGGTTCATTGTAAACATTTATTGTCAATAACATATCTAGAACATGAAAATTAACCATTGAAACCTTCTTTGTCAACAAACACAATCTACCCAAAAATGCTGCAATGTTACCTTGAGGGACTTTTTCCCAAAAATCTCCCCCTTTGGGTTTTTTGACAACTCTTCTCAGAAATATTTTCTACACTTTGATACCTCATTGAGTCTCCTTACATTATCACCCAGCCTTCACCTCTTATGATTCGGATAGCGACCAGAGATTCACTCACCACATTCTCTAAGCCCACATGAGCAATGCTCGTCATGAGAAACAAGACTAATTGAAAATATAATCAATGAATCACTTCATTTCTGACACCAACTATTGACACCCAACTGATACCAATTTCCAAACGGATTCCAATTGTTGATACCACATTGATACAAATTAGTGATAGCTGGAAACCTTCTCACACCTTTCCAACATCACTGTTCTGCTTTTATCACGATCCTCAGCTATCGTGATACCTATTATTTTATCGATCACATCTAGCATTGTAATAATTAAAACGCTCCCCCTATATCATTAATCTCCCCCTACCTCACTAATCCACCTGTAATCTTCTCCCCATGTCTTTTATTAAGACATTTTCTCCCTTCCTTAGCCACAGTTTCTCCCCCCTAGAGGAGTCACTATTTCTCCCCCTTTGTCAATGATCCCAAAGGTCACCCTTTGGCTGCCTGCATCATTGTAAAGAACAAAGATTAGTGCATTAGAGAAAAACACGCAATACCTCTGGGATAGGGGTCCCAAATCCACACTTTTCAGGTACCGGGAGTCGACTAGACTCCAAGAGCCAGTCCATGCCTCTCAAAAGCTTCCTTGGGTAAGGCCTTCATCATAATGTCTGCAACCTGTAGTTTTGTAGGCACATACTCCAACTTCACGATTCATTGCTTAACATTCTCCTTGATAAAATGATACATTATCTCAATGTGATTTGTTCTTGAGTGATGGGCTGGATTTTTGCTGAGATTGATATCACTTGAGTTATCACACTGGATTCCAATCAAATATTTCACATCAATTCCCATATCATCAAGCTGGTGCTTCATCACAAATAATTGTGTGCATGGTTGAGTGGCAGCAATATACTCGGATTCCATAGTGCTTAATGAAATGAAATCTTTATTCTTTATTATCCAAGAAATACATAGTCCACTATGATAAAATTTACCTCCGGACACTGATTTCTAGTCAACCACTGAAACTTCCCAATCTGCATCGGTATATCCCAATTACTCTATCTAAGATTTTCCATTATACATCAAGTTGAATTCCATCATTCCCTTGATATACTGAAGTATTCTATTTACTGAAAGCATGTGGATTTACTTGGGATTACTTTGATATCGTGCTTCTTGGCAGGTGGTGAAAAAAATATTAGGTCTCTTTGCTTTTAGGTATAGTATACTCCCAATAATCTGCCTGTATTCTGTGATATTAACTTCATTTCCATTATCATCATTCAATAATTTCATCCGGGTAGCAACCAGAGTCTTCATTTCCTTGGAATTTTCCATTTCAAATCTTTTCAAAACATCCTTGGAATATTTGGATTGAGAAATTAATGTTCCATTCCTTCCTTGTGTCACCTGTAGACCAAGGAAAAATGTTATCTCTCTAATCATTGACATTTCGAACTAACTTTTCATGAATTCAGAAAACTGTATGCACTGAGCTTCATCTGATCCGCCAAATATTATTTCATCGACATAATCCAAGACCATAATCCTTTGATTACCATTATTGTGAAATATACATTTTAATCAACTCCCTGATTCTGGAAACCAAGATTCTTCAAGTACTGATCAAGCCTTGAGTACCATGTTCTTGGTGATTGTTTTAGTCCATACAATGCCTTCTTCAGTTTGTAAACATTTTTCTCATCCTCATGAATGAGAAAACCATCTGGATGCTCAATATACACCTATTCCTCTACAACCTCATTCAAAAAATCATATTTGACATCCATCTGGAAAACATTGAACTTCGGTTACACTGCAATGGCTAAAAATAATCTGATTGTCTCTAGTATCGAAACCAGTGCAAATGTCTCATCAACATCTATTCCATCTATCTGAGAGTATCCCTTGCACACTAGTCATTATATGTTCTGAATAATTATTCCATCTTCATTCATCTTGTTGCTATAGACCCATTTAGTCCTGATGACATTCTTGTCTGCTGGCCTCGAAACAATCTCCCACGTCTAATTCTTCTCAATCTGATCGAGCTCTTCATTCATGACTTGAACCCAGTTTTCATCTTCAGCTGCATCAGCAAAACATTTAGGCTCTACCTAAGATAAGGAAGATATCTTCTACCGTGACTTCATTCTTATTAAATGAAATGGAGCTGATTGATCACCAAAGATATTTTTCCTATCAATTTCAGCTTGACTCCTTAGCTTCTGTTTAGATACAGATTTTTATTCTTCATGCTCATCATTAGTATATTCTTCTAAATTAACATCGGCCACTTCTTCTCATTCAACATTACTTTCTTCATAATCACTTTCATCTAGAAATTGTTCAATTTTTTGTGGAATACTCTCTTTATTCTCTAAAAAATTGATATCATTGCTCTCAATTACTTTTCCCAGCCTTTTGTTAAATCATTTGTATGCTTTACTTTTTCCTGAATAGCCCAGGAATATCCCCTCATCTCCACACGACTCAAACATTCTATGTTTCCCCTTTTTGAGGATGAAGCACTTACTTCCAAATATTCAAAATTATTTCACTGTTGGCTTCTGTCCATTCCACATCTCGTATAGAGTCTTTCCATCCATTGTACACAACAGAGCCCTGTTAGAAATGTAGACCGATGTCAAAACTACTTCCTTCCAAAATTTCTCTTGGAGGACTTTTTCTATGGGAATCATTCTAACCATGTTGTTTATGATCCGATTTCTCCTTTCAACCACTCTATTCTGTTGTGGAGTTCTCACTAATGAATATTGATGCTTTATCCCGTGTTTCTCGAGATAGTCTTCCACCCGACTATTTGTGAAATCCATAACATTATCATTACGAAACTTCAGTATTTTCTGTCCAAGAATCCTTTCTCTATCCCTCCTGTACTGTTTTATATAGCTGAACACATCAAACTTGTGGTCAATAACAAATACCTGTGCCATTATTCTATAGTCATCAATGAAAAGAACATAGTACCTCTTTCAATCAATTTATCTTGGTGTGATAATCCGCCATACATTAGCATGCACCAATTCGAGCACTCTTGCTGACTTCTTTTCCATTGCTTTATACATCTTTCTGATGAGCTTCCCTTGTTGGCATGCATCGCATATGTGAGTACGATCCCATGATATCTTAGGGAGGTCTCTTGCTGCATCACACTTTACCAGATCTTCCAAGGATGGTTCGCATAGATGGCTAGTCTTTTATGCCACAACTTATTTTCTTCCTCTCTAGATAGAAATCACATATCTTCTTCTCCACTTACCAGATAAAGATTTACCTTTGTCATTTTCCCTATAGAACCATTTACCCATCTCTTCCTTTGACGATACACACCTCATTAGTAAATCTTATAGATTGTCTTGAGTCACATAGTCGACTGACGCAATGAAAATTGTGACTGGGTCCTTCCACTACTAAGACATCTTCATGTCTCATCTCTTTTCCCCCAAACTTGGCCTTTCCTGAGCAAATTATCTTCAAGCCTTCATCATTTCCAAACTTGAAAACTCCTTCTTTGTCATATTTTAATCCTATAATAAAAACCTTATTACCTGTCATGTGAGATGTACAACCGTTGTCAAGGATCCACACACCAGAGAGATCTGATGCTTTAAGTACAATTTCTGCCACCACTGCCTTCTCATCCTTTTTCTTCTTGGTCCATATTTTTTCTTTCATACGTGAAATGGATTGACACTTCTGATTTTTCTCAGAGTATGATTGACCAGCTTTATCATGCAGAGCTGCAAATCTGTTTTTCATTTTTAACTCACCTGTTTGTTCATTGATATCCTGGTGGCGAACATTTTGATTATCATTTGGCACATTCCTATGTATGTTTGAATTACAATACCTAGCCATGTTCCCAAATCCTCCGCACCAAAAATAGTTTCCTTTAGAATATGTTTTGGATAATCGTTCTCTATTTGGCTTCCAAGTTTGTTCTTGTGGCTTTCGATATCTCTTGGATATGGAACACACATAATGTGAATGTCCCATATTTCCACAAAAATAACTCCTGATATGAGGTGCATTCCTTTGTTTGACATCTACACTACGAGTTTCCCCTTGGGATCTCTAAATATTATGATTCTGCCTTTTTCCCAAATTAATATTCAATCACGGAGAGGGAGCCTGCATTCTGACCTCATTTTTCACAGCTTTTTGTTTTCGATCAAGCCCCCTGAAGGTCTTAGCATCTGAACATAGTGGATTATTACTTTCTGCTGAACCACTATTCTCCACTTTCAACTTCTTAGTTTTTTGAGTGAAATAATTTCCTGATGACCTATCATGAGTCAAGAGTTTTCCTTGATCTTTAACCTTTTTCTGCAAACCCACAACTTCTCCTTCATGTTTTTCGATAGGCTTGATTGTATCTTTCCGTGTGTTATTAAAGCTATCGATCTCCCTTTACTATTCTTCAATTTTTACATTATATCACTAGCTAATTCTGATTCCTCTGGTGTTGATAACTTTAGTTTCTCAATTTCCTACATCAAATCGGGCTTCTCTTCTTCCTGCTGCTTCATATAGAGATTGGCTTCATGAACAACTTTGTTGGATTTCCTTGTTTTGGCTCTCCAAACATCTATCTCCTCAAGAGCATCCTATAACTCATCTTGCATAGCAACTCTTCCCTCAACTTCTTCTTCTTCATCATCATCTTCGGTTTCAATCTTATTCAGTGAAAAACCAACAACTACCACCATAGCATTTTCTACACGATCTCTGTAGTTCTCTATCTCTTCAACCTCCTCAACCTTAGACTCATGTGAACTGTCATATTCTTTTGAATGAAGGTTATTCTTCTTAAAAATATTTATCTTGAATTGTTTCTTGCCTTTCCCATAGGTTGGAGACTTCTTCTTGGGAATTTCAATTTCATCGACATCATCATCCTCTTAGAACTTTTTGGGGGCACCTTTCCACAAGATGTCCAACCTTTCTACATAGAAAATAAGAAACTAGAAGCTACCCTTTAAACTTTCCTTTTCCAATTTGAAGGTTTGAGGAGAGGAATCCCATCACCTCATCTGTCTCTTCTTCTTCCTGATAGACATCAATGGGGAGCTTCTTCCTAGCCTTGAATGCCACCTCTTTGGATTTCTCCTTTTCCGGAGCATCGTTATCATCATTTCTAATTTCATATGCGAGAAGGGTGTTTTGCAGGTTATCCAATGTTAACTCTTTTGAGTCTTTATCTTCCAAAATCGAAACATTCGGATTGAACAAAGGTGGATGTTTCCTCATGATATGATTCACAATATTTATGTCTTCAATAACATCTCCAATACCTTTCATGTCTTCTACTACAACATTTACGCTGTTGAATAATGCATCAACAAACTCATTCGGGTTCATTATGAAATCATCATACTTGTTCCACAATACTTTCAACTTTTCCTCTCTGACCTTTGTATCCCCTTCATATGTATTCAATAGTTGTTCCCACCTTGCATGTAACGTTTTTCATGAAATCACCATTGTATACATAGGATTGTATAGGGCTCCCCCTAAGGCATTAATTCCATTGGCATCAGCATCCAAATCTCTATGCTCAGCTACTGATAATGTGCCACTATTAATATCAGTTGTTATTCCATGCATTTCTAATTTGAACGCATCCATTCCTAATGATCATAAATAGTGATGCCTCCAATTCTTCCATATCCGGAAATTGTTCTCGTTGAAAATCAGAATCCTTTTATGATTAGTGACCTCCATTTGAGAAAGAAACATTGATATAAACCTTTCACTTTGATACCAATTGTTAGGTCCACTATGCTAGATACCCTGAGAGGGGGGTGAATCAGGGTATGAAAGATTAAAATGACAGCCCCTTTTGATCCGGTTTTGTAGTTAAACAAAACTCTCTTCTCTCTACTTCCCGATGCAGATTATAAACAAACCTTAAAGCATGCATATGAAACAGTGATTTTTACTTGGTTCACCCTCACTGGGTTGCATCCATGGAGCAACACTGGCAGTGTGTTAATGTACCAATTCCACTATAAGTGCACTATTGTTACAAGTTCAAAGCGGACTCACTGTCCCTCCAAGTTTATAACCATTCACAATTTGAGAACACATTGATCTCTCAACTGAAGTGAGCTCACTTCTTCTTCATAGGATCCACTCACACTATATAGAATTTTAGGTCTCTTCATTACCACTAAGGAATACATCCTCCCCTATATGTAGATGCTCTATTGCAGTTCAAGGTTCATCCACTGATGAAAACCCCTTTTCCCCTGAACACGGGGCAATTCCTTGGGAAATACCTTCGCAAAGAACACTACATCGCGAGGCACCCAATTTCGCGAAGCACAAAAAAGCCTTTTCAAAGCTCATTCCTATTCATGAAGCACTCTCGCGAAGCACTCTTGCGATGCTCAAGTTGTTTCCGAGTAACTTCCCTCGAAAAACTCCCTGAGCCAACACATAGATCGCAACATTCACGGAGCTAAATTAGCAGTCGCGAAACTCTTCATTCGTGATGCACACTTTCTTCACGTACTACCATCGTGAGCTGAGAGAAAAAAAATTTCTTCGAAAAACTCTCTACTTCTCCTGAGGGGGTCGAGGTCTATTTATAGGTGATTCCACCGACCCTCGAACTTTCCATGTGAAGTCAACACCATGTCATCCCAAATCGCAAAACTCCGAAGTTCCCGCCGAAATTCTCTCAAAATCACAAAGTACCACAGAAATTTTATTATCATGGAGCTCATTGAAATCACAGACAACCCATCAATTCCTTCGCACCTACGCAGTGAAGCTCCCTCGCAAAGACCTTTTCCGTCGTGACGCACTTCATCCTCTTCCTTTCCTGAAGCTCGTCGTAATCGCAAAGAATCACCATCAGCATTCTTTTGGTCTTCGAAAAATCCAAACCCTGAAGCCTATCTTCACGAAATTCATGCCTTTTCCATATTTAAATTAGATCATCAAGGAAACCATATTTTCACGATGCTCACCAAACTCCAAATTTTGCACCCCAGAAATTTGGAAAACAATGGAAAACAGCGCCACCTTGTATATTCTCTTTTATTCCACCTCCAGATCGTTCATTCCTTTTTCATAGTTCTTTATCAACATTTATTGTCAACAACATCTCTAGAACTCGACAATTCACCATGGAAACCTGATTTGTCAACAAACAAAATCTACCCAAAAATTCTTAAATGTTACCTTAAGGGATTGTTTTCCAACAAACAACCCACTTGTGTACAATTGTATGTAGATAAACAAGTCCAACCAGTGAACCCGGAAGTAAGGGAATAATTTTAGTAATTCTCTAACATTAAATTTATCCGCTATGTTTTTTAGAGTAAATCAACCTTCAAAACTAACTCAGGTGACACCGAGATCCTATGTTAATCCATAGGAGGTTAAACACACTATTATCCCCAAGGGATTTAATTAATCACAACTATTCATATACCCATTAGCTACAATATTCAATTAATCCATTTTTATCATTATTTCCCTTTCATAACTTATATTATCTCTGTTAAAAAATTAACATTCTTCATGTCTTCCATGGGATTAGCATTTATATCATTTACACTATGGATGAGGCCGATAAATTATTGTGTATAAGGTATTAATTATTGTATCTATCTCACAAGGGATAAACACATCACAAAAAACACACTAGCCTCACCTTTATGCATCATTACACATTGAATGGAAGAGTTAGGGGGAATAGATCTCTATCCCCTTCCCTAACCTATACATTATGGGGGTAGTTTGGATCCATAGTCTAACTTCACCCACGGTCATAGAACATAAGTTAATACCCACACAACCAGATCATGTAGACATGATTATATATACATTCCCAACAACTACTATATCAAAACCAATTCATAACCAATAAACATAACAACCATATTCCACAACTGTCAATGTGGGAATTAATATTATTCCATAACCCATTAACACATTACTGTTCACAGTATATAGCCTATAATCCCAAATTCCCATTCTAATGAACCAACCCACTTGGTGAATTCATCAATTCACATTCATTAACCCATGTATGGATACAAATGATCAACTCATGAGTCTCTTAACACATTCTCTTTATTCTATTTAACCCTTTTCCACATCATGACAAACACCCCGTTATGTAATATCATCATCTAAGCACTTTCATCATTTAGCTCATTTTTTACTCTTGTTAACATGCCAGCATAGCGGTTATAGGTTCTATTTCTCTAACCCTTCAACAACTTCCATTACTATGGTCCCATAAGACCCTTTTAATCCACCTCATATAAATAAACATGATCCCAAATACTCATTTGAAAACCACTTTAATGAATCCTTTAAAATATATGTCTTCCTCTTTGAAAACTAAAACACACCCCAAGACTTTAATTTCTATTTTCAACCATTCAAAACATTAATTAAGAATTTTTATGAAGGACACACCCCTAATTTCAAGTTATCATTCGAAATCAATTAATAAATCCCATTTTTCAAATAATTTTGAGATTAACATCTCCTTTCAACTATTTATCATTTTCAATCATCAATTCCTTCATTAAAACCCATGGTCGGGTCAAAACCCCTAAAAAACTTTTAAAATACCCTTTCAAAATGTCCATGGGCACATTAAAAATATAGAGTATAATCAAATCAATTTACCTTTTAACCACATACACATATCAGATTGAAATTAACTACCCATTTCTCATGCATTTCCCTTATGTCAATGTTTCCTACTTAATTTTATCGTTTCAAGTGATCGCCACACCCCATGGGTATCCCAAGGTTCGGTCTCACATTACCAATAAAACTGACGGGGTTCATGAAGGGTTTCACACCATATTATAAGTTTATGCTAATATTTTGTAGCCAATTCGAAGACATGCAACAAGGGAATACATTGGCATAACCACATACACAATTAAAACATCAAGACTATGGAAAAAAGATTTAAGACCACCTACAACATGATTAGAGACGATTACTAATCTGAAAAGATCGCTTGATTTGAATTAAAAAACCCCTTGATGTCCCCACATAATATCTATCAGAAAAGTGAAGGTTTTAGGGATTCGGAATAAGTATAGAGTTCATATATTCTCTAATATGAAAAATTGAGCATGCATAAGTTTGGACTCGCCTTTATCATTTATTTGAACCAAAAACACTAAAATTTCCACAGAATCAAAGGAGAGTCACTTCCTTGAATTCTTTTATGCTTTGTTTCATTACCCATACTATTGAATGAAAAATGGGGTGAAGAATATGGGGAGAAAGAAATAACATTGGGAGTGAAAATCAGAAACTCCCACTTTCTAAAGGTCACATGGTTTGGCCACACAATTAGACAAATTGTGCACCAATTATGTAGCCCCACATTTTAAAAAGGTGAAAAGATACACAGTTTCCTGGTGGCACTCACACGGTTGGAAATAACATGTGGTATCTTTTTTCTAGACACTGCATGAAAATGCCTCCAAGATGCATGGTTTCCTGGTCTATGGACATGGTTGGATATAACTGTGCCCAACTGTGCACGTCACACTATTTTACATCTTTCTCCATCTTTTCATGTTCTTTCCCTCCGTGATACCCCCCCCCCCCCCACAAAACATTCCATACATCACATATAAACATAATTAGATAGAAAAAGGGGGTTTAACAAAATTTTAAACAAGGTCATGTCTTTACAAAATGTGGGGATCTTATAACCTCCCCACCTTATAATTGATCATCCTTGAGCCGTAATTCCAAACCAAAGTGACCCTCCAAGACCATATTTATGGTTATGGGTCCCACCTATCAACTTACATTTTCACAGAATTCTCTATGAAATGGCTAGTTTTCACCACACTCAGACTAATGAAACAACCCTTCCTCAAAGAGTTTCTCCTGCAAAGATCCACAATCACAACCTGATGCTCTAAAAGGATATACCCACCACTACACAATGTTACCAACAAAAAACAATGTAGAGGTTCGATATTCTCACCGAACCACTGCTTAAAAGGTTACTAAATCTACTTACAATACCCTTGGAAATCCAACTAGGATGCCCTTTGTGTGATCCTCCCCATAATTTATGGTCCAAGATTCTTAGCGCAATCACACCTAGTTTCCAGAAATTTAATAGTGACAAACACTAGATGTCCCTACAGGGATAACCTGATTACAACCACACTCCCCATCCTACATTGGTATGAAACTCGAGTACCATTAACCTCACCCCCTTTCTAAACAACTGAATTACACCCAAACAAAACCTTCATCTAAACCGATGACAAAAATTATCCTTCCTCAAAACCCATTCTCATATAGAAGCAAACATAACATCTCAACATCAATTGGTGGGGGCTTACAGCCCACCACAGCTATTCGTTTTTGACCAACCGAGTCATGCCATCCATACCAACTCAATCCATTAATGTCCATCTTCCACTATTGGTATTTCATCCTTAACAAGGACATGATACCTCCCCACTAATTATTTTACCATCATTTGTGCACACTGTCGGAGTCCATTATGGACCTCTGAAGAAACCTCACCAAAATTTCATATGCTTCTCCGCAAACTATTTTCATCTCTTTCATACCCACCAATGAATCTCCAATGTGAACACTCGGATCACCACCAAAACTATCTTGAGTATAAATCCATATCTTGAATCATCCTAACACAACACTGAGGCATATCAGGCCTTCCCCAAGTCATCCCAACATTCCCTTACAATTTTCTCATTCGAATCCCAATGCCACCATATCCACTCCATAGTCCACACCAAGCATCCATGACTCACTTACCACTCCCCACCTTATAGTATTGTTCTCACAACATTTTTAAGATTTTACAACAACTATGGTTCTCACTTTGATCTCAAGTTGAAGCTCAAACTTGGGAATTGTCATCCAATCCATCCCAGAATGACAAAACCAATGCCACCCACTACCCATTCACATCTTTCAACAACAGAATCCATGAAATGTGTCGAAATAATTTTTGTCCCAAGGACGTCATATCCAACCAGTTGATAGTGTACTCTCAACCACCCAACTATAAATATTCCACCCCAAGTGGGTAGACTCTAGGGTGTCCCATACCCAACTGTAACATATTCAATTCACCAGGAGTAAATCCATAACCTTATCATCATACCTAGGATGATTTCAATATATTGGACATGATTTTCACTAATGAAGGTACGCTACGATGTCGTCGATGACCACCACAACAACAACCCATTGCTAATTTCACATCCTACAATGTGGAAACAGTAACCTGTCGCATCCCTCGGGCTTACAACATTGATAGAATATAAATAAAACAAGAATGTATCCTGATCTAATAGATCATTCATCTCAATAGAATCACACCATTCCAAAGAAACCCTAAATCTGGATCTCATAAACCTCCTGAAGGTTCTTCGCCTTTCTACGACCCAACTCTAGGTCACACAATTCATACATCAATAAAGATAAGCCAAGCACCTACTCACTCATATGACCATGCCTCCTAGTCTATTGGCCTCACTCGACTCAAGGAATTCTCAATATTTGCATCCATCTATCCAATCACTATACAAGTACACCAAGTCATGTGACCACAACCACTCTGAGTGTCTCTTCATAAAAAAATCTTCATCCACACCATAGTCACCCTTATATTTCTCATCAATGTTTAACATCGATTCTTGAATCCGACATCAACAAGGTATCATGGTAAAGGCTCATGACGACATTGCTTCCTTTAAACTGATTATTCCACTAACCACGAGCACTCGGATACCTTATCAGATTAAAAATAAAGCATAACTATTCACTTTAACAAACTCAATAGCACCAAATGTGAGATGATTCCACCTCCAAAGCTACTACTCATTATTTCTACATAAAGGCAGCTACAAAACTACTCCAACCTTCAATGAGGATACCCTCGATCTTCCAAGATATTCAACCCCTAATGACCACCTGATTCACATTACCAAAACAATTTACTATTACGCTTATCCCCTAGGCTAAACCCTAAATAGGAAACACTCATGGAATGACACTATAATGGTCCATGACATCCGCCTATATCATACACACCCAATGATACTAACAGACCAAGAAAACTATACAAAGGTCATCATTAAAGATCAAATTATAAAAAAATCTTTAAACATGAGACACATCATGAAAAGTTCATTGGCTCTTTCTCCCTAGTCCATACCCATCAAACCTAATCCATGTCACTTCTTATAGAAACAGTCATACCCCACTCTATAACATACTGAGTCTAACTCACACCAGTGGACATTTACCATATGTATCATACTGAGAATATCCACACACATACATCGGCACCACATGCCCAACACCCATCCTAAGATCTAAAATAAAACATTAATGATCATAACCCCTAAGCATTTCCACATCCACATTACTAGAAAACAACTTATAAACCAAGGTCACAGTCCTACGATAGACACAACAAGAACATCCACTCATTATCATACTACAAAACACAACATAGCCTCATGACCTGAACTAAGGTATCAATTAGGGAACTCTCACTACCCAAACTAACCATACACATGGTATGATCACACCACAATAGATGACCATTTATAATATCTCTACTTGTTCCATCATATTTCATCTCTCTTCTGAATTAAACTTTATCTTCTAAAACCCATGGTTTCACATTTCAAAATCTTCCATTTCCAAAACCCCAAAGATTTAAACATAAAATAACATCTTAATTAGCACAAAATATCAAAAATACATGATTTATTAAAATTCACTATTCAAAAAAATCATTTATCAATCACTTCCATGAAAACTTTAATAGAATATATTTACTAGAAGAAAATTACTATACCGAAACATGACTCCCATGGTATTATCAATCCTAAGAAATATATGAATGAACTACCAATCATATGTGCCAACCATGATGCATGAACCCATACCCAATATATTTTTATACCAGAACAAGTGATAAAACATATAAAACAATAACATCACATCCCAGTGAACCACTCGAGGTGGAAATATTATTCAACCATAAAAGAAAAAAATGGAACATCTTTCTGAACCCCTATAACTAGTATTCTCCCTCGAACATGGGGATGTGGGAATGCAGGCATGAGCTCATTACTATGACCCATATATATCACGGTCGCATTCCTACCATGCAAAAATAAAAATAAAAAAGGACTTCCTTGATACCACTTTGTAACATCCCTGACTCAATGGACACTATCTGGTACCCCGAACTGGGTCATTACACGACCTCATGTGCACCTCCTCATATGCCAGAGGCAACTGATTAGCATGGCGGGTCTATAGAGGAAAATTAGGGAGACTATACCCAATTTTTAGATTATTCCGTAGTAAAAAATAATATCATCATATTTAATAATCAAGAAACTAGAATAGCATACAATATGTCACATTGCCAACAAGAAACCAAGTATCGCTTTTTGTAACAATAAGATGAATACTCATCATGTTAGTAATTTGTAAAACAACTGAACAAAACCAAAAATCACCAAATGAACCCAAGCATGGACCTAAGTCGCAACCCATTCCTGAATCTTCTTAGGTACCCCTGTTCCATGGTGGCCTTAGTAGGGTGTGAGTAAAACTCAATAGGCCAACACCAATAGTTTCTAATGCAATAATCAGTCTTTAAAATAGTGTATGAAGACAGAAAAGTGTGACCAGTAAACCAAAAATAAAGGTAATCATTTAAGTAATTTTCTAACATTCAATTTACCTATTAGATTCATTTGAGTAAATAAACTATCAAAACTAATTGTGGTCGCACTGGAACTTTATACCGAGTCATTTGAGGTTACATACACTACTATCCTCAAGGGATTTAATTAATCATAACTCATCACATTACCATTAGTTATAATATTCACTTAATCCATTTTCATCATTATTTCCTTTTCATCACTTATTTTATCGTCAATACTAAATTCATCATTATCACGTGTTCCATGCGATTGGCATTTACATTATTTATACTACAGATGAAGTTGGTCAATTATCATGAATAAGGGAATAAGTCAAGTCAATGTATCACTATAGATAAAAACATCACAAAAAAACATTATCCTCACCTCAAATCCTCGGTCCATCTAGAATGAAACCATTATGGTAGTAGAGCTCTATCCCCTCCCCTAACTAGTGTATTGTGGGATTAATTTTGGAGCCTTAGTCTAACTCCACCCATGGGCATAAAACCTTTGTCAATACCCCATAAATCCAAGCCATGTTCACATTCTTATATGTCCATTTACCACACTTACCAAGTCACAAATCATTCTCAACCAATACACTTAACAATCACATTCCATAACAGTAGACATGCGAACTAATATCTTTCCATAACACATTAACGCATTAATATTTAAATTACATAACCCATTAGGCCAAATTTTCATTATCATGACCTATCCCAATAATTAGACTGATTAATTCATATTTATTAACCCATGCATGAATTCCAATTATCAACTCATGTGTAACACCATGAAAATTCTAAAATATTAACCTTTATTCAATAGTTTGTATAACCTGTAACACCAAGTGTAAAGGGAATATAGTAACCCATTTTTTATGATTTTAAAGAAATTAAATATAATTTATATATTTAAGTGAACATGGCACTGATTTATCATACATCGGATGAAAAAACAACCTTTCTTGGTTTCCTTGTGTCATATGGAATACCCAGTCTTACTAAGAAATAATCTATAATTAAAACATTAATATTTAATAAAATATAATATAACATAGTCAATAAATTAGTAGTTATGAATATTATAATATAACTTATTAAAATATATTCTTTATATAAATATATTATTAATTCAATGGTTTTTAATTAATTAGAAATGTAAATATATACCAATTGAATATAAAGAAAAATATTATTATTTTTATGCTCAGAAAAGGGATTTATCATAACAACATAAATTATGTTATTTTAGTAAATGGTACTTATAAAATTTATATAATATATATTCAATATAATATTCCTTATATTCATCCAATTGGTGTTATATGCCTAAAATATATAAAAATATTTGTTTTACGCTTAAAAGTAGTACTTTTCTAAAAATGCAATTTTACTGCCTTTTTATGGAGAACATATTTTAAATCATAATTTTGAGACATTTATGAATTACAAATATATTAAATAAACTTTATTTTTTATTTCAAAATGAAAAATATATATGAGGTTTTTTTTTATTTTTCAAAGAAATGTCATTTTCTGATGAATAATGAAAAATACTGCGTTTTAGTTAAAATATGCCTTTTTATTTTAATAATTATTATTGTTAAATTATATATTAAAATTTTTTACGATAAAATTAGATAAATTATAAAGTTATTAATACAAGTTAGTTCATTATTTTAAATTCCACTTTCAAATTGAATATCAAAACTTAATAAACATTTAAGCATTTTTCTACTTTAAAACCCCCTTATTTCATCACATCTATGAGTTTAGCATTAATATTAATTTTTCTTCTTCATTGAAATTAATTTTAATAAATATAAATACATGGTTGTAATAAGTATAATATTTTTAGTCTAATAAGATGAACATAAATTTTTACCAAAATTATTAGTGAAAGTTATTAAAATTAATTATAATCATTTAGGAGACATTAAGCTTAAAAAGAGAGTAAACCTTATAATTAAGAAAAACAATGACCTAGAAACATTCCCAGCACTAGTTGGATGGCCACACATAGTCCAAGGAAGAAAAATACATCCCCTGATCTAATAATACTCCCCTTGGGAAGAATTAAATCAAATAAATCCCTTTGGTGAAAACAAAAACAATTTACTTGACTAACATTTAACCTCTTTCATTAAGTTTTTTAGTTTCATTTCCATTCTCCAACACCCTAAAATATTCTTATTCCATTATTTTATAACAAAATAATTATCACAAATATTCTATTCTTTTTTATTTTAAGTTTTCTACCTACACTTACACAAACATCTATCTAATGGGTAATGAAGATAATGTTTATGTGTACGAGAAACTACCACCTCACAAAATGATTATTGTTCATCATTACTTTAATACCATTCATATTTCTTATTATAATGTAAAATATTTTTATTTTTGATTTATAAGAAATTTAAAAAATGTATTCTTCTATAATTTATATATAATACATACCTTTATTTGTTCCATATTATTTCAAATAAGATAACATCATTTGAAGAAGTGTGGACTATCTACCCATCAAATTGATGTGATTCCTTCGAAATATACATGGAATAAGTACATTATTGTTTAAATGAAACATATGTAAAATAAATGAAATATATATGATATTAATGATATAAATACCTTTCTATAAATACAATATATCACTTTCTTCATTACACATTACACACACTATAAAAATGATAATGTTGTTGGTGGCATGTGGACTACCGCCTCCTCAACAAGATGTGATTCATTTTACATAACAAGAATTATATATATGTGTATATATGATTAAATAACATGGTATTTATAATGTAATTTTCATTCTATATTAATATAATGTTACTTAAATTCTTTTGAAAATGAACATCGAAAAATGACAACATTACTCAAGTATACATACGACATACCGTCTTAATGATTGTAACACTGGTTCATTTTTCAAAACTGTAATTCATGAAGGGATTTAAAAGTGTAATTTATTTTTATATATTATAATTATTTCATTATTATTATTATGGTGATGTTAATATATTGAATAATTTACCATAATTGTCCAACTATAGTTGTTTAGGACACACAAACTGGATTCGGTAAAAACACATGATGTAAACATAATTGATTAAGTAGTTGTATACAATATAGAAATAAATGAAAAAAAATTAATGATTAAAATTATAAAAATATCAATAAACTAAATAATTTACATATATATATTATATAGGATGTTAAAGGATGTTCATCTTAAAAGAGACACATGGTAAGTGATTCTTGTCTCACTTTTCATTCCATGACGCATACGCCATTTACACTACATACATAAATTTTTTGTTGTACATACTACCCATTTTCACATATTATATAATGAATCCAATGTATTCATGGTATTTAAGGTTTTACGTTGAATTCTATAATCGATGGTATTTTTAAAAGAAAATTACCATGTGGTAAAAGTTATCTTTGCATTATCACTTTCTATTATAATTGTTAAAATTTATTTAAAACAATCAAATCCTTATGATAATTTTATGGTACATTAAATTTTTATTAAATATAAATATTATCATGAAATTTATTTGATTATTTCCTAATCCTTATTAAATTTTTACATACTAAGTTCACTTTGAGATTTATTTGATTAACTAGGTAATTATTGATAAATCTGTATCATTTTTTAAATATAGATATTTTATAAGGCATGTTGTTTATTATATAAATTGATTATTACATATGCGAAATAATTTTAATAGGTATGTCATGGTGAGGGACCTATTATATATATCCCCCCAATGTATTGGTAGTCTCATGATATAAATTTGTTTTGAAAATTATATGGGTTTCTACCCGATATGTAAAACTGTCTTGTGAAAGATTTTGATGGTAATAGTTCCATGTATCTAGGAAACATAGTGACTAATAATTAATAATTTATTTAATTCATTTTTACTTTTTATTCATCAATGAGATTTTATGTCGACATATCTATAGATACATTTCATTCTCAATGTATTGATTAATAGGCATGGGTTTTCATTTTCAAAACTTCCCATATTTATTTTTCATCATCAAGTTATTTGAATGGAATGTGTTTTAATTTCTTACCTTGATATATTTATTACTATCTAAGTTTATTGATTACATGGATTTATGTTAAGTTATTTACCATGCCACAATTATTATTCTCATTAATTTATTATTTCTTCTGTTATACATTTCCCATACTAAGAATTTAAGCTCACCTTTTTTATATTTGTATCTTGGGAATCAAATAATATTTCTATGAAATATATATATATATGAATTTTCTAGATTGAATACATTTTTTATCCTCCAATTTATTTAGAATAGGAAAAAAATAGTTATAATTAGTTTATTTATTTTTAATATAAGATTTATGTATGTATATGGTCTACTAATACTACCATACTCTTCGGTCCATTGGGGTCTGATTCATTGAAATAATGCCAATGTAATTGATATAACACACCGACTCTTGGATTCTAGGTGTGGTTCACTATAGTTGGTATCAGAGGAAGTTTATCAGTGACCTTGGGAACTAGTTTTTGGAAATCATATATTAGATAATATTAACCAAAGGTAGAATAGGAGGGTACAAATAGAACAACATCTTAAAATTTTTGTAAGGTTGGTACTATGTTGGAATTCCAAGAAATATGTCCTTTTCTAGATAATAAATTTGGCCATGGATAATTCGTAGATGTACTTATGAGTAATAACTCAGACAAGGTGTGTCGGGTCTAACTCTGTGTAACCAGGTATATGACAATGATCCTTACTGTGTACCATACATTACACCCTCAGTGGATATGGTTAAGATAATTTACATTATCATTATAAACCATTATAAAGTATTTTAATATAAGATGAGAATAAGTAAACATGGTTAAGCCTATGTTGTTTTATATATAAAATAATGTGTCATGTTTTAGATATCTAATATATCATTATATGATTTTATAACTATAACTATTTTTACTTGCACTATTTTTTTGGTTTTTATCAATGGTTGGAACTCGAAAGAATAAAATTAGAAGTGAACATAAAGGAAAAGTTGGTGAAAATGAAAAACCAAATTGGTTGTTGATATGACTATATGATATTATGTTTAAACCTAATTAGTTTTCCAAAAATAAGATTGACAACATATACCTTTTCCAAATCCCAAACACAACAAAGAATAGAAGGATAGAGGTTTCCAAGAGCTCAAGTGTCGGATACTATAAAGAAAATAAGTATTGATTTTAACCATGCAAGGAATGTCGATAGAGTAACCAAAGAAAGAGTTTCAATGGAATGATGAAATTATTTATCTATAATAAATATGGACATAATGAAAATAATTTCCAAGGAAATATTCAGAGTACGATCAAAATAAATGAAACTAGTCCTAAGAAATCCTTTATAGTTTGTTTCCATAAATGTGGGGAACCTGTAAATTACCCATGTCAATTCCCTATTCTCGAGGATAAATTCAAGACCAAGGATGGACCTATGTAGAAGTAAATATATTAAGTATTGATGTATTGAGGTTTTATTGAAAACATTTTTTAAAATGCTATTTTTTTGTCAACATTTCAGGGATGTCCATCATATTCAATTTGGAAATTTTCTTAATATAGAAAAAGAAAATCATTAAATTAGGTTAAAACAAATCCAGACTGGAAATGTTTCAAGTCTTGAAACCAAGATCGAAGGACGATAAGGGTTTCACATGAAATATTAACCTACATAATGTCCTGGTTAATTTTTCATGGTTTTTAGTTATAAATTTTGATGAATAAATGATAATAATGACCTAATAATATTTATTTTTAGGAATATATATCAATCTATTTACCATATTGTTTTTGGAATATATTTCGAGATAAATAGTTTTTCATTCCACTCTTTTATAGGATTTTTGATCATTTGAAGGATTATTTTTGTGCTTTATGAATAAAAAATCATTATTGGTAATTAATTTCAAAGTGTAAAAAGATGAATTAGAATTTGATCAAATAATAACCAAAGGATAGGATTGTACAAAATAAATTGAAACCTATCAAGTATGAATATTTTCATAAGTTCGTGGTCAGTAAAAGAATTAACCAACATTAGGAAAGTTATGTGGAAATAAAATGTTTTCATAATACCTTAATTTCTGTTAAACTGATGGTCTTCCAAATCATTGATGACTTATGGATTTGAGCCCCTCAACCTTATATTGATCATTCTATTGTGTTTTAGTAATTACCACAGTCACTTTAGAAAAATAATTATTTTTCTCCTCCAATCACATATCTTCACTTGACACTAATGTTATCCTACATGGAGACCTAGTTACATAGTAGTCTACATGACCTTTGTACTTCCGATTTTCTCTTTTCTAGAGGATGTTTTATGAACACTTATTCATATCTAGGATTTAAATGTATAAAATATTAAACAATTTACTTCCATGATTGAGTTTAAATTTCAGGTACACGGTTTATTAAGGTGGGGATAATTTAACACCCCAAGAATTCTAAAAGAGTAAACCTTATTCAATAGCGTGTATGAAATGTAACACCAAGAGTAAAGGGATTATAAAATACTAATAATTTCTGAATTTTAATAAATTAAATATAATTTATATTTTGAAATTCATATGAACCTGAGGTAATGGACATCGCACAAAACAACAACCTTTCTTTGATTTCTTGTGTTATACGCAATACTGAGTCTTACAAAGAGACAATATATAATTAAAACAATATTATTTAATAAAATAGAATATAACATAGCTGTTAATTTTTATGTTTTCAATATTATTAAATAACATATGTAAATTAATGGTTTATTTAAATATATAAGAAATTCATGGGTTTCTAATTTGTTAGGAAGGGAAATACAAACCAATTGAATATAAAGGAAAATATTATTATCTTTATGCTCATAAATGCATCTTTTCCTAATATATTAATCTAATTTCTCTAATTAAGTAATTTTAATAAAATTTATATCATATATATTCAATATAATATTCTTTAGATTCATTCAATATGTTTTATAGTCATAACATACATAAAAATCCAGTTTTATGCCTAAAAATATTATTTTTCTAAAAATGCAATGTTACCACCTTTTAATGGCACCCATATTTAAAATCATAATTTTCAAAATTTAACAATTTAATTTTAAAAAATAAAAATTATTTTTAATTCATAAATTTAAAAATTTTCATAGAGTGAATTTTTGGTACTTTTCTAAGAAACAACATTTTTTGATGAAAACGGAAAGATAATGTATTTTAGTTAAAAACTACATTTTCGATTAAATGATTATTAATGTTAAATTATATATTAAAATTTTTTAATGTAAAAGTATACCAATTATAAAAATATTAATACAATTAGTTCATTAGAATCAATTTTACTTTGAAATTGAATATAAAAACTTAACACACTTTTGAACATTTTTGTACTTTAAAAACAGGATATTCCATCACGTCTAAGAGAATAGAATAAATCTTAAATTTTCAACATATATATATTGAATTTTTTTTTTAAAAAAAAGAAGATAATAGATTATAATAATTATAATAATTTCATTATAATAAGATTAAATTAATTTTTAAAAAAATGATTGCAGAAAGTGATTTTAATAATATATAGTGATTATAGTAAAATTAAGCTTATAAATCCACTAAACATTGTATTTAAGGGGAAAAGGGAACTATAAAAATGTCCAACACACATTATCTAGTAATAATTATTCCATTAAATTTTAATTATGTTGTATTTTTGGTTTTGTATCAAATTTTTAGGTAATAACATGTGTACGCTTAACTTATTTTCAAAAATTCCAAGTGAGTCCTTAAACTCCCTTATAAAAGGCTACAACCTCTCGCCCTTCTCTAAACATATTAAGACAATTCATTTTATCCAATATCTACCCAAATAGACTACCAAAATTCTTTAAACCCATCATATGAGCCTCTACTTTGGTATAAATAAATTCAATAATTCCTTTGGTGAAAACCAAAAACAATTACCCGATTCAAAGGTAACATATTTCTTTAAACATTTTAGTCTTATTTCCGTTATTAAACCCCTTAAACAATTCTTATACCATTATTTTAAATCAAGAAAACTATAATAAATAAACTATGATGTTTTATTCTATGTTTTCAATATAAACATAAACACACTTTCATCTAATCGGAAATGAACATAATGTTTATGTGTACGATGGACTACCGCCTCACGAAATGATTATTGTTTTTTCTTCATTAACTTTCTATCATAGTGGTCATTATGTTGGAAAATATATTTTTATGTGATATATGTTATATTTATAATTTCTTTATGCATCTATAACTCATATATAATATATACCTTTAGTTGTTTCATATTATTGGAATGTGATAACATCATTTAAGGAAGTGTGGACTACCACCCCCTCAAAGAGATGTGATTCTTTCACACTATCCATGCAACAAGTAAGTTATAGTTTTAATCTAAAACATGTAACATAAATGAAATATATATAATATTAATTACATGATTATCTTTATGGAAATATCACGTATCACTTTTGTTATTACACATTTTTTACAGTATAATAGAGATAATATCATTTGTGGACGTGTGGACTACTGCCACCTCAACACGATATGATTCATTATATATATATATTAAGAATTATATATATATAAATATATAAGACTAAATAACATGGTATTTATAATTTAATTATCATTCTGTAGTGATATAATTTTACTTACCTTATTTTCATAATAAACTTTGAAAAATGACAATGTTACTCAGGCATACGTACAACCTACCTTCCCCATCATTGAAACATTGGTCAGTTTTTCATAAACCTGATTAATTAATGGTTTTAAAAGAATAATTTATGATTTAATATGAAAATTATTTCATTATAATTATTTTATATATTTCTATATAATGACCAATTTGTCCATAATTGATTAAGTAATGTTATTTTGGACACACTAACTGAATTTGGTAAAAACACCTAATGTAAAGTTAATTGATTAAGTAGTTGTATACAAAACACTAATAACTAAAATAAAAATAATTATAAAAATTAATAGGATTTAAAATATGTAAATAATTAATGTAAGTTTATTGTACATAAACTGAAAGGTAAATCACCCAAAAGGAAACACTGGTTAAGGGATTCTTCTCTCACTTTTCATTCTATGATGCATATGCCCTTTACACCACATAATTCATTTTTGTGGTGTTCATACTTACCATTATGATATATTATATCATGAATCCTATTAATTATTGGTATTTATGGTTTTTATGGTTTTTATTTGAATTATATCTTCCATGATATTTTGACGTGAAAATTACATAGTGGTAAAATTTATCTTTGCATTATCACTTTCTATTGTGATTTTTAACATTTTCTTAAAGAAATCACATTCATATGATCAATTTAGGGTACATAAAATTTTTCCTAAATATCCATATTCTCATTAAATAGTTATTTGTACTTCATAAACCACATACAATTTTTACAGATTTTTTTAACTCTAATAGTTAATTGATTAACAGGGAAATTATTGATAAATCTGTATCTTTTATTCAATATGAATATTTGATAAGAAATATTATTTATTAATTAAAATTATTATTATATATGACTAATGATTTGTACAGGTATTACATGGGTGGGTCCCCGTTATAGATATCATCTTAATGCATCGGTAGTCTCATTAGACGAATTAGTTGTAAAAATTATATGGGTTTCTACCCGACATGCTAAAATGTCTTACGAAAGGTCTTGACGGTAATGGTTCCAAGTATCTGGGAAACATGGTGTACAATAATATGGCATTTCCTTCATTAAGTTTCATTTATTATTTATAAATGATATTTTTTTCTATATCTATCGATACATCTCATTCTCAGTTTATTGATTAAGTGGAATGGGTTTTTAGATTCACACCATGCCATTTTATTTTTCCTTATCTTATTATTTGAATGAAATGTGTTTTAATTTATTACCTTTACATATTAATTATCATTTTAGTTTTTTAATTAAATCTCATGTGTGTTCATGTTATTTTCTAACCCATAATTACTATTATCATTGATTCATTATTTCTTCCACTGTATGTTTCTCTAACAGAACATTTTAGAACACCCATATTTTGTTTATATCTCATGATTCCAAGAAGCATTATATGAAATATATGCATGGATTTGGTAGATGATATAATGTTTTTCCCTGATGTAATTTAGTTGAATAAAACCGATTTTGTTTTCATTAGTTTATTAATTTATAATAAGAGATTTATTTATGTATCTTGTTTACCATGACTTCAAAACTCTCTGGTCCTCCGGGGATTGATTCTTTATAATCAAGCCAGTGTAATTGATATAAGACACTAGCTTCAGGATTCTGGGGTTGGTTCATTGAATCTTGAGTCTTTTAACAAACTCAATTAATTCCATTTAACCCTTTTTGCATCATTCCTAACACCAATTATGCTATATCATCAAATATTAACATTCACCATTTAGCTCATTTCATAATCTTGTTAACATTCCAGCAAAACTGTTATGGGTTTTATCTCACAAACCCTTACTCCCCATCCATTACTAATATCCAATATGAATATTTTATCCAACCTCATGTCAATACATATAGTTCTAAATACTCATTTGAAATCATATTGAAAGAACCCTTTAGAACATAGGTCTTTCTCTTTGAAAACTAAAACACACCCCAAGGCCCTCATTTCCATTTTCAACCATTCAAATAATTCATTAACAATTTTAACATAGAAGGGAGACACCCCCAATTTCATAACATCATTTGAAATCAATTCAATCTACCTCTTTTTCAAATAATTTTGAGATTAGCATCTTTTTCAACCATTCCCCATTTTAAAATATCAATTCCTTCATAAATAACCCTGGTCAGGTCAAAAAACTCAAAACATATCTTTTAATAACTATTTTCAAAATATCCATGTGTAATTAACAAATATAACACATAATCAAATCAATTTACCTTAAACCACATCTACATGTCTAATTACAATTTCTAACCCATCACTCTCATAATGTGCCTCCATGCCACAAGGTTTCATGGGGGAACCCACACACATGGATAAACTGTGCAGTAACCATGTGATAGCCACTATCCTAAAGTGCCTCCATGCCACACAATTTACCGGGCCAAGTGAACTGTTTGATCTAACCATGTGCTAATCAAGGGAATCTCACTATTAGTCCTCTTTCCCCCACTTTTCATGTTCTGAACCCCCAGGATACCACAAAAAACGTTCCATACTACCAAGAGCCACTTCATTAGCCAAAAAACTTGTTTAACCCAAATTTAAATAAGTATCTTTATGAAAATTTGGGATCTTAGAGGTAATTTTTTTTCTAAACTGTGGAATGTGAAGATAGCTTCAAGGAATTGATATAGAGGTTTATCATTGGACTAGTCTAAATGCTTTCCTAAAGTGGATAACATTTAATGTTATAAATTGATGTGTTAACTAGTGGATTGGGTTTTTTTACTCATGGAAAATGATAATGTGATAGCATACACCTCAAGGAATTTTAATTTTCATGAGTACACCTACCCAACACGTGATCTGGAATTTTCTATAGTGATATTCACATTTAGTATTTAGTCGAATTATCCATATGTGTAGAAGAGTAAAATATAAACTGATTATAAGAGCCTCAAATAAATATTCATATATATTAATGTTAATATGCACTACCAAATATTTTTATATTTGATCATTCACTATGACTACTCAATTTAGCACCATCCTACGAAATCAAATAATGTGGAAGATAAAACATGTATGAAGGATCATGAAACCATATAAGGTATGAGAAATAATTAAAACTTTATCATCTTAAATAGGAAAAGGATTTACATGTTAATATGAATGAAATGAATATAATCCTTTCTTCTAGAAATTATTGGTAAACCATACCATATCTAAAATATAAAGGATTCAAAAAGAGAAGATTTTGAAATTTCAAATATGGTGGATGCTATAATAAAATGGGAATACTCATAGTTCATAGTCAATGAATAAGGATTTGTAATATTTATTCCATAACTATGTGTACCATAAAATCATGAGATAAATAATGAATTAATGAATGACGTACATAGGTTGATATTCTATATACACATAGGGATCATAAAGATGTAATAATATTGATGAGAGCATTATAAATGGGACAATATGTTGAAATATATTACATAATACACATGAAAATTAATGGTATGTTATAAGTTAAAAAATAAATGGAAAAATTATAAGGGGATGATTTCAACATTATTCATGCCTATATAGAAATGGGAAAATATCACAATAGACATTATCACTAGTCTTTAAAATACATCGAGAAAAAGCAATGCTATATTGTTTGTGGTTGATGGTATTATAAGTATAGTTCAGTTCATTGCAATTTTATAGGACCTGTCACTCAATCAAATTGTTAGTACAAAGATCCGAGAAGTGTTGAGGCGACCTAGAACATCACTATCAATTTCTTTTGATTGAGAATAAAGATTTACATCCATGTTTTGGAATAGTATCCAACATGCTCTAAACACTCAGTTAAACATTAGTTTGAATTATCACCCCTAAACTAATGGACAATCTAAGAATACTATTTAGACACTGGAAGAAATATTGTGAGCATGACCGTTGGACTTCAAATGAGGATGGAGTTGACATATTTAATTGGACGATTACTCTTACAATAATTATTTTCCCTCAAGAATCTGAATGGATCCATATGAATCCATTCGTGGGAATAAATTCATTACACCTACATGTTGCGATGACTTTAGCGGAAAAATATATTGGGACAATAAATGGTAGTGGAAATGGAAGAAAGGTCCAAAGTATTCAGTAGCATATTTTGGATACTCAGATTCGATAGAAGAGCTTTGATGAAAATCACTGATGAGACTTGTATTATCAGTTTGGTGATACATTTTTTCTCTATATATATCCCTGGAATAGTTTCATTTGTCTTGGGTTGATGGTTATGAATAGTCCTAGTTACATCGGACCCTTTGATGTTCTTGACCATAATGGAGTTATGGATTATCGATGAGCACTACCATCATCCATGTCTTAAGTACAAGACAGATCCCATATAACCATATTGAGGAAATAAATACTAGATTCCTCACATATACTGAATTAAATGTTGATAAAACTATAAAATGATCTCCCTTAAAAGGGAAAGTCAATGAAGATCTTAGATCTATAGAGATTAAGTTAAATACAATAAGAAAACTCAGCTATTCAAAGTGCCATAGAAAACCCATAAGTTTGAGGAAGATGCATGGTAACTGGAAGAATCCATGAAGAAGAAGTACCCTCACATATTTTCACCTTGGTATTTAAAATTAAATTTTTAGGGAAAAATCAAAATAGGGGAATAATGAAAGGTCCCATAATTTTATTAATTGATTTTCTCTTCTAAATATGTATATATGCCTCATTGTTATTAATATACATTCATATATTCATAGAAACCAAATGATAAAACCAACAAAATTTTATTACATCAATTTAAACATTAAATATAGAAAATTAAAATTTCCATAATAATTGAAATTGTCTAAATTGTATAAAAAATAGAAAACAAGATAAATAAATTATGAAAATTTAGATATGTTCAACCCACCAAAATAAATGCACTCTTAAAAAACACGGTATAAATGAGGCAAAATATTATTAATATATTATTCATCCTAAAAATGAAAATACATATAACTTTATAGTTAAATTTAATTTAATAATTAATAAATTAAATATGATGTATTTATATGAAGTGGGGAAACCATATGGCTGTTACAAATCTGGCAGTTGGAATTAGAATCTGACTAATGGAATAGTAAACTAACTATCACAATGGAAATTTGATTAGTAGAAATGGTAAAATGATTTTTATAATAGTATCCTCACGTTTGTATGAGTAAAATAATAATTAGTTATCCTATAAAATGAAAATATGGCATATTCTTCTAATTATCCATGTAAATAAATGTTTTAAAAATAATAAAATAATTTTTTATATTTTCTTAAAACATACATGTTTTATTTTTATAATGAAAATAATTATTTAAATAAACTTTTATTTTTATAAAATAGATATATAAACTAATATAATGTTTTATTATAATGATCACAGAATTTTGTGAGACCATAAATAATTTTTTAAAAGTGACGAAAGATTAATCATAATATTAAAATCGTTTTTTTTAAATGAAATTTAAAAATTATAAATTTCTAATTTATAAAATTATTTTCGTAAAATAGATTATATTTTATGAAGAAACACATTGAAAAATATAAGTGGTTAATTTTTGGTATTTTTCTAATGTATTTTTTTTGAATAGTGAAATATGGTAAAATATGATATTTAGCATTATAAGAAAAATACATGAATCATGGAATAATGGATGAAATAATAATCCACTAGTTAAAAATCACATTAAACATTTATTTTATGTAGTCAAAATAAACCATACTATTAATTCGTTGGATATAAAATAATAAATTAATGTATATAATATTCAAAAACACCCCAATCCTCCCATTATAAATACCTCCCCTCCCCATCCAATCTCCAAAAAACCTATAAACCTTAGATCCTACAAAAATTTTGTCCTATTTATTTTGAAATCCTCTCCCCCATTTAATATTTATACTATTATCATCAATAGAACATTCTAAGGAGCCCTACGAGGTATCATTGGAAGAGGGAATTGATGGAAGGTGAAAAGGTCTTGACTAAGGCCTTTAAATTTTATTCTTCTCCCAGCACCCCCTTATTCTTAAAATAAAATTATATATAGTAACATATATATCATAAATATTCTAATATATTTTTATAAAATTGTAATATCCATCTTGTACCCACCTTTATTTAGATTCTAAAATGGAAATGTTGTTTACAATTTGGTTGGTTCACCACCCCCTAAACAACATACTTCGTTTTTATACACCACCTTCAAGGATAGACAAGAAAAATATTATTATAGTTAAATAATATAATAATGAGTATATTTTATCTTATTTGATGTTATATAATTAATTAATAAAAATAATTTAATTAAAAGAATTTTGTTCGTGATGATTGGTAAACCTACCTAATGAAACTAACCTTATATCTTTATCATTTCTAAAATATGAATTGTACTTATATTAGAACAAAAAAGGATATTTCAAAAAATTAAAATTTATAGAAGAAAATTAATATCTTTTAATTTTAATTCTATATTTATAGTGTAATTTGAAAAGCATGTCCAAACTTTTCCACAAAAGGGATCTGACCTTAGAACCATACAACGAATGCCCACGGAACAATGAAATTAAACATTATGTATCCTTAAAATAGATAAAAATAAACATAATAAATATATATTAAATCAAATATTGATGAAAAAATTTATTAATTAAGTAATAAATAAATCTAATTTTATTATCAAGAATGTTATGTTCATATGAATGGTGATTCTAGAACCTATAGTAAGGGATCTATTAAAACTACCCTATATTATTTATAGTTAAATTTTTATCTCTAATATAGCTTTATTATTTTAATATTCATATTTAATTCTTCTATAATATGTATATAAATGCCAAGAAAATATACCTAACTTAAATTTTCTTTCCTTGAATAGAATATACATGTTTTAAGAGGTTCCCTTCCCATTTTCTCTTGATAATCAATCCTTGTTAAATGGAACTTCTCTATTTCCTACCCCATTTAAAGTACCACTCCATTAAATGTTTTAAACTACTATACATATCTAAAAATACTCATTTTATCATAGAAACCCTTGTTAATTAATTTTGGTTTTTATGGAAATTATTATTCTTTAACACACATTAAATACTCATCACCCTTTTTCCAAAGTCATATCTTAAGAATTAAATTTCTAAATGGATTTCTAAACTAATTTTCAAGTCTTCACCTAACCTGGGAATCATTTTTAAAGGAATATAAATATGAATTCTCATTAATTATTAAATACCTTATTTCATTGAAACTATTTTTGTATACAATTTGGTTATGGTATATAAAACGGTTATGAAACCCATTTCTTTCCATGGGTAATCCTTATGTTTATTCCTTAGGTGCTATTTCTATATGTGAAACACATATTCAAGAGCATGTTATGTTGGGTATGTTTATATATTGATCTAATTAATTGGGTAAGGTATTTTTCTCATGATATTTTATACATGGGATTACAGAATAATCCTAATACCTGATGGTTCTATGTCCACCATGTGATTTTGTCAAGGCATATATCCTTGAATTATGCTTATGGAATGTTAAATGTTGTTTCAATATTCATATGTTTCCATGATATTAAGATTATATTTTTTATATGATAATATATTCTTTTTTAGTATCCTTATGTTTTATGATATCATGTTATTCCTTCCTGATCAAATTCTATGCTTCATTACCATATTCCTTCCAATGGATGTTTTTTTAGCTAACCCATTTTTTCATACTTATTTCTCAGGTTATCCTATGTAGTTTTAGAAGCATAAAGGGAGTTAGGATATTTCCATGGAGAATAATATAAAGATAGATTATTATAGTTTCATTTTGATGCATTATGTACCATGTCTTACAACGACATTAAACCTTTAGTTCCTCGATTTTTATTCATTGAATAATTATTTCAAAAATCATGCCGTAATATATTTAAAGAGATTCAGTCTCTATATTCAGTATTAGAGGAAGGTATAGTTATTTTTGAGTATTAGGACTAGAATCCTTTAGTAATAATAATATGGATAAGTTATATTATAGGATAATACCTAGAAATATTTTTTAAGTATAGGGAAATTATTTTCTATGAAATTATATCCATTTTTAGAAACTACATGTGGATGAGGCTCTCAGAAATTCGAACCATTGATTAATGACCCTGAAAAAGCTGGATTTTTTATTAAATAGATCAGCGCCTGGTACATGAAAATAGAAATTTCTTCACACCTGGATTGATACTCTTAGGTAATGTTATTTTTGAAATTCATAATATTCTTATAGAAAATAATGAAGGGCATGGATAGATTGTTAGGTAAGAAAACCTAATAGAAAAAAATCATGGATGACCTAGATTGATACATATAGAATCATAAACTCCGATATAATTTTTATTTATAATTTATTAATTCTATGATCATAGTTTCACTTTTTACATCGTTTTTAGTCTGAGTATTTTCAGCCCAATTTTTTACTATTTAATTTACTTTAGTTATTTTTGAGTAATAAAAGGAAACATGAAAATAGACTATGTGAGAGAAAATTTGATGATTTCACTAATGATATATATAACCTTATAAAATATGTATCTTATAAAATCATGTAAGTATCAGATCAACAAAGTCATTATATGAATAATAACATGAATTGTGTTGAACTTCATCCTCCAAAAAAATATAATTTTGTAATAGATTACTTTATTAAATAAATTCCTCCTACCTTTAGTGTATATTTATATCCTCTCGTACTAGAATAATGTTTTAAATCCATTGTAATGGTATTTTCTATCGTCTAATTCATAGAAAAATAGAACATTTTGTTATCCATTTATAGCATAGAGTAGGAACATGATTAGTGGTGTAAAAGGATCAATAACATGAATTAAAAAGAAGATATTGATTCGATAAAATGGGAAGGAATGAAGAAAATATTTTTAAACAAATATTTCCTCCAAATTATTAATCTTAAAATAGAGAGAGTTCCTTAGACTGATATAAAATTAAAATAATTATTTCAGGGTGTATAAGGGAAACACTAAAAGGATTTCATGGTACACCATTATCATTGTTATTCCCTTAATGTTGAGATAGATATTGGTGAATCTCATTGGTCTCATAGGGATAGAGATAAAAAGAATAAAGTTTTGTTTAAATAAGGGGATCAATAGATAAACCCATTTGAGGAAAGACAACTCAACTACCCACATGTCGAAAGTGTGGGATAGAGCATCTTAGAAACAATCTCAAGAGAATTTTGAGATGTTATAAGTACATAAAATAGGGTCATCTAGCTATTAAATTTTGAAGTGATACAAAGAAACACACTAATGTGCTCAAAGAAATGAATTTTTATATCAACACTCAACCAATTGTATAGTGTTTCAACTACCCAAAATGCTATAATTATTCAAACCAATTCTCTATGATAAGGGTTTTCAAATACAATCAATAACAATAAGCTCCAGGTTTTCGAGAGAATGTAAGGGTAGTTATATTCTTACATATGAGGTGGATCATGAAAATGATGTGGTGATATGTACACTATTTATTTATTCAAGAATAGTGAACATAATTTTTTATTCAGGATCTAGACATTCTTTCATATCATTCAAATTTAATATAAATATTCAAACCCCACTTCAAAACCTTAGGACTTATTTTTCTTTAAGAATAATAAATAGGGAAATTGGTTAATAACATGTATATAATTCCTCCTCAGTAAATGTTTGTGGTTTGAAACTCCCATTAAATCCAGTTATACTTACCATAGTGGAATTTAATGATATATTGGGAATGAATTGGATATTATAATATAAATCCAGCATCAACTGTCAGGAGGGGAAAAAACTCTTCACATCCAAAGTCATCCTACGATTAAATAAATGTGTAAGAAGGAGGATGAAACACTTTTTGAATAATAATGTCAAGTGTGAATATTTTTACCATATAAGCCGGAATATTTATCTCAAATGATTCTGAAAAGGGAGGGAATCATGCTTAGTGACATACCCATTGTGAGGAATTGTAATGTTGTATTCCATGAAGAGTTTTCTAGTATTCTTATTGACCAGGAGGTGGAGTTATCAATTGAATTTATACCAATATGTTTTCTTACATCCAAGACTCTTTAGAAATTTTCCAGCTTTGAATAGGTGGAACTAAAGAATCAATTACTCGTGAATCTGGACAATTGCATCATACACATGGGTGAATAATCGTGGAGACTAACAGTGTTAACTTTCATGAAGAAGGATGGTTGAATGCGCCTTTATATTGATTATAGTGAACTCAAAAAATCATAATAAACAAAAAATTTCACATCTCTCAAATTGATGAATTGTTTAATAAACTATGTGGGCACCAGTACATTACTAATGTGGACCTTTGGTTTCAATATCACCAATTAGTGTTGAATAAAGAAAGTTACTACTATGAATTCCTTTTGAAGAATTCATGTGCATTTTGAGTTTATAGTGATTCCCTTTGGGCTTATTAATTCTATAGAAATACATATGGACTTAATGAAAAGTGTCTTCGGATATTACCTACAAAAATTATGTTAGAATTATATATGATATTATAATATAATCCAAAAGAATGTATTAGTATGAATAGAATTGGTATAAACTGCTAAATATATTCTTAAAAGAGTAAATGAGACTTAAGGATAAAGGAAGAATCAATATATGGTCACATTACCACCAGAAAATTGAAATCTATAAATCCTTCTAAGTTAGTGGAAACTGAAGAGTGGCCTAGAACAACATCTATAATGGTTATTCGGGGTTTTCTAATACAATATGGGTATTACTTATGATTTTCAAAAAACATTTCATGGCATTTAAACCAACTAACCAATCTAATTCGAAAGGGAGTAATGTTTATCTAGACTAAATAATACAAAGAGATCTTCATGAAATTTAAAATGAGTCTTCTCACTACACTATTCCTCCCACATCCCTCAAGTGGGAAACCTTTCATGGTATTTAGGGATGTTTAAAATAAGGGATTGAGAAGTTTACTAATTCAGAAAGATAAATTGATATGAAATGCCTCATGGAAGTTGATTTGTTTGGACCAGAACTACCCAATGCATGATTTATAGTAATCTATTGTGATCTTATCAAAAAATATTCAACATAACAATATTTATAGGTAGAACATTAAAATATATATAGATTATATAAACTTAAAATATATATTCACACATAATAATCTCAATATTCACTAGTGAAGATAGTTATAATAGATCAAGGATTTTGAATACTTTGTCCACTACCATTCGCAGAAATCAAATAAAGTGGAAAATTCCCCAAGTAGAAAGGATCATTCAACCTTATCAATGATTATAATTTAATGGAATTTGATCATCCTAGACAAGGAATGGATAGACATAGTAATCATTAAAGAAGAAACATCATCATTACTTTCTCAAATTATTTAAAGACTATTTCTATTAAAGAAGATGAAGGATGATCAAAGAGATGATGTGAAAAATTATGAATAAGTTGGAAGCTATATAAAAATGGAAATCTGTAGACTTAAAAATTGTTGAAGAATTTTTTTTAATATTTTTCTCATATAAATATGTACCAATAAATCCTAATATTAAGGTGTTGTTCAACGATATGAATAGTTCAAGCTCCACCATCCACTTAGGGAGTATGAATATGAATCAATATCACCTAGAGAATTATTATTGGGATAGTATAAATAATCAGATAAAAAAAGATATAAATCTTCTTATGTATGTTAGTAGGTGAAATATGGGAGGAAAATTATCAATGAGATGGTATATAAAAGGAAATGGGAAAACATCACTATAGATTTTTTCACTAGTCATCCACAGACATCAAGAGGGAATAATTATATTTGGGTTGTGGTGTATCATCTTAAAAATACTGCTCAGTTCATTTCAATTGGGTAGGTCTTATAACATGATCAACTTGAAAATATATGCATTAAAGAAGTGTTGAGGCTGATGGAAAACCACAACTAGTCATATCAAATCGAGATATAATATTTACCTATATGTTTCGAAAGAGTCTTAAACATCCTCTAAACACAAATTATTAGTGTGACTTATTATCCCCAATGAGATTGACAATCTAAGTATACTATATAAACGCTATAAGGTATGTTCATATCATGCATGATAGACTTAAAAGGAGTATGGGATTAACATATTCCTATGGTTGAGTTCTCATACAATAATAGCACTCAAGAATCCAAATGGATCCTTATAAAGCCTTTTATGGGAATAGATGCAGAACACCTAAATATTCGGAAGATGTTAGTGACGCAGAGATATTAGGACCAAAAATAGTGGATGAAATAGTTGAAAATGTAAAGACTATTCAATAATAAAATTGGTTTTATATGTGTCAATAGAATATATTTTCTAACAATCATCAATGAAACCTTGGGTTTGAGTATAGAAGTAAAGTGTTCCCAGGATTACCTCTATGGAAGAGATTTGTGACATTTTGGAATAATGGTTAGTTAACTCCTAGGTACATTGTAACATTATAAACTATATTCAACTAATATTATACACCAAGTCAGGTTTTACAAGGCCATAGGTGTGCTTCCATGTATTCCATAGGATACAGACTAGTAGTCTGGATCTAAAGGTGCTATAGTGGGGATAATTAACCCTCCCATCATAGTAGTAATAGTGAAAATAACTATATATCATATGTAGTAGTAAATAAATAGAGTGTGACAGTAATAAATAAACTAAAATAGGACATTCTATCATAATAAATGAAATGTTATAAAATTCCCTCGAACCATATCATACAAATAACATTGGTCACCCACTAAACCAACCATACCTGCAGTAGTACATAAAAGACAATGAAAAAAATTAGGGATATACAATTAACTCCAATCTATACCATATATTATGAATATAGACATAGTTGAACTCCATAAACCTGATCATATGAATCCACATGACTATCTCTACTCAATTATGCACCATTGGGAGTCATCCTAAACCACAATGAATATGTGATCATCTTGAAAAGTACACATAAGGTATGCAAGCACACCTATCCTCACATACATTGGTGTGTATATAATCCCAGATCCCCCCCAACAATGATCCTATAAATATAATTTCATAACATCATGCTCATTCAATGGGATTAACCAATATGATATACAATATGAAAGATAAAGAAAATAAATAACATGAAACCACATTCGATCCTTAAGACCGTAACCCTGGTCAACAGGGAAATGTTCCATCATGTATATTTATATTCATATGCTCATATATATATATATATATATATATTCCCATATATATATACATATATACAAAAATATGAATACACTGGAGTAAGTCAAAAGAAATAACATAAATCAATAGTAGTCGATCCTTGGACTCATAATCCTAATCTCCTAGAAATCATGTGGAAATTACATTGAGTTGGATGTCATATCACTCAAGTCATGTATAATTATGTTTATTTATCGGTCCATAATAAGAATCATTGAATATCTTCTTTTTTAAGCACTAAAAATATCACTGAGGAAGTTATGTCACTATAGTTATACACTCCTCCTAACCCTGGGTCCCCTCGTACTCACCTCCAATCACTATAAAAAAGGACTCTAGGTAGGTATATCTTGAAATTATATTAATATTGAATATATGTAGACCTCATACCATGCTACCCATTTAAATCAAGTTAAATTCCAGATCCCTAGGTCTCATTCCATAGGCAGTCATGATATTGCGACTTGGATGAACACTAAGGGTCTAACCCTTTAGTTATCTGTAATAAGATCTCACCTAAGTGTCTCCCTAGGTGATCTGTAGTGATTTAACCATAGTGGTATCTAATTGGGAAGAGATTAATAATCCCAATCACTTTGAAGAGTTTAATCTTCCTTGAGTATCCAATGATCTGATAGTCCATGTCCAACACTACGAGTAAGTAGCCTATTTGCGATAGCGTAATCAACCCTATTACTTGAGAGAAAATCATTTTCCACAAGTATAATCAGATAGGGGAGAGTATGGTAAACGGAACCAAACCCGGCTCGTGGCAAGGCCCGAAGGGCATTCCCTATCCCCACGGGCTGGCACAAGTGCCCGGGTATCAAACAAATCTGGTTTGGGAACGATTTACCCGAGTATGACAGCATAAATCATAAAAAAACAATCAATTATTAAAATATGAAATTTTCATGCTAAACAATTCTTAACAAACCCAGATCTGAATACATAAGTTTAAAGACACTACAAGTGGTCTAAAAACAAATAATGACAACATAAAGACATCCCCATGGACTCCACATGACAAGGGGATCATCACCCACAAGCCGTCCCCGCAACTCCGCCCCAACGATGGGGACTAACATCCTGAACCGCCATCACCATTAGCCTTCCCTTTACCTGAGTGAATAATAATCAGGTCTACTTACACCCAAGGGGTGTAAGTAGGGTGTGAGCCTAAGCCCAATAGGATACCACCAGTTGATTCCAAAGAGTATGCAATACAATGTGAACAAAACAAGCAATTTTAATACACAAGGTGAAACAGTGTTAAAATTCAAAGAAATGCAACATTCAAATGAAAACAGTTTACAATCCGAGAATTTCAGAATGTTAGCACATTAAATAGACATGTGATATACTGTAATGTACTGCCAAAAACAACCCACAACAAGGGTATATACCACAAATCCTATGAGCATCAAAATCAGGAACACCCCTAAGCACTAGGTTGTCTCGGGCCCTATGTACATCATACCTCGGTGTAGAGTAACTATAGAAAAATCCATTCTCGTGCACGATCCACTAGTAGGGAACATACCCATAACCTATTGGTCCCCAATCATCATCCAAATAGTTTAGTTAGAGTTGTTTTTATCCATATGCTAAGTGGAACAGGGACAAAACCCATCTGATCCACTAGCCGTATTAGTACAAATCCGCCCCACCTAAGTACCTGGGCTTCCCCTTTTTGTGCTCAAACAATTTCAGCAAACAACTCACATAAATTTTCATATAAAATATCACTACTGGTCACAAACAAATTTTACAGTAGCTACACACATTTTATACCATTTAAAACACACAATAAAATAATTTTATTTCAAATAAAACAACTTCTCAAAACATCACATTGTTTTTCACCCAAAGCTCTTTAAGATATCCACCTTTCACACTATGATAACACTTGTAAGTTATTAAAACAAAATTTCAGTTCAAAACCCTTTAATGAAACCAAAAATTCAGTTATGGGGCATCCCAAAATAGACCAATAAAAGATTTGAATGGAAACCCCTCAATTTCACCAAAAATTGGAACATAAAATTCATTTGCATTATAAATGCAACTAAAACCAATTTTTACAGAAACATTCAAGTGAAGTAAACATTAGAGTACCATGAAAACAGCAAGCTAATTTACAAAAATTGCACACACAATGGAATCACCTACCAAATTAACAAAACCCCTTGAATCTCCGTGCGAAATCAAATCGCACCCCCGCCGCACCAAGAGAGAACTAGATCAAACCTAAAACCACACAAATTGGCCAATAAAGCCCAAAGTTAAACCCTAGGTTCGAAATCATAGTTTCTGGACATTAGTAAACTCAATTATAACCGAAGAAACCCTAAGAACAATGAGTTAAACCTAAAGTAATTTGAAAGAGGAAAGAAAGGGGATCATTTACTTGAAGTATCTTGAAGTAATCACTCCCAAACACTAGTATCTGAAATTTAAAAGAGCCCAAATTTAGGATACGTTCGAACACGATGTATTATCTTATTTAGGAACTGGAATGGAGGAAAAATATTGAGAAGTGAGAGAGTTATGAAAGAAATACTTTACCTCTTCAAATCTGGGCGATTTGAGGAACCCTATGAAGATCGGCACAAAATCGCGATTCTACAGAGCTCCAAATGGGTGGGAGAGAGTTCAGACGCGCGGCCGGTTTACTTCGTCTTGAGTGAGACTTGGAATCATCGAAAAATCCCAAATATTGAATATGTTATAACAAAATCAAATTTTATTTTTAAAACAGGAATTGGGCTTTCGGGCAGGCCCAACCCCTTAGACAAAAACCCAAATAACTCCTGGTTATGGATTTCTAAAAGCTCCAAATTACCTTGGTGGTGTTAATAGGTTAGGGGAGGTCAATTAGAAATTTGAATGGATGAAAAAGTTATAAAAGATACAAATTTTTTTTTAATCTGGAATTGGGCTCACTGTTTGGCCCAATTCATGAATACTCATCTATTCCTCCCTAAAACCTAGGGAAACACCCTAAAAAGAAAGGATGTAAATTAAATGAAAAAAATACCTTTAAAATATGTCTTGTATGTGACAATTCTCCCCACCATTAAGGACTTTCCGCCCCGGAAAGTCAACATGAATCTCGGTTGGAAAACAAGAATGGGTACTCTTCCTCGACCCATGACTTTCGCTCCCATGTCTCAGTTGGAGGATATATGAATCATCCTCATCACTCATGAGAGAAAAAACATCCCCGAGTATCATTTATAGGGATTTTATACTTGTAATCATAAACGTAGGCTCAAAATCATGATCCCTAGAATCACCACTAGAGATCCCAGTAATATAATAATCAAACATGCGGCTCAATATACAGATCCTCATAAGTTTATATGGGTATATAGATAAATATGAAATTAATATGTCTTCAAATATAGATCACATGAATATGTCTAGGAATCATAAAGTTGATGGAAGATGCATCGCGCCATTCTCTTTAGCCGCCAACAAGGAATCACCCCTAGTAATCATCACTGCATCAGTAATAAAGATATGAAAATATAAGAAAGTGTGAAGGTGGTTATATTCCTAACCCACAACTGCTAGAATAACCTCATGGTCTTAAATGTTTGGTAAGGTTTATAAGGTGAAACCCACTCCCATATCTACCCAAACCCGACATACTAGCTCATGGTCATTCAAACATGGGGGCGCCCACTGGGTCCCTCAAGATATAAAATCAGAGAGGATTCCTACTCAATATCCATGGAATAAAATATAGATGAATTAATCCTACATAGGATCATCTTAGGGAAATAAAATAGTGGCATCTTACTCAGTATCCTCAGAATAGTATACATGAAAAAGGCATCCAAATAGGGACTCTCACACAGAACATGAATGTAGAGGCATCCTACATAGGATGCTCAGAACTGTACATGGTTAATCTATACTATAAGGGATTCCCATGGTTATAATTAATGTAAGGAATACCACTAGGGACCGTCGATAATAGTAACAAGGTATAGACATATGAAATGGTCTCTTATAGTTAAAAACATAATAAGAGGAATCCTACAAGGGATCAATGAGTACAAATAACCTCATGGACTCTTGGGCCAAAAGGGAACAACTCAAAAGTGACAAATCCTCATAGAGAAACCTATAGATTCATTAGACAATATATATATTTCATGTCTCATATTAGGTTAAAGAAGTCACTCTAAGGAGACATTTTTATTTGATTACAGGGGGAAGAACCTCTCAATTTATATAAAACCTGCAAAACACCCCATTCGAGTCATCAAATCACCCTATAGGTTCACCATCATGATTCATGAGGATGTGTACCCAGATCAGGATCATGTTACGTCCAATTATAACTCTAATGAATCAAAGATGAAAACCCCTAAAAATGGTTGAAAATATTTAGTACACGACTTGTATTCCAAATACACATTGTGTTCTCAAAAATCCCCACCTGGGCATGTACTCCATTCAGACCTGGCATGTATGACCATATATAGGGAATGTAAAATATGTGCCCTTCACATTCCCTACATGGGGTACCTTCCCAAGAACAAGACATAGAATGTACATGCACTTCATCTAGTTCTGTACCCCTACATAGTGTGCCATTCACACGGGGTCTGGTCGTGTACTCTTAACAACCATGTTCCCTTATATGAGTTGTTTGTCTAAGTACTCAGCTACATGGATGAGACCTAATACATGGCATGTATACCTCACACATGGAGTGTAATTCCAAAATATAATCTTTCCCCAAAAGGAAGAACACATAGAATGTGTTCCTGAACTATTTATCATGTAATTGGGATCCCTGAGTGGGAAACCCCTAAAACACTCTAGAAACCCTATTTTCATAACCAAAATCTATAGATTGGCCCTGAAGGGATCTTAAAAAATAACATAATGGGTTAAAAATATGAATATAATAAATATACAAGGATTTTTGGAAATACATAAAAATAGACTTCCCTTAGCCAGAATCTGCTAAAGATACACTCATTTCCACAGTACATGGATACCACATGATGATCCATGGAGACCCAATCAGTATGGAGGAACTACAAACACTCTCTCTCTCCATCTATCTCTCCTTATATATTTCTCTATAAGTCATTGAGAAATATATCCCATTTTGGAATGTGTGAGAAACCAGGGATGATGAAAAGAAAAGTAGAAGAAAAATGATGAAAAGGAAAAGGAAAAAAAGGGGGTTCTGTCCCGATCCCAATGAACAACATGAGTTTATAACCCACATAAGAAAAACTCCACATTCTCTACTCAATAGTGGAGATAGAATCTCAAACCAATTCTTTGTTCATAATATTTTTCTGAATGATGATTGGAGAATTAATTAATATTTAATTATTTAAATACTAAATATTAATTATTCTACTAAAATTTGAACATCATGGTTTCCATAGTAAAATCTCTATTTTGGGACTAAAAGAGTGGCAAAAAAATTAGTTCATGTCATATGAACGTGTTAAATGGAAATATACCACTTATAAGATTCCAAAGGAAAAATTTCAAATTTTTGAACAAAATTCTAGTCTGGAAAAACACAGGGGCGTTACAATCTCTCTACCATAAACCATCTCTTCCTTGAGAAGTTGGGGTCTAAAATATATTAGTGATGATATCAACCATAGAATCTACAAAAAAATTTATCTGAAATATCCCATGACCAGTCTCATAAAATCAAAAACAATCTCTTATATGGGATACATTCAAATATGACAGTTCTTGTACTCCCTAGCATATAAATACCTTTATGATCACCTCACAGCCAAAATATGAGCTCAAAAGTTCATCAAATAAAAATTAACTAAAAATTAGGTTCACCACCCCCAAATGGTCAATGTTGTACTCCCCACCATATTCTTTACCTTATACTTCTCCTCTAGCTCAACCTCAATAGGTTCCATCTTTGAACCAAGGAAATATATTTTGAAAAAGAATAATCTCAGTGTAGATTTAATGCTATCTTGGAATACCAAAGATGATTTCATGATAGAAAATGATCATATATAACTAGGATTTCACTTTGATTACTTAAAAAGGGATTGTACAGATCTCTCTAAGCCACACAAATAATCAATACAAACTAACATTTCATTATCCAACCCCTGACACCATGTTTCCCAAAAAAAAACATGTTAAGGTTTAAACATGGGTCAACCTTCTCAGCATACCTGATCATTTTTAATTTCTCTTCCCCCAAAGAGGAACACTGATCATTCTTCAAAAATTTCAGGAAACCAATCCCATGATAAATGTTGAAAACAATGGTCATTTTCTCCCACACATCCAATCATTAATTTATGAATTTAATGGAACTATGCACAATTAGATTGTACATTTTATCACCCAACTCATACTGTAATGAGTCATATATCCCAAGGTTAAGTTGACCAAGATACACAGTACATCAGTTTTATTAATCAAGAATCTACCTAGGAACTATTAGTAAAATTCAAGAACCTTAATGGTGGCATCTGTTTACTCTGTGACGGCCCATCGCCCAACATCTTTCAAGTGACAAGCGTCTATCTATGCTCTGGCTACATTAGCAAAAAGGTAAACACTGGTTGAATAGGATTGGAACCTAAACAGTCCAAACTATGGAAGTTAGTCTTAATACCAAAAAACTGTAGGATCTTTTCAAAATGTGAAGGCATCTACATGACTATATCGCAAAACACTTCCACCTATCATGCATTGATCTATGAAAACATATACAAAATCTTGCTGCCTAAAAATTCATTCATAACCATTGAAAAACCTATCTCGTTTGGATTTACATGGCACAAAAAAGACATCGACCTACAAGGGTCTGAGTCAAAACAAAGCGACTTTGGGTCTTATAGCTAGCCCTACAAATCAACAATCACAACTAGGTCATATTTTCTAACCACCTAGCCCAAAATATCAAACCTCTTTAAGGATGTTAAAGACCAAAACAACCTGTAAGGGTCATAACTATCAACACATCCTATAAGGTTCTCAATCCTCTTCAATCATCCATAAAAGGAACTGATCGATGGAGGTTATGAAATCAAATCGGAAGAGATACTGAAATGACACTCACCAGGAATCTGTATATGGTACTACCCTCTCGGGGTCTAGTTCATGAAAAAAATTACTTTTACTTACCATCATCAGGCTAATTGATATGTCTATATAACCACAGGAATGGGTTGGTTAAGTATAATGGAATTATAAAATAGGTACGAAAACACAATATATATTTTTATCGGTACATCAAATAATAAAACCTGATAAATAAAACCCTATAAGGGGAATAACACTTGGTAATTCTGATTTCTTTTCCTCTGATTCCACTGATTGTTCTCCAAACCAGGTGGGCCATATGGCCTCAAGCACACCTCCCCAAACACCAGAGGCTCCCGATTAGCAACGTAGGCATACGGTGTGTCTGTGGGGATACTATTCCCTCATTACAAGATAGAGTCGTAGTTGAAGTAAGATATAAACAATAGAAATATAGGTAAATAACGGAAGAGGTGATGTAAATATAGGTCACAACAAAAATAGAGACAGTAATAACAACAACTAAAACAATTGTAACAACTGAAGATGATATGTCATGTTACTATAAAAATGGAAAAAATGGATACAATACATCATCCATAACATTTTCCACATAGGAAATAAAAGGAATAAAAACTCTATCCCAATAATACCAAGCTCTAGTTCGGTTATCTGCTATCAAACTTTGTCCTAGAAAGAAAGCAGTCAAATGTCTAAAGAAAATATCTTCCGTTTATCAACACCAACATATATTCGGTCCACCTGGGAAACATTGTTACCCAGATAGGGTGTGAGATAAATCTCAGTACGACACCACCAATGGTGTCTATAACATCCAATCCGTTAAATATAAACTAAAATAGTGTGATATCATGAATGTATAAATAATGAAGTATAGTAACATAATACACATATACCTGCCTCATCCATTAGATGGTGTCTGAAAATGCAACTAGTTTATTGATTTACTATATCCTGTTTTTATATGTATAAGTTCCAATCTTATAACCAAGGAAACACAGACCTCATGGGTCACCAAATCATTTTTAATTGTAGCTTGGATGAGGGGTAAAAGTGTAATCCATGGGTCATAATCCATGTAATTCAACAATAAGATACCTACTGAGTCCAAGGAGTGTATTTCAAGGTAAAATAGGGCTAAGAAATGATTGGGCCACATGGTCTTTAACCATGGAACCTACTTTTAAATGATGGATTCAAGGAGTGTATCAAAGGCATCATGTATTACTACATGAGGGATCCTACTATATCTTCTTGGGAATCAAATAGAAGAAAAGGATCAAGTTCAAGGTGAGTATGAAGCTAAGAAAGTTATATCCATGCATTTATAATGGGTTTCCCCAGTGCTCAAAGAATTCCTTAAGGAATCCAAGTTAAAATTGATTCTGGACACACCTATCTGATAATGAATTCATATAATATTTTATAGGTTTCATTCCATTACCCTTAGTTAGTCTGACTAGGCTAATTGGGCATGAAACCATTTAATCAAGTCATAATCAATCTATTACTTCACTTGGTTCCATACTGTCCTTTTATTAGAGTGACATGAACAATTTGTAAGGAATCATTCATTTAATCCATTTAAGTCATTTTAAATAGTTATGGTTCACTCCACTAACTTCCATAAATATTATAGGGGGTGATACAGATATGCAACCAAACACTCAATTACATTTACTAATCTTAGTCATATACTCTACATACATTTCAATTTCTATAGAATATTTATTTATCAATATGAAGCACTCACCTTAGGTGGTTCATGTGGTGGAAATATATGGTAATTGAAATTATGAAATTAAAAAATTAAATTAATCCATTTAACATAGGAATCATTACCATTATATGGTTCAATCTAGGGCACACTTGAACGGTGGATAAAATGCGTCAAAACACTAAAAACTCAATTATGGAATAACACACTATATGGGATGTAGGTAAAAGTTGATGTAACTACCAAAAACTAATATAATATTTGTAAATAGCATAACTAAATTATTCAAATGTTTATAATAATGGAATACAAATTGAATAAATGACATCCTAAGATATTGATGGGCCTCACATGTTAATTCCAGAATCGACAAACTTGAGGGATGAGTTATAGACCACCATCCTTATGATTGTATGACTCTCCTCATCTAGTACCAGACTCTAGTTTTGGCTAGATCAGAGTAAATATGAATAATGGATAAAAATGTTTATAAGATCCTAAAACTCTATAACCTAATCAAGAAGAAGAAACATGAAGAACGTATAATGAACAATATAGATCTTATCGATACTCACACAACATGGCCGATGACAATTGAATCGGAGACCGGATGGAAGAGTTCCTTCAATTCCTAGTTTAGGCCTTCATACAAAGAGTGGGGATGACGTTCTATCCAAAAACAAGGCCCTGACTTTTTTTAAAAGAACTTATTTAGAAGTTACATGGTGTGTAACTGTCTTACATGTCTTGAAATATCACACAACATGTAATCCAATTACATGATGTGTTATCCAATTACATAATGTGTAATTGGTCTACAGCCTTCCATCTACCCTCTGGCTTTATTATCTTCAAAAACAACCAAACATACCCATGCACCCAACATTGGGATATAAGTCCTAAAGGAACATTACCATAGATTTCAAATAGAATAAAAGGAATCCTACTTGATAATATAAACTAGGTACTTAAAGACTTCCCCCTTAAAGTAACTCATCCCCAAATTCACCTCCTAAGGGAAACAAAATACTTCATGATATTGATCCAGGACACTAGGCATGTACATCCACTTCCCAATACAAAGTATCATCTTGTAGTTGACCATGTAGCTATAGCACCCATACTAGAGTGACAAACCAGCCTCTAAGATTCTTCATGCTATGTTCAGTGATGTATATAAGACACCCCTCAAAGGAACAATCTGCATCTAAATCAACTTCTGTGGGAACAAAAGTATGATATGGGTTGGCATGATACAGTAAAATCTAGGAAATTTGAATGAAATCATGTAAGGAATGATACCTCTAAGGTAGTAGGAACTAATAGGATACCATCCCAACCCTCTATAGAATCTCAAGTGACCCTTCACAGTTAGAAGAAATATTCTCTTACATTATTAATATTATATTCCCTAGACTGGGTGACACCCACAAGAGAACATGATCCCCCACCTCAAACACCAAAGTTCATTGATGATAATCGCTATAAGATTTTTTTTCAAGATGGAGAAAACGGCATGTCCTTCCTAGTCAGATGAACTGTCTCTAATGTCTTCTAAATGAGACATGGACATAGTAGGGCTATAACACCTATCTCTATCCAAAAAAAGGGGTGATTAGAATGTCCTACCATATAAAGCCTCAAAAGAATCCATTTGACTTTTTTCTTCAAAGATATTATTACAGGAGATGCTTCTCCTAAGAACCACTGAATTCAAGGAAACATTCTCAGAGAAAGTCCTCTAAAACATTTATTTTTCAATCTGATTTTCCATCTATTTGAGGGTGAAAATCTGTTCTTAGAAACACTTGTATACCCATAGCCTTCTGCAATCCCTACCAGAACTCTGACGTGAAACTAGCATCCCTATCTATAATGATATTACGATATACCCCATGTAGTCATATAATCTCAGTAACATACATTCTTTCCAGATCATCAACTAAGAAAGTCTCTCGATTATAAATGAAGTGAGTCTTTTTCATTCTTTTAATGAAAATCTATAAGACATCACTACCTTTTGGTGGTCTAGAAAAACCAACTACAATGTCCATGGAAACACCTTCCCATTTTCATTCATCACTAGCTTCCCATATGGAATTTTCTTGGGTTTTCTAACTCAGTACCACTGCAACCATATTTCCCCTTCTAAAAGTATAAGAAAACTCAAAATAAAAGGGATACATATATATTTTAACCATCTTCACTCTCTATGGTTCAATTCACACTAGGTAAAGATATAAATGAGGCTCTTGTGGTCCCTATACACCCCAAATAACTCACCCACCAGATAATTTCTCCACCAATGTATGGCATGGAAAATTGCTGCATGAATGAGGTCATTCATTAGGTAGTTACTCCCATGAGACATAAACTATAAATATACATATACAATTATTTTTTCCTACTATATAATCATTACTCCAAGGTTGATGCTAGATGCATCACAGAAGACAATATAGCATATTCTTGCCACTAAAAGAATCCAAATATGCATTGTTATGATCTTCCCTTTTATATTCTTGAAAGGATTTATCACAATATTAATACTACATGAACATAACTCCCACCATTGTAATAATTTTAGGAGTTGAACCAAGGCATGATAAGTCATGTATGAAATGATGGTAATATCCATCTAGCCCCAATTAAATCAATATATCAAACTTGTTCTTGGACTGATCCCCGGAAACTACAGCACTAACATTCTATAGGATAATAAGTAATCTAGATTTCAATATGATTTAACCCATGAAGTAAAATTCTTCAATCCAGAAGTGGCATAGAAAACTTGGCATAAATTTGATTCTCTCTCAGTGTACTCAAGATAATCTTAAGGTGCATAGCATAGTATTTGTTAGTATGAGAATACCCAAATATATTACCCACAAAGACCATGAAAGAAAATTAAAATATGGATGGAAACCCCATCCATTAGATATATGAGAATGGTATGTGAATTCATAAGACTGAACAGTATAAAACTTTACTCATACAAACCATACCAATTACGGAAAGTTGTAGGAGATATGTCTGATGGACTTACTCTCACCTGATGATATCCCAAACTCATTTTAATCTTACAGAATTCCCTAGCACACTATGTTGGTTGGAGAAATCATCTATCCAATTAATTGGATACAATATCATGAATCTAAGTTGGTTCAACCATCTATAATACAAACATAGAAGTCAGGTTATATTATCCTTCTTGGAAAAAAGAATGAGAAAACCCTAAGAGGATGTATTGGGCTGTATAAAACCTTTGGACTATAAATCCTTTAACTACCAGTTGAGGTCTGTATGTTATGTGGGTACCATCATATATATATTAAAGGAAACTTTTTCTACACCTGGAACAAGCTAGATCATATTCTCTACCTCTCTCTCTCTCTCTATAGTTGAGCTAGAAATGTCCTCCGGAAAGACTTCTCAGAAATAATCCACTACTTGAGGGAAATTATATTGACATAAACCCAGATCCTCCATGAAGTTATTTAGAATCTAGGCTGTCACCCATTCTATCCCATGATTCTTTGGTCCATATGTACTACCCTGGACATCCCACTCACCCTTATGTAGATAACGGTTACCCTCTTGTGATGTAAATGATACCCTACAGCAATAAAACTCTAAAAAATCAAGATTTTTAACCAAAAAATTCTTCCCAATGGTAATTTCTAAGACTGTCATCTCAATAAAAAAGAGGACTTGTAATAATGGGTTACTAACTACCTTAAGGGGATATCACCCCACATTAGCGTCTTCTATTTGGCCATACTCCCAACTGTGTGTCTATGGTTATTACACCATAGTAATAATGTGTCTCTATTCAGGTTATTTACACGATATATACATAGATAAAATAGATTGAATAACATGTATCAAAAATATTAGATTCTATAGTGGATGCTACAATAATTGTACCTCAAATTTTAGTGGTTTTAATAGATGAATCATCGAGTATTGGTTATAGTGCATGAAACAGTCTTGATACACAACCTTGTGAAACTCCTAGACAACCATGATCAAAACTTCTATGTTGGTTCTTCTCGTAATCTTGATTCTAGCTACTACGACTATGAGCTCCTCCTAAAACACTCCTTTCAGTGCTATTCCAACTCCCTTATTGATGTAGAGTAAAATAAACCTCTCCTAAAGGTGGATCTATAATGGATCCTTTTCCTATTGAAGCTAGTGGAAAGGTCATGTAGAACCCCTAATGATTCCCCATATGGTCACAATCGTGGAACTATAGTGTGATTATATCACAATAAGGCTTCAGATGTCCCTTTTTCTGATACTGATGACACACCATGGAGCTATCAATATGAATTCTCAGACTTTGATTGCCCAAAATTAAAACCTCAAGGGAATGTTTCCTTATGCTTGGGAAACTACTGTCCTATTGTGGTACTGATTCTCTATGTCCATTGTTGTTATTTTATCTCTTGATTTACTCAGTGATAAGTGAATAATAAGCTATTTCAAAAAAAAAATTCAATTGGAAAAATACAATTACCTACATACGGATGTTGTACACTGGCTCATCCTAGAAGTGTCTAGAAAGTGAAAGATCATCACTGGATAAAAGTGGTGCAAAGAATTATAACTCTATGAAATGTGATTAAAATTCCATAACTGACATAGAAACCCTCCAAAGATGCATGAAATATCTAGACCTATCATATATCACTATTTTAGGAATGAACTAATCATAGAAATCAAACAAGAAGTTTTCCTTCACCATTCCTTATTGATGATCGACCTTGGTAACCCCATCCAACCAATTCATGGCCGAATACAAAAGAATGTACATATCTATATTTGACCTATACTATAGAGGCATCTCCAGATTAACAAATATAGAGAGGGTGGCAGTAACCCTGACTTATTAGCTTGTGGATTGCCATACCCTGATAAATAAGAAGGATTCTCCTCCTAGAACTTATGGGTCAGATCAGCCATCATTCGATCTAGTCTTGGAGCACCATGCATGGACTGCATCAAACATAAAAAATTATCACAAACCTTTTTCTGGTTCCCAGATCAGGCATAGTAGGTGGTAAATCAAGTTGAAATTGTGGAGGTAAGACCAGCGGCTTAGGGACCACCATGTCTAGATTTTGGTCATTTCCACCCTCATGGCGTATGATATGAGGACATTGTGGTGGCATAGTCCTACATATTCCAATCACATGCCTTAGAAAAATTCTTAACTAGATAAATAGAAACATTTAAGGAAGTTAGAAAAGATTAATCTCACTATCCTATGTATACATCCCAAACTACGCACTTAGACGACCAAGTACTAGTAAGTTCTTAATTGTAAGTTTCATTTCGTATTACATTGAATTTTAAGGTTCACTTCATTACCTTTCATAAAAATGACAAGGCAGGATAAGGATGTGAAACCATTTCATTTTAGAACTCACGTTTATCTTTATAACGGATAGTCATCCCAATGAATTATTGTCTATTTGTCTTATCATAGAAAACGACACCCATTTATTTAAATTATAATGCGATGATTTGGTAAATTACTCATCCCTACACACAAGCTCACATACACCTCGTGAATTGATATTTTCAATCACCCAATAATAGCCTTATAGTAGCATGTTTATAACATAACTATCATAGTATCAATCAATAATATAAGTAATATTAGGCAATGGAAGTAGTGAAATGAACCAATATGTTATGGAAATATGCATGACATGTGAATTCTAGGTGACTATAATGATACATGTAAAAATTTCCCTTTCCCTTATCTCATAGGTCCACGGTTGAAAGAAAATATCAATCAGATTAATAATAATAGAGAATGTGCATCACCCAAATATGAAATAATATCAACTATAATATGAAAAATAGATCAAAAATTATTCTATCCACTCATCTTTTATAGTGAACATGGGTTCATGATGCCTAGGCGTAACTTATAACCAAGTTTCTTTATGTTCCTAATCTCCAATATATTGACTCTATATAGTAATAAAAGAAATAACCTCCTACAATTCTACTTTGTGATTTCTCAAACCTGAATTCCACTGATTTATCCCTGAGCTTGATGGGACACATGACCACAACCACATATCCCAAAAAACTAGAGGCTGGCGACCGGTAGTGAAGACCAAGGGTGTTTCTATGGGGAGAATTTTCCCTAATTACTGAAGTGTGTAGCATAAGAAGTAATATATAAATAGTAACAAAATAGGTATATAGCCAAAGAAATAATGTAAATATAAGGAAAAACGAAGTTTGAGACAATAATAACAATAATTGAATCAACGTGAACAATATAAGATGATATATCATATCAATATAAAACTATAAAACATGGATATAAAGTATCAGGAATAAAACGTTCCAAAAAATTAATAAAATGAATCCAAAATCTATCCTAAGAATCTTGAGTGCCCGCTTGGTCATCTACTATCAAGATCCATCTTAAACAGTAAACAATCAAATTTATGATGTAAGTGGATTCCCTTTATCAACACCTGTATACATATTATTTTCTCATATATCAAAGTCTCCAAGATAGGGTGTGAGATAAATCTCATTAGGCCACACCCAATGATGACTACAACATCATTTCCATGAAATATAAGATGAAACAGTGTGTAATAATCCATATATGGGTAAATTATTTTATAAATGTAAATACCCATTTACATTATTTAGTAATCTGTTTATGTATGAACATGTAACTAGTTCATTGATTAACTATATCAATTTTATATATTTATAAGTTCCATGGGTATAACTATGGAAACATAAACCTCATGGGATTCCAACTCAGTTGTAATTGTATCTTCTTTAAGTGGTAAGAGTTTAATCAAAGGAGCATTGTCCAATTCATTTCCACAATAAGTTTCCTACCAAGCCCAAGGATTGTATCTAATGTAAAATAGGACTATGCTATGACTAGGCCCGATGGGATTTACTCATGGAACCTTCCTATCAATGATAGATCTCAGGATTGTATCAAAGGCATCCAGTAGTAATACATAAAGAACCATATGGTTCCATACCATTAATCCAATGTAAAATAAAGATTAGGTTCCATGTGGGACTCAAACTAATCGATTGGTATCCTTTAATTTGAAGTGGGGTTCTTGAGTGATCAAGTAATTCCCTAAGGAATCCAAGCTGACCTCAAGTCAGTCCACTCCTATTTGATAATGAAATCATGTAATGTTTCATATGTTTAGACAAAATACCTTTCATTAGTCAGAACAGGATTTTTGGTCATGAAACCAACTAATAAAATAATAATTCATTAATAAATTTATATGGTTAAATAAATTCCTTTCATTATAATCAAAAATAAAAGTTGCATGGAACCATTCATTTAGTCAATGTAATGTATTTCAAAAACTAAGGTTCACTTTGATAACTTCCATCAATATGGTATGGGGTGATACGTTCATTTAAAAAAACATTCATTTAAATTTAATTAGACAAGTCGTATACTCCATATACCTTCCAATTTCTATTTTACTTTTATTTATCAAAATAAATAACTTTCCATAGACGGGTCAAGTGGGGGAAAACATGGATCTTTTCATTGTGAAATTAAAAAATTAATGCACTCAATTTAACATGGGAAATCTTACCATTAGAATGTTCAATCCAAGGCATATGTGAAAGGTGTCTCAAATGTGTCAAAAATGCCAAAAAACAATCATGGAAGAACACCATGCATGTGGTGTTGGAAAAAGTGTGCATACCAACCAATAACTAATGGAATATTTCAAAAGAGAATAACCATAAAATTATGATTATTATAATCAAGAAAAATAAATTTAATTAATAGAATCATAGGAAATCAGTGTTCGACAATTCCAAAATCATATAACTTGAGGGATGACTTATATAGAATACCTAACTTATGTTGGTATGAATCTCCCCATCCAGTATGAGCCTCTAATTTAGCCTGAATTGAATTATATATTAAGTACATATAAAAAGATACATAAGAGACTTAACCTAGATAACATAATGGAGATGAATAAACATGATTAATGGCTATATGGGATTCTAGATCTTACCGATATGCACCCAAAACTGCTTACTGTGATCTAATCAGAGTCTGGACAGAAGATTTCTCTCAATTCCAAGTTTAAACCTTCAAAAGAAAATACAAGGGAGGAGGTTTTTTCTGAAGAAAGGCCCATACCACTTTCCTAAAAAAAATCCCATGTATTTACATGATGTTTATCTCACTTACACATCATTAATGATAACATAATGATTAATCCAATTAGACTACTAGTAATTATTCTACAGCCTTCCTTCAACCATCCAGATCCCTTCTCCTAAAAAACAACCATATCATCCCACGGACTTGGATTCGTGGAATAATATTAAAAAAAATTATAAGATATTTTAAATTGAATAAAAGGAATCATACCTAATAGGAAGAGTTGGGTTCTTATAGGCATCATGTTCACTATCGACCTAATAGTTTCACTACGCATCCTTTGCACCAGGACTGAGCCATCATCCTCACCACCAAACATCTCAACAAAGATCCACATGAACTATATTCATATGGATATATATATATATATAAACGAACGCACAATTTATTATATTTCCAATAAAAACCTATAAGGTAAAAAACCATTCTGGTTTTTGTTTACACTTTAAGCAATTGGCCTCTATTGTTTGTAAAATCACACAATAGGAAGCATATCTCATGTGAATCCAACATGCCAAAAATGATGAATTAGACTCCTCAGGACTCTTCCGACCATGTTTCAAAATCCATCTTGGGACTCTTTCCATCTGGATAAGAGCTAGGAATCCATAATAAATCATAACAACCACACAACATGTGCATCACTCAAAGAGTAAATCATAAATAACTATACCATCACAGATTAGAATAGTAATCCCATAAACATGAAAACTAGGAAATAAAAAAATGTGTTTTCAACACACCAGTTTGATATCCATCACAGGTTCTGACACCTTACTAATAATCATATCTACAACATCCATAATAGAAATACAATAGGAAAAGAAACGTCTCTAATACCAATTTGTAGTGCCTCTTACAGGATTCTAAAAATTTGGTGCTTCATGTCAATTCATTAAAAGGACTCAAGTGCACCTCCCCATATATAAGAGGTTATTGAATGGAATCAGTGGTAAAAATGATGTATAGTGGGGAGATTACTCTATTATATCAGAGTAGCAGTAGAAGAAAAAAACCTGATATCTTATATAGTAGAAAATAAATTTATTGATGAAGTAATAAATACAATAAAATATAAAATTATATAATAATAAATTCAATTTTATAAAATCTTAAATATCTATGTCACACATACAACACTGGTAAATCACTAGCCTAACCATGGATGAGGAATTACATAAAAGAAGCTGAGATAATGGTACAGGTCTCTACTACTAACTATGAGCCAGACCACATACATGGTCTCTAGAAAATATTGAACTGCATCATCCTGATCATAAGAATTCATGCGCGTGGATCCGCTTGATCATGGTACATAGGACCTCAACCCTAACCACCAATAATATATGATCAACCTGAAATGAAGTCAAAAATACTACATGCACACCAAGGTTCTAGAATAGGGGTGAAAATATAATCACAATTGGCCACCTCAATAAAGAACCTTTAAATCTATTGCCATAAGTTAATTCTCTTGAAATATGTTCATCCTAGCCGAGACACATCATGACAGAAAAATAAAATAAATAACCTAAATCTATAGTTGATACCTGGGCCCACAATCCTGGTCAACTGAGAAATGTTCCATAATGTATATTTACATTTATATGTGTATATATGTTTAATATTATATATATACATAGATAAATAAATATGAACACACATGATTTTTGTGAAATAACTTACATAAATAAATAGTAGTAGATCCATGGGTCAGTAATCTAAATCACATTGAAATCTTGTGCAAATGGAATTGACCTAGATATTGTACCACTCAAGTGATGTTTAATTAATTCTATCAATAATTCCATAATCCAAAAAAAAATTACCTGATTCATCAAGTACCATAAATTTATTTGGGGAAGCTACAACACCATAGGGGGAAATTGTCCAAACCCTAGTTTCACCCATACTTGCCTCCAATCACTATAAAGATGGATTCCAGGGGGAACATCTTCCCATCCTATAAAGATAGAATAAAACTATATGTCATTCCATGATCACCATGTAAATCAAATCCAATCTCTGATCCCTAGGTCCCCATCTATAGGTGGTCGTGATATTGTAAATCAAATGAAAAATAAGGGTCTAACCATCTGACTATCTATAAGGAGAGATCATCGGTGAGATTCCATGTCCTCTATTAGAGCTCTATAATAATGGAGAGTGCAATAATACTTATCCATTAGGAGTGAATAATCATTCTTGTAACTTAGGGAATCATAATCAACCATGAGTATCTAATGATTTGAAACACTATGTCTAACACTATAGTCAAGTAACCAATCAGAGAGAGCATAATCATCCCTATCTCCTAAGAAATATTAATCATCCACGAGTATAGTCTGATTAAAGAGAGAATAATCATCCCCATCACATGTCAATTAGAGGAGGGAGGAATAGTTCTGATTGCTTGGGATAGCATAATCATTTGTGAGTATCATCACTATGGATGAAATTCCCATATAACATAATCATAGGCATAAAATCCAAATCCTAGGAAGCACCTCTAGTGTTATTAGTAAAATAATAATCAAATATACGATTCAATATCCAGCTCCCTAAAAGTACCTCTAGGTATAAAAATAAATATGGAAATACCACAGATTAGAAGCCACCTCCCAGGAACTATTTCTAGGCATCACTAATAAAAAATAACACGCATAATGTGAGGCTCATCATTCACCATATAGAAAGCACATATGAAAATATTTTTCACATAAACAATAAACATGTTGAACTATAAATGATATTGAGTTTGGACAAAAACATAACTCTACACGAATTTTAAATCATCGGGGGATTACATGGTTGGTACTAGTTCTAAATTGACACATGCTAAAATTTCTACCAAACCCTGACGTACTAGCTTAAGGACAACCAACATTTGGTCACCCACTGCATCCCATGATTCATAACACCATAGATTCATACTTCTTAGGATCCATAGCATAATTTGTAGAACGATGAATCCTATAGGATATTCTCTAAGGGAAATTAAATAGAGGCATCCTACTTAACATCCTTGGAATGGTATATTGGAAAAATTCATCCCAAAAGGGACTCTCATACATCGCATTAAGGCTTAGGCTTCATGTATGGGATTAAAAAAATTACATAGTAAAGGACTTATACAAGGGATTACCTTGGTCATCATGAAATAAGGGATTCCATGATAGGACCCTTGATAATATTAAAAAGATATATGCATCCTACAAGGGACCCTCTTGGACGAAATGCAGGGAGTGGAATCTTATAGGGAATCAATGAGAACATCTAATTTTGCGTCATATTATGCTAGAACGGAACATATCCTAAAGGAGGTTTCCTCAAGGTGAAAACTATAAAAAATTAGTTAATAGAGACAGTTACTATCTCATCATGGTTCAAATGACTCACTTAGGGGATACTATGGGATTAAATTTCAAGACAAAGAACCTCTCGTTTTGGATAAAACTCCCAAAACACCAATTTTGAATCCTAAAATCACCCCACATGTTTCACCGTCACGATATAATAGGAAAGGTAATCAAAATGGTCTCCTATTATTTCCAATTCAGAATCCAAGGCATAAAATTTCAAAACCCATAAATCTGTTAGAAAAGGGTAGTACACTGCGTGTATACCAACTACATTGCGTACAATCCAAAATGCCAACATGTGTGTGTACTTCATCTGGATATTGTGTTTAATACCATGTAAAAGGAATGTAAATGTGGGATACAATGTGTTCCCAACACAAGGTACTAGAACATTTACCTAACATGACCTAGCCATGAACTTCATCCGGCTTTGTGCCCCTACATGGGCAATTTTCCAGGGAACTCAGCTACATGAATGATCCCCGTTACATGGTTTTCATACCTCATACATTATATTTACTTCAAAAATATCATCTTATATTTATAGGAAGAACAAAAGGTATTTTTTCTTGAACTAAGTGTCATGTGATCAAGATCCCCGAAAGGGAAACCCCTTAAATTAACCCAAAACCAGTTTCTCATCCCCAAAAGCTAAAGATCAACCCTAAAGGGATTCTAATAAAGAATATAAGGGATTAAAAAAGGAAAATAAAAAAAAATTATTTAATGAAAAAATAAAAATGTACAACTTTTAAGTGGAATCCACAGAAGCTTCACCCATTTACACACTTCACAGCAACTGCAAGACGATTCAGAGCACCCTGAGCACCAAAAAGATAACACTATTCATCTCTCTCTATTTATATCTCTCCATATTCCTTGATCTATAGGTAGTGGTTAAGTGAATGTCGTGGTTTTTTGTGTGATAATACAATGAGAAAGAAAATAATAGATAATAATAAAATAATATTAATAAAATAAAAAATAAAAAGGGTCCCAGCCTAGCCATGATGTCTGGCATAAGATTATTACCAACCTAGGAAAAACTCCCGAATTTGGACTTAGTGTTAGGGATAAAATCTCAATATTATAATTCATTAGAAATATATGTCCAACCAATCCTGTGTCAATACATTAATATATAATTAGTCAAATATTAATTATTAATTATTCCTCTAAAATTTGAATTTCTCCAAATTAGTCAAAACTCTTTTTCAATGGTAAACACCATATTTTTTTAATAAAGATGTGGCCAAAATAATAATTTAATGTCATATATTGTGTAAAATAACCTTTTTACCCCTTACAAGCATCACAAGTCAAAAAAATATATTTCTACAAAAATTCTACTTTAGAAAATCACCAGTCCTTGCATACATCATCGCCTTTGGGATTCTTGATCACATTCAAGATGTTGATTATCAACCAGCACTACTAACAACCACGTCACATGTATATTATGTATTCCATATATCCCTCTTATGAAATAACATACAATATCCCTTACATATGCAGAATTAAAAGGTAGTGTAGATGGAAAATAATCTCTCTTAAGTGGATAAAGAAATGATGATCTTGGACTAAAGAGATAAAGTATTACACAACAAGGAAACTCATTTAGTCAAAGTATTGTAGATAAACCATAAAAATTAAAAATATTAGAATGGGGTAACAAGTGAAAAATAAGATAACTAAAATAGAAAAATTTTAATATACTTAATGAACCATTACAACTTCACTCACGAACCACACAGTAGAAATGAATACAATATTAGTAATATAATATTCATATTGAAAATAAAAATATATATAACCTTTAAATATAATATTAGTGAATGTTGAATTAATGAAATATGAGGAATTTATAGGGAGTGGGGAACCCATATGACCATTATAAATTTAACTATTGGAATAGTAATATAGTTTTTAAGAACTGTAACCTTACCAATGAAATAGTATCCTCATTTATTAAACTGCAAAATAGTATTTATATATATTATAAAATGAAAATATGTCATACTTATGTCATGACACGTGTAAATAAATGTTTTTAAAATGATAAAATAAGTGTCCTTGTTTTTTAAATAAACATATATTTTACTTGAATAAAAAATATAATGACATAAAAAATGTTAATTTTCATAAAATAGTTTTTAAAATTAATATTCTATTGTATTATATTAGAAATATAATTTTATGAGACAGTAATTATTGGTGTAAAAGGATTATAAAATTTATCAAAATATTATATTTTATTATAATTATAATATCATTTTTTTATTTTTCTCATATAGTTGATTTTTTAGTAAATAGTGAAATAAATATGACATTTAACAATATAAGATAAATACACTGATTTTTTAGTCATGGATGATACAAACATCAACTAGTTCAAAATAACATTCACCATATAATTTATAGAGTCATTAGAATCCATAATATTGATAGTCTTGAGCAAAAATAATAAACTAAATAATATAAGATTAAAAAAAACCCCCCCACTCATCCCCAAATAAATATCACCCCCACCACCCCATATCCCCACAAATTTGAGGCCTTGGAGAGTGAAAAGATTCTACCCAAAACTCTCTTAAAAATCATAGTATGTATATTTTAATCCAATGACTATTCTATGGATCCTTAAATTCTACCCTAAGAAGAGACATCCAACAGAAGATGTAAAATTCTCTACTAACCGCTTTAAATTTTATTCTCCTTCTAACACAACCATATGTTTTAAATCCACAAATAAATAGTAAAATCACTATCCTATATAATTATATTATATTTTTATTGTATAATATCCGTCATCTAACCTCCCCTATTTAGATTCTATAACAATAAGACTATTTATAATATGGTTGGATCACCGCCTCTATGAACAACGTACTTCATTTTCCTCCATCACCACCACTGATGGTTGTAAAAATTTTATTATTATTAAATGGGATGATAACAAGTATAATATAAATTATTTAATATTTTATAACAAATATATAGATATAATATATATTAAATCTATGCTAGTATGTGATGGTTGGTAAAACCACCTAAAAAACTATCAATGTAACGTTAAAATTTTTACTCAATAAATCATCCTAATGTTAGAACACAAAAGGATATTTGGGTCCATATAAATTTATATAAGGACAATAATACCATATAATTCAACTTCTTGAGGTATAGTCCAGTTTTAAAATAACATAAACTATTATTGGTAGGTGATATGACCTTTGAACCACGAAACGAACACAGTTGGAAAATCAAAATTAAACATTACATATCATTGAAAATGTAATAAATAAAAATAATAAAATTATTTTAAATAAAATATTGTTTTAAATGTTTCTAAGTTATTTAATTAATTAATATAATTTTTTACTCTAGGATGTCAAGTGCAAGTACTGAGCAATTCTGAGACCTATGTTGAGGGATCTCGCCAAACCACCATATTTTCATTTTTTTATTCTTTCTCTATATTACCACACCTTATCACACTAATATTATTATTAAATTCAAATATTTTCTTTATATATATCCCAAAAATGTAAAAATAACTTAATTCATCCTTTCAGAATTGGGGTATATACGTTTTAAAAGTCTCCATTCTAAATTTATCTAGAAAAAAACACGATTAAAGGGAGATTTTCTCGTCCTTACTCCATTTCATGTATTACATCTCAAAATGAATTAAACACCCATGTATTCTTAAATCAGTAATTTTTTCAAGAAAATCCATGTGAGTTAATTATTTTGTTTTTTGGGTATTATTATTCACATTCCCTCTTTAAAGAGTTGTTGCCCTTTTTCTTAAATCCTCCCATAAAAGTTGTATTTCTAAATTGATTTATCTACTATTTTTCAAGATTTCACTTTACATGGACATACTTTCTCTTTTATTATTCTTATAAATGTCTAATAATGATCAAATACCTCCATTCAAGGAAAGGATTCTGATATTCCATCTGATTATGCAATATTGAATGGTTATGTAACCCATTTCATTCCATGGTTAATAAGTATGTTTATGTCATCTTTTTTATTTCCTTATATAGAACACATATGCATCAAAATGATTTTATGGGTGCGCCTCTATATAATTATAATTCATTGGTTAATTCACTTTTATCATGAAGTATTATTTATAGGATCAGGAAGTAAATATAATCAGTGATGGAACTCTATAAACTATGTGATGTTGTCTTAATAGGTAGACTTTAAATTTGATTATTCCATGTTTTATGTTATATCCAAATTTCTAGGATTCCATGATCATATTATAATGTGTTCTTTATTTTATTCCTCGTTATGGTTATCTAGGAGTTTTTTATTTTAAAAATTCATATTATTCCTTCTAACTCATATGTTATTCTTAATAACCATATTTATTACTTTGCTGGGCTATATACCTCACCCCATTTTTTATGTATTTCCCAGGTTATCCTATGAATCATTGGAATCTCAAAAGTTATTTGGAAATTATAATTTATACTAAAATAACATCTTTTTATTTTTCGTTCCCATTTATATTTTATATACCTAGTTTCTGAAGACACTATAACATTATATAATTAGTTCGTATTTATGGGATATATATGTTAACAATCATGTAACAATATGTGTAAAAGTATTGGGTTATTATAGTCCATTCGCACCTTATGGACTCTAATGTGGGAGAACATTATATAATGAATGTTTCCTTAATAAATATTCATATAATTATCGAGGCATTTAGGTTTGCAAGATGATAATCATATCATGGGAATGTGAATTAATGTAATGATCAAGAATAATAGTGGCAATTTAATTACACAAAATAAAAATAATTAACAATTTTTTCATATCAATTACACCTTATAATGATGTCACATTAATGGTAAAAAATTATGAATTCTAAATTTTCCTAAAAACTATTTATTTAACCAACATTTATTTTTATTTCTTTTCCTAACAAATTAGATATATTTATTATAAATTTTATCATTTTAAAGGATGAAATAAATTAAGACAATTGTTTCAATACCTCTATTTTTTCACATAATATGTCTATTTATTAAAATACAATGGTTAAATAAGACATTTGGTATCATAAACAACATTCCTCTTAATGTCTATGGAGTTACTGTGGTTTCGCCTTTGTGGTGGGAGTGAGTAATCATGGGTGATTATAGAGGAGTTAGCAAGATAGTGAAGATATATCTTAGAGGATAATGTTTGTGGGAAAACACTAATACATGGTGTGGTTTTGATGAGATCCATAGTTTCATGGAAAAGGAAGATGAATGGTGGAACATGGTGTTGATGGAGAGAAAGTGGGTCCCCCTTGGCTATGTCAGAATGAGAACATATTGATTAGAAGAATGGAATTTTTTGGATACACCTGAGGACATGATCTTATAATTTTTTGGTCTAGCATGAATACTTCTAGGAGAATTTTTTGGACCCATAAATAAGGTAGTCATGTCTTAAGATAGTTATAAAAGAAGGATATGGTTCACCTATTTAGTCCAATTTTATTATATGGGAGTTACCCCAATTATGTTGGAATAGTGTTTATCATGGTTTTAGATGACACCAAACTTTTTATTAGTTTGGAAACTCTCCAAATGAATACATTAAATGATTAAAAGTGGTGTACCTAATAAAAAATAAAAGATATGGAAGAATGTATATAAATTATTCATATCCATAATGATATCATGTCTCGAAAAATTATTTTTATTCATCAAATGAAATTTAGTCTTGAATTGATATGACGGAGAATGAATCTCATCGCGTTCGTGGAGACGGTAATCCGTACGTACGCACGAGCGACAATATCATTATTTTGATATTAAAATAATATATAATTGGATGTTATATCATATATAAAGAATAATTATCATGTTATATTTATTATTTAAATTAATTAAACATCATTTTTATACCCATCCAAATAATAATATATTGAATAACAATTACACCACGATGTGGAGACGGTAGGTCGTACATACGCACGTTTGATGAAATGTCATTCAAAGGATGGATATAATACTGAATATGGTTGTACCGTATTTATAATAAAATAAAATTATCTAGAGGATACTGGAGTTATTATTTTATAATGTAAATGACAAAGAATGAAGAAGTGGAAGAAGAAATGAACTTTAAAGTGGGTGGTGAAGACGTTACCTCTTCTTTGGGTTCTTCCTTTTGATTTGATCAAAAGGGCTCATTAGGGTGGATTTATGATCAAACTAAGTCCTCTAGGATGACATGAGGGAAGTAGGGAGGATATTTTGGCAGAGGTTGGCCGAGCCAAATGGCTTTGAAAGTGTGAAGAATTGGTCAAAAGTGGTGTCCTTTTATAAGGGGGAGGAGGGGCACCTTAGGAAAATATAGAAATATTATTTTATAATAAATTCATATTCGTCTTATAATGGCTCAAAAGTGGATTATTTAAAGTTTAAGTTATGGATGGGTTGAAAACCACTCAACCAATAGATTTTATACAGGTTTGGGTCAATATATTAACCATATCTTCTAGTTTAAACTCTTAGTTAATTAGATTGACATTTACCATGTCACATTGTATTTTTATATTATATAGTTAATAAACTAACGATATACATCAAAGATACCCCCAAGTGGTCAACTAATGATACACCTATCATGATACAAGTCTCTTGTTTGATCCTTAGAATTTTAGGAATTGAATATCAATTAATAATATAATATGTTTTTTAAAAACTCTTTTATGTCAATTTTGACACTATTCAATAATTGATTTTTGTTAAAGTATTAACAACATGATTAATTTGAAGCATATTCATTTAATCAATACTAAAATTTCATATTAACCAATTAAATTCTTTTATGTCATCAAAAATTTCAAAGTATATTTATTTTAACATTTATAATACCAAATATTTGATTCTTTCATTAATAAAGAAAATACAGCATCATTTTTGTGTCATAAATAAATTTATTAATTAAAGGTTTAAAAATTATAAATAAAATACCATTATGTAGGAAATCGTTTTATCTTTCTAATTAATATTTATAGATTAAAATCCAACAGATATAACCCTATGTAAAAATTGTTTTTCTAAAAGATATATGCTTATTCTATTTTTGTATTTATTTTAACTTAATTAATATAAAGTGTCCTTATCACATGAAAGTGGATCCATGGGGTCCTAAAATCTACCCAAATATGCCCATGGTAGGAAATGTATCAAAAAATAAGGTTAGGACACGTTTTAGTGTAATTTATTATTATTATAATATTATTTTTTTAACCTTATTTACCGGATTTACCCTTTAACCATGGTATATAAAATATTTACCAAAGTAATTATTCAAAATGTCTAAAAATACAAGTTACCTATTTAAAAAATTTGTACATCCTCGTTCCAAATATGGAATCCATTTTTCTAAATTCAAAACACAGAAGTGGCAGAAATTAATTTAAAATTAATTCCTGTTGTTAAAACAAAAAGCGTGTTTTTAAAGATAATAACTATCAAAAGATTGACACTAATTTATGTCAGGTTTAGATGTGAAATTATGTCCAATGACCAACATTTTATTATATGGTAAAAATATATTAAAAATATACTTTAAAACCACTCAAATTCATAATTTATCACTATTAATTATTTTGATTAAAAAATGTTGTTTTTAATTAAAATTTAGTAATTTTCACTATTCATCAAAATATAAAAGGTATCCGAAAACTACCAAAATTCCACCCTAGGATAATTTCGATATTCAAAATCCAAAAATGAAGTCCATTTTAAGAGATAAAATTTATAAAATTTTAAAAAATGGGTATTACTATTCATAATGGCTAGTTTTATTAGTTGTGGAATGTGTTAGAACTTGAAGTTTCATATAACACAAGCTACTGTATTATTCAGCGAGAAGCATACTGTGGAAGCTTGGGGTGTTACATTCTCCCCTCCTTCAATAAATTGCGTCCTTGAAATTTTTAAAATAGGGATTGGGAATGTAATGGAAAGTCCCACGTCGGAAAAAGAGTCCATAAAACTATCACTTTAAAAGAAAGAAAGAGAAGTACAAAGGTCACCTGATATAACCTATACTAGGATTCCAAGTAGAAAAACATGGATATGGATAAAAAACTAAGTTTCAAGTTCTGATGGAGAGGTATTTAAAACATTATTAGGAGAAGGTTAACAATAAGAAAACCACAAACTTGTGATGGGACAAACGGTCATTAGTTTCCCAGTAGGAAAAGTAAACAGACAACATTTTTATTATTATATTTTTTTAAGTTACATTACATAAAAATGAGGAATTAATTTCATATATTGACTAAGAACATAAAGATATATACTTAATTTTTAAGTAAAGTTTCATTCTTTAATAAATTTCTTCTATTAACACATTCTTAAATGATGAGTATTCTAGAAGACTTGGTCACACTAGAAGAGCTACAATAAAATTCTTATAGAATCACACGATCCAAAAAGAATAAACTATATATTTACCCTGTCTTTAGAGATTAATCAAAACCAAAACGGTTATTATAAGATCTGATGATCCCCGAAAAGGTTATTTCATTAGATAAAGAAACACTAATCTTAATTTCTAAAATTAAACCAACAATAACCCAAAGTTTAATAAATAGTATTCAATAAAGAATTACCCTTAAAATCCTTTAATAAAATCCAAAATAATATTGAAAATCAAAACATAGATGATTTTGGTTATGTAGTCTTCCATGTTAAATGGTATCTCCCAATGACATCAATTAATCATAAAGTCACATACTTAAAAGTAATTAACCTAATAACATATTCTCTATTATAGGTTAATCATTTCCATAAATAACCCAAATCAATATAAATACACAATAAAAACATAGATAAAAATACACCATTACTCCTCAAATAAAATCTCATACTATTCTATTTTCCATGGACATATAGTGTTCCCAACAAAGCGAACATCTTCAAAAATAACATTAATCACTTAATCGCCAAATCATTTTCCTATACTAAGGGTATTCATTTGATAAGACATAAGATCCCAAATCAAATTATTATTGATCAATAAAATCATTTAACTAAAAATAATAGTCAAACTAACCAGGGACTTCACGTAGTCTAGTGGTAGGTGATAAATCCCAATCGCACTTTGGTTGTGGGTTCGATTCTGATAGCTTTGTCCAACGCGACGTGTTGTCACATGGTCTGCGTGTTGTACTTTTCAAAAACTATATTTTATAACACTACCAAAATGAGATAAATTCCTCAAAATAACCATAACATAATTTAACCACAAATGTTATCTCATACCTTGAATTTTCATCCCAAATTATAATAACTTGTAATTGCCTCAAATCCAATGATCATATAAAACCAAATGGTTATTTATAACTATATCCACAACAGAAAAGATAATTCTTCCTCAAATATCATTCTCACATGGAAAACTATAGGGTTACAAATACAAGAGAAAATTATTCCAAAGTAAACCCATCAACATGGAGCAGTAATACTTTTTAAACATTTCTCCAACCATTTATTTCGACATAGCATCTTCTTTGACCAAGAAAATATACTATAGAATTGGGTATTCACTCGGGTAATGGCCAGGCCCTCTAAATTTATGGAAAATGACTATAAATGGATTATTGGGACCATTTTTATTTTCTTCCATAGTACTCTTCATTTTTATTCAACAATTATTCACTTTATGTCCTTCCTTCCTGCATGTAAAGCATTTCTTTGTCCCATTGAGACACTTTCCTGGGTTTCTCCTTCCACATTTCTTGCATGATGGAAATTTAGGATTCCATTCTCCATGGTCTCCACTGCTGGAGATCTTATCATTCATCACCTTTCTCTTCTTTTTTGTGTTTCGGAATTGGTTAATATATATATTGTTGATCATATTTTTGGAAAAATGATTTGGCATGAAAACGATCTATTTTATGCCTATCAACATTTCATTTCGTTGCTCATTTCCACCACTGTTCCCACCTTTTACATCATTCTCAAAGTCACTATGACTTCCTTGGAATCCAGCCATTGACTAAAACCAGAATGCATTGTGTGAGTAACAGTAGTCATAAAATCATTTAGAGAATATTATGTCACCATATTCTCAATTTCAAACACATTAGGATTAACCATGTTTATTTACTCTCATCTTATATATAATACTTCAAATCGTTTTGTAAAGAAAATGTAAATTATCTTAAGCATATCCCCCCAGAGTGTCGTGACCAAGAGTGCAGCAAGGCCCATTGTCGTGCACCAGTTCCCATTCGAGTCTATCTCAAAGCGGTGTTTTCGGGTTTTACCCCTAGGTACATTTGTGCCAGAGCCGCCTTTACCTGCTCATATCTAGATAGGGATATATTCCATAGAAAACTCACAAAATCTCTACAATACCAAAATTCTAAAAAGTTTTTCTATACTAATCCTCAAAGTCTATCTTAGGGCTATGTTCTCTAATCAGTGTTTATCTAAATATAGCTCCCATGGTTTGTACTAAACTTTCTCTGATACCAATTGTATCGCCTCGACCCCAGTTACCCTGAGTCGGTGGATTATTACATAACATTGGCATGATAAAAAACGATCAAGTATCAAAATACTGATTAGTTTAGTAGTCTTGGAAACACTATATATATTCATAAGTCTTTCATTACATCATAAGGTAAAAAAACTACAACAACATCTTGTCATCATTTCCCCTCATACTATCCCTATAGGTCATTTATAAATTACTTCTTCACATCCTGTGAAAAATAAAACATTGAAAGGGGTGAGCTCAGATGCTCAGTAAGGATAACAATATAGCAGAAGCTTTCATATATAATTATAAACACATAAGGCAATGTATAACTAAAACAAAAGCCTTTTAAACTTGAACTTTAGCATAATATGGCAAATAGAAAATGAAATAATTCTATTTACTTATTCACATGAATATTATACTAGTCGAATAATCACATGCAATATCAATAACCACTTTCATAATGATGGAATGCATAATTCCAGACTATCATGACCACGTAGCCAAGGCCTCGTGCCGAGACTACAAATAAGATTTTGTCAAGTCCTCGGGCGAAGACACTAGTTTGTCTCATGAGACCTACCGATGAATCAAAGAGCTATAATGGGCTCCACCCAACACTTACTAAGTCCAATGCATTCCTCTTATGAAAATCTTGAAATATTACATAAACATTCGTATTAAAACTAGCATACAAAATGTTAATACATGATCCACAAACCATGAATGGTATAAAAATAGCACATCCACAGTCAAACATAACTCATTCGGTACAATATGGAAGATGGTATTCTATTAGATTAACCTAAATTGAGAATAATGAAGGAAATTGACATAGATGAAAATAATCATCACAACTATTAGAGAGAAATATCCCCCTTTTTCTTGAAAACATTTAAAAGTCATACTATTTGTCAAGAAGCCATTTAAAAATAAATTTTTGAATAAAAGTTTCCCATACCACTTTGAAACATTTAAAAGAAGTTTTAATTTTAAACCTTTTATGTCCATATAAATAAATCCTTAAAACCATTTTTAAAACATGGACATTAATGAGAAAGATTTAGAAAAACAAGTCTTTAAAACATTTAAAAATGATAGGAAATTCACACATATACTATGTCAAAGTACATTATATACACCACATAAAAGTGATTTGGTGTATAACAACAAAGAAGTATCAATGGGATGTAAATTGAGATTAATGACATAATTATGTGTGAAAAATATAAATACACTCAATATGATTTGATATTTAGTGTAAATAAATCATAGGACATTCACATATATTCTTGTAAAAACAACACCAATGAATTGGATGTTTAACTCAACAAATCGATATTGAGTAAAAATTACTCTTATGAAGTTCATACCGATGACATGAGAATTTATCAATGGAGTGATTATGTGTCTCAAAAGTACATCCACAGAAAGGGGAGTGGAAATTATGACATAATAAAATGAATAGTGATTCCACACATAATCTTGGAGTAAAATAATCAATGAAGTATGCGTAAAGCCGAATGAATGGAAATTGAACTTTCAAATTCCCTTATCGATTTGGTAACTTACGAAACATACACCCATGAAAGAAGTATTATACAATGATGATGTAAATATACATAAATTAAATTATATAATACAATGAATACAATCATGGGCAGTACACACACAACATGTAATAAATAAGTGGTGAACAATGGAAATCTCCCGGAATTAAAAGTGAGATAAGAAACCCCTTACATTATACTTTTTACTTGGTCGATGGTAGGTTAAACTCTTGTATAATGGTGAAATAATTGTTATTGAATTATACAATATTAATTTACATTAATATGATTTCATATATGATCTTTTAACATTTATTTGTTAATAATATCTTAGTATTATCGTTGTTTTTGGTGTTAACAGATTCGTTTTCCTTTATATCATTTGTTATGCGAGCAGTATTTGTTATGGATGGGATGTATGTTATTCTTATCCAGAATGATATCATGTCTCTAAAAATTATTTTTATTCATCAAATTAAATTTAGTCGTGGATGGATATGATGGGGAATGAATCTCATCGCGTTCGTGGAGACGGTAATTCGTACGTACACACGAGCAACAATATCATTATTATGATACTAAAATAATATATAATTGGATGGTATATCATATATACAAAATCTTTATCAAGTTATATTTATTATTTAAATTAATTAAACATCATTATTATACCCATCCAAATAATAATATATTGAATAACAATTACACCATGACGTGGAGACGTGAGGCCGTACGTACGCATGTATGGTGACATGTCATTTAAAGGATGGATAGAATACAGAATATGGTTGTACCATATTTATAATAACATCAAATTATATAGAGTATACTGGATTTATTATTTTAGAATGTAAATAACAAAGAAAGAAGAAGTTGAAGAAGAAATGAAATTTAAAGAGGGTGGTGACGACGTTACCTCTTCTTCGGGTTCTTCCTTTTGATTTGATCAAAAGTGCTCCTTAAGTTGGCTTTCTGATCAAACTAATGCCTCTATGAAGAAGTGTTGGAAGTTGGGAGGATTTTTTGGCAGATTTTGTCCAATACAAATGGCTTTGAAGGTGTGAATAATTGGTTAAAAGTGGTGTCTTTTTGTAAGGGGGGGAGGGGCACCTTAGGAAAATCTAGAAATATTATTTTATAATAAATTCATATTCAGATTATAATGTCTCAAAAGTAGATTATTTAAATTTTAAGATATGGATGGGTTGTAAACCACTCAACCAATAGATTTTAGACAGGTTTGGGTCATTATATTAACCTTATCTTTTAGTTTAAACTCTTATTTAATTAGATTGACATTTACCATGTCACTTTGTATTTTTATATTATATAGTTAATAAACATACCATATAAATTCAAGAGCCCACCACGTGGTCCATTAATGATAAACCTATAATTATATAAGTATCGTTTCTGAACCTTAGATTTTTAGGAATTTAATATCAATTATTAATATAATATTTGTTTTAAAAACTCTTTTATGTCAATTTTGACACTATTCAATAATTGATTTTTGTTTAAATATTAAAAACTTTATTAATTCAAAACAAGTTAATTTAATAAATAATAACATGTAATAATAACCAATAAAATTCGTTTATGTCATCAAAAATTTCAAATTATATATATTTTAACATTTATAATACCAATTATTTGATTCTTTCATTAATAAGGAAAATACTGCATCATTCTTGTGTCATAAATAAATTTAATTATTAAAAGTCTAAAAATTATAAATAAAATACCATTATGTAAGAAATATTTTTATATTTCTAATGAATATTTATAGTTGAAAATAATACATAAATAACACTATGTAAAAATTGTTTTTCTAAAATATATATTTTTTGGTCATTTCTGTATTTATTTTAACTTAATTAATATAAAGTGTCATTATCACATACAAGTGGATCCATGGGGTCCCAAAATCGACCCAAATATGCCCATGGTCATAAATGTATCAAAAAATAAGGTTAGGACACGTTTTAGTGTAATTTATTATTATTATAATATTATTTTTTACATTTATTTACCAGATTTACCCTTTAACCATTGTAAATAAAATATTTACCAAAGTAATTATTCAAAATGTCTAAAAATAAAAGTTACCTATTTAAACAATTTGGAAATTCTGATTCCAAATATGGAATCCATTTTTCCAAATTAAAAACACAGAGGTTTCATTAATTAATTTAAAATTATTTCCCACTATAAAAACAAAAAACGTGTTTTTAAGAGATAATAACTATCAAAAGATTGACACTTGTTTATGTCTGGTTTAGAAGTGAAATTATGTCCAATGTCCAAAATTGTATTATATGGTAAAACTATATTCAAAATATAATTTAAAACCACTCAATTTCATAATTTATCACTATTAATTATTTTGATTAAAAAAAGTTGTTTTTAATTAAAATTTATTAATTTTCACTATTCCTCAAAAAATAAAAGTTATCCGAAAATTACCAAAACTTCACCCTAGGATAATTTCGATATTCCGAATCCAAAAATGAATTCCATTTTGAGAGAAAAAATTTATAAAATTTGAAAAATTGGGTATTACTATTCATAACGGCTAGTTGTATTAGTTGTGGTGTGTGTTAGAACTTGAAGTTGCGTACAACACACGCTAATGTATTATTCAGCGAGAAGCGTACCATGGAAGATTAGGGTGTTACATTCTCCCCTCCTTAAATAAATTGCGTCCTCGAAATTTTTAAAATTGGGGTTGGGAATGTAATGGAAATTCCCACATCAGAAAAAGAGTCCATAAAACTATCACATTAAAAGAAAGAAAGAGAAGTACAAAGGCCACCCGAGATAACCTATACTAGGATTTCATGTAGAAAAACATGGATATGGATTATAAACTAAGTTTCAAGTTCTGATGGAGAGGGATAGAAAACATGATCAGGGGAAAGTTAACAATAAGAAAACCACAATCTTGTGATGGAACAAACGGTCATTAGTTTCCCATTAAGAAAAGTAAACGGACAACATTTCTATTATTATATTTTTATTATTTTACATTACAAAAAGATGAGAAATTCATTTCATATATTGAATATGAACATTAAAAGATATACTTAATTTTTATGTAAAGTTTCATTCTTTAATAAATTTCTACTGTTAACATATTCTTAAATGATGAGTATTCCAGAAGACTTGGTCACACTAGAAGAGCTACAATAAAATTCTTATAGAATCACATGATCCACGAAGAATAATCTATATATTTACCTTGTCCTTAGAGATTAATCAAAACCAAAATGGTTAGTATAAGATATGATGATCCCCCAAAAGGTTATTTCATTAGATAAAGAAAAACTAATATTAATTTCTTAAATTAAACCAATAATACCCCAAAGATAAATAAATAACATTAAATAAAGAATTTTCCATAAAATCCTTTAATAAAATCCAAAATAATATTGAAACTCAAAAATTAGAATAATTTGGTTATGTATTCCTCCATGTTAAATGGTATCTCCAAATGACATCAATTACTCTTAAAGTCACATACTTAAAATTAATTAACCTAATAACATATTCTCTATTATAGGTTAATGATTTCCATAAATAACCCAAGTCACTATAAATCCACAATAAAAACATAGATAAAAATCCACAATTACTCCTCAAATTAAATTTCATACTATTCTATTTTCCTTGGTCATATAGTGTTCCCAACAAAGAGAACATCTTCCTAAATAACATTTATCACTTAATCACCAAATCATTTTCCTATAATAAGGGTATTCATTTGATAAGCCATAAGATCCAAAATTAAATTATTATTGATCAATAAAATCATTTAACTAAAAAATATAGTCACACTAACCAGGGACTTCATGTATTCCAGTGGTAGGTGATAAATCACAATCGCACTTTGGTTGTGGGTTCGATTCCCATAGCTTTGTCCGACGCGACGGGTTGTCACACGGTCTGTGTGTTTTCCTTTTTCAAAAACTATATTTTATAACATTACCAAAATGAGATAAATTCCTCAAAATAACCATAACATAATTTAACCACAAATGTTATCTCATACCTTTCATTTTCATCCGAAATTATAATAACTTTTTATGTCCTCAAATCCAATGATCATATAAAACCAAATGGTTATCTATAACTATATCCACAAGAGAAAAGATAATTCTTCCTCAAATATCATTCTCACATGGAAAACATTAGGGTTGCAAATACAAGAGAAAATTATTCCAAAGTAAACCCATCAACAGGGAGCACTAATACTTTTTAAACATTTCTCCAACCATTTATTTCCACATATCTTCTTCTTTGACCAAGAAAATATCCTATAGAATAGGGCATTCACTTGGGTAATGGCCAGGTCCTCTACATTTACGGAAAATGACTATAAATGGATTCTTGGGACCATTTTTATCTTCTTCCATAGTACTCTTCATTTTTCTTCGACAATTCTTCACTTTATGTCCTCCCATCCCGCATGTAAAGCATTTCAGTGTCCCATTGAGACACTTTCCTGGGTGTCTCCTTCCACATTTCCTTCATGATAGAAATTGAGGATTCCTTTCTCCATGGTCTCCACTACTGGACCTCCTATCATTCATCACCTTTCTCTTCTTTTTTGAGTTTGGTAATTGGTTAATATATATATTTTTGATCGTATTTTTGGAAAATTCATTTGGCATGAAGACGATATCTTTTATGCCTATCAAAATTCCATTTTTTTCTCATTTCCACCACCGTTCCCACCTTGTACATCATTCTCAAAGTCACTGTGAGTTCTTGGGAATCCAGCCATTGACTAAAACCAGAAAGCATTGTGTGAGTAACAGTAGTCATAAAATTATTTAGAGAATATTATGTCACCATATTCTCAATTTGAAACACATTAGGATTAACCAAGTTCATTTAATCTCATCTTATATATAATACTTCAAATCGGTTTGTAATGAAAATGAAAATTATCCAAAGCATATCCCCTAGGAGTGTCGTAACCAAGAGTGCAGCAAGGCCCGTTGTCGTGCACCGGTTCCCATTAGAGTCTAGCTCAAAGAGGTGTTTTCGGGTTTTACACCTAGGTACATCTGTGACAGAGCCGCCTCTACCTGCTCGTATCCATACAGGGATGTATTGCTTATAAAACTCACAAAATCTCTACAATACCAAAATTCTAGAAAGTTCTTCTATACTAATCCTCAAAATCTATCTTAGGGATATGTTCTCTAATCAGATTTTATCAAAATCTAGCCCCCATGGTCGGAACTAAACATTCTCTGATACCAACTATAATGCCCCAACCCCAGTCACCCAGAGTCGGTGCATTATTATATAACATTGGCATGATCACAACGGATCAAGTCTCAAAATACCGATTTGTTTAGTAGTCTTGGAAACACTAGATATATTCATAAGTCCTTCATTAAATCATATGGTAAAAAACTACAACAACATCTTGTCATCATATCCCCTCATATTATCCATGCGGGTCATTTATAAATTACTTCTTCACATCCTGGGAAAAATAAAACATTGAAAGGAGTGATCTCAGATGCCCAGTAAGGATAACAATATAGCAGAAGCTTTCATAGATAAGTATAAACACTTAAGGCATTGTATAACTAAAACAAAAGCCTTTTAAACTTGAACTTCAGCATAATATGGCAAAGATAAAATTAAATAATTCCATTTACTTATTCACATGGATATCTTACTAGTCGAATAATCACATGAAATATCAATAACCACTTTCATAATGATGGAATGCATAATGTCAGACTATCATGACCACGTATACAAGGCCTCATGCTGAGACTACAAATAAGATTTTGTCAAGGCCTCATGCCAAGACACTAGTTTGTCTCATGAGACCTACTGATGCATCAAGGTGCTATAATGGGCTCCACTCGTCACTTACTAAGTCCAATGCATTTCTCTTATGAAAAGTTTGAAATATAACACAAACATTCATATTAAAACTAGCATACGAAATTTCAACACTTGATCCCCAAACCATGAATGGTATAAAAACAGCACATCCACAGTCAAACATAACTCATTTGATACAATATGGAAGATGTTATTGTATTAGATTAACCTCAATCGATAATAATGAACCAAATTGACATAGATGAAAATAATCATCACAACAATTAGAGAAAAATATCCCCCTTTTCTTGAAAACATTTAAAAGTCATACTATATGTCAAGAAGCGATTTAAAAATTAATTTTTGAATCAATGTGTCACATACCATTTTGAAACTATTAAAAGTAGTTTTAATTTTAAAACATTAATGTCCATATAAATAAATCCTTAAAACCATTTTTAAAACATGGACATTAATGAGAAAGATTTAGAATAATATGTCTTTAAAACATTTAAAAAAGATATTTTAGTTAGAGTTTCTAACCAAAAGAGAGACACTTGAATACAAATAATTGAGGTAATCATAACTTTTTAATATCATGAGAATAAAGGTATTCATGATATACTATTTCAAAGTACATTATATACACCAAATAAAAGTGATTTGGTGTATAACAACAACGAAGTATCAATGAGATGTAAATTGAGATTAACGACATAATTATGTGTGAAAAATATAAATACACCCAATATGATTTGATATTCAATGTAAATAAATCATATGACATTCACACATATTCTTGTAAAAACAAAACCAATGAATTGGATGTTTCACTCAACAAATTGAGATTGAGTAAAAATTACTCTTATCAAGTTCATACCGATGACTTGAGAATTTATAAATGGAGTGATTATGTGTATTAAAAGTATATCCACAGAAAGGGGAGTGGAAATTATGGCATAATCAAATGAATAGTGATTCCACACATAATCTTGGAGTAAAATAATCAATGAAGTATGCATAAAGCCGAATGAATGGAAATTGAAATTTCAAATTCCCTTATCGATATGGTAACTTACGAAACATACACCCATGAAATAAAGAGCATACAATGATGATGTAAATATCCATAAATTAAATTATATAACACAATGAATACAATCATGGTAAGTACACAAACCACATGAAATAAATAAGTGGTGAACAATGGAAATCTCACGGAATTAAAAGTGAGATAAGATACCCCTTACATTATACTTTTTCCTTGGTCGACGGTAGTTTAACCTCCTGTATAATGGTGTAATAATTGTTATTGAATTATACAAGAATAATTTACATTAATATGATATCATATATGATCTTTTAACAATATCATTATTTTGATATTAAAATAATATATAATTGGATGTTATATCATATATACAGAATAATTATCATGTTATATTTATTATTTAAATGAATTAAACATCATTATTATACCTATCCATGTAATAATATATTGAATAACAATTACACCATGATGTGAAGACGGTAGGCCGTACGTACGCACGTATGGTGACATGTCATTCAAAGGATGGATAGAATAATTAATATGGATGTACCATATTTATAATGACATCAAATTATATAGAGGATACTGGATTTATTATTTTATAATGGAAATAAAAAAGAAAGAAGAATTTGAAGAAGAAATGAACTTTAATGAGGGTGGTGAAGACGTTATCTCTTCTTCGGGTTCTTCCTTTTGATTTGATCAAAAGGGCTACTTAAGTCATCTTTATGATCAAATTAAGGCCTATAGGATGAAGTGAGGGAAGTTGGGAGGATATTTGGGTAGAGGTTGGCCGAGACAAATGGCTTTGAAGGTGTGAAGAATTGGATAAAAGTGGTGCCATTTTATAAGGGGGAGGAGGGGCACCTTAGGAAAATCTAGAAATATTATTTTATAATAAATTCATATTAGGTTTCTAATGGCTCCAAAGAGGATTATTTAAAGTTTAAGGTGGGTATGTGTCTAAAACCACTCCACCAATATATTTTAGATCGGTTTGGGTCATTATATTAACAGTATCGTTTAGTTTAAACTCTTAGTTAATTAGATTGACACTTACCATGTCACTTTGTATTTTTATATTATATAGTTAATAAACATACCATATACATCCAAGATACCCCCATGTGGTCCATTAATGATAAACCTATCATTATATAAGTCTCTTTTCTGATGCTTAGAATTTTATGAATTGAATATCAATTAATAATATAATATTTGTTTTAAAAACTCTTTTATGTCAATTTTGACACTATTCAATAATTGATTTTTGTTAAAATCTTAATAAAATTATTAATTCGAACCAAATTCATTTAAGCAATAAAAAATGTCATACTAACCAATAAAATTCGTGTATGTCATCAAAAATTTCAAATTATTTGTATTTTAACATTTATAATACCAATTAATTGATTCTTTCATTAATAAGGAAAATACTGCATCATTCTTGTGCCATAAATAAATTTAAATATTAAAAGTATAAAAAATATAAATAAAATACCATTATGTAAGAAATATTTTTATCTTTCTAATTAATATTTATAGTTGAAAATCCAACATATATAACCCTATTTAAAAAATTGTTTCTAAAATATATATGCTTGTGTCATTTTTGTATTTATTTTAACTTAATTAACATAAAGTGTCATTATCACATACAAGTGGATCCATGGGGTCCCAAAATCGACCCAAAGATGCACATGGTCGGATATGTATCAAAATATAAGTTTAGGACACGTTTTAGTGTAATTTATTTTTATTATAATATTATTTTTTACCCTTATTTATCAGATTTACCCGTTAACCATGGTAAATAAAATATTTACCGAAGTAATTATTAAAAATTTCTCAAGATAAAAGTAACCTATTTACACAATTTGGACATCCTGATTAAAAATATGGAATCCATTTTTCCAAATTCAGAACACAGAAGTGGCGTAAATTAATTTAAAATTAATTCCCGCTGTTAAAATAAAAAAAACGTGTTTTTAAGAGATAATAACAATCAAAAGATTGACACTTGTTTATGTCCGGTTTAGATGTGAAATTATTTCCAATGACCAAAATTGTATTATATGGTAAAAATATATTCAAAATATACTTTAAAACCACTCAAATTCATAAGTTATCACTATAAATTATTTTGATTAAAAAAAGTTGTTTTTAATTAAAATTTAGTAATTTTCCCTATTCATCAAAATATAAAAGTTATCCAAAAAGTACCAAAATTTCACCCTAGGCTAATTTCGATATTCCAAATCCAAAAATGAAGTCCATTTTGAGAGATAAAATTTATAAAATTTTAAAAAGTGTGTATTACTATTCATAACGGCTGGTTTTATTAGTTGTGGTGTGTGTTAGAACTTGAAGTTGCGTATAACACACGATACTGTATTATTCAGCGAGAAGCATACCATGGAATCTTGGGGTGTTCAAAATATGAAAATATTACGCAGTTCGAATAAAATACTTTTTCTCTAAGAATGATTATTTTAAATGATCGAATTAACCGTAATCATTTATTGATCATATTATTAAAAGGTTCAACAAATGTTTCATACCAAACAAATAATGATATAATAAACAAAATAATTCCTCATTAAATACATTATAGGAACAATTAATTGTATGTAGTGATGAAAAATGGATTTCATTACTTGTGGTGACTGTAGTCCATAAGTAACATGAATAAAGATTTTATATTTCTTAGAATATTTGATAGATGAATAAAAAAAATAATAACATTAATATAGTAGAATTATTGTCTATAAATTAAAAAAAGTCATCATATTTGTGTCTATAGAATAAATTTTAATGAACATAATTAACGAAAAAATATGACTAATTGATAAAAACCATGTTGGGGACTTGAATTTTCTTTGAATGAGTCTATGTAAATAAATTGTTCATGTTAAATAATGGTAACTACAAGAATTTTAGAATAAGATATTGTTTTAGAACATATGTTTTCTTAGAGTCTCAAGAATATATGAAAAGGATAGTGGAGTCTTGAAGTGTTTGTAGTATGTTCCTTTTATAAGTCAAAGGAGAGTTAGTTTTGTGAGTAACCCACACATTTTCAAAATTGTGATGTTACAATTAAAGGGTAAATGGTCAAAAAATGGAAACAATATTATAGTATAGTGATTTTCTATTGAAAAAAACCACAAAAACTCATTTTGAGAAAAATTTGAATGTTTTAGGGATCTTTCCTTTAACTATTTATCATGTTATCTATTTTACTTTTACTTTGGAAACTTATTTTTAAACATAGTAATAATGTTTAAATATAAAAAATTATGATTGAATATTTTGCTAATATTATCATTATGATTTTAAATTTTATAATATTTAAATCAATAAACGTTTATAAATATATTATATGTTAACGGTAAAATAAACATAGTTAATCGCATAAAAACTTTTAAAAATATCATTTTTAATCATTAAATTTATATATAAGTTAAAATTAGCATGGATACATATTTTATTGAAATTAATTTATTTATTATAAAAAAACAGATGCTATGATTATTTTAATGAAATCAAAATCTGAATCGCTATTTAAAATAATTGTTTCAAAAAAAAAAGACTACAACCATTTTTAATTAAATACCAATTTAATTAGTTTAAAAAATATCGGATTATGAATTTAGAAGTTCAAATAATGTTGTAAAATGGATATTGTTATTAAATAAATTAATATTTGATTTTTTAAATAGGGTTTTAAACTTATAGATCATTCTTATATAACAATATTGTCATCAAATTACAAGTTTCTTGAAAACTATATTTTTTTACTAAAAAACATTAAGGAAAAGGATCATAAATTCATTATAAAATAATTTTGACCTGTTTAGTTCATAAATAAAGTTAATTTGGTCATTTTAAAATTATAAAATATAAATTTTAAATAAAATCAAGAAAAAAAGGCTTTTTAGAGCGTGCATTTTGTGATAGTTTAGAAAATGGTGTTCAACAAATTTAGTTTTAAGTACTACATTACCCCCACCCCATTAATTAATTTCATCATAAAATTAGGTTATGTATTATATTTTGAATAAATTTGGACATTCCATGGTCATAGAGTCTTCAAGATTCTAGGCATCCTCTTCATGTTTTTTTACTTCTCTATTGGAATTTTACCAATAGAGTTCTCCAATTATTTATTACATTCTATCTGGTGTCTATAATATAGATAGAACCCTCATTATAAAAAAATCATCTCCAAATCTGTACATTCATAGGTGAGAACAAGTATTGGATCTGGAATGTATATCATTAGTAATAAAATATTTAAGGCTTTGTGTACTTTCTTGATGTTTGGACGAGTGACCATTCAAAAAGTTACAACTCTAATACATTCTTGTATTTCAAAAGGCCAAATGTACCTAAGCCATTACATCCCACTTGTTACCAAATATTAAAAAACATTTCCATGGATAGACCATTAGGAATAAAAAATACCTAACATAAAATTCCAAGTATTTCCTTCGATTATCATCATGGATATTTTTTATATTCTTGTCTAACTTATTTTTGATTTTGAATTGTTCATACATTCACAGTCACCTCTCCTATAAAATATGAGCCAACTAAATTTCTTTCTCCACTTCTTCCAAATAGGTTGTGTTATGATATATCTTCTCATAAAATGAATTATATGTTGTCATATAGATTCTTTAATGGAAGATATTATTCTATAAAAATTTCACCATAGGAATATAGTGATCCCACTTAACTTGGAAGATAAGTGATAATGATATCATCATGTTATCTAAAGTTTAGATAGTCCCTTCAGACTACCCATTAGTCTAGGGATGATAAACTATGATTCAATGTATCTCACTATTAATATACCATTAAAGAAACTTTTAGAATTTCAATGGGAACCAGGGTTCATGATACGATACAATCAATATAGGTTGTAATAATCCAATATTTTATATTTGTTTTCTTTGAAATAAAATTGAGGTATTTGATAACATTCTTTACACACAACCCCATGTCTAAATAAACCATTATATATTAATAATTTATAACATTGTACTTGGATTTGAAAGTAATAATTTTAACAAAAAAAGTTTGAAAAATATATATATCATGGACTTAAAAAATTAATATTTATTCATTAATTAATAATAAATAATTTATCAATTTTAAGTAAAGTCCTTTTGTACTCCAAAACTATGTCATTTCCAAAAAATGGTTCTTATTTCATTTTCAATATATATTATAATTAATTTATACCAATCATAGAAAATTTATTTGAAATAATTAATATCATTTTTTAAATAATCATGTAAATATTATATTGGGATGAACTTTGTGGATTTTTCTGAAAATATATATTTTTGAGTGTGTCATGAAAAATATAGATTTTTTTAAAAAAAAATCAATTTAAATTGAATTAATTTGAAACTTATGTTTTTAATGTTATTTTATGTAAAATAATCCAATATTTATTATAAATAGTTTATTTAATTACATATGAATCATCAGTATAAATTATTTTTGTATGAGTTGATTTTTTGGATTAAAACACATTTTTTGGGAAAAAATTAAGCATGTAATGTATTTTTATTTTAATGAATTAAATAAACATCTATTTATTAATGTTTTTAAGGGAATATATGGATTATATAATCAATAAAATATTTTAACATTCATTATATGGTTTATAAGTAAAGGAATGGAAGTAAATTTAGTTTTATTCTTAAAATAAATTATTCTAAAATGAGTTTTCATTATGGTTTCAATGATTGTATAAAATTAAATTCATTAAATTATTAAAATTTAATATAGAAAAATAGATTCACTATTTGGAACCAGAATTACTATTATAATTTAATTTATACAACTTGTGTTTTTTCAAAATGAATCGGAAAAAAAAATTCATTACCATAGTTAAGGTTAAAAATGGTTATTGGGGGTTATACCAATATATAAGGGAACAAATACCACCCATACATTTATAATTCTTATAAGTAGAAGATATTTCAAGCTTATCTTATCCAACCTTAAAATTATTGTCTATTTAGAGAAAACTTTTATAACATTCTAGTTAAGGTATGTTCTCATTTATGTATAAGAGGAAGATTTTTGGTTTGAGTGGCATTAAATGAGATCTAGAAATTCTCAAAATGGATAAAGATGAATGTTGGATATGGGATATGTTAAACACTATGAAATGTACATTCATTATGTTAATTAATTATTTAAAAATTCCATTATTCTTGATCTTGTTGACAATTTCATTAATGTTGTGAAAATGTTATTCATGTCCTGAATAAGAGTTTTTGGATTTTAAGTAATGGTGGTGATTTTTTCAATTCAATATGCATCCTATAAGTTCATAAAATAAATTCAAAATCAAATCCATGATATTTTTCTGTTTCAGAGAATTATATGTTTTGAGAGTTTGAGCCCTTTCTTATTTACCTTCCTTCACTCTTATCAAATCCTTTGGTATTTTCTAAGTATTTTTGGGGGAATCCAACTATTTTTGGATTCTCTAATTATATCTTAGATCATGAAGTTGGTTTTTAGCTCCTATTTTTCTAAGTGTGTTAATTATATTCTAATTTTCCTCATTTCTATGTAAATTATAAATGTTGTTGGGATTTTATTCAGATTCTTGTGATCATATGACGATTACTCTCTAATCCCTGCTAGATACATCATGGTATTCTCTTATGGTTATCGGTTTCCTTATCGGTTGTGGTGTGGTTTGGTAATTTTCAGAGGTATATGTCAATATACCTTCTTTACAAACCCTATTTATTTTATAAAACTAATTCTATTTTTTTAAAATAAATTTTAGTTCCTTTGTTTGATGTTAGTACATCTCTTTCCTTCTTGTGTGTGTGTATCCCATCATTGATGATGTTTAGTCTGAGTTTTATGTATGTGGTTTCGTAGACTATTAATGGTGAACCATGAATGTTAAGAATTTATTTAATAGCTTTATAAATTAATTCGATTGATTCATTATTTATTTATTTGTGTGTGTGAAATGGTTTTTGAGAAAAAAATAGTTTTCACCTTATTCTAGAAAAATAATTTTGTTTTTAAATCCATTGTGAAATGGATAATGAAATCGCTTTTCAAAGCACTGTTTTTTTATTAAATGTTTTTTTGGAATGTTTTGTGAAATATAAAATGCATTTGAAATTGATTTAATATATCTTGCAAAAGGGAACCTGGGATACATAGGTTGAAGGTTTAGTATTAGGCCTCCTCTATTGGTATTGTTAGGGGTTTTACCATATAGGGTTTCCCTCCATTCCTTGTTCATAGATACATTGGATCAAGGGATTGATTGACACCTTATGGGGTTCACTTTAAATTTTGTTCCTCTATTCCCTAGTCCTTGATTCATGGTAACTATGGACTTGGGTGCACGCATGAGTCATATTAGTCATTGCAGTATGAGTAAACTAGCTAACCTGACCTATGTTATCCATGGTGTGTTTAGTATTGTGTGTTAGATATGTTTTGACTTGTCCTTAATATAATATGATATATTATTTGATAAATGTAACTAGCATAGGGATGTTTTTCTTTGAAACTTGTTTTCCTTTTTTGTGAAATATTTTAAAAGGGGGCCTATTTATCAAGATTTTTATATAAAATAATTATAATAATTATAATTACTTTTTTATTTTTATTCTAGAATATTGGGATTATAGTAAATATAATACATATGTAACACCTGGGTGGGATCCTACTGAGCACGTTTAGCATACACCATGAACACCCCCTTGGGAAGTGTAAATGTTCTTTTATCTGATGCGAGAAATGGATGGGTGCCACTGTGAGGAATCGTTGTTTATTTCAGCTACATACAGTTAGCTGGTTGTGAGATTATGGGACATTTCACCTAGGTCATATGGAGTATAAATATTTATCCTTTTTTTCCATCTTGGTTATTCTATGAATGTATACCTTTACTTTTGCATTTCTTACTTCGGTTGTGTCTCTACCATTGTCTCACCTTGGTTATTGAATATTTCTCTTATGGTTTTGTTTATATCTATATATATCATATCTATTATTTCAGGTTGCTCAAATTTCTCCCTATAGATATTATTGGATTCTATGGGGCTACACACCAACCCATGGGGATCATGAATTCCATTTGGGTCTTATTGTAGTCCAGTTTGGTTCATTATGAGATGGGTTGTTCGGGTTGGGTATTGGAAATTTTATATCAGAGGGAGATTATACTCATTACAAAGTTGATAAACAGAATATATGATTCTTGGGACCTGAGAGGTAGTTCTCATTTATTCCTTGTCCATCTCCTTCCTTGATGAGCCTTTAGTCACCATGGGATGTTGGAAAATCCATCAAATGTGAGTGTTTTTTACCCTATTATTAGTTTCTTCTTATGATATTCTATTTAAAACATAGATTATATTATTGTATGATCATTTTATTCTATTTTTTAAATATATAAAACATCATCTGATAATTATTAAGATTCTATCATTTTAAACATATTACTACATGATTTTCAACATAAAAATCCATTAATTACAACCCAAAGAGGTTGAGGCTTCATGTCTTTGGAAGAATAGGTTCATAATACATCAAAGTATGACTAAAAAAATTATTTATTTTATTTTATTTAATGATTACCTACATCATTTTGATCTCCTAAAATAGAATAAGATAACAAAGGGAGTACATAAAAGAAAAGGGTGACCTGAAACCCCAATAAGGTAATTAACATGATAAGGAAATATAACTAGTCAGTTAAAGGTCTAACAAGATATCATGAAATTGAAGGATAAAAAATAACTAAATAGTATAATAACATAAATAACATTGTTACATAAGATTATGGTATCATAGAAATATGTCTAGAACATAAAACATGACATAAACATAAGTCAAGGCTAACCACTAAGACAACATCACAATGTTGACAGAGTCCCATAACGGATTAGGTTCACTCCATGATAATATACATGACGTCTCATGAAAAAAAATCCCCATTTCCCTATAGAGATAAATAATTCTACTCCCACAAATAAATTCATATCATTTACATGATTTTTTATCAACACAAAGGAAATCAATTATAATACACAATATAATATTTAGCCATTGAATGAAATGGATAGAATAATCTTATCTCATGTCCTGACCAAAGTAAAATTCATAGTGATAGAATTTAAGTGATGAGATTAAAGAATTTATTCCACCATTATGGTAAGGGATAAAAATATTGTTATATGTAAAAGTGAAATATACATAATTTAGATGCAATTCATAACAACAAAGGTTTTCTTCATTAATATAAATGTCGTTAACATATTACATGGAATATTTATTTAGGAAAAGACCATTTTCACTTTAAAAACACTTCTTAAAAATGTATAAAAAATAAAAAATAATATATAAAATATTTTCCTTAAAAATAAAAATGGAAACTTATAGATTAGTCTTCAAACAATTGAGCGTCATGATAGTGGGTACTTCCGTAAATGCTAAATAAGATAAAATGAATTCAATTCACACTATAGTAGAAAGGTTAATAAGAAAATCATTTTAAAAATGATAAGATTATTTTGTTCAACCCATTTTCTAAAAACTCAAACATGGGAAAAAAATTCTTTAATAAATCAATTAATTATAGTAAAACAATTATTTAAAATATTTTCATAAAACATGGATATGGATGAAAAAAAACTCAAATGAAGATTGAAATAAAGTAAGCGTTTCTCAAAACTATTATATCAATAATATTACCTAAAAAGAGATTAAATTGTATTATTACATGAAAATTTAATGAATAATAAAATTATTAGAAAATTAAATGGTTTTAAAAGGAAATGATCAAAAAATATATAACAAAAATTCCAATATACAAAAGCTTATTAAAATGAGATTGAAACATAATCCCTTAGCACTCTGATAACTTAGTAATCATAACTCCCATGAATGAAGTAAATTAATTATTACATAAAATATCATAAATTATTAAGGATTTGTGATATAATATGTAAATAACTATTAAATAAACCATTTAAAAAATAGTTGTATAAAAGAGCATGTGTCTCAAAGAAGGATGTTTTGAGACAAAACACTTACCTCAATTCCATAGATTATCGTGTATGTATTTTATATCTTTTATAGTAAACTTATATCAATTATTTTTTCTTTATAACATTTTCCATTTTTAACACATTTTATTTAGACCATTTACATCATTTATTTTATTTATTTACATAATTACTTAGTCATTAATGTCCGTGTTGAGTGTTTTGAGGACGCTCAGATCATAATTTAAAAACAGAATCAATACGTAGACTGTGGTCAAAGGGTTCAGTGTTCCATAATATCTTTAGTAATAATCTTGATATAATTATAATTTTTATAAATAAATTATTCTTTTTAAACCAAATATGAAATGTGGTTATGAAAATTGAATTTTATAATAATCTTTGAGACTATAGGTCATATGTGCACATGAGTAACATTTCCTTTTTCTAAATATCTTGATGGATATATGGTAAGTGTTATTTTCTAGTTAAAAAATGTTACATATATAATAAATATAATTTTATATGTTTAAATACACATACATATGCATTCCATATTTTATTTTAATAAAAAAGAATAGCTTCGCATCGCATAGCGGTAGTTCAACGTACACACGAACAATGTTATCTTTATTCAATGGATGGAAAGGAATGTATATTATAATTTAAATTTCCTTAATGGTTAATATTTTCAGAATATAATATATAAATAAAAAATTTAATACCATGAATAGTTTTGAGAAGTGATGATTAAAAATGAATTACGTTAGTTTCTGGGGAAGTAGTATTCCTTACACATTATGATGCTTTTATTTCCCATTTGATAGAAGAGAAGATGGATGAATATTATTCGATCAACATAATTAAATCTCAGTATATATTAGATAATTTTTTTTATTTTTTATTGGTAATATATAATAAATGGTTTAAAAAGAATAATTACATATAAGGGGATCTTTGAAGATGATTACCTATTATTAGGAGAACTTCCTTTGGATATCTTATCAAGGACCCAAAGGCTAGTAATTTTTGGAATACCAGAATATCTATAAGGTGGTTCTGGTTTTTGGGAAGATATTTTTTATGGGTTTAGTTGAGATAAATTGATTTTTTATTTTTAATAAGTAAGGCTATGGGGTACCTAATTATATTTTAGGAGGACTAGTATTTTTGTAAATACCCCAAACTATTCAATAATAAAAGTCACTCTCAATAAAAGTGCCTCCAAAATTGAAAATTAATATAGTAAATTATATATAAGTCCATGAAACACCATTATCCCTAAAAAAACATGTTTTAAAAAATTTATCCTCTTTTAATCTATGATTACTCACTTTTACCATTTTAATTTTTCACCTCGGTACCATTTTTTAATGTTTTTACTATTAATTATGACATAAAATTATATTGAACCAATAATATTGTATAAATAATTTTTATTACAATATATATAATAAATAATATCAAATTAAATTCACAAAACAGTATAATACAATTTAAAATAAAACATGTACTCTTAGCAAAAAACAGTTTTTCAATAAATCCATTTTTCAGGGAAACTATTATTTAATACTAACTATATGAATAGAAATAATAATTATATGAATTTATATACAAAAATATTGATATATTATATATGAATTTCATTTAAATAATTCCTAATTAGTGGTGATTTTAATTAACTAAAATGCAAGAACATTATTCACTTTAAAAATATTTCTAGACAAACACATTTTTAAGCCCAAAAATAAACTTATAATTAAATATATTAAAATGGTGATTAACATGTAATTAATTTTATTATAGGTAATTATATAATAAATATATTACATTTAAATATAATATCAATCATAATCTTATTTCTAAATAACATAATTTACTAAAATAAATGATTATTTTACAAAAAATTGTTATTTTCATTATCCTGTTAAAGATAATTATTTTCTGAAAAAATCCAAAAAATTAATTCAAATTTTATATTGATACAGTGATTTGAAAAAATATTTTAATTTTATAAAATAACATTAATAAAGTATTAGAAAATTAATTATAATATTTTAACACAAATATAAATAAATATAATTTTTTAAATAAATGTTTTTATAAAACAATCGGGTGCTTATTTCCAATGAATTTATAAATAAATTTAAATTGATTATATAGTTTATATTTATTTCATAAAATATTTAATATTATTAGTATCATTCAATTTACTGTCTATTTATAAAGAAAATTTTTTAACTAGTAATATTTTCATAATGTGTTGCAGTTCGTTTAAACTCTGTGTTGTGTGTTGAATATGCTATGAAACATAGGGTTTAAAATCCCAAGGTGTTACATTCTACCCCATTAAAAAATTACGTTTTATCCTGATCTTATGCTCTATAATCAAGGGGATTAAATTTGAAAAAACCCTTTAAAAAACCCCGTATCATAAAAAGGGTTAATTAAACATCCATTAAAAAAAGAACAGGATATATAATGGTCATATGAAATAATACATTACCAAGTTTCCAAGTAGGTGAACATTGGTTGGAAGTGAAAATAAAGACATGGAATAAAATACCATTGATTCCTCATATATTAAGATAGTCAGAAATAATTTTTGTTTCAAGATCCTTTTTATAGATTTGATTTATTATTTTTCTATCAATGTATATAAAATAAAAAAATATACTTACTTGATTCAATTTATTCTATAAACACAATTTCATTATTTCTTTGTGATTCAATCAACTTCAACTTCACCTCTTACTCTAGGAAATCAATATCCAAAATTATAAAAAAATTATGCTTGAAGCACTAAAATTAACTTTTAACAGATCATAAGATCCATAAAATAGTATCAAGTCATTCTTCCTATATTTATTAAAACCCAAATGCTTCGCCCCATGTAAGATAAAAACAAAAAAAATATATTGAATATATTAGTCTCTAAAATTAAAAAATAAAACCAAATGTTTAATATATATCATTCCTCAATTAAATAACCTTATTTCCCCCCAAAAAAATATATAACCACAACATGAAAGAATTTTTTAACCTCAAATTTTACCTCATTACATTCAACATACATCTTTAAAAGAATAATATCATTCTTCACATATAATTAAAAATGTTAAACTTAAGGGTTATATATATATATATATCAACCTAATAAAATGTTTCCCAAAATATCATTAATCACCAAAAAATCCTAAAAATTAAAAAATATTTTATCCTCTAATATGTTTCCCAAAATCAACATAAAAATTATAAACCAATTTTTTTTGTAAAAATAGTTTCATTTTAACTAGTATATTATGTAGGTCATTGGAAGGAGTTGCACTCTTATCATCCCTCAATTGTGGGTTCAAGACTTATGGATTTCATATATATTATGGGTTGTTGCCTGACATGAGGTTTTTCTTATTTATAAAAATATATTAATATAATTCTAATAAAGTTCCAAAAAATATAATGAACATACCCAAAATTATATTAACCGTAAAATTAGTTTTTAACCAATAAAGTATTCTATATAGATTATTTTTTACACAAAATCAAATAATCTTAACTGACTATAATTTCTTCCACATCAAGCGTATATCAATTATTATTTTTCATAAATCGTGTTTTTTACATAAAATATCAACCTAATATAAAATAATATTATAGTTCATTACTTCCATTAAAAATATTATTGAAAACACTTAAAAAACTAATGTAGAACAATCCATAGAATTTTGATGAATCTGATAACCATAATACCATTAATAGAAATACTCCAACAACAAGACTCTAAAATCCCAACAACTAAACACTTTTATCATTCCACTTAAATGGTAGTCATAAAATTGAAACTTAGAAAATATTCAATGTAACATTGAATTTTCATGGTGACTTACCAAGATCCCCATAACTATGAAATTTAACTATTAGTGGTTCCTTATATTGAATTTTTTTCCTATGTCTCTTATTAAATTTACTATTCATTTTTTCATTGATTTGATAAATTGTTCCCTCTATTTACATACATAGAGCATCTTCATTTTCCTTTAGGTTATTTTATATGGATCTTATTCCTATATTTTTTACATTTAGTAAATTGAATCTTATATTTCGCGTCATATTTAGCACTTTAACTTGCATTGTTTTTCATTGTTCTCTTCTTAGATTTGTTTGTATATTCAATTATGTTCTATTTGTGAATCATAATTCAAGATAGATCATTTGGAATGATAATAAGATCTCTAAATATCATTCCCACTATTTCACACATCTTGTTGGAAAAATCATTACAAACTCATCACATTGGTTGTTAGCATGATTTCACCTTTTCCAGTCATTAACTAAATTAATAAATACAATATGAGAATACACTAACTAATAAACATACAAAATTGAAACATAAAAACTCTATAGGAATAAATCATAAATGATATATACATCTGGTCTTATGATTCACCATGTTTCAATATTGGTTATCCATGGTAATGTTCCCAATTATGTTTTCAAATATGGCTATTTTTCTAGTTCGTTATAATGGTTTGTAAAGAGTTTTTTTTATTTTCAAAGCACACCCCATAGGAGTGTCAAAATAGGGGTGTATAAAGGCCCATTTTCACTATGTGATGATCAAGTTAATATCAATTCTCCCTTTTGGAGTTACTAAACCAAGGTACAATTATACTAGTGAAACATAAACTTTTAGTATCTATAAGGAGATATAATTTCCCAAATATCACACTCTCTATCCTTCATCAAAATACCTAGATATTTTTTTATACTTGAATTATTTTAAGACTTATCCCTATGGTTCCTAGTACATTTATCTCAATCTAGTTTCCAAATATTAACTGAACCATTTCTTTTATAACAACTATAGTAACCCAAACATTTTACCCCTATTATTACATTATTTTTAACAAACAAATCCATTATTTATAACCCAAAGATCTTGAGTCATATTTTATTCAGAAGACTAGGTTTATAATACATAAAACGAATAATAAAACAAATATTATTTATTTTATTATCCATAATGAGCTCATAAATCATTTAAATCTCCGGAAACTACATAGGATAACCTGGGAAATACATAAAATAAATTGGTAAGCTAAAAAATCAAATTAATGGAAATAACCTGATAATGAAGTATAACTTTTGATTCCAATATTTAACATATTATCATAAAATTGAAGTATCATGAGTAGTAAAATAGAAACATAACAAAAATATCATGGCATAATACGATCACGGTAATATAATAAATGTGGTAGAAACATAAAACATGACTTAGAAATAAGTCAAGGCTATCTGGTGAGATAAAATTAAAATGTAGAGACAGTCCCACTATGGATTAGGTTCACTTATTAATCTAATATATGAATTCCCATGAGGCTAAAGCATCACAAAAATTATTAGAGTGATATATAATTATATTCCCAAAATTCAAAATCATATTATTTACTTGCATATGTGTTTTATATAAAGTAAATCAATTTTAAATACTAACATAAGAATTACACATGTAATGAAATGGATTTCATAATATTTTCTCATATCATAACCAAAGAAAATTTCACAATTAATGCATTTGAGCAATAAGAATAAGGAATTTATTTCCCCATTAAAGTAATGGATAATAATATAGGAATATATGTTAGTGAAATATATATATAATTAATAATTAATTCATACTATAAAAGATTGTCTTCATTGATTAAAATGACTTTAAAATATTATACGGAATATTTCTTAATGAAAATACATCTTTCAGTTAGAAATCACTTCTTTAAAATATAAATATTTTTGAAAATATTATATAAAATATTATCTTTTAAAATAACCATGGAAGCCTATAATGTAAGGTTCAAATAATTCAGTGGTAATTATAGTGAAAATTTATATACACGTAGAAAAGTTAAATAAAGTTCTATTCACAGTTTTTTAAAAATGATAAAAGGTACATCTATTGTAATTAGATGAGAAGATTCCTTTTAAACCATTCTATAAAAAGTAAAAAATGTGTAAAAATTTCATTAATAAATTGTTTGGATATTGATAAAATAATTCATGAAAATAATTTTAGAAAAAAATGAATATTTTTGATATAATATTTTTTTATCGAAGGGAAAAATGGATTCATATTTTATAAAAAAATGTTTTGTTAATAATTTTAAGTACCAAGAAGAGGTAAATTGTACTATTAGTGGTAAATTTTTATTTGTAACCACATTATAAATAATTTAATTGGTTTTATTATACAATGATCAAGTAATTATCTATAATGGAAATTCAATCTTACGAAATCCCTATTAAAATTTGATTGAAAAAAAATACTTTCTGCTTTGGTTAATTTTTAAATCATAACTCCCATGAATAATGAAAATGAGTTTTAAATAAAAATTTAATTACTTCTGAATGACTCATGAAATAATATGTAAATTGGAATTATATACACCATTTAAGAATGTTGTACTAAAAACATGTTTCTCAATGAAATAAGTTTTTGGATGAAACTATTACCTTATGTCTAGGATTTTTCATGTATATATTTTATCTCTTGTTTAATAAAATTATATAATTTATTTTTCCATTAATATAATTTTATAGGTTTAATCCATTATATTTAACCCATTTACTTAATTTATTTTAAAGATTTGTTTAACTACTTCATCAGTATGCTCATTTCAAGTGTTTTAAGGATGATCAATTCATAATTTCAAAAATATATCAGTGTGTTTACCATGGTCAATTGATTCATTATTCCATAATCACAAGATTAATAATCAAGAAATAATTGTAGTATTTTTTACATCAATTGTAATTTTATAACCAAAAATGAAATATGGTTATAAAAAATAAACTACATTATAATCATAGAGATGGTAGGTTATATGTATGCATGAGTAAAATTTTCATTTATCAAAGATCATGATAGAAACAAAGTGTTATTTCATGTTTTCATAATTATAATTATACTGTAAATATCAAAATTATTTTTTAAAATATGATTAAATATATCATTCACATGATTCGGTAACAAAAAATGAATCACTTAACATTATAAAGTGGTAGTCTTCAGTACATAAGAACAATGTTATAATTTTTCAATTTATTATAAGGTAATAAGGTATATGATATTTTAGTTTTAAAAAATGGATTATATTTAATGAATAAAATATGTAAACATTAAATCAATCATTATGAATATACATGATAAGTGATGATGAAAAATATATTATATAACTTTCTTAGGTCGTAGTACACTATACACATCAACGATTGTTTAAATTCATATTTGATGGAACATGACATACTTAATTATAATTCCAAAAATTAATATCATCTTATTATATATGTGATACTAGTGTTATTATATTGTAATTCTAAATTCAAAATTGATGGTGGAAAAAGAATAAGTTATGAGAAAGAGATTAATAGAAGACCCTCCTTTGGATATCTAATTAAGGACCCTAAGATTGTCCTTTTGGGTAGACATTAAGCTCTATAATGTGGAAAATTATTTTGGGGAATGATTTTTGGCATGTTTTTTTAATCATAAATTTGAACTGGAGGTGTCACTATGTGAAAATATATGGTCCTTTTTGTAATTGATGAGGAATAGAAATTTATAAATACCCAAATATTGTAAATAATGGTATTTCAAGCTAATATAAAACTCTACCACCAAAAATAAAAAATTTTCAAACATGATATCCACTTTCCCACTATGGTCACTCAGTCTTGTCATTTTAATTCATTTCCACGATAAGTATTTTTTAATGTTGTTACACTTTAGTATGACCAAAAAATATGTTGACCTTATTATATAACATAAATTACTCTAATTAAAATTTTGAAATCAACTTTATAAAAATCACATTTTTTAAGTGGAACAATTTAATTCAAATTAAAACCCACAAGCATAAAGAAAGGTGATATTCCAAAAAATGCATTTTTCAAGGAAAAGATGATCTCATATTAACAATATACATAGAAATCATAATTACATGAATTAAAATTCATTATAAAATATATATAATAAAAAAATTGATTTAAATTATTCCTTATTAGTGGTTATTTTAATTAACTAAATTAGAGGAACTTTATGCACTTTGGAGTAGTTTATAGAAAAATGTGTTTCTAAGCCTAAAAATAAACATCTAAAAAATTTAATATAAATGTGATTTAAATGTAATTAATTAGATTATATATAAATAAAAAAATTATATGTCACTGTTAAATTAAATTTAAATAATTATATGAAATTTAAATTATTTATTTATTAAAAGAAATTGCAGTTTTAGAAAAATCATAATTTTTCATTGTCCATAAAAATTTTAATTTTTTCGAAATAAAAATCCTTAATTTCACCTATTTTAACATAGATATGATGATTTTAAAAATTAAATTCATTTTTAAAATTGAATTTTTAAAATATAGAAAATTTAACTAAAAAATTTTCTCACACAAAAATCATTTTCAGATAAATAATAATATGTTAATAATATGTTGTAGTTCGTTTAAAATCAGTGTTTAACATTGAATATGCTATCAAATATAATGTTATTTTAAGATCATAAGATTTTATATGGAGTATTCAATGGGTTCTTTAAGGGGGTACATCCAAAAATGATCCTAATGGGGATACCTCACTAGATCGGAGTCTCTTAGTGGCTATCATAAGGGATTCACATGTCATGGACCAGAATTTATTGTGGGTTTAGGACTACGTTTTTAGGCACAATCTAGATCTATGGAAGACCAAGGTATAGATTGATAATTTTAATAAGAGAATACCATATCCTTAAAAAGTATCATAGACACCTAAAAGTTTGAGTGTTGGATATATAATATTTATTAGGTATTTGACTTCCCAGATACATGTGATTTTGCAAATGTGATATTTGAAGTGATCAATGTCGGTCATCTGTGAAAGAGATTGTGGGATTCCGTAAAGGAAAATGAGCAGCTGAGATTACATTGGAAGGATTTCAAGGCCCGCTTCTTTCAAATTTTCTATCTAAATTCTCTGATCATAGTGATGTATCTTTAGTTCCTCTATTTATAGTACTCATATTGCTTAGTGTTGGTGTACACCTCCCATATTGCGAAGTTGGTTCATTTTTCTCTAGAGGGAGAGATTAATGATTATCTTAAGATCAGAAATAATTAAAAGGTTTGTGACTAGATATATAATCATATGTATAGATTATGAATATTTCCATTAATGTTGAGAAAATTGATAGTTAAATAAAGGAATAAATGCACATAAAAGTCAATATTGGCTTTTATGGAACTTCTGTTCTACCTATTGGTAGTTTCATCTATGGACAGGAAAAGAAGAATAAGTGTAATGATAACTGAAAGGGTGGTGTAGTAGGTTCTCAATAGCTAGACTCTTGTACACCATCAGTATTATACAATGGTTTTCCTATTACTAGTTATCATGGTTTTTTGGTAGGTCACACCTGGAATTCTATTTTATCACTTGTGAGGATTTTCAAGTCTTGTGGTCATAGAGGCCATTTGTAGAGTTTCTTTAATGATTTGTCTATACCTAGATATTTTCAAGGATCTACATCTCTAAAGTACACTACGTCCTAGTTATAATATTAAAATTAAATTTGATAGAAACCAAAGGTCTCAGGATTGGAGTTCCTTTATGGAATATTTGAGTTTTTGGTGGAGTTTGATGCAGGATTGGCTACACTGAGTCGTAGCATCACTATTACATTTTTATAGATACTTCTCTATTTGATATATGTTCTACACAATCATTTATATTAACCCATTTTATATATATATATATATATAATTCTAATAGATCTCATGTCTATTGTTAGGGATCTAGTGATGCCTCTTGGAAAGGTGAATGATCAAGGCATTTAAAGTCTCATGTGTTCTCTATCGAAAATTGACATAGAGATAGTTTATGATTTATTAGTTCTTGATCTGGATCTTTTCAACATCATCATCAATGTGGAATTTTTGGACACTCTTTAAGAAAATTTTAATTGTTACCATTGTCATTCCATGTTCTTTTATGTTTATGGGGGATATTTGGTGTTCCCGGGAGAGTGGGATCTGAGTTCAGGTCATGTGTGACCTTCCCACCTAAAGTTCGGGAGGTTATCCTCTCTTACTTTAGTTCATCTGGATGATGTTTCCACCATTTTTAACCATAAATTGGTTTATAGGACTTTCCTTATGTTTTCAAATAAATATTATATGTTATTCTTATATAGATGGAAGTATAGTTCATGATTGATCTGGTTCTAGGTATATCGCCCATTTTTATGACCTTTAATATTATAGAACCTTCTAAGATATAAGATATTAAGATATAGTTGAGCGATTATAAGGCCGCGGCCTTAAACCTTACATAATATTGAATTAAATGAATAATTCACATTGAGGATCTTTTTAGGTTTAGTGTTTTAGAGAATTAGGATATAACTATTACATCTCAAAAGATTACAAAGTATAAACTTCTATTAAGTTTCCATAAAATAAAAACTCTTAAAAAGAAACATGTCTAGTTCCATGTTTTAGATAGCATGACTTTACCTTGATCCCATCCTTGACCCTATTCCACATTAAGTCCTGTGAAAAAAATTTCAAAAATACTTGGGGTGAGAATAAAAATCTCAGTAAGGGATACACAATGAATGAAAACTGTTAGTTTTTTAAAACAACAAGTAAACCATGTATACTTTATCAAAGTAATAATTTTCACCTTTATGAAGTAGTAAAAACTCTTCACTGAATAAAAGATCATTACTTACCCTTCTGTAACCAAAAGATTACCATAAAACCCATATAAAGATCACATAACTTATAAAAAGGTAACATGGGACATAGACATACTTAAATGGAATAACAATATAGTCGACTTCGACACATATCACTTAATGGAATAGACATACAGCCGACTTCCATACCCAATTAATTTGAAGTTATAACGTAACAACCCATCTTGGTATTCACGGCACCACCCTTCATATGGTTTATCACGTAACCACCCGTCAAATGTCCAAGTACCATTATAAAATCATTAGACATAAAACAAATATAATGGAAAGAAAACATTTCCACAATTTGATCACAATATATCACTTAAATATATTGACATAAAAAATCCATTATAAAAACCATTTACATTACCAAAATACATAATGGAGTATATGGTATTTATTTCATTTTAAAAAAACATTACGGCTTGTTGAGGAAGCCAAAGACCAAATAATACTCGCGGCGGCGGAAAAGGTCTTTGTCACCTGGTACGTTAAAAGAAACATTCCTTTTTTTCATTTAGTAAAATGATTCTTAGAAAAATATTACTTTTTTATAAAAGTAAAATTCAAATGGGTTTATACACTGTATAAAAGAAAGTTGTGTATAAAACGAAATATGCCTCAATGAAAGGTGATTGAGACGAAGTCCCTTACCTCGGGTCTGACTTGACTCGATCGTTCTTTAACGTCCTGAATAATGAACTTGAGTTAATATATACATGCTTAATAACCTTTTTCAGGTTCATTATTACTTTTATATCACTTATTACCATGTTATAAACATTATGTAATCATTTAAGTTAATAATGATTGTTTTGTTGATATTTGTTTCTTAAGTCAAAAGTGGACTTCTTACAATTACATGTTGTTCGTGTGGTCATAGGTTATTTATATCCAGAATGGTATTAATGATTTGGATATCATATATATCATATATATACATCTTATATATATATTTATAATATTACATAATCATTTAGAGGTGAGAAATGAAATGCACCGTTCATAGAGACGGTAAGTCGTACATACGCATGAACGTTACTTTCATTTCTATGTCATATTAATGGAATTAAAACTAAATGATAGGTATGTATGTTTTAATTCCATAATTATATTCATTATTTAGATGTATCATTCATTATATATAATAATTTTAAATCCATCCTTTATACGTCCCACATATGGCATTAACAAATCAAATCACTTTGAGGGGGCGGTAGTCCGCACTTCCTAAAATGAAATTATCGTGTTTACCCACAATGGAAACCATAAAGGTATGCCACAAATGAAAAATACAGAAGCATAAGTAAAACATAAATATAATATATATCATATATAAATATAGTGACATCTAAATGGACACCATTAAAGGTGTTAAAAGAAGATTGAACAATCATCGTTTCGTGAGGCAGAAATTCGCCAACCACAGAAACAGTATGTTCTTTAACCATTAGACGGAGTTGTGTGTAGGTGTAGCTCTAATCCTTATTATAAAAACATCCAATTATATTTAATATATTGGTGTTGTTACAAAATAAAGGAATTAAAAGAGTTTATAGGGTTTGAGAAGCAAAATTAAACAAAAGAACACAAGAGAAAACACTACCTTTAAAACAGGTAACTCTTTTTGATTTGAGCTCAAAGGCTTCATTGGGAAGACTTCTGCGCAATGTGAGGCTTCTAAGAGTTATATAGGGATGTGGAGAGACAAAATGGTCAGGTTTTGTCTGAGCCAATGGCTTTGGAAGTGTGGGTATGGTGGTAGAGGTGGGGGTCTTTTATAAGAGGACAGGAGGGGCACTCTTGAAAAGTTATAAAAGGTTACTTTATCATAAAATGCTTTTCGGATTTAAAAGGTCCCAAAATTATATATTTCTAGGATAAGGTGATAGGAGTTAGAAATATACTCATACAAAAGGTTTTTTACATGTTTAGGTCTTAGAATTTACATTATCTTTTCATTTTATTTAAATCGTTAAATAATGTGGTAATCGCTGCATCATCATGATGTCATAAATAATTTAATTTATTTAATGTCTAAAAATTTTAAAAAAAATATCCTGATGTAGGAAATATTTTTATATTTCTAATAAATATTTATATTCAAAAATATTACTTGAATAACTCCATGTTAAAATTGTTTTAGTAAAACAACACATGTTTGTGACATTTTAATTTTAACATTAAATAAAAAGTTATTTATGTCATTTTCCAACCAAATTGGTTCTATAGGGTCCCCAAGTTGACCCATGGATTTTATTGATCGTACATGACACATCCAATAAGGTTAGGACATGTGTCATGTTCATTTCATATTATTAAAACATTATTTTTACCTTAAACTACACTAATTACCTCTAATCGCAATTAAAAACTTAAAAGTTGCTATTCACCAAATAATTATTTCAATCCCATTGAACCACATTTTACTTCCTAATGACATCCATGTTTGTAGTATTTTTGAAATTCAAAACACAGAGGTGGTAAATTTTCATTTAAACGAAAAATCAGTTTTTTTAAGAACCACTTAGTGGTTTCACTATTCATCAAAAATTGAGGTTTTTCAGAAAAATACCAAAACATCACCCTAAGCTATATTTGATATTCCGAATTAAAAATGATGTCTATTTTAAAAAATTCAAAACATATAAGTTGCATTAATTAATTTAATAATTCATTCCCGCTGTCAGAGCAAATAGCGTGTTTTTATGAAACAATAAATATCAAAAGATTGACACTAGTTTAAGTCCAATTTCAAAGTGAAATTATTTCTAATGACCACTATTGGATTAAATGGTAAAAATTTATTCTAATTCAACTCTAAAACCAATTCAAAAGATAATCTAATCATATAAATAAATTAGATTAAAAAGAGGTTTTGAATTAAAATCCATCATTTTTCACTATTCATAAAAAATGAACTTTATCAGAAAAATACAAAAAATTTACAAAAAGTAACTTTTGATGTCCCGATTCTAAAGAAGAGTTTTATTGGGTCCAGTAAAAAGTATATGAGTGACCATAACTATATTTAATGACGGTTCGCCAGCAAAAGGCGATAAGTGAACCTTTAGTGAAAATTAGGGTATATATGCCTAAAATTGAATTCTTTTCGTATTTTAAGCCTTTATCTTTTATTGGATAAATGTAAAAACATTTAAAAAAAACATATATAATCATATTTTAGTTATTTCTATTCATTACCTCCAATACAACGGCTACGTGTTAACTACCATTTAAAATAAATATTACTATATTACTAGTGTGCAACGTAAGATTTCAAAGAAACTCTTTGTTGTGTATCGGGTACGCTATCGAACATAGCAACCCCTTTAAAGTAAAATTAATATTTAATTCGTAAATATTAATACATATGAAAATGTTTTATTCTTTATTTACCTGGGATGTTACATCCTTCACCCCTTTTGGGAATTGTGTCCTCGTAATTTTATTAACTTATAAAAATAATTTGGGGTATTTATCCCTCATAGAATTTTCAGATTCCCTCGTTGCCTCTTCAACCATATGGTTTTTCCACAAAAACTTTACCTGGTGAATTATCTTATTTCGCAACACTTTCTCTCATTGGTCAAGAATCTGGACTGGTTGTTCTTCATAAGAGAGATTCTCTTCCAACTGAACTACCTTTGGGCTCAAAACATGAGATGAATCTGGCATATACTTTCTCAACATCAAAACACGAAAAACATTGTGTACCTGAGATAAACATGGAGTTAAACCCACTCGGTAAGAAACTGATCCAACTTTCTCCAAAATTTCATATGGTCCAATGAACCATGGACTCAGCTTTATTTTGTACCAAATCGCATCACACTTTTCCATGGTGAAACTTTGAGAAAAACCTGATCACCTACCTCGAAAGATAGATCCTTCCTTCGGTTATCCATATAACTTTTCTGTCTACTCTGAGCTGTTTTAATGTGTTTCTGAATCAACTAAACTTTTTCTGCCATCTCTTCTACCAATTCAGGTCCCATCAGCTTCCTTTCACCTACTTCATCCCAAAAATCTGGAGTTCGACACCCTTCCCATATAATGCCTCAAACGGTGACATCTATATACTAGAATGAAAATTGTTATTATATGAAAACTCAACCAAAGAAAGATGTTGGTCCCAACATCCCTGATAATCCATAGAGAAAGCTCGTAGCATATCCTCCAAGGTCTGAATTGTTCATTCTGACTGCCCATCTGATTGCGGATGAAAAGCTGTACTAAAATTTAATTCAGTACCCAATGACTTCGGAAGGCCTTTCCAAAAGTTATAAGTAAACCTCGGATCACGATCAGATACAATGGAGAGGGGAACTCCATGCAACCTGACTATATCTTTAAGATACAACCGAGCAAGTTGATATAGAGACAAGGTATCTCGAATAGGAAGGAAATGAGCAGATTTAGTCAATCGAACAACAATAACCCAGATTGCATTATTACCTCTATATGCATTCGGTAATACCACAACAAAGTCCATGGATATATTTTCCTATTTCCACTATGGCACTGGTAGAGGCTTAAGCATCCCTTTCGGTAGCGTATGCTCTGCTTTAACCTGCTGACAAGTCAAAAACTTCACAGTAAAATCAGCAATATCTCTTTTCATTCCATCCCACCAGAAATACTCCTGCAGATCTCTATACATCTTAGTACTGCTAGGATGAACTGAAAACGGGGAACTATGAGCCTCACATAACAACTCATTCTTCAACTGTGAATCACCAGGCACACATAATCTCTTCCAAAACCTCAAAACACAGTCATTATAAATTTTAAATTCAGGAAACATACCCTTATGAACCAGCTCTACCTTTTTCTGCAACCCACTGTCTTCCCTCTGCGCTTGCTTAATTCTGTCTGGTAGGGATGATCTCACTGATACCTGAAACAAAATAGAATAACTTCCTGCACCAAGAACTTCTATTCCAAATTTCATCAAATCAAAAACCAAAGGATCTCGTTCCAAATGTAGAATTTCTAATAAAGCATTACTTTTTCGACTCAAGGCATCAGCCACTTTATTTGCTTTTCCTAGATGGTAATGAATTGTAAAATCATAATCCTTGATTAATTCCAGCCATCGCCTCTGCCTCATGTTCAATTCTTTCTGAGTGAATATATACTTTAAACGTTTGTGATCAGTATATATTTCACAGTTTACTCCATAAAAATGATGCCTCCAGATTTTTAGAGCAAAAACAATAGCAGCTAATTCCAAGTCATGTGAAAGGTAATTTAACTCATGAGTTTTCAACTGACGTGAAGCATATGCAATTACCTGATCATTCTGCATAAGGTCACAACCAAGTCCCTTCAACGAAGCATCACTTTATATAACAAACTCACCATTCCTGGAAGGAAGTGACAAAACTGAAGCATTCACCAATCTTCTTTTCAACTCCTGAAAACAATCATCACATTCTTTTTTCCAGATAAACTTAACATCCTTCCGAGTTAGCTTAGTCATTGGAGAAGATAACCATGAAAAAATTTCAACAATCCTTTTGTAGTAACCTTCCAAAACAAGGAAACTACGGATCTCGGTTATATTTTTGGGTCTTGGCCATTCTTCAACAACTTTCGTTTTAGCAGGATCAATAGTTATGCCATTTTTTAAAACAATGTGACCAAGGAAAGAAATGTGTTGTAACCAAAACTCACACTTGCTGAATTTTCCATACAGTTTCTTTTCTTTTAATGTTTGCAAGATAACCCTTAAATGACTTTCATTCTCCTCTTTACTTTTATAAAACACCAAAATATCATCAATAAACACAACCACCATTTATCACCTGATTCAACTGAGTCATCACTGCAGTAAGCTTCTCAATTCTGATTCCGACTATCTCTCCTTGCTGATTCAGAAAGTCATTCTCCTCTATATGCCATCCTAGAAAAGTTTCTCTATTTATTTTATGAAAAATCATTCTTAAAACAGATATATCTCGGATGAAGCAACATGGTAATCTTTAAATTCTACATAATTTCAATCATACCATAAATTAATTTATAATTTAACAATTTTCTAACTCCTAAAGTTGTCTAAACCGACCTCTCATACCAACTATAAGGCCCCGGCCTTTAACCTTACATAATATTGAATTAAATGAATAATTCACATTGAGGATCATTTCAGGTTTATAGTTTTAGAGAATTAGGACATAACTATTACAACTCAAAATATTACCAAATACAAACTTCTACTAAGTTTCCATAAAATAAAAACTCTTAAAAAGAAACATGTCTAGTTCCATGTTTTAGATAGAATCACTTTCCCTTGATCCCATCCTTCAACCTATTACACTTTAAGTACTATGAAAAAAATTTCAAAAAAAACTTGGGGTGACCATAAAAAGCTCAGTTTGGGATACACAATGAATGAAAACTTTTAGTTTTTCAAAATAACAAGTAAACCATGTATACTTTATCAAAGTAATACTTTTCACCTTTATGAAGTAGTAAAAACTCTTCACTGAATAAAAGATCATTACTTACCCTTGTGTAACCAAAAGAATTACCATAAAACCCATATAAAGATCACATAACATATAAAAAGTTACCTTGGGACATAAACATACTTAAATGGAATAACCAAATGGTCGACTTCCACACATATCACTTAATGGAATAGCCATACGGTCGACTTCCATACCGAATGCATTAGAGGTTATAACGTAACCACCCATCTGGGTATTCACGACACCACCATTCATATGGTTTATCACGTAACCACCCGCCAAATTTCCATGTACCATTATAAAATCATAAGACATAAAACAAATATAATGGAAAGAAAACATTTCCACACATTGATCACAATATATCACTTAAATATATTAACAAAAAAATCCATTATAAAAACCATTTTCAATAAAAAAATACATAAAAGAGTATATGGTATTTATTTCATTTTAAAAAAACATTATGGCTTGTTGAGAAAGCCAAAGACCAAATAATACTCGCGACGGCGGAAAAAGTCGTTGTCACCACGTACATTAAAAAAACATTCCTTTTTTTCGTTTAGTAAAACACTTTATAGAAAAATATTGCTTTTGTATAAAAGTAAAATTAAAAGGGTTTTATAGACCGTATAAAAGAAAGTTGTGTATAAAACGAAATATGCCTCAATGAAAGGAGATTGACACGACGTCCCTTACCTCGGGTCCGACTTGACTCGATCATTCTTTAACGACCTGAATAATAAACTTGAGTTAATTTATACTTTCTTAAGAACCTTTTTCAAGTTCATTATTACTTTTATATCACTTATTACCATGTTATAAACATTATTTAATCATTTAAGCTAATAATGTTTGTTTTGTCGATATTTGGTTCTTAAGTCGAAAGTGGACTTCTTACAATTACATGTTGTTCATGTGGTCAGAGTTTCTTTATATCCATAATGATATTCATGATTTGGATATCATATATATCATATATATCCAGAATATACATGTATTTATCATATTACAAAATCATTTATAGTAGAGAAATGAAATGCACCGTTCATGGAGACAGTAAGCCGTACGTACGCATGAACGCTACTTTCATTTCTATGTCATATTAATGGAATTAAAACTAAATGAGAGGTATGTATATTTTAATTCCATAATTATATTCATAATTTATATGTAACATACATAATATATAATAACTATAAATCCATCCTTTATACATCTCACATATGGCATAAACGAATCAAATCACTTTGAGGGGGCGGTAGTCCGCACTTCCTAAAATGAAATTATCGTGTTTACCCACAATGGAAACCATAAAGGTATGCCATAAATGAAAAATAAAGAAGCATAAGGAAAACATAAACATAATATATATCATATATAAATAGATTTACATCTTAATGGACACCATTAAAGGTGTTAAAAGAATATTGAACAATCATCGTTTCGTGAGACAGAAATTCGCCAACCACAGAAACAGTATGTTTTTTAACCATTAGACGGAGGTGTGTGTAGGTGTAGCTCAAATAATTATTATAAAAACATCCTATTATATGTAATATACTGTTCTTGTTACAAAATAATGGAATAAAAAGAGTTTAGATGGTTGGAGAAGCAAAATAAAACAAAAGAACACAAGAGAAAACACTACCTTTAAAATGGGTAACTCTTTTTGATTTGAGCTCAAAGGCTTCCTTGGGAAGACTTATGAACAAAGTAAGGATTCTTAGAGTTAGAGAGGAATGTGGAGAGACAAAATGGGAAGGGTTTTCTAAGCCAAAGGCTTTGGATGTGTGGGTAAGGTGGTAGAGATGGGGGCCCTTTATAAGAGGAGAGGAGGGGCACTCTTGGAAAGTTATAAAAAGTTACTTTATCATAAAATGATTTTCAGATTTAAAAGGTCCCAAAATTATATATTTCTAGGATAAGGTGATATGAGTTCGAAATATACTCATAAAATAGGTTTTTTACATGTGTAGGTCTTAGATTTTACATTATCATTTCATTTTATTTAAATCGTTAAATAATGAGGTAATCGCTGCATCATCATGATGTCATAAATAATTTAATTTATTTAATGTCTAAAAATTATAAAAAAACTATCATGATGTAGGAAATCGTTTTATATTTCTAGTGAATATTTATAGTCAAAATCTGACTTTTATAACCCCATGTAAAAATTGTTTTAGTAAAACAACACAAGTTTGTGACATTTAAATTTTACCATTAAATAAAAAGTTATTTATGTCATTTTCCTACCAAAGTGGCTCCATGGGGTCCCCAAGTTGACCCATGGATTTTCTTGGTCGGTAATGACACATCCAATAAGGGTAGTACATGTTTCATGTTCATTTCATATTATTAAAACATTATTTTTACCTTAAACTACACTAATTACCTTTAATAGCGATTAAAAACTTAAGTTACTATTCACCAAAAAATTATTTTAATCCCATTGAACCACATTTTACTTCATAATGAAAACCATGTATGTATTATTTTTGAAATTAAAAACACAAAGGTGGTAAAATTTTATTTAAACAAAAAATCAGTTTTTTTAAGTACCACTTAGTGGTTTCACTATTGATCAAAAATTGAAGTTTTTTAGAAAAATACCAAAACATCACCCTAAGCTATATTTGATAATCCAAATTCAAAAGTGATGTCTATTTTACAAAATTCAAAAAATATAAGTTTCATTAATTAATTTAATAATTAATTCTCGCTGTCAGAGAAAATAGCGTGTTTTTATGAAACAATAAGTATCAAAAGATCGACACTAGTTTAAGTCCAATTTCAAAGTGAAATTAATTCCAACGACCACTATTGGATTAAATGGTAAAAATATATTCTAATTCATCTCTAAAACCAATTCAAAATATAATCTAATCATATAAATAAATTAGATTAAAAATATTTTTTGTATTAAAATACAACATTTATCACTATTCATAAAAAAATGAACTTTATCGGAAAAATACCAAAAATTTACACAAAGTAAATTTTGATGTCTTGATTCTAAAGAAGAGTTTTATTTTGTACAATAGAATTTATAAGAGTGACCAAAACTATATTTAATGACGTTTCTCCATCAAAAGGCGATAAGTGAACCTTTAGTGAAAATAAGGGTATATATGCCTAAAATTGAATTCTTTTCATATTTTAAGTCTTTATATTTTATTGGATAAATTTAAAAACATTTAAAAAACATATATAATCATATTTTAGTTATTTATATTCATTCTCACCAATACAACGTCAACGTGTTAAATACCATTTAAAATAAATATTACTATATTACTAGTTTGCAACGTAAGATTTCAAAGAAACTCTTTGTTGCGTATCGGGTACGCTATCGAACATAGCAACCCGTTTAAAGTAAAATTAATATTATATTTGAAAATATTAATACATATTAAAATGTTTTATTCTTTATTTACCAGGGATGTTACAGTGATCTACTTTCGAAAGGATTAATTTATCATTGTTTTTCTATGTGGGTATCCCTCATTCTCTTTTCCAATAACACTATTAGATCTGTGAATCCTTTTTTTTAATATAGAAAACTAAACATGGTGATTGTTAATAAAATATACCTTTTAACCATATGGATGACCTATTTGATCAGTTCACGGGGGAGTGGTTTCTGAAGGTTAACCTTTCTTTGGGTTATCATCATCTCAGTATTTAGGATTAAGACATCCCAAAGACTAAATTCAACAGTTTTTATGGACATTATGAATAAATTATAATTCCTTAGGTTCTAACTAACACTCTTTTAGTTTTATGGATTTGATGAACAAGATATTCCACTGTATCTCAACACCTTTCTCATTGTGATTTTGTATTATATCCTAGTTTATTCCAGATATGAGCATGAGAATGTGAACCATCTGAACTCTATATTTTTAATTTTGAGGAGTTACCAACCCTATGGAAATATTTTTCAATGAAATTTATAGATCATTGAAATCAATAAAATGGGTCACATGATTTTATAACATGTCTATTTATTCGATAATTACAAGTGACGAATTTCTTATTGTTATAAGAATCACATAATGTATTTGAGAAATAGATATTTATAGTTATACAAGGATATAATCAATGATTGACATGAATTTCGCAAATTTATCTCCACCCTTTACATCTATTACCCAGAAAGAAGTGAAATTCAATTTGGTTTTTAAGCATCTACTTCTTTTGAGGAATTGAAATAGCTTCTCACAATAGCTCTTATTTTGAACTTCTCTGAGTTTAGTAAGGGGTATGGGGTATACTGTGATGCTTCTAGTGATCTTCCAGATTCATTAGTGTAAAAACACCTTTAACATTGGTATTTAAAACTTCTAGTGTAGGTTTATAACAATCATTAATCATGTTAAAATTAAAAGTCAAACTTCCTTGATTGATTTTCATAAATTGATGTTGAAAACCTTTCATGATGGGGAATTATATAGCTATTTCATAATTAGTTTTTTATTAACCCAAAATGGAAAAATTTCATAATTCAAATATCTTCAAAACTCAATTTTATAAAAAAAATGATGTTGAAGGCCACCTAGAAAATCTTTGAGATTCATATTTTAATAAAAATGATGTAGAAATCTACCATGGGACATTCAATTTTACTTTTTTTTAAATCAAAGATTAATGTTTAAAATCAATTAAAATTTTATAAATTATATCATACCATACCATCATTACAAAATACAAAAAAATAACCAGCAAAAAAATATCATAAATAATGTATGATTAAAAACTAATTGAGAACTTTTAGAAAACAAATTACACATATAAATCTAAATGAGACTAAATATAAAAATTAATCAATTACATAAAATATTTTGAAAATAAAATTTGAAGGGGTTTCAAGTCATTGGATATATATGAAGAAATTTCATCAAACCCCTACCAAATAAAGTGTTATGAATTTAAATCATAAAATAATTTCTTAAATTACTTGTGTTTTAATGAAACTATCATTTTCAAAGTATATTGTATTTATAGAAGTTATTGTCTAGTAAATGAATCACAAAACAATATATTAAAATTTAAAATTCCCTCTTTGATGATGAGAAAAAAAAATTACAATATTTTGAAAATAAAACATCAAATATGTAATAAAACCCAAGTATTCACTGAGAAAAAAGTTATTAACCCAATCTTTCACATAATAAATTTTTTATGGTACCGTTGTTAGATATTGAGACTTTTTGACTAGTTTCCACTCCTCTAATTAAGGATACAATTAAGGATACCCTCCAAAAGAATGATATCCTCAAAATAAAAAAAGGATACCCTCTAAAGGACAATCTATGAAGCTCTAATTTGTTAGGATATTTCTCTTGGTAATTTTTCCTAGAGGAATATCACATAAGAAAAAATAAATAAGTTATAATGTAATGAAAATTAATTGAATGAGTAAATTTTACCATGAACAAAATCATTGCAAAAAACATCCTCTTTCCATATAAAGATAAAATAATCAATGTATCTATATCTATAAATTATTATATAAGTCATGTATCATGATCTATCTTACTCCCAAAAATATATTTGGAAGTCATATATTTTTTATAATCTATCCACATTCTTTTCAAAAAATATGGACATGTTTTTAAATTGTAATTTTATATTGAAAGTTAAATGTCATCTTTAATTGAAAAAATAAAATATTAGAAAAATTATATTTAAAACATTAGAAAAGTAAATAAATAAATTTAGAAATTTTACCATTAGGGACTCCCATAAAATATATTATTTTCAATTGTTGACACTCCTCTGATTATTGTATAAAATACATATCACAAATAAAATTGTACAACAAAGTAAATCTTGAAATGTGTGGAATTTGGGCTAGTAAAGACTTATTTATCCTCATAGTTAATCATCACCCTTTTATATAAGCATGACATCAATGGTTTTTGTAAAAATGTAATCCATTCACACACAGTATTTAGGTATCATCCACTTTGGATAAGAACAAGAGGTGAAAATAAATAAAAATGCATACAATCCTCAAATCCCCTGCCTCAGGGTCTATCATTTTAAAGATGTATTCAACCAAAAAAAAGTATGTGTGCCTATATTTAAATAAAATTAAATAACTAAAATAAATATAAATTTTATTGTTCGTAATATGTTACTAAGAAATTATCAATGAAAAAAAAAGAAAAAATCGGATTCATCCATAATCATATTATAATGATTAAAAAGTATAAATACAAATATTCACAACATAAAAAACCATCACAAAAAATTATATTTATAAATAAATTTATGAAATTAAACCAATTTTAATAAAAGAAATTATAATTTATAAAATTATGTATACAAAAAATAAATTGATGATTGAAATTTAGAACTAAAAATCAGTTAATTTATCATCAAAAATTAAAAATTAATTTTAAAAATTTAGATATAAAAATGACATAAATGTCACTGAGCACAATTGAAGGTTGTTGAAGTAGGGTGAACATAGGACAATTGAAGAGAAACATATAAACACATATAAGAATAAAAATTTAATAATCAGAAAAACTTAACGAGTAATTTATGTCATAAAATTTTAAAAAATGAAAGGCAAGTGACAATAAAATAATTAATTAAAATCATTTTAAGGATAAAAACATTTTATAAATAAAAAATTTAAGAAAAACTAAGTTACAAAATTTGGAGTTTACTAATTAAAACTATATTATAAATGTTTTCCTAAAAAATTAGGATATTAATTTAGTGTTTTCTATAATCCCTTCATCATGATCATTTCATACAGCTTGGACTACGTTTTCATTCTATCCATTTCTATCATCTATAAATTGGGAAATATATGAAGAAACCTCACATAAATCCATAAAAGCATCATTATCCTCACCACTGAAATGAATTATTATCTCTTTTGAATATTTTGAAATGATAGACTATTCATCATTTTACTGATCAAGAATGTAAAATGTTTTCTTTTCATGTCTCACCATGATAAATGATTCCTCTTTAAAACTAAATATTTTCAAATCAATGAGTTTAAATCCATATTCATCATGTTTTTCATCATTGATACTATCAACTAAGTTACCATTAAACATCTTTAACAAAAAATTCTTATAATAAATTTCCCATATAACCTCAATAACTTCAAAATATGTCGTTGATGTCGAAATTCAGTTTTTATCTTTTTCACTGGAAAAATGTACTACATAATATATGAATAATACAAGAGTATTATAAATATTACTCATATCATCCTAATTTTTTTTAAATTTTTTTACCGTTAATATCAAAAAAGATCATGTGATAAAATTAATAGGAAGTCCCTCTCCCAATAATTTCAATTTTTATAATGTAGTTAAATCTGTAAGGAATATCTCTTTAAAATGTGATGAATTTTCTCATTATGCACAATAATAAACCAATTTTATTTTCTTTTTTGGATATTTTTTCTATGATCTAGTAATATTTGATGATATATATGGACGAACCACGTTATTATTTTTTAAAATGTATAACACATCCTACATAACTTCATCATTTGGAAGGAACATTACCTTTAAGCTATAAATCCTTCAACATTCACTATGAAGAATCAAATGTCAAGATATTGGGAGATCAATAATCTAAATTTCATATGAATAATAAATACATAACTAAATCACCTCATCTGATCCTTATTTTTGAACAATATAAACATATGATGGATGAGGATTTTTAACATATCCCTCCAAAAGTTCCATATATATTTTAAAAGGATGCTGAAACATAAATAAACAGGCTTATATATTCTAATCTCATGAAAAAAATGAGTCACCACATGAAAAAATATATTTAACAATTTGGTATGAAATACCTTTCTTGATAAAATAGAATTTGAGTTCCATCATTCTCCAACACATCTAAAATATTAAAATAAACTATTATTCTACAAATAGATTTGAAAAAATATCATAACCTAACAATAGTCTTTCTAGCATGCATCATAAATATAACACGCAGTGAAACTGGTAGCAGTTTTTGTATTAATACATGATAGTCATGATATTTCATAACTATTACTTTAAAATCCTTCAATGAAACAAAATTCTTCACATTTAATGAATATAAAATATGTAATTAAATACCATAAAAACACTAACAAAGATGAATCTTCTCACACTTTATTAATGTGTGGCAAAGTTCTGATCAAACTATCATATGTGTTCTCATAAAAATTAATAATTTTAATGTGTTGTTTTATCTATAAAAATATAATATGGAATTTGTAATAAGACATATTTTTTATTCTAGATAATGTTTTAATGACCCAGATATACTTTCTTTCCTAACGTAATGTCAATATTTTCCACCTTCAAATAAAATATTTAATCTAAAAATATTTTTAGGGGAGATTATATTCTTATTAACCATTAAATGATTTTCTCAATATATAGTAAGGTTGATCAATTAGCCCAAAACTTTGATATCTCATGTACATTGTCTTTCTTCTATTTATAAATTGATAATATAAAGTCTCTTCTTCAAAATTTGGACCAATATTGTATCTAGATATCTTTCCATATAAAGAAAAGTATTTTATAGTGAACATTATAAAAACATGAAAAATAAGATGCTCATTATTTTATGCCTAATATATTTTAACACTTATCACCCATAGAAGTTTCAAATCATAAATAAATAGTGAAATATACACATAAATATCATTTCCTGGATGTTTCGGACCAAGAATCGTCAATCTCATCATAAAATATTTTTTGTTGATATATATCAATAGAGACAAGTTATAAACAACCAATGAAGTAGGAAATAAACTATATCAGCTACAAAGGCTCTAATACATATTCATATACTCCATTCATAGTCCCATTCTATAATTTTTAGCTTCACTTCCAAAAAAATGAACGTTTTGATAAAACCACATCCACTATGGTGAATTAATAGGGGAAATAAGTTTCCATAAAAGATGCACTCACCTGTATTTCTTCTTAACTTTTTTCAATAATTTTAGTTTTCAAATATATTATTTAAATAATAAATTATGGGAATTTAAAAAATTTATTTAGTAAATGTGTTGATTTCAGTACCCGAAAATGAATCATAGTTTCTTTTTCCATCCATAATATATAAAGTTTTCTCACATTTAGGAAATATTGATAAACATCCATATTCCATCCTAAAAAATAAACAATCTTTAGGGAAATATGTTTTCATTTTACAGCCCAATCCCATTAGGAATAATATTTAATTTTTATCATAGTTGGAATCTAGAATCTCATTTTCTTCTTGATGTAAGTCTTTAAAAAAGTTCAAGAAATTCAGAGAATCTTTTATCACTCCATAAATTTATAATTTCAATTTATGTAATCTTAGAACTAATGATGAAATATAAATTTATTAAAACCTAAAAAAATGGTCTCTTAGAATCTTCATACAATCATCAAATAGTAACTTTTTTATGGTTTAAATTCCTATATCAAAAATAAATTATTCACAACAATCCTTTATCTTATTCAGAATATTTTACATTATATTGGCTACTAAAATTTCTGTTATTAAACCATGCCAAATAAAATGTGTATAATTATGGATGAAACCATAGAAAATGAGATCATCAATAATTCCATTGGAATTTAACTTTATTACATTCAAACACTTCATCCATGGATAGAAAATTAGATCTTGGTTTTAATGATTTTTTCTAGAAAATATCAGGAAATTCTCAACTCCTTCTTGATATTCATCAGTGGTTCTTCATAAATTTTTTCAATTATGATCCATTAATTATAAGATATTATAATAGAAAAAAATAGTATATTTAAACATATAAAAATTTAAATATATTTATAAATAGAAAAAATTTAATCCTAAAACTGAAAAACAATTCATTATTGATAACAACCATGTCATAAAAATAGTTATAAATAATGATAAAAATATATCATTGAAAATTTTAAATTTAATTTATTAAGGATATATTAAATTTTATAATGTAATCATTAATAAAATTTCAATCAATAATTAATGCCTTGATAATTAATAAAAAAATAATTGACAACAAAGAATTAATCAAAAGTTATTATATCGATAAAAAAAATTATAAATGAAAAAAAATGGAACAAAATGAATTTAACCAAAAAATAACATAATTATAAAAACTTTATGAATATAAAAAATTATAAATACATGAAATTACAAGAAACAAATTGTGGTGATAAAAAATTTAAAAGATTAAATAAATATTAACAAAAAATGATAACTGATAACAAAAAACATTCAAATAATTAAATAGATCAATAAAATTTATAAATAATAGATAATGAATTTTTTCTCAAAAATAAAGAATATATCTAAGAAAATAATTATAAAATTATTGAAAAATAGATCATGAATTATAAAAACTCTCTTAAAGTTGGTGGAAATTGGCCGCACTGAATGATTGTAAAAATTGCAGAAACAAGAACTTAAAAACAAACAAAAACCTTGAACCATTGTTCTGGGTCGACCCGAAAAGCATGAGGATTTTGAAATATGAATGAAGGATATAAATTTTAGGAAATAATACATAAAAAGTGGATGAAAATAGACTGTAAGAGAAGATAGATCATTTTCAAGGGCCACCGGGTGTCATCATCAGATGAGAGAAAGTGTTTCGAGAAAAAAAACAAATGAGGGTCTCGGGGTTTCGGTATTTTTTTAATTATTCTTTTACATCAATTTTCATGTAAAATGTTGTTAAAGTGATTTTTGACTACTTTTAACATCAGTGTTTTATAGAACTGATGTTACAATTTCTTGTGGGTAACTTTTAACATCAATTTCATAAACACCTGATGTTCAAAGTTTCCCCCCGTCACTTTTAACATCATTTTCTAGAAAACTGCCATTAAAACTCTGATGTTGAAGCCAATAATTATTCTAGTGGAGGTTTCCTTTTGTTGTATGATCACTTCATGTCTTATAACTATTTTTATCTTCTTCTATATGATAAAAATTAACACACTCTTGATTTGGAGCATGTTGTTGTTATGCATGTGCATAAGTGTTACAGTAACTATCTTTTTGAGGAGAGGGTCATAGTATTGTATAAACATAAAATTATTAGCTCTATCATTTCTCAAAAGGGTCAAACTCTCAAATAGATGTGATGTGTGGAATATCTATAGATGTTCATAATTTGCAATGCATTCACCTTTGGGAAGTGTAATGTTTTTGTTACCACCCATGGTAATAATGTTTTATCTCTTGTTTTAATGGAATATAAGGAGGATTGGACACATATGGTGATTTTAACTTAGTTACATATGAATTCACATAAGGATCATTTAGGTGTGCATCTGACCATTTCTTATTTATCACTATCTCTCCTTGGGATTTTTGTATAGGGCCAGTGGTGGGATGAGAAGGTCAATGTAATCAAGGAAACCTTATATGGTAAGGAGATTATTTCTTGTTGGCCTCTCCCTTCATAAGGTATTCACTGCATTAGGGATGATTTTTACATCCCATCATCCTTTAGGAACACTATTTTACATAGTTTTTATAGTTCATCTAGGTTATTTTACCCTACAACTACTAATATGAACTGTGAAATGAGATAGTGTTTCTAGTGATCGAGTATGCATCATGAAATTAATGAGAATGTATCACATTCTTACACTTAAGAAAATAAATTCTGGCCATATGAAGACTTATTACATGAATTAGCCTCTTCCATTTCTATTTTTGATATGGAATAATTATTCCATGGTATTTGTTGTTAGATTATCATTCAATCCCTGAGTGAAGAATTTCATCAAGTGGTGATCGATCAGTTGAAGAAATTATCTCATTTTTTCCATTTAAGGAAACCTACAATGTTGAAGAGCTTGGTAATTTATAAATACAAGGTACTAAGAGGTTTCTTGGGTTTCCCTCTTCCATTATCCTGAATAGGGATCCATGGTTTACCTCATAGTTTTGAAATATTCTCTAAGAGGAAATGGGGACACCGTTCATATTGAGTACAACACAGCATCCTAAAATGGATGGCCAGATCAAGCATGGTACATAGATCGCATAGGATATAATCGGTACTTATGTTTCTTATTTTAGTGGAACATAGAACATCAATCCAGGATGATTCAAGTTTTCTTATATTAATATATAACATTCTTTGATAATAATGAAACCCTTAGACACTTTATATGTTCTCCTATGGACACCTCTTTATTAGGAAGTGGTGAGTGTGTCCTACCTCATGATACTAAGTTGTATTCAGGAAAACTTAACATTTGTTTTTGATATATGTAGATATTTACTAACAACTAAGAGTTTTCATAAATCATGTGCAGATCTTTGTTATCTAATATTTTATTTTTATGTTAGTAAATGGATATTCCTGAAATTTTCAAATCGATTGGGTCATAATCAGCTTGGGAAGTAGGGGAAGTAGGATTCAATATTTGTTAGAAAAATTTATATCATTGATTGACATGCTCATGATGATTATTGTATTTTGTTACTGACTCCTTTTATGGGTATTCATGATTTTTTCCTCAAATATCATCTCAAGAAGTGTCATTCTGATCCTTCCCATGTTTTTTGTTGGGAGGATATTCAGTTAGACCCTGAGGTTTCTATTTTAGTGAAACAAGTACAGATAAATTATTATGATATGAAATAGTTTAATTGGAATTATATTCCATTATTAAAAGTGTTGGGGAATAGTGGACCAGATTCTCATGAGGCCTAGGAACAAGAACCTTTGGGGAGGGAGTATTAGCCACACCTCTTTCCAGAGTATCTTTCTACCGCCTGAATTTCAAGGGAAATAATTTAATTTTGGGGTATAATTGTAACATTTCTAGTCAAGTTATGTTATCCATTATGATTTAGAACTTTTTTCTCAATTATTAGTGGTGATAAGGGTGATTTGGGGGGTTTTAAAGGGATTATGTTGAATGTTGGCTAAAAGAGTCAGTTCATGTCATGAATTAAGCACTCACAATGTGAATGAAATCTATGAAGAATAAATTATTCTCGTTTATGAATTGAATATTATTGAATATGTTAAAATGTAATTTTCATCGGTAATGGGGATTTCTATATATTATGATGTGGTGACACATTTTTTGTATTATCATCAATCTAATAATTTCACTTCATTAATTTTTATGTCATGTCATGAAAAATTTCCATAAAAATGAATTATTTTTTTTAATAACCCTACTCCTTTCTCATTCTCCTTCCTCATCCATTCTTTGAAAGCTTGGTCTAATCCATGAATTTTTTAGAGAATCGAGTTCATTCGAACTTCTCCTTTTGGCACATAGATCTCTTTGTAATTTCTATTATCTAATGTTGTTAATTTTTATAGCTCTCTTCTTATATTAATCATTTAAATTAAAATTATAAATGTTTTTGGGATATTTTTTAGGGATATTTTATCATGATATGATTATACTCTAATAAAATCTTGATCCATTGTGTTCTTATATTCCCAAGACTACTTTTCTTGTTGGCTGTAGTATAGTATGGTTGTTTACTAATGTATTTTTTTATCTACATTCTCTTCTGAACTTTTCCTTTTTGATTCTTGATTCTATTAAATGAGAATAAATTTTAGGGTCTCCATTAATTTTTATTATATTCCTTTTCTTTCAGTGGATTTGGATCCCTTCATGGTTGGTGTGTGACCCGAGTTTGAGGTTGGTGGTTCTTCGGTATCCTATGTTTAAGGAACCCTAAATTATATTTATTTATTAAATCAATTTATAAATTTATATTAATGATTATTTATTTTTATATTTGGGTGTGTAAAAATTTTTAATGAAAATTTGGTGTTACCCTCATTTTGGTAAAAGATATATATTTTTCAAAGAATTGTGAAAAGAATTGCGAAATGTGTTTTCAAATATTGTTTTTTATTATTGAATGATTATTTTTTATTGATTTTGAAAGATGAAATCCCTTTGGAATTGATTATATATATTCAAAGCATGTTATCCTTAGGTAATATGGTGGAAGTTGTAGTGTTGGGCCTCGTCCATTGGTATTATAAGGGGATAACATTCTAGTTTACACCTCCATTCTTATATTATAGAACATTGTCTCAAGGAATTGATTTAAAATATATGGGGTTTAGTTTCTAGGGTGTTCCTATATTCACTATAATTTTAGTCGTAGGAAATAGTTATATGGTGGAATGAAGTAGTCATAATTTTAATTCATGTATGAGTGACCTATCTTTAATGACCTTTGTTATCCTAGGGGTGATAACTATTGGGTGTCGTATTTGTTCTATTATATTCTTTGACATGATATGCTACGTGATTTGATAAATATAATGGGTTATGGAAATTATGATTCATAGATATTTACGTGTTTTTTTGAATGATTTGTAAAGGGTATCTCTTTTCTATGTTTTTCAGATAAAGTTATTAAACTTTCTATCAGTCTTTGTTTTCATTCGATTTGAGCATATTGTGATTATTGTATAAAGAGTTTATATGGAACACCTTGATGAGATCATACTAGGAGGGTTTTTCACATACACTACACACTCCTTTGGTGGTGTATAGACCTTGTTTTGTCTAATGTAGTAAATGGAAATAAACCATAGTGAGGTGGAAAGGTTTGTTTCAACTAGTTATTGGAAGCTTGGTGTGACATAATGGGATGTTTCCCACATGTCAAATAGGGTTTTAATTGTAAGTCTTTGTTTTTCTTATTGGCTATTTTATGGATGTATACCTTGGTTTTTATCTTATATTATTGGGTTATACCATACTCATGTCCACTATTTAGTTATATAAAATTTCTTTTAATGTTTTATTTATGTGTCTGTGTGTGTGATGTATCTTGTTTCGGGTTCATAAAATTGTTCCCTTTGGTTATCGATTAATGCCTAGGTGATAGTACCATGTCCATAGGGATCAGGAATACCCCTTAATTAATTCCATAGTATAGATCAGTTCCAATTTTTAAGGGTTTTTCAGGATAGGTCAAGACACCTTCACGTTAATTTTTCATTATACTATTTAAATATTTCAAAAAAATCATATATGTCCATCCCCTAACTTATAAAATGGCTCATATTCTCTTCACTTATATACACAATTTTATCATTTTACCTTCAATAATCATTACTCAAAAACCATATTAGACTCATTCATTTTATCTAAGGGCTTCATGTATTCTCCTAATATTAATCTTGAATGTTTTATGCTCTAAGAGAGAGTGGATCTCTAATAGAAGAGGAATAAATCATAATCGAGCCTTTTTAATTTTTTCTATCCTATTATTCCTCTAAACATATTGTATGTATAATTATATGATGAATCCAAAGTAATCAATATAAATAGATATTATAATGATGATCGAATACCCATTTACCACCTCTTCTCCATAAAAAGGTATATGAAAGCATCGCTCGAGTAAATATGTTGACTACTGCCTTTACATAATGATATCATTCATTTTCCCTCCCCATCTTACATGGTCTGGTACTATGATAGATTTAATGTATATACATTATATTTATAACATAAAAATGGTTCTAAAAAGGTTCTATTATTAGATACATTTTATTATAACCTTCCACTGAAAAATAGAAATATCACCCAAGCGTACATCCATATTATCATCTTCGCATAGTGATGTAATTAATTTTTCATTTCAAATTTATATAAAATGTCATAAATATGTATATAAAGAATATATATTCTATTTTTCTCATAGTTATAATTATGAATATAAAATAACCATGATCAATGTGAAAGTACAATAATTTCAAAAACTAAACAAACATGAAAAACAAATCAATTGTCACCTAAAATGATTATGATAATGATAGATTGTTAATGGAAAGAGGATTTGATGCTATAAGTAAATCATATATAGAATTATGGGTATGAATTTCGTTCTATAATATAAATATAATCAATTTAAATATATTATATCAGATGTTAGAGTTTTTATGAAGAATGGCTTACTTGAGGTAAATGTTTTATGAAACAATCCCATTTTTTACTGAGGGTCTTTATGGTCAATTTTTTTCGATTAAATTATATATTACATATCTACCATGTATTATGTTTTTTATTATCCTCTAACTAATTCAAGATATTATATGTTTTTTTCATTTTCTTATCCTTAGGTAATCAAGATAATAAAATAATTTTTTCAATGAAAATCGGTGTTTTTCTCTCTTCCATCAAGAACCATTTCTTCCATGTCCATATTTTCTTTAAGAAAATTCTATAATATCTTTAATAATATCCAATTATTCATTAAATACTTTTCTACCCATGTTTTAGTTTCAATAAATTTTTTTAAAAGGAATCAACATTCCATTTTCAAAATGATATAATTTTAAATTTTTACTATAAATATGAAATGAATATTTTTTTAACATACATAACATGAAAGTATTTTCCATCTGCCATAACTAGTCATTGATTTTAATATTTCTATATTATGATGTATATTTTCAAAGAAAATGTTTCCATTAATATTTATAAATTTTTATATTTTATATAATTTATTTTAAAATGAAATTCATATTTCTCTCAAGTTATGTTGAAAAGATATTTTGAAGGTATTTTCAGCTATAAAAAAAACATTTTATGTTTATTATGATTTAATAGGGATATGATCCAGTGTCACTATCCTTATTATTTATTTTGATGATTTATGGTTGTGATATTTTATAATTATGAAGATGTTTTACTGATGTAAATCATCCTATTTTTTATTGGTTAAGATATTATGAAAAGATAAATGTTTTCATGATATAGTGGAATACATATTAATGGATTATGATTGTTAAAAGGGTGGTTCATTTATCGAAATCCAATTCATGGGTTAAAGATTGATGTTGTATGGGCTCAACGGGTATATAGGAGGTTATCACAAACATAAAAAATTGTACACAAGAGGTTATATCATTCCTAAACTAGGTGCATTTGTGCTTTTACAAAACCAAACATGTGATCAATGTCATGGTGGTTACACTAGATATAATATTTATATGTCTATAATTATACCACACTTTATGAAACTCTTTTATGAAATGATATTATTCCAATTTTATTCTCTCGTGGATCATGTTCTTTAATTCCTTTATGATTTATGTCTTCTGAAAAGCCAATATTTATACCATGAATCATGATTATATCAATTATTGGGTAAGAATTTTAGATTTTATGCTCATTTTCTCATATACTTATGTATATAAAATGCTTAAGCATAATAATCGATCGAAATCTCACTTGTTTACCCTTATAGATCATCTGACCTTAACCTTTCTTGTGTTTTCTATTCCCTAAGATATGAAGAAATATTTTAAGTATGACACATACAAGAATGATGTCAGTTTTAAAACAAATAAGTTTGAGATGATGTGGATATATAATATATGATTGGTTTAGGTATCCCAGACTCAAAAGACACTAAACCTTTATGGTTTTAGTGTGGATTTTAGGATATATAAAAACAATTAATATAATTATATGTAAAATTTATGTATATAATGTTTGGGGCCACTACATATAGTATCAAATAGTGTTTTAGTTATTTTTGGAAACTATGATGAGAAAACTTTATTGAAAAACATATAATTATAAAAAAAATATATATATATTAAAATCCCAATTTATGGTAAATAATAGAGTGTGGATATCCTATAAAATACATCCATATCAAGTCACTACAAGTTGAAGTAGTTTTATCATAGATTCATCATGATGTAATAACCCTAAGAAGAGTTTGTCTACTATATCTCAACCATCATTTGGGTGCATAGTGAATGGTACCTTACTGGACAAATTGATTGAGAATCCTCGGGGATATGCTTGTGATCATTTAAATTTTATTTAAGAGACATTATGAAGGATTTGAAATGATAATAGAAATGGATGAACTAGGTTAAACTTAAGGATTCATAGATTGAAAAATAGGGGTCAATATTTAGACGTCATATAAATTATTTTCATGATTATATAATTTTACACTATGAATTATTTTATCATACTAAGATTTTAGTTTTAAATTAATATGTATACCAAGAAGGAATAGTGTTAATTCTAAATGTTAGAGACAATTAAATGATTTTCCTCATAAGAAAATAATTTTTTTGGGAGATGGAATATAAAATATTGTTGTTATGATTGCACAAAATTCTCAATCCATCAATAATACTAATATTCTAAATTAAAAAAGTATGGAATAATGAACTTTAAAGTCCCTTATTGGGCCACATAACCCTTCTTTTAGTGCATCCATTTCTTACCTAATTTTTAAGAAATTGATTAGTTCCACAGAAAAGATAATTTTCATTCTTCAATGATCAATATATAAACATTATTTTGTTTTTTTATAATTTTTAAGGTCAGTCAGATCAATTATGGACTCTCATCAAAATAGGAGGTATTCAGATGAAATTTACTCCATAGAAAGGGATGAGTTTAAAAGGTTATTATTTATTTACTACATTCCCTATTTTCATCATACAAAATATGGAGTATAAATTCCATGAGGTAAATAAAAATTATGATGAATTAATTAGTACCTATGAAGAAAATTTTTAAAATACTTATGAAGTATGATTCTGGTATTATCATTGAACCAAAACATAATATTAATTGATTCTTCAATGTCATAAAACAATTCCACTGAAGGGTGTTATATATTTGACGTCATTAATTATAAATATTTCATTTGATGTGTTATGAAAGTGGAAATATAGATTTGATTCATCCATCAATCTCAGGGATTTTATAATAAAATAAAAATTTAACTAAATGGAAAATATATTAATAAAAATAATAGAGGGAAGAAAATGATACATCATTTATTTGATAATTATAGAAATAAACATGGTTTAGATTTTCATTATTGGAACTAATAAATGATTTATGTGTAGAAAGTAAGGTTTTCGTGAAATTGAACACCAATATAATTTCAAGAAGTTTGTTAATTATGTGAATGGATAGAAGGATTCCTAAAATGCACAACCCATTATCTAATGATTCAAATATAAGTAATATAAGAATATAAAAGAAGGATTGAATTTAATTTTTAATTATGATTATTGATTTTGGTAACCTCTTAAGCCCAGATATAAATGGGAATCTCATGTGATCACCATTACCGATGTGGGGTATAATAATGTGGTTGTGAAAGGTACACTTATAATCCAATCTAAAACTACTAATGTAATATTTAATTTTGGTTCTACACACTATTTTATATCTTCATAATTTTTAAAGGGCCCCTTATTCCCATCATGATGATTATAAGTTAAATTACAAATAATAACTCTTAGTAGAATGATGATCACATATCAGGTGTATGATTCTTATCCAACCAAAGTTTTTGGGAATATGCTCATAATAAATCTTATTATTTTTTCTCTAGTTGAAATTGATATGACTATGGGAAGGGATTAGATTTTTTTATATAATTCTCTTATTAATTTTTTAGGAATGGAAGACACATTTGGTATTATAAACCGGCTAATTATTTTCAAAAATTCAGAGAATATATATGAAAATAAAATGTAAATTTTATCCATTAACTTATCCTTTAATCCCATTCAGAATGATTATTTATCTCAGATAGTTGGGGAGTAAATCAACATTGAAGATATTATGATTTTATATAAGTTTATTAATGTATTATAAAAATAATTTATTAATATTCCGCTAAATCATGATGTTTAACATTAAATGGAACTCATACCCAGTTCTAAACCTATTTTAAATACTCTATATATGATGGCCCTGATAGAATTTTCAGAATTGAAGTATAAAATACAGGATAATTTTTTGAATGGATTCATTCATCCATGTGGATCACCTTAGAGTGTGATTACCTATTTTTTAAGAAAAATGATCGATCAATTAAACTCTAGAATTATTATTGGGATCATAATAATATCTCAATCAAGAATAAGGATCATTTATCTTATTTTAATGAGTTTTTTGATCATTTGTAAAGATTTCGGGGTTTTACCAACATTTATTTTTAATATGAATACTGTCAGTTGGGGGTCATTAGTGAAGACATAGGATTGATAGTTTTTTGTTCATGTTATGGAAACTATGAATTTATAGTAATTCCATTTGGTATTACTAATTCCAATGTTGCTAATGTAGATTTAATGAAAATAGAATTCAGAGATTTCTGTAATCATTTTATGTTAGTCTTGTAGATGGAATTAATATATATTCTAAGTAAAATCATAGGCATGGAATTCACTTTAGGATTGTATTAAAGACCAAAAAGAAGGATAATTTGTATATAAAAAATACCATGTGTGAATTTTAGTTATATAAATTTTCATTTTTCATTCATATAATTTCATGTTAAGACAAATCATTGGATCCATGAAATATAGAAGTAATTAAACATTTTCCAAGAAAAACATTGATACTGAGATCCATAATTTTCTTGGAGTATATTGATATTATAAATTCTTTGTGAATTATTTCTCATTTATATCTAATCCACAATTACTGATAACTCGAAAAGTAGTTATGTTCTTTTGTACTTATGAATGTGAATATCACTTCTTGGAAATAAATAAATGGTTAGTAAATGAACATATTCTCAAACTACCCTATAAGGGATAAGTTTATTTCCTTTATAATAATGAATCAATGAAACTGATAGGATCTATTCTTAGTAAAATGATATGGTGATGTACCAATTATCACACTAATTTATGTTACTTGAGAAAAATTATCAAAATAATGACTTAGAGACCGCAATAGTAATCTTTTCATTGAAGATTTGGAGGCATTATATTTACTGAGAAAGGTGTGACATAAATAATGATCATTGAAGCTTAAATTATTTATTCATATAATAATAGTTAAATATGTTCCAAATAATAATGTTGGGGATGACTAAATGTTATGATTTCTCAATACATTACCACCATAGAAAATCAAATAATTAGGTTGATTCATTTTATTTGAAATGATTGACCTATATTATATTTGATGAGGATCAAAAAAAGATTCAATTTTTATGTATTTCTATAGGATGAACCTAAAAATATTTATGTAAAGGGATAAATTTTATCTTGCTCGACTGAGTGTTGAACCATCTATTCGTGTCAAAAATAATGAGGCATCAAAGGAGGGTCTGTAGATGTAAAAAAGTGAAAATATTATTAATTTATGATTAATTTTGATGGAATGATATGTTTTAGGAACAATGTAGGTGTCACATAAATTTTAAACTTTATGAAGGAACAATTATAAGAAGGTCAAATCTCATCATTCATTATTCTTCCTGGAAATAAAAATAATTCTAAGGATATGAAAGAGTATTTATGGTGGGACAACATGAAAATAGATTTTGTAGATTTTGTATCTCTATGCTTGGTATGTTATCCAGTTAAGGAAGAGAGATAAAAGTAAATGATTATATTACAAGGATTACCCATACCATAATGTAAATGGGAAAATATTACTATGGATTTCATTATCAGAATCCCTAAAACATCACATGGCCATATTGCTATTAATGTTCTAGTTGATCTCCTTATGAAGTTAGTAAAGTTACTTTCTATTATAAAATATTTCTCTCTTTATCATCATGTCATGATATATATTAAAAAAGTTATGAGGTTTCATGGGGTAGAACATTATATTATATAAGATCAAGATTTGACATTTACATAAAAGATTTGGATACGCCTTTTGAAATATTGGTATAAAGAGTTTTGTTTCAATACTACATATTATATTCATATATATATTCATTCTAATAATACCATTAAACCATTAGGGGATATATTAATATCATTATCCTGGGATTTTAAATTTTGTTTGGATCATCAACTTCATCTAGTGTAATTCTCATTAAATAATATCTTTCACTTGATCATTTAGATCACACCTTATGAAGCCCTATATGGAAAGAAGTAAATAACTACAAAATAATATGAAGAATTTAGAGAAATAAATCTATTTGAAACTAATCTATATAATAAAATTCTAGAAAATATTAGAGCCCTTTAGAAGAAAGACAATGTAGCTCTGATCCAACAAAAATTTTAGGCTTACAATAATCGATGGGATCTGGAAGTCAATGTTGGTGGGAAGGTATTTCTATGAATTTCACCATAAATTAAGGTAAATAGATTAAAAAATATGTGAAATATGATCCCTAGGTATATTTTTCCATTCTATATTCTTAATTAACTTGAACCAATATATTATATCATGGCATTCCAACATAACCCCTCTCAAGTTAACTATTGATTCCATGTATCACTCTTGAAGAATAGAATACCTATTATTTCAATTGTACTAAACTGAAGGGATGTATAACTACATCTTAATAAATCATATGAATAAAAAATGGTAGCTTTATTAGACCATTGAAAAAAATCTATATGGTAAAAACTACTAACCTAGTTATAGTTTTTTAGAGGAATTAGAGATTCTAGGAAACTACATAGGATCCCAATGATGTGACAAAGTAGATACATCCTCATTTATTTATATCATGGTGAAGGAATTTCAGTTTTGAAATTCATTTTAATGGGTTAGAATGTATAACCATAATATAATATATATATGTACTTTGAAATAAAGTTGTGGTGTTTTTAGGTCCGAAAAAGGCCTACATTCCCTGAGAGGGGGGTGAATCGGGGTATAGATGTTCCTTTAAAAAATTATTCATGCCCCACTTGATCTTGGCATATTTATTATAAGTTTAATTTTTCAGTGAAGGGTTAATATTGATCTTATTCTTTCCTTATTTTTCTGATGATGATGCTTTCAATGTAATGCAGGAAAGAAAACACACAGGCACACAGATTTTTACTTGGTTCACCCTCACTAGGATATATCTGATGATCATACAACGATGATGTTTTGATGTACTGAATCCAATAAATATCCCTAACAACTACAACGTTTAGTCTAGATCAATTATATACCCAATCTCACTACCTTTACAATATTTTGGGTCTTATCACAACATTCCCAAGGGTCACCCCCAACGTCTCTCTCTCTCTCTAACTCACTACTCATGGGAAGGACCACCATATTCCTCTCCCTTCAATTATTTCTCTTTGAAGTGATCCACATAGAGTTTATAGACTTATAGGTCCCTTAATTATCTCAAATGAATGCATCCTATCTTGAATGTAGATGCTCTTTTGAAGTCCAAGTTCTATCCACTGATCAATACCTCTTTACCACAGTTGTACTGGGAAACTTTTCAACTTTCGCACAACCTTAGGTTGACTTCAGTGCTTCTTTAATCATTGTGATAATGTGTATCATTTCTCATATAAAACCCAACTTGGGTTCTACACCGAACCTTCACAACATAGCCATTTTATTCCCAACTCACAATTAGAAAGTAACTTCATTCTAGCTCGCAACTTCTTCATAACTCTCTACTTGTGTGCCCTTACCACAAGTGTTACCCAAGCAAAGATTGTCTCTAAGGGTTGAGATTCTAAAAAATTAGGGAGGTAGCCATCTCTTTATAGTAATTTTAAGACCTTTCACATAATTCGCGTAACTTCTTCCCAATCACTCTAGTCTCACGCTCATGAAACCTTATCTTTCACGTAGCTCCATAACTTTCTCACCCTTGTTTCCATTTCCATATTTTGATGTTATGTTCTTGAAATAGGCTTGGAATGCAATGTTCCACTAATACTTAACGCCTATGCACTACTTTGTATACATTCTTTTTGTACCGCCTTCTAATCATCCACTAATTTTTCATGGTTATTTATCAAGATTGATTGTCAACAATTTCTATGGAACTCAACAACTAACTATGGAAACCCACTTTGTCAACAAACATAGTTAAACCAAAAAAATTTATTAAATGTTTCCTGGAAGGATTTTTTCCCAATAGTATTTCATGGATTTCTTTATAGGTAACCCGGAGTCAAAATGAAGAATTATATAGTAATCATTTATTATAAATTCATTCAATTAGAGTAATGAATTTTAATAGAAAAATGATGAAAAAAATGTATAATTTTTTTAAATAATGAAAATTTAGTGAATAATTCATAATAAATAAGTGATAAATTTTCTATATTCATTTTATGCTTTAGAAATATGTTTTCGTCAAAAGTGGTTTTCATTAAATTTTTCATATTAACATTATAATTAATTTATTATTTCTACATAAATTATATTTGATGGAATAAATATAATTTTTTTAAATCATTATGTCAACTTTATATTGGAATTAATTTTTAGGATTTCACTAAAAATATTTATTTTTCAGTGAATATTAAAAATATGCTGATTTTTTGTAAAAACTATAATTTATATTGATATAATAGTACCATTGTGTTTCATATTGTAACATAAATAAATATAATATTAATTTAACTATATATAATCTATTTAATTACATATTAACCATTATTATACATAATTTTTGTTGAAATTCATTTTTTTCTTAAAATACATTTTTTTTAAAACAAATTTTAAGTGTAAAATGTGTATTTATCATAATGAATAAAATAAATTTATATTGATTAATAATTTTAATGAAATTTAATTACTATATTTTAAATAATATATTTTAACATTAATTGGATGGTTTTTAAAATGAATTGAATTGATGTAAATTCACTTTTATTCCTAAAAAGGGATTATTCAAAAACTTGTTTTCACTGTGGTTTGGATGATTATTTAAAAAAATCCTAAAATTGGGAAATTTTAATATATTAAAATGTATTCAATAATTTTAACAAATATAATTAACATAATTTATTAGGTTTATATTCATTTTTCTTCATAATGAATTGAAAAAAAATTATAATTTTGTTACCACTGTTAAGGTTAAAATGGGTTTATTGGGGCCTAAACCAAGTGATAATGGTAGAAATACCACCCAAACTTCTAAAATTGTTATTGGTTGATGGTATTTCCCTTATATTATCCTACCTTATAATTCATTTCTATTAGATTCCTATTTCACATGAAAGTGATGATTAATTGTTGAAATCTTTTATCAAATTTTCAGTGTGTCCCTTCCCTCACTAAAAAAGGGAACCACTTATTATCCCTTATTCAAAATATTTGAGAAATATATATATCAAAAAATAAAAAATAAATATAAATTATTTATTCCTTCCATTCATTAAAGATCTTTATTTATTCTATTAATACCAATCCTTCAAGGAATCAGTTGTAATCCAAAGGTGGTGTCTCAATCAAGTGGTATAAATCTTAACCGTGCTCTTTCAATTTTATTTATTCTAATACTTATAATAAAACTATATTATACATAATAACAAGATAAATAAAATTCATTAAATATAATTACATTTTATTATGTTTATGTTAATACTATTTAATTCCTCTTCTCTATCAAATTATAGATGAAATTATCACACATGATTACATGTGTACTACTACTTCCACATAACAATTAGATTCTTTTTTTCTATACCCATATTTAATAGTTTGTTATCATGATATATTTAATGTAAATATATTTTATTTATTATATAATAATGTTTTTATAAAGTTTAATTACTATTTTTGTTTTTTAATTCTACATATTAACAAATGTAAACATCACTCACGCATACGTAAGGACTACCGTCTCCACGTTGTGCTGTCATTCATTTTACATCACCATTTTTCACAGATAATTATAAACACACACACATATATATATTAATATATTTATATCATTATTACTAATATATATATTAAAAAACCCTAATCAAATCCCAAAGACGATAAATGTTAAACCATAACATATATGAAAAAAAAAGCTGTTAACTCCTGAAATGATGAGGATAATGAAAGATAATTAATGAATAGGTGATAAAATGTTATATGTAAACCATATATGGTATTATAGGTATAAATATGGTTATTTTATAGAATTATAAGAAATTTAAATGTATTATATAGTAAATTATAGTACTTACGAAGCAAAACAGAAATGTGGTAATGGTTTTATGTAACAATGTCATTTTTTTCCGATATTTTTTATGTATGAATTTTAAAATGATGAAATTTTGTATTATTTCACTACCATATATTATATATATTATAATAATATAGCTATTTAGGTTTTTTCCATGTTTTCCTTTCCTTTTCCTCTCTTTATATACTGAAGTGGACAAGAACACGTTCTTATGGAAAATAGACTTTATTTCTCTATTCAGTTGAGAATAATTTCTTCCATATCCATATTTTCATTAAAATATTTTAATGAATGTTTTTAATAATTTAAAATATTAATTAAAGTAATTTTTAAAAATATTATTCTTTAAATAAACAATTTTAAATGTAATATTCTTATCATTTTCAGAACTAAGTACTTCATCTTTTTTACTTAATATATTAAAAGATTATTTTTTTAACATAAAATGCATGAATGTATATTCACACCATTGTGACTACTATTATCATCGAATACTCTATGGAAATTTTACATGGTTGTTTTCAAAAAAAAGTGTTTCATTCATATTTTGGAAATTTTCAAATTTTAAGTAAGTAATTTTAAAATGAAATGTGTATTTTCCTCAAGAAATGTTTCAATTAACTTTAAATGGTATTTTCATCTATGAAAAACCCTTTGATGTTTCTTATTATTTACAAATGATATGATCAAATGTTACCATTCTGTTTGTTTCTATGAATTTCTTATTACTATTATGATGAAATGTTGATGAAAATATTTTGCAATTGAACATGACAAGATATGTTGAAATGTTAAATTTTTTAAAAGTCTTTTGGCATACACATCAATGGATCATTATTATGTGATGAGTGGATCCATTATATTACTCCAACTATTTGGGTAAAAAAGATTGTTTTGTGGTCTCAAAAGGTGCATGATAAGTTATCCTAACTGAAAAATATAAAACATTGGAGGTTATATCAAGCTCAAAATAGGTACATTGGTGGTTAGGCCAAGCCTAACATGGGATGAATGTTTGAGCAGTTATCCATGACCTTATATTTCTACAAATATAATTATGGAACACATTATCACAATATTATATGACATGATCATATTCTAATGTTATGCTCACATGGATCATGTTCTTTTATTTCTATGTGATTCTTGTTTTATGAACATCCATGATTTATGCCACGAATAATGATAATATGTATTATTTAGTATGAATTTCATATGTTAAGCTCTTGTTACCATACCTTATTCTTATTATATATTTAAATATGGTCATTTATTGATATCACCCTTTCTTTCCCAAACTGATCATCCAAGCTCAATCATTCATATATTCCCTTTTCTCTTGGATATTAAGAATTGTTTTAAGTTAGAAATGTCTAAGAATGGTGCTAGTTATAAAGAACTATTTGTGAGATGATGTTGATCTCTTATATACTTGTAGTTTATGTACCCATGTTTCTAGAGACTCTAAACATAATTTTTCTAGTATGGATCGTATTTATCTGTAATGATTATTTATATCATAAGATGTAGTATTTATATAGGTAATTTTATTGTTTCAATAGAGGTTCACCATGAGTCCTTATTATTTCATTAATATAGAGTTTGGAATGGTGGCCAAGTAGTAAATCTTACATTATCACTAAGAAATTGGAATACATAATATGATAATCAATGATAAAACATATAGCATCATTCCCATATATATGTGCTCAGTTCATTGAATGGAGGTGGTATTTCATCCTATCTGTCCGTGGATGTGTGTTGAGATCGATGTCGTGCAACCTCCGTTGAAGTGGGTTTGGATCACTGATGGGAAGGAATTTCGTTGGAAGAAGGAGTTTAGATTTTAATCTTGGATGCTTTATTGGGTTAATTACGGTCGGTTAGGACATCTGGAAACAGTCTATCGTAGAAATGTTTTGGATGGGGTTTTGCAATGGGCGATGAAGATGGGAAACAATGGTACTGTTGCACCTGATTTGGTTGTACCATTGAAGAAGGTTACACCGAGATGCATGCCTTTAAGATAGGTCTCTGCAGAAGGCTCTCTGGAGAAGGGTTTTTGTGTGGAAGGGAAGTCTATCGGGCAGAAAGTGGCTGACGTGTAGCATATGGTGAAGAATGTTGAAGCAGTGGGGAAGCATGGTCCCTTACAGAACACTGGTGGTGATTTTCATAAGGAGAAGCAGTTGAGGTTAGAAAATCCATTGGTGATGCAGTTCTTTAGTAATCTACGGTGTGATCTTGGTATTGAGAAGGATCTCCCAGTTGATGCATATGGCTCTTCTTTTCGGCCAGAATCTATGTGGGACCCTGATTCTTTTCGAGACGGCACAATCCTGGGAGGTTTGGATGCTCGTGTTAAGGAGTTGAAAGGGAAGGAGGATGGTGTTGGAGGTGTGGTCTTCAATGTTCCTACTGCTAAATTCTTCCAATAATTAGAGAATGAGAAGACCTATAATGTTGAGGGAAGTACTTAATTGAATGAAAGTGGTAGCAAGAATGCATTTTTGGTGGAACTGTAATAGATAAGGGGACTCAAGACGATTATGAATTTGAGAAAAAGCCACTTTTTCTGGCAATGATTGATTCTAATAGTATTTTTCAGCAGTATGGGGGAGAAAATGAAGGGGTACCAAGAGGTGAGCATCATTGGAAAATGGGGGGAACTCTTTGATAGTGGCACGGAGAATGTTGGCAGCTTGGTTCGGCCCTCCTACAGTGAAATTGTTATGGATGGGAAGAAGAAGATGTCTGGTAGTAAGGGATCCATGTATGTTCCAACAAGAACATGGTTGAGGAAAGATTATTCTTATCTACCAAAGATGGTGTCTACTAGGTCCTCTATTGGGAAAGAAGGTGGGGCAGCCACTGGCTTAAAAAGGGTATACAGTCTGCTAAGGATTTCATTTCTTTAGAGAAGTTGAATATTAGAAGCAAATATGACATGGTCTTGAAACACTATGAGAGCTCAGAGTGGTAGTCGGCTACTGTGGAGGAAGAAATATATCTTTGATGTGGTTAATGGTGTGATTTTTATGATATCTAGTAGTTTTTATTCCTTGTAATGCTTGCTGGTGCACTTTTGTTTTATTTTAATAAAGGGTCAGTGGTTTAGCCTCTAACTGAACTTTTCGGGTATATTTTGGATTATAATGGAGAATTGCATCGTAATATTCTCCCAATTCCATGTAGTTATTATAATAGGTTACATGAATCCCTCGAAAATTTTTCATTTCATTATTTTAATATTATCACACTAAACATCTGGACACAATGTTTTAAATTTCTCACTTCATAACATCCTACCAGAAAAGTTATCATAAATCCCCATATATTATTGTAATGACCCAAAATCCTTCAACCAAGAGTTTTTTCCTATTTTAATACATTTTAATAAGTTAAAAAGGGTCACATTATCAAGGAGTGACCAGTTTAGTAATCTTGAAGAAACAAAAATATAAATGATTACCATTTTATATTGGACCTAAAATTTAAAACACCAAAATGTAAATATTTTATATCCTTTAAAATCATTCAAAGATTATTTATTTATATCATGTGGAAAGTAAAAAAATATAAGGCAGACCAAAAATTCAAATAAATGGTTTCGTACATTGGGATATATCACAAGTAAATGAGTAATAATAGGTATGGAAAGGTAAATAACTAAAAATACATGTTATTTAAATAGTAACATGACAAGAAAATGAATCCATGGATAATATCAATGTTGTAATCTCAACGATAATTATAAATAAATTTTAAATGAAGGAAATTAAAAATCTCTAACATCTTGATCAAGTCATCATTTCAAGATATTTTCATATACTGGTAGGTATACACCAATAACACATTTAATAGATCTAGAAAACATGTTTGTCTCATAAGATCCATCGATGCATCAAAGTGATATATATATATATATTTATTCCCCATCTATATAAGCATTTCCAATGCATTCACTATATATTGAACGATAAATTTAATTAATTAACAATATTTTTTATCAAAAAATATCCATTTTGATTAAAGAACATTAATTATCAATATTTCTCCAGATAATCATAAAACATTAAAAGTAATATTTCTATAGAAAACATTGTATATATAATTGGTGTATTGTTTAGTAATATAAATATCCATGATGTATAGAATACAGATATGTTTAATGAAATATGGTTATAAGATAGTGAATAATTTAATAGAATGTTAGTGACCTTGAATTAATCAAGATATGAGAGAATACCATGAATTCCATATAAAAGTAGATTTTGTACTAAAATAATGTATTTTGGAAAATAGAAGAAAAATAAAAATGAAATTATTTAAATAGTTTTCATTAAATAATTTATTTAAATCATTGAAAACTTTTATAAGAATAAAAATATTGTAAAATTGTTAGGGAAGTTAGATTATATATAAACAAAGAAACATTCCTTTGGACTCTTTTATAAATATAATAAAAAATGAACCTTTTGGAAAATATTACAAAGATTCCTTTTAAAAACTATAAACTATCAAGTCTAACATAAAATATTATAAATAAACAATTTGTGCAAATAAAAATTAATTTTTTAAAAAAAATTGAAAGATATATACATGAAAGAAAAATATATTTTATTAAAAAATAAATAAGATCATATTTTCATTTAAACATTTTTCACTGAATTCCTGGAAAACAAAGAGATAAAATTTTAATAAGACATATAACCTCCATATATATCCATAGAATAAGAAAATATATGTATTTTTTTAGGATGTTTAATAATATTCCTTCAAAAAAACAAAAATCAATCCCAAAAAATGAAATTATAAAATAAATTCTTATAACTCTTTTATCTTTAAAATTGTAACCCCTTGAATGAATAATGAAGAATAGAAAATTTAACTACTGTGAATAAATATAGAAAATGCATTTAATGTGAATTTTATACACCACCTAAACAATTACATGAATAATACGAAATATTATTCAATGGAGTGTAAATTGAGATGAAATCCCTTAATAAGATCACATAATTGGAGTATAAATTAATCCATGAAATTATTATGTATAAAACATATAGATCCGCAAAAAAATATGTTGAAATATGACATTAAATATGAAATGGTCACATCACTCATAATAATTGATAAACGTAATAAGTGAATCAGTGGTATAAGTCAATGAATATAAATAGGATAAAGAAACCCCCTACAAAGATACTGACATTGAATTTAGAAATAACTAAGGAAATGATTTTTTGTTAAAAAAATTAAATCTGCAAAAATTAGTGGAAAAAAACCTATAATAATAATAATTAATTGCAAACATAATATTATAATAACATAGACAATGAAGAAGTAATAAAAACAAATGATGACAAATTTAGAGATGAAACCTTTTATAGAGATTGTAATATTGATTTAAGAATTAATCAATTTAGTGATTATATATAAAAAATATAAATATTCATAAAACTGGTAAAAATAAAAAAATAAAAAAATTATATTTCATTATATCTATAATATTATCATAACATATACAATGAATAAGTAGTATAATCCATGGAGAATGAGAAAAGTTATGAAACCACATACAATGATTGAAATTTTGAAGTGAGAATCAATCAATGAAGTGATTATATGTAAAAAAAATTGTTGATATAAAAAATTTAAGTTGAAATAAAATATAAAATAATAATATTTCATTACACACATAATCTTATAATTACATAAACAATAATGAATTAATACAACCCCATGAAAATAAACTAAGATATCAGACCCCATACATCACGCTACTATTTAGTCTAAAGTTATTTTTAACTCCACTTATATTATATTATATTTATGAAACTGATATAATATAATCATATTCATATCTATAATGTCATAATTTATCAACTTATAACATATTATCACTCATTTTTCATCATTACTTCATTATTATCACTGTGTGATGTGCTAAGTTCTTAATTTTCTCTTGTACATTTCATCACATGTGTTTTGGTTCATGTGAATAGGTTATAGTTTCATCATACCCATAATTATATTAATTTTATAAAATAATCAGTTCTTTATATAAATTTTTAGAATCAACCATTTATGTAAGATGAGAAATGAATCAACTTAGTTCATGGAGGTGGTTGTCCACACCAACACAAGAGAGATGTTGTCAATTTTTAATGAGTGAAAAGGTAAAAAGGTAATTGATATATTGTATTTAAAAATACAGAGGTATTCAATAAAAATAATTAGTATTCATTAGTTCCATATTTATAAAAATCCAAATAAAATGATGATGCGAATGAAATTACGACACAATGTGGTTACGATAATCTGTACGTACGCACAAGATTTTTTTTCTTCTGATGGGATGGAAAGATAGTGGATAATGTTTTTCACATAATAAAAATAAAACATTAGTATATTTATGTTCATTAAATAAAGATTTTATAATGGATTCCATATGTTTAGAGTTAGAGTAGTAAATATAATTAAAAGTTCTCTATTAAGAGCTATTCCTATTAATTTAGAAACCTCCTTTGGTTTACACCTTATGAATTGAAAGGATGGTATTTTGGTAAATAACATAAGATATAGGAAGTGGGGAAGAAATATAATATTGTATTAGGGAATCTCTTTACTAAGATAGAGTGCTCAAAAATTGTGAATAAGGTAGGAGAGTAGGTTTCTATTTACATATGAAGGAAGGATCGACATGGAATTACTTAAAAGATTAAATAATATATACATCGTAATCATGTAAAATGTCACCATGGAAAACCATATTCAAATACATGGTCTCATTGGGTAAAAATAAAAACAAAACATAACATTCTAAAAAGTTTTGGATACATGTTAATCCTTATAGCCAAGGTAAACAGATTTAAACCCATTTTAACATTAACAATGATAACCTTACTTTTTCTATGATTACTTAATTATATGACCAATGAAAAATGGTAATTTCAAAAAAATTATAATTTGATTCTTAATTTGGAATCTATTTTTTCATATTCAATTCGCATATGTTCATGAAAATACTTTTAATATAAGAACTTAAAAGACATGATTTTTTTAAGAAAATACATTCTTTAAGTGTAAACATCATTAACAACAAAATCAAGTTATATATTGGTTTTCAATAACTTTTTTGGGTAAAATAATAAACAGTACATGGTTTTTAGACTTTGGAATCAAGAAAAAACTTAATTTAATCTTCAAAAATATCATTAATTTCAAATACCCCAAATAGTATTAAATTTGAATAAAATATAATATAAATTCACAAAATTCTTTCGTGGGTTCCAAATACAAAATAATGTTTTAAAATTGACTATTCAACACCTTAAATATATATGTTTTTTGAAAAAACTAAAAAAATTAAATATATACAAGTTTATATTTGATTTTTAAAACTTATTCAATAGTTTATAAATTTTTTACCACATTTTAACATTTAACGAGGTGATATATTTTACAACAATTACTATTCATAATACCTAAAAATAAAAGATGAATATTAAAAACAAATTGAAACACTTTTTTAAAACATGGAATCTATTTTATCAAATTAAATTTCTATAAGTGTTAGATATTAATTAAAAAATAAACACATAAAATGTAACAAAAACTGGTTTTCAGAAAAATGAATTTTTCAAGAATAAGATGATATAACATTTACTCAATGAGTATTAATCAATATTAAATTACTTTAAATTCATATATATATATAGTCTATAATATTCATTTAAATAATTAATCATTAGATGATATTTTAATTAAATAAAATAAGAATTCATTATGCACAAAAAATAGATTTCTGAAAAATATCTTGATTACCTCCCAATGATCATGTCTATGTTTCTATAAAATGGATAATAAATATATGAATATTTATACATATTATAAAAAAATATTTTGAATAAATGTAGGACTGTCTAAATAATAAAATTGTGAAAATTTAAAAAAGTATTTTTCTCTGGAAAAATGTTTAAAGTTCATTCTTGTGTTATTTTTACAAAGAAATTTTTAAAATTTATATTAATTGTATAAAATTAAAATTTTCATAACATGAAATACTAAAATTAATATTTAAAATAGTTTAATGAAAAAAAATCACTTCTTATAATTTGATCTCATGTGTAACACTATTTCCTCCTTTCAGAAATTCTATCCTCATAATTTTAATTCCTCTATTTTAAGGTTAATATAAAATGGTTTGAAAATTAGGTATATATTTTATAAATCAATTTAATTGTATGGTTATTACCAAGAAAAATATTATTCATCTATCTATATAGGACACATACTTGAATAAAAGTTTCTGAAAATGTACATGGGGTGTTGAGTGTTACCTTACACGTAAGACTCAATAAATTTATTATATGTTTTCATAAGATTGAGAAATTCATTGACTATTGGGATAGTTAATATGTTAAGATTTACTTAAATTATTTATTCCCATTTTATAACAATAGTTTCATCCTTCTAAGAGCATCATCATGATCCTGATGCATTTTTTGCGCCTAAAGCATTAAAATGAACTTTTAAATATCTATAAGATCTGTAAATGATGAAAAGTAATTCCTCATATATAAAACTAAAATGTTTAGAACAGGTTAGCATAATAACTAAGATGAATAAACAATAAAATGATCTATTGTCTCATAAATGGCACCCAAAGTTCAACTAAAAATATTACCTAAATTTTTAAGCTTAAAAATATTATAAAATATTATGGACCAAGGTGAAAACCCCAAAATATAAAGTATTTTATCACATATTCATCTAAGATAAATTTAATATTTCAATCCAAACAATATTAATCACTCATAAAGATATATAAAAATAATATAAATATCATATCATATATTCTCAAAAATATGGTAATCGTTCCCATTGAAATCCTGAATCATCATAAATCTATAACTAAATCATATATTATTTTAAAATATAACTCATCCTTTATTCATTAAATAAAATACCACTGTTATATATGTGATAAAACTAAATATTCAAAAATATGATAACCTTGTTATCCCAATAAACCATATCTACGTTAAATATCATATTAAACCTAAAGTTTATCATTACCATTCATCTTATTTCAAAACAATATAAAATCAATCTTCAACCAATAACCTCTTCTATTAAAAAAATACTAAACCAAAGGTTTATACTCCCATAAGTGTCTCCAAAAATATCCCTAGTAATCTAAAAAATTCATCAACAGAACCCTCCAAAAGTTATATCATTGATTTAAAACATATGATCACCCTTAGGCTTACCAAAATGTGATACATTAGGTTAATCCCACATTAATATGTAATATCACAGGTTTTCATAGGTTATTTCCTCTCATTCATCACAATGTTTTATAAATAAAAGGACAATTAACCCAAGAATATCCCCTAAGTAGTTTCTATACTTGTTTATAATTATATGCCCACTTATTTTCCACCAGTTATGATCAAGTTAATACACCATATTCCCCTTTTAAATTTTTCCCCTAGGTGAAACTATTTCATGACTACATCCACCTACTAGCATCGATAGAGGGTTGTACTTTCTATGAAAACCACACAACATCTATTTTACCAAGTATTTTTATATTATCATATATTTATACATATCCTCAGATTTTTTCAAAGGGTTATTTTATCTAATGAATGTTTTCCTAAATCTAGTTCCTATGGTTTCTAAAAAACTTGATCTAATATCAACTATAACAATACTGATTCTATTGACACAAAGACACTATCATGATTTTTATATTATAATAAGATACAATGGATCATATTTCCAAGAATCTATAAGTTTAGTAGTCTTTAATAACCTGATACATACATTATTCTCATTTTAATTTGTTAGTACAATATAAAGAACAATAAATTAATTATTCTCCATCCTTGAAACTCATTCAGAGATTTCTTCTTCATAACCAGGGGAAAGGAAAACAAATTATGTTTGAGATTAAATTCTCAGTAAGGGTTCCATATATTGGACGCTATCATGAGTAAATAAGTCATTGTCAATATAGAATGTTAAATAACTAGAAAAATAGTTCCATTTAATTAAAAAATTGAACGTAAAATGAATCAATAGATAATATAATTATAGTTATCTCATGAATAACAACAACTAAATCCACAATTAATGAAGCAAATAAATTTATACATCTTGATCAAGACTTTTTTACTGGATATTATGAAATATGGGTTGGTATAAACTAAAACCCCATTTAATAAGTATATCAAACTAGTTTGTATCATCATACTTGTCAATGAATTGTGGCGGTGTCTATTACTAGGGCCCACCCATCACTACATATCCAATACATTCATCACAAATTGAATGATCAGTTTAATTCAAAAAGAATATGTCTTATCAATAAATCATTGTATTGATGAAAGAATATAAAATATCAATATTTCCCCCATTTAATATTTAGAAACCCTGAATCTAGTAGCCCAGAGTTGGTGTGTACTTTATTACACTGTAATATGATATAGGGAATCACATCCTTAAGTACCTAATAGTTTAGTAGTCCTGGTATACTATATTTTTAGATGATTCCCATATTACATTTGAAAAAAAATTACAATTTTTTTTTGAGAATAACATTATTCCCACTATAATACCATTACATGTCATTGTAAACTTCATGGATTCTTGGGGAAAGAAAACAAAATAAGGGAGAGCTAAAATTCTTAGTAATGTTTCAGTATAGCAATTGTTATCAATAATCTTAATCAACATGGAAATGTAAATAACAGAACACACATCTCATTTAAATCACTTGACTATCATGATAATATAAGAAATAATCAATATATAATGGTAAATAACCTAAAACGCATTACACTAAAATAACATGACTAGATAAGGAATAATCAATATTATAAGGTAAATATCTAAAAACATGTGTCATTTAATAAATAAATGAAGAATGAAATTCATACTGAGATAATATCATTGCAAAAATCTCATGGATAATAATAACTAAATTCTAAATGAATTAATTTCTTAACTATTGGATGTCATGATATCCATAAAACTGATACCTATACCATCATGATCATACCTTTATACAGTTTATAATTTATGGGTAGGTATATTTTAGAAACCCATTTATCTAAGTCTATCAAACTAATTCATCTCATGAAATAACTATGAATCTAGAGGCTATCTAAAATCTGGGACCATCCATATTTGAATGTCTGAAACAGTACTCAGATATCAAATAATATATCTAAATCATAAATAATTTTCCTTATCATCAAATATCCTTATTGAGTAGAGAATATAGATATTTCGATATTTTCCCAGATAAACCAATAACATTAAATATAGGATATCATGTGTTTTGGTGATATATTATTAATGAAATAAACCTATACATAACAAATATTGTGGATATTTTAGAGAAATTTGATATCTAATGATCATATGTAAGTAAATATTTCAAGGGAAAGTTAATGACAACAAAAATAAGTCAAAAAAGTGAGTGTCATAACTTTACTTATTTAATATGATCATAACCCATCCATATAATGAATATGGATAGTATCAATCCAACATTTAACTATTTGATTAAGTATAAAGGGTTGTTTTAGTTTATGAATATAAATACTAGAAAAATATCTTCAAAACTTTTTTGAGTAAAATATCCTTTTCCATTTTAAAACAACTTTATAAAATTAAATGTTCAGAAAAACAATTTGAAAAAACATTTATTTGAAAATAACATTGTAAACTTATAATGGAATATTTAAAGTAATGAGCAGTCAGGACTATAGGATATTTTTTAGATGCTGAGTATGATAAAAAATATTCCTTTTAAATTTTTGTTAAAAGAAAAATGGTCCCTTATTGGAAAATTTCATGATGATTCATTTAAAAAATATTGTAAAAAGATTAAACAATGGGTGAAAAAGACTTTAATAAAACATTTTGAATAATGTTGACAATATTTTTAAAACATTTTGATAATACATTGTTTTAGAAGACAAATAATTTTTGAATAAAGAGAAAAATAAAGACATATAATACTCAAAACATTTTACCAATCATTTTATGTACCAAAGTGTAGTAAAATGGTACTATTACTTGAAGATATCATAAATAACTGGTGGATAATAAAATGAAAGGGGTTTATTAGAAAATAAACAAAATATTTTTTTAATGGGAATTCAAGTAAATATAATCATGAATAAAATGATATTTTAAAATAAAAAATTAAATACATTTATTAAATAATGAGTAATATAGGAAAATAGTTCAAGGAGGACTAAAATGGTGAGGCCTGAGGGCCACAACCGTCACAATATATGGAAATCCAAACAAGAGAGACACAAATATAGGAAAAAAATTACATGATCCATTTGAACTAACCCATGAATCCAAAAATTCCATAACCCAGTTCCCTTCCAGATAAGTGTGAAGTGGGGTAGTGTGCTTGTTAATGAGGGCCTTGTATCTTTGAATGTGATAAATAATAGACTGATGCGCAATTCCATGGCACTTCATTAAGATAAATATCTCTGAATATTTCTACATAATTGAATAAAGCAACTCATTGTAAATACTCCATTTCATACCATTTCATAACGAACAAGCCTCTTCTATTATAGAATCACTAGTACCATAAGTTACATTAAATTCAAAAAGGACTGATCCACTAGAATCACAAAAAATACCTCATCCACGTATAAAGATCATAACATTGAAGTTATAATTAATAATTCAATTGATTATTTGTATAAAATTTAAACTCACTATAAAAAGTTATAAATACAAAATAATATAATCAAAATTCATTACACACATAATATTAAAATATTAAATTCAATGAAAAGGTAATATAACCTAATGAAAAGAAATTGAGTTATAAAATTATTTACCACATGGTTTCTTTTAATTAAAATCATCTTGGTTGAAATAATAAAAATTGATACTTAAAATAACATAAATTTTTAATTATTCATGATATTACAAGTCAATGTGTCAGTATATACACCATATAAAGTAAACTAGTTGAAAACATAACAATATTCCTCGATGAAGAAAAATTGAGACAGAGTCCTTTACCACATGTTTACTTTTGGATGAACATGATTTACACTCATTTATAGTAGTTTTAAATATTTATTAACTTAGTCTATAACCATATTAATATAAAATATCCTATATGATACTTCTATAACATATTATCACACGCTTGTTAATAATATTTTATTATTTTCATTCTTTCATGTGTTAATTGCCTTTTTTTCTCATTTGTGTTTTTTCATGAAAGTACCAGTTCGTGTGAATATTATATAGTTTCATAATATTTGGAATAATAATTATTACATAATTTTCATATTTAGACATCAATTATACTTGTATGACCAATCATGAAATAAATATTTTAGAAATTAAAAACATTACGATAATGAAGATTGTATGTAATATGTATACATGTGTAACGTTTCAATTTTTCAACAATCATTATGAAATGGTGTTAAAAATGATTTATCTTTATATAATTATAATAATATAATAAATATCATAATATTTCATTAAATATACTTATATATATCATCCATTATTTTGAGGAAAATAGAGTCACATCACTACTTGAACGTGGTATTCCACAAGTATAGAAATTTTGTTTTCATTTTTAAGTGAGTGAAAAGGTAAGAAATAAAATGATATATTATATTTCCAAAATTATAAATATATCATTAATATCATAGTTATTTCATGTATATCAAATATATTTATTAAACTTATCCTTTTTACTATCCATATAAACATTAATGAAAAACAAATCACATCACTTTGCAAAGCAGTAGTCAGTTATACACATGAGTGAAGTTATCATATCCCCTAAAAAATGGAAAGTAAAAAATGTATATGTGATATAATGAATCCTTAAGTAAACGTATTTTATAAATATCATATATATACTTTATATCTATCAACCTACCCAACCATTAGAGATGGTAATGAAAAAATAAATGACATCGATTGACAATGAGGTAATCCACCAAACACATGAATGATGATTTCATAACTGATTTGATCAAGTGGAGATGGTTATAGGTCATGAAATTAACAGAAGAATCTATATATATGTAATATACTGGTTTCATTATATAATCCTGGTTTAATAACAATTTAAGGAGGTTAAAGAAGAAATAAAATAAAAAACACTCGTTAAATAATGTTACCACTTCTATGGGAAACCTCCTTAGGTTTTCACCAAAAGCCTTATCAGTTTGGATTTATGTTCAAAATTAGGATTACAGAATTAAGGTGTGGAATTTGTATTTTTATTTAGTGAGGTATTCACCAAAAAATGGTGTGATCTTGTTAATAATATAATATAGGGGGTGGGATTTCACAAAAGAAGTGAGTGGAACAGTTGTAATTTATGAAAAGAAAAAGTTATACCTATGTTTTTTACAATAAAAACGGTCCAAAATTATATATTATTAATATTTAGAAATTATTGGGCCTAAATTTTCTATACAATATATTTTATAAATGTTTTAAGTTCATTTTAACCCTTATCTTTTTACTTTAATCACATGATAAATCCATTTTTACCTTCACTACCAAAAAAAATATAAACTATTATCACTATTTATTTTTTACAAAAATTAAGATGAAATTATTATATAATATAAATTACTCTGATTAGAAATATGGAATCCATTTTTAAAAAATCCATTCACATAAATGGACAATTTTAATTTAAAATTATTAACATATATGGGATGAGAATGCGGGTTTTTAGTGAAAACATTTTCAGGAATCCATAATGTTTTTTATCAAAAATCACAATCAAAAAAAAATCCAACAACCTTAGTTGGATCTATATATATATATATATAATTGAAGAAGTTTTAATTTTTAATTCTTTTAAAATTTAATTTATATTTATAAATAATTCAAACAAAAATGAATTTTATTTAATTAAAATTCAATATTATTCACTAATCATCAAAAAATAAAATATTTCCAAAAAATTCCAAAAATTCACCCATTTATAATTTTGATATTATGATTTCAAAAATTTAGATAATTTTTGTCATCTAAATTTTATTAAATTGGTAATCAATAATTTTAAATTATGTGGGTAAAGGAATGACTAAACTAACTTTTATAAAAAATACTATTTTCCTGAAAATATTTCATTTTATGTTAAATTGTTCTTAATTTATTTCTAATCAATAGATAAAAATAATTTTCATAATTTAGTTATTATTACTCATACCTGCCAATTTAAAATTTAGGTTATAAAGGTAAACTATATTATAGTTAATTTTAAGTCAGGGTTTCATGGTACAAATTCTTTCAATGAGATTAAATTTAATGAAATATATTTCATGGTGTGTTTAAGAACTGACTTCCAAGTCACATATGATATTAAAAACAATGTTCTTGTAATAAAATATTAGGGTGTTATAGAATAAAAAAACTTTATTGCTAATAATTCCCCAAATAACACTTCATATGTAATGTACATACAATTTAGGAAAGAAAAATATCAACCAAATAAGGAATATGGACATGTATGAGGAAATAGGATCATAAAATAGTAAATGTTTCAAGAGAAAGTTAATCACCACAATATTAAGAAATCGATGAGATATGAATATCAATTAACCATAAAATCAAATTTTTTAGTAAAATAAAGTATTTTGGAGATTATAATAAAATGGATGTGGGATATTTAAAAGAAATTTTAGTTAAAAAATTTTCTTTTTAATACCATCGAAAACTTTTATATGGAGATAAATAGATTAAAATGGTTTTAGGGGAAGGAAAATAAACTAACACCTTACATGTCAAGAAAGCAATTTCCTTTAACATTGGGTAAACATATTTGAAAACAACCCTTTTAGAAAACATTATAACTAGATATTTCAATACATTAATAAGGGAAAGGCGATGCCGCCCGACGCGGCCCCTCGAACCCTAAGGCGATGCCGCCCGACGCGGTCACTCGAACCCTAAGGCGATGCCGCCCGACGCGGCCCCTCCTCCCATGGGAGGGGAGGGGTCCCAGCCTTCTGATCTCGCTCCTGATGTTATGATTTTGGGAGATTCTGATTCCCTACGCTACTCGTCGGATGTGGGGTTTTTTGTTCCTGAAATCCAGGTTGCTCCGAAAGTTCCTGGCTGCATCTCAGGTCAGCTGATAGTTCCGGTTTCGGTTAGAGAATTCACTGATGCGTCGGCACTTCTTTCCTCGGCTCTGATTGTGCGTTTTGCAAGACGACGACCTCTGGTGGAACACTTTTCCAAGGTCGCCAATGAGGATTGGGGCCTGGAACATCGCGCGCAGGTCGGTATTATGGGTCCTCTTCAATTTCTTATTTTGTTTGCTGATGAAGACGACCTGGTAAGGGCTTGGTCGAGAAAGAGGGAAACTTTCTCCGGCCTCCCTTTCCACTTGCTCCGCTGGTCATTTGATGTCCACATGAACCGCGACTCTCCCCTTACGGCGATTTGGATTCAGTTGCCTGGTCTTCCTCTCCCGTTTCAGAATCCTGGGCTGCTGAGATCAATAGGTAACTCCATAGGCCGATTTGTGTGTAGTGATCGTAGAACTGCATCCCTGTCGCATCCCATGATGGCAAGGATTTGTGTTGAAATGGATATTTCAAGAGTTCCACCAGAACTAGTATGGATTGTTGTTGAGGAGGAGTATAGGTATGCACAGCCGATTGTGTATGAGTCCTGGACTGCTTTCTGCTCTTATTGCCGCAGACAAGGACATGGTGAACATGGTTGTAGAAGAAAGCCTGCAGGTGGTCGACCCTCTGTGATCACAGATGTGCCCACTGATGTATCCCCGAGGGGTGGTGCAATCTCCACGGATGCTGGACATGGTGGCGCCCAGACCTCCCTTGCAGGTCGGCCTCACTCCGATTCGGACCTCCCTAAGTCAAGTGAGGTCGGTGTCTCAATAGGGCCAGGGGTGTCTCAGGAGGAGGCTGGTGTGGATAAGGGTAAAGGTAAGGTTCCTGTTTCTGAGGATGCTATAACTGTTTCTCCTTTTGTTTCTGAGAGGTGCAGGAAGGACACTGGACACTGCAAAGTATTGAACCACAATGCTGCGTTCCAGTTTATGGGTAGGGGTCTTGAGAAGCCACACAATCATGTTGCCAGTTGCTCCATGGAGGCTGGTGCGGGGGACAAACGGTTGGAGAATGGTCTGGTAGTTGCTAGCAGTGCAGAACAGGCTTTGCAGGAGGGGATAGGGGATGAAGAAACTGGTGTTATGCAAGATGACACCTTGGAAATTTCTGCTCATACCATTGTTGGAGAACATTGGGACTTGAGTCAGGCCATACAGGTTGGGGGAGCATCTTCTTCAACTCGAACCCCGGTCAACTTGAGCAACAGATTTTCCAGCCTTGCTGAGATGGAGGAGGAAGAGGAGAATTATGAAGATTCTTTGGAGCTCAGTAAAGGATACTCTGAAGGAGAACAAATTAGGGATAGCAATAGGCGTGTCAGGAGGAGGAGGGGTAAGAGAGACTACTCCTCTCTTCCACCTCCTATGAGGACTCGGTCAACAAAAAGGGCAGTGGCTGGGGAGCTGGACAGCGGTGTCGGCTGCCAACCTATTCCATCTGGCAAGTCTGACACATCCTTGGACTTGATACTGTCCTCGGATGAGAAGGTGAAAGAGCAGGTTCTTTTTCTCAATGCTTCGGAGGAGGATGCAGCCAGGTTGATGGGGCGGACCCTTGACGTGAATCTCAATGACGAGCAATATAAATGGGTTGACAAACAAGATATGATTCTGGTTAGCGGCTTCAACAAGGGGGTGATCAAACTGGAGGAGTATATCCAGGTATGGAACAAGATGACTTCCTCACTTGAAGATCTATTAAGGGAGGATCCACATTACCAGGTATCCATTTTATCTTGGAAGTTATTTAGGGATATGGGTTCTGGAAGAATTAAACTGTTTGTCAATGAATCTGCCATTTCTGTGGATGTGGGTGGGAATGTCGGAGGGCCAGATCGGTTCTGATGGGCTGGAGTACACCCCTTTCCTCTTTGCAGGCCATTTGGGACTTGGTTGTATTAGAGGTAGGGCTTTGCCCTCGGGAGGGACCATGCTTGCATGGGATCGCCGAGTGGTGCTGCATTGGGGTTGGCGGTTGTTATCTTTGCTTGGTTAGTCTTTTCTGGTCTGTCTGCTCTGTTTTATTTTTGGTGTATATTGAACTTTACGGTTTCACACTTTTTCCACAAAAGTGTTTATCTTAATAAAAAAATAATTTTCAGCCAGTCAATACATTAATAAAAATTCAATTTTATAAAAAATTCCTTAATGAACAATTTGAATAAATAAAAAAGGATTTTTAAAATATTTTTGAAAATATAGATATATAAGAAAAATATATCTGATCATAATAGAAATAATATCAACTTTTACTTTAAAAATCCTTTTCTTGATTCAAGTTAAAAAGATAGGTAATGTTAGAAAGAAAACATGGAAAATAATTAAATATAAAAAATATAAAAAAAATATGGATTTTATGACGAATATATTATAATATTACTTTAGTTAAAAATAAAATCAATCCCAAAAACAAAGATTTTAAAATAAATTATTACCACCTTGGTAACTTTTATATTTTAACCCCTTGAGTCTCTAGACATGAATTGAAACTCTAATTACCATGAATAAATAGATATTCATGGTAAATACATCAAAAGGGTATTTAGAAAACATAAAAAATAAATTGGTGCATAATATTAAAAATGTATCAATGTAGTGGATATTGAGATTAAATCACTTTCCAAGATCGTATCATTGGAGTGAGAATAAGTCCATAAATAGAGATTATAAAAAAAAATCAGTGAATGTTTTTAGAAATACAAAATAAAACAATAAATGTTTATTTCACTTATAATATTGGCATAATATAATCAAAGAATTAGTGGTACAACTTAATGAATTGAAATTAAGTTATGAAATCCTTTAAAATATCATAACTTTGAAGTGAGAGTTTATCAATGAATTGATTCTATATATAAAATGTAATACCAAATAAAACAAATGTAAAAAATATAAAATAATCATAGTTCATTACCCATATAATATTATCTTAATATAAATAATAGAGAATTAATATAACCATATGAAAAGAAATTTAGTTATGGAACCCCATATAAATATATTAACGTTGAAGTGAGAATTAACATGTAACATGATTACGTATATAAAATAAAAAATCACTTAAAACAACTATAAATAAATAAAATAATCATATTTAATTACACATGTAATCTAAGTAAATCATAGAATATGATGACGTAATATAACCTAACGAATAGACATAGAGTTATGAAACCTCTTACGAAGATCACATCATTGACGTGATAATTAATAAATTCATTTATTGTGTGTCAAAAAATCAAAATCCATATAAACCACGTTTAAAAAATTTATGTCATTACACACATAATCTTAGAATAACATTTACTGTTAAAAAGTAATATAACCTAATAAAAACAAATTTAGTTATCAAACCCCTAACATTACCCTTCCACTTAGTTGAATGTGATTTTAAGCTCTTATGCAATAAATTTATATATATTAAAATAATATACAAGAACCATATTCATATATATTATATCATATATATTAAAGAATATATATTATATCGTATATATTATATCATATATGTTCCACTTTTAATATCTTAAAACTCGTTTTTTAACAATCATTCATTATTATCATTGTTTTGGGTGTTAACCTCTTATTTTTCTCAAACATGTTTCATCATAGATGCTACAGTTCTTGTGAATAGGTTTTTTATTCATCATATTTAGAATTATATTCATGTTATAAACATCGTATTAGTTCAATAGATACATTTTTATAATCATCCATGTAATTCATATGTGAAAAATGAATTGCATTGCTTTGTGGAGGTGGTGGTCCACCAATACGCACGAGCGACATTATCATTTTTTTAATGAGTGAAAGGTTAAGAATTTTAATGGTATATTATAATTTAAAATTAATAATTATTTCATAAATATATTATATATTCACTATTTCCATTTTTATATCTATACAAGTAAAATCATGATGAAAAAATAATTACACCGCAACGTAGGGATGGTTAGTCATATATATGAATGAGCAATTTTATCAGCATGGTATAGTGGATAAATTGATGGTAATGTTTGTAAAATTTTAATAATAAAATATAAGTATATTTAAGATGGAAATTAATTATTTATTCATTAATATAATATAATTTTATAATTTTAAAATGAAATAAAATTGAAATTACAAGGTTAAGAGTTATATATCTTCATTGAGACACCCCTTTTGTATTACAACTTAAGTCTACAAAGGATGGTATTTTTGGAAATATAATAAGACATATTAAGTAATTAATGAAAAGAATATGGTTTTAGGGGAGTTATTTTCCATTATATAGTGATTCAACTTTATAAATAAAGGTGGAGAGGATTTTTCTTTTTATAAGTGAGAGAAAGGGCACACTTGAAATTACCTAAAATATTAAATAATATGGACATCATAGTCAATTCATGGGGAATCAAGTTACCCCCTATTGAAATATAATTTTTAGAAAGTTGAAATAAAAACAAAAATCAAATTTAGACATATCTTGGACATATTGTGAGCATTATCACCTTATTAAACAACCTAAATCCCATTTAAACCTTAACTATCATAACTTATGTTTTTTACCATTATTAATTAATGAAATATCAAAAATAAAAAGTTAAATATAACCAAAGCATTAAATTGTGAATTAATTTTTTAACACATTTTTTTAGATTCAAATTCAAAAGTTTTAGGAAATTAATATTAACATAATAACACAAAACTCGTGAAAACTAATTTTAAGGAACATACCCAATTTAAACATAAAATGGTTGAATAAAATATAACTATTATTCAAAAAATTCAATCATAGGTTCCCTATATTTTGTTAAAAAATTGTTATTTAACTCCTAAAACATATATTTTGTACAAAACCACTCATAGAATTAAATATTGGAAAATTTATGGAATATTTTGAAGTCATATTCTACAGTTTTGACCATGTTTATCATATTTTAGCCTCTACGATATAATTAATTTTACCATGATTATTATTCATGATGCCTAAAAATAAAATAGAAATACTTAAAAAAACTAAGATCCTAAACAAAAATACAGAATCAATTTTATCAAAAAAAATCTACAAATGGTATAAATTAATTGAAATATAAACTTGTCAAACTTGATGAAAGAATTTTTTTCATAAAAATGCATTTTTCTAGCATAAGTTGATCTTACATTAACTCTATAAGTAGTGATAATCATTATAAGAATTTAAATTAATATAGATAGATATATAATATATAAATATCATCAAAATAATTTAACATTATGGGTTATTTTAAGTAATTAAAATTGAAATTCATTATGCACTTAAAGTATATTTTTGAGAAATATCTATTATTCCTCCAATTGACCATGTATTTATTTATATAAAATTGATCATAAATATATGAATAATTATAAAAAAAATATAACACCTCTTTAAAAATAAATGTACGGTTATATAAATACTACATATTCAATTATTCGTGAAATCAAATTTCTAAGGAAAATTTTTTAAAAATCATTCTAGGTTTATTTTGACAAAATAAGATCAAAATTGATATTCATTCAATAAAAATATAATTCTTTTAACATTAAATATTATAATGTTCACTATACTATAGTTTCCTTAAAATAAAATGCACACTTACAATAATTTCATCTCGATTGTTGCATATGTATTTTACCAGGGTGTACAATCAAATTTCAGCGATGTATTTCATCCTTTACTCCCATTATCGAATCCTAAATCTCTTCCCGAATTTCCACCAATTTCAATTTTACCTAAACTCTTGAAATTGTTCGATGTATTCCTATAACAATCACTTTCAACTACATAGTTCACTAATCCTTATCTCTTTTGGATCTGACTCTGGTTTCTTACTTCAAACATCACTTCCAATTTGTAGATTCATTATATTGCATTGTTTTTAACGCTTTGGGATTATAGGATCGGGAAATAGTTGGGATTCATGATAATAGTCATTTATGGTTCATTTTTATTCTAAGATCTTTTTTATCAAGGCTTGGTCTAAAGTACTCCGAGTCAGCAACAAATCTATATTTTTTATTTTCTGACGGTCTTATGACAACATGAAGTGTGATTCTCCAACAATTGAGATTTTGGTAATTTACCCTAATATTCCTCTAACAATTTAAAACCCTTAAATACATAGAATGTTTTAGAATTTGATTGGATACTTCATTTGTTCTGAACATCTTACCTAGTAGTTCTCGAATCTTGGGAAGATTTTTCTTCCTTATACAATAATTTTGGCCATTGGTGGGTAGTGTGTCGTCAAGGGATAAAGGACATAATGAAATTAGGTGTGTGGTTTTGACTCCATGTACGGGTGATCCCAGGTAAGACATTCTGATAGAACATGCCCAAATCAACAATTCACTTGAATAATGCCCGCTCTTTTTTCAATTCTCTTTGGTGGAGTTTGCTGGCTAGTAGGGGAGTGTTCTTCAACTAAAGAATGTTTTCCCTTTGATACATGAGCCTAGAGTCATGGATCTCTTTAAAATATGTGGAGAGATATGGTTGAGCATAATTTGGTGGTTCAATCCTCATCTAGAGGTTTGGAAGGGGTGTGTGCATCAGGGGGACCTGCTTAAAGAAGGAAATGCTCCGAAGGATGCATCCTCTATGGCTGTAGTGTGTGTTGGAAATTGTAATTGTGTAAACGATGGATCACTGGAGTCAATGCATTTTTATCATGGGAATGCAGTGATGTCCCATGAAACTAAAGATTTTGGTAAAACATGCTTCAAGGATCAAGAGTTATAGGCCTCAAAGGATTCGATGCTGACCTAAAAAATCCTTAAAAGGTATTTTCCAACTATCAATCTTTGAAATTACATAGAAGGTTTATATATTGAAGGGATGGATCCGAGAAATGAGGTTGATCTGTAAGGGGATTCTAATAAAGATCATGGACTACCAAGAGAAGAATATAGGGAAGAGTCTAGTAATCAATTGTTAGAAGATAATACAAAATCACTTTACAGTAGAGGGATACATAGTCTGATAAGGAGGAATGGTCATAGGGGAAACTGATATTTGGATAGTTTTATCCTGATGAATAAATAAATACCGAAAGGAAAAAATGATTACTTCTACTTGCCCCAACCAATGGAGACCTGATCTGCCAAAAAGTTGTAGGCAACGGTGGTGGACTTTGAGAAAAAATTCATCGAAAATAATATTAATGTTGGTGGTGATTCTAATGTCAATGATTATGAATGATCTTTGCTGGATAATCAGAATTAGGAAGGCATGGTGGTGGCAAGACTATCTTATAGATAGGTCATCATGAATTGATCTAAGGCTGTATTAAATAGAGAATTATGAGGACTTATTAACAATTATGAGGAACTAATGTTGAAGGAATCACTTCTGATAAATGCATCACTAGAGGATTCCAATAATATGACTGAGAACATATTTACTATGGACACTAATAAGGATCAGATGGATTGGATCAATAAAAATACCTTTTTTGGGTTAGAGTATTCAGTATAGGAAAGTTAACTATGGAGGAGTACATCTAAATGTGCGACAATATGGTATACAGTTTTGAAGATATTATCAAAGAGGATCTGACTATAGGGATAAATAGCCTTCATTGGAATTTATTTATTAACAATATTTATAATAATTATAAATTATATTTAAATGGTTCAGATATATATAATGGTATTTGAAACGTTGTATTTTGTATTTTCATGGGTTCTCAGTTATCCTTAATGTATTTTCAAAATTAAGAATAAAATTTTAAGTAAATATAAAAAAAATCTATTAAATGTAATCAATAAATTACCCATAATAAAATTAATTAATATTACCATAATAGTCAAAAAAAGACATTTCATACGAATTGATGTATAGAATCATTTAGTAATCAATGAATTTGATCAAATAAAACCTATGGATGAATAAAAAAAATACATTTCATAGAATTATTTAGTCATCAATTTTTGGTAATGGATACTAATTCTTTTTAGTAATGAAATTTATGTACCTATAATTGATGTATAGAATCATTTAGTCATCATTATTTTTAAAAAATAAAATAGGGCCTACCCCTAGTGAAACACTACAGTGTATAAATACTTTCTAACAGAACACCTATAGTTGTTTTCTATACTAAACAGGTGTCACTATATAGCAAGTTTTAGATATGGTCCCAGCATCAGGAATTAGTATAATAGATAACTCAACTTTAAATTCTAGTGGATAAAAATGAAATTATTTTGGAAAAAGAATCAGTGATTTTTTGTCGAAAATTTAATATTCTATTATTAGGATATAATCCTTATCCAGAGATATCACTTGATCTTCCTCATTAGTGTTATGAAATAGTGACCACCATTGGTATGCTTCTCCCTTCAAATGATTGACTAACATTAATAATTTTTTTCTTTCCACTACTTCCCCAAAAAATAAAGATCTTATCAAGGGACTTGATCCACTCTTAATATAGTAATGGATTGTTAGTTACACTAAATTATAGTAGTTTTTCATTCATTAAGTGATCCAACATAGTTACACCATGTCGTATATGAGAAGGACTCTATATATGGGTTGGATTTTTTATCACAACTTAGGTCAACTACCCTAATATAGTTATTATCATACTAGCCTAAAATATGTTTTGATTGACATTCTCATGGGGACCATACCATTATTGACTACTGGTGTTGATACGGGATCTTGATGTTGAATTTTAAAATACAATTATTGTTTTATTTTTTATAGTGTTCCATCAAAATATTGACATTTTTTCATTTTAATTTTCCTGTCTGTCTATGTTTCCATAAATATAGTCTCCAAGGTTCCTATAAAACATTCTGTAATACCAACTATAACATCCTTAACTCCAAAAACCTGGTTTCGATAGTAATATTATATTATTAGTATATAATACATGATTTTTTTATGCGTAAAACAACTTAGTATTCATAGAAGACTAGTTATAGACATACATTCCATTTGAAGACATATTATATAACAGTAACGCATTGTGATAACATTATAATACTTTCAATTGAATACTTTAAAATTGCTCATAGTTTTTCTTCTAGGTTTCCAAGGGAAAGGAAAACAAATACGGGTGCGATCGGATCCTCAATAAGTAGTGGAATATGGTAGAAGATATCATAAAAACATAGAATAAGTAATGTGGTAGAAATCAAGAAAAAATATGAATCCATAATCAACTGAAATTGAGGTCATGTTATATCCATGGAAATAATTGAAAAAATACATAACAATAATCATTAATCTAATATTGATGGAATACATAATATCATATATCAAATAATTCTCTAAAAGTATTTTTTCCATTACACTATCCTATTATGTGTAAAAGTATACAATAATACCCAACATGTTTTATATTGTGATATTTATCAACACATTTATGGACTTTATTATTTCAGGCCCCACCTATCACAAGATTATGTCACATGCATTACCATAATAGTCAAAAAATACATTTCATACCATTTCTTATAAAACCTATGGATGAATTAAAACATGGTTATATTTATAATGAAAAAAAAATACTTCCCCACTGAATAATGTAATTAGGAAGGCTAAGATAATATCTCTTAATCATATTAGAAGTTGTGGGGTATTGTTAATGTAATGTGATGTACCGGTATCAAAGAAATATATTGGCAATGGTACATTAAATGTGATGGGTTATGTATGGAATATAGTAGGTTGGATCAATAGTATGAATTGGTTAGATTAAAAGTTATAGGTATAAATAATCCCTCATCATTGTTCTTAAATAGTGTGTGAATATTCCAAACCATATCCCTATGAGTGTACAGCCAAGTGTGTAGCCTTTGGCCAACTCATCATTCATCAGGGTGATGATGAGTCAATAATCAACCACCCCTTTTCAGGGTCACATCCCAAAGGTGAATCTATTCCAAAGATTCCTTCATGTTCCACTCTCTAGATAGGGATCTATATTCTAGGAAATTACACAGACATTTGTATTACCAAAACATAAAACGTTTCTTCCACCATATAGAAAATGAGTCTTAAAACTGTTTTGGTAAATCTTGAATCAATATAATATGATCGAGTAATTATAATATAGAATCTTAAAATTTATTAAATTTTAAGAGTAATAATGAAAAATTCATTCACGGAAATGTATTAACCAAAAAAAGGAAATAGGTTGTAAATATAACATGATTCCCAAAAAATGGAAATTAAGATAGAAAACCTAACATATGGCTTAGATAGAAATTAAATATAATCTGATTGAAATATAGTTCAAAAAAATTCTTAAAATACAATTAATACTGTTATTTCATGATAAATTTTCTTATATATGAATTATATATAAACATCATAAAGTAGATTAGGTGCACAATACAAAAAATGTCTCAAAGAAAATTTTTTGAGATGAAAACCATTACTTGTTTTCAAAATTCCCATTAATGTACTTTAACATCTTATATCACAAACATAGATATTATAGTTACTTAATAAATAACCTTAATCATTTCCAATTTCATTTATACTCTTCAAAAATTGTCAATCTCTATATGAATTTTATCGATTTTCCACACCAGTTGTATATAGTTTTGATCGTTTGTACAAGTTTCATAATAGAGGTGTATGTGTTCATTATTATTCCAAATTTCATAATTAATATTTAAATAATGTAATTTTTAGTAATGGTTTATAATTATTTATAATATTTCAAATTCCTTTCATTTTTGTTTTTATCTTTATCATTGAAGATGAAATTGATAAAAAAACGCCCTTTCATATTTCTTGACGATCAAAAGGTGTTTTCTTAATTGGTGAATTAAGTATTTATATAACATCTCTAGAATCAGGAATGGATAATTATTCACACATTTACATTTTATTAAACTTTTAGTTATTTTCCCATATTTATTCATAATATATATTTATAGTGTTGTCCAAGTATGTGGATAAACAGACCCAAACATGAAAATACCCTTATTTTATGCTTTATTACGAGGTTTTTTTATTATAATGTCATTATAGTAAAAGAAAAATTTTATTATTTTGTGGTTATTAGTGTCATATATTATAATTAGAAATTAATTATAAGAATATCTAATTTGTATGAAAATATTGCATACTAAAAACAATTCATCCTAGCATGCTTATTTTAAACATTTAATTTAATTATGTTTTTTTATTGATAATATCATTAATAGGTTCTCCATTTTTTATTAAAATTGATTAATGATATTATGAAAAAAAATATTTCCCCCTAAAATTCAATCAGGGTACCACCACTGATTGGTGGAGATGAAAAATGAATTTCATTGCTTGTGGTGGTTGTGGTCCACACGTACACATGAACAATGATTCTATTTTTATTAATGGATGGGGTAAATGAATAGAAAATCATAATATCATTAATATGGTAATATTAGAGTATATAAATGATATTAATAACATAATATATTTCTGTATAAACTAAATTTGATTTAATATAATTAATAATAATTCTAATTAGTTTATAATGCTCAGATCATGGACTTAATTTTCAATAGAAGTCTCCATTATAATAAAGAACATATAATAATTAATTCTCAATATAATATTGTTAAAATGGATTATTGTTATAGTATTATACATTTTTTATATTTTTATGAATAAATTGGAAGGACAGGTGAGTCTTGAATTAGTGAGAGTTTTATCCTTTGATAAGTGAAGGGAAGGGTAGTGTTGTGAGTAACCATTTTATTTTCAATAATATAAAGTTACTATTAAAGTTTTAATAGAAAATATATAAGGGACAATGATTGTGGGTGGAAACTCAACTAAAACACTTCTTTTTAGAAAACATTGAGTTTTTTGGTGTCTTTTTTCTTCAATTTTAACTTTTTCCCTAATTCACTTTTACCTCAGTAATTAATCTTTAACCGTAATACTAAAATTTAATAAAAAAATAAATTTACCCTTTTAACTAATTTGAAATTTCGGAATGAAAATTTTAAAATAAATTATCAGATAAAATTTACAAATGAGTGAAATGTTAAAATTTAAAAAAACCCACGTAATCATGAAAAAAAAGATTTTAGAAAATAATTTTTTAAAGCATTAAATTTATAGGTATGAAATAATTATATTGGATAATGATTTTTATGATATAAATTCATTTATTTTTAAATAACCAGAAACTATTAGGATTTTAATGCAATCCAAAACTAAATATCTCTTTAAAATAATTGATTCAAATAAAATACTAAAAATATTTTTTTATTCAAGTTTCATTTAAATTAGCTTGAAAAAGGTTGGATATAGGATCTTTATTTTCAAATAATATTTTAAAATGAATATTCATATTTAATAAATTCATATATGATTACTTGATATTTTTTTAAACTTATATATTATTCTTAGATAATGATAAAATTATATAGATAACAATTATCGTGAAAAAAAGTTTCCTTCAACTAAAAATGTCTTTTTCAGAAAAAAAAAAATCAAAAATTAATAATATTATAATTTGGATATGATGAATTCAAAATAGAGTTATTCATTTTAATTTAAAATTATAAAATTTAATTCCTAAAAAATCATGAATAAAGTCTATTTATAGTGTGTATTGTTTGATATTTTATGATGTGGGGTTTACCTACTATAGTATGGTCTTCAGTATTATTGTTTGAATGCCTAAATAATTAGGGTGTAAACAAATAATGATCAACACATAGAAAGTAACGAAGAAATATTTTTTTCTATTTCATTGCCCAATTTTTATATACATGAATTGTTATATTTTTGTAATTAATATAAAACTAATCAGGAAGTCCTAGGAAATCCAAGAATCCATCGAGCCTGCTACAAAATTGGTGGTGGAACATAAGAAATACATGATGGAAATTGAATTCATTTTTCATGTCATACCTGAATATTTATTATAAAACATTTCTCTAAAATATATAGGAATGGGAGATATATTTTCATTGATCAGAAAATTAATTCAAGGGAAAAAACTAAAGATTGAGTTTTATGATCTCAATCTATCAGAGCCCAAATCTGTCAATGAGTTCTACGATAAGACTTGTGGATTAAAAAAAATAAATTAAGTGAACTCAGATCTTCTATGGTAAATTATACACTTATAATTAAAAAAAATTTATATTAAAAACAAATACTTAAATTTTTTATTATCACATTAACAAATCTTTTAGATGGATACTACATTTTTCGAGGATGCTATCGGTAAATTGAATCTGTAGTTCAGCTCTTTTGTAAAGTTGATATCCATGTAAACAATGATAAAACCCAATATTTTAATCTATATTTATTTTAAATAAATTAAATATATTTGATAACATTAAATACATAAAAACCTTTGAGATTTTAATATCATAACATTGTGTTTGATAGAATATATGACTCACAACACCAATCCTAGACAACCTACAAAATATATTATTTAAATATGATCATTATACCATAGCCATTGAATTATAAATTATAAATATAATTAACATAATTATTAAATATATATATATATAAAGTTCCTAAAAATGTAAATTTATTGATAAATTATTAATAAATAAGTACTCAACATTTAAACATGATATTTTATTCTTCAAAAAAAATATTTTTCCTTAAAAAATGATTTTGATATATTTTCATTTGAAAATATATATTTAATTTTTATATATTTTTGAAATTTTATTTTATAAAAGAGAAAATATTTTTTAAATAAATAAATATATATCATATTAGGGTGATCTTTTGGATTTTTTCTATATAGTTTTCATTTTCTAGGGAATAGTGAAAAATACCAATTCCTGGTAAATTTTTCATTTCATTTAATATGTTAACTAATTGAAAACTACCAATCTTATTTTAGTTTTATTTAAATGTTACATAGGTAATACTTATTATTATTTAATTCAATTAATTACGTTTAAATCATAATTATACTGTATTTTGAAAAATATATTTTTAGGCTTTAAAACAAAAATGTTTTCTCAAAACTATTTTAAAGTACATTTTGTTTCTCTCTTTTAAGTAATTAAATAACCCAAAATGTGTAATGATTTAAATTTATAGAATAAATAAAATATCTAAATATTTGAAATTAAGTACATATCATGTTTATTACTTTTCATATTATTAACATAATATATGTTTATGCCAGAAAAATGAATTTATTGAAACTCGTTTCTTGACACATCCATGGGTTTTATTTTAAACTAAATTCTACCAATTAATTAAATAAAATTTCATAAAATTGATAAAATATTTATAATGAACATAATTAATATTATATAATAATTTTAACTTAATATTTGTTCATAATGATTTTTAATGACAATAAATTCTATTTACCATGATTAAAGTTAAAATGGGGTTTTGCGGGTCACGTGGATTTTTGCTAAAACTAATTTTGCACACAAATTTGATTTTTATTTAATAAATTGGATTTAATATTAATAATTAGTGATTAAAAATATATTTAATAATTCTCATTTTATTTTAGCACAACGGATTGATTAACTAGGTTTAGAAACTAGTTACCATTGTGAAAACGAAAATTGTAAAATTATATAAACATAGAAGATAAGAGAATAACATGTTAAAAACATGATAATTTGTATGTGGTGGAGGTATGTATCGGTCCTAACATCCCCCACTCCATTATTTTTCAGTTTATTAGATTCTTGGGAAGATAGTGATATCCTATTATTGAATATTTTTTATATTTATAAAAAATGTCACTCTTAATTTATAAAAGTGCACTCTCTCCCATCAATTATTCACACCTCTAAATAATTTTATCTTGAAAAATCTCTTTAAATATATCTTCCAAAAAACATAAAAAAAATTATATATATTCTATTTTTTCAAAAACTCAACCCCTGGATCCTTTAATCGGATATCCAACGGTAGTTTCTCTAAGAGAAGGTAATCATCTTAATGAAGCTCTTTATTTGTATTTATTCTTTTGAAAACATCATTTATTTTTAAAAATAGTAATATAATAACATTATTATCTAAAATATTTTTATTTATTATTATTTTCTTGGAATAAACTATATCAATCTCCTCTTCCATTAAATGTGAAATGAAATCATCGGTCTTGTGTACAACAGACTATAGCCTCGCAAACTGATCTAACTTGTTTTGCATAAAGATATCTTGTGGTTATATACGGTAACGGATTTAATATTTAGGATATAATATTTAAGATATAGTCTTGTTATTTTTAATATCAATATCACATATAACATTTATCTCTCCATTCCATTTAAAATATGAAAACATAGCTTGTGAGTACGGTGGAATGCTTCCACACAGAGTGACATATATAATTTTTCACATAATATTTACATTGAAGGAAATAAGGATAAATTTAGTCAATATTTGTGATATATATCATGATATTGATCCTTTATAAATAATATATAGACCACTTTTTTACCCTTTTATCCTTTATAGAATTGATAGTGTCACTAATGTGAAAAAACATCTTATCATTACACATAGGTGTACTGTTGTCCAAGAGAATTGATTTAATAGTTTCCGAGGTAGTGTCTGACTCTCAGGTTGTTGTTTATGATTTACATGGTATGGGGATGGCTCCTTGGCACCTGGTTTACATTTTTCAAAGTTTCCCTTTGGATATCAACCACGATTTCTCTATGTGTCATATTAAAAGAGTGGCCAGCATCGCTACGGATGCCCTGTCGGAAAGAAGTTTCCCCAAGGAGCCGCTGATTGTGTATTCTAGTTTGGGATCGCTCCCTCGGGTTTTTTCTATTTTTTGTCCAAGGGGATGTCCTTGGAATGGACCACTTTAGACCACCATGATAATTTCTTGACTTCTGGGTTTTTTACCAATGTTTAACAAAAAATAATCATTCAATCTATAATTCATTGAATAATTTAATTGTATAATATTCACCTGAACTATAATATTCATGTTAAAACATGCCTAAGAGAACAAGGCAGTTAACACCCAAAACAATAATAATAATGAAATATAATTAGAAAATATTATTAGATTTTATAAAAGGATAAAAATTGATATTATAAATTTTAATTTGGTTATTTTATAAGTTAATAACATATTAAAAATCACTATATATGAGGTTAAATTGTGTTCGAACAAAAGGAATAATAAGGGAATGGATTTTGTCTTAAATTCCTTTCATTGAAGAATATTGTAATATAACACTCCTGATTTTCTTCATGTTCTGTATATACTTCCCCATTTAGAGTAAATATTATTAAAAATTCATAATTCATGGTATTTTAATTTTCAATTTGAATTATTTCATCAAAGGGAATTAAAACTGAAAATTTACAAGTGGTAAAATTTTCATAAATCAATTTGTTTTCTTTGGGGTATATAACTTCAGCATTGCCTTTGATATTCACATATTATGTGTGTAATGAATTTTTATTATCTTATGTTTTATTTACACTAGTTTTATTTGGATTTATATTTGATACACATAATCAATCCATTGATTAAGTTTCACCTAAACATTTTGATCATTGTAAGGGTTCCCCATCTCAAGTTGTCTTCATTAGGATATATGTAATGTTATAGCCTAATATTATTTTATGAGGTGTACATACAACCCCTATTATATGTTATATCATGAATCCCTTTATATTCATGTTATTTAATATTTCATTGGATTTTATTTCTTTCATGGGGTGTACAATTAAAAAGTTACAAAAGTTGCAACATATTTATGTTTCAATCACATTTTAATTGGGATTATTTACACATGAATATCCTTTGAAAGAAAGTATGTGAAAATTGTATAATAAACACAATTAATTTTATTATACTATAGTAATTCATGAATTTTTTAAATAATTGAACAATTTTCCTCTCTTTTGAACTTAAAATGATCCATAAAATCTTTTTAAGAAAATTTGACTTCATTTTTCTCTTCTGGAAAAAATAAATTTCTTCCAAATACATGTTTTCTAAAAATTATTTCAAAAATGAATTACAATTATTTTTTCAATTAATTCTTACACATAATTTTGTTTTTTTAATAAAAGTAATCTTGTTATTATTTTCTGAATAATGTACATTTTTACTCTGCTTGAAAAATTGTGGAAGGATTGTTTGTTTTTAATATATTCAATAAGAATAAAGTTATCTTCCCTCATAACCTATCATTGGTTTTAATATTAAATTAAGAGTTTATAAATATATTTTTAATGAGAATGGAATTTCTAATATTTTAGAAATTTCTAGTTTTTAAAATTTAATTTCAAAATGAAAACGGTAATTTTCCTCAAAGAAATTCAACATATTTTTACAGTATTTTTATTCATCAAAAACAACAACCCTTTATTATATATATAATCCAATGGATATTTTTTTTAATGATTCCATCCCAATCCTTTCTATGGATGGTTTATTACAAATTTTACTAGCTAATGTATTAACATTCACTTTCTTGAGTAATTTGGTATTCATTATATTTCCCTTGAAATATTCCTTTTCATTTAATCATTAGACATTATATTTTCTCTAACTATATAGATTATTTATCAGAGAATTACTTAATGATTAAACCATATATAATTTATACATATCTTATTCTACTTTGAATGTTATGTGATTGACAAGGGAGAATATTTCTGATTATTATATATTATTCGATACAAATACATTTGATAAGGAATATTATTCCTGAATTAAATTGATCATTTGATATATGAGGAATATGATGGACATGAAGTTTCTAGTGGGTTCTGATTATGTATATACCCTTGATTAATTAGTATCCTCATGAGATGATTCTGTTGGTTTTTGGAAAAAATTCCTTTGTATATCATTGAATCATTTTTGAGGTGATTGTGTTTTTGACAAAGTTGGCATCCATGTTGTGTTTGTTGAAAAAGTCGACCATGATGTTCAATTAGATGAAAAAATTCCTTTGTATATCATCGCATCATTTTCTACTGTTTGAAAAAAAATTGGGCCTCAAAATCAAAAAATGGAGTAAAGTGTTTTTGGGAAAGGGAATTGTGTTACTGTTTCATGGAGGCTTAGAAAGTTTCGCATCATATATTTTTAAAGATAAAAACTAAAAAAATGGAAAAGGAAAGTGGGGAGCCCATGTTTTGTTTTGGGCGTGCAAGGTGAATGGGGAGACATAGGATAAGGTGGCTACACTTGCGCATTAGAAGGAGACTTGTGCATCGCACTCAGGTTGCCCAAAATGCTTATAAATATAGGGCTACCCCTCCTTATTTTTTATTAAGCACATAACTTAGAGAAAATTCTAGCTCTAGTCATGCAAGTAGGTTTGGGTACGCAAGTGGTGGTTTGGGCACGCAAGTATAAAGTTATTCATAAGTTGTGCGCCAATTGATAGTTGAGCAGCAATATTGGTTTGGGCATAAAAGTGTGTGAGTTTCCCAAGTTCTATGTTGGTAAATAGAGTGTCGTGAAAATATTTAAGTGAAACTTTCACGCAAAACATAGAGAATCTCTCCAGGCATAGAGAAGCGAGCCAGTCATTTTAGGGCTGCGCAAATGTTGGAAGAATTTCTAGTACCTCTGGTGAAATGTGAGATTCATCTGCAGATGAAATTTGGATGTAAATAGAGCATCTACATAAAGGTAAATATCCATTCATTTTTTTGATATTGAAGGGACCTACAAGTCTTTAAATTGTTCGTGGATCTTCTAAAGAAGTAGGGAGCACACATCAGTTGAGAGAGCAACGATCTTTCTTATTGTGAGTGGTTGTAAACCTGGAGTCAGTGAGTCCGCTCTGAAATTTTTAAACGGTAGTGTTATTTTAGTGGATTTGGTACAACGGCACAACTCTGTTGTATTATCCTTGGATGTATCCTAATGAGAGTGAACCAAGTAAAATTTATATGTCTTGTTCTTGCTTTAAGATTTTTTCATACTATATTATCAGAAAGAGATAGAATATAGTTTTTTCTAAAAACAAAACATGATCAATAATGGAATTTGTTTTAATCATTCATACTTGGATTCCCCCCAGGGTATCTAAAATAGGGGACCCAATAATTGGTATCAGAGGGAAATATTGATATCAGAGTTTTTCTCTCAATGGTGGTCACCAATCATAAAGGGATTACAATCTATGATGGGAAGAAAATTTAATTATGGAAGAATCGAATGAAACACTACTTTTCATTTTTGAGAATAGATTTGTTTACAGTGGAAATGCATGGTATAATTTCTGATATTAATAGTAGAGCATTTTTAGAATCCGAGCAAAGAGAATTGGATGTTAACGCCAAGGAAATAAATGGTTTAGGGGATCCTTACCAAATGATGTCTATTCAAAGGTAATGTTATCCAAAAAATCACATTCCAGGTGGGAAAGACTTTTGAAAATATATGAGGGAGATTCTAATTTTAGAGATGAAATGTTTTAGGTGTTTCAGAATAAGTATGAAGATCTGAGAATGAACCAGAATGAGTCTGTTGATGAATTCTTTAACATGGTAAATATTGTATTGGAAGACATGTGAGGTCTTGGTGAAGTCATTGAAGATGTAAATATTGTGAAGCACATCTGGAGGAAAATTCCACCTTGCTTCAATCCAAAAGATTCAGTACTAGAAGATAAATATCTGATAGAGTTGACACTATAAAATTTTCACAGTGCATTGGTTTTATGTGAAATGAGGAACAATTATAACATGGTTTTGGAAATGGGTAAATCTAAGGAGGTGGCATTCAAGGCCATGAACAATCTCACCATTGAAGATTCTCAGGAAGATGAAGAGATATATGAGGTGATGTCATTTCTTTCTTTAAATTATCAAATAAGAAATGGAATGTTCATGAGGAAACTTCCACTGCCTTGTTTTTAATGGGGAAAGGTTGGACATCTTGAGGCAAGGTAACCCAAAAAGTTATAAAAGATGGTGAGGATAAAGCTGATATTCCCAAGAAGATGTCTTTAGCCTATGTTAAACACAAGAAACAATTCAAGAGAAATTACTTTAAGAAAAAGAATCTTCTTTCACAATAATGTGACAGTTTAGATGAGTTTGAGGTTGAAGCTTTTCAAGAGATAGAGAACTACGAAGATCATAGAGATAATGTTATAGTGGAATTTGTTGATAGTTCTTAGAAAAAGGAGGAAACTGATGATGTTGATGAATAAAAGGAATAAGTTGAAGGGAGAGTGGACATGGAAGCTGAATTAGAAGCATCTCTTGAAGAGATAGATGTTTGGGGAGAAAAAACGAAGAAGGCCAACAAGGTTGTACTTGATGAAAAACTCTACATGAAACATCTGGAAGAATAGAAGTCTATACTGGTAAAATAAATTGAAAAACATAATTCTTCCAAGCGTGAGAGCTCAGAAAAGGTTGTGGTGAATAAGATCATGGTTTAAGATCAAAAAAGGGCGATCGATGTCTTGAATGACAAAGTGAAAGATCAAATCAAGCGTATCGAAGAACTTGAAGAAGAATTCATCGGACTGTTATGAAATGTTAAGGATCAAGTTAAAATCTTGAATCTTGATATGACATCGGTAAAGAATATCTCTTAAAAGACGGAAAAATTGGACGTGAAGAATAGCGGCCCAATAGAAAAGAATCAGCAATTGAGTTTGCATGTTAAGACTGATGTGGGGCTTTACTGAAAACAAAAATTTGTGAAAGTTGAAGTCAGATCGCAAGCACCCATTATAATATTAAATTTTGATTTGGGTACAAAGAAGAATAAATATATTCAGATATCCCAAGGGGAAACTAGAATTGAAGAAGTGACATTCAGGAGTCTACACTATATCAGGTGTTATTATTGTGGAAAGATGGGACATTCAAAATATGTGTGTTCCATAGCCAAGAGATATAAGAGGGAAGAAGAACAATAGTGGTAGCCATACAGAGCTCGATATTATAGAACATCCTTTGAGGGATATTGTTTTTGGTGTAGAGAATTTGGGCATATGGCCAGATATTGAACATTAACCATATAGAAGAATGTGCCAATTCATAACCAAAGTACAAGCAAGCAGAGAATCAACAAACCAACAGGTGAGTTGAAAATGAAAAATCAATTTAAAGTTATAGACGATAAATCTGGTCCGTCTCACTCTGAGTAAGATAAATATTTCCAAAATACACAGATTGTAAGGTCAAATACATAGATCAAAATGAAAAAATATGAGAAGCTAGTGGTGGGAGAAATTTACCTTAAATCATCAGACTGTTCTGGTGTATGGATCCTTGACAGCGGTTACACATCTCACATGAATTGAAATAAATATCTTTTCACTGGTATAAAGTATGAAAAATAAGGACTTTTCGTGTTTGGAAATGATGGAGGCCTGAAGATTATTGGCTTAGGAAAGGCCGGGTTTTGGGATAAAAAGATGATATGTGTTGATGTCTTGTTAGTAGAACGTATCATTCACAATTTTATTAGTGTCATCCAACTATGTGGATAAGTTAATTCTATAAGGTTTACTAAAAAGATGTGTATCGTCAAAGGAAAATACGGTGCAATGGTTCTAAATTGAAAAAGGAAAAGGGGAAATATCTATCTGGTAAGTGGAGAAGAAGATACATTCTTTCTATCGAGAGAGGAAGAAAAAAAGTCGTTGCATAAACAACTTGGTCATCTATTCCAACCATCCCTGGAAGATCTAGTAAAATGTTTTGCAGTTATAGACATCCTTATGCTATCACGTGATCATACACATACATGATAATATTTTCAATAAGAATGATAATCATAAATATGCCCGATGAAAAGGAAAATATGTCAACAATAGTGCTTGAATTGGTGCTTGTTGATGTATGTGGACCTATCTCACCAAGCCCCATTGACAGGAATCACTATTACATTCTTTTCATTGATGATTATAGCATAATGTCATGGGTATTCACCATTTCCCATAAGTCTAATGTGTTTAGTTGCCTAAAATAGTACCATAGGGAATCTGAAAGGATGCTTGGGGGGAAAATTATGAAGTTTTTATCTAAAAATGGAACGGAATTCACAAACTGACAGGTGGAATACTATCTATAGAAACATGGGATAAGGAATCAAGTTTCTTCAGTGAGAACTCCCCAACAAAATCAAGTGGTATAAAGGAGAAATAGGATCATCAACCACATGGCCAGAATGATGCTCATTGAAATGGGCCTACAAAAGAAATTTTGGAAGAAAGCAGTCTTAACATTAGTCTACATTTCAAATAGGGATCTATTGTGTTGAAAGGAAGGAAATACTTGGTATGAGATGTGGTATGGAAATAATACAATAGTGAAGTACATTCGAATCTTATAAGTAAGTGTTGTATTCTTAGAAATAAAAAACATAGGAAATTTGAGTCATAAGGAGACGAGGGGATATTCCTTGGCCACTCTTGAAAAAGAAAAGCATAAAAATGTTTGAATAAGAGGCTTGGAAGAGTAGTTCATAGAAATGATGTCACTGTTGAGGAGAATTAATAGAGAATTCAACCGCACAGTGAACAATTTTCTGATAAAAGTGAAGAAGAGGAAAGCAATGCAGGGGGGAGCAGTAGTGGTTAATATTGATTCAGAAGAAGATACTGATAATAAGTATGAGGAAGTAAAATATGTATCTTCATAGGAGCCAAGGAGTCAAGATTAAATTAATAGGCCGAATATCATTGGTGATCAGTCAGCTCCAGTTCAGAAAATAAGAATAAAATCACAACAGCATACATCTTTCCTATATCAGGTAGAGACAAAATTCTTTGTTGATGGATCTAAAGATGAAAACTGGGTTTAGGCTATGAATAAAGAGCTAGATTGGATTGAGAAGAATTAGACTTGGGAGATTGTTTGGATGCTAGTATATAAGAATTTCATCGGGACTAAATGGGTCAATCACAAAACGATGAAGGAAGATAGCATAGTGATTCGAAACAAAGCACGACTAGTGTGAAAAGGATGCTCCCTGATAGATTGAATAGATGTTGATGAGACATTTTCACTAATTGTAAGGCTGGAGATAATCAGATTATTCTTAGCCATTGTTGTGCAATAGAAGTTCAAAGAGTTCCAGATGGACGTCAAATCTTTATTTTTAAATGGGGTTCTGGAGGAAGATGTGTATATTGAGAAGCCATATGGTTTTCTCATTCATGAGGATGAGAACATGGTTTTCCAGTGGAATAATGCATTATATGGGAAAAACAAGAACCAAAATCATGGTACTCAAGGCTTGATCAGTTTTTGAAGAATCTTGGTTTCTTGAAAGGTGAAGTTGATTACAATATCTATTTCAACAATCACAGTAATCAGAGGATGATGAGGCTATTTTATTTTGATGTCATAATATTTGTCGGATCAGATGAATCTCACTGTAGATAGTTTTTTAAAATCAATAAAAGTGAGTTTGAAATGTCAATGATTGGAGAGATGACATTTTTCCATGGTTTACAGGTAACGCATGGAAGGAATGGAACAATTATCTCTCTATACAAATATTCCAAGGAGGTTTTGAGGATATTTGGGATGAAAAATTCCATGGAAATAAAGACTCTGGTTGCTACCCATATCGAACTATCAAAAGATGATGAATTTAAGGTGGTTTATATCATAGAATAGATGAAATTATTGAAAGTTTACGATACATGACCACGACAAGGCCTGACATTGTATTCACCACATGCCATGCAGCGAGATATCAAAGTAATCCTAAGGAAAGACACATGCTTGTAGTGAAAATAAAACTTGGTGGATTGTGTATTTTATGGTTGATCAAGAAACAATATTGCATTTCTTTAATCACCGCAGAAGTTGAGTATATTGTAGCCAACCAAGCATACACATAGTTATTATAGATGAAGCAGCAGCTTGATGATATTGTAGTTAAAGTGAAGTCTCTGATCGAAATCCATTATGATAACTCAAGTGATATATATCTCAGTAAAAATCTTGTCCACCACTCACGAACAAAGCACATTGATAGAAAGTATCATTTTATCAAGGATAAGGTTGAACATGGAATCAGAAAGTTGGTGTATATGCCTACAGCATTACAGGTTGCTGACATTTTGACAAATGTCTTACCTGAGAAACCTTTTTGGAGAAATCAATTTTCTCTAGGAGTCCATTTGACTCACCTAACTTGAAAACGAGTGGATGTGGATCCCCCCTCTCCCCGAGGTATGGTTTTTTTCCATATTGTACTAATCTATGCTCTCTACTCTGTTGTAGACCACAAAGGAGTGACCTTTGGGTTTGTCCACAAAGGGGGATAAAGATTGAATCCTAAAGGGGGGGAAACTATTTCAAGAGAAGGGACACTATGACATTTTCCTGACTTTTTCAAACACAAGTGGAAATTATGAAAGCTGGTACAGCGTGATAGGGGGAGTTTATAGAGATAGGTGAAGAAACTATTAGGGGGCACCATTATGAGAGTATATGTTGTTTGAACTGATCATCTAAAGCTTATCTTAGACAAAAACATATCCCAATAAGTGGAGAAGGATATTATTCAAATATTACAATGCTATAAGTGATCGATCAATGAATAGATATCACGATAGTAGAGGATCATTATAAAATTAGAAGAGTGGCATTGGAATGGTTTTAGAAGGTTTCTAATGATCAGAAATTGGGATCAATTTGGTATCAAAAATTAGTTTCAGAAATTAAGTGATTAATTGATAAACTTTTCATTTAATCTTGTTTCTCATGTCGATCATTTCTTAAGTGGGTTTAGAGTATGTGCTGATTGAATGTTTGATCACTATCATAATCACAGGAGGTGAATAGTGGCTGAAGCATTAACATGGTATCATTATGAGAAGAGTTATCAACAAACCTAAAGGTGGATATTGATGGGAAAACATCTCTTTAGGTATCATTTAAACATTTTTTTGGTGAATTTGTTTATTGACATAGCGAGCATCTATTTTTTGGTTGTTGAAAAATCTGACCATGATGTTCAATTTGTTGACAAAGGGGGTCTACATGGTGAGTTTTTGAGTTCAGGTGGTGTTGTTTACAATACATGATTGATAGAAGAACCTCTACAAAGAAATAGATTATTTTTAAGAGGTACAGAATGAGAAAATACAAGGTGGTGTCATTTTTCTTTGTCTTCCAAATTTTTTGGCCTCAAAATCGACAGATGGAGTAAAGGGTTTTTGTAAAATTTACTTTCATGTCAGTTTCTTAGAGACTTGGAAAGATGTATGTCATAATTTTATCAAGATCAGAACATCTAAATATGTCAAATAAAAGGGGGTTTCCCATGTTTTGGTTTGGGCGGCAAGGTGACTAGGGTGATAGAGTCTAAGGTGGATGGACTTGCGCAATGGGAGGAGACTTACATGTGTTGATCAGGGTTCCCAAAAATTCCTATAAATAAATGGATACCACTACTCATTTATGATAAAGATCAAAACATAGAGAAATTCTGATCTCCGGTCGTGCAAGTAGGTTTGGGTGTGCACGTGTTTGATTGGGCATACAAGTATAAAGTTATTCAGAAGTTGCACGCCAATTGATAGTTGAGCACCAATATTGGTTTGGGAATAAAATGGTGTGAGTCATCCAATTTCTATGTTGGGGAAAGGAGTGTTTCAAAATTAGTTAGGTGAAACTAGTGCCCCAGGAATAGAGAAGTATTCCAGGTATAGATAAGTGTGACAATCATTTTAGGGTTGCAAGGAAGTTATAAGATTGCTTGGTACATCTAGTGCAAACTGAGATTCATCTGTGGGTGAAAATTTGATGTCAAAAAAGCATCTACCTATAGAGAAAGATGAATTCATTTTTGATAATGAGGGGACCTACAAGTCTTTAAACTATGTAGGGATCTTCTGAAGAATATGTGATAACACTTCAGTTTAGACAACAGTGATATTTATTATTATGAGTGGTTGTAAACCAGGGGATAGTGAGTCTACTTCAAACTTTGTAAACAGCAGTGTGCTTTCAGTGTATTTGGTACAATGTCCCATCACCGGTGTATGATCCTTGATGTAGCCCAATAAAGATTAAACAAGTAAAACTTTTATGTGTTTTTCTTTCATTAAGATTTGTTCATACTCTGGAAGGGGAAGGAGAGAAAAAAGAGTTTTGTATAAAAAACAAGATCAATAGAATCAGTTGTTTCAATCGGTCATACCTTGATTCACCCCCCTCCCCCCGGGTATCTAACCTATTAGAACCAACAATTGGATATAATTATTTAAATGGGTTTCTCATGTATACCTATCCCTTAGTTTAATGGTCTTGGAACAAGGTCTTGATGGTAATGGTATCATGATGCATGAGATCATGATGTCTAAAAATTAAGCATTTAATTCATTGATAATTCATTGAGAATTATCGTCCATGAGATTTTTTTATTAATATTATCTTTGGATTCATTTCATTATAAATTTATTGATTAATTGGAATGTGTTTTAATTTATTTTCCATGACATATTGATTATTCCTTTTCTAATCATCATAGTCAAGTTATTAATTAAGTGGAATGTGGTGGGTTATTTACCAGGTCATAATGATCATGGATTATATAATCATATTATTCATGGTATTAATTAAAATAAATATTTATTCATATATTTACCTTAAAATATTCATTATGCCTCATTGATTATGCTTTATTTGTTCATGACATCTTCTAATATCTGTAACTCGTACTTAGTATTTGATCTCACACTTATTTTGATTCTTTTCTCAGGAATCTTGGAATTTTACTATGAATCATGTCCAAGAATACACTATTGGGATTAATGATATTTTTTTTTAAAAAAATTGTTATAATGTGTGTATTCAAAGGTAATATGTAAATCATGTATGTGTCTAGTTTACCGAAAATACTAAACTATTAGGTTCTTTGGGGTTTCACCTATTATTTCTATACCTAGTATAATAAAGTAGACACTGGATCTAGGATACTGGTTTTGGGTTCTTTATAACAATCATCTTCTTAATCATGTATATTGTGTGTTTCACACATAGAAAAATGATAGGGAATCAACAAATCATGGAACCGAAAACCATGACCAGCATAGTCGAGATAAAGGATGTTGCAAGTGGAGTGTTAATAGAAAGTGAGGTTGTAGAGATACTGGATTTCCCTGATAGGAAGGTATTAGTGGTACTATTAGCATCTACATATTAATAAGAAACATAAAATGTCTCAACTATAATAAAATAGATGTTTACGAAATTGACTGCTAAAATAAGTGACAAAAAAGTGGGATAATATCACACTGATCCCTAATAAAGAGGCAAGACTAATTGTCGAACTTTCTATATATGGGACACAAGGTAAACGAGAATAATATGGATTCATGTTTCTAAGTGAAGAAAAAATGTTGGTAAAATTACTTAGTTTCAATGAGGATATAGTTCACATCAGCGTCATGAATCAAGGAAATGGGGACAAAATTCACATGATGGTTCATTAAGAAATTTTTCTACATCTACATAAGATAATCACAATTTATTCAATATTATTTGATGAATATTTGTTGAAGATCATAATAAAATGGTATATATTGTTCCAAAGTAATAATGGCGGAGAAGAGGAGTCACATTTTCATAACTATAGTGAGGTCACTACTCAAGAACATGAATATACCTTGTATATTCATAGGTGAGTAAGTGATTCATGATGTATACCATCTAACCCATATTCTTATAATTTTTTGTAGATATCTTATATCATTTGATTCCTATAGTGGTGGGAAACCTCACCTGTCTCATCTAATGGTGTTTGGATGCATAGCTCATGTAAAGGAATTTGTGAAACATTTTAAAAATCTAAATGATTATAGAAAGTCCATGGTGTTACTTAGTATGATTGTAGTTTAAAAATCCAATCACTTGTTTTTTAATTATTTAATTAATATAAATGTACATAGGGACATTGTTTTCCAAGATAATATAGAGTGGAAATGTGCAGTAGGTGTTTATGGAGATTCTAAAAATATCCAAGATTTAATCAAAAAGGAATAAAGAAATCATTAGTCAAGAGTAAAAGTTTTGTTAGGAATGATGGGTGTAGAAAGTATATCACATGATTTATAAGGTAAAGGTATAGAGAATACAATATCAGAGGGAGTGGAAACCCAATCTACACTACTAGTTAGAGAAACTCCACCAGCGTCGCCAGAATCTATTAGTACACTTGCAATCAACAAGGGTCCATTTCTGTATTAATCACTCTATAAAATTTGTATTGAAACATAGGAAGTATTCCTAATAGGTTATCTAATATTATATAGTATTATGATCCAATATCTTATCAGGAATCTTATAGTGATTTTATCTTGTAATAAACCATGGTTAGTGAGTTATTGTTTATCTAAAAGTAAATTTCTTGGAATCCCACCAAGCATCCTGTGGGACACAAAAAATAGTTGGAAAAAGTTATTAAAGGGGGTTGACTTGTTTATAAATAGAACAAGAACTTCATCATCTATCTATGAGGATGGTGTGAAGAATAGCATTTCAACTACATGGATAATGATCATTCTAGTGATCCTACTGATAGAATAATCACTAGAGTTTAGCTGGTAAACATTATGACAAAGGAAATGACAGGTGTAAAGTGACAAATACTATAGTACATAAAATTTATCCCTGTCTGGATTAGGGGGAATAAAATATAAAAAAAAATCGTGGGTCCTTAAAGTCATGTAATAATAATAAATAATGGTTTGATGTTAATTTCACCTAATAATAAATGTGAATAATGGTGTCAACAATTATATCGGAATAATGAAACATAATAATGGGTCTATATTAGTGACATATAATTATGGAGTCTAAATTTGAAAAAAAAAATATAAAATCATCCAACAATAATTTTTTTTTTGTATAAATTTTATGTTTCATTTAAATCATAGAGAATAGAAATGTTTCAATAAAATTTGAAAATATTTCACATCTCTTACTTTTTTTCATTACATGTGATTATTATATTTTTTATTGAATGATAGAAGGTAAATCCTACATAGAGAACCCAACAAAATCTAGAGAAGCTATGTATAATCCTTCCATTTCACTTTCTATTGTACAATTACATTTAACATTTAGTTTAGTGAACTTTATCATTATTCATTGAAGAACCACTCATTCACTTCAAAATTTTCTAACACACATCATGTAGCACCCTTATAATGACTAATTGTTATTATTATAAAGGTAAGTAGGTTCATTTTTAGTTTATGAGTATTTACATATGAATTCATTTAATGGTAGTGGATAATTATTCTGGTTCATAGTAGAATGAACCACCCATATTCACTCATAGAACAATCGATCCAACACTCTTTATAGTAACTTTGAACTACATCGATTACATGGTGATATATCATTTCATAAAATTTCCTCTCTATAGCACCATAATAATCTATACTATAACCTCTACGTCATTCATGGAAAAATTAATATTGTACTTCCATGTAAAATATACCCCATCATCTAGACATATATATATGTTTCCACTATTCAATTCAGTTTTTCATTAGGTTCATTGTGCTTGGTTTGGGAAATTGCCTTCATGAACAGTTGTTTAAACTCATTTCTAGTTGAGGTTTGATTCAAAATTAGTAAAACTCTCATTGTACTAAGCATATAGTTGGTCAATGATTAGCACATATCCATTTGGATTTAATTCATTATATTGAATAACTTTAGTACCAATTCATTGTTAGTTTATCTTATTAACATCCATAACCTGAAGACATATCTATTTCATGATCATTTTCCAGATCATCCAAAGATATTACATGGTCTGCTTCCCAAAAAGCTAGACATCATCACTCATGGTCAGTTTCAGGGATATTAATTCTTATTTGAACTCCCATATATTCAAGCACATGAACAGTTGTTCTACCAATCATGTCTAGTTGAGGTTATTGTGTAATGTGTTCATGGTCATATAGTGAGATGCCCATGGTAGGTTCAATTTACAATGAATTCTTGTTCATGGTCACCTATATAAAAAAATAGTTTTAGTTCCTCAAATAAAATAAAGGTAAAATGAAAACACTAAAATATCCAAAGTATAATATTATATATTTATTTACTAAACAATTTATACTTATATTTACATGTATGTTAAGATAATTTTCAATAATTATAATAAATCTAAAACAACCAAAAAATAAGAAAATTTATATTAAAAGTATTATTATCATTATTATTATATAATATTAAATTAAACTATATAAGTATGTATAATGTAAATATAAACCCTAAAATAAAAAAACGTGTAAAAACTAAAAATGAAAACTTAATTTACAATGTATATTTATATATTTAAATAATTTACTAAAAAAATTTCGGTTAATCTAAAATTAGTTTAGAAAATTGTTTCATGTATTTCAGTGAAGCGCAAAAATATTTTTAATTCAAATGGATGTTAAAAATTACATAGTTATCAGAATAACTTATAATATTATCACACAATTGTATTGTTATCACAAAAATGAATAATAAATACTTCTAACTATTTATGGTCAAGGTTTATTTTAATGTATTGATATGCACTACACATAGAATATTACTTTAGTGAATCATACTCTTTTTAAAATAAAATTTGAATATCTTGACTTATATACATTATTTAAAAGATAAAAATCAACGGAAAAATATCCATTTATCTCTATAAGTTTAAAATGTAATCTTATTTTCATCAGGTATCATATCTATTTATAGGGAAATTAGTTCTATAAAACCAATTTCACTTGATCATTTTATCATGTTAAAGTTATAAATTTATATTAAAATTGATAAAATTATAAATTTGATAATACCATTATATAATGAAATCATTTTACAGTTCTTAAATCTATTAAACAATTTTTGATAGTCTCAAAGCATGACTTTAATGACTCTCTTCATTTCCTCAATATTACATACTCCATGTATACACTTGTACTTAAATCATGTGATTTATAACTCCTAATTTTAGTCTAATCAATGATAGATTTACTTATTCCTCACATGTTTACAATATTTACAATTCTAATTAATTTCATGAAAAAATAAGTTTTCTTTCAATTTTAATAGAAATATTATAATTGAGTAAAAATATGGTAAATAAAGTTACATAATTCTGTAAAAAATTGATTAGTTAGTTGAAAAATTAAGGAACGGTTTAAACATATTCTCATATCCTTTAGTCATAGGATTATTATTCATTAATTTTCTATTCATATTAATGATATGTGTTTCGACAATAAAACCTCATCAAACTTGTAGTTTAACCATCATACATTGACCAGGAGAGTTGTCTTATTTCATAGAAATTTTTCCCTATAATCTAAAATCTTCAGTGTATTTTAATTTATGAAAAAAATAATTCTCCAAGGATTCCGCCTCAGGATTAAATACATATGACGAGTATAATGTGACCAAGGATCTCAAAGGGGTGGATGTATCAGAGACTGGGCTTTATATTCCTCCCAAACCTCCTTTATTTATTCCATATAAATATATGAAAGAAAAAATTGTCTCTAGCCTCAATATCTAGCTCACATAAATGATTTTATTCATATATATTCTATCTAATTTTCATATATTTCATATTAAATATGATGGTTTGAACCTTCTCTTTAATATATTTTATAAGATCATGTTCTATAAGCTTCTACTCTCTAACTTCTTCTGAGCATGTTCATGTATGACACATATTCTCATAAAAAGCATCATGGGGTGTTATTTGAATTATATAATAGAAAATAATGTTATATAAGAAATCTACTAGGGAAAGGATATGATATAAACATCCTTATAAATCCATTAAACTTGTTCTCAAAATATCTTATAGGTTCGGAATGCATATCTCAAACTGGCCATCCATTTGAGGGTGGTTAGCAGTATTGAAACTCATCTCTATATCCAAATATTGAGGAAGTATTCTATAAAAAAATTGAGGTGAACCTTGGAACTCTATCAGATACAATAAAGAGTGGCATTCCATTTAGCCTTACTAATTATCTTTTGTATATCATTTAGAGTTGGTAAAAACAGAAATATTCCTTGATATAAATGAAATTCACTGAATATGTAAAGTGATCAACTACCATCCAGATGGTTTTATTTCAATTCGATGTTTTTTGGAGTCCTAAAATGAAAAGTACTGTTATTTTTTCGATTTTAAAAATCAATATAGGAATTGGTTCCATAAACACTTGGATTTAATTCATTAATCCTTGACTTAGTAACATGACAATCATCGAGATACAAATTCTATAATCTAACTCTTTATGTTAACCCAAAATAATTTTTTCTTCTATATTTATATATCCAAGTGATTCCTAGATGAATATTGAAGGATGATCTTTTCACATCATCTAGAAGTTAATTCTTCATCTTTATTTTTATGGGACATATATCCAGGTTCCAAACCTTATAACTCCATCTTTAGAAAATTTGAACTCTGGAATATTTTCTAAATTTCTCTACAGCTCATCATCATCTATTTGGACACACTTGAACCTATCAAGATTGGATGGTTGAGAGGTTATTTGAGAAATGTTGGATAAATTTACTTATATTATTTTGATTTCCATCCATTACATGTCCAAGAAGATTGAATCTCATTCAATACACATCATGAAAATTATTGCAGGATCCTTTCTACTCAGAGAATATTTAAATTTGTTTGCCTTTCCTTGATGGTAATGTATCAAACAATCATAGTTAATGATCATCTCTAACCACCTTATTTGTCACATATTGATTTCCTTTGATGTAAATAATTACTTTTGGGTTTTATGATCCATACATATGTCACACTTTTCAAGGTATAATTGATTTCTATAAATTGTTAATACAAATATTACTACATCCAATTCTAGATCATGGGTTGGGTAATTATTATCCTAAATATTTATTTAGAAATTAGCATAGGCTATCACTTTTTCATCTAGCATGAGTATGCAGCCCAATCCCTTTTTGGTCAAATCACTATAGATCAAAAATCCTACCCAGTTGGTGGGTAATATATGGTAATGTGATCATATGTGTAGAAATTAAATTTTTTCAATAATTTTTAAAGATATCATCTCATTTAACAATCCAAAAAAAACTTCACCCCAATCTGATTCATCTTTGTTAGTTGGATTGAAAATCATGGGAAGTTTCTAACAAATCAATGATAATATGTAAAGACACTGACCCCAATTTTCTAGAGCTGGGGATTTACATTATTACATTGGCATATTAACAAGGAAGAAGAATCCCAAAGATCCAAATAGTTTAGTAATTTTGGAAAACACGATATATACATATCTTTAACATTACAACTTGAAATGAAATACATCATTGAAATTCCTTTGGAAGCATCAATAACTCTTAGATTATCCTTGCAGGTATTTCATAATATACTTATTGGAATCCTAGGTAAAAATAAAACATAAAAAAGGGGTGAGCTCAGAACCTTAGTAAGGGTAATAAAGACATCAGAATTGTAAATAATAAATCATGGTGAATAAATAAAAGTACGCATGACATTAAAACATAATCTTGAAAATTATACGAAATGAATAAAATTTAATTAAATAATGTCATAATAAAACATAAACATGGATATTTTACTGGTTTAATAGTCACATGTAATATCAATTAATAGTTTCATAATGAGTTAATGCATAATGTGGGACATCATAACCATACCCTCAAGGTCTTGTGCTAAGACCATACATAAATTTGTAAAAACCAAAACACTTTTGTCTCATGGGACCAACAGAGGAACTGAGGGGCTATAGTGGGACCCACCTGACACTTACTAATTTCAATGCATTCCTCATATGAAATGGGTGAAACATAATCACATTATACATTTATGTCGAAACTAATGTATTAAATGTAACTAACATTCACCAATCAGTAAACATAAACACTAACCATTCCGAGTAATATGGTGACAGGTATCAAGATATCACATCCACAATCAAACTTATCATAAACCATTTAATGAAATATGGTTGATGATATCATAGAATATTAATCCAAATTAAAAATAATAATCAAAAACACTATTGAAATAGATGAAAATATTATTATAAAATCACTGAGTAGTTCTTGAGAGAAATACTCTTCTACTTTGCAAAGAACAGTTATTTTAGAAAAATAATTTTTTAAAACTAGAAGTGAAATAAACTAGTTTTTTCATAACAAAATGAGTGATTTTATAAATAATAATGGTGGAATAAACACAATATAGAGTGCACTTGAAAATAGGTATCAATTCGAGAAGTTACCTTGAATCTATATTGTTTATTAGGAAGAATTTTAGAAAGATACTTTTAAAATATATAACTCCCTATAAAAGAAATAAGGATTCAGATTGGTACATAAATATAGAACATTCAAAAAAAATTATGAGTAGTAAATAATAATAATTAAAAATTTGATTGGGTTAATGATAGAAACATATTAACCTGGAAGAAAATGGGGGTTCAGTTAGAAACCCTTACCTTATATCTAAATGTGTTCTTCACTTAACCTTAATATCTTGGAATATGAAATTTGACTCATTACAAAATTAATCAATAACATGATAAAAATTTATTTAGTTAATTATAATTTTATTAAGTTAATTTATCGCTTTATTAATAATTTATAATATTTAATTATGTCATTCCGGAGTGACTGGTTCCTTGATTTCATGATCGGTTTTCTTGATTATAAGTAATGGAGTTCATGTAAAATGTGTATAATTCTCTCAAATTGAAATTAAATGTTATAAAGGAATATCCAAAATATTTCTTGGAATTATTTATTATTTTTCCCATAAATGAGGATATATCATTAGATAACATGTTAATGATAATTATTTGGCTAAATTTTACCAGTTTTTCAATCACAATGAACTAGTATTGTTCTATTATTTAATATATTTCATATAAAATGGTTCTAGAACCCTAAATAAGATATAATACATATTTTATAATCTGTTTAAACCATAAAAATGGTTTTATGAAAATATCTAAAGGATAAATTGATGAACGAAAGTTCTTCATCCACGAAGTTTGTGAATCGGCACCTCTTGAATGATAATTTTTTTTCGAAAAATCAAAGAGAGAGATAGAGTGAGGAGGTGGATTATGGATATTCTATTAAAAAAATATCATTATATTATATAAATGATACTATATTTATAATTAAAATTTTGATAGAGGAGGTGATGATAGAATAATAAAACAACGAATTTGAATAGAAAGTAAAAAAAGAAAAGAAAGAGGATTTTACCTTTTGAACTAACCTCGTTGAGAAACTCAATAGGGGAAGGGGTTTTGGTATTTTAGAAAGATCAATAGTTCCTTGATGTAGGGAGATACTAGAGAACTGGGTTTGGGTAGAACATTAGCATGATTCAAGGATTAGAGGATTGATTATAATTATTGGTGAAGGTGGTATTAATAGTGTAGGAGAAGGTGTTTTTTCAATATTTTAATCATTAGATTATTATTGTTTCTCAAGAATATGAATATTTTGGATATTATCATCAAATTTATAAAAGTTTTTACAACCCTTCTTAGAGGGTATCATGTTGTGACTACCCCAATCCCACCTCTGATAGTCCAGGCGAAGTCGACTAGCATCGAGTAGGCATACCCACAAATAGGTGGCATTTTCCTAATTACCAATACACATGCACACATCTCCAAGATGAAAATTATGAAATGTAAAAAAAAATAGTAAGTATACAATGCACTAATTCACTAAGATACCAACCACAGGGTATGAATGTAGGACAACTAAAAGGTAAAAAAGACTATAATACAATACAACTAAAAGAAAGAATCTATAAAAGTGATAACTCATGTTCCTAAAACTAATCCATGGAAAACACTACATAAAGGGTGGGTGTTGGATAGTTGTATAAAGTAGTATGAGCACACATTGCCTATCTAATATCTCTAAGAAACACCAAGTCCTAGTCCACCTAGGACTCTCTCAAAGCGTCTATCATCTTCACAATACATGACATGTATGGGCGAAGCTCGTAAAAGAGTGAGTAAAACAATACTCAGTAAGACACCCAAAAACCACAAATTAATACCACTAATAAATACATAAAGTATACCAAAAAGAAATAAAAAATGTATAACACAATGAAATAGCACATTCATCTCACATAGTAATATGTCTGCAATATAAATTCTAATAAATTTCTGATATACTCAATCTGATGAGGCACACAATCTCCATGAGGCACACAATCTCCATAAGACAGACTGTCTCAGTAAGACACACAATCTCGATAAGGCACACAGTCTTAGTAAAACACACAATCTTGGTGAGACACACATTCTCAGTAAGACACACAATCTCAGTAAGATACATAGTCTCTAAGTAATACACACAGCTTCTAGGTCACATTGATTCTAGGTTACATAGCTTTGGGGTCACACACCTTCAAGGTCACAGTAATCCACAGATTCCACTCATAGCATTATAATTACAAAAGAACCTACCCTTAGTCTATTAGGCTATATTTCAACTTCCACAAAACTCGCTTAAAATATTTCTACAGGACCTTCTCATCTCAAGGGTCCAAATGCTGCAAATAGCTCATCAAACGAACACATGGTTTGAATGTTAGGGACATTTTTCAAAAAAGGTCTGGACCAGGTACGATCTGTGTCTGATCTGACTAGCCAGACCTGGCCCAACCTGCCGATCGACCCAACACGGTCCGGATGACCCAGCATGGCCTGAATCAAACCAGACCACATGGATGTTGGGCTGATGGAGTGGCCCAGCTCCCCCTAGTTTGGCCCGTGATGTGGTCTGTATTATTGTTCCACACGCAGTCTACCCTGACCATGTGCCTCAAGTCAATGCTGCGTTGTGCCAGGTTTCACATGGCTAGCCCACAGGTGTTGCCTAACCCACAGCCTGTCTATTGTTGTAAGATCCAAATGGACCGCTTTCCATGTATGTGACCCTCCTTCTGTGTACATGGCCCCCCTCGTTGTGTCCCCCAATCAACATTGTGGCCTATGCCTGTCGGCCACACTAGCTCCGACGCGGCCTCGTACCGCTTTCCTCCTCTATCATCCACCCCACTAACGGCCTCGCCCTATCGCTCACCATCAACCTGGACCAGCCGGAGCTGCCACCGTGCACCACCTCCTACCATCTCACCTCCTCTATTTTTTCACAAGGTCTTATCCCTCGATCATGGATCGTTGCATTGAAAATCGAGGGTGCAACAACCGATCATTCACTTCGGGTTTCAAAGTGCAGGGATAAGATGAAGAATCACATGAAGAATTTAATATATAGAGGAGAGAGAATAAATTCCCACGAACACCAAAAGAATATATCTTCTCTTTTCCCCCCATAATAATTTATTCATTCTTGTTAAGAGGGAGAATGAAAAAGGATAATCAAAAAGATCTTTCACCTGACAACCACACAATTTACCCATCCCACAAGAGTGACTGAAACAAGGATCAACGTATTCATTGGTTGGTCTTCATTCATCATTAAATCTATGAAGGGGAAATTAAAAAAATGATATGAAAATCCCTACATGGAATGTGGATCGTTTGATGACCAAGGGAGAATCTACGTCATCGTTGTTTGCAGATCCATCGGATCTAAATTCCTTCGTTCTTGATTCACAAATTTTTCATTATTCATTTGAGGGATCTCCATATCATTTCCCTATAAAATTTATAGGGTTATGGTGTAACCCTAGATTTCATAAAATTGGAAATTTTAAAAAATTAATCCAACACATCTTTAAAATAAAATATTTTTATTAAATATTTAAATTACATTTACATCCAAAAACTAACTTTCACAGTCATCCCATTCTGATCAATGTGAGGTCCCGCCTAAGGTAAATTTGTTGTTCTGAAGGAAATGGTGCCCTCAAATTTATGATCTGAACAACTTATTAAGAGTTATTATAGTTTAAAGAAAAAACATCCCAAGCGCTTCATTAAAAACTGAACATTATTCAAAAAATTGTTCTAGGTACCCCAGGTCTTAGAATCACTCGCCATCTTAGTTCCTAGTCACATAATTTTCCTAATTAATTTATAAAAATAAAACCAGATAAAATATGAGTCATTACATTCTCCCCACCTTAGGTCTTTACATCCCCAAAAGCCAATACAAGGGCTACTAAAACAAAAATACGAGGGTAATTGGCATGAATCTAAGCTTCTCGCTCCCAAGTTCTCTCCTAGATATTCTCATGCTTCCACCAGACATGAAAAAGAGGAATATACCACCCATGAGGGATCCTCTCATTTCGATCCTCGATCTCTACCATGTAATCTACAATATTCTCCTCATCGTCAATGTCTATCTCGCCGTAGTCGATGACGTGTATTGGATCATGCACATACCTCCCCAACTATAACACATGGAAGACATCATGTACCTGATGCAACTGTGGGGGTAGATCTAAGTGGAATGCCAACTTTCCATCTCTATAAAGAATCAAAAAATGGTCAATGTGTCTCCGATATAACTTTCCACCCTGTAAAAATATGTAAAATATGTGTCGAGTTGAGACCCAAAAGAACAGATGGTCTCCTACCTCAAACTCTAGAGGCCTCTATCTCCTATTATCATATCACTTATTCGGGATATGTGTGGTCCTAATCCACTCTTTGATGATCCACACCTTCTCTATAGTAGCTCGCACCAACTCCAGCCCCATGAGTGCTTACTCTCCTGGGTCAGTCCAGCAAACTGGTGACCTGTATGGTCACCCGTAAAGGGCCTCATATGGTTCCATACCACTGGTGGAGTGGCAGTTATTATTCTACGCAGACTCTACCAATGGTCGGTGATCCTACAAGCTATAACCGATGTCCAAGATGAAGGCCCGCAGAATATCCTATAAAAAATGAATTTTCCTTTCTGTATGGTCATCCGTTTGGGGGTGAAATGTTGTTCTCACGCTTAACTGAGTCCCAAATGCCTCCTGAAATCCCTTACATGATCGGGATGTGAAACGAACATCACGATCTGAAATGATTGTCTATGGTACTTTGTAAAGCCAAACAATCTCATTCACGTAGAGGTGTCCCAGGCTTAATAAAGAACTCTTCTCCCAAATCAGTAGGAATTGGGATGAATTGGTGAGTCGGTCAATGATCACCCAGATGGTATCAGGTTTCCTAGACAGGCATGGTAAAACAAAAAAAAATTCCATCGATATTCCATATCACTTTCACTCTAGCACCACAAGGGGTTGGGTAAATCCGGCCAGAACCTAGTGCTCTACCTTCACTTTTTAAAAAGTGAGGCATTGAGAAATGAACATTTCCATTTCCTTATTCATTCCCAGCCACCAAAACTGACATAGGAGGTCATGGTACATTTTCTCCACACATGTACGAACATCGAAATGGTATATGTGGAACTCTCTTAAGACCTCCTCCAGTAACTCCACTAGTACCACTATGTTCCATCTAAATAGAATGACATGCTCCCCACCTTTCCAATATCTGTCAGGGGCATTCCCTATGGAAAAATGAGCACATAGGGTCTCATAGTAGATATACCGAAGTTGTGCCTCCCTAAATTTCTATAATAGTGGAGAGTGTTAACCATCGAATAGATGTAATTTGTTCCATCTCCATCCACAAAATGATATATACAGCACACAAAACTGCTCGGACTCATCACTCAGCAATTGCAAGCTAGATCTACTACAGAGATCATATTCCACCATGTTCCCCTTCTCAAGAGTATAAAAAATCTCAAGTTCATAATCATAGAGGAACTATATCCATCTTCTCTACCACATGTTCTGATCCTTTTGAGAGAAGATATAATTGAGACTCTTATGGTCACAGAAGACAATAAACTGCTCCCCTGTTAGGTAGTGTCACAACATTTTCAATTTGAAGACTACAATCTCTAGATCAAGATCGTGGGACACATGGTTTTTATCATGTTGTATCAACTATCATAAACCATAGGAAATCACTACTTTCACCTAAATTAGAAAAAAGTCAAGCATGGTCCATGATGCCTCGTAGAACACTACATATCTGATGCCCTCCTCTGGTAATCTCAAGATGGGAGATCTCATCAACCTCTGCCTCATCTCATGAAAGCATAGATGGCACTTTAGTGTCCACACGAAAGGCTTCCTCTTCCATGTCAAATTCATCAGAAATGATTCTACTATATAAAAGTCAGTTACAAAACTCTAATAGTACCCATCCAACCCCATGAAACTCTTCACCTCAGTAACACTCTTGGTTGGATCCTAAGAAAGAACTGCCTCAATCATCACCAGATCATTTCTGACACGAGCCTCTAAAATGATGTGTCCCATGAAATTTTCCTCTAAAATTTTGAACTGAAACTTCCAGATCTTCCTATAAAGCTTTTGATCTCAAAGTGTGTCCAAGACAATCCTCAAGTGAATTTTGTGATCCTTCTTAGACGTTGAGTACACTAGGATTTCATCAACTAAGACAACCACGAACCGGTCTAAGTACATCTAGAATATCAAATTCATGAGTCCCATAATTCATTGTGCCAAATGAAATCACCGAGATATCATAGTGTCCATACTGACATCTAAAGGATTTCTTCGATACATCTACATATTGTACACAAAGATGGTGATATCCAGATCTGAGTTCAACCATAGAGAACCACCTCTCCCCCTTCATCTAATCAAAGAGGACATCAATCCATAGTAGTGGATAATCATTCTTCATAGTCACCTTATTCAGGAATCGGATGTCCACAAAAAACCTCAAGCTCACATCTTCCTTCTTGGAAAACCAAACCAGGGGTGCCTATGGTGAAACACTCATTCTCATGAATCCCTCCCTTTGTAGGTCCTCCAATTATACCCTCATCTTGCAAAGATTTTTGGGATCCATAAAAAATGTAGGTGTAGATATCAATGTCACACAAGGGTATAAATCAATGCAGAAGTCTATATCCATATGCAGAGGTAATCTAGGAATAACCTCTAGAAAAACCTCATCATACTCAGCCACCAGTACTGGATACTTAGGACTCCTATCATCCACTACACTGAGGGTGAGACAAACCAACTAATGAGTAATCGGCTTCACCCACCTTTGAGTAAGTCCATCTGGAACTGTGTGCATTTCCTTTTCCCCAAAAAAGGAAAACTTGGTCCCACCATCCTGGAAAAATCACACTATGTGCCTAAAACAATCAATTTGAGCATGAACTGTGGATAACCAGTCCATACCAAGAATGATGTTGTAAGGCCTTGATGCCACTACCAAGAGATCCTAACTGGAACTCTCAACTCTAAGATTATGGTCACACTGTAAGCACCAGTGTGTCATAATAAAATCCCCTTCTGTATGAGTCTCTAAGAGTAAGGGTTAAGTCAATGGTTCAGCCAGAATCTCTGAGCCCCAAACCTAGTCTATGGAAAGAAAAGTATGACTGGAACCTGTGTCTATCAAAACTGCATCTAGGGTGGAAAAGACACAGATCATACAACTAATAATCCCTGGAGCACTGAGGTAATAATAATCCATCACCTATAGTTATGCTCATCCATGTCCACCATCTCCATGAGCTTAGTGTGGACCACCTAAATGTTGTGGTGGTAATACGTCGAACCTCCTCCCACCTCATGCTATCAAACCTGCTCCACTACCATGTCCACCACCCTATGGAGCACCCAACGGATGCCTCCTCCCCTTCCTCAGTAGTCCCTCAACTATCTATTTATCATCCATACATTGAGTCGGTAAATCATGAGCCATATGACCTTGACTTCCATATGAGTAACATAGCCAATCCTTTGGATGAGTCGCTCTACACTCGGTTCCCCACACTTCTGATCTCATGTCATGGGGTCATCCCCTGGAGTTTCTGATCCACTTGGGTCCCTGCTACTGATTTTTTATATCGACTTCCAAAGAACAACCTGGTTGGTGTTGGTAGCTCTAACTGTTGGCGTCTACTCCTCCATAAATCTCTCCACCAACAGAGCTCACTTTTGTACCCCCAGTATATGTATAAATACTAAGCGATATCATGGATACCCTGATATCTCAGTGTAATCCATTCTCAAAGGTATGATCCCTATAGAATGATTCTTTTACCATATCAATGTAGTAGCTAGAAATATCGGTAAACCTCACCAAGTACTCTTCCACAGTGTGATTTTCCTATTATAGATATCGAATCCACTGGATGCATAATGATCACAACATATCTAGAAAGAACTACTCTATGAAGATACTCTCAAAGTCTTCCTAAGAGAGAGTCATCTCGTCATGTGTCTAGGTCACTAATCTCCACCATCACCCCATTGATCCCTAAAAAAGACTCGCAACTATGACTGTCATCTGGTCGCTCCATCTATAACTCTACAGCACACTCATCTTGTGTGCATCTTCAACCAATATCACTGGTATTAACTGATCCTCGATGGGTGGTGGTAACCCTGGTACACTGCCTACTGGTTCTAACTCTGATACATGGAGTATCACTAGTACTGGACCCTTTAATGAAACATCATCACTAGGTGAATCAATCTTGTGATCATTCAATGGAATTCAAGTTGGGTATCTGCGTTGAGGCATTCTTGAATAAAATAAGATGTACCATAGTGAATATAGTATATGATGTGAGATGACTCAATAAGGACATGATAACACACCAAAATCTTATATGATTCATGTACCATTGTTTTCTCTACAACCAGTGTTTTCATGGATTGAGTCAAAATGAAGGTGTTTGGAGTCCTTGTGTATGGATACATTGGTTGATGCACCAACACTAGATTCCCTAGCCTAAAATACAAATTCGAAACACTCGAAACCGCTGCCCCAAACCAACCTCACATACGCCCAGTCCTTAAGTAGAATATACTACTCTGATACCACTCTATTATGACCTATCCCAGAGGGGTCCATTCCATCACTATCCCAATCCCACCTCTGATAGGTCAGGTACTAGTGATTATCATCAAGTAGGAATATCCCACAAATGGGAGGCATTTTACTAAGTACCTATACACATGCACACATCTCCAAACTCCAAATGATGAAATGTAAAAAACACTAAGTATAAAATGCATGAATTCACTAAGATACCAACCATAGAGTATTACAATAGGAAAACAGGAAGGTAAACAGGGCCAAAATATAATCCCACCAAAAGTAAGATTCTGTAAAAGTGAAAGAACAATTTCTTGAATCACATTCAAAAAAACATACATGAAGGGTTGGTGTAGGAAATCTATCTTAAGTCGTAGGATCACACCCCATATGTTGGATCTCTATAAGAACCACCTAGTCCTCGTTCACCTTAGACTCCATCAAAGTTTCGATCATCTACACAAGGAACGACACATGTGGGAAATCCCGTGCAAGGGTGAGTAAAAAAATACCCAATAGGATGCCCCAAAACCACAAAGGAATACTAATTATAAATAGAAAAAGTATACCACCAAGAAATACACAAATTATACCATAAGTAAATAGAACATTAAGCTTGAATAGTTATATTTATATAGCATAAATTCTATGAAATTGTCGATATACTCAATCTTATGAGGCACACCATCTCCATGAGACACATAGTCTCTCTAAGACACGTGGTCTTGGTAAGACACACAGTCTTAGTAAGACACAAATTCTTGGTAAGACACACAACCTAGGTAAAATAAAATGGTTTTAAGTGATACACGCATCTTCTATGTCACAAATATTCTAGGTCACATATATTCTTGGTCACATAGCTTTAAGGTCATATCCTGTCATAAGATTTCACTCGAAGCGCGCTTGTTCTGGGAGAACCTACACCTCAAGCCATTAGTTTGTTTTCTAAATTCCTCAAAATACTCACCTAGAGTATCTTGAATGGATCTTCTTGTTGCAATGGTCCCAATGATATAAACGGATAAACAAAAGGACACCCAGTTTGAATGTTATGGATGTTTTTGTAAAAAAGTTTGGCCCATGTCCGATCTGGGTCCACTCTGACCCACCAGACCCGGTCCGAACCGTCGTTCGACACGGCCCGACAAGGTCTAGTCTGGCCCAAACCATCCGGGGGTGATGGTCTTCTAAAGTGTCTTGGGACCCCCTATTCTAGCCCGCACTGCGGACTGGATTTCTATGCTAAACATGGTCCACCCTGATCGTGTGCCTCTGGTCAACACGGCGTCATGCCACATTTCACGTTGTCGGCCCGCCAGTTCTGTGTTCCCCACTTCCTCACCACTTCCTGGAGCTCCATGTGGCCCCACTCTCCATTTCCCATGATAAATGTTCTATCCACCTTCCATGTCCCCCATCCACCATCCACGCCAACTCCAATGAAACCTCCTGTCGCATTCCTCCTCTGCAGGTTTCCCCACCGGCGGCCTCGCCCTATCACTCACCGTCCCCCTGGACTGGGCGGAGCCACCACCTCTGGTCACCGCCTTGTAATAACACCTGACATTGCACCTCCTCTTGGTATTCATGGGATCGAATCCTTCTTTATAATATCTTTGTTTCGTAAATCAGTGGTACAACGACTAATCATTTACTTGGGGTTTCAAATCATAGAGAGAAGGGGAGAATAGTAAAAAGAATGCGATAGATTTATGGGAGAGAATAAATGAACATGAACACCCGAAGAATAGATCTTTTCCCTTATTCATGTCATCCTTTATTCATTCTTGTTATAAGGGAGAACAAAAAATGATAATCCCAATGATATGTCACCCATAAACCCCACAATTTAACCATACGGCAAGAACGATCAAACCATGGATCAACTAGTTTGTTGGTTGGTCCACATTCGTTGTTAAATCTAAGAAGGGGAAAGTAAATAAAAAATTGATCAAACACCCTACATGGAATTGGGATCGATCTATGATGAAGGTAAAATCTACATCTTTGTCTCTCATCGATCTTTCAGATCAGAGGTTTGTCGTTCTTGAATCGCCAATCTGTCGACATTCATCGGAGGGAGCTTCATCTCCTTGTTGTAGAGAATTTACAGGGTTATGTTGTAACCCTAGATTCTTGAAAATATGAAATATTTAAAAAGGAATTGAACACAGCATCAAAATAAAATATTTTTATTAAATATTTTAATGGTGTTTATTTGCAAAATCTTACTTTCACGTTTGACCCGTGCCGATCGATGTTAGGTCCCACCTAAGGTAAAGTCGTTTTTCTGAATTCAATGATTCCCTCAGATTTATGATCTGGATAACCACATAGGATTTATTCCAGTTTTATGAAAAAATTTCCTACACGCTTTATCAAAAACTGAACATTATTCAACAAATTTTTTCGGGCACACCAGGCCTCAGAATTACACACCGTCTCAGTGTCTGGTCTCGAATTTTTCCCAATTAATTTATAAAAATAAAACCAGATAAAATATGTTTCATTACAAAAATAATAAAGGCATGTTTTATATTATTGTGCTTACTCCATCAATGACTCAAGGAATAGTGTATTTAACTTCTAATGTATTTATACTGTAAACTATCATATTTTACTATTCAATAAAATTCAAGTATTCTAGAAAAATCTCAAAAATTCATCGTAGCCATTATTTGACATGTAGGATTAAAAAATGGACTCCATATTATCAAAATAACTTTATAAATATTTGAAATTTTATTTATAAATAAAATCATTATTTACTTGAAAAATACAGATTTTAAATTTAAAAATGATGTTATAACACTATAAAAAACTAACTAAGGTCTCCTTAAATTATCCTAAAATCATAAGACAAAAAATTATTTAATGAACACATTTTTTAAAATTATATTTTATTTTAAATCACTTTATTAGTTATAAAATTTAAATTACATATTTAAGACTTATAAAAATACTAACACTTAAATATCAATTTTTAAAATATTCATCTACTTATACAATGATATATTTATATCATAATTTCACTTATGATATGCCTAACTTTTATTTATAATTTCAGGGCTGTAGTTACTATTCATTAGGCTGGTTTACAATTCATAAGGGTCAAATCACAAATCCTGAGGTCAAGTCAATATTTCATGGGTATATGTTCCTTAACATCTTGAAATACCTCTTATTTTATTCATTAATCATTTATAAATATTTTATTGTGTTCTCAATGTGGTTTTATTTGAATTATAATATATTTAAAATCAATATAATAAGGGAAATCTCATTGATAGAATTCTGGGTTATTACATAGTACCTAGCTAATCCAAATAAAATACGTATCTCTATAATTGATGTTGGCCTAGTCCATCTATCAATTGCATCTATTTTCATAGGATCCACATATATCTGTTTTATAGGGATGACATACCACAGTAATGGTACTTTCTCCATGAAAAACTTGAATTTTCTATACTTCTCATATAAATTTTTCTTTTTGATTGTCCTTAGAATAGTATTAATATAATACTAATGTTTATCCTATATTTTTAGATTATAGAATAATATCATCTATAAATACTAGGAAAATATTTTCATGGTATCCTTAAATACACCATTCATTAGGTCCATGAAGACCATTGGTAGTAGGTCAAAATGGATTCACTGTGAACTCTTAGTGCATGTACCTTATATGAAAATAAGTCTTGGTGATATCCTAGTTCTTCATCTTTACTAGAAAATATATGAACTGAAGTTCCACTATAGATAAGTACTAGTCCCTATGAAGTTGATCGAACAAGTCATCAATATATTGTAGAGGATACTTTTTTATTATCATGATCTTATTGAGCTCACTATAATCAATTTAGTGTAAAATTTCCATGTTCTTCTTCTTGCTGAAAAGACGATACACCTAATGGGGAAGAACATTGGCATATAAACCCTTTATCCATATTCTCTTGTATTTTTTCTTCATCTCTTTAGGAACAATAGTTTCAACTCTATATATATTCTTAGATTTTGAAAATGATCCAGGTATATGGTAAATTTAGAAATCATTCTCATGGATTGGAGGAATTCTTGGAAATAGTTTAGGAAAAAAATCAACATATTCCATTATAATGGGAATTTTTTCAAGGGTGACCTTTTTAATATTCTTAATATTTTGTGATATAAATTCTTTCTAAAAAGTCAATAATATCCATGCTTGAGATGATGATTTAAAAGGAGTTCAGCCCTCCTACATACACTTTTATATAATTGGAATGTGATTCTCAATACATAGGTCATTTTCCTTCTCCTAAAAAGTTATGTAGAATCTATAAAATTAAATCCAATCCAAGTATATAATTTCATTAAATTATGATAAGGTATGTATCATTGGGTTTTCATTGAAATTCAGACCATAAATATAGAGAATATAGAAATTATATACATGGGACAAAATAATTTCCATTTTTTACACACTCACTCATATATCTAATTCCATGTTTGGAGGTGGTGTTTAAATAGTTCTAGTAAAATTTCATGATTTTAAAGAATTCATATAACCATAATCATATACGATGTCTGAAGTTAATCAATATAAGATAAGAATATCATTAAATATTTCATTCTGGTTCTAATCATTTACTTCATCCAAAATAAAAATGAGAATGGGAATACTCAAACTATTGAACATAAAAAAGTGAAATGATGACCATGAATTGTATAACTCATTAATATTATATATTCCATAACCAATGAATGTCTAAGTTTCAATCTAATTTATACATCACCTATTTCCAAACATAAGATTTTATGTGTGTTTTTTATTCCCATTAGGATGGTTTGTAAATAGTTATGAATTTACCAATTAATATCCCCCATGAGTGTCAATATAGGTGTGTATAAAGGTCTCTTTTTCATGAATTGTGTGACAACTAAGTTAATTCTTAATTCACCATTTTGGGGTTATTACCCATATGTACTACTGAGTCTATTCCACATCCACTTGTAATATCCAAATAGGGATTTTGTTTCCTAGAAATAACTTACTCTATACTTTACCATAATTAGGAGATTTTTTTATATGTTTATTACTATCCCTATGGATTTCATTGAGGATTTATAATCCTAAAATACAAAAATTACTAGAACTTTCTCTGATACCAACTATGACAACCAATATCTTTTATAGGCATTAATTCATATCTAATTATAGAAAGACACACATAATACAATCCCAAAATATTTAATGGAATATACTATTTGGGTAATTAGATACATAACACCATAACATAAAATATGGATATGATAAAATTATTTAAAAATACCATAACAAGCATTAAATTCCATAGATCTTCTTCAATCGCATTGGATAACCTATGGATATAAAAAATAAAGGGTTGATTTATAAATCCTGGAAATTTAATTATCAAAGTATATCAATATTAAAGTAATAATGTTGAGAAAATTTGGGTATTAAGGTTATATGAAATAGTTGAGAATAAAAAAAATTGAATATAAAAGATAGATATTAAATGATAACATCAGGGAAACATATGGATGTGTAAACAACACAAAACAAGACATCGTAAGCAAAAGTTAAGGATAACCACTGAGAAATAAAATCATATTTTTCTTTGGATAATAAATTATTAAGCATAAAAGGAATGTAATCTAATAAAAATAATAAAAAAATCATTTGTGGGATATATATTTTTTATCCCAACTACCACATTAAATCATGTACATGCGTTAGTGTTACACATATATCATACAACATAAGAGACAAGTTCATCCTAATCAATCCCATAATTAAAGAGTATGGGTTAAATACATGGAATTCCCAATTAATGAAGTATATTTACATATATGTGAATACCCAAGAGTGGAAATGGGTAAGGGTATTCACTGTAAAAAAAAATTCATGTAAAATCATAGGATAATTTCGACATCATAATGAGTGTATATAAGGATTAATGGAAGGATTTAATGAGAGTTTAAGGTGGTATCTAATTAAATTTACATCGTATATATAGTAAATAGTGTACATTACAACACATTACAACATGAAAATTTGGAAATAAAATGTAATAATACAAATAAAGTGCTTGAATAAAGAGGAGGAGGAGAGAATCCCTTTCCTTCAGACGATGTTTATAAAAGATTGGGAAGAGATTATTAAAGGATTTTGAATACCATGGGATGGATTTATATAGGGATAAAGAGAGGTAAATAATACTAAATGTATTTTTAGTTAAGAGGGTTGGAGTTTGGCTAGGTCTTTGTAGAAAAATAAATGGGAATTATTTATTAATTTTTAAACATTGATTATTGAATCTATATGATAAAATAATTAAAACCACAATCTATCGCTTGTTTTCATCCCATTATTTCACCTGGATACGATATTTTTTAAATATTTTATAAGTAAAAGAATTAATAATATTAAAACAACATCACTGTTGATAAGTAAGTGAGTCATGATTATAAAGAATTGATTTTGAAATATTAAAATGCAATATAAATTATGTAAAAATAATTTAGGGTTTATAAAATTAATAAAATAACATAAAAACATATTATTTTAAATGGGAATCCTATTTTTGGTCGTTTATTCCATTTATAGTTTTTATTACATCCCTTTTGGTTTACTATGATGTCATAATTTAGACTATATATTTATATTATATTTAATTTTTACCTAAAAAATTGACTCTCAATGAAAATTATGATAAATTCACTCTTGGATAATTTCAAAATCTTGGTTTCAAGAAAAAAATCATTTTACCAGAACAATTGTTTAAATATAATAATTTAAACTTTTAATTAAAAATCATTTTTTATTAGAAAAAAACAAATTTTTACATCAATAAAAATGTTCTAACCCTTATAAAAATTACATTTTACTTTATAAAATTATATTAACATTATATATGAATAAATATTATGTAGTAATAATATTATAAAAAATTAATATATTTTTCAAAACTCTTGATTTTATCAAAAATATTGTTAAATCCGTATATTTTCTAAGAAGAAAATATTGGTTGTATATATAATGTAATAATGAAATGGGATAAACAAAATAATTATTTTATCAAAAATTAAAAAAAAATATACTGCTGGGGATAAGATACAAAACAAATTATTACACCATTGTACACCCACAGGGTAAGGTGTTCGATAGTGGCATGTTATAGAGTTGGTTTAACAAACATAGTTTAGGTTTTGATATTGGTATGCTTGAAATTCTCCCATAAATAGTTTTATTCATGTTTTAGTTATTTATTTTCTAATTGTTATTGATCTAAGGAATATCTGAATGATTTCATCTCCCTTGGAAGCTCTGATAATTGGGCTTCATAGGGATTCATCCTACTTGTCAAGTGAATTGATTCCTTCTTCTATGATAATTAGACTTTTTCATAACCCTTAATAAAAACTAATCTTAATGGAAACCACATAATGGTTAGGAAAATAAATTTTATTAATTAAAAAATGTAATTTTTTTATAAGAGTTTAGGATAATACATTTTTTCTGTAATTGAATCTATATTCCAACATTATGGTGAGGATGAGTTTTATATAGAAAGAAAATATCACAAGAGAATTCCCCATGTCACAATGGATTATTTAGATTGGGTGGGATGACCAGGAGAAAAAATCCATGCTTTTGGGAATCCCAAAGTAGACAATATTATAACATTGGGATGGGAAGTTCCTTCACATGATTTAAAAGAACATAGAGTAGGTTTAAAATTTCTCAAGTAATTCTAATTGGTATATTTTTAGACCAGAGGTTGTCCAATTCTCCATTATGTTTTTATGTCATGGTCATGAAGCCTTTTTCAAATGTGGTGGGCTACCCTATAGTAACAAATAAGTTTTGGTGGGATTACCAAAGATAAAACTACTATGGGAGATGTATGTGAAGGTCCTTCGAAAAAAATGAAATTTCTTATTCACCCCCCCCCCCCCCCCGTATCAACACTAGTCCTAAGTGTAATATTTTTAGTTATCATAGTGTACTTTTCTCTTTGATTGGATCTTATATTTCTTGATAGGGTTTTTTTTATTATAATTTTATAAATTTTATATTTTCAATTGACAAGAATCAGTTGTAAAAATATATTTACATCACTATTAAAATATATTTTTAAATTTAGACCAAATTCTTCGCAAAATAAGAGAAAGAAATCAAAACTAAAATAAGAACAAATATTAAACAAGGGACATTTTAATTATGGGAATTTTACTGTAAAATCTATGAATTATTATTCCTTTGATAAATAAATTCAATCGATATAGAATATAATTAATACATTCATGATAAATAACATTATGTTTTTTCTAAATTGAAGGATTTATTTTAAATATTCCCATTTGAAGTGGTTGAATTCATAATTTCATGGGTTAAGTAACTATAGAGTGAAAAACATAATTGAAATAAGAAGATAATTATATGGAAGTTGAATCAGCTCAAAAGGTTGCTAGATGTAACAACATCACATGTATTACAAAAGCTATAGAATAATTGGTCAAACATTGTAATAAAATATATTCTATAGAAGATGAAGAATTTAGAAATGTATAAATATGAGGGAACTTTTTAAAAAAAACTTTAAATACGGTCATATATGCATTATTGAAGATCCATTAAGTTTATATTGGTGTCAAGGATTCACAATTGGATATTAAAGATAAATAGATAATAGAACATGATAATTATCTAAAATAATTTATTATGATGAATGAGGAACAAATATAAATAATAAAATATAAATAAGAATATAGGTTCTAATCAGTAAAATTTGAAAAGAACATCATCATCCTAAAAATGACTTGATCTAGAAATTAAAATGACAAACTTAGAATCAACCCAAACTATAGCTTCCCAAGAAGATAAGAAGATTTTTGTTTCCATACAATTTTATAAGATTTGTATTCCTTACAAAGGGACTCAGATAAGTGTAAATAATATCTCATAATCATATCACGATCAATCCATAACTAGCTATTGGATGGTGGCATCCCATACTCTACTGTATTCTTTCTGAACTAAATCTTCTTTGAAAAAAATGCATGACTAAAGTCAAAATATAGAGGTATTTTGATGTTTAAAACAAAATTAAATTCACCAAATAATTATAGGTGAATATAAAAAAATCCATGTAGATAAAACCCCTAATGGATCCTAAAAGTTTAATTTCCCCACTGAAAAACAACAATCACAATATTCTAGCCACATTGTATTTGTAAGAAAAACATATTGGTTTTTTAGCCACTGGTGGTGTTTTTGGAGGTTCAAGAAAATAGTCAATGATTTATTGTGTAATATATTAGTCTATGGTTTATCTGTTAAGACTAAATATATGGGATAATAGTTTAAATTGGAATAGAACATAATATAAATAAGAATACTCCATTGAAAAAAAACAGATTCTATATTATAAAAAACAGTTTTAAATATTTGATAATTTCTATGAGTATTGAAAATGTATTACCACACATATGATGCGTTTTGGTATATATAACCCCAATAAAACTCATATAATAATGTGAATATAATTAAACAAAATCATAATCCACTAAAAATAATGGAAATATGTTCTCCTTGAGAGATAAATCTGTAAAGATGAAAGTTGAGAAGATCTTCCCTAAGAATGAAAAGAAAATAGATGATAAGGATGTACCACCAAATAGAATAATATGATTCTATTATTGTAAGATAATCTATATTAGGAACTATGATTTGAATATAATTTTCTAGAAAATATTTCTTTTTCTCAATGATAATTAACCCATTAATTAACCCAAATATTAAATAATCTTACATTTTTGTTAATCTAATAAATCATGAAATCAATTGTTTAATGTCCTTAATTTGTTATATTTATTTTTGATTCAACTTTTGAAATATTTTAATAATCCATATTCTTGTAATTAATCCAATTACATGATTTTGAAATTTATATTTCATTATTTAAAATATTTTAGAAATTATATTGATAAAGGAATCGATTTTTTTTCTAATTATTCTATTCATTTTCAATTAATCAAAATCCATTTATTGATTTATAATATTTTTTTATTTTAAATCAAAAAGGATTAAAATTCAATATTTTAATGTTTTTAATAGTATTATTCATATGAATAAATCCTACACTAAATTGTGTCCTCACTATTTCAGGTATAAATAAAACACAAAGGCAAGAGATCATGCATTAAAAACATGTTTTTGATTAACCTACCATAACTAAATTACCTCATGAAAGAGGAATTGTCACTAAACTAACCTTATGATGAATCTCTATTAATTATGTGAGAAAATACTATAAATACATGAATTGAAAAAAAGAATACATCCAAACTACCACTTGCCTATATTTCAACTATCCACTGGGGAAAAAATTCATTGACCATGATCAGAATGTTGTAAAGTCTTGATATGGACACAAGAATAATTCTAAGAGTCCACATCATAACTCCTATACATACCATTCCCCTCACATAAGTGAGGTTATCACTTGAAAAAAGTATAAATCTTCCACAAATTACCCACAAAATGATGAAACATAAAGCCATGGTATGTGCATTCTCAAGCAGTTGTGAGACCCCACTAATCTACTACAAGAATCCCAGTAACCCCGCATGGTTGATTAGGAAATCATATTAATCGATCAAAATCTCTTATAACTTTCACACCTCCAAACTTCTAACCACTTTGGTATATCATGTTTCATGACAATTGACAGTGAAGCTATAAGTCCAATCGACTGCATCCTCTTAAGTCAGGTTGTTTCGACCTCCTCAATCAACCTATCACACTAAGAAACCTTGTCATTCATATAGAAAAGAAGTATCAAGGACACTAAATTAAATAAATATTCCTCAAACTCTCACTACTATCAAGCAATCCAAATTTAAGAATCGTGAGCTCCAAAGATAACACCCAAATGAATTAACACCCTCTGAACTTGATGAAATATTGATACTAACTAAAATCTAGAGGCTTCAATTTATGAAATTTGTAGGATTATTGAAGTACGAAGAGGATGAAAAACTATATTGGTGAATAATTTTTCATGTTCTAGTTATGGTCTCTATTTAAACATCCATCGATGTAGAATACATTACACTTAAATATAAACATCTCAAATCCATTGAATGTGTATTTGTGGTTCACTTTACACTAGGTATTCCAAATTTTAAATTTGTGAAGCTTGAGCAACACCTTTAAACTGGTTTAATATTTTTAAAATAAATAAAATGGAAGACAATATTCATAGTGGGATAAGGGAGATCTCACCAAGGATCAAGGTCGAATCAATAATGTTTCTATTTTAGTTTAATCATATTGAATGAAAAAAAATGTATAGTCGTTTTCATATTGTAAAAAAAGAAAAAAAAATATTGTGTAGTATTTGAAAACCTTGATTATTCCCAAGGAAGAGATAAGTGGACTATGGTCAACATGAATAAGAAGATCAAATTCTGAATATATTGGAAGATGAGGTTAAATTTAGAATGATATACAAGGATGTTTCCAATCATGAATCTTGGTGGATACCGAAGGAAACTCATGATTTAAAAAATAAATTGCATTCAATGAAGAACCAAGATGAATCAGATAAGAACAATATATCACTGATATTTCAATGATGGAAACTATTGACTTCAATCAATGTAGAGTCATTAGATTTTGGTCATATGGTAAATGAAAAACAATGGAGAAAAAAACTTTTTTTTACTCTATGATCTAGTATATAGATATCTTCATTAAGTATTAACAAATTACATAAAAAATATATTGAATCCAAATTCTGATTAAATGCCATATCCATGCCCAATACTGTACATAACGAAAATTAGGTCCATTTATTCACTGTTCAATCAGGGAATCCCTCGAGTAATCCCATTTCACCACGATGTCGGTTAGTATACCACCTCTTATTTATCTCTCATATTTATAGATATTTATCATGAGATAATAACAAAAGAGATATTTAATTTAGAGAGGAGAATTCCTAAGAAGATCTAGACCCTCCACCTTCACATGTCGAAAAATAAAGGTGTAGGGAGTTAGGGAAAACAATTCCAGAAGATTCTCAAATATTAAAGATATTATAAAGGGGGAGATTATATGTGAATCATGCAGAGTGTGATGCTACTACATATGAGGCCTATGAGTTTCTCTACTTAAATGTCAATTGTTCACTATGAGGAAGCTTCTAAAATTTCTTTATTGATCCAAACTATTTTCAACTTCTTTTTTTTCCTTCATTACTTTTGTTTTAATAATTTAGTGATAGAATACTAGTCCCTTAGTGGTTGGTCCAAAGAGATTCTCTTTACCCCATATTAATGATTTTGGGCTATAATTTTTTACCTCTTATTTTAATCACTATATATTTCTTAAATATATATACAGTTTAGTATATTTACATATTTATTTCATTTTTACTACATCTTCACTCTTTCACTAGATCTCAAACACTGTCCATTTAGGTTTTCTCCATTACTTGAAATTATATGCAGTGAGTTCACATAAGTTTTATTGGAGATATATGATCACTGGGATAGGTGGGATTAAATTTTGAGTTTTTTTTTGAATCCTTGTAATGAAACAAAAAAATTCCAGGTGAGGGTAATGAAGTGAGGTTTCAATTTATTGAAGAGAAAGTAGGATCATATTAAAATAAAATAATCACTTAAAATGAAAGATAAGGGGACGTCTGAGGTCATTCTACTTCCCTTGAAAAAAAATTAAATATAATTCAAATCACTTCCTTGACACATAAAACCTATTTAACAAATTAAAAACACACCCTGAAACACTCTCCTATCTTGGGAAAACTCAAGTTTACTACTACAGTATTTAATTTGGATTCAAATTTCAACTTTCAGAGGCTACATTATAGTTTTTTCATAAACCTGACATTATTTTTTAATTTTTTAGTGTTTTTATATTTGATTCTTTAAAAATAAATACAACTCATGTACAAATATAGTTCATCTAAACTTATTGGATTTGATCCATAGGGTGAATGAACTATATTGGAAAGACTCAGGACCTTAAAAATCACTGAATAAGAGGTAACAAGTTATTTAGAATTCCATTGACTAATTCTCCCTCCTCATCCATTTCTTCTTCAAGAGTAATTGTAGTATGTGAAAAAATGTACGATATTTTAGAACAACTAAAATGAATATTGAGAAAACTATACACTGACAATTTCAAAAATGATAATAGGATTTAATAACCAAATAATCAATAAGATTGTGAGCTTAAACCTTTAATGTTTTATTTAATACATAAATATCATGGCATTTCAAGAGAATATCCCAATATAAACATGACATAATTTGGAGAAATGGTAAATGTGTTTAGACCTAGAGTGGTTATTGAGGCTTAGATATATTAGAAATAATTACAATTATCTCATGAAGTATTGTCCAAGTAGTGTATACACCACATATAACATAAATAATTCACCACCTAGGATAAGTAATTGAAGTACTACCTCTTGAAATACTTCATTTCTTCAAGGAGTACCCACTGAGTAAATAGATATTCGGATTCGGTAACCTTTTGGAAAAATCCTCTATGAATTCTCATAGATATTTAAGCTTATGATAACCTCCTTCCCACATAAAAATTTAATATTCCAACATTTCATGGTATTTTTCTAACAAGTGTCGATGGAAAATAACTATAATTTACTATATTGTTTTTTTATGATAATTGATCAAAAAATAACCTATAGAAGTTAATGAATTAATATAGGGGATCTCCTACAATTTCAAAATAAAATGGTATAAGAACTACCTCGAGAGTAATACTAGAGGAAAAAATTTCCAACTCTCATTCACTTGAAAATAAAATTGATGAACTCATATTTCTTATTGGATGGTTAGTTTTGAACGTGACATAAGAAAAAACACATAATGCATCCCCTAGTGCCTCATAGCATTACTAATATCAAGACCACTATAAAAATGGATTCCCTTAAGTTAAATGAAATTAATTTTTTGATGTTATGTAACAAAAGAATAGAAAATACTATCAAGAAATAAAATATATATAAAATGTTATAACACTCAATTTCGAGCTATAAATCATCATACATAAATACCACCATTCAAGTATAAATTCCAACTATCTTTTCAACCACCACCCTTCCAACGAAGAAATTCACTGCCTTTTAAAAGCTTCAAAAAAGTAAAATATCAAGAACCATCCATAAAGTACATTATTAAAAAAATTGGAGACTAATGCTAGTTAGTAAACAATTTTTGGTACACATGGATCATCATTAAAGGATCTGTAAGGATAGTATAGCCTGATCATGTCCATTGTAAACAACCTTATTATTAAAGTTTTAAGTAAACTTACCACTAATTTAACTCTTAACCATAAGGGTAATGTTAGTTCCACTTCATTTAAATGTTGAAAGGATATGGGTAACAATGAATAAAAATCAACTCATGTTGAATCTAGAAGTTGAAAATCCCACTAAAATTAAAGAATATATCCCTAAAAAGGAACATAAAAAAAGTACTAGTAGGGACACCCCTAAATAATAAGCATAAGAAAATATCTAAGATGGAATACCTACAATATCCCCAACATCTCTTCCCATATAAAGTAAAATTACATAATAAAATGAATAAATACATACAATATTAAGAAGATTCTTCAGATATTCAAAAGGGTATAAATCAAATTCCTCTACTAAATGCCATCCATCAAATCCCAATGTATGAAAAATTTATCAAATACATGTGATCTAGGAAAATTATATTTCAATTGAATGAAGAGGTAAATATTGGTATAAATGAGTTTTCCATTCTTTCACCACAAATACCTATTAAATTCCAACACTAGGGTACATTCATCATCCCTTGCACAATTGTTGAAAGAACTATTTACAATGCACTCTATGAATTGAGGGAATCATTAAATATAATCACATATTTCATTTATTCTTACCTAAATATTGGGGATCACAAACCTATATGATTTTTTGTTTAATTTTTTAAAAGAACCACCTCAACTCTTGTTGGAGTACAAGAGGATTTTATTCTATGTGTGCATGGATTTTTTTCCCTGTGGAATTATACATTGTCAACTTGAGGAAGAATGTGGTAAAGTTAATTCTACTATATTTATATATTGTTAATTTATAAAGGAATAAAACAAAATGATAAATTTATATAAGGGAAATCTTTTAATGACTTTTGGATAATATATAGTCAATTTTGATATTCATGATTCACTAAAATGCCCACTTGAGAAGAAAAATGTGTTCAGATTGAATAGTTCTGAGTTTCCAAATTTTTCCAAAATTAAAATTTGAAAATTTTGATAACGTCGCATAATTATGAGAATCTCTATAATCACATTATTTTTTTGATGAATGTTCTTCCAAAATTATAGTCATTTGAAATCTTTTTTATTTATTAAAGAGATTGAAGAAGTTGATGAATGTTATCTTAATTATTTTCACAAAACATTTATTTAAAATTATTTTTTACATGGGCATGATGATAGAATTAATGAAATTGAGTAGAAAACATCATTATAAAACTCCCCTAAAATAGAATTTAAGTTTCTTCCCTATAAAATAAAATAGTATTTTATTGAGAAAAATTAAGATGTTTTAGTAATAATTATAAATAATATAAAACTTAATAAATAAATTACCTTTTAGAGGTTTTGAAATATAACATTAGCGAAATAGGATGAACAATGTGAGACATTCCCATGATTATCCATACTATGTGTATGCATATGATTTTTTGAAAGTGAATCCAATCCTATAATAAAACCCCAAAGGGTTATCAACTGAAATCCCCATGAATTTATAAAAAAAAGTAATTAGAAAGACAGTTTGGAGCTATAATCATATACCTAATCTTATTCCACTAATGTTTATGTCAGAATTAAATTCTCCCAAAGCAGACAAGATATAAAATTGTACAAATTGAAAATAATGAATTAGTGTCTACAAAAATTTAGAATAGTAGGAGGGTTTTCATTTATTATCATGAATTCAACCATGTAACAAGAAAAGAACACATACACATTCATTATATAGACTAAATGTTTGATAGGGTAGCTAAGAATGGTCACCATTATTTCCATGATGGATTTTTTAGGTATTTCTAGGTTTTAATAACTCCAGAATACTAATAAAAAACATTCTCATGTCTATTTAGTATTCTAGTTTACTAAATTTATCCCTTTAGTCTTGGTAATTCCTAAGGAAAAATTGAATTTTCTATCATGAGAATATTATTAGATTTTATTGGGAACTATTCAGAGGCATTCATTGATGACAAAACTATTTATAAAACATTTTTATAAACTTTTCTTGAGATTTTAGAAATGTTTTTAAGAAAATTTATTTATAAAATCTTCCAATTAAATTCATAGAAATTTCATTTCATAGTGGAGAAAGGAAATATTTTAGGCAACGTAATTTCTAAGGATAGGTTTAAAGTGGATAAGGAAAAAAATGATGTGGTATTTACCCTTCCTTATCCTACAACTATACGATATATGTGATCACTTTTAGGACATTTTTTATTCTACAAGACACTTATTAATGTCTTTAAAATAAATAATTTTACCCAAAATATAATAATAAAGATGGAAAATGACTTTATTTTTAATGATTCATAAAGAATGGATATTTTACGAACTAAAAGAAAGCCTAATAAAAACCCCCATATCTATCCACTCTACTTAAATATATTCTTTAAAATACTCCATAATGCCTCAAACAAAGTTGTTGGTGAAGTGTTGTCATAAAAAGTTGATGGGTACCCAAAACTGATAGCTTTAACTTCTTAAACCCCATAAATAGCCCAAATAAATTATTTAATAAAAAAATTAAAATCTATGTTTTATTCAAAAAAATAATTATTATTTTCTGGGAAATAAAATAGATGATTACTATCTTCATATTTCACTTAGACATATAATCCATAATAATAATGAAAAACTAATAATAGTGAGTTGGATTTTTTTTCTAGAGAGTTTGACTAAGAAATAATGAATATACGGGCTATAAAAATATAGTATCAGACCACATGAGTATATTTCATAAAATTTCTTATGAAGACACAAAATGTGACACCAATCTAAATTATTCTTTCCCATATGAAATTTTCTTTAAGTCCCTAAAGTGCCCTGGTACACTAATCCAATCAATTTTATAGTAACATAAAAGGTACCTCCATTATTTACCAAGAATAATATTATAAATTAAAATCTAATTCAAATTATTATATCTAGGAAGATCATTATTTATAAAATATTTTCAATTACCAAGTAATTAAGAGATATATCCCAGAGGAAGAAGTTAAATATATTCTTACATATTTTCATACATAGGCATTTGGAAGCTGTTTTGGACATCCGAAAATAAAAAGAAAATTCTTCAAAGGAGGATTGTTTTAACCCTCATCATTAAATGATTCACATGATTTTTGTAGTGAATTCCCAAATATTAGTATTTCTATTAGATTATCCAAAAAAACATCAAAAACCACAAAAACCATGGATTTTATATGAAATATTTAATATCTAAGGATTAAATTTTATTGTTATTTATTCTAAATAATTTAATTTATTATAAATATTGTTAAAAATAGACTATATTTCTATGTTTGATAAATACAAATCATCCCCAAGTGATAATTATAAGGTTGTCATTGATTTTCTAAAATAAAAAATTTTTAAAGATTTTGAGTACATAGGGCAATAATCAGTGACTAAGATACACAATTCTATAACAATAATAGGGTTTTGATGATGAAAAGGTATAGGTTGAATTAAAATACCTAATCTTAATGGGAAATCATAGGTGACCCATGGAGAGATTAATTGTATTTTGTAGAAGATATTACAAACCATAAGGAATGTATTGAGTAATAAGCTATAGGATGAATTATGGGTATATAAAACTTTATCAAAACACCCTTAGTTATGTCCCCTTATATAATTGTTTATAGAAATAAATTTAGCATTCCTATTGAGTTATAGTATAATTCTTATGGGGCTGTGAAAATCGTAAACCTAGAATTTTAAAAAGTTGGAGAGTAGTGGAAACTAAAGATGGTGTAATTGAAATAATTAAGAAGGGGAGCTTAGGATAATTCAATACATTAAAACTAGAAGTCTAAATCTATCCAAGATAAGAACATATAGGAAATAATCTTTTATATTGGAAATAAATTATTATTTATCACATCAAAGATAATGTTGATGTCTGATACTCATCATTCCAAGTGGATTAGGCCTTACAAAGTAACCAATACTTTTCCATTTGGTGAAATTGAGTTGAGGGTATAAGATTCAATGTATCCCTTTAAGGTGAAGAGAAAATAAGTGATTCGTTATTATAAATAATTTTGGAAAGAACCAATAGGTTAATCTAAACACCTCTATACTACCATTTAATGAAGGATCTTAGTGTTGTCTCCTTCCCTCATATAAATATGAATACTAACTTTTAAAACTTATTTTACATGAAAAATACATCGTGGGATTAATTGAAATGGTGTATAATATAAGTGTGGAGGAGATGTTCAAGTGAAGTTTTATGTAAATAAATAGTTTTACTTTTCTTTAGATGTTTCTAGGTATTTTTAAAAAAAAATATGAACAAATTTTTAGGGACAATCTTTCAGAGTTTTTACCCAAAGGTTGTTCTTCTAATTTTTTAAAAAATTTACTAAGTTTTTTATGATATGAAAAATTAATTTTAATGTTTTTCTAACCAAGAAAAATTAAATTATATAGTGGAAGAATTTCATTGGATCAGAAAATTATTTGAATTAAATGATTTCAAAGTGAACTAACCACCTATTTTATGGAATTTTATGCTTATTAACTAGTAATAGAGTTTCAAATAAAAAAATATAATTATGGAACTAAGATCATATCTTGAGGGAACATAATTGATGAAATAAAACAAGGTAAACTAAAGTTATTTTTCGAGTAGCACCTCAAGGAGCTCCCAAAAATACAATTAGATATATCATATGAACAGGAGTAAAAACAAGAATATGGGATATGATCTAAAATCCTTCCTAATTAAATATAATTATATTTGTGTGTTTTATCCACAAAATAAGAGTTATAGTGACATAAGAGATGGTTACCTAAGATTTTCTTCTACAACTTGACTATTATAATTAGTCACGGGGAAACTTATTATAATTGGATTGTTTAGTTACCAGTTTTTCTACACCCATTCAAAGAGTTATAACAAAAAATTGGATAGAAAAAAATTAAAAAGTGATAATTAATAAAGGGGGTGGAAAGTTTTGGGGAATTATTAACATAGAAAAAGAAGGGGTAGATGATATATTCAAGTTTCATTTTCAATGTATCAAGGAAGTGTGAAAGTGAAACATGGAAAGTGATCTTAGAGGAATGGGATATTGGATGTTGCCAATTGTTAAAGTCCTCATTATACTAGGATCCATTCCATTTATAACCAAAAAATGAAATATGTGAGTGAATTAATGTGATACAGTGAATTAAATTAATAATAGAGCCAATATAATTCAAAAAATAACTGAAAATGTGATTTTATTATTCTTTATAATATGCACTTATTTATAGGTAGAACTGTTTCTTCAAAAAAATTAAATCAATTTATATTTTGGGAGTGAAATAAACTAATTATGGGAGAGTTATGTGAGATGACTTTTTCAAAAAAAAAATGTGAATTTTTTCAATGATAATTAATTCCATAATTATCCCAAATTTTGGGTAATAAAAACATTTCTTTCCATTATAAATCTTGAAAAAAAAATTAATGGTCACAATTTGTTATTTTTAATATTTATTTAACATTTTTAATATTTTAACAAGCCATAATTTTTAAATTAATCTGATTACATAATTATAAAATTAATCTTTCGTGGTTTAAATTTTTTTTTTTTGAAATTTTTTTGTCATATAACTTAATTATGGATTTTTAATTATTTTTTTGTTTGAATTTAATAAAATCCATTTATTGATTAATAATATATTGTATTTTAATTTTAAAAGGATTACAATTATATTTTTTATATTTTAAATAATTTTGAATCTTATAAATAATTTGTAAACAAAATCGAGTTCCCACAACTGTATGTTGAAAAAAATAAAAAAGGTAAGTGATCGTGAATTCCCAATGTGTCGTCGATCTAGTTACCATACCAATACACCGCACAAAAGAGGAATGGTCACTCCACTGACTACATTTCATCCAACTTCAAGTGAGGAAAAGTATTGATCATGTTCAAAATTTCAAAAAATCATGAAGCAAAGACGCAGAAACAAAATATAATACATGAAAATACCTTGACGTATTGTACTACTCAATGAAGTATGTGTGACACAAGTTTTATGTATGATGATGTCGTAAATCACCTAATGCATGAAGAAATATAATACTATTCTATGTACATTATCAAGATAACATGAGACCAATATTAATTATCTAAGTCATTAATACACCCCATCAAAGTCAATCAGGCGACCATGTTATTAAATTAAAATAAAAGAAAAACATAAATTTGGAATTAGGGGGAGATCATAGGGTAGAGAAGAAGAACCTCCCCCTTGTATTTCTAACTTAGAATTATGAGGATATCCACTCTATTTTTTGAAAATTAAATTAAAAGTCTTGTACACAAAATTACACAATGTGTATTTTGGTTAACTAACTTTTCCCTAGTTTTCTCTACTTGTTGGTGAACTGTTGCACCGTATTTTGTATTTGAAGCACCTGTGGTTTTCTGGTGAGGGTACGCAACATGTTTCATGGACATAAATGGAACTTATAAGCTCTATAATCCACCAAACTCATATATATGGATGTACACATCTTGTGAACAGTTAGTACATGATGTGTTATATTAGTCCGGTATATGGGCTTGTACTCTGGCTGGCTAAACCATGTCTGGGAAAAGGTATACGGCATGTGTTTATAAAGTAAATTTTGTTTATATTTCAATTTGAATAATGATAACTCCCAATTTTTAATATTAGAAGGAATCTCTTGAAAAAGAAATTAGAACATTTAAACAGATCATTTTGTCCAAAACAAACATGAATCTACTGAAAACATGTATTTATACTCAATAAAATGTATGGAAATGTAAGAAGAAATCTATCACATCATAATTATCAATGCTAATACTATCATAATAGAATGTATTTAATCCCCAAAAACATAATAATTTTCATGGTTCATTCCCAATACTATCATAGTGGACAAAGTCCCTAACTGAACTAGTTCCACTCTCCAATAGATTCTTGTTTACCTAATGAGATATCAATCTTCACCCAATCCATTGGAGGGCTATATAATTCTGGTACTTCCTATCACATAGAAAATATTATACATATGTATTCTATTAGATCATAAAACATTAATAGTATTATATCCCATAATAAGTAAATGAGTTTTATAATCATTTAATTATATCATAACCCAAGGAATATAAAAAGGTTTCATAAAAAAATCCATCCATTCATCATTCCATATTCCATTAAAAAAAATAGGTTTCAAAAAAATCTTATTATCATGATTATAAAATATGTAGAAAACGGATAAATATGATATAATTTAATCATATTTCTATAAAATATTAGAAAATACCAAAGGATGTAATATTAGATAGAAAATTATTTTAAAATGTTTCTTTGGAAATTCTATTAGGAAAATATATATTTTTCATTAAAATCAATTATTTTAAAAAAAATCAAAAAAAAATTAAATAAAACTTTTATTTGAAAATAACCTTTCAATCATGTAATAAATGATTTAAATAATTGAACAGACATTATGGTATAACTTTTTTTTCATGTCGTGTTTTTAAAAAAATGATTCCTTTCAATTTTATGGTAAAAGGCTAAAAGTACTATGTTAAAAAAACAAAAAGAAAATTCATTTTAAAAAAATTAATATTAAAACATGACTAAAAATTAATTTAAATAATATTTTTAGAATTTTATAACATTCATGAAAACTTTTTTTATAAATTATGGACAATTAATAGAAAGGATTTTCGATCGAAGATAGAAATAAATTTTATTTTTTCCTTAAAACATTATTTTAGACTCCTCAGTATAAAAAGAGTGAAAATTAAATGAAAATATGTAATTTAAATAAATAACCATAGGCTAGATAAAATTGGTTTTTATAGAAAAATAATTCATAATATTTCATCATTAGAATATTAGTCATAAGAAATCCTGATAAATAATGAGATTATTTCATAAACCCCTTAAAACAATGGTCTCTTTTGAATCATAAGCCCCATAAATGAAAGAACCATAAACATATAATTATCTCCCTTAATTTTAATTTTAATAATCATAAAATACATTCATTGGTTTTATATACACTGTAAAAAATAAATAAGTGGTTAAGATGGCATGTGTCCAATGGAAATAAAAGTGAGATAAAAATCTCTTACCTAATGTATCATCTTTATTCAAACACATTAAAACCTCATGTATAAAAAATATAGGTTTATCATAAATATATTATATAAAAATAATCATATATATCATTTCATATATGATTTAATTATTACATTTTATCAACTATTTATTAAAAAATCTTTGTTAAAATCATTGTTTTGGGTGATAACTGTTTCGTTTTTCATCTATGTTTTTGGTTAGGTAGTTTTAGTCCTTGTAATTTGATCATGGTTTCATTACCTCTATAGTATTAATCACAATAAAAATATCATATGTACTCATTATATAAATATTTATTGTAATCCATAAAAGTTAATATTGAAATATGTATTGCATCATTCATAGAGATTGTAGGTTGTACATACGTATGAATATTGTTTCCATTTTTTCCAAAAATGGAATGAACAAAAGGTAATTAATTATTTATATTTACATAATTATTTTAATATACCAAATATAATATATATTAATTTAATATATCATCATTACCAACAATTTAAAATTTAAAAAAAAATGTATCACATCACTTCATGGATGTGGTAGTCCACACAAACGCATGAGTGGCGATATTTTTTGTCAATAGATTGTAAGTTAAGAAGGTATATGTGATAGTAAAACTAAATAAGTACAATTATATCATAAATATCATATATATACTTTAAATCCATCATTATATCTAGATCATAGATATGGTGATGGAAAATTAATTGCACCAGTTTGCGATGCGGTAGTCCATCATACACACGATCAATAATTTTACTTCCCATTTGATAACAGAGCATATAGATATAGGTCATTAAATTAATATAATAATATATAAATATATTTAATATAATTTTTTTAATTATTTATTAATAATATTTTATTGTTTTTGAATAATAAATAAATGAAAAGTCATGGTTACAAAATATACCTCTTCTTTGGAGAACATATTAAGGCTTATATCTAAAGCATTCCTATGATGGTTTTATAATAAAAATATGGAGTCTAAGTTATGGTAATGGATTTAATTAAAGTATTTTTAAAAATATTTTTGTTACCAAAAGACTCTTGAAATTTGGAGAGGATAAGAGATCGGATGACTATTTATAAGTGGGGGACCCACATAGAATTTTCCTAAAAGAATAAAATATGGTAATTTCATCCTCAAGAAAAATGCTTCCAAATGGAAATAGATTCATATTTTGAATATTATAAATTCAAAATATAGCTCAAAATCATGATTTAGAAATGTTTCATTATTAAACTTACCCATATCTTTTAGTTTAGCCACCACCCTCCCTTCCTGTAAACCAAATTTAACATTAACCGTGATAATTAATTTTCTCCATTTCTACTCTTCATTATATCAAAAAACTATATTGGCCACATTATATTATTTTAATTACACTAATTAAAAATATGGAATCCATTTTACCAAATTCAACTCACAAAATATTCAGAATTAAATTATTAATAAACCTGTAAATGCAATGAAAAACAGTTTTATAAAAGAAACATTTTCATATAAGAGTTAAACATAAAATTCATTTAAAAGTCCTAAATTTGATTAATAGTAATACAATTGAAATAAATTTACTAACCATATCAAAATAAAACAGAATATTTTAAATATTTTTAAAAGAAAAGACAATTTAAATAAAAAACTTTTTTCTATTATTCATGGAATCCTTTTGAAAATTTATATAAAATTCACACTAAGATAATTTTTTATTTTAATTAATAAAATTTATTATATATTTTCATATAATTTTTTTAAAATTTAAAAAATTATTAATTTTAAAGAAAGTGTGAAAACGTGATGATTCTAGTTTTTTAAAAGAAAAAAATATTGTTTAAAGCATAAAACATGGTTTATTTTTATATCAATCCTAGAAAATATTAGATGAAAGTTAAAATATTTGATTTGATATATATTTCATTAAAACCATTGTACAATGTTGATTATTTTAATTATTAATATAAAAAAGGAATGCGCATATAAAAACAATTTGTTCATAAAAGCATTTTTCTACTATCAAGTGATTACTATCTCAATTTCTAATCAATTGATAACAAATATATTTATATTATACATGAGTAAATCAGAAAAAGTTTCAGAATTTAGTTATTATCATTCATACCCACCAATATAATAGCTATATTATAAAGGTATATTATATTACGGTATGTTAAAAAAAAATTGTTGCACGCACTGCAAGCTATCAAAGAAATTCAACTTACATTAAAAATATATATTTCCTAAAATCTCAGGGTGTTACAATATTCCACCCATAAAAAGAGTTTCACCCTCACAATTTCATTACTCTAATACAAAAAATGAGGGTAAATCATCCTCATCATATATTCTAGTTCCCCTCTATCATCCTCAAATTGGTGGTTTCTCTATAAAACATTGGAAAGGTGACTGGCCTTGTTTTGTAACATAATATCTCTATGATACATAATTTACATTGGCAATTCCTATTAAGTGATATTTTTATCTAATTTTATAACCTTTTATTTTAGTACACGTGAAGGGTTTGGTTTATACTTCCTCAAGACACATACATGGAACACATTGTGGAGTTGAGAGAGGTTCGGTGTAAGCACTAAGTGATAAGGAAAAGTTCCTTATTGGTCTATAATCTAGAAAGGAATAATAAACCTAAGACTCTTATTTCACTTAATTATAAGCCACATAACATTCTTCCCTGGAGAAACTCAAATAAAAACCTTCTCACCAACTTCAAATTCTAGATCACATCGATTATTTTTAGAATAACATTTCTATCGACTCTAAGCTTCCTTGATGTGTTATGGAATGGTTCTGAATTTCTCAATCATTTACATAGCTATATTAGGTCCTAATATCTCTATTTCTATAACTTCAACCCAACATATTGGAGTTCTAAACTTATATTCATAGAGTGAGTCATGAGGATATATATGAATGCTTGAGTGAAAGCTATTTTTATATGAATACCAAAATAGATAAAGGTTTTGATCACAACCACCATTTAAATCCATCGAACAATATCATAACACATCTTCTAGTGTTTTAGTGTTTCTATCATACTTACCATCTATCTGAGGATGATATGTTTTTCTAAAACTCTACATTTTATCAAGATCATACTTAATACTTTACCATAACATCAAGGTAAACTTTATATCCCATTTTGATATAATATAATGTTGTACTCCATGCAACCTTAACAAATCCTTAATGTATATTTTTTAAATATGATAAAGAGAGAAGTTTTATCTAATGGAAATTAAGTGTGATAACTATATAAGGTGATCGACTATAACCTAAATAGAATTATGAATTTTTTATGTTGTGTAGAGTCCAATAAAAAATCCATGGTTATTTTTTCCTATTTTCATTCTAGTATGGATAATGGTTTTAATAACCCCATATAATTTTTTCTCTTAACCTTAAATCACATACATACTAAGCACCAAGATACATGCTCAAAATTAAATCTCTACATTCTGACATATAAGAAATATTCTTTCAAATATTAATACATCTTTTTACATCTACGATGAATAGAGAATGACAAAATCTGTAACGCCCCGACCCTAGAATCCCAGAGTCAGTGTATTATTACGTATCATTGGAATGATCACAAAAGATCAAGTCTCTAAAGACTGATTAGTTTAGTATCTTTGGAAGAACTAGATATATTCATAAGGTTTACATTACATCATAAAATGGAAAACTACACTATCATTGTTTCCCTAGAAAACACTGAGATCCCATAGATTATCCCTGTAGGTCAGACATAATATACATCTTTGCATCCTGGGAAAAATAAAACATAGAAGGGGGTGAGCTCAGATGCCTTGTAAGGATTACAATATAGTGGAAACATTCATAAATAAGCATAAATATTTAAGTCAATGTATAAAACCAAAACAAAATCCTTTCAACAAAAACATCATCATAATATGGCAAATATAAATCAAAATAATTCCATTTACTTACTCACATAGATAATCTACTAGTATAATAATCACATGAAATATCAATATCCACTTTCATAATTATGGAATTCATAATGCCAAACTTTTATAACAACATAGTAAGGGCCTTGTTCCAAGACTACAAATAAGATTTTGTCAAGGCCTTATGCCAAGACACAAGTTTGTGTCATGAGACCTTCTGATGCATCGAGGAGTTATAGCGGGCTCCACCTGTTACTTACTAAGTCCAATACATTCCTCAATTGAAAATATTGAAACAAAACATAAACATTCGTATTAAAACTAGCATACGAAATGTCAATACATTTCCCACAAACCATGAATGGTATAAAAATATCACACCCACAGTCAAACATAACTCATTAAATAAAATATGAAAGATTTTATTATAAAATATTAACCTCAATCATGAATAATGAAGGATATTGACATAGATGAAAATATTCATCAAAACTATTTGAGATAAATATCCCCCTTTTTTTAAACATTTAAAAGTCACATTATTTGTCAAGAAGCTGTTTAAAAGTAGATTTTTGAATCCAATTTTCTCATACCACTTTGAAACATTTAAAAGGAATTTTAATTTTAAAACATTAATGTCCATATGAATAAAACCTTAAAGACAATTTTAAATGATGGTCATTAATGAGAATGATTTAGAAGAATAAGTTTTTAAAACATTTAAAATGGTATTTTAGTTAAAGTTACTATCCAAATTAGTGATGATTTAATACAAATAATTTAGGTAATAGAAACAATATAATACCATGAGAATAAAGGAATTAATTATATACTATTTCAAAGGACAGTATATACACCATATAAAATTGAATTGGTGCATAACAACAAAGAAGTCTCAAAGGAATATAAATTGAGATGAAATCCCTTAAAAAGATAGTATCCAAAAGGAAAGGATAAATAAATGACATAATTATGTGTGAAAAATATAAATACACTCAATATTATTGGATATTCAGTGTAAATCAATCAGAGGACATTCACACATATTCTTGTAAAAACAACACCAATGACTTGGATGTTTAACTCAATGAATGGAAATTGAGATAAGATCAAGTTTATATCAATGAATTAAGAAATTATTAATGGAGTTATAATGTGTATAAAAATTATATCCACATAAAGGGGAGTGGAAATTACTATATAAATAATAAATAGTCATTACACACATAATCTTGGAGTAAAATAATCAATGAAGTATGCGAAAATCCCACTAAGTGGAAATTGAAATTTGAAATTCCCCTACCAATTTTGTAACATATGAAACATAAAACCATGAAATAAGGATCATAAAATGAAGATGTAAATAATAATAAATTAATGTATTTTACACCAAGAATACAATCATGGACAGTACATATGCCACACAAAAGGAAATAGGGGCCAATATATCATGAATCTCATGGGAATAAAAAGTGAGATGAAAAACCATTACTCTATTGTAATCAATTGAGTCGTATGAACAAAAGTTAATAAACAAAAAATTAATCACATAATACTATGGATATAAAGATAATCATGATAATATATATCAAATGGAAGTACACGATAAACCACATCAAATAAAAAAGTGGTGAACAATGGAAATCTCACAGAATTAAAAGTGAGATAAGAAACCCCTTACCTTGTACTTTTCCTTGGTTGAGGGTAGATTAAACTATTTTATAATGTTAAATTAATTGTTATTAAATTATAAAATAATCATATACATTAATATTATATCATATATGATCTTTCAATATTTCTTTGTTAATAATATTTTAGAATTATCCTCGTTTTGGGTGTTAACTGATTTGTTTTCCTTTATATGCTTTGTTACATAAGTAATATTTATTATGGATAGGAAGTGTATTATTCATATTCAGAATGATATTAAGTCTTTAAGAATTATTTTTAATCATCTAATTAAAATTAGTCTTGAATGGATACGATCGGAAATGAATCTCATCGCGTTCGCGGAGACGGTAATCCGTACGTACGCATGAGCGAAATATCATTCTTTTGATATTAAAATAACATATAATTGGATGGAATATCATATATACATAATCATTATCATGTTATACTTATTATTTAAATCAATTACACATCATTATTATACCCATCCAAATAATAATGTATAGAATAACAATTACACCATGACGTGGAGACTGTAAGTCGTACCTACGCACGTATGGTGACATGTCATTCAAAAGATGGATAAAATAATTAATATGGTTGTACCATATTTATAATAACATCATAGTATATATAAGATACTGTAGTTATTATTTTATATTGGAAACAGAAAATAAAGAGGAAGTTGAAGAAGAAAGGAACTTGAAAGAGGTGAAGAAATATTTACCTCTTCTTCGGGTTCTTTCTTTTGATTTGATCAAAAGGGCTCTGTAGGTTGGATTTATGACAAAAGTAAGGTCTCTAGGATGAATTTAGGATAGATTATAGGCTATTTGGCAGGGTTTGGCCGAGCCAAATGGATTTGATGGTATGAATTAGAGAGAATAGGAAGTTCCCTTATATAAGTGGGGTGAGGGGCACCTTAGGAAAGGCTAGAAATATTATTTTATAATAAAATCATTTTCGATTTATAATGTCTCCAAAATAAATTATTTAAAGACTAATGTGGGTATGGGTCTAAAAACACCCAAAAAATATGTTTAACATAGGTTTGGGTTACTATATTAACTTTTTCTTTTAGATTTAACTCTTAGTTAAATAGTTTTACATTTACCATGTCTCTTTCTATTGTTATATTATATGGTTAATATACTTACTATAAACTTCCAAGAGAACCTAAAGTGGTTAATTAATGACATATATAATATTATTTAAGACCTTTTTCTGAACCTTATATTTTTAGGAATATAATATCAATTAATAATATAATATTTGTTTTAAAAACTCTTTTATGTCAATTTTGACACTATTTGGTATTTTGTTTTTTCTAAATTCATAACAGCATTACTACTTCGAAAAAAATACATATAACCAACCCTAACATGTCATATTGACCTAGAAAATTAGTGTAATTCATAGAAAGTCTCAAATTACATTTATTTGGATATTTATAAAATCAATTATTTTAATATTTCATTAATTATGTAATTATTGCATCATCATTGAGTCATAAATAAATTAAATTATTTAATGTTTGAAAAATATAAATAAAATACCATTATGTATGAAATATTTTTATCTTTATAATTAATTTTTATAGTGGAATTTATCATATGTATATCCCAATATTAAAAATGTTTTAGTTATTAAACATTGATTTTAACTCTCTGAACTCTTCATTAAATAAAATAATAATAAATGTACTAATCTAATACAAGTGGACCAAAAGTATCATATTTTATTACTAATGTTTTATTTGGTCCAATTACACATATCCAATAGAATTAGTACATGATTTAGGGTAATAATAATATCATCTTTACCCATTATTACCCTATTTACTTTTAACAGTGGTAAATAAAAGTAAAAAAGTTATTATTCACCAAAAATTATTTTCATCTTATTGAAACACATTTTACATATTGATATCAACCGTTTCTCCTGGATTTTTTAAATTCAACTCACATAAGTTTTAAAATTAAATTTTATATAAATTTACAAATTCTCCTAGGAGGTGGGTAAAAGACTGTAAAAAGTTCAATAAAATTGTATCCATATAATTTTCTTATAAAATGACACCAATGAATTACATTGCACCTATATAGGTATTATAAATCTATTTTTACTTAAAATAAATTTAAATAAAATAAATAATTAGTTAAATAAAAAGTCGGTTTTAAACTATAACGCAGTATTTTTCACTATTCATCAAAAATTGAATGTTTTCAGAAAAATACCAAAAATTTACCCTAAGCTAATTTTGATATTCCGAATTAAAAAATGAATTTTATTTTACCAAATTAAAAACATAGAAGTTTCATTAATTAATTTAAAATTAATTCATGTTTTCAAAACCGAAAAGCATGTTTTAAAAAAGTAAAACGTATCAAAATATTGACATGTGTTTATGTCAAATTTAAATGTGAAATAACACATAATCACCAACATTATATTAAATGATAAAAATACAATCTAATTATACTTCCAAACCATTAAAATACATAATTTAAAACTATAAGTTATTTCGATTAAAAACACTGTTTTCAATTAAAATTTAGTATTTTTTAGTATTCATCAAAATATAAAAGTTATTAGAAAAGTAACAAAAATTTATCCGAAATAAATTTTTGTGTCCCGATTCTAAAAAAAATTAAATTTCATTAAATTTAATATATAAAATTGTCAAATATTGGTTTTAAAAAGTGTTTTCCATTAAAATTTGTCAAAATTGCATTTTTTTTAAATACTTCTTTTATCTGGAAAAAATGAATTTTTTTATATATTATGTCTAAGAAACACATAATATGGATTCTAAAATTATATAGAATATATAAAATTAAAAATTCAGATAATACTATTAAAAATCGCTTTTGAACGTCTGGTTTGGTAAGTCGTGATGCGCTCGAACTCGGTGTTGCCTGTAGCGCAAGCTATTGAATTAAATTAAAAAAAATAACTTACTATGAAATCATGGGGTGTAACAAAATATGATCCTTATGAAATATCTCCTTAAAATATGGTATGGATAGTACAAAAACATGGTTCCTAAACCATATCATTCCATCACCAACAAGATTGAACTCGGAGACATTTCTCACCATCTTTTGTAGCTTTATATCTTCCTTATACTCCTCTTTAATCCTTACTTGGATGGATGGGTGAACATTTATATGAGGATGATAAAACTTCCCCCTCATTCAATATTTTCATATCCAACCCCTGTAAATCAATAAATATTGGATCCTTTGTGATCTTAATCTTACATAGGCTTGTATGTTCCTTTCAACTCAAATCATCAGTCACCCTATTTACTTTCCTATGGTGGTAATGTATTGAGGAGACATGATACTTAATTGTATCCAACCACCTAATTTTAATGTTATTAAACTATTTCTAAGTGGATATATACTTTAATATTTTATGATCATTATACATATGAAATATTTCTCCTTAATGATAATTTCTTTATATATTGAATGAAAAAATTACAATATAAATCTCCAAATCATGAGTTGTGTAATTATTCTCATGAACCATAAATTTTCATGAGGCATGACCTATAACCATATCAATCGACATAAAAATACATTTAAATCTCATATTTATTTCATCACTATAGATTAAACCCCTTCGCCATTATATGGTAATATAAGAACAGGTACACTGACTAACCTTCACTTCGTATTCTTGAAATTATATGTGCATCTATTTATCCTACAGAACTTGGATCCCTTTTGAGTTAACATAGTGATTGGATTAGATATTCTTTAAAAACTAACCACTAAGAACCAATAATATCTATACAAATCAAGAAATCTATAGATCTTGATTATTGCGGTTGGTCTGGGTAAATGTTCAATAGCTTCCAACTTTCATGGGTCCACCAATATACCCTTTCTTGAGATTATATGACCCAAAATTAAACCTTTTGTTTCCAAAATACAGCCATGTAAAAATATTCATAAAAATTCTCCTTCTCGTAGGTCATAAGTAAAATTATAAATTAATCCTCATTCTTTTCCATTCACATTGAATATATTAAAATATCATCTATAACACTATCATAAACTGATCAAGGTAATCTCTAGAGACTCTATTTGTTAAATAAATGATGATAGTGGGAGTATTAATAATACTGATAAGAATCACTATATACTAATAGATTCCATAACTTGTATGAAATTCTATCGTGGGTATATCCTCTACCTTAACCCTCAATAGATAATACCAATAATAACGTTAAATCATGGAAAAGTATTGAGGTTTGAACAATTGATCAAAAAAAGTCATCTATATGGGGTAGTGGATACCTATTCTTAAATGATATCTTGTTCAATTTCATATAATAAATACAGAGTCACATCAATCTATCTTTCATCATAATAAAAAAAATAGGTGCACCCAAGGGATACACACATGGATGAATAAATCCCATTTCAAAATTCTCTTGGAGTTTCTTTTTTAATTCATGTAACCCTATTGGGTCATTCTAGAGGGAGTCTTTGAAAAAGTAGTAACACAAATAATGAGTTCTATTGATAATTAACCTTTATGATTTGGTAGAATACTATGAAACTCTTCCATGAAGTTCTCAATAATCTCTCATACAATGGGAATATCAATAGTGTTTATTTTATCTCCAACCATCTGAGATAAACACCCCTTTTGAACTAGAATCAACAACCAAAATACGGATTAAATTTCCATTAGAAATTTACACTTATCATCACATTGATAGACTATCATAGTTTAGTTCATAATATCAAACGTAACATCCCATTATTGGAAATAGATGAGGCATTTATATAGATAATTCCAATCCATTACTATAATAACCTAAAATTAAACCACAGAGAGAAAAACAAGATTTTTAGAAAGATCACTTCCATAAACATCAACCCGAAAATAATCATATACTTGAATTGAAATCTTCATAATATTTGGTATTTTCAATATTAATTTTACATATAATTACTGAGCATATAAATTAACATTCCATGATACATTTCTTGTTATGGGGGAATTTATATAGCTATGATCAATAAGATACTTCAGTATTTGCGCATAATTTTTACCACACCAACTTCACTATTATATCTTCACTCTATTTCCAAATAAAAAATGGTTAGAATAACCATTATGTATTGATAATTATAGATATTAATATTCAAAAATAATTCATAGGATATATAAATCATTAATCCTTCTTTTTAATATATAAAAAATGGGTTTTAACCGAGGTCATTCATAGTCAATAACATATTCAAATCCTTCGTAATGGTTCGTAAAGAAAATGTGAATTGACCCAAACATATCCCCCAAGAGTATATAACCAGGCGTGCAGTAAGGGAATACACACTGTATTCCAAAATTATGGATGATATATACTCAACCAACTATTTTTGAGGTTATTAATCAAAGAAAATTTGTTCCAAACCACATACACTTGTAGTACTAGATAAATACATTTTTCTAGGAAATCTACACTCATTCATTACCATATCCTATGATGTTATCCTATATATAGAATTATATTGAGGGTTTTCACAAATGTTTTCTCATCCTATTTTCCAAAGAGTGTATAAAACTTACTTTAATAGGAATTATAATAGTCTAGACTTATTACTTGTGGGATATAATTGATAATTATCAGAGAACTCTATGGGAGGACAAACCCCCAAGGTGGGACAATTACCACCCACCCTAGTGGCATCCCTTTAAATATGAAACCGTTAATCAGAGATCCATGCTTCCCCAAACATTCACATTTGATAGTTCCCAAGGATTGGATACCTTAATTTTATTGAATTAAAACAACAGGGACTCATACATTTCATAAATATATTTCACTTCTTAATACATAAATATTCTATATATAGCATAACAATCCACACCATATGTAATGACTGATACTTTATAAATGATTTTTTTCTAGAATAAATGTTTTTTATATAACATATATAAAATATAGAGATGTTGAAAAAATTTAATATAATTAATAGTGACCATTACATTAATCATATATGAAACAAATAAAATTATCAAAAATTTCAACTTGACAAAAAATATTAAATGGAATAGTTAAAATGGGAAAGTAAGGATCACCCTAATCTACTTGAATCATAACCCACACTGAAAATGATATATAAATAAAACAAAATATTAATAAACCAATTGTTTTCTTATTAAAATAAAATATAAACTTAAGATAAATTGTAGTGAATTTTTAGTTAAAGAATGGATTGTTATTTATAGGGTTTAAAGGAAATTGTGACCATTGGGATTCAACCATTGGTCAATATGATAGTTGGTAATTATTCCTATTGGAAAATATACCCTTGTTTGATAATATCACCACTATATTTATTTTTTATATGTATTAATTTCAAAAGGATAATTGATATATAAAGTATAATTTATGTCCTCAACCAGTAGAGTCATTTCGTTTGAGTCCCATTTTTTAGAATATGGGAGGGAGGTATAATTACTAGGGTTCACCCTTTATCAATCCCAAGATTAACTTAAACAATTGAAGGTTGAACAAAATATACTATGGGATAATTTTATGTTAGTGGATATTACCATTTGGTTTATGTTAGCGGAGGAACCCCATGAAACTACCCCCAAGGCACACCTTACCCTCCGGAAAATATGCATGTGTAACAAGGGTTTATTTGTCCAGACTATAGTTACATAAAGTGAAAATTCCTTTGTATAAATAAAATTTGTATTCCATAAATTCCTCTAAATATTATTTTTTCTTAAAAATATATATGTTTAATTGAATGAATATTATAATTTTTATTTTTGAATTTAAATAAAAAATAATTATATTTTTCTAGATAATATATACTATTTTTATAATAAACCATGTTATTCTGAATAGTAGTTATTTTAACTAAAAATTATTTTAAAATAATTTTATTTAAATAATAGATTGTAAAATGATTTTATAATGTCTTAGGAAATTTTTTATATTTTCCAGAAATTTGACGGTGTCCTAAAAACATCTATTTTTAAATAAATTAGGATTTTTATATTTAAAAGTTTAAATTATCAAATTTATAGATTTTTTCTAATAAAATTAAAATCATTTTTTGAATCATCATTTCGATATTACGTTAGGGAGAATAAAGAATAATTTTATAAAATAATATATTTTTTAAAATAGTCAAAAAATACAATTTAGGGTTTTTGTATATTTTATGACATTATATTTTTTTCATAATGATTTAAAAATTAATTAAACAAAATCCATGACCTGAAATATATTATTTTATTAATGATAACTACTTTAATATATTTTATTATATTTTTAAAACTATAATTTACTTTTGAGAGTTTAAAAAGGAAAATTTGATTTTTAAACACGCTTTTTTGTGGAATATTTACTTTTACATGAAAAAAAATGTATTAAATAATGGTTTCTAATACCTATGTGTTGAAATTATTAAACAAATATTCCACCATATCTATAAATACCCATCCTTTTCAACTAACCCTTTCACTCTTAAACCTTCCTCCATGAATTTAAGGTGATTGTTCCTCCCAAAGAGTCCTCCCAAGGTGTCCTCAGGCCCCCAAGGTTCCATCCTCAATTATTAGGAACAACTCTTCATAGAAAGGGAAATCTCCACTTCTCATTTCCATTCAAGAGTCCTTTCAGGGGTATATCTTCCAATTTCTATGAAAATTCCTTTTTTCCACTTTTTATTATCTCATTAATATAATAATTTTCTTTTATTAATAGAATAACCTTATCCTCACTCATTTTATCATTTTCTAAAACCATTTTTTATACTCGTTATGCTGTCAAATTTACTTCTCAAAAACCCTGATTTTATAAGAGAAATTGTATTTTCTTTTTATTTCAATACCCTAACCTATTTTATTTTATATTTTTATTTAAATGGATTTAAAAATGATATTTGTATTTGTGGATTTACATATAATAAACTCACATTTATTTTTGTGGGTTAAAAATGGCCTTATGATCATGTCTTTAAGATCTTTTGTAAGTCACGATTTTTTATAAGAAAATATTTAATTATTCTCCATGGGTTATTAATTAAAATATTTTTTATGATATATGTAGATCACATGAAATTAATACATATTAAGGTTGTTCCTAGATCGTTATCCAATGCATTGGGTAGTGAATTTAATCTCTATATATGAGGTGTTTTATGAATTCTTGGTGAATAACCTTGCTTATGTTTATTTATGACACCTCGGTGATTAACCTTGGTGAAATGCTTACGAATGTCTCATTTAAATTTTTTAGCCACATTTACATGATATGATTCATGTTAATATTATTATTTTATTCACTTCATCAGGCATTATCATTGTGACTCATGTTCTAATTTATATGTCTCAATATCGCATGTTATATTTCTCTCTTTCTTATACTCTTAATGGGTTTCATGATCACCCATTTACATTTATGTGTGTCCCCAGGATATGAGATACATCAAAATTCACTTAGTGCAAACCCGTGAAGGTGGATTCAAGTTGACCTGGAATAATGTTTTATTTTTTTCATGTACTATATATCTTATTTCTAATAAAATAATCATTAAAAGATCCATTTTTTACCATGTAATGAAAATTTATGTAATAAATAGGAGATATTCCATCGTTGGTATCAATGTATGGTTTAGTTTTTTTTTTGAAAATTAGGAATTGAAATTTTAGTAAGAACCCTAGAGAAAATTCTCAGTACATGAAAACATCCTCTTATTTTGGTGAGTATTAATTAAGTGGTTTCAAAAAATAGAAATCCATATCAAGATAAAAACAAGTGGATGTAGACCTGGTACAGATGTATCTAGGGGTATCAACAGAAAACAATCCTTTAAGATACACTTGAATTTGAATTGGTGCATGACAATGGGCCTTGTAGTACTTTTGGTTTAAAACTCTCAAGGGATATGTTCGGTTAATCACAAGATTTTTATAAACCATTATGAAGGATATATAGAAACTTTAATTGTTATTAGAATAGGTAAATGAAAAATTAAAGAATGATATTTTAAGTTATAAAATCCATTTATAATTATAAGATTCATAAAAGTAACATGTTTCTCACTATGGTTTTATTATTTTATAAAAAATGGTGGGAAATAGGAGGAACTACATAAATGATCAGTACAACATAAAATAAACTGATAGAGTTCTGATGGAAGCTCAAATGGAAAACATCATTAAGATGATTAATCAACTAAATTTTGTTATAAATAATAACATGAATTAAGTCAAGAGACCAGATTCACCTAGAAGGGAAAAACATTCCTTTGAGTCATTTATGTATTAATGATCACCTAATTTCTGTTGATATAATGACCAATTGATTAATGAATAATGGATAAGCAGTATAAAAAATAACTTTTATGTTGTATGTTGTTCGTAGAAATAGAAAGTAACCTTGGATGTATACCACGTAGAATGGGAAGATGATTATTGGTGGAAACTGATTAAAAACAAAAATCAAATAAGGGAGATCAATTATATAGAGTGGGAAGAGTTCATGAGAATAATGTTAAATAAATATTTCCCTTTTTTGATGTGAACAAAAATAAAGAAAGAATTCCTCAAACTAAAGAAAAGGGAAAATGAATCAGTGAGAAGCTATTAGATGAAATCTACAAGACTTTATCGATACATCGTAGCTTTATTATGGATCCTAAGGGAATTTTTGATAGATATTTGGTGGACTAATACCACATCTACTGAGGAATCTATAAAATCATGGCAATTAAATCTATGAAGAGATAGTGTGAATTGGTGTGAAGGTTGAATTAGAGTTTGAAGAGATGCAGTGGTCGTACAGGTCAAATGAAAATAATTGATCAATGGATACAAAATAAATAAGGAACATTGATAATGAAAGAACAGGAACAAAAGAGAAACTTACCACATTCAAAAAATGCGGGAAGAAGAATTCATGTAATTTCTTACTTGGGATTGGAAATTTCTCCAAGTGTAGAAGAGATGTCTATATATTTTGGAACTTTCATGGTGAGATGAAGCCCAAACTTTTTAACAATAATGAATAAGGAAAGATGGTGCAGGCCTAGCTAGAACGTCATTTCTTCATGTTTGTAAGTCTTGGTAACCTTTCCAATAAATTTCCAAATTAGAAGATAATGTAGGCGAACAACAATCAACCTCATCATATTTCAAGAGAGAAAGGTCACACATTTTGTATCACGATAGCTAAAGTGGAGGCTCTAAATGATATGGTGGTAGGTGCACTCATTTTTCTATCAAGGATAGAAATTACACAGTTTGATTCTGGTTCTACTCCTTCCTTGGACTCATCCAAGTTTTTAAAAAATATATAGAGTTAATAACTAAAATAATAGAAGTAAAGGTATCATTCAAGACTCTTGGATGAATTGTCCTTCGATCAATAGTGTATATAAACTATAGTATTAACTTTTGTGAGTACAATGTCATTAAAAATCAAGTAGTCATTCCCATGGTGGAATTTGACCCTATAGTAGGGATAGACTAACTCTCATAGTATAATACTCAGATCAGCTATAGAATCAAAGATATTTTAGTAGTACTGAATAGAAAAGCTAATAATATTTTAAAAGGAGAGATATCCCAGCCTAATATTTACCAAGAATCATGTACCATAGAATTATTTATGGTGATGATCAGCAAAGATGGATAAGAAAATAAAAGAATAAATATATATAATTTCCACATCATTTATCAATACATTAATGTATTTCTAGAAGAGTTACATGGACCTCCCTCAAAATGATAGGTAGATTTATATTTTTAACTCATACATGGATCCAACACGATATCAAAGAGTCCATAAGCAATCTAAAATATGGAGTTATAGGAATTAAGAAAAACAAATTCAAGAACTTATGGATAAGGGATTTATCTTACAATTTGTGTCTCCTTGGGGAGAACATATTCTCTTGGTAAAGAATAAGGATGGATCAATGAAGTGATTTATTGATTTTAGAAAACTTAATGGGATTACATTGAATAAAAAGTACCTTATCCCATGAATTGATGACTTATTTGACTAGATTAATGGGGATTAATTCCTCTATAATATTGATCTTAGATCTGGTTACCACCAATTGAGTGTAAATAAATAATATATTCAAATGACTCTTGGCCGAACAAGATATGGGAATTATGAGTTTGTTGTTATGCCCTTCAGTTTGATGAATGATCCTGCTATATTTATGGATTTGATAAATACAGTCTTTAAGGACTACCTTGAAAAATTCATTGTAGTTTTTATTGATGATATTATGATATATTTTAAAAGTCACAAGGAGCATGAAGATCATGTAAGGGTAATTTTTTGAACTCTAAGGAAGTGTAATATTTTTGGAATACTCCGAATATTTGAATTACGGATATTGAAAGTTGAATTCATGGGGTACATTGTAAACAATAAATGAATGTTAGTTGAACCTATTAAGAAAAATTCTATATAGAATTGGCCTCATCCTACAATAGTAACAATGATTTTTTGTATCTTTTTTTTATCATGAAATTATAGGACATTTGTGAAAAACTATGCATGAATTTCTAATCCACCAACCAACTTAACATGAAAAGGGGATTAGTTAATTTGGAAAAAGTATTGTGAATAATGTTTCTAAAAACTGATGAAGAGATTTGTTACTACACTCATGTTAACTCTACCCAATGTTGAAGAAGGATTCTTTATTTATAGCGATGCATCTCAGAAAGGGCTTGAGTTAGTCCTCATGAAAAATAAAAAGGTGACTGCTTATGAATCTCAACAGTTAAAGCCTCTTGAGTAGAATTATCCTATGCATGACCTCGGGCTATATGTGGTTATTTTTTCTCTGAAAATATGGAAGATATATCTTTTGGTAGTAAAGTGATATATAAACGTCCCACCAAAGTTTGTAGTAAATTTTCATGAAAATGAATGAAATATTAGAAAAATGAGACGGTCATAACTTCTTAAAGAATCTGAATATTCAACTCAATATAACCTCTAAAGAGAAAAAAATTCATTGATGCATTAAATATGAAAGACTCTATTTTTCTGTCTATGATGAGGATTCAAGAAAACCCTTTGAACAATTTCCTAGTAAAACTAGACAAGAGAATCGTAAAGGAAGGGACATCATCAACACTAATCCAAAATATTTCTCAACCATCATTAATAGATATGATCAATAACTTTTAAAGAGAAGATCCTTTATTATAATAGAATATAGAGGATGTGAAGAATGGGAAGTTTATGGGATTAATGATGATCAGGAAGGTGTATTGAAATTCCATACAAGGAAATGTGTCCATTATATCCCAAAGATAAAGAATGATTCGATGGATAAAGCTCATACATCTAAATTCTCTATACATCATGGAATAAAAAAAAGTGTAGGTACCTTCATGATCATTATTGATTAGATAATATAAAATGAAGATTTTTTACTCCACTTCATAGTGTTTGGTATCCCATAAAGTGAAGGCATAGTAACGACTTCTTAAAGGGGTATTGCAACCACTACCCATGCCAACATGGAAATAGGACAATATCACTACGGACATTCAGACTAGCATCCCAAGAGCTTCCAAAATAAACAATTTGATAGGGGTTATAGTGGATTTCCTCACAAAGACTTCCAATTTTAGCTCTATTTGACAAATTTCTCTCTTGAACATCATTCGAAGATTTACGTAAATGATGTGGTGAGGTTTCCTGGGGAGCCACTTTCAATCATTTCTGTTCGGGATACAAGGTTCAAATAAAAATTCTATATATGTATCCAAAATTATTTAAATACTAAATTGAATTTTGGTATGAAATATCATCCCTAAATGGATGTCCAATATGATAGGAATATTCAGGCACTCGATTATATTCTGATAACATGATCAATTGAATTTAATGGAGGATGGAATAAACACCTACCATTATTTTAGTTCTAAAAAAACAAAAACATTAAATCTAGTATTAAAATAAGACCATACGAATCTATATATGGAAATATATTAAGAACTCATTCTTATTTGTTGAAGTTGGTGAGAGGAAAATTCTGTGGCCCTATCTTGTGTATGTGATAACAAAAAAGGATCATGCAATTCAACAACATATAGAGGTTTCCCATAGTTGGAAGAAAAGCAATGATAATGACCATAGAAGGGACTTTGCTATTGATTTAGGTAAAAAAATAGTCCATCGAATATCACCATGAAATAGAGTCATGCAATATAGGAAGAAATGGAAGATGATCCCTAGGTACATTGGCCCATATGAAAACCTTGATCGCATAGGACAAGTGCCCTATTAGATATAACTTCCAAAAAATAATAATCAAATTCATGTTGTATTAAATGTGTATCTATTAAGAGTATAAATACCATATCCCCCATAACTAAAAAATCTGTAGGTGGCACAACTAGAACATGACATCTCTCATAAGGAGCTACCAGTGGAGATGTTGGACTATAGAGAGAAGGTTATACGCAACAATAATACCCACCTTGTCAAATTTTTGTGAAGGAATCATAAACACGAAGAAGAGATTAAGGAAATATAGGATAAAACGAAAAAGAAGCACCCTCACCTATTCTCAACTGATTGAATGATTTGAAATTTTAGGGACGAAATTTCTTAAGGGTGAAAGAATGTCACAATCCAGAATTTTTAAATGATATTTTTTTCAAAATAAATGTGTGTTATATAAAACATAAAAAATATAGATAAATAGAAAAAAAAATTAATATAATTAATAGTTACCGTTACATTGGTCATCTATAAACCCATCTAAAATTCTAAAAATAACAACTAAAATAGAATAGAACAAAAAATATAAAATAGAAAAGCTAAACTGGGAAAGTAAGGATCACCATATCAAATAGAGTCATCACCCCTAATGAAAGTGCTATACAAGTTAAAAAATATATTTTTAATCCAATCAAAATATTATGAAATGAAAATATAACCTTGAAAGAAATTTTAGTGAATTTTTACTTAAATAATGAAGTGGTATTTATAGGTTTTAATGGTAAATGTGAAAATTTGGATTTGACTGTTATATAATCATCGGTCGATATGACCATTGGTCATTATGACCGTTGGAAAATATACAATTGTTAGATAATTTTACCCTTAAAATTAGTGTTTATAAGTAGTAAGGATAAAAGGATAACTTATATATAAAGGATATTTGAGGGCCTCAATCAGTAGAGTCAGGACATTTGAATCCCATTATTCAGAACATGGGAGGGAGGTATCTTCACTGGGTTTCACCCTTGACTGATCCTATGTTTAACTTCAATATGTGAATCTTGAATGAAATTTCCTATGATATAAGTTCATTTTAATGGATATTACCACTTTTTCAATGTTCTATGAGGAACCCCCAAAAATACCATCATTATACACACTTCCTAAGGGGTCATGTTTCCAGACCTTAGTTACATTGAGTGTAAATTTCATTGAATAAATAAAATTTTAATTCCATAAATTTATCTTAATGATATTTTTTCATAACAAAATATATTTTTAATTGATATGAATTTAAAAATTTTATTTTTTGGACGCAAAAAAAATATAAATGTATTTTTCTAGAAAAAAATATAAAATTGTTATAAAAAATCAAGTTATTCTAAATAGTATTTATTTATATGAAATAGTGTTTTAAAACACTTTTAATTAAATAATATGTTATAAAATAAGTTTATAATTCCACGGGAAATTTTTTATAAGTGTCGTAAAGTTGATTGTGTCTTAAAAACTGATATTTTTAAATAAATAAGGATTTCATATTTAAAAGTAAAATTTATAATATTTAGTGGAATTTCCTATTAAAATAAAAATAATTTTTTAAATAATCATACATAATTTATGTTAGGCTTAATTGATGATAATTTTCTAAAATACATTATTTCTTATGAATATTAAAAAAATATTTTAGGGTTTTAGTATATTTTATCACATTATATTAATTTCATAATGATTAAATAATTATTTCAACCCAATACATGATGTAATATATTTTATATTATTAATATTAAGTGTTTCAATAAATTTTATTCAATTTTTATAACTATAAGTTACTTTCCAAAGTCTAAAAAGGAAAATTTAATTTTAAAAAACATTACTTTGTGAAATATTTACTTTTCCATGACAAAAAAGTATTAATTAATGGTGTTTGGTTATTTAGGATTAAATTATAATAACATTTGAACTAAATTTCCCAAAACAAGAGAAACAGTCATGGGTAAACCAATGTTTATATTTTTTGTACAACTTAATTTTCCAAGACCACTATTTGGATATTATTAAACAATCCCTCCAGTTTTTCTAAAAATACCCACCTATTTCACCACCTAGTTTTCCATGACCTGTACTTGGAAATTATTAAATAATTCCTCCAATTTTTCTATAAATACCCACCTATTTCACCTCACTCATTCACTACCAATCCATCCAACATAATTTTATGGTGATTTTTTCTCCCAAGGAGTAAACACAAGGTGTTATAAATCCTCCAAGGTTCCATCCTCCTGTTTTAGGAACAACTCTTCAAGGTAAGGTAAATCTACACTTCTATTTTTTATTAAAGTTTACCATTAGTGGAATATCATCAAATTTCTAAGAAAATTCATTTTTGATGACTTTATATTATCCAAATACTATAATAATTGAATTTTATCAATAGTATACCAGGTTCCCTATCATTTTACCTATTTCTGAAACCATGTTTAATACCCATAATGTTGTCGAATTTACTTATCAAAATTCCCTATGTTACATAATAAATTTTCTTTTTATTTTATTTTAACACACAAACCTTTTTTATTTTCAATAGGTAATAAATTGGGTTTCAATATGAAATTTTTATTATGGGATTTACAAATATAAAAATCACATTTCTTTTCATGGGTTAAAAATGACATTATGATCATATCTTAAGATATTTCTTATGTAACGATTTATGATAAGAAACCCGTTATGTATTCTTCATATGTTATTAATGAAGGTTTTACTATGATATATGTGGATCACATAAAATTAATAAATATTAAGGGAGAACCTTGATATTGCTCCAACGCATTGGATAAGGAATTTAATATCTAGATATGACATGTTTTACCATACCTGGTGAATACCATTGGTAATTTAATTTATGACACCTTAGTGGTTAACATTGGTGATATGGTTATTAAATTATCATTTTAATTTTAAAGAAAAAATTCCATGTTATTATAAATGTTATTATTATTATGTTATTTCCTTTTCTCATGCCTTATCGTTATTCCTTATGTTCTTATTGATATTTCTCAAGATCTCATGATATATGGAACTCTTGATTATTCTCTTACAATGATTTATGATCACCTATTTTCTTTGATGTGTCTCTTGAGGATATGAGATGCATTATATGTAACTTATAGTGAAGCCATTAAGGTGTATTCATGTAGACTTAGAATTATTTTTTACGTTTTCTTGTATTATGTACCTTATTCTAAAGAAACTAAACATTTTAATATCCTTTATTTTGTACCATGTAATGAAAATTAATGTAATAAAAAGGTCAGATTAAATACCGAAATTGTGTTGGTTTATTTCCTTTATAAACTTGGATTCATAAACAATTGGTTCTTTATAAATTTAACCCTTATTGTAAATATCATACTTAATACCATTCTTCATAACCTCAGGAAGTAAAATATAATAATGAGTGATTTCAGATGCTCAGTAAGGGTAAACAAGTGGGATATAAAACTAACAACAGAATATACATATAATAACATGAGAATAATAACTGAAAACTATAGTTTGAATATCATAGATCATAAACATGATTCATATAATAATACATGGAAGTTTAAATGACATAAATCAAATATCAATCAAGGAACATAATTTTTTAGAGCATAGCATTTGCATAAGTCATTGATTTGTAGAACACACATAAGAAAAGAAAATAATTTCATTTGAAGACAAGGTTCATTTCCAATACTATCAAAGTGTAATTGTTTTACTCTCCATACCATTATAGTACATAAGTTTCACACCCAAAAACATCATAGTGGACGAAGTAACTTACTGAACAAAGTTCACTACACAGGTTATTCATGTTTATCTCACGAGATATCAATCTTCATCCAATGAATTTTAGGTCTAAATATTTATGTTCCCACCTAAAACATAATTAAAATAATAAATATGTATTCTAAAATATCATAAATCATTCATCATATCATAATGAATAAAATAAAATTGTTTTTATAATAATTTAATCATTGAGTAACTCAAGGAAAAAAATAGTTTTCATAAACATTTCATTTTTTCTTCATAGTATAACCTATGGAAAAAAATAGGTTTCATAAATATATTTTCATTGAGATAATAAATAATATAGAGAAATAATATGTAAGATATAATTGAATCAATTCCCAAGTAAATACTAGGAAACATTTGAGGAATTCATCTTAAATAGAAAAAATCATTTAAAATATAACTTAGAACATTTCTTAAGGAAAATATAATTTATCTTCTTTGAAAACAATTATTCATTTTATTAAAAAAAGAAAAATACTAAATAAAACATTCTCATTGAAAAAACTAAGGAAACTTGGAAATGAAGCATCAAATAATTAAATGATCATGATGGAAAAAATTCTATTAATTTTTTGTATATTAAAACAAATATTCCTTCCACATTTTCAGTAAAAATTAAAAATTACATCTTTCAAAATGTTACGTGAATATTCCTTTTAAATTGTTTTCAAAAATTAAAAAATTATTAAAAATTACTTTAAACAGACTTTGGTGAACATTAAATCATTTTTAGAATATATAAACATGGAAGAGAAAATATTTTCGATAGAAGAGAGGAATGAAGTAGGTTCTTACCTTAAAAAAATTACGATTGAATCTTGAGTGCATAAATAAATATAAAATAATATAAAATTTTAATTTCCATAAAAAATAGTGGGTAAAAAATTATTATTTTTATTTTAGATAGATTAAAATATTTCATCCAAGGATGTAGGATTATAAACAATCTCAATAAAAATTGAGATTATGTCATAAAACCCATTCAAGTTTGCTAAATTTTTAATATTATGATGAATGAATGATAGAACCATATATGGATATTTATATCCAATAATTTTAATGATAATAATCCTAAAATATAGTTATATGAAATATATTCACCACATAATTGAACTAAGTAGTGAATATAGAATGTGTCCCATAGAAATAAAATTGAGATGAAAATATTTTACCTTAAGTCAGGATATTCCTCATACAAATTTGAAAATCCAATATAATAAATATTTGTTTTTTATAAATTTATTCTACAACTATAATTATATTTATAATACCATTTATTATTTAATTATATTCATTTACTAGTATTTATTCACAATTCATTATTAAAATCATTATTTTGGGTGATAAAAGCGTCATTTTTCATGTATGTTTTAGTTTATTAGTTTTGGTCCCTGAACATTAATTATACTTCTATAATATAATGATTTTTTATAATGACATAAATTTCATATATATTCATTATATATATATATATATATTTAAATCCATCCATAAAATTATATATTGAAATATGAATCACAATGTTCATAGAGATGGTAGGTTATACATATGCATGACCGTTGTTTTAATTTCTTTTGAAAAATGGGATGAAATAAAAGTAAATAAACATAATTTTTTCCAAAAATAATTTTTAATTAACATATATTCTCTAAATTTATACTTTTTTCGTCCATGTTAAATTAGATTGAAAATCGTATCAGATTACTTCATTTAGGTGGTAGTCTTCAGAGATGCACGATAAAAATTATCATTTTTAAATGGATTTGAAGTTAAAATATTAGATATTATATTATAATCAAGAAGTATAATTATATCATAAATATCCTAAATATATTTTAAATCCATTGTTATATTCAGCTGTAAGAGGAAGTGATGTAAAAAATACATCGGTTCACGAGGCAGTAGTCTGTCGTACACACGATAGATGATTTCATTTTCCCTTTGATGAATGATTAAAATGATATATATAATATAATTAATATAATAACATATTTTTATATGAAACACTCAAGTTTTTTTATTTCATCATGTATGAAAAATAATTAAAGGTTTTATAATAATAAATAAAATGAAAATTTATGGTTAAGAACTACACCTCTTCTTTGGAGTACCTCTTTAGGCTAATAACTAAAGACTTCCTATAATGGTTTTTTAATAAAAAATGAATTTAGGTCATTATTATAGATTTAAGTAATTTATATGGAAATTTCTTGGATAAAATTGAAGGCTCTTGAAGTGTGTAGAAGAGAGTTGAGGATATTTCCTTTAATAAAAGTGGGAGGGAAAAAAATTGAAATTTCCTAAAAGAAGACAAAATGATAAAGTAATCTATAAGAATAATTATTTCAAATGGGTATATATTCCAATTTGGGGTAACATAAGTAAACCATGTCGTCATCCAATAGGATTTTGAAAAAATTAATTCACAAATTATCTTTATTATTTAGTTTAACCCCTTTCTAAATCCATTTTAAACATAAATATAGTAATTAATATTTACTATTTTTATTATTCATTATGACCCAAAATTAAGTTGGAATGATTAAAAAATATTAACTTTTTTTTTTGAAAAAGTCCCTTTGGTAAATGGCCAAGGTTTTTATTCATAAAATAAATTTAAAATTTTAAAAGCATAAGATTTTTTACCATCACTATCATAGCAGGAAATTAAAGTATCAGGGAGAATGTGTGACCAAGTGAGAGTCACACCAATGCCCATGTTAGCAATCTCGTCTGCAACCATGTTGGCCTCCCGGAAAGCATGAGTGACAATGAAGTTGAAACTCATAAGTTCATTCATAAAATCCATCCTTTTAGCTACAAGCCTCTATGAGATAAACAAGTCTCCATTTCTAATTTTATCCACCAAGGATCTATAGTCACTTAACAACCATAGATTATTCCACCCTTTATTTTTTTGTTAAAAACCACATCATGAATAATTCCAAGAATCTCCACTTCAAGAGAAGAAATCTTGACGTAGGTGCCATAAAAACCTCCCGTGAAATTGTTTTCATGATCACAAAATATAGTGCCACACTAAGAGAGGTTGGGGTCTCCTTTAGAGGAACCATCTGTGTTAACTTTGATCAAACTAGGTAGCGGAGGCAACCAGAAGACCTCAACCAAACCCATAACATATCTGAATTTACCAATGATGGCCATCTTTTTCAGTGTTACAAAATCATGCATGTTACTACCTCAATACCACATTTGAAACACATCTGTATCCTTGATATTTTCAAGGATATGTTGTAAGACCAGATTCATGAAAACCTCATTTCCATCAAAAAATATAGAATTTATAAACCTCCAAATAGCATGCATACATTCATCCAAAGCAATAGTAAAAAGTTCAAGCACCAAGGCAGAATTTGGGATGCATACACAGCAAGTGTATAAGATCCTGTAAACCATAGAAATATAGTTCCTACATATCAAAAATATCCATCACTTTATTCCATAAAGTATCTACAGTTTCACAGCGTAGAAAAAGATGGTCTGGGTCTTCTATGTGTTGATGTAAAATAATATGCTGAGAACAAAGAGAGATACCAAATTTTTTATAGACATTATTGATAGGTAATCAGTAATGATAAAGCCTCTAAATAAGAGTAAACTGATACGGTTTAATACAATTCTTATTGAAGATAGTGATCCAAATAAAATTTTTAAGATAGCCTTTAATTTCATGCTGATAGAAGATGTTTCTTTTGAGCACACCATTCCTAGCTGGTTCTCAGACAAAAAAATCAGGGCAAGAGACAATATCATAGCTCTCCAAAAAGGCCTTGATATCATCCTACTGAGAGGTTTGATTATCTAGGAGAAAATATTTAATAGAAATATGCATGTTAAAGCATCAATCAGAGGGCTGAAAATCCACAATGAGAGGAGAACCAACCCAATTACCAAGCTAGAATTTAAGATTCGAGTTCTTCTTCACAATTCACCTTGAGCATGCCATGACACTCTGAAAAGAAGATCTAATAGTTGGACAAATATATGATTCAATGTAGGAATCCCTTCCCAATTTCATCTTTTCATAAAATAGATATTTAACAAAAGCCCAAATACTCCGATCTACAGTGCATAATATTACAAGTGATCTTCACCTGAAACGAATCAATAAATAGCCCAATGTTGTTAATTCTAATGCCACCCTTAGGAATAGACTTACAAAAATTCTTCTATAGAATAGTAACCATATTTAAAACAAGAATATTACCACTCCAAATATAGTTCCTGATGCACACATTTAATTGATTGATAATCCCTTGAGGCCATTTATAAACCATGAAAGAATAAACCATTTTAGAAATAATAACAGCCTTAAGAAAATTAATTCATCCAACCAGGGATAAACTCTTCCCCTTCCAAGTAGAAAGTTTCCGATTAACCTTATCAATAATTTCAAAAAAATAACTGGCTCTCATCCTTCCCCAAAAAATCCAAACTCCAAGATAATTGAAAGGCATTACCCCCTCTCTAATTCCCAACTCTGATATAATACTATTTTTTGAGTAGGATAAAGGGTCTTTTAAAAATAAATAAAGGATTTATCCTAACTAATACTTTCCTAGAGACCATTTTATTATGCTGTATAAGTTTCTTTAGGACAAATATGTTTCTTTTACCCCCTGCAAGAAATGAATAATTTCATCTACATCGAAAAGATGTGAAGGGGCAGTGAGAGACTTGGACACCTAAAAAGTCTTCATCCCTGTGAGACCATGTAAGATATCAACTTACTGAGATAATATTCAGAAATGAAAAAAACCAGGGCTAATAGAGGGTCTCCTTGTTCAACACCTCTAAAGAATTTAAAGTATCCCTTTGGAGTGCCATTAATCAGAACTGAGACTTGAGTAGGACCAAAGAGGTTTTCCCTCCAATTAATGAAGGTTCCATTGAAACCAAAATTCCCTAGCACCGTATATATTAATTTATAATCCAAATTTTCAATGACCTTTTTAATAATATTATATAGAGAAATCCTTTCTCCTCTTATATATTTTTAAGTAGGTTGATACATTTGGAATCAGAACAATTTCATTCTTGAATAGATATCCCCTTGATAAATCAAAATTGGTTCTAAGAAACAATATTTGATGCAATACTGGAAAGTCTATTTGCAATAACACTAATGATCACCATATAGATAGTGTTTACCAAATAAATGGGACTAAACATATGAATTTTACATGCATTTTCAGTCTTGGTAATCAAAATGATAAATTGGGAATTCATACCTTTTAGAACCCCTCCAAAAATGCTGAAACCAGAAACAGAATTGAAAATATCTCCTTTAATCACCACTCAATAATTTTGAAAAAAAATAATTATTAAATCCACTTAGTCTAGGTGCACTGGCTGAATTGACAATAAAAATAGCATCTTCTATCTCAAACTCCAAAGGAACACTAGTGAGAAAAATATTTTCCACTGAAGAGACCATATGAAGGATTATTCAATCCATCATAGACCCCCCCCCCCAAAAAAATCAGGCCCATTGAAGAGATAAGAGTAATACTCAATAATATGATCATAAATACAATCCTTTTTATGAATGATAGGATCTATAACTTTAATAAAATCTATGGTTCGTCTTGCTTTCCTAACTCTTTAGAGATAATTAAAAAAACTATGTTCTTTTCCCCTACTAAATACACTAAATTCTTATGATTTCTTTAAGAACTATTTCTTTCATTACTAAGAGTGAATTCAACTTGAAAATGATGTTGTCTTCTTGGGAAGAATCCAAGATAAAGTCAGTATTTATAGCCCACTCTTGAAGATGGAGAAGGTCATATTCATGATTTTAGATCTCCATATCCATCCTACTATAGGTATTATTACTCAAATTTTTTAGCTTCTCTTTGAGAATCTTCAGCTTAAAAGAGAAGGCAGATTCCACCAGCCACTATTCAAACTATGCCAGAAATTTTTAATGAGGCTATCATAGTCACTTTGGAGGGCCCAAGAATTTTTTAAATGAAAAGGCAAATCCACTCTCTTCCCCCTCTCCTTAAATCTAACAAGAATTTGATGATGCACGGATGGAAATTTACGGAGGGAAACTCTGTAAATTGAGTCTCACTAATCCAAAGCAACGTCATTAACAAAATTACGATCCAATGTACTAGAAACCATACAATTAAGAAAAATTTTGTAGTAGGTGTATTTAGCACCAACCAGACTAACCTCAATCAAGTCATTATCATAAACACAAGTTTTAAACTCCCTAAGTAAAATATGAGAATGAAGAGTACCCGTTTTCTCAATAGAATAGAGAATTGTGTTGAAGTCTATAACAATAAAACAAGTGCAAGAGATAGAACTCCTCATTCTCTCAATTTCCTTCCATAAAGATATCCTATTGTTATATCTATTTATGGCATAGATAAAGGAACCAACCATCCTTTCAGAGGAAATCTGGAATGAGCAGGAGATCATATTCTCATCATAACCAAGAATATCAACCATACATAAGAAAGTATGAGCAAAAACCCATAAAGTATGAACCATCCTAGAATATCTAATAGAAGAAACATGTTCAAAACCATATTTATTCAGACCACCAAAACCATAGAGAAAAAAACTTTCGGCACATAAATTCCAAGAAACTTCGGTTTGTGAACTTGAATATGCCTAAATAAATCATTAACAATAGTGGTGCTTGTGAGACTCGAGAAATTCCAATATAGTGAATTCATTTGGAATTTGAGTTGTAATTGTAATTTAAATTATTATTTTTCTTCTAGAATTTTTATTTCCTAAATATTTCTGAGAACCAGTATTCATCTTAGATAAGCTTTTATTTTTCATTTTTCTTACAGCATCTCCAATAGGGTTGACTGCGGAAGGAGATGCCAGATCTTCAACCTTCTCACCTAGAGGTGGGGCATTAATCAATAAGGTAGGAGGAGGAACACTTTGAGAGTGCTCCAAAGAATCCTCTTATTCAACTGTGTCACACCATTTTTTCCTAGAAAGACGATTCTTATTAATTAATAAGAGGGTAGTTCCTGAATCAGAAGAAAGATCCTCATAAACACCAACTAAAGGAGAGCCAAATCTACCCATCACAGAAACACGTTTTTTAGAATCCATATGAGCAATAGTTTCAACAGCCTCCATTACCCAAATCGAGACATCCTTTCATATAGAAGATACTGGTGAACCCACAGCTAGAACCAAAACTTCCTCATGGAGGAAATGACCATGAACTACAGATAAATCTGGAGCACTAGATCCATATTTAAGGAGAGAATTCTGCATTGATGCAGCAGCCTGAGAACCCAAGAAATGACTGCCATAGGCCAAATCAATAGATATAGGTGAGCTCGTGGCTGGAACTTCAATGTGTATAGTGCCTTCCTTATGAGAAGATTTCTAAAATAAATTTGCAGATTGGGAACCCTCTTTAAGAGGAGATTACTCATTTGAAGCAGTATCATGAGAACCCAAGGGACCTTCATGTTCAGTACCATATTTATGATAAAATTCCTGATTTAAAGTCGTAACTTGGGAACCCATGGAAGAAACTATATTATTCGTTGGATGACGAAAAACTGTAATGTCATAAACTATGAAACCATGCACGCATCTCTACATAGGAACCCCTTAATTCTTTCCTGTAGAATCATCATAAATTAGGGGAAGAGTATCCCCACCAGAAAAACCATCATCCAAGGTGACCTTCCCTGATAGAGGTTGAGGCACATCATGGAAAGATTTATTATCCTCCACTCCCGATAAGATTTGAACATACTTTTGAGTGCTCACTTTATGATCCTTACCTAGGTTCTCCCCCTTCTCTAATGTGATAGTCCTTAACTAATTATTCTTGCAAACCTACTTCCAAGAATTTTTTTTGTCAATAGTTGGGTTCTTAACATTCTTCTGAATGTTCCTACAGTTGGTGACTACATGACCAACTATCTTGCAATACTCAAAAAAGGTTGGTTTCTGTTCATATTCAATTCTGATATCATACTTTCGATCATTTCCAAGGAAGTGAATCCCCCCATGTAGGTTAGCTTCTATATTGACTTCCACCAAGGCATGGAAAAAAACCCAAGTTATCCATTTATTTTATATTAATCCATATTTAACTGTGTCCCCACACAAGAAGCAAGGTCACTAGGGATTTTTGGGTGCTAGTAAAACCAATTGAGACCATGTAATTGTATCCATACGAATGTTGTTGTATGAATTTGAGTGAAGGGGTTAAAATTTCTATCCCATTTAGACAGGTTGAAGAGACCTAGTTTAAGAATAGAAGTCCCTTTTTCCTAATCTTCTTGTAGATCATCCCAATTGCTGAAAAAATGTTAAAAAATTCCCTCCCAAATGGTATTAGCTTTCAATTATTACATTCCAGCACTGAAAAAGCTTCACCTTGATATCAATATTACTCCAAGGCTTATCTCCTTTGAATAATGAGATGTGACCCATCACAGAATACTTACAGGCTTCAATTCTCTCCTTCACCAAATCTTGATCCTTAACCACAGAGAAAAGTCCATCCACTGGTCTGAAATTGGACGATGGCAATGCAGATACCTTGGTGTTGATGGGAGAGCTTCACAACACTACTATAAAGGAAACACCCCGAGCCCTAGGAGCGTGATCTATTGTCACCCCTGAAGAGGCATCTCTATCTGAAGTCTTGGAAGGGGTAGTAGTGAACTCCCATTCTAGATCTAAGGATTCCATTACAGAATACTAAAACGCCAGATCTAGGGTTAGCAAGAACTTCCATGTTTGAACAGCAACCTCCCATTCCGCCCGCACTATCACCAAAAACCTTATATATATAATATTAATTATTATAATTAAAAAAAAGAATTAATTTTACCAAATTTAATTCAAATTGGCCTCATAATTTAATTTAAAATTGAACCCACAAAATAGATGAAAAAATGGTTTTCCAAAGAAAATGTTTTCATAAGTATAAAATTTTTTCATATCAAAATTGAACAAAAATTAATTAAAAAGAAATAGTTTTTATTAATAATAATATAATTTGAAGAATTTTACTTTCAAAAGTTTATTAAAATAAAATCTAACTTTTTAAATACATAAAAATAGAATACATTATTGAAAAAAATTTCGTATTTTCACTATTTTTCAAAAAATTAATCAATTCAGAAAATTATAAAGAATTAAATTTAAGGTAATTTATGCATGTTTATTCTAACTACTAATTGAATTTTTCTAAATAAATTTTTCTAAAGGTGAAAAAAACTCCCAAAACGCCATAAAACCACTTATCTTAGAAAAATATGATTTTTAAGAATATAATTGGATTTATTCTTATCACATATATAGAAAAATATTTGATGAATTATAAAATATTTTATTGAATATAAAATTAGATTAAAAAATTAATTAAATTAATATATTGTGATAAAAACATAATCCATGAATAAAAATAGTTTTTTCTAGAAAAGTAATGTATTCTTTCAAATGATTTCTATTTAATTTATAATAAATTCAGGAAAAAAGAATTTATTTTATACATGTGTAAGATATATACATTTAATTATTTACTTTGTCTTATTCATACCTTCTAATTTAATACCATGGTTATGATGTTATATTATATTATGTTTTCTTAAAACATGATGTTTTGTATAACATGGTATAATGAAGAAATTGAATTAATTTGAAAAAAAAATATTTTTGAAAATCTTGTGGGTGTTACACATATATTTATTATTTATGAATGTAAAAAATTTATTGTAAAACTCATACTCAAAGTAAGGGACACATTACCTTAAAACCCTTTTATAAATGTTTTAAATATTTATTTTCAAAATCTTTTTCATCCATGCCGATATTCTTAAAATTATTTTATGAATGTATTTATATTCACATAAATAAATTATTGTGGACATATTATTTATATCTTTACTTTCTTTAAAAAAATTCAAAATGAATCATTTTATATATTTTATATTGAACATTTTGAGAAAAGTCCAAAAGGAATTGTCAATTTTAAAGTAAACGATGTCGACTTCTTTTAATACCGCCATGATAGTTATTTCATGTTTGGATTCCATTATCATCTTTTACGTTTTATTCAAAGAAAAAGCATCATTCTATTTGTTCTGGTATTATAGTTTTTGAAATGGGGTTTTAAAATAAAGTCATACATCAATATCTATAAATGTTTTCAATATGGGTTCAAAAGTATATTTTTATGAGTTGAATAATGGAAATGCAATATTTTAGGTGTTTCTTGTATGTTATGGTCCTTCGAAATTATTTATGAATATGGGTGAGCCCAATATACCTCTCTAATTCATTGGTTAATTATTATATTCTCCAAAGAATTGTTTTGGAGTTAACCTTGTAGGTTTTTCAATTTTTAGGTGTTCTTATAATGATTGAATGGAGATAATGCCCCAAGGAACCTACATGAGTTTTTTTTCTTACCAATTGGTTTTCATGGAAATGTATTAATTATATTAGATAATTTTATATCTTTTTTTTAAATGAATAATTATACTCTTAATTGTTAAAAATGGTATATTTTAAAGAAAATATTTTGGTTGGGTTCTCATGTTTTCTAATAAATTGTCATGATTATTATTTTTCCATTATGTTTTATTATTATGTTTTTTATGATGAACTTTAGATAATAAATCTAATTTCATGTGTAAGAAAAATATTATTTGAGCTCAAAATTTTTTCTATCAAAAGAAAACTCTCATATATGACATCATGGTTTTGTAATAGATAAATGGGTTTATTTGTTCATTTTTATATGTACCTTACTAATGTTTTTTCTCTCATCACATGTTTTTAAATTTTTTCACTAGGTTAAGGATTTTTAGGAATAATTATGAAGTCATGTTGAAAATCATGATCTTTTTTTTTTGAAAATAAATTTTATTTGATTTTAACAGTATTATACTATGTAAAAAATCGCTACTATGGGGAAGTCTCCAACATATAATTTATGGGTTTGTTACACTGGATTTATGACCTAATTATAAAAAACTATGAACCTAAAAAGATATTCTTGAACATTATAAATTAAATTCTTGTTTAAAAATGAATTTATTGGTTGAATAAAGATCAGATCCCTATTGTTATCAACATATTAGGTTTTAGATAATTTTTGATGTTATAATGTTATATATATAACTTTTAAAGGTGAAGTATTTATATATTGGTTAAAGGTTAAGTATTTCAGATAAATAGAATATATTTCTTTCTTTTAATGGGATATATTATTGAATATTTTCGTTAAGAAAATGTTTTTTATGGTTTTTTGACTTATGGTTGAAAATAAATTCATGGAATTAAGGTATAAGGGGGGAGATTTTTTAATGACCTTGGAATTTCATATATATATATGTTACATATTTTTAATTAACATTCATTACATTACACAAACACTAGCCAATGGGTTGTAAAGGTATATTTCTTTGGGAACATGTAAACATAAAAAATTGGTTCATAAGAGTTATTAATGGCCTCCCACTTAGTTCCTCGTAACTAGTTCCTTTCGTAGACATATCACATGTAATACTTACCATCATAACCTGGGGAAATCAAACATTAGAAAATTTCATCTCATATGCTCAGTAAGGGTAAACAATGGAAATACATACATATAACATGATAATATGGGTATGGGAATATCATTTTCATACTATCCAAGGCTCATTTCCAAGGAAGTCATAGTGGAATAGGTTTACTCCTCAAGCCCTAATAGTCATCAAGTATCACTCTCATGACTATAAAAGTGGAAAAAATTCCTTAATAAATTGGGTTCACTTACCATTCGAGTCATGTTTATCTAATTATCTTTCATTTATTGCCCAATTTATTAGAGGGAAACATAGGTCCCACATATCACATAATGAAAATCACACATACATATTCCATAAGATCCTAAAACATTTATTATTTCATAACCTAGGAAATTTAATGTGCTTCATAACTATTTCTTCATAGCATAACATGCGAAATGAAATTGATTTCATAATCATTTCATTGTTTTATCATGGCCTAACCCATGAAAAAATTAGTAGATTTCATAAGCATTTTATCATGGTATTACCCTATGAAAATAAAGTAATTTCATAAACATAATTTAATCATAAAAATTAAAAATTAAGAGAAATGATAATAATTTTATCCTTGTATAATATACCCTATAAAGCATAAATAACATCAAATGAAGTTATAATAGATAGAAAAATGATTTTTAAAGACAAATCACTTAGAACATTTCTTGAGGAAAAACTTTTAATTTGAAAATAATTTTTTCAAAATAAAAACTTCGTAAAATATTTTAGAAATCCATTTCTTTGAATGTATCATAGAATAATTATAAATTAATCTCTAAAAAATGATTGGTAATGATGGATGGAAATGTCATACACGTTAAAACAATGATTCTATTCACATTTACAACAAAATAAAAAAGAATATTTTTATGAAAATTTCATGACTTTTTTTAAAAAAAACATTTTTTAAAAATTAAAATAAATATTAAAAATAAATTTAAATAATCAAATATGACTGTTAAAACATATTCAGACAATATGGATATGGTAGAAAAAATAATTTTTAACCGAAGAGAGAAATAAAGTCATTTTACTTTAAAAATAATTCTTTTGGAAAAATAAGTACATAAATGGATGAAAATGAAGAGAAACCATGTATTCTCATAAAATAAACATAGGAGAATAAAATTCATTTTTTTCTCAAGATATGGATAATAGTATTTTATAATCAAAATCATATCCATAAACAATTCTAATGAACAATGAGATCATAACATCAAACCCTTACCAATTTGATGACTTTTTAATCGTATACCCCATTAAAGAATAAAAAAGAAAATTTAAACATCTTTAATAGAATTATATTCATTATATAACATGTCTAATATGATTTATTTACACCTTATTAAAGTAGATAGGTTTATAACATAACAAAAGACTCAAAAAATACAAAATGAGAAAAGAATCTCTTACCTTAAGTCTAGACTTCCATCATAAATGTTCAAAAAAAACTTGTATAATAAAGATAATTGTATTTTAAATCTATTAAATTACCCTAATAATATATATAATTCCATATATAATTTTATTATGACCTTGTATTACCTATTTATCTACAATTTCTTTGTTAGAATCGCATTTCTAATATTAACTACTTCATTTGTCAGATATGTTTTGGTTTTGTATTTTTATTCCTTTTACATTGATCAAAGTTCAATAATATCTATAATTTTATCAATTATATAAATATAATATATATTCACTATATATTTATATATAAATATATATATATATATATGCATATTAAAGTTAGATATAGAAAATGAGTTACATAATTCTTGGAGACGGTAAGTCGTACATACACATAAATGTTGTTTTCATTTTCTTGTTAGATTGAAAAAGGAAAGTAAAAATTAAATGAAATTTAAATATTAATTATAATGTCATATATTTTAAATATATTAATAAAATTTATCAGTATTACCTTTCTTTTAAATTTCTATTGAAAAATTAATCGCATCGTTTCAATAGGTGGTAGCCGATCGTACACACGAATGATGTTATCAACTGTTCAATGGATGGTTTGGTAATAAATTGTATGATATGTTTATTTTAAAAAATTATTAATATTTAATTAATATAATATATAAACATAAAATTTTTTTTATTACCTTCCATGTAAATCATAACTGAAAAATGAATCACATTGTTTCGTGAGGTGATAGTTGGTCATACACACGAGCGACGTTACTGTATTCCCTACGTAATGGAATGTAAGAATGTATATGTAATATTTGATTAATGAAGTATAATTATATAATAAATATCATATATAATCATTATATACATCATTGTATCCATCTGTATGTAGTGGTGAAGGAAAAGGAATTACTTCAGTCTGTGAAGTGGTGGTATGGTGTACGCATGAACGATGGTTTTGTTTCCCACTGTAGAGAAGAGGATATGGTTATAGGTCATATATTTAACATAAGAACATATTATTATATGTAATATTTTGATATTATTATATCATTATGTTTTAGTAATACTTTAATGCAAGTTGTATGAAATAATACAAAACAAATTACCTCTTCTTCAGACAGTCTCTTTAGATTAAAACCTTAAGAATTCTTAGGAGGGTTTCCCAATAAAAATGAGGACACTATGATGAAATAATGTAGTTAAGTAATTAATTTTAGAATGTATTAGAAAAAATAAAGGGTCATGAATGTGTGGATAAGATATTATAGGGGTGTCCTTTTATAAGTAGGGAAAAGGACACACATGGAATTTTTGAAAAGAATAAAGTGTATCCATGTTTCTCACATCCTAAAAGGATCAAAAATTTATAATTATTAAAAATTAGAGGTTATAGGGTCAAAATATATCTATAAAATTGGTATTAAGAAATTTTATAGGCCATTTTACAACTTATCTTTTTTTTAACCCTTAGTAAACCCATTTTTAACCTTCACTACGGTAATTAATTTTTACATATTTTTACAATTTATTTTTTCAAAAAAAAATTAATTTTTCATAAAATAAAAATTATTTTCATACCAATTATGGAAACCATTTTTTCAGATTCCAATCAAAGAAATATAATATTTTAATCATAAATAAAGCCCACATATATGATGAAAAAGTTGTTCTCAAAAGGGAAAACGTTCTGATGTTTAAAAAGTGAGTTTATGTAAATTCAATATGAAATTGATTCCAATAAAATAAATTGTATTAATATTTATATGATTTAACTAATTTTACTTTTAAAACCAAATTTTTAAAATTTTTATTTTTTTAAATTCATTAAAAGGAATTAATATTCTTAATAAAAACCAATATTATCATTATTCATCGAAAAATTTATGTTCTTAGGAAAATACATAAAAATAATTCTAATATAAATTTTAACTAATTATTAAAAAAATAATTTTCATTTTTTTAATAAAAATTCTAATATTTAATAAAATTAAATTTTAAATAAGTGCACAAAATTTGATAAAAAGTTATTTTTGAAAAATACATTTTCTCAAAGTAATATTAGATTTATTCTTATCTATTTTCTAGTAAAAAATAAGAGTAATGTTAAAAATTTGATTGAATATATAATATAAAATTAAAATTAAAATATTTAACCAAAACTGATTTATTTTATTTATTTAGAAAAAACATGTCTGGGCATTGAAAAATATTTTTTCAAAAAAATATTTCCTTTATTTTCAAATGAGTCTTATTTTAATTTATAATTAATTGGTCAAAAAATGGATCATTTTGTATAACTTTATTAATAAATATTAGCATAAATTATTTAATCATATTAATACACACCATCTTAATTTCAAAGTGATAACTATCATTTTAAATAATAATATTTTAATAGTATGTTCTATTTTTTAGAACTCACTGTCTCGTGAAGGGAATGGAATCGATGAAATTAATTTTTTTCAAAAATTTATTTCAAAAAAATATATATTTGTTACATTCTACCCACTTAAAACGAATTTCCACTTTAAAATTAATCACTCTAATAAAAAAAATGGGTATAATTTTTCCTCGTTACATCTTCATGTTCCCACAAAGCTTCCTCAAGTAGGTAGTGTCACCAAAAAAATTGACTAGGTGAGTAGTCTTGTTTCGTAGAACTCTCTCTACAATAATAAATCTCCATTGGTTGTTCCTCATAATAAATATCTTGATCTAACATTATTACCTCTGAGTTTAGTATATATTAAGGGTCAAGTATGTACATCCTCAGGAGAGATACGTAGAAAACATCACATACTTGATAAAGGTTTTGTGGAAGCACCAACTGATAGGCTACTGTACCGATACGATCAAGAATTTTAATTGAAAAAATATACCTAGGCCTTATATTTATTTTATATCGTATGAAAAATTTCATCCTTTGGTTTTGCGTCGATCAATGTCAACTTCATCTCTAACTTCAATAAATGAAGATGAATATGTTATTCCTAAATCACTAATGGATCATAAGATCCACAGTAATATGATAATTTATTCCTTCTATATCTATTTATTATCATTAAATAAATGGTTACCACTAGTTATCGAATATGAATAAATCTTCATTTAGAGAAGCAGTATATAAATATCTAAGAGCTCATCCAAAATTAAACATAAACCATTCCTTAAATAGTTAACTTTTTTAGCCTTTAAAAATTAAAAAATTATAAATAATATCACTAAATTTTCCAAAATAAACTTAACATAAATCATCCGAATATCAATATGTAAATCCTTATTTTCACATACCAAACATATAAATACATTCATCACATATTCTCTTGAAACCTGGTAATATCATAAATTTCCATAAAACCTTATTATATGCATACATACTTCCCTATTCCTTAAATAAAACACATATTATTTGATATATTACATTAATCCAAATAATGTTGTAAACTTGTTCAATGATAACATAAAACACTTTTTCATAAAATAATTAATCATTTCTATGGTCATAAATACTATACTGTTTACTTAATCTATATAAATCGTGTCTTCATCCAAAAAAACAACATTTTCCTCAACATCAATAACATATTAAGGGTTATATTCCCTTAATCACGTGTTTTCTATAAAATATCACCTTTAAACTAAATAAAATTTCTAGGTCACCATTACCATTCATTATATTCTTAAAAATACCTATTTAAAAACTTATATAGAATAATACTTCTATATTCTATGATTTATATAACATAATCCGTTAATTCCCACACACAAACACTTCAATCATTCCACTTCATTCTTAAACAATTTACAGGGCTTCATCATATTATTATTTAATACCTATTTCCTACAATATAAAATATGAATCACGTATTAATATTCATCAATCTCGATTTAATCTTACTTATTGTGTTTAAAGTAAACAATACTAATAGAAAAAACCATAACTTTCATATTGTGTCTATGGTATCTTCATCATTAGCAGTATACCCATTACTTGTACCACGTTATAGATTACCTTCAAGATATTTCTCTATTGGAAATTGAGTCATATAATGCACATAAATTCCACATTCATTAAATTCAACTACTGATAAAAACTTGTGGAAATCATTATTCTCATCCATTTAATTAATTAAAAAATACATTTTCACCAGTAATTATCTACATTGTCTCATTATTTTCCACACAAAAATAGACTACCCATCACTTTGAGTCAATCACTTGCATTATTCTTCCCATATTCGAGACATATAGGGTACTAATTATTCATTTAACCATGGTTTCCCCCACCCGAGATCTCGATGAACTCTATAATTCTCTTATTTAGTTAGTTTTAGAGTTGGTTGAGGTGTATGTTTTTAATCATATATCATGATGAATGACTAGGAATCGTCAGAATATCCTCCACTCCATTCATCACCCCATTTGTTTTCTCATAAAAAAATTTCTATCACATTCAACATTAATATAGTTCTATGTGGTTCCCATCATGGAAAAATCTAAAAACCATAATGTAATCAACAATATTCATATTTGAAAACCATATCATCACAAAAAATCACTTATAAGATTTATAAATCATGAAAACTTCTTTTCAAACTATGAAAACCTGGATTTAACCTAGGTGATTCATGGTCAACTTCTATTCGAATCATTCATGATGGTTCTTAAAGTGGTTGTAAATTTTTTATCATATCCCTTGGGAGTGAAAACCATTTGTGCATCAAAGACCATTGTCGCGCACTAAGTGATGATATATTATAGCTCAAAGTGCCATTTTCATAGTTATAACCCATAGGTAGAATTGTTAAAGATCCACATCTACTTGCAGTATCTAGTAAGGGATGTAATTTCATAGAAACCACTCACTCTATCATTCACCAATATTCTAGAATATTTTCCTACACCTAAAATGATCCATAGACTTACCCTTAGACATTTCCCTAGGTATATCACTATATTTTTCTCATCAAAGTATCTAAAGGTTAAATAAACCTATCCTACAATACACACTATAATGTCCCAGGAATTTCATACATATATATTACATATTTTTTATAATAATTATATATATTACACAAACCCATGCATAAGTATCAAAAAGGTATAGTGTCTTTGTAAACATGGAAACATAAAAAAAATTCATAATTATTTTACATCATCTCCCACTTAGTTCCTCATAAATATCACTCTTCTTGGACATATCACATGTCATACCTATCATTAAAACATATACAAAAGAAATATAAGAAATTTTGAGTTCATATTCTCAATAAGGGTAAACAAGGAAAATACGTAAACATAGTGTGAACATTTTGGTATGAGAACCTTATTATAACATAAAAAACAAATAACATGCATATCAAAGGAAAAAATCATGAGTCATGGAATAAATATTGTTAGTTAAAAATACATGAATCATAATGGTATCTAACAAAATAAAACATGAGAGCATAAAATTAATAGAAGACATGGAATTTTGGCATACAAATATGCATAGAAAACCATTTCTATAGTAGTCAAGGCACTTTTCCAAGTCTATCAGATCGGAATGGATTCACTCCCCAAACAATAATAGTAGTGAAGGATCACTCCTTGCACTGTCATAGTGGAAAAAGTCCCTTACCAAACTAGTTTTACTCCTTATTCCAGTTTATTTTATCACATGAGATTTCAATTTTTACCCAATTCATTAGAGGGAGATATTGGTCCCACACGTTTAATAATGAAAATCATACAAATATGGGCCATAAAATCATAAAACACTCATTATATCAAAACACATGAAAATAATTTCATTTCATAAACATTTAATCATAGAAAAATCTATGGAAAATAAAGCAGCGCCATAATCATTTCATCATTTCATCATAGCATAACCTGTGGAAAACAAATCGGGATTCACAGTCATTTTATCATGGTATAACACATGGAAAAGAAAAAGGTTTCATAAAAATACATTCATCATAAAAATAAACCATTTATAGAATAAATAATAATATTATCCCAAGATCATATCCCTAGTAATTCATAAGTAACATAAAATCATGACATCTTAGATGGAAAATTATTTTGAAATTAAAATCAACAGAAAATTTATTTAAAAAAAAATTTCTTTGAAAATAAAAATTTAAAAACCTAGAATCCATAAATTACTATGAGAATAAAGTTTCTAAAATAACCTAAAAAAACTATAAATTAATATTTAAAACATTTATTGTTTTTAACAGTAGGAAATTTCACACACGTTAAAAAAAATATTCCATTCACATTTTCACTAAAATCCAAACAAGCCTTATTTTGAAATTTATATGAATATTATTTTTAATTTTTTTTTTTTAAACTCAAAAATAGTTAAAAATGAATTTAAAAATCTATCGAAACGTTAAAAAAATTTAAACATTTTTAGAAAACATGGATATGGAAGAAAAAATCATTTTTGATCGAAGAGAGAAATAAAGTCAATTTTCATTAAAAACATTATTTTAGAATCATGAGTATGTAAAGAGATAAAAAGTAAGGCAAAACAAGTATTATAATGAAATAAATATAGGATAATAAAATTAATGAGTTTATTGAGAGTTGGATCATAATATTTCATCTTCAAAAACATAATCATAAACAATCATGATAAAAAATGAGATCGTAACATCAGACTCATACCACTTTGATAAATTTTGAATCATAAGCCACATTAATGAATAAAATTAAAAAAAAAACTTTAAATATCATGGATATAAGGATATTCAGGACATAAAATTTCAAAGGGGTTGTATATACACCACATGAAATAAGATAAGTGCATAACATAATGAATGTACAAAAGAAGAAAAATTGAGAAAATAATCACATACCTTAAGTCTTGTGTTCCTTTGAACAAATTAAAAATTAATTTATAATAAATATAATCTTTTAATAGATTTATTATATAACAATAATAAAATATATCATACCATATATTATTTTCTTATTACCTTTTATTACCTTTTTATCAATAATTTCTTGTCAAAATCATGTTTCGGGTCATAACTACTTCATTTATCGTGTATGTTTTGGTTTGGTATATTTGATCAATTTACTTTGATCATTATTGAAAAATAAAAAGAATTTTTACCATTACATAAATATAATATATGGTAATTATATATATATATTTATACTAATCTATTAAATTTGGGTAAATAAAATGAGTTACACCATTTATGGAGATGATAAGCCATACGTACACATGAAAGGGGTTTCCATTTTCTTGATCGATTGAAGGAAAGGAAGATAAAAAATATATCACTGTTAAAGGGTTACTATGAATTCATATATATCATATATATATATATATATATTAAATTTATTCTTATTACCTTCCATGTAAAGAGTTTTTGAAAAATGAATCACATCCCTTCGTGAGGCGGTAGTATGTCGTAAGAACAAATGACGTTATCTTTTATTCATTGGATGGAAATATAATAGATTATATGGAAAAAATACATAATGATTAATATTTCATTAATATCATATATAAACATCAAATTAATCCTTATTAACATCCATTTAGAATGTAACTGACAAGAAAATCACATCGCTTCGCAAGGCGATAGTTTGTCGTGCACATGATTTATGTTATCGTATTCCCTAAGGAATGGAATGTAATAAGTTATATGTGATATTATAATTAAAAAAATTATAATTATATCATAAATATCATATATAATAATTATATCTAAATTTAATATGTTGTTATGGAAAATGAATTATGTCGATTCACGGGGATGTAGACTGTCGTACACATGATCGAGGTTTTGTTTCCCATTGGTGGTAGGAGGCGGTGGATTTAAGTAATTCCCATAACATAAAAAATATAATTATACTTAATATATATAGTTAATTTAATAATAATAATTTAATAATATTTAAAGGGTTTGAATGAGTAAATAAAACAAAAAATCTAGTTCAATAATTTCACTCGTTCTTCAAAGAGCAACTTCAGGTTTATGACTAAATCCTTTTTAAAGGGGTTTACTAACCAAAATAAGGCCTCCATGATGATATTATTGAATTAAGGAATAAATTTTGGTATTAATTTTCCAAAATGAAGGGTTTTCTATATATGAATATGAGAGGAGAGGGGTGGCCTTTTATAAGTGGGAGAGAGCACACACATGGACTTTTTTAAAAGAATAAATTCAACTCAAGTTTTTTGCATGCCAAAATTCTAAAAAGTGGGTGATTTTAAAACCTTACAGGATATAAGGTTATTATATGTGTATAAAAAAAATTTGAAAATTTTACATGTTATTTTAAACTTTATATACCAACGAGCATGTGCCCAAGTGGTACAGGCTCCTTCTTGGAATCCAAAAGACCCGGGTTCAAATCCGGGAAGGGATGAATTTCCGGGGTACTGTAGCATGGCACTGTAGTGGGGCACTGTAGGGGACACTGTAGCAGCGGTAGACTATAGCAGTGGTGACTGTAGCGGTGGTGGCACTGTAGCGGCGGCGGCACTATAGCGGCGGAGGAACTGTTGCAGGATACTGTAGCGGTGGCGGTACTGTAGCAGGTACTGTAGCTGCACAGGGTATTGTAGCAGTACTGTTCACATAGGGTCCTTTGGGCCAAAAAATGGGCTTTCAAGACTTGTATTCAAGCCACTTGGCCTTGAGACTTTGGGCTATGTATTGGGTGTCCCTCTACCCTCTAATAGGTCTTTGCTTTAATAATAAATTGAGGCTTCGACCCCAACCATTTAAAAAAACTTTATATTTTTATTTTAACCCCCCGGTAAGCCTATTTTAACAATAACCACAGTAAATAATATTTAATATTTTTACTATCCATTTTGAAAAAAAATTAATTTTAAAATATTATATAATATTTATTTTTATGATTAAAAATATAAAATATATTTTTCCAAATTCTATAAAAATTGGTGGAAATGTTTCATTTAAAATTAATCTCGTAGACGTGACGAGAAAGCGGTTTTCCAAAGACAAAATGTTCCAAAGTTTAAAAAGTTTTATGTAAAAAATAAATATTAAATTAATTACAATTGGATTAATTGATATATTTTTAAACTAATATTAAATCTAAATCCATATTAACAGAATTTTAATGATTATAAATTCTTTTAAAATATGGAAATTCATAATAAAAACGTGTACTTTTCTTTTATTCATCAAAAAAATTATATTTTTATAAAATTATAAAACATTAACCCTAACATAATTTTGAAATTATGATTTAAAAAATTAACTTAATTTTTTCATATATATTTTTATAAAGAATAATACACTAATTTTAAAATAAGTACACAAAAATATAACAAAACTAGTTTTTAGAAAAATACAATTTTTAAGCATAAAATTGGATTTATTCATATCACTTATCGAGAAAACCCATAAGATTAAACATTGGATTGAATATATAATATATAGATTTTATTAAAATCATTCACCAAAATCTATTTTTTCATTTATTTAGGTAAAATGTGTTTTTTCATTTAAAAATAGTTTTTAAGAAAAGTATTTTCTTTATATTCAAATGATTCTTATTTTAATTTATTATTAATTTGTATCTAAAGAATTAATTTTATATATGTGCGTTAAACATATAACTTCATAAATTATTTAATCCCATTGTTACACACAATTTTAATGGTTAGGAAACAACTATCATATTAAATAGTATTATTTCAATAGTATGTCAAGTTTTATTAAAACTGAGTGTTGAATGTAGTGTAAGCTATCCAAGTAATTAAATTTATTTGAAATAAATATTTCAAAAAATATAAAAGTGCTATATATTTAGTATTTTTTTATTAATAAAACTTCACCTAATTGTAAAGGTATGCAACAAATTTTTTGCAGAATCTTGGTTGTAAAATTGATTAATTTTTCTCAGGATTGAAGGAATGGTATCGATGGGATTTAGATTCTTGTTAATGTAAAATTTACTTGAAAAACTTTTTATGTTATAAGAAGGTGAAAATAGAGTTTTTCAATGATCATGTGTCAGATGAAAATAATAATAAAAAGAGATCCAGGAGGTAGGTAAATTGGAAGAATCCATTGATAAAATACTAAGGTAAGAAAATAAAGTTTCCCCATTGTGATATGTATAGTAAAAACAACATAGTATAATTTCTTATAAAATCTGGTTAGTGTTTCCAATGTGATAAGTTTGGACATGTGACTCATTTATTCAATAAAAATTATTAGGAAAATAATGCAAAGCTAACACTAAGATGTTTTAATTTCATGTAAATAGGCCACTTTTCAAGAACTTATCAGAAGATAGAATTGAAGGATGGAAGTCATCAATAACAAAAGAAGAATGGTGTGGCTAAATCCTTGATGATTACTTTAGAAGATGTTTGACTATCCAATGATGTGGTTTTATTTATATTACTTGTTTATTTAGAATATGTCAATGTATTGATTGATTTAAGGTCTATATATTCAATTATTTATGAAAAATATTATTGTAAATTAGAAATTTTACATCAACAAATGAAGACAATATTTTGGTAAAAATGTGTGTGGTAATTATTAAGGAAAAAATAAATTATAAAAGTATTTATTTTCTTTTCTTTGGAAACGTTTTTCCTTAAAATTGTGTTTTCTTTACCATTTTACAGTTTGATGTTATTCTAGGTATGGATTGATTTTTATTTTTCATTTTCTGATAGATTATAGAGATAAAGAAGTTAATTTTTGGAATTTGTTTCAATTTGTATACAATAATTCAATCCTTTTGAAAATACTTCAAGAAGCTGAGAAATTGATTAAATATGGAAATTGATTTCTTATTTCACGTATTGTTGTAAAGAAGGATGTTGTTCAAATTAGTAATGTTCCTATAGTAAATGAATATTTTTATGTATTTACTAAGGAATCCCATGATATTATACATGATTAAAAGATATAATTTAAAATTTACTTAGTGTCTCATGATAAGATAATATCCAAACCTTCTTATATAATGGATTATGTATAACTTTTTGAGTTAAAAAATCAATTGCAAGAGTTTTTTTATAAAGGCTTCATTCATCCTAGTACTTCACCATGGGGTGCTCCTTTTTTTTTTGTTCAAAATAAATATTCTTCCATGAGTATTTTTATTGATTATATATCATTGAATATCATATATATGAAGAATAAGTATCCATTTAATCATATAGATGACTTTTTTAATCATCTCTAAGTAGGTTAATATTTTTCAAAGGTTGATCTCATTTTTATATGACATTAATGAAAGGTGGAGAAGAATGAAATTCTGAAGATGAAATTATAGACTAGATAGAACTAAAAATGTTGGAGAGTGGCAAAGAACTAAAAAATATCATTTAGATACACAATTGCCTTGGATTTTTTTGTTACTAGCAATATTGTTTTAGAGAAAAAAAATTATTATCTATCCCACTAACTTAGTTAACATGAAAATTATTAAATTAGACAAGATGAAATTTTGAGATGAATGTTTCCATCAATTGAAAACATGATTAGTGAATTATACCATGTTGGAACTACCACCCACAAATTATGCAATTTTTACCTAAAATGATGCTTTTTTTAACTGATTTGGTTATGTTATAATATATGGTGATCTTGTAATTGATTATGCTTCATGTCCATGGAAACCTCGTTATTTAAATTAGCCAACACTTGACTTTGAACTAGTGGTTTTAGTGTTTTCATTAAAAATAAATTTACATCATTTATATCGAGTAACATGTAAAATATATACTAATCGTAAAATTTTTATGTATTTATTCACTCAAAAATGAGTTGAATAAGATATAAATAATATGGATAGAACAGATTAAGTATTATGACTTCACGATTCATTACCATCTAATAAAATAAAACAAAGTAGATGATTCTTTATGTTGGAATGATAATGAATAATTTGTTATTATATGATTATAATATGGTCCTTTAGTAAATGATTTAGTGAATTTTTTTCAATAAATTATGTTTTTTAGTAAATTACACTATTTTTTTGGTTTTAGTGTAGTCTTTTTTTTTTAAATAGAATTAAACATCCTCAAAAAGAATATATTAGTTTGAAATAAATTTTAGAATCAATCAAGAAGATTATATTGTCAGACATTAATGTTGAAAAAATGGTGTTATCAGATTAAAAAAATAGGTTTTTTATGCCAATTGATTCCCATTTTAAGATAATATTTTTGATTGATGATAAAAGTTCTTTATTCTCTTTCCATACTAATATAACTAGGGTATAAATAGGCTTTTTGGAACATTTATAATGGGATAGAATGAAAACACATAATGCAGTCCATAATATGAAATGTTTAGATTTCCATTAGGTTAAAGTAAAGTGACTGAAGTGCCCAGATCAGTGTGAATCACTGAGAGGGGGAGGGGGTGAATCAGTGATCCCTTAAAACTTTTTACTAATTGATTCTTTATCAATTAAACCTCTATGGATGGTTAAAGCCTCGATCCACTCTTCTTGTATCTCTCAGCCTTTCCTCGAGTGATGCAGTAAATGTAAAGGCACTAGACACAAGGATTTACAAGGTTCGTCTCCAAAGGCCTACGTCCTTGCCATGTTGGTTATACACCCCAACATGGTTTCTCCATTATAATCGGTTAGTATTACAACGGTCGATACAGAGTCCCACTGTATCTCTCCTGAGTCCCACAGGAGGTTCTTTATACTTCGTCTCACAGTGTTACCAGAGTCCCACTGGCCTGCTCCAGAATCCCACTGAAGATTTCTTCCGCCCTGAGTCTCACAGGGGGCTTCTCCTGGCTCCTCGAGTCACACAAGTAGCTCTTCTTCTCTTTAGCTCTTCAAGTATCTTCAGCAGTCTGGGATAAAGACTGCTGGCCTTGCTCTGTACCTCTGATCACTTGAGTTGATCAGGTCTTCTCATCTTTCTCAGGCTTTATCTCCTTCTTCTAAGGATGACCTGGCCTCTCTCTTCAAGAATCTTCAACAGCCTCTGAAAAGGTCTGTTGGTCTTGCTCACAAGTTCTGATCACTTCTGTTGATCATTGTCTTCTCAATTACTGAAAACTCAGACAACTGATATCTCTGGCTTCAGTCTAACTTCACATCAACTTCATGCACTGAGTGCATGGCAACTCTTCTTCCTCATGCACTGACTGCATGGCTTCTCAAATGTTCAATAACTCCTGGTCTTGGACAACTCAGATGCACACATCCTGATTTAGCTTTGTTCACGTGTGCACGTGCATGCATGCAAGCATGCACTCCCCTTTTTCTCCTTGGTGTGATAAACCCAAAATGGGTGTAAATACTTTTAGCACACACACCTTCTTCCTTCTTCACACTTTGTTCTTTTGTTTACACACTCACAAATGTGTTGTTCTTTATTTTGGGTCTTGTTCTTCTTCAAAGTGTGCACATCACTTTGTACACACTAAGGTTCGGCCTCTCCACTTTGTTTAGCACACACAATTTGTTCTTCGTTTTGCACACACTTAAGCTTGGCCTCTTTCCTCTTCTTGCACACAATTGGCTACGGCCTCTTTGGTCCTTTGTTTGCACACACACTTCCTTTGTTCAATTAGCAAACACAAGGCTTGGCCTTCCTCTTCCTCTTGCACACACAACTTGGATTTAGTTGTGGTCTTCCTCTCCTCCTTTCACACACATGGCTAGGGTGTAGTCTCTATTAAGCACACACACACAAGGTGTGTAATTCATACTACCCAAACCTCCTACCAATGTGAAGGGCGCGCAAGGGGTGCGGACACTTCCACTTCTTCTTCAAAGAGCGCAAGGTATGAGCCGCGCAAGGTTGTAGAAACTTCTGTCGCGCAAGCTCCAAGGGTGCAAGGAGTCTTCTTCCATGCAAGCCTCAAAGAACACAGGGTGATGCAATGGGTAGCTGCGGGCACGCAGGGTATAACACCGCGGGTGCAAGCGGCCACGGGTCTTCCTGTCACACAAGTGAGGCGTGCAGGGTCTTCTCCTCTTCTCTTCTTTCGCGCAAGGAGTGCGCAAAAGGAACCTTACGGAGCTAGGGGAGCTCCGGGCTTCTGCCGCGCAAGTGGTGCGCGCAGGTTTGGCTTCGTGAGGCTTGGAGCTCTCACGGGACTTCTCAGATTATCAGCAAACCTCTCCCTCGCCTCAGGTGCTTCTTTTATAGGCAGAGAAACGCTTCACCTCTTCCAGGAGATAAAAATTAAATCTCCCGAAGATTTTGAATCTTCAATATTTTCTCGAAATCTTTATTTTTCTCTTCTGTTCTCCGCGGGTTCTCCTCTTTCTTCGCTCCTTCACATGCATGCTTGGCCGAACGTGTGCATGGACTCCATTTAAGCCGTTTCATGCAAATCATAAACCATCATGGCCTCGGCCAAACTTCAAAATCTCATCACCTTGCATGCAAACCCATATTTAAACATGGTTAGGTTCAGTTAGGCCAGACGAACTCAATGGAGTCTTCATCTTCGTCGGAGGTGGCCGGAATCTCGAAATCATCCCTCGGATGGTGCCTGGTTCGTTGGAGGCTCGCGGGTGGCTTCGGGCGAGCTCAAGGTTGAAGACGGACGGGGTGCCGTCGGATCAGGTGATCAAATAACCTCGGACGACCTGGATCAGATCGCGAATGGCGCGATTAGATGAGCGGCTCGGATCGCATGCACGATCAATCACGCGGCTGGGATTCGCTCCGTGGAAAAATTCTGCATCCCACATCGAATCGGAGGCCGGTTTTTCCGCGGTTTATCAAACATCTACTCCCCCCTTCACCGTAATTGAACTCCTCCCTCCACGGTGCCGCCCCGCACCGTGTTCTCTCTGCGGGCGCGCTATTGCGCCCACTCCTGCCACTCGGGCGCGCTACTAGCGCCCTCTATGTGCTCTTGTGGGTGTGCTCTTGTTCCCCTGCCGCCCGGGCGAGACACCCCCGTGTGTCCTCTGCCGCCTTGGGTATTCCCCACGGGTTCCCCCTTGGGCGTGGCACCTTAGTCCCACATGACTTGGGGTTGAACCCTCAAGGTGTCCACGGCTGGCCAATTTTTTGGCAAATGAAGTGTTAAACACTTTGTTAAAAAACAAAGTATCCTATTTATATAAAATGTCAAATTCCATTCATCTTCCAGGCCATTCTCCCTTCTTCATTTCTTCTCATCTCTTCTTCTTAGGAATTCCTCAATCCTCCTCACATATACTCAATACATAGAATGTGTAATTCCCGAAGGGTCTTCTTCATCAACCGAGCTCCTTAATCAAAGAGATTCTTCAATGTTCTTCATTGATCTAATCAGAGATCTAATTGGATCTTCTTCAAATTCACATGCACTAAGTGATAGTGCATGGACTTCTTTAATCCACTTCATCCACTTAGAACTTATGGATGGATCACTTTCAACTCCTCATGCATTGTCACTACAATGCATGGTCTTCTAATCATGTTGTGACTTTGTATCATCTTGATACAAGTTCTTTGAACTTAAAGATCAGCTCAACAATCGTCAGATATAATGATGATGCTCGATCATCATTCATTCTTCAAGTGTTTTAACTTTGTATCACTTTGATACAAGTATTGAAACATTAAGAACAGTTCAGCAATCGTCTGATATACATAGAGAATGTTTCAACCACAACATCCTATGTCACTTAGTGAATCTCCTAAGTGACATGCATCTTAGTACCATGGCCATTCTCCTTCATCACCATCACCATCACATCCTTTTTCATTCACATCTTGACATTCCTTGACATCCATTCATTCCATGACAACATCATTCCTCATTGACAACAAATGCAACACAGTGCATTTCAATCTCCCCCTTTGTATTTGTTGTCAATACACTACTTCTGCACATATGAATGGGTCAATATATGTGCCAATATATTCTCCCCCTTATTGGAAATCAAATGCAAAGATGTGGTGTGGTTCACTTTCAAAAATCTCTTCCTCCCTTAGAAAAGCATTTTCTTCAAAATCACTAAGAGAGGGATGATGTCACATGTTCTCTTTAGCAAAGAACCTTTAGTAGATCAACACTAAGTCTATGTGGGCTAAACCGATGTAGGAAACAAGAGTGATGTAACCAAGGTACTCAATGCTGTCCAACATTCACTATACATGTGAGATCATGCTTCAAGGGGCTTGAAATTTTTCAGATATAACAATGAATTTGCTAAATCCTGCACAACTTCACAAAACTCATTAGAAAGTTCAGGTGCAAAGATAAGGCTCCCCCTTTCAACCATTTGTCTTCAATCAATACTCCCCCTTAATTGTCATGATGAATACAATTTAGAAACAAGGGATGAAAGTATGATTGGAATACCTTCACTTTTCTCAAGATGGTATTAAATCTCAGAATCCCATCTTCTACAGATTGGCTCCCCCTCAAGGGGTGCACTCAATTCCTTCCAAACCACTCTCCAGATGAGAATGATCGTCATCTTCAATTCCCTGAAATGTTAGCACATGTAAATACAAGTGGTTAGGGAATAATATGGAACCTCCTTGGTTCATCAATGTGAACAACAAGGTTGAGAAGATTATCTCAACCGAGATGTCCCATTTTCACCATTCTTCACACTTGCACATTTGATCTTCAATGATGTTTGTGCGGTGTGGATCTCAACACATCTTCATGTGAAATATTTTGTTTCCTTTTTCCTTAGAAATTTCCAGTGCTTCATCTTCATCTCTTTGCATTTCTCTGGCAAGTTGCAACTGATTCGTCCATATGACTAACAAATCGTTTGGAAGTGTGGCCTCAGTTCTGGAAGTTCCACATGGTTCTTTTGATGCTGTCAAGCTACCTTTCTTAGGCAACTTGTTTTCAATCAATCCCGTCTGCTTCTTCTGGATTGATTGTCTGTTTGAGTCCAGTCTGCCTCTATTGAATTTCATGGCTTGTTTACAAAGATCCATGATATGTCCTTTCTTTCCACAGTAGAAGCATGTTTTCTTCTTGGTGGTCCTTCTGCATGCATCACCCTTCTTGGATTTCAAATCCAAGGACTTCTCTTCCTTTGAAAAAATCTTCTTGGGAGCATCTTCAACTTTCTTCTGCTTGCTTCCCAAGGTTTCAATTTTAGCCATGTTTAGTGATCTTCTCTTCTTTTTAGCTCTGGATACAGTTGGAGATTGACATGTATCTTTTTGACCACTTTTTCAATCATCCCAGATGTTGTCAAGTAATCCAAATCTATTTGCAGTAAACAGATGTCTCTGGACCTGTGGATGCTGCTTCTTTTCTTCTGGCTTGCTCCCCCTAGGCATGGGCTTCCTTTGTACTTTCACATTCAGTGGATTGTACCAACAATCCTTTGCACAGTGCCCATACTTATTACAACACCAACACTGACCCACAAATCTTGACCTCTTCAGTCCTTTTGATTGTTGGGTACTTTTCTTGACTTGCTGTGTTGTTTCAAGAGAGCTCTCTTTCTTCTTTGTCTTCATCCATACTTGTTTGGAATTATTCTTCCATCCTGCACTTTTTGTGGAAACACATTTAGAAACATGAGTACAAGATGGGATGGATGGTACCTTCTTTTTAGAAGTTGTTGCCCATTTATTAAAGGATGTATTTCTTTTATAATCATCCTTCTCAATGCATACTTGAGTAGCAACATTTCTCCTTTCAGCTGACTGGGAGAATTCATCTTTGGGTGATTGCAAATTTTTCAATATCACCTCTAGTTCTATGCATTTCAGGTTAAGGGAGTTCTCATCCTCAACAGTTCTTAGCTTTCCTTCCCAATTTTCGTTCAGCTGTTCTAACTGGTCTTCATGCACCTTCTTCAATTCTAGCAATAAATTGTCAAGCTCCTTCACCATTTTGACTTTGTCTTCGAGTTGAGCATCTCTGACATTCATTGACACTCTGTGCAATTTTTCCAGTGCATGGAAAACTTCTTTGACCATTATCATAAAGAATTCTTTCTCAGAAAGGCTTCTTTTCAATTCTTCAGTAGTGTCTTCATATCTTTCATTGCAAAGCGATACTGTTTCATCTTTAGCCTTCACCAGCTTTCTGAGAGTGTTGGTTATGCCAACCCTTTTAGCCAATTGGACTTACAGAGAATTGGCTTCATCTTCTAGCTGTAATTTTTCTTCTTGAAGATCAAGGACGCCTGTAGCTATACACATTTCAACTTCCTTGGGGACTATCTTCTGAAGATATTTGATTTCATTTAGAAGATCATTGTTTCTTCCATCTTCATCACAGCTAGAGCAGGCTTCATCATAAGAATGATAAAAGGAATTGTCATCTGATGTGACTTTCACATTTCTTTCCATAGAAGGAGTTTCACTAATTGCAACAACCTTCTTCCTCATCTTATTTGCCTGTTTCTTCATTCTGTTTTTCAGAGTCTTGACAGATATCTCCATTTGAGGCTGTTTTTTCATTTCCTCAAATCTGCACTCCATATAGACTCTCTTGGATCTTTTAGAGGTAACCTTCCCTATGATACCAATTGAAGTGCCCAGATCAGTGTGAATCACTGAGAGGGAAAGGGGGTGAATCAGTGATCCCTTAAAACTTTTTACTAATTGATTCTTTATCTATTAAACCTCTATGGCTGGTTAAAGCCTCGATCCACTCTTCTTGTATCTCTCAGCCTTTCCTCGAGTGATGCAGTAAATGAAAAGGCACTAGACACAAGGATTTACAAGGTTTGGCTCCAAAGGCCTACGTCCTTGCCATGTTGGTTATAAACCCCAACATGGTTTCTCCATTATAATCGGTCAGTATTACAATGGTCGATATAGAGTCCCACTGTATCTCTCCTGAGTCCCACAGGAGGGTCTTTATACTGCGTCTCACAGTGTTACCAGAGTCCCACTAGCCTGCTCCAGAATCCCACTGAAGACTTCTTCCGCCCTGAGTCTCACAGAGGGCTTCTCCTGGCTCCTCGAGTCACACGAGTAGCTCTTCTTCTCTTTAGCTCTTCAAGTATCTTCAGCAGTCTGGGATAAAGACTGCTGGCCTTGCTATATACCTCTGATCACTTGAGTTGGTCAGGTCTTCTCGTCTTGCTCAGGATTTATCTCCTTCTTCTAAGGATGACCTGGCCTCTCTCTTCAAGAATCTTCAACAGCCTCTAAAAAGGTCTGTTGGTCTTGCTCACAAGTTCTGATCACTTCTTTTGATCAGGGTCTTCTCAATTACTGAAAACTCAGACAACTGATATCTCTAACTTCAGTCTGGCTTCAGTCTGACTTCACATCAACTTCATGCACTGAGTACATGGAAACTCTTCTTCCTCATGCACTGACTGCATGGCTTCTCAAATCTTCAAGAACTCCTGGTCTTGGACAACTCAGATGCACACAGCCTGATTTAGCTTTGTTCACGTGTGCACGTGCATGCATGCAAGCATGCACTCCCCTTTTTCTCCTTGGTGTGATAAACCCACAATGGGTGTAAATACTTTTAGAACACACACCTTCTTCCTTCTTCACACTTTGTTCTTTTTGTTTACACACTCACAAATGTGTTTTTCTTTAGTGTGGGTCTTGTTCTTCTTCAAAGTGTGAACATCACTTTGTACACACTAAGGTTCGGCCTCTCCACTTTGTTTAGCACACACAATTTGTTCTTCGTTTTGCACACACTTAAGCTTGGCCTCTTTCCTCTTCTTGCACACAATTGGCTACGGCCTCTTTGGTCCTTTTTTTGCACACACACTTCCTTTGTTCAATTAAGAAAACACAAGGCTTGGCCTTCCTCTTCCTCTTGCACACACAACTTGGATTTAGTTGTGGTCTTCCTCTCCTCCTTGCACACACACGGCTAGGGTGTAGTCTCTATTAAGCACACACACACAAGGTGTGTAATTCATACTACCCAAACCTCCTACCAATGTGAAGGGTGCGCAAGGGGTGCGGCCACTTCCACTTATTCTTCAAAGAGCGCAAGGTATGTGCCGCGCAGGGGTGCAGACACTTCTGTCGCGCAAGCTCCAAGGGTGCAAGGAGTCTTCTTCCGCGTAAGCCTCAAAGAACACAAGGTGATGCAATGGGTAGCCGCGGGCGCGCAGGGTATAACACCGCGGGTGCAAGCGGCCACGGGTCTTCCTGTCGCACAAGTGAGGCGCACAGGGTCTTCTCCTCTTATCTTCTTTCGTGCAAGGAGTGCGCAAAAGGAACCTTACGGATCTAGGGGAGCTCCGGGCTTCTGCCGCGCAAGTGGTGCGCGCAGGTTTGGCTTCGTGAGGCTTGGAGCTCTCACGGGACTTCTCAGATTATCAGCAAACCTCTCCATCGCCTCGGATGCTTCTTTTATAGGCAGAGAAACGCTTCACCTCTTCCGCGAGATAAAAATTTAATCTCCCGAAGATTTCAAATCTTCAATATTTTCTCCAAATCTTTATTTTTCTCTTCTGTTCTCCGCGGGTTATCCACTTTCTTCGCTCCTTCACATGCATGCTTGGCCGAACGTGTGCATGGCCTCCATTTAAGTCGTTTCATGTAAATCATAAACCATCATGGCCTTGGCACCTTTGGTTTTCCTCGACCGAACTTCAAAATCTCATCACCTTGCATGCAAACCCATATTTAAACATGGTTAGGTTCAGTTGGGCCAGAAGAACTCAATGGTGTCTTCATCTTCGTCGGAGGTGGCCGGAATCTCGAAATCATCCCTCGGATGGCGCCTGGTTCGTCGGAGGCTCGCGGGTGGCTTCGGGCGAGCTCGAGGTTGAAGACAGATGGGGAGCCGTCGGATCAGGCGATCAAACAACCTCGGACGGCCTGGATCAGATTGTGAATGGCGCGATTAGATGAGCGGCTCGGATCGCACGCGCGATCAATAACGCGGCTGGGATTCGCTCCGCGGAAAAATTCTGCATCCCACATCGAATCGGAGGCCGGTTTTTCCGCGGTTTATCAAACATCTGCTCCCCCCTTCACCGCAATTGAACTCCTCCCTCCACGGTGCCTCCCCGCACCGTGTTCTCTCTGCGGGCGCGCTGTTGTTCCCACTCCTGCCACTCGGGCGCGCTACTAGCGCCCTCTATGCGCTCTTGCGGGCGTGCTCCTGCGCCCCTGCCGCCCGGGCGAGACACCCCCGCGTGTCCTCTGCCGCCCTGGGTTTTCCCCACGGGTTCCCCCTTGGGCGTGGCGCCTTAGGCCCACATGACTTGGGGTTGAACCCTCAAGGTGTCCACGGCTGTCCAATTTTTTGGCAAATGAATTGTTAAAAACTTTGATAAAAAACAAAGTATCCTATTTATATAAAATGTCAAATTCCATTCATCTTCCAGGCCATTCTCCCTTCTTCATTTCTTCTCATCTCTTCTTCTTAGTAATTCCGCAATCCTCCTCACATATACTCAATACATAGAATGTGGAATTCCCGAAGGGTCTTCTTCATCAACCGAGCTCCTTAATCAAAGAGATTCTTCAATGTTCTTCATTGATCTAATCAGAGATCAAATTGGACCTTCTTCAAATTCACATGAACTAAGTGATAGTGCATGGACTTCTTTAATCCACTTCATCCACTTAGAACTTATGGATGGATCACTTTCAACTCCTCATGCATTGTCACTACAATGCATGGTCACTTAATCATGTTGTGACTTTGTATCATCTTGATACAAGTTCTTTGAACTTAAAGATCAGCTCAACAATCGTCAGATATAATGATGATGCTCGATCATCATTCATTCTTCAAGTGTTGTAACTTTGTATCACTTTGATACAAGTATTGAAACATTAAGAACAGTTCAGCAATCGTCTGATATACATAGAGAATGTTTCAACCACAACATCCTATGTCACTTAGTGAATCTCCTAAGTGACATGCATCTTACTACCATGGCCATTCTCCTTCATCACCATCACCATCATATCCTTTGTCATTCACATCTTGACATTCCTTGACATCCATTCATTCCATGACAACATCATGCCTCCTTGACAACAAATTAAACACATTTCATTTCAGTGACAATTACTAAAAGAAATTCATTAGCCTTTTCCAATTTTGGGGAGGAAATGAGAAAAGATATCTTTAGATTTTAGAGTGCGTTTCCAAATACATCTCAAAGTAATAATGAAAAATCAGTAAGTATTGAACAATTAACTAAATCTTCAAATTTCTTTCTTATTCTAGATACTATATATTTAGATTAGTTTTCAAAACTATATCTTAAGAATAAAGTTATGTTACATGGATCTATTTTATCCATTGTATCTAACCATGATCTTATGATTACTTTTAATTTTTGGAATGGCCTTTATAAGTTTTTGGGAATTGAATTAAATTTCAGTACAGCTTTTCAACCTAAATCTGATCGATAATAAAATTGGATGATTTTGACTTCAAAATAAATGATTAAATATTTTTTATTAGATTAATAGGGAATTTTTTATTAGTATATTTCACAAGTTAAATTTTCATATAATAACAATTTTCATTCTAGTATACAGTTGGAACCTTTTAAGGCATTATATAAAAAGCAATATGGAACTGCAAATTATTGGGATGAAGTAGGTGAAAGAAAGTTGTTTGGAATATAATTGGTATAATAAATGGTTGAGAAGATAAATATTATTCTATAACATATATGTGTGGATCAAAATAGGTAGAAACATTATGTAGGTAACAATAGGAAATAAATTTCATTTGAGGTAAGTAAACATCTATTTCTTAGAGTATCTCCATGGAAAATTGTTATGTGTTTTGATAAAAAGATAAAGTTAAGTCTACAGTTAATTATAGCTTATTATATACTAGATATAATTGATTAAGTTTAATATAGAGTTTCCTTATCTCCAGGCTTATCATAGGTTCATGTGGTGTTCCATATTTCTTTGTTAAGGATGTATGTGCGAGATACATCATATGTTTTGAGACCTGAAGTAGTACAATTGGAATAAAATCTTTTATACAAGGAACAAATTTTCAAATTATTGAGTTTTTATATTAGGTATTAGAGAATAATTTTTTCACTAGGTTAAAGTTTTTTAAAAAAAATATTATTGACTAAGAAACATGGATATTAGAAAATCTTATGATGGAAAAATAACCTCACTTGTCTATCTAATGAATAAAAGTGAGAGGACATAATTTCCAAATGTGAGGATTAATGTAACAAACCAGTTAATGTTACTGTTAAATCAATTTCATTACTTAAAAATATTTATTAATAATATTTTATAGATTTATATTTAGTATAATAATATTATGTAATTTCTCAATCAAAAAGGGAATAGTTTTATTCTTACTAATTTTTTTATAAGTATTAAATTATTTTATTTTAAATCACCATTTCAAGATTGTATAATTTAAATTTTAAAAAATTAATTTCATTTTTTATATCTGAAATTCAAAATTATCTTATAAATATTTTCTTGTAATTTTATAAAAAAAAATTATTTTTTGAGTCAATAGTAGAAAATTTCAATTTTTCAGAAAACTATATTTACATTTCGTGTATTTTCATATTATAATATTTTTGTAATTGGTTTTAAATTTTTATATTCAATTTTTATTGAAAATAATCCAATAAATTTTATTTCAGTCAACATTACAATTGATTTTTATATAAAAACTATTTTATACTTATAAATGAACTTTTTGGAAAACTATTATTCATCACATTATGTGTTCTAATTTTAAAAGAAATTTAGGCCATATATAGAAATGGAATTTAATAAAGTAGAATCCATATTTGGAATCCTAATTTAAAAATTTTATAATGATTCCACATTCATTTTTTGACCATTAGGAATAATAAATCTAGTAAAAAATTATGTACCACAATATGAGTGAAAATGTGTTTAAATAGTCAAAATATCATAAAACTTTGTCTAAATATTATTTTAGGGGAATATTTAAACCCCATATTATATATTCTATGAAAATGGTCCACTTTTATCCTATTATTCTTGATTAAAACAATAATATATGTTAATCTATTGAAAAATTAAAAGTGCCCCATCTTCATAACTTATAAAATGTCACCCCCTCTCTTAATTTCTCTGCACTTAATGACCCCTTATCTCAGCCAATATCTACCCAAATACAATACTAACATAACTCACCATAACCTATAGGTCCTGGTATGATCATAATAACAACCTAGTAATTATTTAGGTTGAGACCTAAGGATGTTGTTTGAAGAAGATGTTTTGTCCTTCACTGAGTGTTTTGATTTTATTTCTTCGTTTAACACCTTCAAATATTCATCAATTATTACAAAATAATAAAATAAGTATCCTAATTATATAATAATCTTATTATGTTTATTATTTGACTATTTTTCATCGACTTAACTATATAATAAAAAACAAAAACATTTTTCATGCATATGTGTGGACAACCACATTACGAGAAGAAATATTTCAGTTTTCAACATCAACCCTTATAGTTTATCATAAAAATAGACCCTAATTTAATAATTACATAAATACGATATAAATTTTATTGTTTAATGGTATATAAATATTATACTTATTTCTTTATAATCTAATTGAAATTAAAAACCTCACTCATGTGAATGAGATAACTACCACCTCATGAACCGATGTATATTATTTTCATCACTACCTCACATCACTCATGTCTATTGTAATATTTAGTACCATTTTTATGTTTTTCTTCATTATTAATCATAATTTCCATATTTCCATATTCTTACAATAAAAATAACAGTCCCATTATTCTAAGAATTTTTTTTTCTTTTAAGTTACCAAAAATAAAATATATCTCTTCTTTTTTAAAAAAATTAATATTTCTAATGATTTTATAAAGGTTTTATTCATCTATTTCAGCGTAATTTAATGATTATTATTGATCATTGGTGTTATTATCTAGTGATAGCATCCAAATGTTTTATTATAGAAGGATTGTGGTTATTTTTTAGGAATTTTTCTTAAATCCCATTTCTTCCCCTGGTAAATCCATCTCTGAAGGAATAATAAATGTTTCTAAGATATTATGGAACACATATGTATGGTATGTAATTATGGGATTTTTGGACAATATAGATCCCTCCAATGCATTGTGTAAGGATTTATATAGGTCATGGGATAATTATGGGAAATGGTTTTTGATGCTCGATCCACTATGGGAAATAGGTATTGATGCCTGATCCACTATGACATGGGAAATAGGTAGTGATTCCTAACCTACTATGTTATGATGGTATTGGTAGTTAAAATTGACATATGTTATGATTTTTATACTTATTTGTGTTCCAGTTTTTTATGTTAGGTAACCTACCAATGTTATGTTTCATGGATCATGATTATTGTCTCATGTCTCCATATTTCTATGTCATGGTATATATTTGATCTTTTGAGGATATATGTTACTTTTTTCATGCCATTTGGAAAACTCTTTGGATTAAATATTCCTCTTTATAATATATTTTTCCCATGTTCAATTGTTTCACATGCTAATGATATAGACCTCTACTACTCATTGATAAAATATACCTTACTTAGTATTTATGCCCTCCCTTTCTAATGTTTCTATTTCCCAAGATTATAAAGAGGTGTATTATGTAAAAATTTTATATAAGGTTATAATTTGTGGTGAATTTTTTAAAATACATTGAAGACTTATTTTGAGATAATATGTTCTTAATATATAATGAAAAAATTTCTATTGGATTAAAAAAATCTTCGTTTTGTTAGTAAAAAGTTTTCATAATTATCAAAAATTCTAAACCTAAAAGGTCATAGGTGTGGAAAGAACTCAATATTGGTTTTTTAGATTTTAATTATGGGATTTTATTTTTGGGAAATCTCAATTATTGATAAGGACATATCGTAAACAATATGTTTTTAACACCAGGTTCGGTTGTACTAGTTTGGGGTATCTTAGTTGGTATCTAAGAAGGGTTTATAAAAGTTTATAGGTTGGGATGTTATCTGATGATGATATTTTAAGCGTTATGGATACTATTATGGGTTGATATGTTTATGGTTGATCATAAGTTAAAATTCATAGAAACCAATTTTTAGATATTATGTGATTGTATTTTGAGATGATTATAGATATTTTAAGTGATGTCTATTGGGTTTTGGGATGAATATGTGATTGAAGTATTAAGAAATCTTTTGGGTTGATATTTTATTTTACAATTACAAAAATGGGTTAATTTATATTTAAAATATAATTTTATAAGTATAGATAAACATTTAGGTTGAAAATTAATTTGGGGAAAAATATATTTAGGTTATTTTGGGAATGCATTAATATAATTTTTAGAATATATATAATTAATATAATATTGATTTGTTTGAAAGTGTTTTTTATATGGATAATTATTATATTAGATTATGGGAGTATATGTTTACAGGAATTTTTATTTTAGAAAATGGTAAGAATGATCATTGTATTTTTTTGGTTAGTTATTTTTGGGGATTATTTTATTGATTTTAAGAGGACAAAACTTAAGTAAATCTAAGTTGAGCAAAAAGATTTATAGTTTGCCTCTATATTTGAATGGAATGTATCATTGGTTGAAATAATGGTGTCATAGGATATGACACTAATGATTAATTGTAATATATTTATAGTCTATTATCATAACCTCTTCTTTTAGTATTTCATTGAAAATAGGATCATAAAATGAAGTGATAAAAGATATGTTCCTTTAAACCCCTTAGTCTTATAGCTAAGGAAGTTTATATGGAACAAATGGTTGTCATGAATGAAAATCAATATATATTTATATTATGAGGTAAAATATGAGTTTTACACATGATAGTAATATAAAAAACTCATTATAAATTAAATAATTATTTATTACTATATTAAGAACAGCCTCATATATTTTTAATAGTGAGAGAAATTAATATTGAAAGGATTCAATTAATTTAATAGGGAGAGAATGTAACACCCTAATATTTTATAGTTTATTTAAATACTATGTTGAATATCATTTATGACATACAATAGTCAACTAAAATTAAAAAAATAACACATAAATAAAAATGTAATAAATGGAATTATTATAGCAACATATATTTTAATTCCTAACATATTATCATTATTATTAATAAATAATGGTTTTATGTGTTCTAATAATAATAAATTTAATAAAATTTAATTATTAAATGAAAAATAATTCATGGAATGTGATTAAATCCATTAATTATTAAAGTAGAATAATTTTTAGAGAATTTTTTAAAAGTTTTGGTCATTTTTTTAGCCAGTTTTAGTGGATTATTATAATAAAATATTTCTATGTAAAATAAAATAGATTAATCCTCATTTAATTTTAAATTCATATAAAATAAGAATAAAATCACATAAATTTATAAAAAAAGAAGTCTCTTATAAATTTTTTCTATTACATGTTATGTTTTCATTTAAAAGCTAAATTCTCAAGAATTATAATTTTTATTCAAAAAAATAATTTCAAAATTTCAAAATCATATTACGATGAATTTTTCTAAAATTTAAAAAATGATTAATTTTAAAATTAGAAGTGAAAATATTGTTTTTTAAAAATACTATACCTTTTATGACATATTTATGATATAATAATGAATTAAAAATATATAAAACCCTTCGATCAACCAAAAATTAATTTATAGAGTAAAAAAATTAAACGAAATTAATATATTTACTTTATAAAATAGTAATGGACTCTTTGGTTACAAAATTATATTTTATTCTAATAAAATATTGTTCTAGAACATTTCCTTTAATTATGTATTCACAATAATCCATTCAATTTTGGTTTGATCATAAATTCACATAAAAATCCTTTTTTGACCATAAACCAATAAATTTCATTGTAATTAATACTATACATTATTTTAGTGTAAATTTATTTTTATGCTTAAAAAGGGAATTTTTCGAAAAACACTTTTTATTGTGTTAAGAATAATTTTATTGAAATTATGTTTTACAACCTTTAGTAATTTAATCATGAAATGTTTTTTCATATTTGGAATCTTCATATTCTAATTAGGTAATATGGAAAATTTTATATTTAATAAAAATAGGCAACTGTGGTAAATGTTGGTCACCACATTAGATTTTAAAATGATTTACAAAGAGTTAAATTAAGATATAAGAATATAAATATCAAAAAAACAAATCTATATTTTATTGTGTGATTATATTATAAAACTATCCTATAATATATTAAATATTTGGAAAAAAATTATTCACTTTCATTGAATATGACTTTCATTTTTATAATAAGAAATGAATATTACAAAATTGCACTCTTTTCACATATAAAAAAATCCCTACATTACCCCTTTATAAGCATAAAAACAAATTGAAAACAAACACTATAATATACCATATTTAATTACTTGAAAATCCCCTCCCATTTTGGTTGGAATCTAGTTCTTATATATTACCCAATTCTCTTCAAATTCTAAGGTTTCTAAAAAGAGACACGATCTCCCTATTGTTAGTAATGGTTTATTTTCTCTCTTTTAATTTATCTTCTTCATATAAATCTTCTTGAATTTGATTTATAACATTAAAAATATTTTTTAATCAATTAATACTCTATAAAATTAATATTTTCACTTCATAATATCATATTCTGACAAATTCAACTATTATATTATGTTATTATTTTGGTCTGTTTTTCTACATACTATGGCATTGTTATAATGTTTATCTCATGAATGACTGAGATAATTTAAATAATAATATTATGTAATAATTATTACTTTAATATTTTTTGAAATATTTTTTAGTAATATTAAAATTATAATTATCTATACATTAAATTATTTTTTAATTCCATGGTCACTAAAAAAGTGAATTTTTATGTATTTCATGTGAACATTCAACATAAATTCCATGAAATGGTAATGGGGATCTAGAATAATATCAAAAAAATTATTAACTTCCATTGATCATTATGGAGATAATAAATCCATGAACGTGACCCAAGTAACAGAACCACCAAACTTAATAATGTAAGGAAAATAAAATAGATAAAAATGAAATATTAATTTTAAAAATAAAAAATTAATATATTCATAATATAGAAGTATAAATGGTCAGTATGAAGTAAAATAACTTTGAATAATCTTATTATGCATATGAATAATAAAACTGAATTTATGATATAGGTATGTTAGAGTGTTTTTGACTAAGGCATGGGTTTCTTGGCCCCAATTTCAATTCATTGAGCCTTGTTTAATTTTATACAACATGTTTAATTTTTATTATATTATTTTGATTCACTACCCCATGAATATATTATATTATATTTTTCATGCAATTCATGGGATTTAATCATCAGAACCAAGGGTATATTTCAATAGATTTTGTTTCAAGTGTTATGAAATCCATAAGGGTTCCCTATCTCAATTTACATTTCCTTAGACATATTTCATGTTTCCACCTATTTTATATTATGAAATGTATATACTTCCTTATTTAAATATTATATCATGATTGTATCCTTATTTTTTCTATTTAGTATTATATTTCATGTTTCAATCTTTTTAGGTATTTGCTTAAAATATTTCCAAAGTCGAAAAGTTTATTCATCTCAATTTTCCTTATATGCGATATTTTTTATATAATGAATCTATATTAATATATATAGTGTATATACATTATCTTTTAAAAATTAGACCATGTTTTTCTTTTAATCTGGGTATTTAATGTTATTTTCCATATTTATTAATTCATTTTATTTTGATTGAAAAATATATACAGGATTTTTCTTTTAAAACTTATTTTAAATGTTTATATGTCTTCCTTTAAAATATTTTATTATATCTATATATTCATTATGTTGTTTCAATAATTTTCACCTCTATATTTAAATGATTTTTTAAGGTTATTTTCAAATATTTTTTAATTTATTTATAAAGGGTTAAAATGGATATTTTTAATCTTTCCCATAATTTCTAAATTTCTAAAGGTATGAGAATAATGTCCTTTTAACATTTGAAGCTTGATCAGTTGTTCCTGATATTATGTTTGTTCTTAGTTATTAAGATTTTATTCGATTTTTTCATGAATTTAATGAAAAAACTAAACCTATTGTTCTATAAATTATTAATTTTTTCAAATTACAAAAATGAATGAATATTTCTTCATACCTTTCAAAGAATATTTTAAATTATTAAAAAAATCAACTACATAAATATAATTTAATGATTATTATGTTTCATTAGTTGTTTAAATTTATAGAGGATTATGTTGTATTTTTTTCTAAATACTTATTTGGATATTTTTTTGTGGATAATTGATAACTTATTATCATGATCACCAGTTTTGTGAAAATAATTCAACTATTACATTCATATTACAACCATGTTTTTATCAATTGTATATGGTTACTTTAGTTGTGGTGAGATGAGTTAAATTAATTTTTTTATATGATGATTTCTTGTTATTTTTTCATTATGATAAAGACCTAAACTAATGAATTGGAAGTGTAATGTACATAAATTTATAGAAGTTGAAATTTTTTGGTATGTGTGGAAGTTGACATTAGATAATAAATTTTCAATGAGGCTTAATGGTTATTTTAATTTACTAAAGATAGTTGATGATAGTTTGTGTGGCCTCTGAATTAATTTAGAGAACATATCTAGAAATTCTATATGGAAACAGATACTAGTGTAAAGATATTATGAATATTGGACTATGTTCATAAAGGAAACACTAAATATATGCCTTATATAACGGAGATGATGAAATCCATATGTACACATAAGGGTTACATAGACTTTCTATTAAAGAAAATTATAAATTTAATGACTTACATAAATTTATTCTACACTATGTAATTTAGAATAAAGTATTCTCTTGGATATTTTGATGTAATGTAATGGTAATTTGACTCATTTTTTAAGTAAACTCTAATTATATAAATTCTATATTGTGGTAGTCTCAACTTAATTCATGGTCATCATTGAATTATAATAGCTATGTAAGGGTCAATCAACACACTATATATAGGTAAATTAAAACTCTATTTCTAAAAATGATATATGTAAAGGTAATATTTAAAGAGATATATATATGAGTGAATAATGTATGAGTTATTCCTATGATTCATTGTATTAGGAAAATAGTGATATAATGATGAGCAAACCATAGTGATAATCATAGTGATATTAAAAACTACTTATAAGAAATAGGGAGACTAAACCACACCTTAGTCAATATTTTAATGATGTTCAAAAGAAATACATTTAAAGAGAGACTTGTTCAATAAATAATGGAATCAACATTCGTAAACCAACATTTCATGAGAATTTATGGATCATGGATTCATTGTTATTATGATGATTTTGTACAGTTTTAGGAATATTTTGAGTTTCCAAATATCATGAGGAAAAAAAATAATGTAATAATGATTTTATGATGATTAAAGAAGAAATATAATTTAATATCATTAAATGAAGAGATAATATTCATGTGCCTTGTGATTTTTTAAAAAAGATAAATTAAGAATTATGTTTTTATAGAAGGAATTAGAAATATGTATGTTAAAAAAATTGAAAAATATGAAAAACCACTGAGAAGAGATATAATGAGAACAAGATTATGATTTAGACTATTCAAGTGTGGAATTTCTCATGAACTATGGATTAAATATATATTTAGTGATCTATTTTTTTCATTCAACAAGAACTGTACTTTACTTGTGGGTTCCTATATTCTATAGTATCTTCAAGATCATACTCTTACCTATAATTATTATTGATAATAAAAATATATTTACATGTGAATGAGATGAAGACCACCATATAATAGGGGTGTATTCATCATTAATGTGGTGATCCTAATTAAATAAATTCTATTATCTATCTTTTATTTGATTAGTTTGGTTAGTGATATCACTGTTGAATAATAAAAATTCCTTATAAGTTTGTATAAAAAAAATTTGAGGAAGAAATTCACCACCCCCCAGTACCTTTTATAACTATATGATCCTCATAAATTGGTATCAAATCATAGGATCACCCTTGAAGATATCTTGATTTTCTACCACATAACATTAAAATTTGGTTAATTATAAATGTGTTCAAACATTTTATGGTAAAGGATTTAATTTATGAAAGTAAATGATGGTGCGTTATTTTTTATCTGTAGGATGGGATATTCTTGATGTTACTCTACAAGGATTCACTATGTCGAAATAGATCGCTTATTATTATTCATATAATAAGATTAATGCTGAGAATGATGGAAAATATATACATTCTCTACTCTCTTAATTATCTAAAAAATAATTATCAAAGTTCATGGTATACAATACTACTAATAAAATATGGTCAAAACACCATAATATCTAAGAATTAAATAAAAAAGTGAAGGAATTAAAAAATGAAACAAAGAAGAAAAAAATTCAATTAGTTAGTGTCACACCCTTAGTCTTTAAATGAATTATTTTATTAAAGTTTTGGGAATTGGGTAGTTCGGGTTGAAGCCTGAATTAAAGATTTTTGAGTTCTTATTTAAAGAAACACACATTTTGGTTTTGACACGCGACCTCGCCCGGTGCATCGGGGCTTGACAGCATGTGACGCATGGGCAAAACATAATTGCGAAGCTGTGTGACTCTGCTAGTGTCGCTGTGTGACACGCCCGTTGTTCAATTAACCAAATAAAAAAATAAAAAAAATTAATGATAATGAAAAGAATTGAAATATGTGGATGGAAAAAAAATAATATAGAATGAGAAAGATTTGTTAGTAATTTAATAAACTTTTTTTAAGGATAATAATAGTATTATTATTAATTGTTGTTATTGTTATTATTAATATTATTGGTTTTCTTTTTTTCTGTTGTTGGTCCCCCCCCCCTTAGGGTTGGATCGTGTCACCCCCACTGTTTTTTCCCTTTTCCCGTTGGACTCCCCCACCCACCTGGATCGTGCACCACCCCTTCTCTTCCCCATCGTGCCCCTCCCCTCTGACTCCCATGTCCGGCACCACACCCCCGCTCCCGAATCGCGCCGCCGCAAAGACCCTATCGGTGACTCCCCTCAGCCAGTATTCATGTAACACCCGAGATTTTTTTGGGAGATATTTGGTTTTTATGTTATATACATTATCAAAGGAATATTTCATTACACACAAAACTATCTTGGCTTGCTTTACATGCAATCACGACCTTCCTCAATAGCTTGCGTTGTACGCAATACCCAGTTTCACTAAACAATAATATGCTATTAAAATATTATTAAAACTACCCATTATGAATAGTAATACTCACTTTTTAAAATTTTATCTTTCAAAGTGGACTTCATTTTTGGATTCGGAATATCGAAATTAGCCTAGGGATAAATTTTGGTATTTTTCTGAAAACTTTGAAATTTCGATGAATAGTGAAAACACTAGGTTACTATTTAAAAACCGACTTTTTATTTAAATAATTATTTATATTATTTAAATTTATTTTATGTGATGATCAATACATAATAACTATATAAGTTAAATTTAATTAATTGGACTCATTTTATAATAATTTTAAATATATAAAAATTTTGTTGAACTTTTCACCGTCTTTTACCCACGTCCTAGGACAATTTACAAATTTACATAAAACTTAATTTTACTGCTTCTGTGAGTGGAATTTAGAAAATCCAAGAGACGTGGTTAATATCAACAACTAAAATGTGGTTCAATGATATGAAAATAATTTTTGGTGAATAAAACTTTTTACTTTCATTTACCACGATTAAAAGAAAATAGGGTAATTAAGGGTAAAAATGATATTATTATAACCCTAAATCATGTCCTAATTATATTTGATAAGTTTAATTCGACAAAAAAAACCTTTGGAATAAAATATGAAAATTTAGGTCCACTTGGAATAGATTATGATATTTAATATTATTTTATTTAAAGAAGAGTTAAAATAGTTAAAATCAAAGTTTAATAACTAAATCATTTTTAATATAGGGTTATAAATAAGATAAATTCAACTATAAATATTTATTAGAAAGATAAAGATATTTCCTACATAATTTTATTTTATTTATAATTTTTATGCATTAAATAATTTAATTTATTTAAGACACAATGATGATGCAGTAATTACCTTATTAAGGACATATTAACATAATTAATGTTATAAATACCCAAATAAATGTAATTTTAGACTTTTTATGAATTACACTAATTTTCATGGTTAATATGACATGTTAGTATTGATTTAAGTAACTTTTTTAGAACTAATCATGCCATTATGATTTTCCCAAAAAACAATTACCAAATAGTGTCAAAATTGACATAAAATAGGTTTTAAAACAAATATTATATTATTAATTGATATTTTATTCCTAAAAATCTATGGTTCGGAAAAATGACTTAAAAAAGGTTATATATATTAATAATGAACAACTTGGGGTTCGTTTGGCTTATTATATTAAGTTTATTAACCTTATAGTGTAAGAAAACAAGAAGACACGGTAAAAGTTAAATTATTTAACTTAGAGTTAAATATAAATGATAAGGTTAAAATAGTAACCTAAACTTGTCTAAAACACATTGGTTGAGATTATTTCGACCCATACCCGACTTAGCCTTGAAATAAATCAATTTGGAGCTATTAAAAACCGAATATGACTCTATAATAAAATAATATTTTAAGTTTTTTCAAAGGTTCCCCTCTCCTCCCTTATAAAAGGGCACCTCCTCCCTCTCCTCCACACACCACTTTGAGCCTTCATGCTCGGACAACCCCTGAAAATTTCTCTTCTCCAATTCCCTAGAAATATCCTAGAGTTCCTGGTCTTCTTCAAATACCATCTTCAGTTCCCTAAGTGGAGGTTAAGAAAAGGTGCTTCAAAGAAGAGGTAATGTCTGTTACAAATTCTTTTAACTTTATTTATTCTTCTACATTTTCTTCGTTAGTTTTTTAATTATGGATTAATAACATTAGTATCACTCATATACTGATATTTTTTAATAAATATCAAACAACCCTATTTCACCTTCTATCCATCCTATGGAAAACGAAATCACCGCGCGTGCATACGTACGGAATATCGTCTCCACGCCGTGGTGTAATCTGTTTTCCACCACCACCTTACTTGGATGGGTATAATGGTGTAGAGAATAACTATATATGATTATTTTAAATTGATATTTATTCTGAAATATTATACATACAATTCAATACAATTCCACGATCATGGGAATGATATCATCGCTCGTGCGTACGTACGGCCTACCGTCTCCACGATGTGATGCGACTCGTTCTACATGATCTTCATTACATAATGATTATATAAATGAATTGAATGAATAAATATGGTATATATTACATTAATATAATTCTATAAATGAGGTATCTATAACCTAAGAAGAAGAATAAGAATTTATTCGGAAAAACACGCATAACAACAAAATGAAATAAACACCCGAATAACAAGTAACAGTGAAATATTACTAATAAGAAGCTAAGAATATGACCATATATGATATCATAAAAATTTGTACGATTCTTTTATAAGTCAATAAAATTATTCAAATCATTATACAGGAATTTCGGACACGTACAAAGAAAATCGGACCTAATGTAAGGGAAAATATCGCAATCTCATTTTTATCCTGGATTGTTTATACTTCAGAATTTACTGGGGAATATTTATCATCCACATCCATGTTTACTCACTATGTAATATTATTTCTATCCTCCTACAATTTTTTAAATCCAATTTTACCCTTCGGTGAGTTTTTAGTAAAAGATATGAAAGGAATATTTTGTTGTTTTTCGTACAAGATACATTTTGACTTTTCCGGCCAAAGTATGAGAAGAATGTCTTTTTTTAACTTATAAAGCCTGAATGGATTTTTAGAACATTATTTCCATGAATCTTCCTTTACAAGTTTTCAAATTTATTTTTAATCAAATTCTTTTAGTTTAAAATTGTATGACATTTTAAGAAAGGAAAAATGTTTTTGAAGTAGAAAGGATATTTTCCTCAAGAATGGAGTTCAAGAGTTTTACCAAAATTATTTTCCATCTAATATATTATAGGGTTCTATTTATATCCTTATTTTTACATTGATTTGATTATGTTATGATGTAATTATTTTTATGAAGTCTTTTTATCTTATATGATTTATGTTATGATGACATCCCATTTTTATTACATGTGTTATGTTATGATGTATGATTTATGATTTTGTGGAACACATAAGAATGGTTTCATTATGAGATTGGTGGGACCTATATCTCCCTCCAATGAATTGGGTAAAGATTTATATCTCATGAGATAGACATGGCTGGAACGGCTGGTTAATCCGGTTCAGTGATACAGGACTGAAACGAGGAGTGAACTCAGTTCAGAAATGGACTTTGTCTGCTAAGATATTCTTAGCAATGAGTCTTGACTACTAAGAAATGATTCTCTCTGATTATGTGTGTATGACACGAAGTTTCATGTTTTATGTTATGATTATTGAGATTACATTTCACTACTATGATATTTCCCATGATATGAAATTATGATCTCTTTTGCGGGTTAAGATTTCCAAAATTATATGTTCTTATGAATATAATGTGATTGATATTTCTTTTATTTACCCTTACTGAACATTTGATCTCACCCTTTTGTATGTTTTCTTTTCCCCAGGTCAGGAAGAAGGATATTAAGTAATATATGCCAAAAGGGACTCCAGATATGATGAATTAAATGGGAGACAACTTAGATGATTTATGAACAAGTTGTTTGTGTTTCCAAGTTTCTAAAGACACTATACCTATATGGTCCTTTCACGGTTTTGTTATATATTGTAATAAGAATGCTTCAATTTTAAAGTAATAACAATGTATGTAAAGTATGTGTCATTATAGTTGGTATTAGAGGAAAGGTATAGTCAACCTTTGGAAACTAGGATGTGAAAGCCTTAGTAAAAACCCTAAGGATAAGTCTAAGCATAGAACACAATCTTAGTGTTTTAAAAATGGCCATGAAGAACCTATGATAAGACCTTAAGTGTGAAATTTTATTCTTGATTATGTGGTTTTCCTATTATAATTAGTGTTGTTCACACTATTCTTCTTGGTTTTAGTCAAAGGTTGGAACCCGAAGGAACCGTGTTAATGCGGAATGCAATGGGCAATGCAATGATTGTCCCCTGGAGCAACCAAACGTTATGAGATCTGGAATGAAAAATCTTGTAGCCATGCTCACACAACTTTCTCATGCTATGAATCATGCAGTACTTCCAAACGAGCAAAGTAAGGAGCAACATTCTGTTGAATCCTTCATGAGGCAGCGTCCACCCTCATTCAGTGGGTCTACTGATCCATTAGTGGCTGAACAGTGGATCAGTACCACTAAAAAGATATTTTCAGTTATTCAATGTTCTGAACATGATAAATTCATCTTAGCAGTATATCGTTGGAGGGTGAAGCTGATCAATGGTGGAAACTTATCAAGAATATGAGGCAAAGGGATGAAATTGAGTCCAAGGAATGGGACGAGTTCAAGAACTTATTTTTCAATAAGTTCTTCCCTCGTATTCTTGAAACCAAGATGGAGAAGGATTTTGTTGAACTAAAGCAAAAGGATGATGAATCTGTTGGTACATACGAAGCAAATTTTACAAGACTTGCAAGGTACGCTTCTGGTATTATTATCCAACCTGAGAGTAAGATCGATCAATTCTTTAGTGGCTTAAAACCAAATCTTCGAAGGGTGTTATCCATAAGGGAATACAATAGCTATGAGGAAATCGTTCGATGTTCTCTCAAGGTTGAGATGGAGATTGAAGTAACCCATCAGTCATATGGGTTTGATAAGAAAAGGAAATTGGAATTCAAAGGAAAATCTAAAGAGCACACTGAAAAGAAGATGATTTTTCCCTTATGCTCAAAGTGTGGAAAGAAACATGGAGGGATTTTTCTTAAAGGGACAAGTAAATGTTTCAAATGTGGAAAGGAAGGTCATCGGGCATTTGAATGTCTCAATGATGGGAAGAAGATGTCTACTGATGCGAAAAAATAAAAGGCTACACAGAGTGAACCTCCTACACTTCAATGTTACAAGTGCATGTAAATGGGGAATTATGCTAATAAATGCCCTAATCCAAGGGTTTTTTATGATGATCAGAGTCAAAAAACTCTTAAGGATAAGGACAAAAGAAAGTCACATGCAGTTTCTATCATCGATGTGGAGTACAATAACGAGGTGGTGAAAAGTACACATACCATCCACCCTAAAGAAGCAAATGTTTTATTTGATTTTTGATCCACCCACTCTTTTATTTATGAAGAATTTTCTAAGGGTATCACTATATTACCTCAACAATTATATGTTGAGTTAGCTGTGAAAACCCTTAATGGCACAATAGTCGCATCAAAAGTTTATAATTCCTCTCCGATTGAAGTTTGTGGGAAAGTGCTTCCTGTGAATCTTGTGATCCTTACTATAGTGGAATTTGATTTGCTTCTTGGCATGGATTGGCTTTCTTTATATTGATCTCATATCAATTGCCAATGAAGTGAAGTCACATTTCATATTTCAGATCAATCTATGATCGTCTATTGATGCAAGGTTGAACATAACCTTACAGTGGAAATTTCTTCCATTTTATGGGTCTTGATTCCACTAAATGATGGTTATTTATCTCAAATGGTTGGTGAGAAAATGACGATTAAGAATATGCCCATTGTACGAGAATTTGATGATGTCTTTCCGGAGGAATTTTTGGGTCTTCCACCAAATCGTGAAGTTGAGTTTTCAATAGAACTCGTACCGGGTGCTTTTCCTATTTCAAAGACACCTTATAGAATGGCCCCAATTGAGTTTCTAGAATTGAAGAAGAAACTCCAAGAGAATCTTGATAAGGGATTCATACGCCCTAGTACATCACCTCGGGGAGCACCTATTCTGTTTGTTAAGAAGAAATATGGATCAATGAGACTCTGCATTGATTATCGAGAACTTAACAAGATCACTATCAAGAACAAATATCCTCTCCCGCGCATTGATGACTTATTTGAACAACTACCAGAAGCTAAATACTTTTCCAAGATTTATCTTCATTCAAGGTATCATCAATTAAGGTTCAAAAGGGAGGATATACCAAAGACAGATTTCTGTACAAGGTATGGACACTATGAATTTATTGTGATGCCATTTTCTCTTACTAATTCCCCTGTTATCTTCATGGATCTGATGAATAGAGTCTTTAGAGACTATCTTGATCAATTTGTGGTAGTCTTTATAGAAGATATTCTTGTCTATTCAAAGAGCAAGGAAGAACATGAAGATCACTTGAGAATTGTATTGAAGACCCTGAGAAAGGAGAAGCTTTATGCCAAATTTACCAAGTGTGAATTTTGGATTCAAAAAGACTCATTTTTTGGTCACATAATCTCAAAAGAAGGGATATATGTGGATCCAACAAAGGCAGAGGTTGTCGAAAGATGGTCGAGACCAACAACAATAACTGAGATCCGAAGTTTTCTTGGTTTGGCTGGATATTATCGATGTTTTGTGAAAGATTTTTCAAGATTATATAACCCACTCACCAGGTTGACTTGAAAAGGAGTTAAGTTCCTTTAGACAGAGGAGTGTGAAGAGAATTTCAAGGAGTTAAAAATAAGTTTATCCAGTGCACCTGTGCTCACACTTCCTTATAGTGGAGAAAGGTTTGTGATCTATAGTGATGCATCCAAGAAGTTATTGGGGTGTGTTCTCATGCAAAATTATATGGTGATAGATTATGCCTCACGGAAGTTGAAAATCCATGAGAAAAATTACCCAACTCATGATTTGGAGTTAGCTGGAGTAATCTTTGCATTAAAAATATGGAGGCATTATCTTTATGGTGAAAGTTGTGATATTTATACTGATCATAAAAGTTTAAATTATATTTTCACACAAAATGAGATGAATATGGGCCAAAGAATATGGTTGAGCTGATTAAGGATTACGACTACTCAATTCATTATCACCCTGGGAAAGAAAACAAGTTGGCAGATGCATTAAGTCGATAAGCCAATGATAGCTTATCCATGATAAGGATCACAAAAGATCCAATATTTATGGATTTATAAAGGATGGATCTTGTAATTATAATGGAATCAAAAAATCGTATCTTTCTCAAATGAATGTTCAACCATTGATTCTCGCTCAAATTTACCCAATAGAAGAAGGTAAGACGGTCCTTGTAGTTTAGCTTGGGTTATCGAATCCTCAGAGACCTAAGAAGAAACCTATAGACACGTACATTCTATGGACTGTTTTTGGATATGAAGTGGACAACTTGGGTTGACTTTATATGGTTTTAAAGGATAACTAAAAGATTTAAGTGAATTAAATTTAAAAGAATGAGTTGATCCTTGGTTATCGCACGAGGTGGATTGGATGAATTACTTTTTTAATGATTTCAATTTCTTATAATTGAGATGGATTCATTTAAGAATATCAAATGAAATCATAACTTACTGGTTTAATGCCTAAACACCCTAATACTAATCACATATACACTTGAAGGATCACAGTTTTGGGCACTCCAAGGTAGAGGTTCGTATTAGCACTTGAAATGTGTGACCTTAAATTCAATAAGGATGAAGATGTTTTAAAATCATCAAATAAAAATCTCATTTAAAAGAAGTGATTAGCCATTAATGGAGTGATAAATAACATCCAATCCATCCCCTTTCTACTCCCTTAGATCAACCCATAAAAGAGTTATCCCTTCATTGATGACATGTCTTTAACGGAAGCGGGAAGTAGACTTACAAGGGTGGAATTGAAGAAGTAAAAACAACAACAACAAAAAGATCACTCCTCCGTTGTGTGATAAATATCACAAAGTATGGTGTGAATAAATTCACACCTTGAACCAACGGTATCAACGTGATAAGTAGAAGAACATAATAAGAGTAAATGAAGAAATTTTATTAAGAAACTAAGGTGAATTAAACAACTTACATGAGAAAGAAATGTGATTACAAACACATAGAGGCAGCATAACACTACAATGAAACCAAGAACCAAATATTGCTAAATCGTCCCACACCACTTCCTTAAATAGGAATTTTTGGGCCCTTGGGTCGAGCCTAAAATAGTTAAAAGCATCTCAATTAATTTTGGTAGGCCATAGGTGGTGGAAAGCTTGTGGAATTTGGACTTTTCCACATTTGACCCGAGGTGGCAGCCATCTTTCATCCACCGAACATACGCGTTTGGATGACCTTCTACATGGGAGAATCAGAGTGGTCCATATAAGAAGAAAATGGAGCACCAGATATCTTCAAACCGCCGGTAACATTTAGTCCCATTTGGAGTTTTGGATTACGAGATATGATCGAATTAGTGGTCTCTTTTTCTGGGCCACAGAATCTGGGCCAGAATTGTATCTCTAAATTGGGGCGCCTTAATGACCACCATAGAGGCCGAATTAGCATTATCTCTTGAAGAGTGATTTGTTCCTAAACATTGATTCTATCATCCCACAAAATTTGGGATTCATTGGTCCTGTATGTTGGGCCCCACAGTCTCAGAAGTGGGATGGTGTCCAATCTGCCTTCTCTAGAATTGCTTCCATTCATATCCAAATATCTCCATCATCGTTTATGAATCATCCATTGATCCCTGAATGAAAAATTTTCAAATTTAAGTGTATATATTGTTCCCAAAATATCAAATTAAAATATTGATAATTACATTCCTTAGAATCAGATGACTCGTTAGTCCTAAATTGGTGTATATTATGCATGAAGTGCACAAATGATGAGAATGGATGTTCATAATTAAAATTCACTAACTCAGGCCCATAAGATCAAAAATGAACATTTAATATAATTAAAATGTAATTAAATTATATGTTTTTATTGGATAATCACACCCCCCCCCCAACTTGATGTTTTCTAGTCCTGAGCAAATAATTCAATGATTTTATTTAAATTCCTTTCTTCAAACACATTATAACAAACAGTGCTCACAATGTAAACTACACACAAATATATTTTTATAACCTATCAAGATAATTTAAAACAAGATGAATTTAAAATCAGATCCCAATCCCAAGCTCATTCATTTGATCAAATCCATCATCATACTTCATCCAACTCAATTAGGTGTAATGATGTGTTGTGTATCACAATAGATATGGGGGTTCATTTTCATTCAAGGGGGAAATCATAGAAGCGCTAGGTGGAATCACATTTAATCCTAATATGAGTATTCTTCATTCCTTTTTTTTGGATTTTTTTTTTTGCAATATTTCCATAGTAATTGAGATTGTAGTTAATCAAATTAACCCATGTAGCAAGACTTTTCCGATGACTCCGAGACTCAAAGGCCTTAGGGAACCAAGTGAAGCCCACATACTCGGGCATCGTCTCGAGTTAACTTAATCAAAAACAAAGTCATATTACAATAAATAGAGATATATTGAAAAACTCAGGGCTAGACAACTCTGGAGTCATGATCCCCAAGTGTCGAAAGCCTCGCATTTTATCAATCCATTGCTCTACACGCAAAAACAAATTGTTTTTTTTTATTTTTGAATACTCATATTATTCATAAAAATCAAACCATCCTATGATATTTATTATGGGGCCCCAAAAATTCAAATTATTACCCCACAGTCTAAAGGACATGCATTTTGGCATTTTGCTTAAATGGATGAAAATAAAAATGATGAAAATTTTCATTGGAAAACCAAACTTCCAAAATCGATGCTTTTAAACATAATCATGAATTAAATTAAGAGTCAAGGAAATAAAAATTATTTGATATGTAGTTTTAATGTGAGAAAATATGTTATTATATGAATGATAAAGGAATTTTACTTCTTTTCTTTTTATCATTGTTTTTTTAAACATACATTTTGTTTCCACACCCCCCAACTTAGAATGAAACTGTCCCTAGTTTCGTAAAAATAAAATTTAGAATGGGGTAGAGGAATAAAAAGGGGAGTTCAATAAGGAAATTTAAATATGAGGATCATGTAATGAAGTCACCTGGTGGTTGAAGTTTGAAGTTCTTGCCGCTCGAATTTGGTCCTTTGATATCCATGTCGCTTGCAAAGTTCCCTAGTGGAAAAAGGAAAAACAAAAAAACAAAAAAAACAAATATATATATATATTTATATTTATTTATTTATAAAATAAAGGAAGTAAAATATAAGTATATATATAAAAATTATAGAATAAGGAAACACAAGAAGCCATAGGTCAGTGGTACGTACGCGCCCCTGTCTCCCTTCGGTCCTGTGTTCGAGTCCCCGCGGCTTCGCCGGTTGTGACGGGGTTTGCCCCACAGCCTATGGCGTGTCCCCTTTTTTAATTATTATTATTTTTATTTTTATTATTTTTATCTTAACCTATAAAATAATAAAAATACAACAAAATAAACTGACAATACATTGTCTTCTTTTTAAATTTCTGGGTAAGGTATTACTCAAGGATCACACCACGTGACATGGATGAATATGGTGCTCCCCTTTCGTACCCATCCATACTCATAATATAAGAACATGTCAAAAGTCTTTTTTTTATTTTTAAATATAAAAATGATTAATTGATCTTATTTGAAAAATAAATATGATTCAGAAAGATTAGAAACATAAAAACCACGGGTTGCCTCCCGTGCAGCGCTTTGTTTAACGTCGTTAGCCCGACATAGATTCTAAATTTATTAATTTTTTCCTGGTTCATAGGTTGGATCAGTTAACTCAACTTCTATTTCCTATTTATTGAATGATTCAATGAATGGTTTTAACCATTGACCATTTACCTTGAAAATGTAACCACTTGTGGGATCTTGAATCTCAATTGCCCCATGGGGGTACACATAATGCACTATGAAAGGTCCTCACCATCTAGACCTTAACTTTCCTGGGTGTAAATGAAGTTTTGAACTATACAAGAGCATAAGTTTTCCTGGTTCAAAATGTTTGACCTTCATATTCCTATATTGGTAGGCTTGAACTCTAGCTTTATTTATCCTTGAATTTTCATAATCCTCTATCCTTAGTTCCTCCAGTTCATTGGGATCTGATTTCCTTTTTGTTCCGGCCAATGAGAGGTCATAATCCATTTTCTTAATTTCCCAAAAGGCCTTATGTTCAATCTCCACTGGAAAATGGCATTCTTTACCATAAACCAACCTATATGGGGACATTCCTAAAATGGTTTTATATGAAGTTCTATAGGCCCAAAGAGCATCTAAGAGTTTCTCAGACCAATATTTCCTATAGGGGTTGACAGTTTTTTCAAGAATTTTCTTAATCTCCCTATTTTCTAACTTCGCTTGACCATTGGTTTGAGGATGGTATGCAGTGGAAACTTTATAAGAAATACCATAGTTAGACATGAGTGAAGAGAATGGGCGATTGCAGAAATGGGTTCCTCGATCACTGATTATAGCCCTAGGAATTCAAAATCGATAAAATATATTCTCTTTCATAAATCGAATAACAACTTGATGATCATTGGACTTAGTGGGAATGCACTCAACCCATTTTGAGACATAATCAGCAGCTAAGAGTATGTAGAGGTATCCCCGAGAGTTTGGGAAAGTACCCATGAAATCAATTCCCCAACAGTCAAAGATTTCAACCACTAAGATGGGTGTGAGTGGAATTTGATTACTTTTTGTGATGTACCCTACTTGTTGACACCTAAGACATCTTTGACAAAATGTGTAGGAGTACCTTGAGAGGGTGGGCCAGTAGAGACCACATTGAATAATCTTAGCAGATGTTTTCTTAGATTAAAAGTGACCTCCACATGTCTCACTATAACAAAATTTAAGGATGGACTCTTGTTTAGATTCTGGAACACACCTCCTAATGACTTGGTCAGGGCATAACTTATAGAGGTATGGATCATCAAACACATAGTCTTAACATCAGAAAGAAATTTCCTTCAAGCTTGAGTCCCTGAGAATTTTGGAATGACTCCTGTAACTAAGAAATTGGCTATGTCGGCATACCAAGGGCAGTCACTCACAGAGTATAGGTGTTCATTAGGAAATGAATCAGACACAGAATGGTTATTTGAGTTGTCTTTGAATTCCATCCTAGAGAGATGATCATCTACAACATTTTCAACTCCTTTTTTATCCTTGATTGTGAGGTCAAATTCTTGTAAGAGAAGGACCCACCTAATCAGCCTAGCCTTAGCATCTTGTTTTTGGAAGAGGTATTTTAGTGAAGAATGGTCAGTGAACACAGTGATGGGGGATCCTAAGAGGTAGGACCTAAACTTATCTAAAGCAAACACAATAGCAAGTAACTCCTTTTCAGTAGTGGTGTAGTTTATTTGGGCATCATTTAAGGATTTTCTTGCATAAGAAATGACATAAGGAGTTTTATCACAATGTTGTCCTAACACAGCTCCAACAGAAAAGTCACTGGCATCACACATAAGTTCAAAAGGAAGGTTCCAATTTGGAGATTTCATAATAGGAGGAGAGGTGAGAGAGGATTTGAGGGTTTAGAATGAACCCTCACAGCTTTCTGTCCAAACAAATGGAGCATCCTTTACTAAGAGAGCACAAAAGGGACGGGATATTGAACTAAAGTCCTTGATGAATCTTCTATAGAAACCAGCATGTCCTAAGAAAGACCTCACTTCCTTGACAGTTTTGGGTGATGGAAGGTGACGAATGATGTCAAACTTTGCTTTATCAACTTCAATCCCCCTACCCAAGACCAGATGTCCTAGAACGAGTCCCTCTTTAACCATGAAATGGCATTTTTCCTAGTTTAGAACCAGATTCTTTTCTTCACATCTTGACAAGACTCTCTCCACATTCTGCAGACATCCCTCAAATGTATCCCCAAACACAGAGAAGTCATCCATGAAGACCTCTAGAAAATCCCCTACCATGTCTGAGAAGATTCCCATCATGCACCGTTGGAAGGTTCCAGGGGCATTTCATAAACCAAAGGGCATGCGTTTGAAGGAAAAGGGGCCGAAATGACATGTGAATGTAGTCTTCCCTTGATCCTCTAGGGAGACCTCAATTTGATTATACCCTAAGTACCCATCTAAGAAACAGTAGAACGCATGACCTGACACTCTCTCAAGGACTTGGTCAATGAATGGTAAGGAGAAATGGTCCTTCTTGGTGAATGATTTTAGCTTCCTATAGTCAATGCAGACCCTCCATCCACTACTCACCCTTGTTGGAAGAATCTCTCCATCCTCATTGGTTATCACTGTGATTCGAGCATTTTTTGGAACCACTTGGATTGGGCTCACCCACTCACTCTCAGCTATGGGATATATGATACCATCTTTTAACAATTTCATAAGTTCTTTCCTTACTACCTCCATGAGATTAGGATTGAGTCTCCATTGAGGTTGACGACATGGCTTTGAATCAGATTCCAGAACAATCCTATGAGCCCCCGGTAAGTGGGCTAATCCCAGGAATATCAGACAGGGTCCAACCAATGGCTTTCTTAAGTATCCTAAGGACATCTAGAAGCATCCTCTCATGATTGTCTTCAAGAGAAGAAGAAATGACAATAGGATGTGTTTGATTGTACCCTAGGAAAGCATACTTGAGTGTAGCGAGAAGTTTCTTCAATTCAAGATCAGGTTGGTTCAGAATTTCATAATAATATTGGGACATTGGATCAAGTTCAATTTCTTTTTTTAGATTTTTAGATAGGATTGATTCCCCACATGTAGAAGTTCCAGCTACTAGATTGGCTTGATCAGATTTGGGGAAGGAAGTTGGAGTGGTCTCCATTAAAGTGGTTTCTTGAAAGGTTTCACTGATTGTTGGACCTAAGACTTCATCATAAGAGCAATTTGAAAATGATTCAAGCCAATGAAATAAACTTCCTTCATATGAACAAAGGAAATCAATCTCATCCTGACTTAAACATTCATCAAATATTCCTTGATGTTCCATGGATTCATTATCAATGCTTCCTATCATGTTTACTTCATGAATGTCCTCGTCATACCCTATTTGTGAGCTTGAATTGTAGATGTTCAAGTCTAGACTCATGTTCCCAATGGTGATGGTCATGTTCCCATTTTGGACTCGGATAACAGAGTTGATTGTTGCAAGGAAAGGACGACCAAGGATGATTGGGGTTTGTTCCTTATTTCCTATGTTTGGATGGTTGTCAAGGACAATGAAGTCAGCAGGGTAGATGATGTTTTCAACCTTTACCAGAACGTCCTTTAAAATCCCCTTTGGAACCCTAATGCTACGATCAGCAAGTTAAAGTGTGACAGATGTGAGTTGGAGTTCTTCTAGGCCTAACTAGAATTACACGGCATAGGGGATGAGATTGACACTAGAACCTAGATCACACAAGGCCTTGACAAATTTTCTTTCTCCTAGTTCAACATTGATGTAAGGTAAACCTGGGTCTTTCAACTTAGGAGGAATTGTCCCTTAAATAGTGGTACTCACATTAGCAGCCAAAAGGACTTTGTTTTTATGTGAAAATTTTATTTTAAAAGTACACAAGTCCTTAAGGTACTTTGAGTAGGAAGGTATGGTTTGGATTGCATCAAGAAGGGGTATGTTCAAATTTACTTGTGAAAAGATTTCCCTCAATGTTTCACTCAGTTCATGCTTGGTTTTCCCCCTCATGCATTGAGGAAATGGTGCAGGTTGTGGGGTTGTTTGTTGAAGAGTTGTTTCCTTGACAATGTTATTAGTTTCCTCAGTTTGATCTTGTGGTTCATTTGAATTTTCATTCAAGTCTGAATCTTTAGGTGGGTTCTGAATTAGTTGTTCAGGTTTCTCAATTGATTTCTCACTTCTTAAAATAGTCACAACCTTTAGTTGTTCATGAGTTTTTTGAGCACAACTTGACTCTCCCCTTGAAGTTGAGGATGGCACCGCATGAGTAGGCATGGGTGCCTTTTCAGTTTTGATGGTTTTAATTTCTTGTTTTAGGGAAGATACCTCCGAGTTCAACCTCTCCATTTGTTTGCATAGTTGTTCTAGTAGGCTTTGTGGAACAGTTTGGGTGGGTGCTTGAGTAGGTTGGTTTATCCTTTGGTGATATTTTGGAGGTGGGATGGTTTGTTGAAAATGGACCGGTGGTTGTTGGTATTGGATAGGTTGGGTTTGGAACTGGTTATGGGTTTGGTAGTTATGATGGGGGTAAGGATTTTGTCCTTGTGGTTGGGTAGGTTGTTGGTTATCTTTCCAGCAGAAACCTGGGTGGTCGTTATACCTAGGATTGAAGTTGTTTTGGTATTGAGGCTTTTGAAAGTTCAAGGGATTTACTTCCGCTGGGGGTCCTCCTAAAAGAACATCCTTGATGGATGGAATGGTTGGGAAGTTGTCTGTCTTATGTTCATGTTTGTCACAAATTGTGCAAACAATGTCTACAGTTTGGATTTCATGGACTTTCCTAAGGTCTATCTATTCAACCTTCCTAGAGAGTGCTGCGAGTTTAGCCCTAAGGCTTTCCTCTTCTATAAGTTTATGAATTCCAGTAGTTCTTTGTGGCTTTTCAGAATAAGGTGAAGTTACCCATGTTTGGTTTTGTTTAGAAAGGCTTTCTAGATACTCATAAGCATCATTTGGGGCTTTGTTTTTAAAGGTTCCATTACACATCATGTCAATGAATTGTTTGTTCCCCGGACCCAACCCTTCATAGAAAATTCTCACTTGTTCAGGAATAGAAAAACTATGGTTTGGAACCATGTTTATAGTGTCTTGAACCTCTCCCATGTTTCATAGAATGACTCTCCCTCTTTTTCAAAAAAGTTTTGGATACTCTTTTTAAGTGTAATTGTTTTGTGGTGGGGAAAGTATTTTTTGTAGAATTTTCTTTGTAGTTGGTCCCAAGAATTTATGGATGATGGTCTCAAATTGTTTAGCCAATTTTTAGCTCGATCCTTTAAAGAAAAAGGAAATAGCCTCATCTTAGCAGATTTTAGTTGATGTGGGGGACACATGGTTTCTACAATGTCATTGAACTCCTTAATGTGCAGGTATAGCATCTCGGACTACATTAAATGGAATGTGGGAAGGTGGTTTAGGACATGGGGTTTAAAGATGTAGTTGGCATCTCCTAGGTAATTGTGTCTAATGCATGAGAGGGCATTGGTCCAGGAATGTGTGAGGGAGTCATTCATGGTTTGATCAATTGCATTCCCCAAGTTTGGGGCTGCCTCATTTGGGTTTCCATTTTGGTTCCCACCCGGGTTTATGAGTTGGTTTCTTTAAAGACCTTACATTGAAATTGGCTCAATTTTGGACTATAGAGTATTAGGAATAATAGGATCTAATGGAAAGAGTTCCCTTGGTTTACTTGACTCCCCAACCCCAGGACTATCCTTCCTAACAAGACGGTTTGATTGATCGCGGGTGTAGGCGGACATGCGCCAAAGGAAAAAATGATAAAGGGACAAGATAAGAGAATTTGGATGAGAAAAGAAGAAATGGGGGAGAATAGAATGTGTGTTTAGATGACTTACTTGGGTCCCCGATAATGGCTCCAAAATTTGATTCTCGCTCAAATTTACCCAAGATAAGAAGGTAATACGGTCCTTGTAGTTTAGCTTGGGTTATCGAATCCTCAGAGACCTAAGAAGAAACCTATAGACACGTACATTCTATGGACTATTTTTGGATATGAAGTGGCCAACATGGGTTGAATTTATATGGTTTTAAAGGATAACAAACAGATTTACGTGAATTCAATTTAAAAGAATGATTTGATCCTAGGTTATCGCTCAGGGTGGATTGGATGAATTACTTTTTTAATGATTTCAATTTCTTATAATTGAGATGGATTCATTTAAGAAGATCAAACGAAATCAGAACTTACAGTTTTAATGCCTACACACCCTAATACTAATCACTTATACACTTGAAGGATCAAAGTTTCGAGGACTCCAAAGTAGAGGTTCGTATTAGCACTTGAAATGTGTGACCTTAAATTCAATAAGGATGAAGATGTTTTAAAATCGTCAAATAAAAATATCATTTAAAAGAAGTTATTAGCCATTAATGGAGTGATAAATAACATCCAATACAGCCCCTTTCTACTCCCTTGGATCAACCCATAAAAGATTTATCCCTCCATTGATGACATGTCTTCAACGGAAGCGGGAAGTAGACTTACAAGGGTGGAATTGAAGAAGTAAAAACAACAACAAAAAAAGATCACTCCTCCGTTGTGTGATAAATATCACAAAGTATGGTGTGAATAAATTCACACATTGGGCCAACGGTATCAACGTGATAAGTATAAGAACATAACAAGAGTAAATGAAGAACTTTTATTAAGAAACTAAGGTGAATTAAACAACTTACATGAGAAAGAAATGTGATTACAAACACATAGCGGTAGCATAACACTACAATTAAACCAAGCACCAAATATTGCTAAATACTCCCACACCACTACCTTAAATAGGCATTTTTGAGCCCTTGGGTCGATCCTCCAACATTACAAAGCATCTCAATTAATTTTGGTAGGCCATAGGTGGTGGAAATCTTGTGGAATTTGGACTTTTCCACATTTGACCTGAGGTGGCAGCCAGCTTTCATCCACCGAAAAGACGCATTTGGATAACCTTCTAGATGTCCGCATAAGAGTCATCCATAGAATAATCCAATGGAGCTCCGGATGTCTTCAAACCTCCTGTAAAATTTGGGCTCATTTGGAGTTGTGGATTTCGAGATATGATCGAATTAGTGGGATGTTTTTCTGGGCCGTAGAGTCTAGGCCAGAATTGTATCTCTAACTTGGGGCGCCTTAATGACCACCATGGAGGCCTAATTATCATTATCTCCTGAAGATTTATTTGTTCCTAAACATTTATTATATCATCCCACAAAATTTGGGATTCATTGGGCCTGTATGTTGGGCCCCACAGTCTCATAAGTGGGCTGGTGTCCAATCTGCCTTCTCTAGAATTGCTTCCATTCATCTCCAAATATCTCCATCATCGTTTATGAATCATCCATTGATCCCTGAATGAAAAATGTTCAAAATTAAGTGTAGATATAGTTCCCAAAATATCAAATTAAAATATTGATAATTACATTCCTTAGAATCAGATGACTCATTGGTCCTAAATTGGTGTATATTAGGCATGAAGTGCACAAATGATGAGAATGGATGTTCATAATGAAAATGCACTAACTCAGGCCCATAAGATCAAAAATGAACATTTAATACCATTAAAATGTAATTAAATTAAATTTTTTTATTGGATAATCAACCATCTATACATGTGAAGATTAAAGAGTCACAGAAAGAAGATGTAGAGTTACAAAAGAAGGTGAGAAATGTTCCTCAATTCAACCTTGATTATGATGGGATAATAAAGTTCAGGAATTGGGTTTGTGTTCCTCCCATCCCAGAATTAAAGAAGGAGCTACTGGATGAGGCTCATATTTCATCATTCTCTATTCATCCTGGAAGCACGAATATGTATAGGGACCTGAAAGAGTACTTCCGGTAGGATGGCATGAAAAGAGATGTTGCTGAATATGTCTCTTGATGCTTAGTTAGTCAGCAAGTTAAAGCTAAGAGACAAAAGTCTAAGGGGATGTTACAACCATTACCCGTACCTGAATGGAAATGGGAAAACTTCACTATGGACTTTGTCACCGGACTTCCTAAAACGTCCAAAGGCAATAATGTTATCTGGGTCATAGTTGATCGTCTTACGAAGTCGGCACACTTCATTGCTATTAGAGAAGATTTCTCTCTGGATCAGCTTGTCAGGATATATCTAAAGGAAGCGGTAAGATTTCATGGAGTACCACTTTCCATGATATCTTATCTATATCTGAGGTTTAACTCAAAATTTTGGCGAAGTGTTCAGCATACTCTGGATACAGATTTGAGTTTCAACACTTCTTATCATCCTCAGACAGATGGTCAGTCTGAGAGAACAATTCAAACTCTAGAAGATATGTTAAGAGCTTTCTATATGGATTTCAAAGGTGGTTGGGATCAACACCTACCATTTGTGAAATTTCTTTATAATAATAACTTTCACTCCAGTATTCAGATGGCTCATTATGAGGCTCTCTATGTAAAGCAATGTCGAACTCCAACTTGCTGGGATGAAGATGGGGAAAGAAAGCTATTAGGACCTGATCGTGTTGATGAGATGGTAGAAAAGGTCCGATCTATTCAACAACACATAAGAGAATCTCAGAGTCGAAAAAAAATTTATGCTGACAACCGAAGAACAGACCTAGAGTTTGAAGTGGGTGATAAAGTGTTCTTACGAATATCTCCTTGAAAGAGAGTAATGAGATTTGGAAAGAAGGGAAAGATGAGCCCTAGGTATATCGGTCCATTCGAACTACTAGATCATATTGGGAAGGTAGATTACCGATTGTGGCTTCCACCGAATATCTCTAAAGTTAATGATGTGTTCCATGTATCACTCCTGAGAAAGTACATACCCGATTCTTCACATGTACTAAGCTCAGAAGTTGTACCACTCGAGCAAGATCTTTCTTATGAAGAAAAGCCAATAGAGATTCTGGATCATAGAGAAAAAAGTTCTACGGAACAAGACCACTCGCTTGGTGAATGTTTTATGGAGGAACCACCAATTAGAAGAAGCTGCATGGGAGCTTGAGGATATGATGAGGGAGACGTATCCTCATCTATTTGTTACAAAGTGACGAATTTCGAGGGAGAAATTCATTTTTAAGGGGGGTAGAATGTAACACCCGAGATTTTTTTGAGAGATATTTTATTTTTATGTTATATACATTATCAAAGGAATATTTCATTACACACAAAACTAGCTTGGATTTCTTTACATGCAATCGTGACCTTCCTTGATAGCTTGTGTTGTACGCATTACCGAGTTTCACTAAACTACGATATGCTATTAAAATATTATTAAAACTAGCCATTATGAATAGTAATACCCACTATTTGAAATTTTATCTTTCAAAATGGAATTCATTTTTGGATTTGGAATATCGAAATTAGCCTATGGTAAAATTTTGTTATTTTTCTGAAAACATTCAATTTTCGATGAATACTGAAAACACTGGGTTACTATTTAAAAACCGACTTTTTATTTAAATAATTATTTATATTATTTAAATTTATTTTATGTGAAGATCGATAAATAATACCTATATAAGTTAAATGTAATTCATTGGAGTCATTTTATAATAATTTTATATATATAAAAATTTTATTGAACTTTTCACCGTCTTTTACCCACGTCCTAGGAGAATTTGCAAATTTACATAAAACTTAATTTTACTGCTTCTGTGAGTGGAATTTTGAAAATTCGAGAGACGCAGTTAATATCAAGGACTAAAATGTGGTTCAATTAGATGAAAATAATTTTGGGTGAATAATAACTTTTTACTTTTATTTACCACGGTTAAAAGTAAATAGGGTAATTAAGGGTAAAAATGATATTATTATAACCCTAACACATGTCATAATTCTATTGGATAAGTTTAATTCGACCAAAAACAGCCTTAGGAATAAAATATGACCATTTATGTCCACTTGGATTAGATTAGGATATTTAATATTATTTTATTTAAAGAATAGTTAAAATATTTAAAATCAATGTTTAATAACTAAATCATTATTAATATAGGGTTATAAATAAGATAAATTAGACTATAAATATTAATTAGAAATATAAAAATATTTCCTACATATTGGTATTTTATTTATAATTTTTATACATTATATAATTTAATTTATTTATGAAACAATGATGATGCAGTAACTACCTTATTAAGGATATATTAACATAATTGATGTTATAAATACCCAAATAAATGTAATTTTAGACATTTTATGAATTCCACTAATTTTCCTGGTTAATATGACATGTTATTAGGGATTTAATTAACTTTTTTCGAACTAATCATTCTGTTATGAGTTTCACAAAAATCAATTACCAAAGTGTCAAAATTGACATAAAATAGTTTTTAAAACAAATATTATATTTTTAATTGATATTTTATTCCAAAAAACTATGGTTCGAGAAAATGACTTAGATAAGGTTATATATATTAATAATGAACAACTTGGGGTTCTTTTGGCTTGTTATGGTAAGTTTATTAAACTTATAGTGTAAGAACACAAGAAGACACGGTAAAAGTTAAATTATTTAACTTAGAGTTAAATCTTAATGATAAGGTTAAAATAGTAAGCTAAACTTGTTGAAATCCCATTGGTTGAGAGTATTTCTACCCATCCCCAACATAGCCTCGAAATAAATCAATTTGGAGCTATTAAAAACTGAATATGACTTTATAATAAAATAATATTTTAAGTTTTTCCTAAGGTGCCCCTCTCCTCCCTTATAAAAGGACACCTCCTCCCTCTTCCCCACACACCAATTTGAGCCTTCAAGCTCCTCCAACCCCAGAAGAGTTCTCTTATCCACTTCCCTAGAAACATCTTAGAGGTTCTGGTCTTCTTCAAAGACCATCTTTAGTTCCCTAAGAGGAGGTTAAAAAGAGGCGCTTCAAAGAAGAGGTAATGTCTGTTACCAATTCTTTCAACTTTATTTCTTCTTCTACTTATTATTCTTTAGTTGTTTCATTATGAAGTAATAACATAAGTATCACTCATATACTGATATGTTATTATAAATATAAAAAACCCTATTTCACCTTCTATCCATCCTATGGAAAACGAAATCACCGCGCGTGCGTACGTACGGAATACCGTCACCACGCTGTGGTGTAATCTGTTTTCCACCACCACCTTACTTGGATGGGTATAATGGTGTAGATAATAACTATATATGATTATTATAAAGTGATATTGATTCTGAAATAGTATACATACACTTGAATACAATTCCACGATCATGGGATGGATATCATCGCTCGTGCGTATGTACGGCCTACCGTCTCCACGATGTGATGCGACTCGTTCTACATGATCTTCATTACATAATGATTATATAAATAAATTGACTGAATAAATATGGTATATATTACACTAATAACATTTTGTAAATGTGGTATCTATAACCTAAGAGGAATAATAATAATTTATTTGGCAAAACACGCATAAGAACAAAAAGAAATAAACACCCGAATAACAAGTAACAATGAAATATTACTAATAAGAAGCTAAGAATATCACCATATATGATATCATAACCATGAGTATGATTCTGTAATAAGTCAATAACATTATTTAAATCTTTATACAGGAGATTCGGACACATACGAAGCAAATCGGACCTAAGGTAATGGAAAATCTCACAATCTCATTTTTATCCGAGATTGTTTATACTTCAGAATTTACTGGGGAATATTTATCATCCACATTCATGTTTCCTCAATATGTAATATTATTTCTATCCTCCTACAATTGTTTAAATCCAATTTTACCCTTCGGTGAGTTTTTAGTAAAACATATGAAAGGAATCTTTTGTCATTTTTTGTACAAGATACTTTTTCAATTTTCCGGACAAAGTACGAGAAAAATGTATTTTTTTAACTTATAAGGCCTGACTGGATTTTTAGAACATTATTTTCATGAAGCTTCCTTTACAAGTTTTCAAGTTTATTTTTAATCAACTTATTTTAGTTTAAAATTTTATGACATTTTAATAAAGGAAAAAAAATTTTGAAGTAGAAAGGATATTTTCCTCAAGAATGGAGTTCAAGCGTTTTATCAAAGTTATTTTCCATCTAAGATAATATAGGGTTCTGTTTCTATCCCTATTTTTACATTGATTTGATTATGTTATGATGGAATTATTTTTATGAAGTCCTTTTATCTTATATGTTTTATGTTTTGATTACATCCCATTTTTATTACATGGATTATGCTATGATGTATGATTTATGATTTTGTGGCACACATAAGAATGGTTTCATTATGAGATGGGTGGGACCTATATCTCCCTCCAAATCATTGGGTAAAGATTTATATCTCATGAAATATACATGGCTGGAACGGCTGGTTAATCCGGTTCAGTGATACAGGACTGAAACGAGGAGTGAACTCGATTCAGAAATGGACTTTGTCCGCTAAGATACTCTTGGAAATAAGTCTTGACTACTAAGAAATGATTCTCTATGATTATTTGTGTATGCCACAAAGTTTCATGTTTTAAGTTATGATTATTTGGATTACATTTCACTACTATGATATTTCCCATAATATGAAATTATGATCTCTTTTGCAGGTTAAGATTTCCAAAATGATATGTTCTTATGAATATGATGTGATTTATATTTCTTTTGTTTACCCTTACTGAGCATTTGAGCTCACCATTTTGTATGTTTTATTTTCCCCAGGTTAGGAAGAAGGATATTAAGTAAGATATGCCAAAAGGGACTCTAGATATGATGAAATAAATGGGAGACAACGTAGATGATTTATGAACCAGTTGTTTATGTTTCCCAGTTTCTAAAGACACTATACCTATACGGTCCTTTCATGGTTTTGTTATGTATTGTAATAAGTATGCTTCAATTTTGAAGTAATAACAATGTATGTAAAGTATGGGTTGTTATAATTCGGACCAGCCAGTCATCCTTCCCATTATCACCAAAATCCCTCCCTCTCGGCTAGCCCCATCGAGCCAGCTCGTGTGGCCTGCACCCCACTTCTTCGTCCGATAACCAGCCTCCTCGCCTATGCACTGCAACCACCGCCGGATTTTCCTCCTCCCGGCAAGTAGCTTCGGAAAACTGTCATCACACCCTGCCTCCTCCCCGGTTGAATCTCCTTTCTATTTTCCCCTTCTTCTTGCGTGTTCTTGGAGGTTCATCGTGTGTGGGTTCATTTAGGGGTTATATTTTTTGACTCTTGGTTTGGTTCAAATTCTTGTTAGGGCCCTTTTCAGTTCGCATGTGGTGCGTATTGGGTGCGGTGGGAGATTCACACAACTTTTGGGAGTTCCTCCTTTCGAGGTAGGTGGTTCCATGTCTAAGTTATTATTTGATAAATTAATTTTCAAGTTTAGTTTGTTCAGTATATCATTTAGTTGATTTGTGTATTGAGAAGTTTTTTCCTTTGATGTTTGATATGCATTTGAACTGTTTAATAGCATGTCTATTTTATGTGTGTTCTTCCTGCTTAAAAACTCATATCTATTTACTTCTTGGTGTTTTTTTATTTTTCGGTTAGGTTATTTATTTGTGAAAGTGGTGAGAAATATATCATTGACATGGCGCCGTGTGTGTCTGGTTGATAAACAAGTTTTTGGTGTGAGTTTAGTGTTTAACGCCATAGTATTTCTTCAAAATTGTTTTATAAGCTTTTATTTTTGGCCAATTAAATGATGTGGTTTATGAAATTGTGTTTTTTTTCTTATGCATGTGATTTTGGAATGCATTTGAATTTATAACTGGTAATTCTAGTGTTTGCAAAGCCTTGTAACTCTCTTTTACTAATTCTTTATAATTTTTTTAAAGTGGAGTATTAAATTATGACAATGGTGTAAAACGTGTTTGAAAAATGTTATAGTGTGTGTCTTATTTCAAAATGGCCTTTATGTGTGTAAGTGGTGGGTTGTTTAATGACAAGCATTTTTTTTATTATGTGGATGGTTTATCTGAGTACGTAACCTATGTAGATTGAGTATTCAAAACACTTTTGGTGTGCGTATGGTTTTAAAAGAGGGTTTTAGTGTGAAAATGGTGATTTCGCGTGTGTAAGTACACTGTTTGGATTTTATGCATAAGTGTGATATGTGACATGAACTTGGAACTTGTTTGAGCACCAATTGGGAAGCCCGAGTAGCTAGGAAGGTGGACTAGACTACTGGGAAAGTGTTCCATAGGTTACTTGACCCGGTTTCACTAGCAGGACTGGAGATTGTAACACTAACTAAACATATGATTTTCTGAGGATCGCGTTCTCCTAATCCACGTTTTTTGAGGGTCGTGGCCTTCTAAGCCACGTTTACTGAGGGTCATGGCCTTCTAATCCACGTTTCACTGAGACACGAAGATCTAGAGACCCAAGCTAGCTTACACCCATGAGGCCTCTCCCTTATTAGTGATCATTGGTTACTTTACGCTCATCAGTGTCACACATTGGTTAATTTAAAAAGTTAGGGTGTGTGTGTTTTAATTTAAGTTGTTCCATTTGAAATTGTTTTCTTAATCCTGTTTTCTTTAAAACTGTTCCAGCTTTAACTTCTTTTCTTTAATTAAAATTGTAACTGTATTTGTCATTTAATAATTTTTCGTGGAACATTTTTATTGGGTGACATCCTACTGAGCTCTTGTCTCACACCCTACATACACCTTTGGGTGTATGTAGACCTTGTTCTCTGTGTATTCCAGGTTGAGGCATCATGCTCAGCGATGTTGGTTTTGGTCGTTGATGGTCTTCTCATGCAGGTTGGTGGTGTGGCGTGAGGATGTTGCACCTCTCTTGTCTCTTAGAGGTTTGAATTAGAGTTTTGGTTTCTTTTGTTGTCATTTATTTATTTGGATGTTGGTTCTAGTTGTAAACCTTCAAATTTGATTTTTAGTTTGGTTGTCTATTTCTAGTTTTGGTTTATTCATCTTATCAGTTGTATTGGGTTTACTATTTTGGGTAAATCATTCCCATGTGTTAGTTTTGATACCTGGGCACTTGTGCCATCTCATGGGGATCGGGAATGCTCTTTGGGCCATGCCGCAGACTGGGTCGGGCACCGGGTCGGATGGCGACCCGGTCAGGTTCGTGACAGAATGGTATCATAGGGGGTTTTCTCTCTTGGGTCGTGTTCTTTTGCGGAAGAGTCGGTGTAGACCAAAGTTACGAGTGTCAAAACTCGACGATCTAGTTATGAGCAAGGTGCCTGGGCAGCACACCTCGTGGCGGGACTCAAGTTACTTGGGTAAGTTGAGGTCTGTTGAGTCTTTGGTCCTTGTGATTAGTCTTATTTAGGGGAAATGAAAAAGGGATTAGGTTCAGTGGTCCTAGTGAGCTCGCAGGGTCTGGAAATCCATGTGGAGACGGAGACACTTTCCTAGAATACCCACTGTGGCGGTGGCGTGACTGGTGTATGGCCGCCAACCATATATTCCAGTCACCCGCTAACACAAGTTTTCTCTTGCCTTGTTCCTCGTCTCTTTGTTTTAGATTCATGGGTCTCAAGTTATTAACTAAAAATGTTTTGGTATTTAAAAAAAATTTGAAATGAAGCGCTTTAAAAAAATAAAATGATGTGTAAGGTTTGGAAAGTGTGGGTTGAATGTTTGGTTTTGAAAAATGAAAAGGGTCCGGTTTTGATTCTTGGTGTTCTCATGGGAAACCACATGCATGAGCGTATGTGGAAAGAGAAATGGTTATTGGAACGAGTGGATGGGTGCCTGGATGGACATGAGGTGGGTGTTGGTGTGGCACCAGAACATGTATGTGTGCGATCTGTGGGACACCATTGGTGTTTGTGCAACCCAACAGACGCGTTCATTTTCAAAAGGTTTTGTTAAGGGAAAATTTGGTGTTTTTAAATAACCAATGATTGTGTGGTATGTCTTTATGTTTTGTAAATGTAGGATGTGAGGCGTTTCCGGCTGAGGATCCTTTTTGACTGAATTGTGTCTCATTTTAAATTCTTATTCACAAGTTGGTTTGTAAGCGTGTGGTTAGTGAATTCTTATGAAAATTTATTCAGTAATTCCTTGCAGTGGTTCTCACTGCATTTTTAGTGTTCGTTTGTGGTATGTCTTGGCCATTGGACCAGTTTTACTGGGACCATGATTTTATTTATTAACTAGTGTATGCCCCCAAAAGGCATTAACATGCGATTAAAGTGAGGTGATAGGTAATTCACCGATGGTCGGCCCTCCAGTTGATCAGAAGAATCTCTTCTTGAATTCTATAATTGATCCCACCTATCCTTTTTAAAACTAAGCAGATCCTCTCGCAGCGGGATGACAGATGCAAGGGGAGTTGAAGGAAGTTTTGGTCTTTTGAGTGTCTGACTCATCGGGTATGAAGTTTGACACTATCATGTTTGAAGGTTCCCCCTAGAAACGGCGAAAGGAATTCCAGCAGGGAAGGGTGAAGGTGGTTCAGAATTATCAGTGTTGACTAGTGTCTTGAAGGGATTTTTAGTACTTTCATCGGAGGTAAGGGTCATGTTTGGTGACGTCTTGTAGTGTGAGTTCTCTTTGATAGTCAAGGGTAAATTTTGAGCTCATTAATTTGAATGTTGTGTTTGGAAACGGTGAAGGAGATTCCAGTGGGTAAAGGTGGAAGAAGCCTGGAGTGGTCGGTGCGGGCCAATATTATAAATGAACTTTGGTCCTTCATTGGTTTCGTTTAAGAAAGGGTCTACGTTAGGCCACTAGTGTGGAAGACCCAGTCACATGGGGATGCTACGGTCGATTGTTGGAATCACGTGTTTCATAAGACTTAGTTTGAAGTCCATCTCCGTATAATGTTCCTCTCAATAGAAATGGTCATGTTCATGTGATGATTTGTGGGGTTGTGTTCTCATTCATTGTGATGAAGGGTGATGTGCATTCACCATTTTAGCTCTTGTGTTGGTGAATGTCCCATGTATGGTCAGTTGGATGTCGTTATTTGTTGTGTTTGGTGGTGTTGTCTCCATTGCAGTGTGGTTGCGTATGACTCATTGACCTGGATGTGGGGTTGATTTCATGTTAGACATTCAGGTTATTATTTGATATTTTAGATCAAGGTGAATGTGATCATATTCTAGGTATTATGTACCAATACCCCCAAGGTGTTTTTGGAAGATTTTCTTGTGTTTTCAAACTGCAATAATTCAAGTTCATTATCAATATACTCCTTGAGAAAAGTCTCATATGTTTTCTATAATATCATATGGATCTTATCAAGATTAAGGGGTTGAAATTTCGGTTGTAAGAACTTAAAAGTAAAGGAATTATTCATCCTAGTGTGTCACCATGGTTGTTCCATGTTCTTTTTCAAAATAATGAGATTTTGTGTCTTAGAATTTTTATACACTATTTTAATTTAATTAAGTGACTATTAATCACAACTATATGTTTCCTATAAATTATGATATTTTTAACTAACTAAGGGTAGATCAATGGATTTTAAAGTAAACGAAGGTAGAGGTATCTCCATTTGAGGGATCATGTATAGGATGTATTTAAGATCACATTCAAGCGCCAGTATGGTAACATTGAGTATCAGGTTATGTCATTTGGCCATAACAATTCTCATATAGTCTTTATTTCCTTAATGAACTGGATCATTTATCTCTTTCTGGACTCCCTTTTAGTCATGTTTGTTGATGAAATATTGGTTTTCTCCAAGATGATGGAGGACCATGGAGACCATATGAAGATATAAAAGGAGAATCTACAATATAATAAGATTTAAAAATTACATTTTTGATCTGGAAGTAAAATATTTAAGGCCATGTGATTTATGTGAAAGTTTTTTTTTAATATTGAGAATAATTAGGTGGTTTTTTATTTAGAAAATCCCAAGAAGCTCTTTGATATTAGGTGATTTTTGGTAAAGGATAGATATTATAGGAATTTTATTCGGTACTTCTCCATGATAGATTCTCACATGACACATTTGACTTGAAAATTGGTGCGATTGAAGTGGTTTGAGAAGTTTCATAGTTCTTTTGAGGAGTTATAGGTCTATTTAACACCAGATCTATCCTTGTTTCCTCCAAAGACTATGAAGGTGTGTCTGGTAAAATGTGACAAATTGAGTGTCAAATAGGGGTGTGTGATGATTCAAGATGATCATAAAATTGCATATAGATATTTTCAACTATTCCCGCGTGAAAAGACTTACCCCACACATAACCTAGGGTTAGTAGCTATAATTCATTCATTTAATACTTGGCATCATTACCTCTTCTAGGAATGGTTTACAATTTACACGTATCATATAAGCCCAAAGTACATCCTCGCCCTGAGGGACTTAAACCATATTCTGAGAGGTTTGGTAGATTATATTAAGACCTTTAATTTTAATATCACTTAAACCCATTATATTGTGAACATTTTTTTTTATGACTTCAAAAAAAATTCACTGATCTAGGAAGATAAAGACTTATGGGATGAGTGTAATTTAATGGGTTTTTTTAATGATCAATGTATTGAAAAGATAAAGGGTGGAGAGAAGCTTTCCTTAACCAGTGTATATCTCACACCCTCTCTTATTGGTTTGGATCATTATGACTATGAATCCAATCTTAATTTACAATACTTTATTAGAGTTATAAATGGCGGGGAGACATTGGGTGATTTTTATCGATCTCCTGATGGTTCCCTCTTCTTCAGGAAGGAGTTTCTCATTCGTATGACTTTGAGGTGGGAGGTGATGCATGAGGGGAATTATTATATTTTTTTTCATTCACCTGGGGGCTACTAGGATGTTTTAAAATATTATTAGCCGGTACTGGTGTCCTAGGATGAGGTGTTTGGTTGAATATTTTGTATTAAAATGTTTTAGCTCTTGGATATCAATATTTGGTATATTGATATTAGTATCAAAAGAATATATTCATGATGGATCTATTATAAGATGGTTGAATTTTAGTTTATATAGATTTATATTAAAAGAATTAAAAAAAAAAATTCACAAGCCTCTTTTAGTAAAAGATCTGATTTGGACTTGTACCTCAGTTTGATTACCAATGTATCGTAAACAAGTTGATTACGATATATAAGAGTAAAATAATCATAATGATAAACTATATGATTATAACAAATCATAATCAGAATAGATAATATTATATGAAATTATCTTGGATTCATTGTAAATTCAATCAATATTTTAGATTTTGTTTAATTGTATTTAGAAACCTTATAATAAAACTAAAACATACAAGAAAAATGTAATATAAAACATGTAAGAAAAAAGTAATACAATAAAAAATTAAATAATAAATTACATCTATTTAAAAATAATATAACTCTTTAAACCTTAATAGTAAGCTAGATACAAACCTTAGATAATGGGGTCCCTTGTTTTATACTTACAAGAATTTATGTCTTTCCTCAGCTATAAAATACCACGATATGAATATCAAAATCTCTGCCTACCTAGATTCGGTAGCATTCAATCCAATGGATCGGCTCAGTCATGCTATCCCCACAATCCCTCGATCATATAATCATATTCTCCATCCTTTTATACCCACAATCCCTTGATCGTAATCACATATCAGACATAGTAACAATTAAAAATATGTTCTCAAGGAGACAACCTCATATGATTTCCTTAGAATAACCCTCTCTAAAGTATTACACTTGAATAAGAACAATTTTTTCATGCTAATGTATTACTTATAAAAATTACATAGAAAATTTAATCAACCAGCACAAAACTCTTCAAATTACTAGGTATTTATTGGAATCACTCCAATGGACATCTTTATCTTAAAAGAGTCATATTTTCTCTGAGTTTGTGAAAAAAACTTGGACTCCTGGAACTTAAAATACAAATTTAGATTTCATATTTTTTATTACACCATTATAATGTAAAAAGGTTTCCTCATACTAGTAATAAGTCTTCCATATTTTGATTATAAAATTACATCAGTATGATGGAATTCCTTACAATTTCTAATACAATTATTGTGATAAGGGTTAATCCAATTTTATCGGCATTGATATCAATTCCATGATGAAGAATTTTTTTAAAAAAAATACAAGAAAAAGTCTTTCATCTATCTAATAAATATGGATTCAAATGAATCAGATACAAACTCATGATGATTCTCATAATGAATAAATATAATTTTACAAATATAATACTTTAAGACTTATTATACATCGACTAAAAAGTAATTTTTACTATAAAAACATTATAAAATACTTTTTACAAAATAATTTATTAATGTAAATATAAATAAAGTGTTTGTGATTTCCAATATAAAAGGAATGGAAAATTTATAAGCAGAACTTCTAACTTAGAAATCTCCCCATTTATTAAAATCAACAACCCAAAAACATAAATTAAATAAAACATTAAAAAACATACATTCATTGTATTTTAAAATAACATCATATTTAGAATTTTAAATTTGGTCCTTAACTCCCAATGAGTTTATAAGTATTCTCAATATGATTGAGAGAATGATGAATATCATAAATTCCACTTAAACTTTCATCTCCCCTTAATAAATTTATTTTCCCTTTGGTGTAAAAAATATCACCCACATTTTATAAGAAATCTCACTTTTTAGAAATATCTCTCCCTTTTCTATATAAAATATCTATTTATAGAAAAATCTCCCCATTTGTGATTTATAAATGTAATTTGGGACTCAATATAATATACCTAAAAGTGATTGAATAGAAAAGTATATGAAACAATATAATGGATTAACTAATCATCTATAAAATTATGAAAGAACATTTAACTAATCGTATTGGAAAAATATTCAGAAAATAATATTTGGATATATGAGTAATTCATTCAAAAAAAATTCAAATGTTAATCCAAATAAATAATACAAAAATAGTTTAAAAATAATTAATCGTTCTTCATAAGAGTTTTTCTACAAAAACTATCTTAATGAATTGTTTTTTAACTTTTTTCTGCATCACCATTTGATCGTTCAGACTTCGATTATTAAATTTTAGTTTCTTTACTTTCTCCTCCAGATACTTATTATGATCTTTGAGAATGGAAACATAATCTTCAAAAAAATGTACACTTTGAATTTCCATCTCTATGTCTCAAACTTTGATTTTGAGTGAAACAACTTCTTCAGTCTGGTTGTCAGTCTAGTCATTGAATTATTCAACAAATTTTACCCTATCAGTCTTATACATAGATAACAGAATGAAATATTTTGTTGATTAAATCATCAAATTCTTTATTTCTTTTATATGATCATAGTGAAACTTACCATCGGCATCCACATCATTTAACCATTTCACCATGGAATTAAAATACCTTATGTGGGTAATAGAACTTTCTTGTAAAGTTTTCAAATAATCCTCAATATGAATTACTGGTTCAGTTAGCACTTAAATAGAGTTTGATTTATGGGAAAATATATCTTGAAGATATTTTCCTCTTTTTTCCAGCCTCAAGAAGTAATTTATAATCTATTACAACCTTTTAAATTATTTAATGATGTTATCAAAACACATTTACACAATGGTTCCTATGGATTCTGATAACTTTGGATCGGGATAATGAAGCTTGGTATGGCTAGTTCCAACAACAACCTCCTATCCTTTATTATTATCTGCTTTTAGTACTTCTTTAATATCTTTATCATATTTATTAGAAAAACATTTATCATCAAATATCTCTATAATTTCAACATCTTTGGTGTTAGGTTTTTCATCTGGTTTTTTATTTGAAACATGATCTTCCTCCTTCTTCTTAGACGAATACACTACTTCTTCTACTGATGAGAGTTCTTCTTATGAACTTTCAAATTATTCAACATTATCTACTTTTATATGAAATTTAGATGAGGATGATGTTAATGAGGATTTCTTCGAATATTTTTTAGATTAACTTTCTCCATAATCACTTTTTTCATAATATTTTTGTTCCTCATCTTTTTCATTATCCTCTTCACTCTCTTCAAATTCAATGTCTGCTTAAACATCTACATATTAATCATTTTATATTTCACCTTCCTTCCCTTCTAGGCATTATTTTTATTATTTCTCATTACCAACTTTTATTTGTAACCGATTCCCATCAACCTTATTAGGAATATCATTTTGATGACCTTCAATAAGGTTGCTGACTTATTTTTCAAGTTACTTACTATGTTTTCAAACAGTTTTGATCATTTCTTTTTGTCACGTTCCAAACCTGGATGCCACTTAGTTGGTTACCCAAGACTAGTAGGCCACATTGACTCATGTGTATCTCCCAGAACACTAGAGCCTTCCAAATAGTAGTGAGGTCTCAAGGTGTGACCATGGGGAGACTATGCCATCATTAGAAAAGTGTATCATAGTAGATAAATATAAATAGAGGAAAATATTGGAAGTAATATAAGTAAATAGAAGAAGTAGAAAAAAAATAGATACAAGAGTAATAGTGACTAAAAAAATTGTAATAGCATTCAACAACTGATGATTTGTCATGTCACTAGAAAATTGGAAAACATAGATACAAGATAGCCAGCATAACATGTTCCACATAAGTATAAAAGAAATCAAAGACTATCCCAAGAATCCTGATCTTTGACTCAGTCATCTACTATCAATAATCATAATAAATAGTAATCAATAAATTTTTTGTAGTTGTATTATTTCCTTTGTCAACACCTAAAACCATGTAATCTACTCCAGGTACCAAACGGTTCCTAGAGAGGGTGTGAGATAAATCTTAGTGGGCCACCATCAATGGTTTCTATAACATCCATCCCAAGTAATGGAAATATAGTAGTGTGTAATAAATCCTATATAATGTAAAGCTGTACAATGTAAACATATACCCAAGTACCTTCTTCATCACTTGGATCGCATCTTATCATAACCATTCCATTAATCGATTATTACCCGTTTATAAATAAGTTACATGTTACAATAGTGAAGGTTCCATATTATGAAAATACAACCAATAATTACATTTAATAATGAATTTCCAAGGAAATAACTAAGGAAACGTAGACCTTAAGGGCCGCCAACTCAGTAATAACTATATCATAGCGTGGGGTAAGAGTGTAATTCAATCATACTCCAAGGCATTCCATAATGATACACCTACCGAGTCGAAGGAGTTCATCCAAGGTAAAATGGGGATATGAAATGATTGGGCCTGATGGGATATAACCATGGAACCTGGTTTTCTATATTGGATCCAAGGATTGTATCCAAGGAATACTGTAATGTTATTGAAGGTATCTTCTTGTGTTATTCCGAGAATCCAAATAAAATACAAGGATTGGGATCTAGGTGGGTCTCAACCTAAGCAAGTTGTATCCTTGAATCAGAAATGGGTTCTCCATTGCTCAAGGTATTCCCCGATAAGAATCCAAGGTGAGCTCGAGTTAGTATATTCCTGTTTGATAATGAGGTCACTAAAAATTTTAATTTGGTTTAAGACTTTCCTTTAATTAGGTTGATAAGGTCAAGTAGTATGGAACCCTTTAATCCATTCATCTAAAATCTAAAATTCCATTAGGTTCAATCCTTCCCTTTTATTATAGTGACAAGGCCAAGTAGCATGAAAACATTATTAATTCCATTTAAAGAATATTTAATAACTAAGGTTCATTCCTCTACCTTCCATTAATGTGGTAAGGCGTACTACAGGAATGCAACCTATTAATCATTCACAATTAATCTAATCAATTCATATACTTGGTATACATTACCAGTTCCCTTTCATATTTGATTATCAATTTGAATCACGTACCTTAGGTGCGTCAAGTGGTGAGCGTACATGGTACATTACATTATAAAATTAACAATATAAATAAATCCATTTAATATAGAAAATATTACCCATGTAAGTGTCAATCCAAGTCACAATAGAACAGTGGCTCAAACATCACAAATACTAAAAACCTAATTATGGCATAACATCTTACATGGTATGTATGTAGTTTTGGGAATAACGACCAAAAAATAAACACATATGTGGAAAGAGAATAAATTTATGGTTCTAATGTTTATAATCATGGCATATAAATTAAATAAATAACTGGTGGCCCCTACACAATAATTCCAAAAAACTAAAAACTAGAGAGATGAGTTATAAACCACCAACATTTGGATTATGAGACTCTCATCCTTTGGTATCAGCCCTTGATTTGGCTCAGATCAGATTAGTTCTAAGAAAATAGGGAAAATTGTCACACCATGATAACAAGGCCGAGAGAAAAAGAGAAGGATAAAGGCTTAAATCTTCTCGAGTAATTACCATCACAACTAGAAATTTAGGCCATAGCCATAGTTTGGAACCGTGAAAATAAGTCCAAGAACTATGTCTATTGGTTATAGCCACAGTTTTATGAATTGTGGCTGGTATTGGTTTGGATATACGGTAAGACCTATAGCCACAGTTTCAAACCATGGCTATAGCATAATATCCATGGTCCAAACAGTGGCTCTATCTCTACCGCCACGATTTGAACAATGTCTAAACACCTAATTCCACGGTTTGAAACTGTGGCAGTAGTTTAATCCACACAGGCCGATAGCCACATTTTCAAACCATGGCTATAGGATTTTCCATTTCACAAAAAAAACACCCCCAACCACTATATATCCCCCCTCTAATCCCCCTTGGACAACACCCCCCCCCCCCCGCTACAAAACCCCCTTGGATAGACCCCCATCACCCCCCCCCCCACCCTCCCCTGGTGCACAGTCCCCCCTGTACACCCCCCCCCCCCACCCCCTTTCATAGCACCCCCTCACCCCTAGAAAATCCCCCCAACCCTAGACCGCCCTAAAAAAAACACCACCCACCAGCTGCAAATCCCCCCCTACAACACCCTTTACACAATGCAATTCCCCCCTCTACTCCCCCTAGACATCTCCCCTCCCCCTGCTACGTAGTCCCCCACTGGACAGACCCCCCTTTCTGGAAAGTCCCCCTGGACATCCCCCCCCCCCCCCTCTATACAAACCCCCCTGCACAACCCCCCACCCCTGCAAAGCCCCCACCCCCTGCAGCACCCCCTTCCCAAATGAAAATCCCCCCTCCACTCTCCATGGATAGCCCCCCCCCCCCCCCCCCCAGATCCTAGACACCCCCTAGAACCCCCCCCCCCCCCCATCCTGGACACCCCCTCCCTCCTGGACCCCCCCCCAGACCCAGGACCAACCTCCCCCCCATGACAGAACTAGACAGACCCTGGACACCCCCCCAACCCTGGACACCCACCTGGACAGACCCCCAAGACCATGGACCCCCCCCCCCTCTTGGAAACTCCCCCCTACCCCACCACCTCCTCACTACACACCCAATTGCACACTCCCCCCACCATTAAAAGTCCCCCCTGCCATCCCCCCACCCCCTACTATCCCCCTTGCTCATCCCCCCCCCCCCCCACTGCCATCCCCCCCAGACCATGGACACCCCTGGATAGACCCTGGCCAGAACCCCCCCCCCCCCCAAATCTTGCACACCCCCCTTCCCTCCCCCTCCTCATTACACACCCCCCCTTTCACACCCCCCCCCCCACCCCACACCTCCCCATGTACCCCCCACCCCTTTCCAGCTCCCCATGACCAAATCTGCACCACCCCATGACCAGATCTTCCCCAAATCGTTTGTAGTAAGGGTTTTCAACTTCTGCGTTTTAATCCATGGAATTATTCCTTGTATAGAAATGGTTTGAACTATTTTAGTAGTACATGTATGGCCATGGGTTAACCTTGGAAATTATAGTATAATACAGTGGTTAATCCCATGGAAATTATAGGATAAATCCATTATCATAACAATGGTAATTTTTAACTACACCAATGGTTAAACCATGGATCTTGGTCCCTAATAACACCTTCAATACCATGGAAAATATTTCCTGCATCCATAGTTAATAACCATGTAAATGGATTCCTACCTAGATATACTTAATCACTAAATGCTTCCATAATTTCTGCACCTTATATCAGTACTCACATCCTCTAACTAAGACCAAAAAAACACCACCTTCCAAATAAAACTGAACTCAAACATAATATAATATATATCATAAGAACTAAAACTATCTCTAATATAAACAATATGAAATTTCCATATCAAAATCATCATAACCAAAAGAACTATTTGATAAATTTAAATGTATAAACCAAGAATAAGATTTACATATAAAATATACCTCAATATCAGCACCACCATGACTATCATGACCCTCATCATCTCCTATAGAAACACCAACATAATTATCAACTACTCTCAAACCACCTCCACCACCATCATCATCGTGATCATAGAAATATTCATTGGTTTATGCACCTAAATCAGTGGAATAAGTGAAGAATCCTGATAAACATAATGCATAAAAAATGAGAACACAATTAATTAATGAAAACATGCAATTTTTATATAGTAATTCATATAATATCATTATGTTAAGAATAAAATACTCTAATAAACATAACACATATCATTAATGAAAACATTGAAATATTCTTGTGTATGGTGATTCATTAAAATAAAATTAAAGATAAATTAAAAATATGTTTAGAATATAGAGAAATAAGTAATATTTGGATGGTCTAAATAGAAAAAAAAGAATGAGAGAGTAATCAAGTTTGTACCAATTTACTTGGAATGAGAAAAAATGAACAATTGTAAAATGATCTCACCTTAGTTCCTTCTAAAATAAAGTGTAACAAAATCATTTGAAATAATATCACGACCACCCATAGATATGATAAAGATCTTTATGTGAATATCCTTAATAGTCATCCAAGATGAAAACTTCATTAGCAAAAAAAATAACTATTATTTAAGAGTAATAAGTGAATTTTTAGTTTGAAAAAACAAAATCAAAACAGAATACATGTTTTTTAGATCAACTAAACAAACTCAAATAGACCCCCCCCCCCTCCTTCCTTGCACCCCTATATAGACCCCCCTACCACTCACCCCTGAAGACCCCCCCCCCCCACACTGTAGACCAACCTTGAACCCCCCCCCCCCCCAATTCCCCCCTAGAAATCCCCCTCCCTTCCTCAAGCATAGCCCCTGCCAGTTTTCCCTCCCCCTACTACCCCCTTGCACCCCCTGCCCCACTTCCAAACCCCCTTACACCCCCTTACCTATAGACCCCCTGCCTTATAGACCTCCCAACTCCCCCTACCCACTGCGCTCTTTACACAACCCCCTCCTCTCTATCCTACAATCCTCCCCACTTCCCCTATCCAACTGGCCCCTCCACCCACCCCCACCCCCTCCTCCTCCCCTACCCTACAGACCTTCCCATTTGACCCTTCCCCCCTCACCCTACCCTACAGACCCCCCCCCCCCACACACACACACACACACCCTGCAAACCTCCCCACTCCCCCCCTTCCCCCTCCCCCCTCCCCCTGCCATGCAGACCACCCCCATACCCCCTGGCCTACAAACCTCTCAATGCCCCATGCCCCCTACCCCCTCCACCCACCCACATCCCCCCTACCCACTCTCCCTTCCTTCTATATTGAAAACCTCCACCTACTCCCCTGGCATGTAAAACTCCCCCATTCCCCCTTCCCCATGCCCCCTCTACCTACCCCCATCCCACCTCCCCCCTGCCCTGCAGACCTCTCCCCTTCCCCCTCCCCCCTGCAATGCAGATATCCCCACTACACCTGGCCTGTAGAACTCCCCATGCCCCCTTCCTCCTACCCACTCCAACCACCCCCATCCCCCCTCCCCCCCTCTCCCTTGCCCAACAGAACCCCCCTTCTCCCTGGCCTACAGACCTCCCCCTACCTCCTACCCCCTCCACCCACCCCCATCCCCCCTACCCTACAGACCTCTCCCCTTCCCCCCTTCCCTACATACCTCTCCCTTCCTCCTACCCCCCTACTCCCCACCCCCCCCCCCCTTCCCCCTCACCCCTACCCCTGCAACTGGTTCTAAAAAAAGACCCTAATATGGAAGACCCCCCACTTTGAGTATGTGTGGTAGTGTTAAACTCCTAGAATGAATATAGAGGAAGTAAATCCTGTAATAAATATGTTTCTAAGTTATTATATAACTCTTCATAGAATTATGAGGAACCATTCCATGTCACTAGAAGACCTCTTATGGAGTACTTGACCATGGTCCATCTCTGATTAGGTTTTCCAAACCTATTAGTTTCTTTTCTGAGTCCCAATAAAAGGTAGGGCATGTAATGTTTTCATATATCCATGTTGAGTTAACTATGTAGTCTATCCTAATAGGGTACATGACATATGGGACTGATGAGTTACTTAGGCGTCTACGGACAGTATACATAGAGCCAATCTAACCTAACGTAAATTTCATGTTTCTCCTTTACACAAGGTGTGTGAATCATTATGGTTAATAGGTGTGCCTCTCAAATAGTTCTGATCACTTCATAATGTAGAAACACCTTTGGATATGATTTTTTATAGTTCTTTGGGACCTTATGGATCAAATAGACAACCAAAATTATTCTTTATGAAGGTATATCATCAACACTCCACAAAGAATAGTTCAATAGGAGTAGAAATGGAGGGGAAAAAGCGAGTAATGATCTCACAGGAAGTAGATATCGGTATGGTGAGAAATTGTTTCACCAAAAAATAGTTCAAACCGATCAATGAGGAGTCATACATATAAAATTAATCTTTGGGGGAGGACATAGACATAGGGTTTCTTTAATTCTTACAAAATAAATAAATCATCACAACAATAGTCGGAGATATCATCTTTTTAAATTTAATTCAAATAAATATTTTAATGGTATAAATTCAAAACCCCAATACATAAGGGTAAATTTGTATGGGTAAACATGTAAGGGTATCACTAGCATAAGGGTAACAAAACCCACTGTGTAAGGGTCAAATGTTCTTTATGTAAACATAACACTACCAGTACACTTCCCATATAAGGGAACACTATGAATCATTTAAGGGTAACCAACCAAATACATGGGATATCTATGTGTAAACTAGAAACCATGTAATGGAAAGGTGGGCCTCATGTAATAGTAACACTTTAATATCCACAATCAAAAAAATGATCAAAATATTAATAGGATAATTAAATTCAACTTTCATTCATTCATAACTGTATAAATGGAAGAAATATTAATCAAGGAAAATTTAATATGAAGACACCTTAAATTCACAAATATTCAAAATATTAATTTGAAATTAGAAATGTTATTACACATATTTTCATTGAATGGGAAACAAAATCATTCAATTTAAACACAAAATAAATTTTGATTAAACCATATCTTTAGTCAAACTATCAAGGGAATATACTCATCTTCTATAGTTAAAAGATAAACCACTAATTAAATGTTCTATTACCATGATATGGTTCCTCCATAAGTAGTGAAGACATATCCAGAAAGTGACTTCTCAGTTTCCATATTACCTATGTAATCAGCATCAACATATCCAGAAATTAGTCCATTTGTATTTACATTTCTAGAAAAACAAAAATATAGGATAGTAGTATGTGAAACAAATATAAGTAACCATTTTAAAACCTACCAATGAAGTTTCCCTGGATTTTTTGTGAATCTTTTGAGAATGAAAATTGAAAAAACTATTCTCGTCCTGGTGAAAATCATAGAATACGTTAGGCTACCAAAAAATGTCAGTTAGTTTTAAACACATTTTGGTAACCATAATGTGGGTTCATGAACAATGTCCAATTAAATTAACTATATAAGAAGGAAGTTTTTTCATCTAATTATTCTTTATGAAAGGTATTAAAATATAAAAAAACAAGAAGTCACTAAATATAATAATTCTTAGAAAATGATGAAAAAATATTAACATAAAAAATAACGTCTCTTTAAAGGAAAATATATTCCACTAATATACCCATGAATTTTATTTTCCTTTAATTAGTGTTATATTTCTTCCTCCTATAAATCCATTTATGCCCAATGTACATGGAATTGGGAGGTCTATAAAAAATACACAATGTATGTTTTTTATTCAAGATTTTTATTTCTTCATGTATGTTAGAGATTAATCCTTTGCAAGCTCTATCAGTAAATAATTTATTATAGATTTTAGGATCATCACCAATGAGATCCTTGGAAATATAAAATAAAAAAATGCCATTTCATATCGGAAGAACTAAGATAGAGGCCTAGTAAAACTCATAGCTCTGTCTCAAATCATTATTAATAAATATTATTATTTGGAATATGAGAATCTTAATTTGAGTCAGAAATAGACTCATTTTTTAATTCATCTTTAGGATCAAGAGGAGGGTCCTCATCAGTATATTATAACACGTTTGGGGAATAAGGATCAATATTCTCAATAGGGGTTGTATCAACACAATCATGAGTGATAGATTAGGATTTAGGAGAACTAAATTCATTAAATACAACATCTATAATGATAATACACCTTTTGTATAAATGTTTTTTAACCCGCAACATATATCCCTTGACACCATTGGGGTATCCCATGAAAACATACTTAAGAGATATTGGTTACAACTTGTTAATTTTAATGTGGGTGTAGGTTGCACACACAACGACTCTTTGGTGGTTGTCAAAAGTTGGTTTGCTATAAAAAAATTTATCTGTGGGTTTGAACTAATTAGCAGCATACGGAAACCTATTAAACAGGTACACAATCATAGTCACAACTTCTACCCAAAATAATTTAGGTAGGCCCAAGTACGAAAGCATCCCTCGAACACACTCATGAATTGTTTTACTCATGTTATCAACAAGTTCATTATGTTGGGGGTCTCCCTATTAATATGATATCATTTTTTCCCCTGAAATTTATAGAACTAGACAAGATTAGTAGAAAAGTACTCCAAATAATTATCAATTTTCATTACTTTTATTATATTTACAATCTTGATTTCAATAAAGTTTGTTTAATGCTTTAAATGTTTCAAAAGAATTATATTTTTTTGGTATGTAACCCCATTATTTTATATAATAGTCATGAATGAATGTAAAACAAATTGTAACCTTCATCATGGGATGTAGTTCTAGAAGTTCTTCATAAATCAAAATGGATATAAACATGACTTAAAATAAAACTTCATATAATGAGGAAAAGGAGTCACTGTATGAGCCAAAAAGCGCAGTAAAAATCTATACAGAAAATCATGTTGCAACATCCACTTTTTTCGTTCTTCCATTATTAAAATTGTTTCACTTCATCAACAAAAAGTATTCATATTCCTCTTAGACCAACCAGAAAATAAAGTAAATAAGAACTACCTGGCACTCTTTCCAAGTTAATCAAATGCATATTCAACTGAGAATGAATATATGAAACAGAAATTTAAAGCATTCTATCAGATAGGCATTAATGGATAGTCTTCAATAAGAATTTCCTTAAATAAAATCCTGATTTCAAAAGGATAATCAAATTGAAACATGAAAAATACTAGTGATTTCTAATAGAATATGTAGATCTGATTAAATCCTCAAAATAGGATTTCCACTAATTTGCGACACCAAAATGGAAATTTAATGCAATAGAAAATCAAAAACACTAAATTTAATGGTGAAAATAGATAGGTAACCATGATTGTATGAAAGGATATAATCATTATTTCTCCTCACACCTACACTAATATAACACTATTAGTTTTAAAATAATGAAATAATGAAGCAGTGGAACCACAAGTGCCTGGAAGAAATAAAATAAAAGTGAAAATGATGAATATAATGAAGGGTTCCATTATATAATTTTCTCATTAATTAAAAAATAATATCTTATAAAATAAATTCCCCCCCCTAAATAATACCCTAAAATGACCCAAGATCTCAATCCATTCACTCTCACATTAGTGTGTGAGGTTAGGAAGTGTAAAAAATGATTTTTGATACAAAACATTCACCTACCCATCCTAATTGAGAATGATTAATCACTCTTTTATCTCCCCTAACTCCCCTAAATCATATTATAAATGAATGAAAATTGTGGTAGTATAATGTGTAATCCAAATTAATAGATAAAACCATGATAAAATTTAAAGGTTCATGGATAATAATATATTACTCATATTGAAACAATCTGATTTCATGAAAATCACACTAGAGAAATGAAAATAAAAATTCATTTAAATCCATGGATTTTGATGGGGGAATGTCTCCTCAACCGCACCATCATAGTATAAAGACCATCACTATAAATACAATTAACAAATCAAATACCATTATGATATATTATAATTTAGGTTGACATCAATCTATTTATAAGTGGGAATGAGTTTATTTATCTAATGGCCACATCAAGACCATCTTCCACCTATTATTTTAGTGTCTATAAGAAAGATATGTATCATTATTCATTGGATGGGTTACATGTGTCTATCTTTGAGGGTTGTTATGTATTTATCAAAAATCTATAATCTCATATATTTTCATGACACTCTATCATAAATAATACAATAATATTTAGTACAATATTTACAAGATGTCAAATTTCTCTCTTTTTTATATAGAAAATCACTTTTTTCCAGATTTTAACACCCATCAACAATTTCCCCATGTTCCTCTAATTGAATTTCAACATTCCCTAACCAATTCACTCATTATCTAGATCTGATTTTTCAGTTCCTAATGTTCGTTATTCAGTTTTTTCATATTATTTTAAAGACACTAATATATTAGGAATCAATGGTTTAGGTTTTAAAAAAATTTTCAAACTCTTGGGAATAGTCACAAATTTGATTTTTTCAGGAGAGGTTTGTGTGTAACAAATTCTCATAAGATATTGAGGAAGGGTAAACTTGAGTGGGAATTGGTTCCAAAACCATTTCAATGTTATATATATATATAACCTCAATGATGAAAAATTGATAATTAATTTTCAATATTTATTAAAAAAATATTCTAAAAAATTATATGGAAAATATTAGATTCGATGTTGAGATAGCTGGGATTGAAATCGATCATGGGTTGGAAAAATTTTCAGATGTTAAGGATTTAGAACATGTAGTTTATTGGGTAATTGATTATCCAACCAATTTAATTTATAATTTTCATTGTACAGGTGATGAAAAAAATTTTATTCATAACTATCTTGAGTATTCAGATCATCCACCTCCATTGATGGTATCCCTAGAAGAACATCCTTGATTGATGTAATAGTTGAGAAATTATTGATCACTCAAGAATAATATTTTATTAGAAAATATTTCTCTTTTGGAGTCTAAAGTGGTAAATACTGAGGGTTTCACCATTAACAATAAATTCATAGTAATGTGGAGATCCATGTAATATGATAGATAAGGGAATCTCATAAGGTATCACTTTACTAGATATATTTTACAAAGAAATGTTCCCCACCCTCCAAGTATGAATGATATTTGTGCCTTAATCGATGGGAGACCTACACTTTTTAATATTATAAACTGAATACTAAGGATCACTTGCGTCATTATGTAGGAATATTAAAATAATCTTCGTCTTCTACTCAACCATAAAAATATTGAGGCTTTCTATCTTCCAAATTTAAAGGCCACTAAGTAAAGATCTTTTCTCCACCCGAACAAGATACCTAAACACTAAATGGAACTATATTCTATAACCATAGTTCCCCTAGAATCATGCACAATCCATCCTCATAACTTTATATTTATAGGACCCATTCACATTATGTTTTAGTCCAACATTGGGGGGTATCCACTTGATCCCCCACCCTAGACTAGATTTATCATTTGTAATAACATCCCTTGGGAGGATCCCCTTACAAGTATCCATTTTCTTTTCAATAGGTAGAAGGGAACCTAGTTTTTCCTGGAGAGAGAGCACATGAACATGAATGAATAGAGGGAGATATTGTTTCTGTCACGACCCATGTTCCTTGTCTCCTAAATCACCTAACACACCACTAAAACACTATTAAATAACGATTAATAATATAAGAATGTTTAGAAACACTATGAAATAATGTAGACAAAAATTCAAATGTGTATCCCCCCTAAAATTGAAATCCCATATGTTTCCCAACATGGGACCAAGAAAAGTAGGTCCATTCAACATCAAAAAATAAGGTCTAGACTAACTCAGATTTTAGCCTCTCACAACACATACATGGTGAGGGTATCTAAATTACTTTTCTATGGATATTAATTTTAGTTTGTATGACCTTATTGTAGAACCTCTAGAAATGTTTGTTCAACTTAACTATGATTTATTTAGACAAGAATTTTCTCACCCACTCATCATGCCCCTGTTTGGATCTTAATTACCAATGAAACTCCAAAGAATTAAATTATCCTAAGAGAAACTTTGAAATTGTTCTCATATCCATTTCATCTGGCATATAAATCCTATCATGAAAAATCTTATGATCCTCATAGAGGGATGTTGATAAAACCCCATGGTTTATTCTCACATTCCTAAAGTAAATGTGAGGGATTCGGAATCTAGGGATAAAGTGAAAATGAACTAACATGTCCTCTTTCTAGTAATTGGTGTCACCCCACCCGCAAAAAAAACACACCAAGTGTGTGATCCTCTCCTCAATTGTTTTAATAACAAGAATGGTAATTGATTGTAGGTTGTCTATTTCAATTTTTGGGTATTCCAGATTTAAATCCTCATGGTCCACCACACCTAGAAAATTTTATAAGTGTGGGATCAAACCTAGATAGGTACCAATTAAATCAATAGTAGTTAAATTTATCTCATTAATGGATCCATCACATGTATGATGAGGATCCTGGGAGGTGGGGTGGCCACGTCGGAGGAGGATCCTGGGAGGTGGGGCTTCCACTTTGGAACCATGTTGGAGCTGTGTCGGAACCATGCCGGAACCGCTTTGGATAAGGAGGGTCGCAAGGAGGTGGGGTGGCTACATCGAAGACATCAGGGGAGGAGGAGGATCACATGGGGGGTTGTAGCAGAACCATGTCGGAACCAATTCAAAGAAGGAGGGTTGTGGGGAGGTGGGGTGGTCGCGTCAGAGATGTCAAGAGAGGAGGATCGCAGGAGGGAGGAGGATCGCAGGGTAGTGGGGATGGAAACTCATGAGGGCGGGGGGAAGGGGTCTAGTGGGGGCATGGTCCCCATAAATTTAACAAGGTGTGGGTATAATTGACCTATATCCATGGTTTTTATTGTCTTTGGCTATATATATTTGGATACATATCCAAATTCTAGTAGTGCATTGTGCGTCCAATGTGATTATCGGAATTTGGATTAGATCCTGGAAAATGGATATCTCCTGATACCTAGATTTATCCTTCAAAGAGATCCAAAATGAGAGAAAAGTTATTTAATCCCATTGGATCTCATATTAGGAATAAGGAGTGGTATAATTATATCATTAAGGTAAAAATAGTAAAATTACACATAAATTATCTTGTGCATGGTTTTTCAATACAGTTTGAGAAACTGTGCACAAACCATACATGGGAACCTAAGAAGAAGGGTAACTTGCATGGTTAGGCCGCACAACTATGTGAAAACTATGTGGTTTGGTTCTGTCCATAAATTTTCATCTACATGGTTATCCAAATTGCGCACCAATCATGTGATAACCGTGCGACATGACAAGTTTTCCCAAAAATATGGGTTTTGGGCTTCGAACGTTCCCCAGACACCCCTGAGACCTTTTTAACTCATTAGGAATCCATATTAGGTCTAAAGTAATGATTTATACTAAACTTCAAAGAATAAATACCTAATTGAAAAATCAGGTTCTTAAACTTTTCTAGAAGAAATTGGTGTTGACTCTTTCTCTATTTATGTCGGTGCCGATTGATTTTGCGGTCTCACAACTGGAATCAATTATTTTTATTTTAAAACAGGGTTCTATTTTTAAAGTTTTTTTTCTTTTCCCATATCTTTGATAGAATAATATTTATCAATTATGGGTGAATATTCTAGAAAAAATAACCCAGCATCTACGGTTTCTTTTCCAATATTCTTAGAGGAAAATTCTACTCCTCTCATTATATTTTGAAATCAAATAGAATCTTAGAGTCTATTATTTTGATTCTTATATTTATTTTATTCTTCAAGTATTTTATCATAATGAATACTTAATCACTTATCATCTGTAGGATGAATTCTAAAAATTTAATCTCTCGGTTTCTTTTTAGTTTTGTTCTTCATCCACCCATAGAAAATATCATTAGGGACCTTCTTTAACTTCTTATTTTTCTTATCTTAATTAAGAGGTGGGGATTAATCCTTTATTTTCTTTTTCTTCTTCTTCTCTGATTTCCTTGAGTAATATTTCTCCAATCCAATATCCTTCGGTTTTTCAACTCACTTGTTGGATTATTCATAAAGCATCATCTTCATTCACTTTAGCATATCTTTACTAATAAAACATACCTTTTCCCTTGTTACATATAACTTTATATTAACTTAATAGAATTAAAAATCTCCATTATCATCTTAATTGAGAATGTTGTAAACATTAGAATAATTGACTTGTTTTAATTATTTTTTATGTTCTATAAATTTGAAAGAAAAACATAAAAAGTTCCATTTTTCTCATGTTAACCAAATATTCAAATATGAAAATATCTGATACTTTGAGAGTATGTCGATATCATTTCTTTGGTATTAAAAAACCCTTTATCCAAAAAGAAATTAGATTATTATTTGGGGAAATATGGAAAACTTTTATAAATTTCTCAAAATGAGAAAACAATGAATCCTCAAAATTTATTTTTTCAAAGGTTCAAAGACTATCAAGAAGTTTGTGTGATAGAATAAATGTGTCACCTCTGTAAGGTACTCCATAAAATTTTGATAAGTTTTGTGGTTATAATTTCAATCCTTTTCCATACATCTTGAATATAACCTTATCCTCTTATTTGATAAATTTCACTAAGAAATAGAATTCATGAACATGTTTGGGGTAATACTTTTCTACTTCATGATCTTTATTCTCTATAAAAATTAATTACTAGGCTTGAAAAGTAATAGCGTTATTAAGAGTAGAATTGTATTTGGAAAAGAAATCTTCTTCTCCGATTATTTCTCTTAACACAAACCAATCCTCATAATCTTGTTTTTCATCCATCGAAATGATATTGAATATGATTGGTCATAAAAAAAGAAATACTTTCATATTTATCAACTTGTAGGAAGTAGCGGGATAGTGAAAAAAACAATTGAAAAATTAATGTGGGACATAAGGGATGGGGGTACCTCTTTATATGGGCGATGGGAGAATCGGATCATCTTCCAAAAGAAATTCAACAATTGAGATGAAAATGATTTGATCTAACGGCAAATAATCACCCAAATAAATTTCTAAGGTATTTTTGAACTCTTGGGGGTTTTTTAAAAACATTTATCATATTTAAAGTAAATACAATCAAAAAAATTGAAAATAAAACATAGATTTTTATAAAAACTAAAATAATGTTAACAAAAACCAAGATAATCAATTGTAATGAAATTTAACAAAAAAATTAAAAGATAATAAGAATACAATTCAGAGTGAAAAGTGTCCTCAATTTGAATAACATGTTCTTCTTGAATTTTGTAAACTGATTAGATTACAATAGTATTAGGAAAGTAAATATGATAAAAAACTTAATTCAAGAGTTGTAGGATAAAACATAAAATAGTTTTTCAAACTAAATTGGATATTTTTAAAGTTAAATCTTATTATGAAAATTTTTTGAATCTGAAAACTTTTTGAAAAAACAAGAGTCTAGAAAATTTGTAACATTTTTTATTCTAATAATACTTTTGAGAATACTATCTTTGAAGTTAAATCTATTTTTTTACACAATAGTGATATTATGGGTTTTTATTTAAGTCAATTAAAATATTATTATCACATTGTATTTTATTTTTAATAAAAACTATGCCATAGTGAATGAGTGTGTGTTTCATCCACAACACTTGAGAACAATAACTTCCAACTACCACATATTCAGCTTCAGTAGTGGTAATTTCTACTAATTGTTGTTTCTTACATGGACAAGAAACTAGTCAATTACCTATGAAATGAAAAAAATGTTATTTTACTATCCATTATACAACCACAAAATTTAGAATCCAAATAGTTTTTAAATTGAAAAAAATTCATGAAAAATAAATAAGTCTTAAATCCTTAGTTCCCGTAAGATAATGAAAAAATCATTTTATATATTTAAGATGGTAATATTTTGGATTTTATTGATATATCACACATAAGAATAATGAAAACATTAATTATGGATGAATTTCTATCAAGTAATGTAAACTTCCTATCAAACTGCTAAAATTATTGTGATAAACTCTTTTAATAGCCTCATCATGATCTGAAGTATTGGAGGTACTAATAGGATTACTGATAATTTTAGTGTTATCTTATCCAAACTTTTTATGAAGATATTTTATATACTTATGTTAGGATATAAAAGTTCCTTCTGATTTTTGAGAAATTTTAAAACCAAATGGTATGTTAACTCACCCATCATACTCATCTCAAACTCAGATTTCATAAGATCTATTATGGATTCTATTATATATTTTTGAGTTGATCTGAATATAATGTCATTAGTATAAATTTTTTCAATCATAATTTTTTTATTAACTTTATTTATAAAAAGATTTTGATTAGCAGTTCCCTTAACATAATTTATCTGTAAAAAAAATTCAACTTATCATACCAGGCTCTAGGGGATTGTTTATGTATGTATAATGTTAAAGTACATTTATAAACATATTCTAGATGTTTTTTATTTTAAAATCCTGGAGTTTTTTCGATAAAAACATCATATTGAACATAACCTTTTTGAAAGAACTCTTTACATCCAAATGAAAATTTTTGAAATTAAAGAAATATGTAAAGTCTAGTAGAATACGAATAGCATAGAGTCTATCAACTAGTGCATTGGTTTCTTCATATCTTATTCCTTCTTGTTTGTTACAACCTTTATAAAAAAAGTCTTGATTTATTTCTAATTATTAGTCCATTTTCATAACATTGGATTCTATAAACCCATTTTAACTCAAATTGCATAAACTTAATCCAATCCTCATCACCTATATCCACATCAGGATTATTTGGTTAAAATTGAGAAAGGAAATAAATATGTCATATTTCATTCCTTAATAAACCTTTATTCCAAACTGGTTAATCAACATCACCAATCATATTATCACTAGGATGATTCCTAATAATAAAACTGACTTCTTAGGTCTCGAAATGTCTGTTCTTAAATATAAGGTAGAAAATATTTTGGATGTATAACTTCAGAAACATTTACAGTGGTTATTTATTTATAGGATGAATTTTCTAACATAGGATAAAAATCCGTTTTAGAAATAACATCTGAGGATGTTGTTCGGGGTTGTTTAAAAAAAGGACCAATTTCATCAAAATTAATATGTAATATTTAATCAATAGTACAAGTATTTTTATTAAATACTATATATTCCTTAGAAGTAATGGAATAACCTAAACATATTCCTTCATCAAATTTGGTTGAAATTTTATATAGGTTATCTTTCATATTTAGGATGAATACATTACATCCAAAAACTCTGAACTAATAAAATTTTGGTTTTCAACTAGTCCATAACACATAATGGGTTTTAATATGAAAATTTATTTTTTAAAAATAGATTTTTATTATAAAAAGTAGTATCAATAACTTCAACCCAAAAAATTCGAGAAATTGAGTATTTACTCACCATGGTTCATGTTATTTCTAGAATAATAAGATTTCTAATTTCAACAAAACCATTTTTCTTGGGGTTTCTAGGAGATGAAAATTTATGTATAATAGATTTTCTACTACAAAATGTTTCAAAAACATAGTTTACAAACTATCCACCATGATCACTACAAATAGTTATCAATGGAAGGTTTTTTTATTTTTTATCTTTAGATACAAAAGTTTTTAAATATAAATAATATCTAGATTTCTTTATGAGAAAATAAACCCATGTCTATCTACTACAATCATGAACCAAGACATTTACCTAGTATTTTTCCCGAATACTCCCTATTTGTGTAGGACCGAATAAGTCCATGTGCACTAATGATAAAGCATTAGTTGTTAAAACATCATGAATATATTTAAAACAAGACTTATGTTTCTTACCGTATTGACAAGGGTTATAAACTTTTAAATAATTAAACCTATGTTCTGGAATAAACTTAATAAGATTTTTTTATTCAAGTTACATATGTTTCTAAGGTAACATTGTCTTAACCTTCTACTTTGTAACCAAGAGTGATCTTACATTACACAAAGTCAAGGTAATCCATTGGTATATTCTGATATTTTTTTCTTAAAATACTTATTTTTTAATTTTTCTTATCATGTTTTTAAAAAACTTTCAAATTTTCATTTTCTTGAAGTTTAGCAATGTGAGATACCTCATAATAAGAATATAAACTATTATCTTCTCTATTTGATAAAGATTTTTCTTCTAAAGACATATAATTTTTCATATTTTCAGGTTTGGGATAATTTTACCTTAATGATAAGTTTGTATGGTTCTCATAAATGCATACCATATCCTTTAAACAAAGACTTTATTTAGGTATTATACAAAGAATACCTATGTTCCCCTATCTGGAATATTCATTATCAGAAGTATTATTGGAGGAATATCCTCTACTTACCCTCCAAATATCAATATATTTTAGAAACTTCTTTCCATTGTACTTATAATACTTTTTCTGATTTCTATCAAAAATCCTTCATTTTCTATCTTTTCTCTTCAGCTATGGACAATCTGGTCTGATGTATCCATCTTTCATACATTTATAATAGTTCACTTCATCTTTCTCATCACTTAATTACTTATGGATTTTCTAGTAACGATATTGGAAATCCTTCTTTCCAAAAATATTATCCATCCTTTCTTTCAAGTTTGATAATTCACTTTTAGAGTGTTTAGAATCACTTGAATCAGATTGTATAACAACTTTCTTCTTTATTTAATATCAAATAACTTTTTTAGGAGTTTGAGATTTATTAGGTAAGGTAGTTGTAGAAAATTAAACTCCACCATTCTTTATCTTTTCTTTCTCATCATTTGTTTTCAATCTTCTCTTACACTACATCACGGTTCTGATAAGATCATCCAAGGTAATATTATTTACCTTCCTTTTTTTATCAATATCTACTCTCTTAGAATACCATTCCTTGAACCTGATATCTATGATTTTCTCAACAATTATTTCATCATATAATCCTTTCTCACCAATATCTTATAGAATATTAATAATAATCATGAATCTATGATGCATCTTTGCAACTGACTCACTAGGTATGAAATTAAAACACTTGATAATCAGCTCTTAGAATTTCTATTCTAGTTTCAACAACACTAAAAGCACAAAAATATGTAACCTCTAATTTATTAAAAATAATGTCAGCATCTTTAGAATTTTATATTTGGATATATATTATTTCAATCATAGAAGATAAAAAATTATTCCATACACTCTAGTTTAGTTTATACTACATTACTTAATTTGTTAAAGCGGTAGATTCTTTATCAAGAATCATATAATTTCCTGTGAGTATCACAAAATTTTCAACTCCAGTGTTGATTACAAACATATTAATTTTGTATCTTTTACATTCATAGTGAGAATCATCATAAATTAGTGGTCTATTAAGATTCAGAATTTCTATGGATCTAACATTAAAACATTCCATCTTAATAGAAAAAACATTATTTTCCAAAAACACATTAGTGTAGTAAAAAAAATTTAAACAATAATTTATAATAAAAGTTAATATACATGAAATATTAAACAGTTAAAAAACATAGATAGTATTTGAGAAGTTTCATCCTTCTAAAATACAAATTATTAGATATAAATATTAGATATATAAATATTTGGATCAGAAGAATACATTATTTATGGCTTTATTACAAAAGTGGGTGAATTTTAGTTTAAAATAATTAAACTAAAAAACAACACATGCCAATTTTACTAAAATATATAATTCATACTTTTCCCTAGGTATGATTACAAAAGTTCCATAATCAATAATATTTAGATATATTAGTGTAAAATTATCATAATCATAAAGAGAATGATTATAACATGTCATAATTAGAATAGATACAATTATATTAGAGTGTCTCAGATTTACAGTAGATATGATTAATAGTTCGGATTTTGTTTTATATTATTTAGAAACATTATAATAAAACTTAAACATAAAATAACATTAGATTATAAATCATTTAATAAATAAGTGATACAATAACAACAATTCAATAATGACTTAAAGCAATTTAAAAATAATAAATATTTTTTATCATTAAGATTAAGGTTGCCAAAAACTGTGTCTCATGGTGTCCGTCGATTTATATGTACAAAAAACAGTCTTTCCTTATCAAGGAAAGACCTTGATACGAATATCTAATTCTCTTTCTACCTAGACTTATTACCCCTTAATCTAATGGATCGGCTCTATATTTCTATCCCCACAAGCCCTCAATCAAAAGATCAGCTTCTATATCTTTTAATCCCTGTGATCCTTTGAGCATAATCCCAGAACATATTTACTAATAGTTAAAAAGATCTTCTCAGGAATACAACTTGAAATGGTTTCCTTATAATGAATCTCTCAGAAGTATTACATGTGAATAAGAACAATATGTTCACACTTATATAAGATTTAGAAAATTTTGAGAGCACATGTAATCAACTAGATTCAAACTCTTTGTATGACTAGGTATTTATGGTCATCACTCCAATGGTCCTCTTGATCTTCTAACAGTCATATATTCTCCATGTTTATCACAAATACTTGTACACAGAGAACGTAAAAAATAAATTATGACATCTTATTATCTGACACCATTATATTATAAAAAGGATTCCTTGCATTAGAAACATTTATTTCGTATACTGATTATAAACATAAGTCAGTATGATGGACTTCTTAACTATCTTCAATACGATTATCGTATTCAGGGTTGATCCGATATTATTGTTATTGATAAAAATCAGATGATAAATACATTTTTCGATACAAATACAAAAAAAAATTCTTCCATTTGTCTGATAAAAGTTGAGTTTAATGAATCAGATCTAATCTCACTGTAATTCCTGTAATGAGGAAATATATTTTTTATAAATTTAATTTGTTAGTAATTATTCCAAGTATGATAAAAATTAATGATTTATATTAAAAAAATCTAAAATAATATGTACAAATAATGTTACTAAAGTAATTATAATGAAATTTTTTATTTCCAAAATATTAGGAATGGAAAAGTTAGGTTTAGAACTTCTAACTCAACATTACCATCGATAGGATCAAAGTATAACATCAAAATCTAGTCAGGTATCTTCAATCTCTTCTCATTCTAGTGTTCTAGTGGAACAAATCTCCATGTACTTTATGATTATTATACATCATACTCCATGTATGAAATATTATATTTTAGTTATTGTAGATTGATTATTTAAGTCGACCCTCTTTATTTCCTTTAGGGATTCAAAAAGGTGGATGTTCTTGAGAACCTACATGTTTGATAGATATTTAGGACTGATGGGGTGAATTATGTTATAATTTTAAACTTAAATAATAATTTTAATTCTTAGTTTTAAAATATTTTCTTGGAGTCCATGGGAACCCAATTGAAGTTGATTATGGCTTATGACCCATAGATAGGTGGCCAGACTGAGTGGGACATACATATTCTTATGTATATAATTTGTTCATGTGTATTTGAATTTAGGGGTATATGGGATAGTTATTATAATTGGTAAAATTCACATGAAATAATGGTTACCGAGCCTCGATCAAGATTTATCCTTTTGAAGCATTGTATGGGAGGACATGTTTGTCCCTATCTTTTTTGTCTAAATTGGTTGGGTGTTCTTTATTAGGACTGAGTATCATCCAAGAAGTGATGAAGAAATTGATATTGATATGAATAATTTTAGTGATATCTCCGAGTTATCATAAATCATATTCCAATTATCATCATCACCCATTAGATTTTTAGGTTGGTGATCATTTGTTCCTTTGGGTATCAATTCAATTAGGACATCATCAATTGGGAAAAAAAAGAAAGCTGGGGTTGTGTTATGTGAGGTCGTTTTAGGTTATGGAGTGTATTGGGAAGGTATCCTATCATCTTGATCTTCCATCATGGATAACCTTGCACCATGATGACTTCCTCATATCCCAGTTGAATAAGTACTATCCAAACCCATTCCATGAGATATAATGTGAATATATTGACTTATACATGAACGACACCAATGTGAAGCAACCTATCCGAAAAAATGGAATATCATAGAAACATTCTCCACAATAATTTTATCCCATTGTTCTATATGATTTGATATAATATTGGTGATATCCATAAGACATTGGGGTGAGAAGTTTCATTGGGGGAATTTTGTCCTCAAATTTTTTATTCTAAAGGGCCCTGAGGACTTTCTAGGGGAAGAAAGTGGCATGGTGGAACGAATTATGACACATGTTATGTTAATAGTATGTTTTTTAGTTTTAATAAATGTTTTACTTATCATGGAAGTTTTCGTGAGTTGGTGATTGAGAAACTCAGTTTTTGTAAAAATAGGCCCTGGTTCATGATTGTTGCACTATTAGGGAAATCATGCGGATAATTGTGCAAGAGGGATGTTTGGGTGATAATGGACTTTACAATACTTTAGAATAGTTTCCCTAAACATATAAGGATATCTTGAAACTTTTTGTATTTTTTAGGGATATATTTTATCTTACATGTTTGGTGCACCATTTTTTTGACCATGCATCTGAACCGTGTTGTTTGACCATATCATTACAAAAATTTATTTTGATTATTTTTTTCTATAAATTTTTTAGGGTTATTGCCCTAATTTCTTTCCCCACTCATGTGTAACCTCTCTCCAACACCTTATATATTCTCCCCTCATTCATTTAGGTGGGTCTTCTTTCTATGTTTAGTGTTTTATCTTTAGTTAAGATTTATTTCTTCATGATTTGACCTTCCTTGCACCCTATTCGCCATTATTCATCCATTTTCTTAGATAATAGAAACCATTGATTTCATTTTTGATAAAATTTGGGTTTTAGATTAGGATTTTGTGTTATTTAATTATTTCTTGGGTGTATGAGGACTTCTCCAACATAAATATTTTATTTTCCCCAAAGGTGATAATATTTGGTTTCGTATCAAGATAGGTGGATCAGTTTGAGTGTGCTTTTCCAGTAATTTCAATTAATCTTTTCCTTTCCTTAGTTTTTACTTATTAAATTACCTATAATTTTAATTATTATTAATGCTTTATCCATGATTATTGTGATTATTAGAATGGGTTGGTAATTTAATATTTTAAAGTGGATTTTCAAATGGATTTGACATTGATTCAGTCCATGTATTTTTTTTAAATGGATCAAGTAGGTTTTATGATTTCATATGGGTTTTTAAGGTTTTTTCTAATTGGTCAGGTGTGGTGTTAAATGAATCAATTTTTATGGGAATAGAAGATTTATGAAAATTTATTATATGATTGGAACTTATTGATGTTTTTTGTTTGGAATTATATAGAACATGGGAGACCTTAGGTTTGTGTGTGTGCATGACTTATAAAAATGGAACCTTAGAATATGTAGTGGACTATATAGGGAATATCATCCAAGGGACTGAGGGATAATTTTGGTGGGTGATCAAGGAGGCTTCCAAAATATGTACATGTGGACCAAAATTTCCCATGTAATTATATATGGGAACATGGAAGACGAAAAGATCTTCCAAACATGTTATGCTTTTCTTATATGGATAAAAAAACCTTATCTTAGATTAGGTCACACCAGAAACTATTGTTTAAATCCCATTTTTCTTAATACATGTTCTGGATTTTTTTATATTATTTATCCATGATGTAAGTGCCTTTTTTGGTTTTGATATATTATTCTTGTTTCATTGAAATTATTTGGATATATAATGATGTTATTCTTCTTCTCATGTTTATTTTTTTTTTTTGAATTTTTTGTGCAAGTTTATGTTGGGTGGATTTTTTCCTTTATTTGAGCCTTTTTTACCATGTCCTCAAAAGATCATTTTTTTTATAAAAGAAAAGGTATTTTTAATTAGTTGTTTTCTTGTGAAATGTTTTTTGAAAAAAAAAATAACATGGTTTTGAAAATAATTTTCCAAACTAGATTTATTATTTAATAGGTAAATTCCTTACATAGATTAATAGTGGTATCCTAATAGGATTTGTGCCTCTGAACCTACATATACCTTTGGGTGTATGTTGACCTTGTTTTACAAGACACGGTTAAGGTAAAGGGAATATTACAATTAAATTTACTAATTTACAAGGTCAATTTGATATGGTAGAGATGTGATCTCAGGTAATTTTGCTCTTGTGGAGTGGTTTTGGGATTTTTATTGTTTATATATAATGTATTGGTCTGTTGGTATTATTCCCCATATTGTGATTTTGACTACAGGTATCATACATATATTCTTTTTTTATGACTTGTGATGTGATGATGTTTTGATATCATGATTTAGTAATTGTTTTTTCTACTCAATTGTATATATATATATCTGTTGATATTACTTATTCAGTTAGTGTGTTTTCACATTTCATGGATTTTTAATTCCATATTTTCAAGGGAAACCCCATTCCCAAATGGTTATATGTGATTCCCTGGTTCCTGTCACCATTCCATGGAGACTGAAAATGTGCTTTGGGTCTTATGGAATACTATCTTGGGTGATGGGTATTGCCTACCTAGGCCAGTTCATTACACAGTACCAGGGAAGATGAATGAACCAACAGTAATATATGGTTAGAATATATATAAAAAAATAATTACATATATAACTAGAATACATAATATCTTCCAACCCCAAAAAATTAATCCTATAGTATATATGTGAATGATGTGAATATGAAGGTCATAGAGCTAAAGGATGTATGGCTAGTACACAAAGATAATGTGCATGTGGTGTGTAAGATATATAAATTTATAAGACAAAGGAAAGTCATAATGTGTTGATGTTGTTAGGAAATCATATAAATACCCAAGTAAGATAAACATGTTAAGAAATAATGTATAATAGATTGGAAAGATTAGTTGAAAATAGATAAAAAAAATATGAATGAACAAATCAGTGAGAGTGATAAAGGAAATAAAGTGATATCATGTAAATGGATTCAATTTCATGAGGGGTTATCTGTAAGTGTTGAACTGAAAAATCTTGAAAAATTTTGTTGAAGATTTTTAAAAGCTATACATGGTATGAAATTCCTATTAGTTCAAAAGGAATTCACGTAAAATATGATGAAATATTCATAAAATTCAATTTTTTATTGGATAAAGTAAATAATAATTTTACAGAAAATGGATTAGTTCATGGGAATATAATGATAATGAAAACTAAAAATTCTTTCTATAATATAAGAAGTATAAAGAAGATTTACCATTCTAATATTGTAAGAACTATAAGAGATTCATTGATAGAAAACACTCAGCCATGATTTTACAATTTAGGATCTAGAAGGTACCTCCTTACACCCCAAATACTTTTTTATTTATACTATTGTGTAGGGAATTTAATGATTTGAAAAAAAGAGTTGGATGAGTTTTAATATTTCTTCACAAAAAATAAGTATACCCACATTGAATTGCCACACTATCACAATGGAGATGTTATTGAGTTCACCCCTTGAGGGGGAGTAGACGTGAAGTGGAACTGTCAAAACATCACATTCTATGAAAATATTAATATTATATATCCCAAAATCAAGGGTGAGTTTGAGCTAAAAAAAGTACCCTTCACTCCCTATCTTGAATTATTTCATACTTTTAATCTAGAGGGTATATTTTGAACTTTTATGGGTGGTAAAACTATCTTGAACTTGATATTCTTAAATGATTTGTTGATATTTAGTATAGGTTTCCTTTTTATGAATAATATATTTTTATATCCCTTTAAGTGAGTTAATTGATTTGGTGTCAGATCTATAATAGTTTATGTAAACAATATATCACATTGGTTATTCACTCTTGTTTTATACACCTGGTTATCCTACATTGGACATAGAATTGATTAAATAATAAATAATTTATAAATGAGAATTTGAATCCATATATATCTAAATAACGAGACCAAGAAATGATTTTGAATAATGTGAGAGAATAAAAAGCAATTTGGTAACTTTGTATGGGTCTTGAATATGAGATAAGTATAATACTACCATTATATTTCTCTGCATTTTTTTTAATAAGTTACAGAAGATGAAATTTATTTTGGGATATTTTGTTTATTGGTAACAAATCCAAAGTAAAATAATGATATTCTCAAATTAATTTTGAAGATAAAGTTGTATTTTTTTCAATCTAGTGTATGTATATTCAATTTGTGATAAGTGATTTGTTTCAATCATAAACGGAAAAATATAAGTTGTGTTTAAAATTGATAAACTTATTTGAACATATTTAATGTAGGCTCCTTAATTTTGGATTATTTATATCCTTATATTCATTTAAAAATACTATTATTAATGTTGTGGAATGGTGTATATGACATTTAGAGGAATTTTGGAAGAAACCAGCGAGTGGAGAGGTTTAGGAATCAATAGTAAAGGCTAGATGATTGTAATAATATCTATAGTTGGAGTTTTATTTTTAATGTTTTCATATCAAGTGATTAAGGATATTTGGATGATTTTTTATAATGATTTTAAGTTATTGAAGATACCTATGGACTAGCTGGAGTGGTTATGGATTTATTTGAAGAAGTATAAAATTTATAATTATTAGTTCATATGTATTTTAGGTGAGTCCATTACACTTTACAAGATGAGAAGAATAATTTCATAATGGATTTAGTTAGGATTTTTCTGAATTTTATAATACTTTAAATCTCTATAGTAAGATGTTGAATCAAGTTTCATAAGATTTATTATCCACATACAACTTCATCAATTCTTGCAAAAGACTTTGAGTGAAGGCATATGACATTAAAGGTTCAAATTTCATACTTTTCATCTCTAAATAAGTCATCTCTATTTTCAAAAATTTGGAAAATTCACAAGTCTCTCAGAATTCATCAAACATTTTATAAAACTTGTAAAAATTTACTTGTGAGGATAAGACTTCACAGTTTATCTAAATGTTAGATTCCATAAGACTTATTATGTCATAAAAATGCTTTAAGAAATCTATAATTTATATTCTTTAGAAAATTATAAATCATATCATATTTTAATGATCTTCATAGATTTAAATGTCAAAATTAATTTCATTACATATGATTCATGATGAGATAAAGGGTCTAGTTGTACATAATCCTAATGAAGCTTACACGTCTTAATAAACAATCTCACATGAAAATGCATGTGTTCATGAACATGTTGATGAGAAATTAAAAGGTGTTCAATGCTATGGATTTCATGTATAATTTAAAACAGAACTATCCCAAGTCATGTAGTATTTAATTGAAGATGTTGATCAAGATTCAAATGAGTTTTAATGAGAATATAAATCAGGAATTACATTGACTAATTTATAATAGATAAAGACTATACTACTAAGAATTTTGAGATTTTCCATAAATAGCTAAGAAAATAGTAGTCAAAATTACACTGTGAATAAAAATGTGTTGTAAAATGAATAAAAACAGAGGTGGAAAAGAATTTAAAATCAGGAACCCAATACACTATAGTATCAAAGTGATAATAAGATGATTGAATCCAAGATAATTTCAATGAGGAGGATACTTGTGTGATCGAGTATTCATGGATGATAAAAGTATTCATATCATTGAATATTTTAATATGAGGGAGAAATCACAACAAAATGTATCATAGTCATTAGATACTAATTTTCTTGAATAAATTATTTAAAATTGAACTTTTTATTACGGAGGTTTGATGAGGAAGATCAATCTTATGTGGTTCTAAAGTAACTAGGTACATAAAGTATGTCTTCATTTTTTTATTCAAAAAAATTTCCTAGTTGGTAGTGGGAATATTTGTTTCCCAATGCGAATAAAAAAATAGGAGTATATTGGGACTCTATGCAGATGGGGTCAGAAATATCCATGGTGTAACCACTTTGGTATGTGGTGGAGAATCCATGATTGGGGAGACTAAACAATAATGACAAGGAGTATGATTCTAATTAATAACCTTATAAATTATTATGTGTTATGAATTTATTATAATTATTTTATATGAGGTGATAGAGAGTTTATATTTGACGGATAAATACCTGAATATAACAAAAAGTCCTAAATAAAAATAGGAATTCAAAGAAAGAAAATAAAATTAAAAATTCACCCCCACCCCTGACCCTCTCGGTGATCTTGCTCGAATTGGGATCTACATTTATATTTTTCTTAATCTAATTAATTATTTAATATTGTTTTATTTAATATCCATTTTATAGATTCAAAAATTATATATGGAAGATAAAATGAGAATAATTAAAATTTAAGAGACTTTATCCATGGGATCAAAGGTATCAAAATAATTTATTTCTTCCTTTTAATTAAATAACAACATTACCAATTAGGATTTATATCATCCAACTCTACCATTTTCTTTTAATTCCTTCTAAATAGACACTTAATATATAATGGTTTTCAAAAATAAGTAATATTGACTAATATATAAATATTATTCCCAGTAATAGAGATAATTTCATTATTTATAGGTTTCTTCAAAATAGATTATTCAAAATAATACATGTCTTCACTGAATGTTTGTTGTATCTAACTCCATATAATTTAAAATTTGATATTCTATAACAATAAAAAATTTATCTCCCTCCATCATGTATATATATAAATTTTATCTATATGCCATTGTTATCTGAGATTCCTTACTTTTAAAAATCTAATCAAATATTTCCTCTTAAGAAACAACTATATTTGAGACAAATTTTATAACTAGGATTTCTTAGTAAAGAGGTAAAATAATATTCATCAAATATAGCATCTATTTATTCAAAAACGTTTTTAGAAATTTAATTTTCCATTCTATAGTTGGAAATAGTTTTCTAACTATTTTAGATTTTATAAAAGTAACACATTTATTTTCATTTTTTTCAATACTAATTATTAATTCCATCTTTGATAGTTCATTTAGTTTCTTAAAATTAATGTGTCTTAAATTATTTTTCCATTAACCAATATCATGTTCCTCAAATTAATGATAGTTTTTCAATACCACTTTGTGAGTCACAAGTAGCTAATACATCCTCTTTTTATACCTCTTAAATTTTTTCTATAGAATTCCTCTACTATCCCAAGTTTTTTTGTGATGTTATATCAATTTGGGAATGAATTAACTAATACTATTTTTTAGGGATACATGTGGATAATGTTATGGAATTTCTTGATATGGTAATAGAATAATATTTCTAATTCACATTATGATGATTCTCTCCTTGAGAGCATATTTTCCCCCACCAAACTGCTTGTATAATGGGTTTCAAGTGAATCCCCTGTAGGAAAAAATTATATATCATTAATATACACTTATAAATAGTGTAGAGTAACCCTTAAGAAGGGTTTGGAATCAATATTGTAATGAATTTACGATTATATTGCACACTAATAATGTTCTTTTGGTAGTTTTGGAATGTTTAATATCGATTTGAGATAGATTTCTTAAATACTTGGAAGTTCATTGAATTCATTTTTTTCATCCAATTTAGGTTCAATTTTATAAGCATGGAAGCACACATTAAAATAATAAATTATACCCCATTGAATTGGTAGACACGTATTCTAGAAATGTATGAATTTAATATAATTAATCTCATCTATTATATTACAACTAATTGAATATTTGGACAAAATATCACCTGATTAGTGAACGGATATGTCTATTAAACTATGTCTGATCAAATCTAAAGTCCAAAACTTACCCAATCAGTGAACTCATTCAACCCAAAAGACATACCAATTTGAGAATTTTATAAAACTAGTGCGACCAACTGATCCATTGGAAAAACTAAATCACCTTTAATCACTCTGCTTCAACATGGAATATGAATTGAAAGTTGTGTCAACAAAGTGTTTACCCCAATGGATTATTCCACCACTTTATCATTTTTTAGTAGTGATAAAGTGATCCCCATTATAAATGCGACCCAACTTTAACTCACTTTCCAATGTTCTTTAAAATCAAAAAATAAAAGAATTTAAATATTTTTAAAATAAAAAAAAATCCAACATAAATCCATTAAAAATATTCAAATCTTATCAATCTTCTCTTAAATATAGTCTCGGTCACTATTTGGGGTTATTTGATATGGATATGAATTCTATAAATCCATTTTTTAATTAAAAGAATAAATTCATAAAAATTAGGAAACATAAATCCCTATACATAATCACATACGTAAAGGGATCCCTACCTGCCACCTGGAATGCTTCATTGGAAGTCGATGGAGTATCAAAATTTCTTATGGGGCCATATCACCATTTCAAATTAATTTCTAGAAAATTATCACAGAAACCAGAAAAATATAGAACAATAGTGTCATTAGTGGAGAGAAATAACTCCTAGAAGAACTGCATCAATGGGATTAGGTTACAGTTTCCTAAATGGGAATCTATCTTGGGATATAAATTTTGAGGAAGTGGTTTCACTATTATGAATTATGCCTAATGAAAGTAATAGTTTATACAAAAACATGCCTTCATTTATAATGTTGACTACGAAATAAAGAAAATAGTGGGTCAATGAATGAATGTTTCCATTATGGAATGAGGTCAAATATAGAAGGTGGTCAGATGTGGCCAACAAACAAACCTTAATGATCATGGGAATTATTACTAACACCTATTCCCCTCTCCAAATTGGGAGACATTGTGGTTACAGACATTATCTTGGTTCCAAAAATTTTGTATTTTGATTCCCATTTGTTTTGGGTTCCCTTTACAATTTCATTACTATGTGACTTAACCACTTTGATAATCAAGATCTCAGTGGGGATGTTCAGTTTTACCCATTTGGTTTGAGGTTTGTATTTTATACATTTGTTCATGTACCTTTTCAGTGTGTGTGTGTGTGTGTGTCATTATATATTTAAATATTCATTTTTTTCAAATTTGATTTTTTTTAATTTCAATATATATATATATATATGTATATATATATTCAAATTATTATATATTTACATAAATTTATATTTTTATATATCTATGTGTGATAAACATATATAAATTTATATTAAATTATTTATTAATCTATATATAATTTTTAAATTTCTTTATATTAAATTTCAATTCCAATTTAAATATTGAATTTAAATTATATTTCAATTATGAATAACTATTAATTTTTATTATTTTACTTAAAATTTAATATATAAATGAAATATTTAAATTAATATGAATATAATAAAATATTATATATATAAATATATATATAAATAGGAAAATATTATCTATATATAGATAGATGGAGTTAAATATAATTGATATAAAAATAGTATATATTTATATTATAATTATATATTTTCTTTCTCAGTGATAAAGTTATCATGGAAAGAGGGTTATATTTATCAACGTAATTGTTTTAATATTGATAAAGAATCACCATTAAAGATAATTATTAAAAAAATTCCCATTCAATTTCTGATATTATTTATAGTAATATGGAAATGATAAATATGTATAGTGAGTGAAAAAACGCAACAATTTATAGACCATATAGGTACATCATATTTAGAAAATTATAATGGTGTTTGGAAATGAATTTTGAAAATTTCCTAAGATATTGTATAGGTTACATATATAACACCTCGAGATTTTATGATATAGATTATATTTAATTTCTTTGATGTCTTTTGGTTTACGCTACACCAAGATTAGCTTTCACTATATGCAACACTGTATTATCCTGCAATATAAACAAACAGTATTCTTGGCTTGTGTTGCACAAAATTTCAAGTTCTTTTGATAGAATTCATTTCACGGAACACTGATTATAGATTTTTTTCAATGTATAAATGAAATAAGTTTGTATTATGTTATACACAACACCAAAGGAATCTTTCACTACAAACAACACTGACTTGGCTTGCGTTACACGCAATAGTGACCTTCCTCGATAGCTTGTGTTGTATACGATACCGAGTTTCACTAAAAAATGATATATTATTAAAATATTATTAATCAATGTAATATAAATGAGACTTTATGAATATTATTCACCAAATTTTTAATTTTATAACATTATCATTCATATTACACATTTTCTATAACACGATATGGGAAAAATAAATTTTTTGGATAAAAGAAGTATTTTTTTCAAAAAATACTATTTTACCGCCTCTTGATTGTGCACCCATTTTAAATCTAGTTTTTGACTCATTTATAAGTTAAATTTGAAAAAAAATCTTCTTTGTAACAAATATATAAAAATTTTCTTTGTATAAATTTTTGATATTTTTCTGATAACTTTCATATTTTGATGAATAGTGAAAATAAACTAAATTTTAATTGAAAACAACTTTTTTCATCGAAATAATTTATATTGTTAAAATATATTATTGAATGGTTTTAAAGTATAAATAGAATAAATTTTTATATTTTAAGACAATTTAAGTCATTTTCATTACTTTTACATTGAATTCATATGTAAAAACATTTCAATATTTTGCAATGTTTTAAAAAAACACATTTTTTTCAACAATGGGATTAATTACAAATTAATTACAACAACTTCTGTGTTTTGAATTTTTAAAAATGGATTCCATATTTGGAATCAATAGGTCCAAATTATTTTTATGGGATACATTTATTTTTTTCATTATGAATTGTAACTTTTGTAATTATTTTTATTGTCATACTTAAAGGTGAATCGGGTAATCGTTGCATTATCCCTCGCTTGAGTTGTTGGTTGGGTTTCTCCTAGTTCCCCCCTTTTTCTAAAATAGAAAAGGTTATAACAAAACCTAAGTCAACAAGTCATGATTAACTTATTCATTTATATGATTTATACTAAAATCATAACATATGGGATCCCTATGTAAAGATTCATTTGTGAATATTTGTACTTAGTCTCATGCTAGAGGTTTTCTCTAGGGTTCACTATTCCTAATTCCCAAATTAACTAATCCTTTCCTTGGATACCAACTATAGTGACCCAGCCTTTCCTTACATTACCATTAAATCATTTTAAAGATAAACAACATAATAGTATTACACAAAGAGGATCTAAAGGTTTAGTGTCTTGGGAAAACTAGGACAATACACAACAATTACAACATCAACCATAAACATTTAGTTAATTCCTTATTCTCTAGAATCTTATTGGAACTTATCGTCTCATTAGTACATGTAGTCACCTGAGGATATACATCAAAAGGGGTGAGATAAAATCCCAGAAAGAGGATAGATAAGAACAATATAACAATGGGTGATCATAAACATAACATAGGCAAAGAATCATGAACATGAGAGGAGATATTAACAAGAGACTTGAAATGTGTCAATGCATAAAAATGAAACATAATTCCTTAGTGGTTAACTACCACACATACTTGTGAACAAAAATAGAATCTCTTTCACACATTATTTCACATTAACTCATGAGATTCATTACTTTCCCCAATTCATTGGAGCGTTGTATAATTCTAGGCTCACCCATCACATTGAAACATTCATATTGTGCTATATAATTCCGGGTGCACCCGTCAAATCATAAAATTTTCATTATCATGAATTACAAAATGAACATATGTCAAAAATTAACATAACTAACACATGTAAATTTATGTGTTTCATCTCATAATAACCCATTCATAAACTTTGCGTTCCCAAAATAAAGTGGGAATAACATACTTGATACGATAACAATCAACCTTGAGTGAGAAGTAAAAGTAGTGTTTCTGGAAGAAGAGTTCTTTTGGAAAACATTTTTTTGACATAAACATCAGTAGAAAACATTTATATCCCATAAAGGGTAATATAATGATGAAAAAATGATTTTTAAGGAGTTAACATACCAAAAATGGAGTGAAAGTTGGAGAACTCAATGAAAGAAAGTTGGGTTCAAGATATTCCTCTTACCTTGTATATGAACACTTTCTTCACTTTAATGCCTAGTATAACCACATTACATTCATTAATTGACAACTAATTAACCTTTTTTACATGAATATGTTTCATTATGGTTTCATTAGGTTATTTTATGGCCATTTTTATAAGTTATAGAGTATAAAAACATTGTTCGAGATTGCTTATTTTTATGGTTTTATTGAGCTATTCACATGTATTCATAAATGGAAGTTCGTGTAAAACATGGGTAAACATACAGAACTGATATTTCATGTTATTAATTAACTTATAGAATTTAAAATTATCTTATAAGTAATTATATTATATACCATGTGGATGAATCATTAGATGAGAATTAAATGATGAGTGTTTGAGTTAATTTGGGCAGGTTTTTTACCACAACGAACTTGTTTTGTTTAATCATTTAGTAATATGTACCTAAGTTAGTTCCAGAACATGAAATAATATATAATACATATAATATAATCTTCTTCAACCATAAAAATTCTTTCATTACTAGATCTTAAATCTTTAGTGTAAATTGAAAATATATCATTCTTGAATTCGATAGATTAACACCTCACGAACAACGTTTTCTTTTATAAAATAAAAGGAAGAGGAGAAAGGGGTTGTATGGTATAATAAATCATTATTTTCATAAAATTCAATTATATGTATGATATTGGGTTTAACATAAAAGTTGTAAAAATATAGGTGGGGAGAGAATAAGATAAGAACTTGTAATTGAAAGGAAATTAAAGGAAAAGAGGGAGAGAAATTATCTCTTGAATCCTCCTCTTGAGACCCTCCTTAAGGGACCTAGTATTAGTCTTTTGATGAGACCAGAGGCACTTGGATGTGGCGGAGTGGATAGAAAATATTCTTGTGCTGATTTTAGACAGGTCTTGAAGCTTGAGATGTGTGAGGAAATGAGGGTTTGAAGGGTGGTATTTATAGTGGAGGGGAGAGGGGATTTCTCAATATAAAATTCATTAATTTATTATTTTCCCACAAGACAAGGAATAGTGAGTCTTCCATGACCACGAATAGTAATTTTATCATGTTAACCCAAACCAATTGGGCTTACATCAGTAGAACATCATGCATGACTCTATAATTAGCTTATTTATCTTATTTTGTAAATTATGGTATTTCACTATTCGTCAAAAATTCATGTATTTCAGAAAAATCCCAAAAATTGACCTCAAAAATTTTTTGACATGTATAATCTAAAAATGAATTCCATTTTTCAAGAATAATTTTCTAAATATTATTAAATTCATTTTTAATAAAAATCATAATTTACTTGAAAAATACAGATTTTAAAATTTAAACTGATTTTATAATGCTTTCAAAAATTATGTAAGGCCTTATAAAATTATCTTAAATATATAAGACATATAATTTTTAATTTATGAACACATTTTAGGAAAATAAATTTTCTTTTAAATTAATTAATTATAATTATTTATTTATAACTTACAAAAAAATATCGATACTCTTACTATGGTCAAATTGTCACTTTCTAAGATGCCTAAACTTTATTTAATTATTCATGGGTAAGGTTAATCTTATTTTGGATGATTTACTACTTATAAGGGTCATATTATTATTCATAAGGGTAGGTTACTATTCATAAGGGTAGGTTACTATTCACCAAAAATTGTGTTTTTTCAATCAAACTCCAAACATCTTACTGACCACAACCGTGTATGTCAGATTTTTGAAATTCAAACCATAGAAGTGGAAAAATTATGTTTAATGGTCACATAGTATTTAGTATCATCATATTTCATTGTTCTTACTAATGTGATTATACTATAAGGAATAATTATAAGGATGGATTTCTATTAATAAAACATCAGGTCGTTACATTCTTCCCACCTTATGAAATATCTCCCTCTAATTTTCATTTTACACAAATATGTGAGGGTATTTCTCCTTCACCACCTCCTTCGGTTCCCAAATAGCTTCTTTAAACTTATGGATCCTCCACAACAATTTGACATGGTGGGTTATCTTGTTTCATAGAACCTTATCCCTCCTATCCAAAATCTTCATTTTTTGTTCCTCATAGAAGATATCATCTTCCAGCTGTACCACCTCTGAGTTCAGTACATGTGAGGGATCAGGTATGTACTTCCTCAAAAGTGATACGTGAAACACATCATGAAGTTGAGCCTTATTTGGTGTAAGTTCAAATTGATAGTCCATGGCTCTTATGTGGTCAAGGATATCAAAGGGGCCAATGTACCTTGGGCTTTGATTCCCCTTCATTCTAAACTGCATGACTCCCTTACATGATGATATTTGAAAAAAGACTTTATCTCCAACATCGAACTCCAATTCCCTTCGACGGTTTTCTGTGTAGCTCTTTTGCTGAATCTAAGAAACATTGATGTGTTCTAGGATGACTTGAACCATCTCTGTCATATCTTGCACAATATCGGGTCCAAGTAGCTTTCTTTCTCTAACTTCATCCCAACAGGTTGGAGTTCTACATCACTTTCCAAATAAATCTTCATACGGAGCCATCTGAATACTCGAGTGGAATCTATTTTTGTATGAAAACTCGAACAGTGATAGATGTTGGTCCTATCCACCTTTGAGTTCTAGAGATCAATCTCTTAACATATCTTCAAGCTTCTGAAGAGTCCTTTCAGATTGGTCATCAGTTTGGGGGTGATAGGCTATGCTGAAATTTAATTCAGTACTCAAAGCAAGTTGAAGACTCCTCCAAAATTTAGATTTGAACCTTGGATCACGATCAGAGACAATCAAGAGTGGAACTCCATGCATTCTCACCACTTCCTTCACATATATATTTTTAAGATTTTCAAGTCATAGTTCTTCCTGAATAGAGATAAAATGGGTATTCTTGGTGAGTCAGTCAACCACAACCCATATCGCATTATTTCCCTTCGACGCCTTTGAGAGACCTGTGACAAATTCCATAGTCACATTCTCCAATTTCCACATGGGTATAGGCAATGACTGCATCATCCTTTTTTACTTTTTTCACTCTACTTTAACATGCTGACATTCCAAGCACCTTAATATATATTCTTCAATCTCCTTCTTCATGTTATCCCACCAGAAGTGTTCTCGGAGATCATGGTAAATCTTGGTACTCTGAGGATGGATGGAGAATGTTGAGCTGTGTGCATTTTCAAATAAATCCTTCTTTATCCCAGGTGATGAAGGCACAAAAATCCGCGTATGAAGCTGAATCACACCATCATCATCAATATGGAACTCACGTAGTTTCCCTTCCTTAAATTTATTCACCCTCTTTTGTATCTCCACGTCATCCCTTTATGCTTCCTTAATCTTATCTTGGATGTATGGTTGCACAATCATTTGGGAAAAGTAGGTTGTATCATGTTCCCTTATGATTTTAAAATCCATCCTTTTTATATCCAAGAAGATAGGGTCCTTCTCAATTCATAACATAGATAGAGTAGTAGGTTCTTTTCAACTTAGAGCATCATCTACCTTATTTGTCTTTCCAGGATGATAGTGAATAGAGAAATAATAATCCTTGATTATCTATAACCATCTTTTTTGATTCATGTTGATTTCCTTTTTGTGTGAATATATACTTTAGGCTCTTGTGGTCGGTGTATATGTCACACTTCACTCCTTAAAAGAAGTGTCGCCATATTTTCAAAGCAGAAAACATAGCTACCAACTCAAGATCATTTGTCGAGTAGTTCTGCTCATGGATCTTCAACTGTCATGAGGCCTAGGCTATCACATTGTCATTTTTCACGAGTACGCAACCCAAGCCTTTCTTTGAAGCATCACTATATATCACAAAACTTTCTCCGCTTTTTGGTAGTGTGAGCATAGGTGAAATGATAAGCCTTCTCTTTATCTCATTGAATATTCCCTCACATTCTTCCATTCAGTCATACTTTACCCCTTTCATTGTTAACTTAGTTAGTGGGCTTGACACTCATGAGAAATTTCTCACAAAATGTAGGTAGTACCCAGCTAATCCAAGAAAACTACAGATTTATGTGACACTATAGGGCTTGGTCTCTTCCTCAATCACATTTGTTTTTGAAAGGTCCACATAAATTCCCTCACTTTTGATCACATGTCCCAAGAACGTGACTTGCTTCATCCAAAAGTCACACTTTCTGAACTTAGCGTACAACTTCTCCTTTCCCAATGTCTTCAACACAAGTCTTAGATGATCTTCATGATCCTCCTTTCTCTTGGAGTAGATGAGAATATCATCAATAAACACTACCAAAAATTTATCAAGGTAATTTATAAAGACTTTATTCATCAAATACATGAATATTTTAGGGGCATTAGTAAGTCTGAATGGCATCACCAGAAACTCATAGTGCCCATACCTTGTACAGAAGGCAGTCTTCTGAATATATTCCTTCTTCACCATTAGCTGATGATATCCAGGAAAAAGATCCACCTTTGAGAAGTATTGAGCTCCTCTTAACTAATCAAACAAGTCTTCAATACTTGTAATAAGATAGTTTTTCTTTATGGTGGTATTTTTGAGTTCCTTATAATCGATACATAGCCACATTGTTCCATCCTTCTTCACAAAGAGAACTGACGCACCCCAAGGTGATGCACTTGGGAGTATGAACCCTTTGTCCAGAAGCTCTTGAATCTGCTTCTTTAACTCCTCTAGTTTGATAGGATCCATCCTATAGGGAAACTTTGAGATAGGATTAGCTCCGATTATGAGTACTATTGATAACTCTACCTCACGATCTGGGGGAATTTCGGGTAACTCTTGAGGAAATACATCATCGTATTCACTCACGATGGAAATTCCCACAAGTTTGGTACTATACATTGACTCAACCATTTGGATGATGTATGCTTATTCATAGGGAATCAATACCCACACCATTGAAGGATTTTTCAAAGGAGATTCATGCTCTTCCTTGCATTTTTATAGAAGCATGGTATGGTTTGGAATGTGAAAAAGACATTTTCTTTTCCTGACAGTTGATATGTGCTCTATATAAAGAGATTCAATCCATTCCCATTATAGCATCGAATTCTAGCAAGGTAAGTACTATGAGATTCACTGGAAGAATCTTTCCACATATGCTAACAATAGAAGAGTAAAACGCTTGGGTTGCAAATATTTTGGCACTTGGTGTTTTTACAGATATATCTACTTCCAGGTTTTGGGGCTTTGATTCCATAGTTCTAGCAAAGTTTCAAGATATAAAGGAATGCATAGAACCAGAATCAAATAAGACTTTTTCCGTTCTTGAGTGAATAGGATGTGTACCTTGTATTAATTAATTGTCTTTCACCACTTCTATAGTAGTTATGGAATAAGCCTTCCCTTGTTCCTTTGTCTTTGGTGGATGTATATGCTGATTACCCTCGAGAACTCGAGGTTTAGTGAATTGGCTTGCATAGTGCCCAAGCTCCCTACAGTTGTAGTATAGAACCATGGGTGGTTATCTCCATTCATTCGCTACATTATTCTTCCTTTTCATGTCTTTTCAACACTCTTGAGCATGGTATCCTTCTTTCCCACACTTGAAGCACTTCCCCATCACTTTGAGGTGGTTCCCATGTTTCAAATTCCCTCATTTTTGGCATGTAGGCCATTGATTTTTCTTTACAGCTTTGTTCTTAGTTCCAACGGCTTGAAAATAAATCTTTCATTTCTTATCACCATAGCCATGGGACCATTCTCCAAACTCCGTCTCAACTTTGAGATCACATCGAACAACTTCTTCATAACTCCCAAAGTCTCGAATTGCAAGAGCCTTTCTAAGGTGTGGTTTTAATCCACTAATGAATCTATCAATTTTTCTATCATTGTTGATAACAAATCCTGAATCATACCTTAAAAGACTTGTGAAATTCTATTCGTAGGTTGTGACAGATTCTCATTATTTTTTCTTTATCTCTATGAATTCTCTCTCAATATTCATGCAAAGAGTTCTTGGGAAATACTTGTTAAGAAACATTATCTTAAAGTCTTCACATTCCATCTCTTCAATTTCCTCCATTGGCTTGGTGTTCTTAATAAAATCCCACCATTGATCAGCCTCCCCATATAGACGATAAATGGATAGTGTCACCTTATCCATCTTACAATAGTAAAGCCTAGAAAATATATTCTCCATGGAGTTGACTCACTGCTTCGCAACTAGTGGATCAGAAGATCCACTAAACGTCAGTGGTCGTTGCATCATAAAACACTTGATAGCCATTTTCTCCCTCCTTGGTGAAGGAGGATATTATATATTATCATGGTTATTCTTAATAAACTTACATAGTTGGGTAACAATCGCCATGATGTTTTGAACTCCACCTCCCAAATCATTGGGGATGTCATTTGGGCAATTGTTGCATTGGCGCTCACAAGAGTTGTTTGCCTGGTTTCTCCGTGTTCCAAACATTTTCTAAAATATAGAAGGTTAGAACAAAAAATAATTCAACAAGTCATGAAAAACATATTCATTTATAATATTTATAATAAAATCATAACATATAGGATCCCTATGTAAATATTATTGTGTGAATATTTGTACTTAGTATCATGCTAGAGGTTTTCTCTAGGGTTCACTAATCCTAATACCCAAATTAACTAAACCTTTCCTCTTATACCAACTATAGAGACCCATCCTTTTCTTACATTAATATTAAATAATTTTAAATATAAATAACATAATATTATTACAAAAATAGGATCCAAAGGTTTAGTGTCTTGGGAAAACTTGGACTATACATAACAATTACAACATCAAGCATAAACATTTATTTAATTCCTTCATCTCTAGCTTCTTATTGGAACTTGACATCTCCTTAGTACATGTATTCACCAGAGGATATACATCAAAATGGGTTATATAAAATCCCAACAAGAGGATAGATAAGAACAATATAACAATTGGTGAGAATAACCATAACATAGTCAAAGAATCATGAACATGAGGGGAAAAATTAATAAGAGACTTGAAATGTGGCAATGCATAAAAATAAAACCTCATGTCTTAGTGGTTAACTACCACACATACATGTGAACAAAGATAGAATCTTTTTCACACATGATTTCACATTAAATCATGATATTCATTACTTTACCCTAAGAATCAGAGCTCTGTATAATTTTGGGTGCACCCATCACATTGAAACAATCATATTGCGCTATATAATTCTGGGCACACCCGTCACATCATAAGATTATCATTGTAATTCATGCCACAATGAACATATATCAAAAATGAACATAACAATCCCATTTAAAGGAATAGGTTTCATCTCATAATAACACATTCATAAACTTTGGGTTCCCAAAATAAAGTGAGAATAATATACTTGATACAATAACCATCAACATTTAGTGAGATGTAAAAGTAGTATTTTTTAAAGAAGAGTACTTTTGGAGAACATTTGTTTGACATAAGATTCAGTAGAAAACATGTATATCCCAGAAAAGTTAATATAATGATGAAAAAATGATTTTTAAGGAGTTAAAATATAAAAAATGGAGTGAAATTGGGAGAACCCGAAGAAAGAAAGTTGGGTTCGAGATTTTCCCCTTACCTTGTATCCAAACACTTTCTTCACTTTAATGTCCTGTATAACCACACTATATTAATTAATTGACAATTAAAGAGCCTTGTGTACATTAATATGGTTAATTATGGTTTCATTAAGTTATTTTATGGGATTTTTTATGAGTTATAAAGTATAAAAACATTGTTTGGGAATGTTAATTTTTATGGTTTTCTTAAGCGGTTCAAAAGTATTCATAAATGGAAGTTCGTGTAGAACATGGGTAAACATAAACAACTGATATTTCATGTTATTAATGATATTATATAATTTTAAATGATCTTATAATGATTTATATTATATAACATGTAAAGACCCAAACTTAACGTACATAGACATTACATTACTTTTGCGGAATACTTAATACATAACAAAAATAGACGCCCAAAGACTGTATTAGTTTAGTGTCTTTGGAAACTTGGAATGTAATCTTCTAATCATGGTGAAAGATCATTAACATCTCCCATAAATATCTTCACCTTTTGTTTTCTTACCTAAAACCTTGCTTTATATCCTCGTAAAAGAAAACATAAAAAGGGTCCACTCAAATGCTCAGTAAGGGTAAACATGGAGAAAATAAAACAACCCATATACATTTGAACTTAAAAAAACATGAACATAAAGTTTAAACATCAAAATCATGAGCAATGACATTAAACATGGTAGTACGTAAGGCATAGATCATAATGGAATATCAATCATGATAAAATAGCATGGTAATAAAACATGTAATTGTGGAAAACCATTAAGCACATGATATGATTTCCGTTGTAGCCAAGACATTGCTGCCAAGACCATCATAGTGGACAAAGTCCATTACTGAATCGGGTTTACCTGTCGTTCCAGCCCTGTATTACTGAACCGGATTTACTTTCCATTACAGCCATGTCTATCACATGAGATATAAATATTTACCCAATGCATTGGAGGGAGATATAGGTCCCACCCATCTCATAATGAAATAATTCTTACATGTGCCACAACATAAAAATAAATCATTAATCAAAACCAAAAGAATAAAATGGGTTTCATAAATATCATCCCATTATAACATAATCCATATAAAAAAATGGTTATAATTTACTCATAAGAAAAGTGAAACCATGTAAATCATATAGACATTATACTTGAAACATACACATATGAAATAATGTCATCTTATATGGAAAATGGTTTTGATAAAAAACTTGAAATGAATTCTTTTGAAAAATATCCTTTCTTCTTCAAAATAATTTTCTTTTCACAAAATGCCATGCAATTTTAAAAGAAAAGGATTTTGTTGAAAATAGTCACGAAATCTTGTAGAGTAAGCTTCATGAAAATAAGGCATTATGAAACCGTAAAAATCCTTTCATGCCGTATAAGTTAAAAAAAACATTCTCCTTGTACTTTTAACGGAAAAGTCAAAAAGTACCATGTATGGTAAACAAAAGAAATATTCCTTCCATAACACAAAGTAAAAGTAAAATAGGGGTAAACATGACTTTAAACATAAATGGAATAATATTAAACACTTTATAAAAAACATTTTTATGGACATGGATGAAAAATATAACCCCAATAAATACTTATGTATAAGAAATCTAGGATAAAAATGAGACTGAAAAATTATCCCCTACCTTATGTCCAATTTCTTCCATATGTGTCTGAGACTCCTATATAGTGGGTTTATAAATATTATTAAATTGTAACAGAACTATATTAATATTTATGATATCATATATGATTAACTTACAACTTTATATTACCTGTTCATCTGTCAATTCCATGTTAAAGCAGCGTTTTGGGTAAAATCGTTTCATTTATCGTACGTGTTTTGACTTGTTGTTCTTGATATTATTACTTATATCCTGATTTAAATAATTACATAATGTAAAACATGATTTATATATAATATATATTCATCCTATAAATATATATGATAGATCGATAAATGGATTGAAATACACCATTTATGGAGACGGTAGGTCATACGTACGCATGAACGCTGTTTTCGATTCCTTATTAAATTGAATGGAATTAAGTAAATGAAAAATATATTTAAATAAATCCAGTATCATTATTATTTAATATCTTTCATTATTATTTATTATATATACTTTATAATCATACTTGAATGGTTAATCATGGAAAATGAATCTCATCGCGTTCGTGGAAACGGTAGTCCGTACGTACGCACAAGCGATGATATCATTCTTTTGATATTAAAATCGTTTATCATTGGATGTTATATCATATATACAGGATCATAATAATTTTATATTTATTATTTATATCATTTATACTCATTATTATACCCATCCAAATGATGAAATGTTTGAATAACAAACTCCACCACGACGTGGAGACTGTAAGTTGTATGTACGCACGTGTGGTGACTTTTTCATTCATAGGATGGATAAAATAACTAATATGGTTGTAAAATTTTTATAAAAACATTACCATATATAAAAGATACTGGATTTATTATTTTATAATTTAAACAACAAAGAAGGAGAAAGTGGAAGAAATAAGGAACTTGAAATAGGTGGTGAGATATTTACCTCTTATTCGGGTTCTTCTATTTGATTTGATCAAAAGGGATCTATAGGATGGATTTCTGATTAACTTAAGGCCTCTAGAATGAAGGTAGGACAATTGAGAGGGTATTTTGGTAGGGTTTGGCTGAGCCAAATGGCTTTTTAGGTGTGAATTAGAGAGAAGGTGGAGTTCCCTTTTATAAGGGGGTGAGGGCCACCTTAGGCAAAACTTAAAATATTATTTTATAATAAATTCATATTCGGTTTATAATGGCTCAAAAGTGACTTATTTCAAGTATAGGGTGGGTATGGGTCTAAATACTATCAACCAATAGGTTTTATACAAGTTTAGGTTACCATTTTAACATTGTCATTTAGATTTAACTCTAGGTTAAATAATTTAACTTTTATCGTGTCTTCTTGTATTTTTACACTATATGGTTAATAAACATACTATAAACTGCCAATAGAACCCTAATTGTTTTATTAATATCATATATATTATTATATAATTATTTTGGCCGAACTTTATATTTTTAGGACCATTATATCAATTAATAATATAATATTTGTTTTAAAAACTCTTTTATGTCAATTTTGACACTATTTGATTTTTTTTTTAAAGTCATAACAGCATTATTATTTCGAAAACAATTCATATAACCAACACTAAAATGTTATATTAACCTATAAAATTTTTTTAATGCATAAAAATTCTAAAATTACATTTATTTGGGTATTTATAATATCAATTATGTTAATATTTCATTAATAAGGTGATTACTGCATCATCATTGTGTCATAAATAAATTAAATTATTTAATGTATAAAAAATATAAATAAAATACCATTATGTATTAAGTTTCTTTACCTTCATAATGAATATTTATAGTCGAATTTATGTTATGTATAACCCTATATTAAAAATGTTTTAGTTATTAAAATTTTATTTTAACTATTTTAACTCTTCTTTAAATAAAATAATAATAAATGTCCTAATCTAATCCAAATGGACCCAAAGGGTAATATTTTATTCCTAAGGTTTTTTTTGATCGAATTACACTTATCCAATATAATTAGGACATGTTTTAGGGTAATAATAATACCATTTTTACCCTTAATTACTCTATTTACTTTTAACCGTGGTAAATAAAAGTTAAAAGTTATCATTCACCAAAAAATATTTTTATTTTATTGAACCAAATTTTACAACATGATATAAACTGTGTGTCTCAGATTTTTTAAATTCAACTTTTAGAAGTGGTAAAATTAAGTTTTATGTAAATTTTCAAATTCTCCTAGGAGGTGGGTAAAAGACTGTAAAAAGTTCTATAAAAATTTTATATATCTAAAATTATTATAAAATGACTCTAATTAATTACATTGAACTTATATAGGTATTATGTATCTATTTTTATCTAAAATAAATTTATATAAAATAAATAATTATTTAAATAAAATTCGGTTTTAAACTATTACTCAGGGTTTTTCACTATTCATCAAAAATTGAACGTTTTTAGAAAAATACCAAAAATTCACCCTAAGATAATTTCGATATTACGAATCCAAAAATGAAGTCCATTTTAAAAGTTAAAATTTAAAAAATTTCAAAAAGTGGGTATTACTATTCATAACGGCAAGTTTATATAATATTTCAATAACATATCGTTGTTTGAGGAAACTCGGTATTGCGTACAATACAAGATATCGAGGAAGGTCACTATTGCGTGTAATGTAAGGCAAGTTAGGGTTGCGTGTAGGGAAAGCTTCCTTTGGGGTTGTGTATAACATACTCAAAATATATTTCTGTTATACATTGATCAAAATCTATACTTGGTGTTGTGTAAAATGAATTTTATTCGAAAGAACATTAAATTGTGTGCATCACAATCCAAGAATAGTGTTGCATATACTACAAGCTAATATGGTGTTCCATATAGAAAAAGCTCATCTTGGTGAAGCGTACAAAAAAAGACATCAAAGAAATTAAAAATAATAATTCTCATAAAATCTCAAGGTGTTACATTCTACCGCCCTTAAAATGAATTTCGCCCTCAAAATTCGTTAGGGATATAAAAGGTTTTCTACTTGAAAGTATATTTCATAGAAACCCACATCGTAAAAAGGAATACTAAATGATCATTTTAAAAAGGAACGTTAGAAACATAATGGATACCCAAAGTAACTCATCACTGGGTTTCCACATAGGAAAATATAGCTGAAAATATGGATATGGAAGAGAAATCTGACCATCATGTTCTGAGGGAGACTGGTAGAGAACATGGCAATGAAAAATCCAACAATCACATAGCCATAAATTTGTGATGATCTAAGGTACCATCCGATTCATCGGATATAAGTGCACTAGTAAAACAATTTTCATTTTCAGGACCATTTCCCTAATGTTGAATAATTTTTGAATTAAAAGAAATTTTTACTTGATATTGGTACAATCTCACTATTTTTTGTGCCTTGAACAATTTCCACTTCATCTCTTAAAGAAATGAAGTTGAATTGGTCTTCCGTGAAGTGTTAGCAGATCATGCGATAGAATGATAGGTCATTCCATCTGTCTCAAACATAAGGTTAGAAAAAGTTATATACATAAATTCATCTTATGGTGAGATTAATCGTATATTGTTCTAAAAATGGACTTATACTTCATCTATCATACCTCTTAAAAAATCAAAACTAGTTTATCCTAACCAGGGACTTCTTGTAGGCCAGTGGTAGGCGATAAAGGCATGTTGCACTTCGGTTGTGGGTTTGATTCCTCCAACCTTGTCCAATACGATGGGTTTTCCCCCATCCTGCAGGTTGTCCCTTTTTCTAAAACTACATTATTATAACATTCCTACAATAATATCGAAAAAATTTCAAGCCTTAAACAATACTATCTTTTGTATGACTTAATTCATTCTAATATTTAGTCTTATCCAAAATAATTCAGGCCAAGCTCATAGTATAAAGAAATCGATTACTTGAAAGGTCACATAAAAAGCACATGAATACCATCATTTATCCCCCATATATCATAAGATATATCTCGTTGGTCACATTCCAAACAGGTGAATACTTTAATCATGTATTCTTTTGAAACATGAATTACCATAGAACCTTAGTGAAAACATGAATGCTATCAAAAGTTAACCCTTTCCATATACTAAAATCCCAAAATTTCTATATACTAAAATCATGATATCACTTTGTCCTTATATCAGTCATGAGCTCATGAATACTATCAAACATTTCATTTTCTCTTTATCCCTTCATTATACGCATATCATCTGCTTTCCAAAAATATTTCAATCACTTTTCATGGTTACTGGTACCATTCAACATATACTTTCAGATACTTTTGGAAAAACAATAGTGTAACAATCCGTAGATGTTTCATTATTCCATAGTACCATACATTGTTCTTGATAAACATTAAATAATTCCACTACCTTCATAAAGTATTGACCGAGCTTCAAAACTTCTATCATCTCATATATCATTTGTAGTCACTTCGTCATCATCACCATAAATACTACCCATAAGACCATGATGATTCTCTTCATGAGACTTTCCCTTTGGGCACTGGTTTGCATAATGCCCATACATTCCACATTTAAAACATTTAACCATTGTTTATGTGTCAGCAATACCATTTCCCTTGTCCATGGAGTGAACTGAACCTTTTCCTTTGCAATTACTAGCTTTGTGTCCTTCTTTTCCACACCCAAAGCATCTTCCATTTCCTTTTAAACATTCTCTTTGATTCCTCTTCCCACATGATTTACATGAGGGAAATTGAACTTTCTTTCCTCTATGATCATCATGAAACTCCATCTTTCTCTTATTAGCCGAGTCAGGAAACATACCAAAGTTGATATTATTGATCATATTATGAGATTGCTTATTAGGCATAATAACAATGTTTGGACAGCCAAATCCCGTTTCATTTGGTTTCTCATGAAGAATATCATTCCATTGTCTATCATATTCTCCATTAACATGAATCCTCATGTTTCCTGCCATTTCTTAAAACCCAAAAAGAATAGTATGAGAGGCAAAACTCGTACTAGAAAAACAACATAATCAAGGGGGAATACTTTTAATATCTAACATTTTAGGTTTAATTCTATGATTGTTACCATAATTTTAGAACTATAACCTATACTTATACTTATCCTTAGAGACATCTCTAGACATACCATAGATATATCTCTAGGGATATCACTAAATATTTCGCATCCTAGTTTCCAAATGTTGATTAAACCTTCGCTCTGATACCCACTGTAATGACCCAAACTTGACGAACATATACATTACATTAATTTTGAGGAATACTTAATACATAACAAAAATAGACGCCCAAAGACCGTATTAGTTTAGTGTCTTTGGAAACTTAGAATGTAATCTTCTAATCATGGTGAAAGATCTTCAACATCTCCCATAAAGATCTTCACCTTTTGTTTTCTTACCTAAAACCTTGATTTATATCATGGGGAAAAGAAAACATAAAAAGGGTGAGCTCAAATGCTCATTAAGGGTAAACATGGAGAAAATAAAACAACCCATATACATTTGAACTTAAAAAAACATGAACATAAAGTTTAAACGTCAAAATCTTGAGCAATGACATTAAACATGGTAGTACGTAAGGTATAGATCATAATAGAACATAAATCATGATAAAATAGCATGGGAATAAAACATGTAATTGTGTAAAACCATTAAGAACAAGATATAATTTCCATAGTAGCCAAGGTATTGCTTCCAAGACCATCATAGTGGACAATGTTTGTTATTGAATCGGGTTAACCTGTCGTTCCAGCCCTTTATTACTGAACCGGATTTACTTTTCGTTACAGCCATGTCAATCTAGTGAGATATAAATCTTTACCCAATGCATTGGAGGGAGATATATGTCCCACAAATATCATAATAAAATCATTATTACATGTTCCACAACATAAACATAAATCATTAATCATAACCCAAAGAATAAAATGGGTTTCATAAACATCATCCCATCATAACATAATCCATATAAAACAAATGGATATCATTTCCTCATAAGAAAATTAAAACCACGTAAATCATATAGACATTATACTTGAAACATACACATATGAAACAATGTCATCTTAGATGGAAAATGGTTTTGATAAAACACTTGAAATGAATTCTTGAGGAAAATATCCTTTCTTCTTCAAAATTATTTTCTTTTTACAAAATGCCATGCAATTTTAAAAGAAAAGGATTTTGTTGAAAATAGTAATGAAATATTGTAGAGTAAGATTCATGAAAATAAGGCATTATGAAACCGTAAAAGTCCATTCATGTTGTATAAGTTAAAGAAAACATTCTCCTTGTACTTTTAATGTAAAAGTCAAAAGGTACCATGTATGGTAAACAAAAGAAAGATTCATTCCATAACACAAAGTAAAATTCAAATAAGGGTGAACATGACTTTAAACATACATGTAATAATATTAAAAACTTTCTGAAAAACATTTTTATGGACTTGGATGAAAAATATAACCCCATTAAATACTTATGTATAAACAATCTCGGATAAAAATGAGACTGAAAAATTATCCCTTACCTTATGTCCAATTTCTTCCATATGTGTCTGAGACTCCTATATAGTGGGTTTAAAAATATTATTAACTTGTAACATAACCATAATAATATTTATGATTTCATATATGATTCACTTATGACTTTATATTACCCGTTCATTTGTCAATTTCATGTTAAAGCAGCGTTTTGGGTAAAATCGTTTCATTTATCGTACGTGTTTTGACTTGTTGTTCTTGATATTATTACTTATATCCTGATTTACTTAATTCTAGAATTTAAAAAATTATTTTTATATAATATATATTCATTATATGAATATATATATGATAGATCAATAAATGGAATGAAATACACTGTTCATGGAGACGGTAGGCCGTAAGTACGCATGAACGCTGTTTTCGTTTCCTTATTGAATTGAATGGAATTAAGTAAATGAAACATATATGCACATAAATCCAGTATCATTATTATTTAATATATTTCATGATTATTTATTATATATACTTTATAATCATACTTGAATGGTTAATCATGGAAAATGAATCTCATCGCATTCATGGAGACGGTAGCCCGTATGTACGCACGAGTGATGATATCATTCTTTTGATATTAAAATCATTTATAATTGGATGGTATATCATATATAAAGGATCATAATAATGTTATATTTATTATTCATATCATTTATACTCATTATTATACCCATCCAAATGATGAAATGTTTGAATAACAAACTACACCATGACGTGGAGACGGTAAGTTGTACATACGCACATGTGGTGACTTTTTCATTCCTATGATGGATAAAATAACTAATATGGTTGTACCATTTTCATAACAACATCACAGTATATAGAATATACTGGAGTTATTATTTTATAATGGAAACAAAAAATAATGAGGAAGTGGAAGAATAAAGGAACTTGAAATAGGTTGTGAGATATTTACCTCTTCTTCGGGTTCATCCTTTTGATTTGATCAAAAAGGCCCCTTAAATTGGATTTCGTACTAAAGTAAGGAATCTAGGATAAATTAATGACAGTTGAAAAGGTATTTGTGCATTTTTTGGACAATCCAAATGGCTTTGGAGGTGTGAATTAGAGAGAAGGGGGGAGTGCCCTTTTATAATAGGGGTGAGAGGCACCTTAGGAAAAACATAAAATATTATTTTATAATAAATTCATATTCAGTTTATAATGGCTCCAAAGTGACTTATTTCGAGGATAGGGTGGGTATGGGTCGCAATCCTCTCAACAAATAGGTTTTATACAAGTTTCGGTTACCATTTTAACCGTATCATTTAGATTAAAGTCTAAGTTAAATAATTTAACTTTTACTGTGTCTTCTTGAATTCTTACACTATATGGTCAATAAACTTACTATAAACTACCAATAGAACACTAATTGGTTCATTAATGTAATATATATTATTATATAAGTATTTTATCCGAAATTTAGATTTTTAAAACCATTATATCAATTAATAATATAATATTTGTTTTAAAAACTCTTTTATGTCATTTTTGACAATATTTGGTATTTTGTTTTTACTTAATTCATAACAGCATTATTATTTTGAAATTAATTCATATAACCAACCCTAATATGGTTAATTTAACCTTTAAAATTAGTGTAATGCATAAAAAGTCTCAAATTACATTTATTTGGGTATTTATAATATCAATTATGTTAATACTTCATTAATAAGGTAATTACTGCATCATCATTGTGTCATAAATAAATTAACTCATTTAATGTATAAAAATATAAATAAAAAACCATTATGTATGAAAAAATTTTATCTTTCTAATGAATATTTATAGTCGAATTTATCTTATTTATAACCCTATATTAAAAATGTTTTAGTTATTAAATTTGATTTTAACTTTTTTAACTCTTCTTTAAAAAAAATAATAAATGTCCTAATCTAATCCAAATGAACCTAAAGGGTAATATTATATTCCTAAGGTTTTTTTTTGTCTAATTAAACTTATCCAATATAATTAGGACATGTTTTAGGGTAATAATAATACCATTTTTTCCCTTAATTACCCTATTTACTTTAAACCGTGGTAAATAAAAGTTAAAAGTTACTATTCACCAAAAATTATTTCTATTTTATTGAACCACATTTTACTCCTTGATATTAACCATGTCTCTTGGATTTTATAAATTCAGCTCAATGAAATGGTAAAATTATGTTTTATGTAAATTTTCAAATTCTCCTAGGAGGTGGGTAAAAGACGGTAAAAAGTTCTATAAAAATTTTAAATATCTAAAATTATTATAAAATGACTCCAATTAATTACATTGAACTTATATAGGTATTATTTATATATTTTGACATAAAATAAATTTATATAAAATAAATAATTATTTAAATAAAAATTCGGTTTTAAACTATAACTGAGGGTTTTTCACTATTCATCAAAAATTGAAAGTTTTCAGAAAAATACCAAAAATTCACCCTAAGCTAATTTCGATTTTCCAAAAACGAAAATGAAGTTCATTTTGAAAGTTAAAATTTATAAAATTTCAAAAAGTTTTTATTAGTATTCATAATGGCTAGTTTATATAATATTTAAATAACATATCGTTGTTTAGTGAAAATCGGTATTGCGTACAACGCAAGCTATCGAGGAAGGTCGATCTTGCATGTAATGCAAGGCAAGTCAGGGTTGCATGAAGGGAAATATTCCATTGGTGTTGTGTATAAAATACTCAGAATATAGTTCAGTTATACATTGATCTAAATCTATACTTGGTGTTGTGTAAAATGAATTTTATTCGAAAGAACTTGAAATTTTGTGCATCACAAGCCAAGAATAGTGTTGTGTATACTAAGATAATACGGTGTTTCATATAGTGCAAGATAATATTGGTGAATCATACAAAAAAGACATCAAATAAATTAAAAATAATAATTCTCAAAAAAACTCAGGGTGTTACATACCATGTGGATGAATCATTAGAAAAGAATTAAATAATGATTGTCGGAGTTAATTTGGGCTGTTTTTTGACCACAACGAACTTGTTTTGTTTAACCATTTATTAATATGCACCTAAGTTAGTTAAAAAAACATGAAATATGATATAATACATACAATATAATATAGTTCAACCATAAAAATGGTTTCTTGACTAGATCTGAAAGCTTTAAAGGAAATTAAAAACATGTCATTCTCAAAGGCAACAGATTAACACCTCACGAACAACATTTTCTTTTATAAAATAAAAGGAAGAGGAGAATTGGGTTGGATGCTATAATATCACATTATTATCATAACTTTAAAGTATATGTATGATACTGGGGTTACCATAGCATTTGGATGAAGATAGTTGGGGAGAGAATAAGTGAATAACTTGTAATTGAAAGGAAATTAAAGGAAAATAGGGATAGAAATTATCTCTTGAATCCTTCTCTTGAGACCCTGTTTAATGGACCTATTCTTGGTATTTTGATGAGACCAGAAGCTCTTGAACGTTGGGGAGGACCTAGGGAAGATTTTTGGGTAGAGATTAGACACGTATTGAAGCTTGAGAGGTGTGAGGAAATGAGGGTTTTAAGGGTGGTATTTAAAGTGGAGGGGAGAGGTGATTTCTCAATATAAAATGCATTAATTTATTATTTTCCCACAAGACAAGGAATAGTGAGTCTTATATGAAATAGAATAGTAATTTTTTCATGTGAACCATTACCAATTGGTCTTAAATCATCATAACATCATCCATGACTCTATAATTTGCTTATTTAGCTTATTTTATACATTATGGTATTTCATTATTCATAAAAAATTCAAGTATTTTAGAAAAATCCCAAAAATTCACCCAAACCATTTTTCAACGTTTAGAATCCAAAAATGAAGTCCATTTTTCAAAAAATAATTTTCTAAATATGATTAATTTAATTTTTAATTAAAATCATAATTCACTTGAAAAATACTGTTTTTAAAATTAAAACTGATTTTATAATGCTTTCAAAAATTACGTAAGGCCTTATAAAATTATCTTAATTCTAGAAGACATATAACTGTTAATTTATTAAAAAAAATTAAGAAAATACATTTTCTTTTAAATTAATTATTATAATTATTTATTTATAACTTACAAAAAAAATACCAATACTTTTACTATGGTAAAGTGGATGCCTAAATTTTATTTAATTATTCATGGGTAAGGTTACTCTTATTTTGGATGATTTACTACTCCTAAGGTTCATATTACTATTCATAAGGGTAGGTTACTCTTCATAATGGTAGGTTACTATTCACCAAAAATAAGTTTTCCCTATCAGACTCCAAACATCTTACTGATCACAACCGTGTATGTTATATTTTCAAAATTCAAACCTTAAAAGTGGAAAAATTATGTTTAATGGTCAAATTGTATTTAGTATCATGATATTTCATTGTGCTTCCAAATGTGATTATACTATAGGGCATAACTATAATGAGGGGTTTCCATTAATAAAACATCGGGTAGTTACAGCCAACCCTTGCCCATTTCTCTTATCAACATCCCTAATTACATTCTAGAGGTGTTGTTCTTCTCAAAAGACCAACTCTAGTGCCCTAAGAGGAAATTTAGAGGAGGCACATCAAGGAAGATGTAATTTCTTCTACTGATTCTTTCAAATTTATTTCTTCTTCTACTTCCTCTTCTTTAGTTGTTTCATTATAAAGTAATAACATAAGTATCACTCATATAATGATATGTTATTATAAATATGAAACATCTCTATTTCACCTTATATCCATCCAACAAAAAAAAAAATCACCACGTGTGTGTACGTATTGCTTACCGTCTCCACGTCGTGATGTAATTTGTTTTTCACCACCACCTTACTTTGATGTTTATAATGATGGAAATAATAACTATATATGATTTGTATAACATGATATTAATTATGAGATATTATACACCATCCACTTCAATACTTTTCAACAACTATGGAAACAATATCATCGGTCGTGCATACATACAGCCTACCGTCTCCACGATACAATGAGATTCATTCTCCTTGTTAAACATTCAAGAATGATTATAAATTATATATAATAAATAATCATGAAATATATGACATAATAATGATACTGTATTTATGTGTTTATATATATATATATCATTTACTTACTTCCATTCAATTTAATATAGAAATGAAAACAGTGTCCATGCGTATGTACGACCTACCGTCTCCATGAACAGTGTATTCCATTCCATTTATGAATATATTATATATATTTATTTACTGAATATATATGATATATAAATCATGTTTTAAATTTTCAAAGTAAGTAAATCATGATCTAAGTAATCATATTAAGAATAATAATTCCAAACACATACGATAAATGAAACGATTATTACCCAAAACGTTGCTTTAACATATAATTGACAAATGAACGGGTAATATAAATTCATAAGTGAATCATATATGATATCATAAATATTATTATGGTTCTATTACAATTTAATAACTTGTTTCAACCCACTATACATGAGTTTCTAACACATATGGAAGAAATAAAACCAAAGGTAAGGGATAATTTTTCAATCTCATTTTTATCTAAGATTGTTTATACGAAAGTATTTTCTAGGGATATATTCATCATCCATTTCCAAATTTTATAAAAATGTTTTCATAAAATGTTTACCATTCTTATATGTATTTTTATAGTCATTTTTACCCATTTTTTACTTTTACTACATGGTATGAAAGGAATCTTTCTTTTGTTTACCATATGAGGTACTTTTTTCCTTTTTCGGTAAAAGTACGAGGAGAATGTTTTTTTATCTTATACGTCTTGAATGGATTTTTACGTCTTTATAATGACTTATTTCCATGAATCTTACTCTACAATATTTTTAGTTTATTTTCAACTAAATTTTTTTCTTTTAAAATTTCTTGACATTTTGAGAAAACAAAATCATTTTTGAAGAAGAAAGGATATTTTGCTCGAGAATTAATTTCATGTGTTTTATCAAAATTATTTTCCATCTAAGATGACATAGGGTTATGTTTATATCCCTGTTATTACTTTGATTTTATTGTTTTAATAACGTAAATAATTTTTATGAATTCAATTTATCTTATATAGATTATGTTATGATGAAATGATGTTTAAGAATCCCATTTTATTTCATGGGTTATGCTATGATGAATGATTTATTTTTTTTGGCACATGTAAGAATGATTTCATTATGAGATGGGTGAGACCGATATCTCCCCCCAATTACTTTGTTAAAGATTTATATCTCATGAGATATACATGAATAGAATGACAGGTAAATCTGATTCAATAATACATGGCTGGAATGGCAAGTAAACCCGATTCAGTAATGGATTCTTTCCACTATGATGCTCTTGGAAGAAATGCATTGGCTACTATGGAAATCATAATATGTGCCTATTATTTTTCCACAATTAAATATTTTATTAAAATTCTATTCTATCATGGTTAATATGGCTTTATGATGTATTCCTTACGTACTTACAATATTTATTTCATTGCTTAGTATTTTGATGTTTAAACTTTATGATCAGGTTTTTATATTCAAAACTTTTATGGTTTGTTTTATGTTCTCCATGTTTACCCTTACTGAGCATTTGAGCTCACCCTTTTTATGTTTTCTTTTCCCCAGGATATAAATAAAGTTTTTAGGTAGGAAAAAAAATTGGTAAGATCTTTATGGGATAGGTTGAAGATCTTTCACTATTATTAAAATTTTTTGTTCCGAGTTTCCCAAGGCACTAAACTAAAACAATATTTGGGATTCTTTTTGTTTTATGTATTATGTATTCCGCTAAAGTAATGTAATGTCCATTTATGTCAATCTTGGGTATCTAAAACATATTTCATCACGTACAATCTAATTACATACCTTATAAACATCATATAATTTAAAATTAGGTGATATGTGTACCATATGGAAGTGGTTGGGATGAAAATAAATTAACTAAAGTATATATAAATAAATTGATTAATATTTTAAAAATAGAAAAATTAAAATAAATATTTAAAAAAAGAAAATTTTATTTCATTTTTTTTATGTTTCTCATATTTGTAACCCATTAATGGAAACTGCACTTCCCTTTTATAGGTAGTTTAGTGAGGAATAGGTGGATTTTTTTCGGATGGCTAGTGCATCCCAATTGATCTTTAGCAACCCTTGAATGTTGTTTCCTCGCTCCCAAATTGGGATACTCACCCATTATCATTTCATATGTGTTTTTATGCAACCTTGTTAAATAAAATTTCTAGAAAAAATCTAGTGAGATAAAAACTACAATATGGAAAATAGTACACCCTCATAGTAACCCCATAAATGTTACATTACATAATGAAATTAAAAAATTTATAGTCTATGCATCCCTATGTCATGTACATGTTTTCTAAATAGATCACTTTGAGGGAAAGTGATAAACCAAACAAATTACAAGTCATACTCAAGTCAAACCACATAAGTGGTTACTGAGCTGTTCCAAAAAAAACTTTAAAAGTTTTGAATTAAACACCCTATGAAAGCTCCATGAGATAGATGTTACCTTTGTATCTGGGTCATCTTTGATGAGATCCTAGAAGTGTTCAGACATCCTATCCCAAGTCTGAATGTATTCATCCATGTTTATTTTCTTCTCATTGATTCCATGAGCCAAAATTCAGTCTTTCTTTCTGATCCAATCAACTTGATCTTCATTAAGGTAAACTTGAAATGATCTAGTGTACATTTTATCATCTTCCTTCTTTGGAACATTAACAGTAAAATGATTATATGCTATATCTTCATCAGAATTTATGACAAGATTTAGGTTATAATTCTCCTTCCTTGCCTTCTTCTAGACATCATCTGATGCCACCTTATCCTTTGACCAGTTTGAATCCTCAAGCTTGTCACCTTTAGACTCCACAACCTTGTCACATAAGGAAGGTTGTTCAGGCTCCCAAAAATGTATATCCTTTCTAGCTGATCTGATCGAGTAGTCATCATTCTTGAAAGGTATGAGTAATCTCTCCAAGTCTGGGTCTTCCTCCTAGTGTAAAATGAATTATACCCAACATCAATGAGCTTTAGATTCCCTTTTTACATCCTATCATGTGAGATCCTATTGGGTATATCATCTTCTTCAGACTCTGAGGGAGACTGGGGGTCTCATCTAAGGGTTCTTCTTTACCTGAAGGCTGATCAGTATGGGGTGGAATCTTATTCTTGTCCTTCCTGTGAGTCATCTTGGTACATCCCCCTTTATCCACGGCCCCATCCACACTATGATTCAGACAATGTTTGGATGACTGCAAGATAGATCTTCCTCGAGGTCATAGACAAAACTGATCCAGGAACACCTGAATTAGACCCCAAGGATCTATTCATATGTACTGGGGACGAGATATTGTGGCCAATATTAGCACCAGTCGTATCTAATCTACAACTCAAGGGGTGAGATAATGATTCCACATAGGATTTCACATGATCAGTACCCATTACCCCACATTCACTGACTATTCATGTGATATCACCTCATTACCCATTCATGTAAGCCTATTTGAGATAACCCAAACGACCACAGAAAGAATATAAATCAATCTAATAATAAAAAATGACCATCTGTTTGATCTAGTAATCATTCTAAATCTCAATCCACACAAAATCAACTGGTGATTTAGAAATATCAATCTCCACACAGATCCCTAGAGAAATTGGGTGGCAGAGGGATCGTGATCGGTCATCAAAACATAAGAACCAACCCACCATGTTACTAAGCATCGAAGGGATGTAGGGGTTTTGGAACGGAAGTGGATGACTAGGGAAACTTACCCAAATTGGATTCTTCAAAGTATCATGCCTCAAATGGAAGTCAAAGGATTATCATAAGAGGAAGAAGAGAGCACCACTGTAGGAACACTTGTTTCCCATCCATACAATGATAAGGTAATCTTCATTCACAAAAAAAATTAGAAGGTTCTGAGGATCCATAATTCCAATAATATCATGGTTATTCAAACCCCGTGACTCAGAGACAAATCAGTCAAAGGCATCAAATAAAGGATGATTCTGAACAAAGAGAGCCACCCTGGAGTTCCTATGGAGATATGATGCATCAGAGAACTCCTTACCTATTACCAAAAGCTTTGGGAATCCCTAGACTAGTGAGGGGACATTGGGGGAGAGGTCGATGGCAGTAAACATTGAGAGCTTTGACAGATCTATGAGAGGAGAGATGGAATTTGGGGGGGATGTAATCCCGAGCGACCCCTCCCCCTCTTATAAGGGGGAGGGAATGATCGAGAGACCATGGTCGTCAGGCCATGGAAACCCAAGTAGGCGGCAGAAGAAAATAGAAATCCCTCAAAAACATCTTTCTAATGGTATCAGTTTCTCTCCTTAGAGTTATCTATATAAGTCATTTGGTTCCATGCCCAGTGATGGTTTTTTCATTTAATTTGAAGAATAATCCATAAGAACATGATAAAGAATTAAATTCCTTCTGATTATATAAAAAAAACATTAACAAAACAATATCCTAACAAGAGATAGAATATTTCACTTAGAATATTTAACAAATATAATAATAAGAAAATAACCTGGTCTTTTTTCCGTTATTTTATGTATATAATAATCGATCAGACCTCATTAGTGTTTCACCATCATTATTACATGAGGATACAAAGTATAATCCATATCGTGGTGATCCACACATGCACCACTATATTTGAATAACGCCGATAGAATGTCGGGTTCAAGCATAAAAAATCCATTTGTCGTGGGTTTTTCATCTTGATTACAACAAAATCCTTTAGGCTTGAGAATTTTCTCTCTCTTATTATCTCATTATCAAGTGGGAGGAAGAAGTTATAGTAATTCTATCAATGTTTAAAGAAACCCTAGCGATATGCTTCATAAATAGAAGTGACATTGGAGGAGAAATGTTATGGACAATGAAATTATTCTCAAAAGTTGACACATGTAATAGAAATGATATAAATGATCTTATATAGAGAAAGGTTTGAGAATTTTTAATTTCACATAGGCCCTTAGCTAATCTCTAAATCCTTAGTGAACCCTATGTCTAAAAATATTTTTATTATTTATTTGACATGTGTATGTCATAATAATAATATAATTATCAATAAAAAATTATTTATTTATTTAAATTATATTTACAAAATCATTTATACTACCAAGTGCTTATCTCAGCCCCACCACCATCCTCAACAATTACCAAATCATGAATAATAAATAATTATTTTCATTACATAAATAAATAAATATTTTATTCTCAGTATTGTGAATAAATATTTATTTAATATCAACATAACTAAATAAAAAAATTACTACCTTTCAAATAAAACAATATATAAATAAATATTATATTGGTCAAACTTATAAATAAATATTTATTTAAATATTCAACTCGCATGTAATTAGTGAATGAATAAAAATGATTAGTAAATATTTAATAAATATTAGTTCATGTTTTTAAGAATAATATGTATTCAAACTATTAAATAAAAGTATTATTTAACAAAGATTAGCGTACACACTATGTTTTTGACCCTCTAGGATTATTCCACTATTATATTATGTGGGCTTGTATAATATCCAATATCAGTGACTAGAAACATTTATAGGCACCCATAGATGTCAAATTTAATATAGTAATATTGTAAAAAAAACATCTGAACATTCACTATGTAATAAAATCCATTTGGAATGATATATCATATAATGAGGTGCATGCTCAAGTCATCAACCTATATTCTCAATATGTCTTTCTATGACTTCATAAAAGGAACTCTTTAATCATGATGGGAAACGAATTTACTTTGAATGTTCCAATTCAATAAAAGAGTTTAGATATGTTATTATACTCTAGTAAGGGAAAATTCATTTATCTTCTTACACATTAACATAGAATCAATCACAACACACCAAAAATACGCTAAATCCCTATGAATATATGGTTGGTGTCTTGAAATGATTAACATGACACAAGAGGCCATAAATTATATACTTTAATCATTTATATCTAGTTTAAAAATTTCCCTCTTAATTTAATATGAACAATATCTTTATAGCTTTAAAGAAGATATACATTGAAAAATATAAATAAATAATGAAAATTTCAACACAATGATTTATTGTGGTTTAGGTAACATAGATTTCCAAGTCCACTCAACAACACCCACTCTATGAGATTGGTAATTATCTCTAGTAGATCATTTTCTAAAGGATCTCGATAGTTCAGTGCATGCAACTATAACCTATTACAAAAAAGATTTTATTGGGCCTATATACAATATTAATACTAGTATTTGAAATAATGACAACCATAGTATTCATAATGAAATAAAAAATAACATTGGTTAAATTTATTTATTTATTGTATCATTCAAATGCAGAATATAGTGACCTATATTTTCATAAATAAATATTACATACTTTTAGGTGAATATTCAATACATTTCATAATAATTCACACATGAAGACAATATAGGTTTAGTGACTTTGGAATCTTGGATAAATAAACAATTTATACATTAAATATCAACATCATTTCCCATTTAGTTCTTTACAAATAGCACCATTCTTATCAATAACATACCAAAGACCTTAATCCATAACTAGGGGAAGGAGAATATAAGAAAGAGTGAGCTAAGATTCACAATAAGGGTAAACATGAGAGATTGAAATAAATGATCATAAGTCAGAATGATATAAGAATAAGGGTGTTATAATATGAACTAAACAATATAAAATCATACCAATAAATTCAAATATCATAATCATGAGAATAAATTTTTATCATTCAAAAAATATAATATATAAGAGTGTGGAATCATCAATAGTCAATCCTGATCCATGATAATATATAATAAGCATAATAAATAAGTTTTGTGTACTCACATAAGCATATAAAATCATTTTCTTAGTAAAGGCTCACTTCCAATACTATCATAGTGGATTGGGTTCATTTTTTATTCCATCATTTCCTTATTCAAGGTATACTCAAAATACTATCTAGTTAGATAAAGTCCCTTAATGAACTAAGTTCACTCAAAATTACAATCCTTATTATATCGTGACATATTCTTATTTACCCAATACATTTTGGGGATATATAATTTTAGTTACACCCTTCATATAATTAAAACCATACATATTTGTTGCACATTATTATAAAACATTAATCATATCATCTTATCATAACTCATAGAAAGGATAAAAGTTTCATAAAATTTTCATCATCATAATCATAATCCATACATAGAAATAATAAGGATTGTAACATTGGATCATATCCACCTTAAATTATAATAAAAATCAAAGGATGTTTTTAGAAATAAAAATAATATTAAAAGATTATTTGAACATTTCTTTAAGAAAATAACCTTTTTATTTTGAAATCTCTTATTTTGAAATTAAAATTTTATAAAATATAAATTAAAAAATATTATTTGTAAATAAAAAAGGGAACTTATAAATTAACTTTTTCAAGAAAATATTATTCATTCTAGTGGTTAAATTTGTTCTTACAATTTATATTAAAAAAATCTCATTCATATTTTTGGTAAAAACAAAATAAATACACATTTTGAAAATGGTAAGAAAAATACTTTTAAATCATGGTAAATAATGTAAGATATAATTAAAAACTAATTTAAATGATATTTTTATAATATTAAAAACACTCTTGAAACCATTTTAATGTAAATATAGATATAGAAGAAATGATTCCGTACCAAAGTGAAAAACAATGTTTATTTCCCCTAAAAACATTCTTTCAGTACCTTAAGTACATAATGAGATAAAAATGAATGAAAAAATATAATCCACAAAAATAAACATAGTAGAATAAAATTCATAATATTAGTTAGATACATATCAAATAATTTCTTTATTTAAAATTTAATCATAAATAATCCCAATAAAAATGTAACACTAAACCCCAAGAGATTTAGTAATATTTGAGTTTAAAGTCATTAGATTCTTGAAAATAATATAGATTTTTAAATACAATGAATTAAATCATTTATTATTAAAAAATACATTTTTGGGAAGTATACACACCATAGAGAAAACAAATAGTTCCATAACATTAAAACATGTCTCAATGAAGATAAATTAAGGCAAAAAATCCTTACAACTCTAGTATCATTTGAATCAAAGGACATGTAAAGAAAGAAAATGATATGCCTATTAAAAATCCCTTAATTTCATTTATATGACATAATAAATTCAACATATAGTAATCAAACAATATAAAAAATGATGGTACTTGATATTAAACATGTCTTGTGAATTTGAAAATGTGACAAAAAAACATTTACCATACATCTAACTTAATTTGTAAGCACACTAAAAAACTATATGATAAATATAGATTTATTATAATTATATAAAATAATAATATTAATATATATAATATAATATAATATCCACTTATATCATTTTATCACTTATTAATTAACAACTCTCTATTAAATTCATTATTTTAGGTGATGATTGATTTGTTTTTTAGGTATGTTTTAGTTTGGTAGTTATAGCCCATACACATTGATCATAGTTCCTTTATATCCATAATTTTATAATGATATAATTATTATATATAGTCATTTTATACATATTTATAACCATTCATATAAAATTTTCATTAAAAATAAACTACATCACTATATGGAGACAGTAGTCCGTACATACGCTCGACTGACGTTTTGATTTTTTGATGGATGGAACAAAATAAAGTTAAATATTAATTAAGATTTACAGATTAACTATAATTACATAAATATTAAATATAAACACTAAATATATAAAAATAATTTATCATGAATTATGGTGGTAGAAAATGATTATTATCGCTACGTGGAGACAGTAGTCCACTCAAACGCATGGGTGATACTTTCATCTCCCATTGGATTGAGAAGATGTGGTAAATGTGCAATTCCTCAACCCTAATTACCCAGAGTCGGTGCATTATTACATAACATTGGCATGATATAAGGAATCATGTCCTGAAAGACCGGTCAGTTTAGTAGCCTTGGAAGTACTAGATACATTCATAAGTATTACATTACATCATGTAATAAAAACATGAAAAATATTTTGTCCCCATTGACCACACTTATATCCTTAGCCTATCCTTGCAGGTCAACCATAAGATATTTCTTCACATCCTGGAAAAAATAAAACAAATAAAGGGGTGAACTCAGATGCTCGGTATGGATAACAATATAGCATAAACATTTATAAATAAGAATAAACATTTAAGGCAATGTATAAGAATAAAAAAAGCCTTTTAAACTTAAAATTCAGAATAATATAGAAAAGATAAAATAAAGTAATTCCATTTAATTATTCACATGAATATTCTACTAGTCGGATAATCACATGCAATATCAATAGCCACTTTCATAATGATGGAATGCATAATGCCAGACTTCATAACCACATAGTCAAGGCCTTGTGCCAAAAATAAAAATAAGATTTTTTCAAGGCCTTGTACCAAGAAAATTGTTGGTCTTGTGAGACCTAATGACGCATTGAGGAGATATAGCAAGATCCACCCATCACTTACTAAGTACAATGCATTCCTCATATGAAAAGGTTTAAAAATAACATAAACATTCGAATTAAAACTAGCATATGAAATGTCAATACTTTTTCCATAAACCATGAATGGTGTTAAAATAACACATCCACAGTCAAACATATCACAAAACCTTCAATACAATATAGAAGATTTTATCATAATAAATCAACTTCAAACAAGTTTAAAATCCATCAAATGATGTTGACATAGATGAAATGAAAAATATTTTAAATAAATACCTCTTTCTATTTTGAAATCATTTAACAGTCACATAATTATAAATGAAAACATTTATTTTGAAAATATTTTTATAAGCTTGTATGGGAGGCTTCGACGATGATATAATGGCTAAAAATATCCACACCCACCATATAAGTTAAAAAAAGACATTCTTACCTTAATTTTGTTAAAAAGGTCATAAAGTACCTTTTTTGGAAAATGACGGAAAGATTCCTTTCAAACCATTTTATAAAAAGTCATACAAGGGTATAAATGAATTTGACCCATAGTAATGTAAATATTAAAAATGTTTCTAAATTAAATTTTTAAGAAACGTGGATGTGGATGATAAAGAGGTCACAGTAGATACTTAAGTAAAAACTACCTAGGATAATAAAGAGATTGTCAAATCAACCCTTACCTTGTACTTTTCCTTTGTAGATGGTAGGTTAACCTCCTATATAATATTTAAAAAACTTTTATTAAATTATACAAGAATAATTTACATGAATATGATATCTTATATGATTTTATAATATTTCTTTGTTAATAATATTTTAGTTGTATCATCATTTGGGGTGTTAACTGATTCGTTTTCCTTTATATGCTTGGTTACGTAAGTCATGTTTGATATAGATAGGATGTATTTGATTCATATACAGAATTATATTATGTTCATAAATATAATTTTTAATCATAAAATAAAAATTATTCTTGAATGATTACAATGGGGAATGAATCTCATCACGTTCGTGGAGACGGTAATCCGTACGTATGCGCGAGTGACAATATCAGTATAGTGATGGTGATATAGTATCTAATGGGATGGTATATAATATATACAGAATCATTAACATGTTATATATATTATTTTCATTAGTTATACTCATTATTATACCCATCCAAATAATGAAGTGTGTGAATAACAAACTACACCACGATGTGGAGACGGTAAGTCGTACGAACACACCTATGGTGACTTTGTCATTCATCTCATGGATAGAATAATGAATATGATTGCACCATTTTTATAATAACATCACAGTATATATAATATACTGTATTTATTATTTTAGAATGTAAACAACAAAGAAATAGGAAGTGGAAGAAGAAAAGAACTTGAAAGAGGTGATGAAATATTTACCTCTTCTTTAGGTTCTTCCTTTTGATTTGATCAAAAGGGATCATTGTGTTGACTTTATGACCAAAGTAAGGCCTATAGGATGAAGGGAGAAAAGTTGGGAGGATATTTGGGCAGGGTTTGGCCGATCCAAATGGCTTTGGAGGTGGGAAATTAAGAGAAGGGGAAGTACCCTTTTATAAGAGAGGTGAGGGTCACTTTATTAAAAACTAGAAATATTATTTTATAATAAAGTCATTTTCTGTTTATAATGGATCCAAAATGATTTATTTATAGGATAAGTAGAGGATGGGTCAAAAACCTCTCACCCAATTGGTTTTGGACAGGTCAAGGTCACCATATTAACCTTATCTTTTAGATTTAACTCTTAGTCAAATAGTTTGACATTTATCACGTCTCTTTGTATTTTTATATTATATGGTTAATTAACATACTATAACAAGCCAAGAGAACCCCATGGGGTTAATTATTAATATATATAACTTTATCTAAGTCCTTTGGCCGAATATTAGATTCTTAAGAATAATACACCAATTAATAATATAGTATTTGTTTTAAAAACTCAATTATTTCAATTTTGACACTATTTAGTATTTGATTTTTTTGAAATCCATAAAAACTTTATCAATTCAAATAAAATTTATTTAATCAACCCTAACATGTAATATTAACCTAGAAAATTAGTTTCATTCATTATAAGTCTCAATTTACATTTATTTGGATATTTATAATATAAATTATTTTAATATTTCATTCTTAAGGTAATTACTACATCCTCATTGTGTCATAAATAAATTAAAATATTTAATGTATAAAAATCATAACTAAAATATCATTATATAGGAAATATTTTTATATTTATAATTAATATTTATAGTAGAATTTATATTTCTTGTAACCCTATATTAAAAATGGTTTAGTTATAAAACATTGAATTTAACTCTTTTAAATCTTCTTTAAATAAAATAATAATAAATGTCCTAATCTAATCCAAGTGGACCAAAAGGATCATATTTTATTCCTAAGGTTTTTTTTGTCAAATTAAACTTATCCATTAGAATTAGTACATGTGTTAGGGTAACTATAATATCATTTTTACCCTTAATTACCCAATTTACTTTTAACCATGGTAAATAAAAGTCAAAAGTTACTATTCACCAAAAATTATTTTCATCATATTGAACCACATTTTACTTACTGATTTCAACCATGTCTCTCAGATTTTTGAAATTCAACTCATAGAAATGGTAAAATTATGTTTTATGAAAATTTGTAAATGCTCCAAGAAGGTGGGTAAAAGACGGTAAAAAGTTCGATAAAATTTTATATATCTAAATTTATTATAAAATGAGTCCACTGAATTACAATGAACATATATAGGTATTATGTATATATTTTGACATAAAATTAATTAAAATAACATAACTAATTATTTAAATAAAATGTGGGTTTTAAACAATAACGTAGTGTTTTCACTATTCATCTAAAATTGACAGTTTTCATAAAAATACCAAAAATTCACCCTAAGATAATTTCGATATTCTGAATTCAAAAATGATGTCCATTTTGAAAAATAAAATTTATAAAATTTCAAAAATTGGGTATTACTATTCATAACTCCTAGTTTGATTGGTCATGGTGTGTTAAAACTTTGATTTGTGTACAATGCAAGATACTGCATTATTCAAAGTGAAACATATCATGGAATCCTGGGGTGTTACATTCTCCCCTATTTAAAATAATTTCATCTTTGAAATTTTAAGAATATCACTGCATAAAAAGATTTGGGTGGTTCTTCATCATAAGTTCCTCGGATTCCCACACTGCATCTTCATTCTTATGGTTTCTCCATAGAACTTTTACCAGATGAGTCATCCAATTTCTCATCACTTGTTCTCTAGCATCAAATATCTTGGCAGGCTCTTAAAAATAAGACAGTTCAGGTTCTAGTTCAATTTTTTCATTGGTGAGTACATGCGTTGGGTCAGGCATGTATTTTCTCAATAGAGATACGTGGAACACATCGTGAACTTTGAAGAGACTTGGCGGAATTTCCAAACGGTAAGATTCATCTCCAATTCGTTCAAGAATTTCGAAAGGTCCAATGTACCTGGGACTCAATTTATCATTCTTATTGAATCGTGTAACACCCTTCCATGGAAATACCTTCAATAAAACATGATCTCCTACTTGAAATTCAAAATCCTTCCTCCGATCATCGGCATATCACTTCTGCCTACTTTGAGCTACTTTGATGTGGGTTTGGTTAACCTTCACCTTTTCCATTGTTTCCTCAACAAGTTTTGGGTCTACGATTTTTCTTTCACCAACATCATCCCAACAAGTTGGTGTGCGACATCTCTTTCCATATAACACTTTATATGGTGCCATATGAATACTTAAATGGAAGATATTGTTATATGGAATTTCTACCAAAGGTAAATATTGATTCCACATACCTTTAAATTCAAGTGACCAAGATCTCAACATGTATTCTAAGGTTTGAATATTCTGTTCTGATATTCCATTGGTTTGAGGGTGGTAGGTAGTGCTCAAATGAAGTTCAGTATCCAAGGCCTTCAGAATACTTTTACAAAATCTTGATGTAAAACGGGGATCACAATCATAAAAAATCGATAGGGGTGCACCATGGAGTCTTACAAATTTATTAATATATATTCTTGCTAGACGTTCAAGTGGCAAATCTTCTCTTATATCATGAAAATGTACTGACTTGGTAAAATGATCAACAATGACCCATATTTCATCATTCCTTCTAGGAGTCTTTGGTGTCCCCATGACAATGTCCATCGTAATATTATCTTATTTCCACTCAGGTATGGGAAGAGGTTGCATGACTCCTCCAGGTTGTTTCCTTCTAGCTTTCACTTGTTTACAAACCATACATCTTGACACAAAATCAGCAATCTCCCTCTTCATGTTGTCCCACCAAAAATATTCCTTCAAATATCTATACATCTTGGTGTTCCCAGGGTGTATAGAGAAATTGGAGCTATGAGCATCATCCAACAATTCCCTTTTTAGATCAGGTATGTTAGGAACACAAAGCCTCTTCTCATATTTCAAAATTCCATATTTATATATGAATTAGCTCAATCACTCATCATTCACAGCTTTAATCTTCTTTTGAAACTCCTCATCATCAGTTTGAGAACTCTTTATTCTTTCTAGTAAAGATTTTTTGGAAACCATTTGAAAAATTATTGATGTTTCACCTACCATGGTTATTCCCATATCCATCTTTACTAGATCCATTAAAGTAGAATCCCTTTCAACTCTCTTCTTGTTTAAAACTCCATGATCCTTTCTACTCAAAGATTCTTCCACCTTTTTTCCCTTCCCCGGGTGGTAGTGTATAGTGTAATCATAATCCTTGATTAGTTCATTCCATCTTCTTTGCCTCATGTTTAGTTCTTTATATGATAAAATATACTTCAAACTCTTGTGATCAGTATAAATATCACATTTTTCACCATAGAGATAGTGTCTACATATCATCAGAGAAAATATTACAACTAATAACTCAAGATCATGAGTGGGATAGTTTTTCTCATGAATGTTTAGATTTCGTAATGTATAGGAAATAAATCTATAATTCTGTATAAGGATACAACCATGTCCTTTTCTTGAAGCATCACTATAAATACCAAACTAATCATTCCCTGATAGTAGAGTCAAGATATGAGCATTGACTAATCTTCTCGTCAGTTCTTCAAAACATTATTCACACTCTTTTGTCAAAAAAAATATAACCCCTTTACATGTGATCTTGGTTAATGGATTAGCCAACCGGAAAAAATTCTGGATGAAACGTCAATAATAACCTGCTAACCCAATAAAATTTCATACATTATTTATGCCCATCAGTGCTGTCTATTCTTGAATAGCCTTGGTCTTTTAAGGATCAACATAGATTCCATAATTAGAGATAATATAGCCAGGAAAAGAAATCTCTTGAATCCATAATTCACACTTGCTAAACATCCCATATAATTAATTTCTTCTCAGGGTTTTCAGAATAGTGCGTAGGTGATTTTAATGATCTTTGTAGCCTCTTGAGTATACCAAGATATCATAAATAAATACCACTAAAAATTAATCAAGATATTCCTTGAAAACTATATTCATTAGATCCACGAAGACAGAGGGTGAATTAGTCAATCCAAAAGGCATTACTGTAAACATGTAATGCCCGTACCTGGTTCGAAATTTTTTTTCAGAATGACTTCATTCATCACACAAAAATGATGATATCTAGATTGAAGGTCAATATTTGAAAAATATTTATCTCCATGAAGTTTGTTGAATAAATCATCAATGCGAGTTAGGGGATACTTGTTCTTTATTGTTATAACATTGATCTCATTGTAGTCAATGCACAACCTCATAGATCTGTCTTTGTTCTTAACAAAAAGGACAGGGGCTCCCCATGGAGAAAAACTAGGGAGAATAAATCCCTTACTACTCAATTCCTCTATTTTTTTCTTTAGTTTCACTAATTCCCTAGTGGCCATTCTTTAAGGGGTCTTTGATATGGGCCTTGAACCAGAAATTAAATCAATTGAAAACTCAATTTCTCATTCTGGAGAATGTCCAGGTAAATCCTATGGAAACACATCAACATATTCTTTCACAATAGGTACATCCTCTATTAAAACATTCTTTTCCTCACCCATAATTATTTCATTCTCTTCCTCCCCAATAATTGAATTTAATTGAGCTACTGGGGGTGGATCAAGATAAGAATCTGCTGGTCACGTTTCTGCTCTAAAGATAAGGTAATCCTTATCATCATCGAAAATTCTAACTTAATTCTTCTTACAATAAATTTTCGCATCATGGTTTGAAAACCAATCCATTACGAGGATTATATCATATTCAATCCTGGGTATGGCGATGAGATCAGCAGATAAAGAACATTTATATGCCCTAATGGGAACTGATTCACAAAACTTTGTTGCGATGATACTTCCCTTAAAATTTTTGACTGAAAACTCCATTTTTAATTCAAATTGTAAATATCTAATTTTCTTAGAAAAATGGGAAGATATGCAACAATGTGATGATCCAGAATCAAATAAATCATTGGATAAAATTCAGAAAACCATTAAATTACCTACCACCACATCTTTCAGAGCTTCAACCTTAGCAGTAGTGATCGCATAAGCATGGCCTTTCTCCTTGGTCCTTTTCTGAGGTAAGTTCCCTTGGTGATTAGGAAATTAATTTGCATAATGTCTCTTTTCTCTAAAATTGTAGCATTTAACATTGACAGCCTCTTTCTTTCCCTTGCAATCACGAGCTTGGTGGCCTTTTTCACCACACTTGTAACAGACTCCCATTAACTTCAGGAAAGTACCGAGGTGTTTCTTCCAACATTTGACATAGGATAGATATTCAACCTTTCCCTTCTTCCCCTTATTTCCATTTCTATAGTGATCTTCAGATCTCTTCTTCTCTTACTTTTCTTTGAAGTAATAATAATTTGATAATTCCTTTTCTATCTTGATAGCGCATGAGACAACATCTTCGTATGATGAGAAGGATTGTGAGACTAATGCTCAACATAGAAATGGTTTTTACCCATCAAATAATCGATCAATATTACTCCTTGGGTTATATATCTTATCTATTTCATACCTTTCTACCCTTGTAATGTTAGCCTCATACTTTGAGACATTCCTATCCTCCTTTTGCCTCAGACTCGGAAATTGTCATTCCATATCCACTCGATGATCATGAGGAAAGTATTTTTCTAAGAAAATATCTTTAAACTACCTCCATTCCATGTTCTATACTTCTTCATCTTCCTTTGTGTTTTGGATTAATGACCACCATTGATCTGCATCTCCCGTGAGGTGATAAACTTCCATGACAACTTTTTCCCTTTCGCTACTCCCCAAAGCATGAAATATTTTCTCTAAGAAATTTATCCATTTCTTAACTACTAATGTATTTGTACTCCCATTGAATTTTGGTGTTTGTTGCCTCATGAAGAATTCTAATATTGATCCTCCGTGTTGTGGATCAGTGTGCTCCATACGGGTATGGTTATTATTCATAACCTGGGTGAGTTGTCCCGGTATGGTGATATGCTAATTAGCACCAGTTGCTTCTCCAGCTCCACTATAATTATCTTGAGTAGGAGGTCAATCCCTATATGGATTATGTTTTTTGATAAAGTTTCCATTACTTCTACAAGGCACCATTTCTAACAATGGCATACACTAGATTAGTTTATGAATCACAATACATAATTCCAAACTTGTAAAACACTTAACATAAATTGAAAAATTTATGTATATAAACCATAATCATGAAAAAATGTTTTCTTTGAGGAGTTATATACCCATAAAACCTTTATAATAATTTGTGAAGAAAATTTTAATTATCCTAAGCATATCCTCCGGGAGTGTCGTAACTAAGAGTGCAGTAAGGCCTGTTTTCGGGTACCAGGATACCCTAGGTCAAAACTAAAACTCCTTGTCGAAGTTTTCACTCTTAGGTACATTTATACCAGAGCCGCCTCTACCTACTCGTATACATACAAATATTTATTTATTGTAAAATACACAAAATCACTACATTACCAAGATTCTAAGAAGTTATTTTCTACCAATCCTCAAAGTCTTTCTTAGGGTAATGTGCTCTAATCGGAGTTTATATAAATATAGTTTCCAAGGTTTGTACTAAACATCCTATGATACCTACTAGAATGCCCCGACCCCAGTTACCCAAATTCAGTGAATTATTACCAAACATTGGCATGATACAAGGATTCATGTCCTGAAATACTAATCCATTTAGTAGACTTGGAAGTACTGGATACATTCATAAGTTTTGCATTACATCATGAAATAAAAACATCAACAACATTTTGTCCCCATTGACCACACTTATATCCTTATCCTGTCCCTTCAATTCAACTATAAAATATTTCTTCACATCCTGGGAAAAATAAAACATAGAAAGGGGTGAGCTCAGATGCTCAGTAAGGATAACAATATAGTGGTAGCGATGCAAAGCGGGCCTATGGCCCGCGGGCTTTGCGGGTATGAGGCGAATGTGGGGCGGGGAAGGCCTAAAACTTTTGACCATTTAGAGTGCGGGCCAATGAAAGTTAGGCCCGCGCGGGTGCGGGCCAATGAGAGTTGAGCCCAGGCGGGTGAGGGATTGCCCGCTGGCCTGATTTAAAAAAAATTATTATTACAATATATGTTTCTTTAACATTTTAGTTTTTTTAATAAAAAAATCTTTATTAAATGGTGACATATGATTACTCACCGTAATAGTCATATTAATTCACCATTTATTCACATGTGAATTTTAAATAGGCCTATATTTATTTTTTTAATATGATATTATATTATTTATATAGTAATTATTAGCCATATTCACATGGTGTGTCGAACCGTCTCTCGAAAAAAAGAACTCATCACCCCTGCGCATGGTTTTAATTCTATAAGAGTTATTATAATCATAATATTTTTTAGGACGATTTAATTTTGTTATTATTTAATTTTATATTGTTATTAAGAGAATAGGATAGAACCTCATGAAAACACTATTAATAGGCTTCCTCTGAAACTGATCGTTACCTGGAGAGACTCCATTCATTCACAGGTTTAGTTGTTCACATCACCACACAACCAACATTATCATTCATCGACCATCATCGATCACTCACCTACTTTCTATCACAACATTTCTCCACCACATCAACATCACCACATGCCACCGTTAACCTACAAAAAAATGTTACATCACACCCTTTAAAACTCTAGTTATTGTTAATTCACACTTCTCCCCACAAATACCTTTAAGAATGATAAAAAATACAGTATTTAAATGATTATAAATAGTATTTTTTGTAAATATGGGTAAGCCCATGGGTAACCTGCGGGCAACCCGCGGGTTTATGCGGGGCGGGGCAGGCTTTAAAATTTTTGTTCGCATTATATGTGGGCTTTTGCGGACAAACCCGTGCGGGCTCAAACCCGTGTGGGCTTGGCCCGCCCCGCCCCAGCCTGCCCGTTTCACATTAACTTTCATAAATAAGCATAAACATTTAAGGAAATGTATAAGACTAAAACAAAAGCCTTTTAAACTTAAACTTTAGCATAATATGGAAAAGATAAAATCAAATAATTCCATTTACTTATTCCCATGGATATTATACTAGTCAAATAATCATATGAAATATCAATAGCCACTTTCATAATGATGGAATGCATAATGTCAGAATTCATAACCACATAGTCAAGGCCTTATAGAAAGACTACTAATAGGATTGTGTCAAGGCCTTATTCCAAGACACTATTTTTTCTCGTGAGACCTACCAATGCATCTAGGAGCTATATCGGGCTCAACCTGTCAATGACTAAGCCCAATGCATTTCTCAAATGAAATGGTTTAAACATAACATTAACATTCGTATAAAAACTAGCTTACAAAATGTCAATACTTTATCCATAAACCATGAATGGTTTTAAAATAATATATCCACAGTTAAACATATCACAAAACCTTCAATACAATATAGAAGATTTGTATCATAATAAATTAACTTCAAACAAGTTTAAAATCCATCAAAGGATATTGACATAGAAGAAATGAAAACTATTTGAAATAAATACCTCTTTCTATTTTGAAATCATTTAAAAGTCACATAATTATAAAAGAAAAAATTTATTTTGAAAATATTCTTATAATCTTGTATGGAAATATTCGACGATGATATAACATTGGAAAATAGCCACACCCACTGTATAAGTTAAAAAAAGGCAATCTTACCTTAATTTTGTCAAAAATTTCATAAAGTACCTTATTTGGAAAATGATGGAAAGATTCCTTTCAAACCATTTTATAAAAAGTAAAACAAGGGTATAAATGAATTTAACCCATAGTCTAGTAAACTGTAAAAATGGTTTGAAATACATCTTTAAGAAACATTGATGTGGATGATAAAGTTGTCCCAGTAGATACTTACCTAAAAACAACCTCAGATAATAAAGAGATTGTGAAATTAATCATTACCTTGTACTTTACCTTAGTAAATGGTATGTTAACCTCATGTGTAATAGTTAAAAAAATTATAAAATTATAAAAGAATCATATAAATAAATATGATTTCATGTATGATCTTATAATTTTTCTTTGTTAAAAATATTTAAGTAGTATCATTGTTTCAGGTGTTAACTGATTCGTTTTCCTTTATATGCTTGGTTACGTAAGTCATGTTTTTTATGGATAGGATGTATTTGATTAATATACAGAATTATATTATGTTCATAAACATTATTTTTAATCATAAAATGAAAATTATTCCTGAATGATTATGATGGGGAATGAATCTCATCGCGTTCGTGGACACGGTAATCCGTATGTACGTACGAGTGAAAATATAAATATATTGATGGTGAAATCGTATGTAATTGGATGTTATATCATATATAAAGAATAATTAACATGTTATATTTATTATTTTCATTATTTATACTCATTATTATACCCACCCCAATAATGAATTGTGTGAATAACAAACTACACCACGACGTGGAGACGGTAAACTGTACATACACAAGTATGGTGACTTTGTCATTAATATGATGGATAGAATAATGAATATGGTTGTACCATTTTTATAAAAACATAAAATTATATAGAATATACTGGAGTTATTATTTTAGAATGGACACAACAAATAAAGAGGAAGTGAAAGAAGAAAATAACTTGAAAGATGTGATGAAATATTTACCTCTTCTTCAGGTACTTCCTTTTGACTTGATAAAAAGGGCTCATTATGTTGGATTTATGACCAAAGTAAGGCCTCTAGGATGAAGGGAGGAAATATGGGAGGATATTTGGGCATGGGTTGGCCGAAAAAAATGGCATTGGAGGTGTAAAATTAAGAGAAGGGGAAGTACCCTTTGATAAGAGAGGTGAGGGCCACTTTAGAAAAAACATGAAATATTATTTTATAATAAAATATTTTTTGGTTTTTAATGGTTCCAAAATAATTTATTTCTATGATAAGGTGATTATGGGTCTAAAAAATCTCAAAAAATATGTTTTGGACAAGTTTAGGTTACCATATTAAGGTTATCTTTTAGATTTAACTCTTAGTCAAATAGTTTGACATTTACCATGTCTCTTTGTATTTTTATATTATATGTTTAATGTACTTACTATAACAAGACAATAGAACCCCATGTGGTTCATTATTAATATATATAACCTTATCTAAGACATTTGGACGAACCTTATATTTTTAGGAATATTATATCAATTAATAATATAGTATTTGTTTTAAAAACTCAATTATCTCAATTTTGACACGATTTAGTATTTGATTTTTTTGAAATCCATAAAAACTTTATAACATCAAATAAAATTTATTAAATCAACCCTAACATGTTATATTAACTTATAAAATTAGTCTAATTCATCATAAGTCTCAATTTTCATTTATTTGGATATTTATAATATGAATTATTTTAATATTTCATTATTATGCTAATTACTTCATCATCATTATGTCATAAATAAATTTAATTATTTAATGTCTAAAAATTATTACTAAAATATCCTTATGTATGAAATATTATTATATTTCTAATGAATAATTATAGTCGAATTTATATTGTGTTTAACCTTATAATAAAAATGGTTTGTTTATTAAACATTGAATTTAACTCTTTTTACTCTACTTTAAATAAAATAATAATAAATGTCGAAATCTAATTCAAGTGGACAAAAAGGATAAACTTTTATTCCTAAGGTTTTTTTGGATCTAATTACACTTATTCAATAGAATTAGGACATGTTTTAGTGTAACTATAATGTCATTTTTACCCTTAATTACCCAATTTACTTTTAACGGTGGTAAATAAAAATCAAAAGTTACTATTCACCAAAAAAATATTTTCATCTTATTGAACCATATTATACATACTGATTTCAACCATGTCTCTTGTATTTTTTAAATTCAACTCATATAAGCGGTAAAATTAAGTTTTATGCAAATTTGTAAATGCTCCTAGAAGGTGGGTAAAAGAGGGTAAAAAGTTCGATAAGATTTTATGTATCTAAACATCTAACAAAATGACTCCAGTGAATTACATTGAAAATATATAGGTATTATGTATATATTTTGACCTAAAATAAATTAAAATAATATAACTAATTATTTAAATAAAAAGTTTGTTTTAAACAATAACACAGTGTTTTTCACTATTCATCAAAAATTGAGAGTTTTCAGAAAAATACCAAAAATTCACCCTAAGCTAATTATGATATTCCAAAATCAAAAATGAAGTCAATTTTGAAAAAAAATTATAAAATTTAAAAAAAAATCATTACTATTCATAACGGTTAGTTTGATTGGTCGTGGTGTGTTAAAACTCCAAGTTGCGTACAATGCAAGCTACCGCATTATTCAAAGGGAAACGTACCGTTGAAGCTTGGGGAGTTAAAAAATTGATGTTGCAATATCATAATAACATATTATTATATTTATTATAATGTATTTATCAGTTTTTAAATATAAAAAAATTATAGAAAGTATAATAAGAAATAAAATTTCAAGTTACTGGTTACGATCTATTCCTCTTCTTTGAGAGACTGCCTTTGGCTTGCTCCTTAATACTTGAATAATTAGAATTAAGAGAATAAAAAATTATCTAGGATGAATGGAACAATTATAATAATTATATTTATTAGCTATAGGTAGATATAAAAGGCTTAAATGGTGTGAATAAGGTAGGAGAATAGGTTCTTTTTTATAAGTGAGGGGAGGGACACCCATGGAATTTCTTAAAAGATTTTAATTATTTATGGTCACTTTCAGGGGAATGTGGGTCCAAATGGATAGTTATTTGATGGTAGGATAATATAAGGTTGAAATATATTTGAAAAATGATAATATTATATGTTTTTGTGGAAATCCTACCCTTATCTCATGATATAACTCCCCCCCCCCCCCTCGGTAAACTCATTTTAACCTTAACCGTGAGAACTAACATTTTATTATTTTCACTATTCACTATGATCAAAAATAAATTTGAACGTATTTAATTTTACTAACTGTTCTGAATAAAAATTATGAATCCATTTTACAAAATTATATTTCTATAGGTTGAAAATTTTTAATTTTAATTAAGTGTGAAAATCGCAATGAAAACCTATTTTTGGAAACTGATTTTTTAAGCATGAAAATTAATTGAAATTCATTAATTTTATTATAAAAACCACCAAATTAATTTCAAAATATTATATTAAATATATAATCTATACATTTCAATAAAATTATTAATAAATAGAGATTAAATGAATTTATTTATTTAGAAACATGTTGGGTAAATAAAAACTAATTTTTTTAGAAAAACGTATTTTTAATCCCAAAAAATAACTTATAAAAAATCAAGTATAATGATAATTAATATGTAATTAAATATATTCTTTTTTATTAAAGTATAATTTTTTACTTTAATTTCAAATTCAAAACATAATGGTACATTTACTTGAGAACTAATGATACTTTTTTAAAAAATCGTTATTTTTTACTTTTCATCGAAAAATAAATATTTTTAGAAAAAATCCCAAAATTTACCATAAGATAATATTTACATGATAATTTTAAAAATTATTTTAATATCATCAAATAATATTTCAAAAAATGGTATAAATAAGCTATATAATTTGTGTGAAAAAATATTTTTTAAGCGTAAAATGACTTTACTGAAAGTTGAGTACTATTTATTATGAATTAATCAATATATATGAATTACTAAAACAATTTATACATATTTTACATAAATATTTTATTACTGTTCATCCCTACTAATTTAATATTTATGTTATAACAGTTTACCATATCGTAGTTCACAAAGACTCATGGTTTTGTATAAGGAAAACATTCAAATACATCAAATTTTATTTCAAAGAAAATAGATAAAATAGCATGTGGTGTTACAGTATACACCCCTTAAAATAAATTTTTTCCCTTGAAATTACATCACTTTGGTATAAAAAATTATTATAGATCTACTTCATCACATTATAGGGTTCCAATATAGCTTCCTTAAGTTTCTGATCTCTAAAGAACATTAACTAGGTTAATCTTCTTGTTCTATATTACTTTATATTTATGATCCAAGAAATATAACAATTGTTCTTCAAAGGAATGATCATTCTCCAATATTATATCATGTGAGTTCATTTCATGTGAACGATCGGGTATTTACTTCCTCAGAATAGATACATGGAACACATCATAAACATGAGGGAGGTTTAGTAAGAGTGTTATTTAATACGCTTTAATCCTTATTTGATTAAGAATCGCAAAGGAAAAAATATGCATAAAGCTCAATTTTACCTTCTTTCTGAATCTCATAAAATTCTACCATGGATAAATTCATAGGAAAACTTCATATCAACATCAAATTCTAGATCTCTATAATGATTGTAAGAATTAATCTTTTATTGACTCTAGGATACTGTCACGACCCGTCCCCTGGGGCCCGTATCGTGACTACCCCAATACCACCTTCCATAGGCCAGGGGTTGACGACTAAAACCAAGGCATCAATCCCTAAACTGAGAAGGAATTGGCTTTATAATTCTAAACAAACACATCAGAGAACACAACTAGAAGCAAAACACTAAGTAAAAATATATACAAAAGAAGTGCTGGAAAGTAAAAGGGGCTAGAAATACCAGCCCAACAGGAAAGTATAAGTACAACTAAAATCAAGTACAACTGAAGAAAAGTGAGGCAGCTAATGAGTCATCCTTCGGAGTTCCTACCCAAAGGGTAGGTACAGATTTCCTCCTCATCACTCTTGTCTGTTCATCTCCTCCATGTACCGTCACACCGAGTGGTCTACCCCCAGGTACCGTCCAGTCCTTCTACTCTCTGCCTCAGTCAGCACTGTCCGTCGTCTGCAACCAACACAACAATGTGTGGGCATAGCCCGTGTAGGGGTGAGTATAATGATTGTATCACCCTGACCCCAGTTACCCAGAGTTGGTGCATTATTTTAATACATTAGCATGATTACAAGGAATCAAGTCCCGAAGGACTGATCGGTTTAGCAGTCTTGGAAAATAGATTACATACATTAACTTTACATTACAATTTCGAACATAAAACACAGCGTAAATAATTCTTTGAGAATGCTATTATTCCCCTTAACTTAACCCTACAAATCAATCATAATACACATCTTGGAATCCTGGTAAAAATAAAACATAAGAAGGGGTGAGCTCAAACTCTTAGTAAGGGTAAGCAATACAGCAGAAAATGACATAAATATTAAGCATGGTGAATAATTAAAACCACATTCCTTTACCAATAATAAACATGAATACTTTAATGGAAATAATATGAGTTGAGTAAATAATTCCATAATAAAACATAATCATTGGTATTATACTAGTCGAATAACCACATGAACCATCAATATTATTTCCATAATTAGGGAATGTATAATGCCAGACATTCTAAAACATTTTTTCAAGGCCTCAGCCAAGACATCTAAAAATGATTAAGGACTTCGGCCAAAACCATATACCAAATTGGGAAAAGGCCTTGGAAAATTCCACGTCTAGTTGTCTCATTAGACCTACCGATGCGTCGAGGAGCTATAGCGGGCTCCACTCTTCACTTACTATGTCCAATACATTCCTCATATGAAAAGGATGAAACTTAACATAAACATGCGTATAATAACTAGGATATGAAATGTCAATAATTTAACCATAAACTATGAATGGTATAAAAATAACACATCCACATTCAAACATATCACAAAACCTTCAATACAATATGGAAGTTTTGTATCATAATAAATCAACTTCAAAATAAGTTTAAAATCAATTAAAGGATTTGACATAGATGGAAATAATTTGTAAAACTCTTTGATAGAAATACCCCTTTTCATGAAAACATTTAAAATTCACACAATTTTGAAAAGAATTCATTTAAATACATTTTTGAATCAAAGTGTCCCATACCACTTTGAAAATTTTTAAGGGAATTAACATTTTAAAAACATTCATGTCCATGTAAATAAATGCTTAAAACCCATTTTAAAGACATGAACATTAATGAGAAAGATTTAGAAGAATAAATATTTAAAACATTTTAAAGGTTGTTTTAGTAAAAGTCACCTTAAAATAATCTCGTTGAAAACTCTTTCATAAAACATGGACATGGATAATAAATATGTCCCAGTAGATATGTACGTAAAAACAACCTCGGATAATAAAGAGATTGTGAAATTAACCCTTACCAATTTGGTAACTTACGAAACATACACCACATGAAAGAGGTATAATACAATGAATATGTAAATACACATAAATTAAAGTGTATTACACAAAGAATAAAATTATGGGCAATACATACACCACACAAAAGGTAATAGTGGCAATATGGCATGAATCTCACGGGAATAAGGAGTGAGATGAAAACCCCTTACATTGTACTTTTCCTTTTTCGAGGGTAGGGTAATTTCATGTATAATGGTTAAATTATTGTTATTAAATTATACAAGAATAATATACATTAATATGATATCATATATGATCTTTTAACATTTCTTTGTTAATAATATCTTAGTATTATCATCATTTCGGGTGTTAACTTACTCGTTTTATTTTATATGTTTTGTTACATAAGCCATGTTTTCTATGGATAGGTTGTATGTTATACATATCCAGAATTATATCAAGTACTTAAAAAAAATTTAATCGTAAAATTAGAATTATACTTGAATGGATACGATTGGGAATGAATCTCATCGCGTTCGTGAAGACGGTAGTCCGTACGTACGCACGAACGCTACATCCATTTCATTTTTCATTTTAAAAGGAATCAAACCCTAATAATGCATAGGTATATTATTATTCCATTATAATATAATATCTTATATGTGTTACTTAATTTCATTAAGACCATCCTTTATATATTCCATGTATGGTATAAACGAGTCATATCACTTTGAGGGGGTGGTAGTCCGCACTTCCTCAAATGAAAATATCGTATATACATAAAACATGAAATGAATAATGGTATGATTTAAAATGGAATTAAATAAGCTTATATATAAAATAAATATAATTAATATCATAGTTAATTGTAGTTACATCATAATTTCCACCATGAGAGGCGGTAGGAGATAATTGAACAATCATCGTTTCGTGAGGCGTTTGGTTACCATCCACAGAAACATTATGTTCTTCACCCATTAGATGGAGGTGTGTGTAAGTGTAGTTAGAATAATTCTCATAACAATATCCTAGTATATTTAAGATACTGGTTTTTTAACAAAAGAAAATAATAAGAAGAGTTTAGGGGTTGGAGAAGTAAAAGAAAAGAAAAGAAGTTAAGAGAAAACGTTACCTTTAATTTGGGTAACTCCCATTGGTGTGAACCAAAAAGGAATCTTGAAGTGCCTTTTGTCTAAGGTGATGATTCTAGGAGGAGTAGAGTGATGTAGGGAGATTAATTAGGCAGATTTTGGACGATCCAAAAGTCTTGAAAGGTGTGAGTAATTGGTTAGAAGTGGTGTCCTTTTATAAGGGGGGGAGGGGCTCTTTAGAAAAAACTTAAAGTATTAATTTATAATAAATTCATATTCGGTTTCTAATGGATAAAAAGTTAATTATTCAAAGTATAAGGTGGCTATAGGTTTAAATACACTTAAACAACAGGTTTTAGGAAGGTTTGGGTCACTTTATTAACCTTATATTTTAGTTTTAACCCTTAGTTACTTAGTTTGACATTTACCATGTCTCTTAGTATTTTTATATTATATGGTTAATAAACTTACTATAAACTTCCAAAAGACCCCCAAGTGTTCCATTAATGACGCATCTATCATTATATAATTCCTTTGGCTGAACCTTATATTTTTATGAATATAATATCAATTAATCATATAATATTTGTTTTAAATATCAATTTATGTCAATTTGACACTATTTGGTATTTTGTTTTTGTGAAAGTCATCACAACTTGATTACTTAGAAAAAGATACATTGAATCATCCCTAACATGTCATAGTCACCTATAAAATTCTCTTATGTCATAAAAACTTTGAAATTATATTTATTTTAATATTTACATTACCATTTATTTGATTCTTTCATTAATAAGGTAATTATTGCATCCTCATTGTGTCATAAATAAATTTAATTATTTAATGTCTAAAAATTATACTTAAAATACTATTATGTATGAAATCTTTTTAGATTTCTAATGAATATTTATAATCGAATTTATCTCATGTATAACCCTATATTAAAAATGTTTTAGTTATTAAACTTTGATTTTAACTCTTTTAACTCTTCTTTGAATTAAATAATAATAAATGTCCTAATGTAATCCAAGTGGACCTAAATGGTCATATTTTATTCCTAAGGTTGTTTTTGGTCGAATTAAACTTATCCAATAGAATTAGGACATGTGTTAGGGTAATAATAATATCATTTTTACCCTTAATTACCCTATTTACTTTTTACCGTGGTAAATAAAAGTAAAAAGTTACTATTCCCCAAAAATTATTTTTATCATATTGAACCAAATTTTACTCCTTGATATTAACCGTGTCTCTCGGATTTTCAAAATTCCATTCACAGAAGCGGTAAAATTATGTTTTATGTGAATTTACAAATTCTCCTAGGAGGTCGGTAAAAGACTGTGAAAAAGTTCGATAAAATTTTTATATATCTAAAATTATTTTAAACTGACTCCAATGAATTACATTTAATTTATATAGGTATTATGTATCTATTTTCACCTAGAATAAATTTAAATAATATAAATAATTATTTAAATAAAAAGCCGGTTTTAAACAGTAACTTAGTGTTTTTCACTATTCATCAAAAATTGAAAGTTTTCAGAAAAAATACCAAAAATTTACCCTAAGCTAATTTTGATATTATGAATTCAATAATTAAGTCTATTTTAACAAATTCAAAACATAGAAGTTTCATTTATTAATTTAAAATTAATTCCCGTTGTTAAAACAAAATGCGTGTTTTTAAGAAACAATAACTATCGAAATAATGACACTTGTTTATGTCCAATTTAAACGTTAAATTATGTCCAATGACCAACATCGTAATAAATGGAAAAAATATATTCAAAATATACTTTAAAACCACTCAAATTCATAATTTATCACTGTTAATTATTTTTATTATAAAAGTTGTTTTTAATTAAAATTTAGTAATTTTCACTATTCATCAAAATATGAAAGTTATCCAAAAAGTACCAAAATTTCACCCTTGGATAATTTCAATATTTCTAATCCAAAAATGAAGTCCATTTTGAGAGATAAAATTTATAAAATTTCAAAACGTGGGTTTTACTATTCATAATGGCTACTTTGATTGGTCGTGGTGTGTGTTAGAACTCGAAGTTGCGTACAACACACGCTACTGTATTATTCAAACAGAAGCGTACCGTAGAAGCTTGGGGTGTTACAACGATACTTAGTAGGGACCCCGATACCCTCAAGGTCTCACAAAATCCAACAAGGATAAACCACAAAGTATGAAATCAACGGATAACCATTACTTAGGTATATGCCCATACATATACCTAAGTTATCTAGTAAATCATCTCAATCGCGAGGAAAACACAAAAGTCATTGACTCAACTCAAACTAGGATTTTCATTATCGAAACCACAGCTGCTGAAGAACTCCTCCTCTATCGAGTACAGTGGTCATGTCGTCACATCAATGCACTTCTCACTAACCTTGGACTGCTGAGGTACTCCTTCGGTCGAGTATCGCGGGTCTGATGCCAACTACCAGGCGCTCCTCCGTTGTGGGTATCCCGCCAACTACCAGGCACTCCCCCTAATAGCCTGTAGAGGTACTTCTCCTGTCGAGTACCATGGGCTTGCCGCCAACTACCAGGAGCTCTTCTGCCGTGGTTCTGGGGCAAACTTTTAGGCGCTCCCCACTGGGCTAGTCGAATCACTCCAAGTGGAAACGGTCAAGCATTCACCAGGTCTACCAACTACTAGGTCTCCACACTCTGTCTGCTCATCAGTGCAAGGATCCACTAAATAATCTATTGGGAAATACACCAACTGTCGCGAAGTACCATGAAGAAGTATATCAAAGGTCATTCACGTCATAGGGGTCTCAACGCAATAGACGATGCGTCAATCGGACGCACGGACTGTTAGTTATTAGCCTTTTAGTCCCGGGGGCCCGGTTGGATTCGTGTACGATCCAGCCTGACTTTAACTCAACTATACCCCGAACTCTAGTGGGATATACTCAAAGGGATGGCTACGCTCCAAGAATACCGGCACCATTGACGGTTCGTCAAATGGACGTCTGGTTTCAAAGATATCACCCAAGAAGGTAAAAGGGTCAACAGTGGGACGGGGTCCGGTCAGACCCAGTCGGACTAACTCAGCCCAACCCAGACTGAGCCAACCTTGTCTGGGTCGACCCGGTCAGACCCGCTGGGTCTGGCCCGGCCCATTCGGCGAGTATGCCCGCTAAGGTTGGCACGGTCCCCTGGGCCCGGCCCAGCGGACTACGAGGGTGGTTCGGCCCGGAGGTCACCACATAGGCGACTCGTCCCGAAGGTCAAGGCCATCTCGGCCAGCGCTGCGATGGGCACGGCCCGGGCGACTCAGCCTGGTTGGTCGGGCCGGTCAGGAGACCATCCACAAGACGTGCGGAGTGCGGGCAGGCCGCGGGTGCGCCGGGTAGGGCGCGGCAGGGGCCGGGCTGGACGTGGGGGCGCCGGCAGGGCGCCAGGCAGTCCGCGGTAGTGTCCAGGCAGGCCGCGGGGGCGCCGGTAGGGTGCCAGTAGGCCGTGGGGGTGCCAGCAGGCCGCGGGTGAGCCGGCAGGGTGCGGCAGCGGCCAGGCAGGCCGCGGTGGCGCCGGAAGGGCGCCGGGCAGGGCGCGGGAGCCGCGAGTAGGTGGGTCGCGCGCCGGGCAGGGCACCGAAAGGCCGAGGGCAGGCGTTCCACACGCCGGGCAGGGTGCTGGGAGGCCGCTGGCAGGCGGGCCGCGCACCGGGCTGCGCGGCAGGAGGCCGCGGGTGCACCGGCAGGGTGCCGCTCGGGCCGGCGGTGTTCGACCGGAAGCGTCAGTGCGCTGTAGGGGAGCTGCATGATTCACGGAGGCCACATGTAGCCTGTCCTTCTTCGTTACCTCCTTCGTCGTCGTCTCCTCATTGCCGTGCCGTAGAGACATCACAAAATATCGGTGAAGGGATTCGAGCCATGTTAGTTTGGATCGCACCCTCCACCTTTATAGGTGATAGAAATTGGTTGGTAAGTATGAAGCACAACAATTCCTCATTCTTCGTTTTTTAGAAAAAGGAAGAACATGGGTAAAGATCATACTTAGTCAAAAGTAAACCCCTACCTTGCTCGTAGTTGGTTGACGTTGGCGCAAAAAGATGGACATAGTTCATTGATGGAGTCGCGAAAGAAGACGGAGAGGATCGTCATTCTTCGTGTCCGCCAAGCACTTCCATACCCGAGTTGTGTCGGCTCGTTGACGACGCTCCACGTCGGTAGGTGTTTGAGGAAGAAGTCAAAGAAGGTCGCTGTTCTTCATTCTTCCTTGGAAAAGGCGTAATCCTCCAACTGTTGGGTGTCGCGTCACTTTGCCAGTGTTTCGTCGCTTCATGAAGTCATCCCAAATCCTCCTCCCAAGATCCATATATATAGGAGAGGGGGAGAGGTATGTAACCATCATGGAATTTATGACAGTTCATTTATTAGGAACCTTCCTAAATTCCAACGATGTGTTTACTTAATTTAAAAAGGGGGGTCAAGTTAATTAAAAAGCATTGGCGCAATTTAAAAGTTGTTTTGGCTTAATTATTGGGAGGATTCCAAGAGGCTTCCCCAACATAGCCTTCATCCAAAAAAATAAATGATAGGATTTAATTTTTTGTTGACACATAAAATTAATTGATAGATTTTAATTTTTGTTGACACAAAAAATTAAATTGAAATCATATAATTTTACATTGACACATGAAATTAATTAAGGGAGTTGAGGGGTTTTAATCTTGGGTGGTCCCCATGTCATAACCTCTCATGGGAGGTTATGTTCGGGGGGCCCCACCAATATAACCTCTCATAGGAGGTTAGGGTGTGGAGGTCTCACCTCCAACTCCCAAGTTGAGGTTTTAACCAACAATCACTCACATGGTGGCTTAAAATAAAATAAAAAGTGGTGTACACTTTATTTTTTTATTTTTTTATAAAAAGCCAAAAACTAACTTTTATTCTCGACCAACTACTATCGAGGTGAAATTATTCTTAAGCGAATACTGATGTTGTGAGTTCAACGGTGCCCTCAGATTTCAATTTTGAGCATTGGTTCAAAAGTAACAAAATGCCGCTTGAACGTTTACTGAACGTACCCAAAAAAAGTTCGGAAAATTTATTATCAGTCACCCTTGACTCTCTCCAGTAGATGTTAGGCTCTTCCTAGGTGAAACACGCCCCAACGAACCCAACGGTACTCTCGGATTTTCAATATGAGTTACTGTTTAGTAGTTATGAATTTTACAATAAAATAATTGTTACTTAATTATTTTAGTTGCGGCCAAAAACTAACTTTCTCTGGTGGCCCACGCCGGAAAAAGTTAGTATCTTATTAAATAAATAATACACTCATGAGTTCCACAGTAGTCTCGGATTTTTAATCCAAGTTACTGTTTGTGAGTTATGAGCGTTTGAAAAATAAATTATTTTATTTAATTATTTTATTTGCAATTATGCCATTTTTGGGTTTTCTTAGAGGAGGCATGTGCCGACTAATCTTAAGTCGTTCCAAAGGTAAACCTGCCATCATAAGCGCAATGATACCCTCATATTTCTGATCTGAGTTAACGTTTAAGAGTTATTACACTTTTTCAGGAAAACTGGTTATGCGCGTTAACTTAAGCTTAACAAAAATTTTGATGGATCACTGTAGGCACTCCGGGCTTCAGAATCGTGTGTCGTCAGATTTCGTAGACCCATAAAATTTCCATTTAAATAAAAAAAATTACATGGAAATTCTGGGTCTTTACAGATACCTTGATATGTTGACAAATGTAACTAAACATTTCGACCATTTTCTCATCTTTATCATGTACAAATGGCTTTATTTCTCCAACTTTATCCCATTATTTCATATTTATAAAGTTTTTTCTACATAGGGCTTCATAAGGATCCATCGGAATGCATGAGTAAACATTATTAATGTAATAAAACTTATATAAATGAAGGTTTTGATCACAAAAACATTTAAAATCTATATGACATAAGCATATCCTCTTTGGTTTTAATGGTCCTCTCAATTTCTACTTCTATCTGAGGATGATAATTAATACTGAAACACAAATATGTATCTAGATCTTATTGATGACTTCTCCAGAACATTTCGGTAAACCAAAAATCCCAACTACATACAATATAATGTGTTAACTCTTATAAATATACCACTTACCTAATATATATATCCAAGAAATATGATCAAGATAAAAATATTCTCTGATAACAGTGAAGTGTGCTAACATTATAACTTGGTTGACTACAACCCAAAGGGAATTATGGCCATTATATTTTTTTAGGGAGTATGGTAATGAAATATATGGTGATTTTTTCCCATTTCCATTCTATAATGTTTAATAGTTGTAAAATCCCCTTTTACTTCTGTCTCTCGACTATAACTTGATGACATACTAAGAATCGAGATACAGAGTCCACAAAATCCCTCTTCATGTTGACCCAAAAAAAATACTATTTCATATCTCTATACATCATCATACTTCTAATATGAATAGAGATTGAGGATAAATGATATTATTCCAATAGTTCTTTCTTTAGGTCCGGTATAGATGGTACACATACTCAGTTCCTAATCCTTATCATTCAATTGCAATCATGGTTGAACTCTAGAAAATTTATCACCTTAATTTTCATCATTTCATCCTATTTTTGTACCTATTTAATAATTTCATGGATATATGGTTTAAAACTCCTTTAAGAAATATAATATTTATCCCCTTATATTAATATTTCAAGTTTCATCCCATGAAAATCAATAAATATTGGATATTTTGTGATCCCCATCATTGATAAGCTAGTACGATCCTTCCAACCCAAAGCATTAGACACCTTGTATTCTTTTCTAGGGTGGTAATGTATTAAATAGTCATAATATTTAATCAACCCCAATCATTGTTTTTGGGGCATGTTCAACACTTACTTGGTGAATGTATACTAGAAACTTTTATAACTAGTATATATTCCACACATTCTACCACAAAGATAAAGTCTCTATATCTTTAATAAATGTTTTACCACTACTAACCCCAAATCATGAGTTGGGTAATTTATCTTAGGAACATTCAATTAGCATGAGGAATAATATATCTCCATATTATTATTCATAAGAAAACACAATATACCATATTTTGATACATCGCTATAAATCAAAAACCCTTCTCTACTAAAGGGTAGTGTGATCACATGTGTACAAACCAACTTTATCTTCAGTTACATGAAATTTTCTTCACATTCATCTGTCTAGAGGAACTTAACTCCCTTCTAATTTGACTTGTTTATTTTATTATATTGTCTTTATAAATACTTAAAAATCATTGATAATGTCCACCTAATCTAAGAAAATTATAGATCTCATCCACAAAGGTTGGTCTGGGATAATTCTCAAAAACATATGTCTTTGATAGGTCCATCGATATACCATCTATTGAGATTATATGAACAAAAAATGAATCATTATAGAGCCCAAATTTATAATTTGTGAATTTTTCATAAAATTATACTTACTGAGGGTCGTCCATATAATCCAAAATTGAACTCATGATCTTTTATGATCCTGGAATATATAAGAATATAATCTATAAATACTATCAAAAATAGATTAAAGTAATATATGAATAATATATTCACTAAATCCATAAAGATAGATGTTGAATTAATAAGACCATATAGAATTATAATAAATTCATTGTGTCCATACCTTTAATGGAAAGTTTTATTTGGTACGTCATCACTTTTGACCCTCAGTTGATAGTATCAAGATTGAAGATATATCTTGGTAAATATTTAAATCCTATTAATTGATCAAAAAAATCATCAATATAGGGAATAAGATACTTTTTCATGATCATGGTATTATTATATTTTTGATAATCAATGCATAGTTTCATTGATCCATCATTCTTCCTAACAAAATATATAGGTGTGCCCCATGGTGACACACTTTTCTAAATGAATCCCTTATCAAGATTCACGTAGAGTTTCTTCTTCAATTCCTATAACTCAATTGAGGTGATTCTATATAGATTCTTTGAAATAAGTGTATCACATGGAATGAATTCTATTTAACTCTTAACTTTATGATTTAGTTGAAGAATTGGAAACTCTTCTAAAAAGACATCAATAAACTCATGTACAATAGGTATATATTTGAAGTTGAGTTTCTCCCCAACCATTTTATATATATAAACATATTGAATATAAATCAAGATCCATTCAACAGATCTAATTTCTATTATAAGTTCATATTTATCCTTGAACCGATAGAAACTCATTTGTTGGTTTGGGATATCAATTTTTATTTTCATATTTCAGAAATTTATATGGGATAGGGATATATATCAATGCTCAAAAATACATAAAATTCCATTAAAGGAGGAATAATATTATTTGTATAGGTCGATTTCTTACAAACTTTTATATGACATCCCTACCTCTATAATTGCGGATAAGTGTGCCTTAAGTATCATGATCAACTTTAGTGATTAACAGAGCTGATAACCTTCCTTGGTATATGATTTATCCATTGTAATAGGACAATTAATTGGATAATTAACAAGTTCAAAAATTATAGTACATATAATTCCTTGTAAATTCGTTAGACAATTCCCTTTATTTCAATATAGAAAACTTATTTCCCCTCCTTTGATACATTCAAAGTGGTACTTATTCCCACATTCTCAATAAGAATTAAACATAAATTTCTTTCATCCATGGTCATTTTCAAATAAACATCCATAAAATTCCATTTTCCTATTATTTTGTGTATTATAAAACTCACCCATGTTTATGTCTTTAATAATATACCATGATAGATTATTATGAATAATAACAATGTTATGCCTTATAGATCTTATCTCAGGTAGTTTCTAAAGAGGAAAATCATTGAATTTTCTTTTCTATTCAACGTTAACATACTACCTTTGAGTTCTATCCATTCACTAAAACTAAATAGCATAGTGTGATCAATAATATTCAAAGGAAAATCATATAAAAATGAAAATAACTTATTAGGTTTCTAAGTCTTATTAAATTATTTTCAAACTATGACACCTTAGGTTTAACATTGGTCTTATATTGTCAATATATTATTCAAATACTTCATAAAATATATTAATAAATCTTAATTAACTTAATAATATCCCTTGTGGGTGTCAAAATAGGTGATCAATAAGGTCCTAGTCATCATGCACTAGAGTAATGGTAGAGATATAATAAAACAACTATTTTCGGGGATATTACACAAAGATGTATCTATTCTAAACCCACATCCACATGTAGTATTCTGGTATGGGTGTATTTTCTTAAGGAAATCATACTCTTTTATTTACCATAAGTTTGGGTATTCTAAAAAACTTAGGATTATTCTAAGAGTTATTAATAAAAAAATTGTCCTAGTTTCCAAAATCTATTAAAAATCCCTCCGATTCAAACTATAGTGCCCTATAATTTCCAAAAATAAATATAACATCCTACTAGATGAATATTTAATACATTTAACAATAATAAATCTCTAAGTAAATAGATTTTTATTGTGTTTGGAAACATGGATATGTAAAACACTTTTATAAAAAACATATTCATCATTTCCCATTTAGTTATTCGCAATTTGTACCCTTCTGAGACAAAACATACTTAAAACCATTCTCTATAACCTGGAGAAGGGAAACATAAGAACGGGCGAGCTCAGATTCTCAGTATGGGTAAAAATAAGTGACATCAATAAATGATCATAAGTGCTCATAAGATAAGAATAATGGTATGATAATATGATATAGACATTATAAAATCATACCCATCAATTCATACAACATAATCACGATACATTGAATAATTTTTTATCAATAAAAAAACATATGACAGAAGAGTGAGGAATCCTTAATTTTAAATCATAATCCATGAAAATATATCATGACAATATGACTATTTTTTTAATTCACATAAGCACATAAAATCATTTCCTTAGTCATATATCACAGCCAGGACTATCATAGTGGATTAGGTTCACTCCCCATTCTATCATTTATTTAGTCAAGATTCACTCCCAAGAGTATCTTTTTATAAAAAGTTTCTTATTGAACTCGATTCAATCCCTATTCTAGACCTCATTATCTCATGTGATATAATTATTTATCCAATGCATTATGGGATTTTTGATTCCAGCCCCTCCTGTTACATATTGAAAATCATACATATGTGTACCAAAAGATCATAAAACCTTCATCATGACATAAAATAATAACTCCTGGAAAAGATATGGGTTTCATAAATTTTTCATCATAATAATCAAAAACCATCTATATGAAATAATAATGATGTTAACATTGTATTATATCCATAGTAAATCATAATTAGCACCATAGGATGTTTTTATGGATTAAAAACCCTTTAAAAGATCACTATAACGTTTCCTGACACTTTTTATATGAAATAACTTATATATAATCTAAAAACATCCAAAAATATTAAGGAAAAAAATTTACTTTAAAAGAACCAAGAAAAATTAAAGAGTATTATTTAAACCAAATAGTTCTCATGATGGTGGGGAAATTTTTCATGTGGTGTTTGTTAAAATAAAAAATCCATTCAAATTCTCTATAAATACCATGTTTGGAAAACATTTGAAAAATTACATTTAAACTTTAGTAAAAAATAAAAATATATTTAAAATTAATTTAAATAATCTTTTTAGAATATTAAAAATTTTCTTGAAAACATTTTAATAAAAATATGTACATGGAAGAAAAGATTAGGGATTAAAGAGAAAAACAAGGTCAGGTTTCTTTAATAACAATATTTTAGTCTCTTGAATACTTAATGATATGAAAAATTAATGAAAAATATAATCTATAGAAATCACCAATTTATAATAAAATACATGATATTTGGGTGATATATATCTTATAATTTATTCCTCAAAAATTTAAGCATAAACAATCATGGAAAAAATGAGATTGTAACATAAAACTAATACGGATTTAGTAATCATTGAAACAAAATACATTGGATGATTGAAAATAAAATGTATTTAAAAATTTTATTCATTAAATCATTGAGTATTAAAAAAAATTCTTGGGAAATATATAAACCAAATAGATAAGAAATTGGTGCATAACATTAAAACATGTCTTAATGAAGAGAAATTGAGATGAAAACCGTTTATAAGTTTGGTATCTTCTAAATAAAAGGAAATGTATAGAAATAAATTATATGTAAATTAAAAACCCTTTAATTTAATTTATATGTAAAAATATATTCATTTTTTAGTAATCACACCACATAAAATAGAATATGGTGTGCAATATCAAACATGTCACGTGAATTTGAAAATGAGACAAAGAACCCATTACCTTATATCTGAATTTATTTATAAGTCCCTAACCTCGGATTTAATAAATTTATATTTATTATAATTATATAAAACAATTATATTAATACATATAATATCATATATAATCCACTTATATCATTTCAAATCCCATTTATTAATAATTTTCTATAGAAGTCATCTTTTCGAGTGCCAATTGCTTCGTCTTCCATGTATATTTTAGATCGGCGGTTACATTCCTTGACTTTGATAATTATTCCTCCATACCTAAAATATTAATAATAATATAATTATCATATATAATAATTATATACATATATATAATCATTCATATAAAACGGTGATGAAAAATGAATTTCATCACTACATGGAGATGATGGTTCATACCTACACATGAGTAATGTTTAAATTTTTCAATAGATGATAGAAAAATAAAGTTAAATATTAATTAACCTTTATAGAATAATTATAATAATATAAATATCATATATAAACATTAAATATTTCTTAACAACTAACCATAAATTTTGTTTATGTAAAATTATAAGTATGTCTTTGTGGAGGCGGTAGTCCACACGTACGCACGAGTGATAGTTTCATCTCTTATAGGAATGATAAGAGGTGGTAAATGGTTGTTACATCATCATAATAACATTTAAATATATTTATGATATATTATTTATCATTTATGTATGGTTATAAAAATTTTATAGGAAGTAAATTTAAAGGACATTTTTGAGGTCTATACCTATTATTTAAGAGACTACCTTTGGATTACTCCTTAAGACTTGAAGGAATGGTCTTAATAGAGGTATAAAAGATATATGTAGAAAATAATTATTCAAGGAATAATTTTGAGGATGTATGAACTAATATATATGGCTCAAATAGTGTGAATAATGGAGGATAACAGGTTTCCTTATTACGTGAGTGGATTGACACATGAGGAATTTATTTGAAGATTTCAACGATTCAATGTCACTTTCATGGGAAAGTGGATCCAAATGTCCATATATTCAATTTTATTATAATATATGTTAGAAATATCTTAAACAAACAATAATTTTATATGTTTGGTTGTAAATCATACCCTTCTCTCATGGTTCACCCCCCCCCCCCTCGGTAAATCTGTTTTAACCTTAATTGACGAAACAAACTTTTACAATTTTTTATTCACTATAACCAAATATTCAGATGACCATATTAAAATTTATTAATTATTCTAATTATAAATATGAAATAAATTTTAAAAGATTCAATTTCTATAAATATCAGAATTTAATTTTAATTAAGCGCACAAACATTAACGAAAACCCATATTCAAAAAATGAATTTCAAAGCATAAAGCATAATTTACTTCCATTCCTTACATTCTAAAAAAATTAAATGAATATTAAAATATAATTATGAATATATAATCTATATATTTTATTTAAAATATTAATTTATAAATATTAAATTAATTTTTCAAGAAAAAACACATTGGATGCATAAAAATAGTTTCTTTAGAAATATGTTTTTCTAATCCAAAAATTAACTTCTACCAAAATCAATGATAACGAAAATTAATCTGTAATTATTTTATTATTTATAATTTAAATAGAGTAAGGTTGATTTAAGATCAAATTCAAAACATAATTGGATATTTACATGAAAATATATTCTAATTTTTATGAAAATAATATATTTTCATTATTCACTAAAAAATAAATTTTATTAGAAAAATCCTAGAAATCCAGCCTATGATAATATTGAAATAGTAGTTTTAAAAATTATATTAGTTTAATTTAAAAATCTAAAAATGGTAGAAATTAATAAAAAAATTCATGATTAAAAATGTAATAATATCCTTTTTTTGAAAATTAAATTTTAAAGTATAAAATGCATTTACTGAAAATTGATTAATTATTTATTATGAATTAATAAATATATTTTTATTATTAAAAAAATTATTAAAATTTTTTATAAACTCGTTATTACTATTAATACAAGAAAATTTAACGGATATTTTATATTGGTTTACCATATCATTGTTCATATAGACTCGATGTTGTGTGTAAAGAAAGCTAATGATTACTTTATGTTTTATTTCAAAGGAAATTCAAATAAAATCTTGGGTTGTTGCAATAAAATTGTAGTTAATAGACAAAGTTTTTTTCTATATAATATGAATGTCTCTATAATGTATTCCTCGTGAAGAAACTCTAAATAGACAAATAAGATATTTAGATAAAGCAACAGTTGTTAATCCCACCTTTTCATTGATGCAAGAAAAACACACATTAATAGTAGATGGAACATGTATGTCCCCAAAGTGTAGTCTTTTAAACTTTAGAAAACAATAGAGGATTTATATCAAATTAAAATAACATTGATAGTTGTTATTCTAAAAATAAAAGGTTGAACTAAATGGTTAGGATGAAGATACTGCAATAGAAGATAAAAATTCAATTATGAGATCCTAAAAGGTCTGTCTCTTTTTTTAGATTAAGAGATTTAGAAATTTGAGAATTGAGTTGTGAAAATTTATAAATCATATCAATCAATAAAATTATAATAAATTTACTTCCTAAAATATCTCAAAAAAATTATTTTAAAATCTCTACAGAAAAATTGAGACTCCAAAATATTAACCACAATTTAAATTTAAAATTTAAAAGTTATGAAATTTATATCTTTCCAAAAAAATAGAATTAAATTAATATATTATAGTAGATATTTTAAAATGGTCTTTGATTAATTTTATATATATATATATTTTCTCTAATAAATGCATAGAATAACTCTCAAAAAAATTCGAATTTCAAATATTGTAGAATACTGGATTAATGCTAGGATATTTCTATGGGAGGTTGATTTAAAATTATAGTATCCAACCTATGGTTTATTATAAATATAGAGTTAAAGAACATAAATTTTAATACTAGTGACTAGTTTGAAATGCAAGGTGCATCACCAACTTGAGGTTACTTATGATACGTATATCACAAATGTGAGGTATCCAAATGTGAAGTTCCTTATAAAAGTGAGGTTCATTAAAATAACATTCAAAAAAAATGTAGGTTTCCAAATGTGGGGTTAGATACCATAATTAGGTTCAAAAACTATTTCATAATAATGATTTTAGATATATTTTTAATCACCATAATACTTATAGAAATAATCTTACACCCAATATAAAGTTTAAAACTAAACACAAACAACCAAAATTCTAGGAATAAAACAATATATTTAATTAAAATTATAAACCTAAAATCCACTCAAAGTAATATCATTAGTAAAACAAATTATGGTTTTTTGGGCATAAAAATAGATTAAAAACAAAATAGATCAGCATTCATATGCTGAATATTCTCCACCTTTTTTATAATCAACAAAACCAAAATTACACATATAATGACCCCGACCCTAGTTGTTCGGAGATGGTGCCTTAAATTATTAAATTGGCATAAGATATAAGGAATCACATAACAAGGTAATGATTAGTTTATTATTATTTGAAAACAAGATACATAATTTTAATCTACATTACATTTTAAAACATAAATTACACAAATAATTTCATTGAGTTTGTCGTTATTCACCCTTTGTGTAACCCTATATAGCAGTCATAACATGATTCTCAGAATCCAGGGGAAAATTGAAACATGTGAAAGGGTTGATCACAAATTCTCAGTAAGGTTAAGAATAAAATATAATCTATGAGTAAATATGGAATAAACAATATGGAAAGATAAATAACTGAAACACGTTCCATTTAAATAATCACATGAGCTTGGAAATACAACCTTGCATATTTTAATTAATAAAATGATCAAATTGAATAAAAATAATAATGGAAAGATTAATGTTGGATGTATGCACTATCAAGATCTATCCTCAAGATAGTTCGATCATGATCTATCCTCATGATAATTTAAGTTTGTGGGTATAAACCCATTTAATTTGTGTCAAGATCTATCCTTTGGACAATTTAAAACTGCTAGGAAACAAATGTGAATGGTTTGTTTCCAACTAATTTCATCTCATGAGACCTATCAATGGATCAAGGGAATATAGTGGGACCTGGACAAAAATTACTAAGTCAATTTAATTCCTCTTATAAAATGGGTGAAATATAATCAACATAAAGAGTCATTTTAAAAAACTAGCTTACGAAGTGTGAGTAATTTAACTATAAACTATGGATAGTATCAAAATAGGACATCCGCAGTCAAAAAAAGTCATAATACATTCAATGAAATATGGTAAATAATATTATAATAGATCAACCACAAAGAATTATAATATTCAAAAAATTATTTGACAAAGATGAAAATAATTTTAATGTTATCTTTGGAAAATTATTGAGGAAAATGATCTTTAAACATTCCGAAGTATATCATACCACTTTGAAACATTTGAATTTTAAGACCCATAGAGTGGTATCATTAATGAAACATATAATATTGTCATAATATATATATTCATGATATAATATGTAAAATAAGTATTATATACACCACATAACAAAAATAAGTGGCGAATAAGGCATATATCTCCCAGAAGTAAAAGTTACATGAGAAATCCATTATCTTGTTCTTTCCATTAGTTGATAATTATTTAACATCCTATATAATGGTTTTAATTATTTTATTAACTTATAAAATTACCATAATAATATTAATAATATCACATATTAACTTCTTATAATATCTCAATACCCATTTGTTAACAAACTTCCATTATTTTCACTATTTTGGGTGTTAATTGCCTATTTTTTTAGTATGTTTTGACAAGTTACTTTTTGTTAATATTAATTAAATCATGATTTCATCATACCCAGAATGTATAACATGATTTAAATATCATATATTCCCAGTATATATGTATTTATAATAATCCATAATATTTGGAGATAAGAAATTAAATTCACCATTCATGGTGATGGTAGGTCGTACGTACGCCTGAATGCTACATCCATTTCTTTATTGTGTTAAAAGAATGAAAAGTAAATGGTGTATATTACAATTACAGTATCATATTTATTTCATATATGTCACATATTTTTATTAAAATAATCCTTAATGCATTTCATAAAAAGTGTGAATGAATCATATCATTTTGAGTTGGCTTTAGTCCACACCTCCAAAAACAAAGTAATCATATTTTCACAAAATGGAAATCATAAAGATTTGTGTTATATAATAATTATATAAGGTTAAAATCAACATAAATACCATATATATCATATAAAAATATATTTTACATCATAATTTCCACCCAAGAGTGGTGGTAATGGAAAATAAAACAACATCATTTCGTGAGGCAGTTGTTTGTCATACATATGAACAGTAAGATTGTCACCCATTGGAATGATGTGTGTGCAAGTTTAAGTGAATAAATTAATGTAAAAAATCATTTTATATTTATTATACTTATTATATTAAATAAACATGATATAAAAAAGATAATGGGTTTAAGGAAGTAATATTATAAAAAAGTTCATCGATTAATGTTGTCTCCCCTTTTGGTATCTCCTTTTTGATTTGAAAAAAAAAGAACTTAATTGTTCAGATTTATACCCAAATTAAGGATACTAGGATAAATTTATGGTTTTTGGTAGTATATTTTGATAGTTTTTGGCTGAACCAAATATGTTCTGAAGTGTGAATAAAATATAAGAAGGGGTACCTTTTTTAACTGGGGGGAGGGGCACTCTTGGAAATATTCAAAATATTAAATTAGTATAAATTAATTTTATAATCCAAATGGATCAAAATATATTAATTTAGAATATAGGATTATTTTTCTTGTAAATATATTTATCCAATAAAAATAGGAAAAATTTGACAATTTTTTAATCCTTATCTTTTAGTTTTAACTCTAATCTATCCTTTTTAATTCTTATCATAATATCATGTAATTTACACTTTGAGGGTTAATATAATTAATATAAAATACAAAAAGACCAATAAATTAGTAATATATGAAATTTAATTACTTATCCTAATCATTTATCAAAATTTATATTTTTATGAATTTTATGTCATTTAATAAAATATTATTTATTTTAACATATCAATAATGTCAATTTTGACAATATTTATCCCATGACTTTTTAAAAATATCCTAACATCGTGATATCTTTGAAAAAAATATTTTAAATCATCACAAAGATTTCAATGTAATCCAAAAAATTATGAATTACATTAATTATATCAAATTTTATTTATTTTAATATTTTTAATATCATTTATTTCATTCTTCTATTAATTAAACAATTCATACAACGTCATTGTTTCACTATTTGAGGTAATTATTTTATCAATAAAAATTACCAATAAATAAATATGATCTAGATAAATATTTTATCTTTCCAAATACTATTTATAGTCAAACATATCCTTTATATAAACCCATATTAAAAATATTTATCTTCTTAAAAACAAAGGTATGACAAAATTGAATTTCCTTTAAATATAATATTATAAAGGTTATATTCCCATTTAAAGGTCCAAAAATTGTCTCATATTTAATACTTTAAGGATTATAGACTAAAAATATTCATAAAAAATTATTACAAGTTATATGGTAATTTTATAGTAATTATAATGTTATTTTTACCCTTAATTATTCGATTCACCCTTAACTGTGGTAATAAAAATTACAAAGTTACTGTACAAGTTTTTTCTAAAAATATAAGGTACCTATTTACTAAAATATTAAATTCTGATTCCAAATATATAATCCATTTTTCAAAATTTAAAACACGAAATTTTCAGAAATTCATTAAAAATTAATCTCGTTGAAGGATTATGAAACAGGTTTTTGAACCAAAAATGTCTAAAATATTAAAATGTTTTTATATCCAAATTAAACGTGAAATTCATTCCAATGAACTTAATTGAATTAAATGATTAAATATAGATCTAATTTTACATTAAAACCAATCTAAAAAAATTGATCAGTATAAATACATAAGACGAAAATGCAGTTTTCAATTAAAATACTGTATTTTTCACTATTCATCAAAAAATGAATCTTATGAGAAAAATAAGAAAATTCAACCAAAGTTAATTTTTATACTATTATTTAAAAGAAAAATTTAATTTTTTCAAAAATAATTTATAAAGGTGTCAAAAAATATTTTTAAAACAAGTGTGTCATCAAAAGGCGGTCAAACTGCCTTTTTAGAAAAATACTTTTTTATTCATAAAATTGGATTTCTTCTTATATATTTTAAATAAAAAAATTATTATGAATGTTAAAAATTATATTTAATATTATATATATATATTTAATATATTCCAAAATGTGTGATTTTTGTGTTTTATTAGTCTAAAACACACTTTTGTGCATTTAAAAAGATTTCATAAAAAAATTTCTTTATATTAAATTGGTTTTTATATTTATTTATAATTAATTGGTAACCAATGATTTAAATAATATATTTCCATAAGTTATTCATACCTATTCATCACAAAGAATTTAATGGTTAGGAGATAATTTCATTTTAAATAATAATATTAATAGTATATTGTGGTTTGTTTAAGATCAGTGTTGCATGAAACGTAAGCTATCGAAGATATTAAATTTAAATAGATTAATACTATAAAATAATGGGGTGTTACATTCTACCCTGAATCAATAAATTTCATCCTCACAATTTGAAATTGAACTACAAAAATCAAAAGTTGAAAATTGAAAATTCCTTTGTGGGAAACCTGCATCAATAATAGGGTTAATAAAGTATTATCTTTATAAGAGAAAACTAAAAAAGTGAAGGTCACCAAAAAATTAGGCTTTAAAATAGGAGATCATTAGTAAAAAGGTAAAAAATTGACATGGATGAGAAATATAACCATTAAGTTCTGATGGATAGTGATATAGAGTATAGTCATTATAATGTTAACCATCACAAAATGATAAATCTATGATCGGTTAAAAGACCATTCATTTCTCAAAAAAAACTCAACATATAACTTTTCTATTCCAAAATACTTTTGTTATTGTTGAGGTATTATTTTACTATCTAGATAAATCAATGAATAAAAATAAATTGAATTCTTTTTATGTCATATTGTCAGCCTTTGGTTGTGCTTCGATTTATTTTTACTTCATTTCTTACACCTAAAGATGGATATTAAAGATGAATTTTTTTATGCCTAAATTACATTTATAAAATAACATGGTCCACAAGTATTTCCTTCAAACTCTAATTTTTTACTAAAACCAAAAATGTTAGCACAAAGTATCTAATAAATCATACTTTAACCTGAAACAATAATATCAAAATTTCATCTTAATCCATTTCATAAGTAGTTACCTTAAGACTCATTCAAAATACTTCTATATAAATTAAATTTGAAAATATTTATTAAAAAAATAACTAAATTCCCTAAATTAGATTCCCTAAATAGCATTATGTAACTATTAATATCATATACTAAATATATGGATACCTTGGTCTCCTTAAAATCTTAATGAAAACATGCATACTTCCAAATCATTAATGAAGAAGTTCTTTAGTTAAATCCTTATATATATCATGATTATTATAACTATAGTATCATTGATAAAATAATTTTACAACATAAATAATGAAGCTAAGAATATAAATAATTTAATTATTTCACTTTTATTAAAGTAACAGCATAATCTTGAATATGATCTATTTTCTTCTTCTAAGGTATATTTCATTGACGCTTAGGACATTTATTTTCATAGTACCCCATTTCACTATAGTGGAAACAATGATTATCATCTTTTTATTTCGTCTCTTTTTAGTGTTTTCTTGTGTCCCTTTTCTCCTCACATATAAAAAACACCAAATCCTTTCATGCACTTCCTATGGAGATTCTTTCCATAATTATCACATTTGAGAAAATTCTTCTTTCCCTAATTTTCTTTATCTATATTTTTCTCTCCATTATCTTCTTCTCATTATTCCCTTTGAATTCATAAAACTTAGATAATTATTAATTTTTATTAATATAATAGGAGACTAAATCCTCGTGTGATGATAATATTTGGGAGAATAGTTCCCCTTGGATGAATTGATTTAACCCACCAAATAAATAATCAATCTTACTCCTTAGGTTTTTTATATAGTCTACAGCATGCCTTGAAAAACTTTAAAATTTGGATTAATACTTAGAAACATACTCATCCTCATTTTTCCTCTAACTTAGAAATTTCTTCTCTATATCCTCTCATTGTTCACAAGGAAAATATTTTTCCAGGAAAGGTTCTTTAAAATCATTCCATTCAAAGTTTCTTATCTATTCCTCCTCCTTGTTTTGAATTAATGACCACTACCAATATGCATCATCTGATAGATGATAAACTTCCATGAGAAACTTCACTCATTCATTACTCCCCAAAGTGAGAAATATATTTTTTAAGGAACTTATCCACTACTCAGCTACAAATGGATTTTTAGTCCCATTGAATGACGGTGGTTGATGTCTCGTGAGTTGGTCTAACATTTTTCCTCCAAATTGTGGGTCAGATTCCTACATACATGTAAGGTTATTTCTCATAACATGATTATGTTGTCCAAGCACCAGTTACAACTCCAACATCATTATCTTGCATTGGAGGGAAATCTCTACATAGATTAAATTTATTGATATAGTTTAAATTATTTCTATTATAAACCATTTATAAAAAATGGTATACACTAGATTAGATTATAATGTTAAAAAACAAAATTTATCATCTCTTAAAAAGTTAATCACATGACCATAATTTAAAATTTAGGAATAACTAATTTATTAATCATAGGCTAAGTTTATTTGGATTTATTTCCAAATTTTGTCATAGGGTTTCATTCTTGAACCTATGTTTTCCTAAATTTTATTTCCAAGTATTATACTAAACTTACTCAAATACAAACTGTAACAACCCTGACCTCAGTATCCCAGAGATGGTTCCTTTCTTTATTACATAGGAATAAGATACAAGGAACTTCACACAAAGGCACCAAATAGTTTAATAGTCTTGGTAAACTATACATATACTTGAAATCTAAATTAAATTTTAAAATATAAATTACACACATAATTTCATTGAGTCAGCCATTATTCTCCCTTCCTGTAACCTTTCATATCTGTCATCACATACTTCTCATAATCTTAATGAAAAATAAGACATATGAAATAGGTTAGTTTAAATGCTTAGTAGGGGTAAGCGTATAGCAAAATCTATGAGTAAATATACCATAAACAATATGGAAAGGTAAATTATTGAAACACAATGCATTTATATAATCACATGAGCTTGGAAACTTGACCATGAGTATTCTAAATAATCAAATGCTAACATGGAATAATAATAATGATGGAATTCATAGTGTTGTACATCTTAAATATCAATATATATCCTCAATATAGTTAATATCAGGATCTATCCTAATGAATGTTTATGTCTGTGGGTAGAAACTCATCTTATTTTTGTTAACATCTGTCATTATAAAAATTTAAAAATGCCTACAAAACAAACATAAAGAATTCTTTACCAACTAATTTCTTCTCATGAGACCTACCAATGTATAGAGGGGCTATAGTGAACCCTTCCTAAAATTTACTTTGTCCAATGCATTCTTATTATGAAATTGGTGAAACATAATCAATATAAAAATTAATATTAAAAACTACTATACTAAATGTGAATACTTTAACCATAAACTATGAATGGTATCAAATTAGCACATCCACAGTCAAATTGAATCATAAACCATTCAATAAAATATGGTAAATGATTTAATAAGAGATAAAACTCAATGAATAATAATATTAAACAATGGATTTTGACATAGATAAAAATAATTTAAATAATTTATTTGAAATCTATTGATGAAAATAATCTTTAAACATTCCAAAGTGTCCCATGATACTTTGAAACATTTGAATTATAATCCCCATGATGGATTAACTTTAATGAAACTTATAATATCATGAGAATAAATATATTTATTACATAACATATAAAATGAGTAGTTTATACACCACATAATAAAAATAATTTGTGAATGAGGAATATATCTCAAAAAAGTAAAAGTGAGATGAGAAACCCCTTACATTGTTCTTGGATTTAGTTGAACATTATTTAACCTCTTGTATGATGGTTTTAATCATGTTATAAACTTATAACAAATCCATAGTCTTTTTTATAATATAATATATTAACTTCTAATAATATCTCATTACTCATTTATTAACATTCTTCCATTATTTTCACTATTTTGTGTGTTAATTGCCTAGTTTTTCTAGTATGTTTTTACTTATTAAATGTTATACCTATTAATTATATAAATATTTTATCATTTTTAGAATTTAAACCATGATTTAAATATCATGTGTATCCATTATATATTAATTTAGATTAATCCATAATATTTGGAGATAACAAATGAAATGCATCGTTCATAGAGACGGTAAGTCATACGTACGCATGAATGTTACTTCCATTTCTTGGTCGTATTAAAATATTGAAAACTAAATGATGTATATTATAATTCTAGTATAATATTTATTTCATATATATCACATATATTTCTTAAAATAATCATTAATACATTCTATGTATAGTGTGAATGAATCGCATCATTACGAGGAGGAGGTTGTCCACACCTCCAAAAACGAAGTTATCATATTTACATAAAATGGAAATCATGAAGGTGTGTGTTGAATAATAATTCCATAATCATAAAATACACCATAAATATCAGATATATAATATATAAATATAATTTTCATCAAAATTACCAACCATGATAGGTGGTAAAGGAAAACTGAACAACATAGTTTCGTGGGGTGGTAGTTTTCCATACATAGAAATGGTAAGTTCGTTAACCATTATATTGATGTGTGTGTAAGTCTAGTTTGAACCATTGATATAAAAATATATAAATATATTTAATACACTAATTTTATTATATAAACATTAAATTAATTTAATTTAATGGGGTTTTATGAATAAATAAAACAAAAACATTCATTGATGAACATTACATATTCTTTGGGTAAGTCCTTTTAATTTGCACAAAATGACTTTGTTGGATCGATTCATACCCAAATTAATGATTCTATGAAGAATTTTGGGATTCATGGAGGATATTTGGATAGGTTTTGTCTGATAAAAATAGGTTATCAAGTGTGAATAAAAGTGAAGAAGAGGTTCCATTTTTTAAGAGATGGGAGGGGAATTTTTTTGAAATCTTCAAAATATTAAATTAATATAAATTAATTTTATAATCCACATGGATAACAAAATATTAATTTATAATATATGGTTATTTTAGGTATAAATAACTTCATTCAATAAAAATTATATAAGTTTTGACTATTTTTTAATCCTTATCTTTTATCATTAAGCCTTATTTAACCATTTTAATTTTTACCGTGATATCATGTAATTTACTGTTTGAAGGTTTATATAATTACTATAAAATGAAAAAATACCAATACATGATTCATTGATAAAATTTTAAGACATTTACCAATTATTTATCCAAATTTTATATTTTTATTAATTTTATGTCATTTAATAAAATATTATTCATTTCAACATATCATTAATGTCAATTTTGACAATATTCATCACTTGACTTTTAAAACATATAATAATATCATAATATCTTCAAAAAAATTATTTTAACTCATCAATAAAATGTAAAATTAATCCATAAAATTATTGTATGACATTAATTATATCAAATTATATTTATTTTAATATTTTTAATATCATTTATTTGATTCCTCCATTAATTAATCAATTACTACATCATCATTATGTCACCATTTAAGGTAATTATTTAATCATTAAAATTTATAAATAAATTAACAGGATGTATAAAAATATTTTTTTTAAATACTATTTATAGTCAAACTTATCCCTTATATAACCCCATATTAAAAATATTTATCTTTTTAAAAACAAAAGTATTACGAAATTAACTTTCCATTGAATATAATATTATAAAGGTTAAATTATCATCAAAAAGGAAATTAATGGTCACATAACCAATCTATTAATGCATAGGGATAAAAAATAATAATTCAATAAAATTATGAAAAGTTTTAGGTAAATTTTATAATATTTATAATAATTTTTTTACCCTTAATTAACGGATTTACCCTTAATCATGGTAATAAAAATTACCAAATTCACTATTCATATTTTGTCAAAAAAATAAAATGGACCTACTTACTAAATTTGGAACTTATGAATCTAAATATGAAATCATTTTTTCAATATTATAAAAACATAATTTTTAAAAATTACTTAAAAATTAATCTAGTTGACGGATCAAGAAGACAAGTTTTTAAAGTAAAAACATCCAAAAGATTGAAATATTTTTATATCCAAATTCAATATGAAATTTATTCCAATAACCATAATTGGAATAACTGGTAAAATATTGATCTAATTATATATTAAAACTAGTATAAAATATATATTAAAAAAATAAATAAATCATACAAAAAAATAGTTCATAATTAAAATACAGTATTTTTTTCATTATTCATCATAAAATGAATATTATCAAAAAAAAACTAAAAAATCTACGAAAGTTAATTTTTATAATCCTACAACAAATAAGAAGTATATTTTTCAAATATAATTTATAAAAGTGTTGAAAACTAGTTTTAAAAAAAGTCTTCCCTCAAAAGGAGATAAAACTACCTTTTTAGAAAAATATTTCTTTTATGTATAAAATTAGATTTTTTATTATATCTTTTCTAGGAAACACATAAGATGAATGTTAAAAATTATATTGAATATTATATATATATATATCATTAATATAATCCAGTACGTGTGATTTTATTTATTGGTATAAAACACACTTGTGCGTATTTAAATAATTTTTATAAAAAAATATTTATATTGAATTGGTTTTTATATTTATTTTTACTTAATTGTTAAAAGATGAATTCAATAATATATTTTTATAAGTTAGATAATTCTATTAAAAACCACCAATTAATGGCTAGGAGATAATTTCATTTTAAATAATAATATTAATAGTATAATGTGGTATGTTCAAGCTCATTTTTGGGTGCAATGTATGTTATCGATGTAATGACCGAGACCTCTCCGGTCCATTACTTTGTGAAAATATGGTGTTTGAGGAGTTCCGGGAGGTCAAGGTGACTTATCCTCAATAATTTTCCAAATTTCCAATTCTATGAACAGTTCCATCAGGGAACAGTTCTATGGGTAACTTCTAAAGGTAACCTCTCTTTTCTTTTCCAAATTTCCAATTCACTGAACAGTGTTCTATCAGTGATGTTCAGTGAATAGTGTTCTATCAGTGAGGTTTAGGGAACAGTGTTCTATCGGTGAGGTTCAGTGAATAGTGTTCTATCAGTGAGGTTCAGTGAACAGTGTTCTATCAGTGAGGTTCAGTGAACAGTGTTCTATCATTGAGGTTCAGTGAAAAATGTTCTATCGGCGAGGTTCATTAAATAGTGTTATATTAGTGAGGTTTAGTGAATAGTGTTCTATCAGTGAGGTTCAGTGAATAGTTTTCTATCAATGAGGTTCAGTGAACAGTGTTCTATCGGTGAGTATTAGTGAACAGTGTTCTTTCAGTGAGGTTTAGTGAAAAGTGTTCTATCAGTGAGGTTTAGTGAACATTTTTCTATCTGTGAGGTTCAGTGAATAGTGTTCTATCAGTGAGGATTAGTGAATAGTGTTCTATCAGTGAGGTTTAGTGAACAGTGTTCTATCGGTGAGGTTTACTGGACAGTGTTCTATCATTGAGGTTCATTGAACAGTGTTCTATCGGTGAGGTTCAGGGAACAGTGTTTCCAGAACGGTAGATGTACAGTGTTTCCAGAACGGTGAGGTCTATTGGTAACCTCTAATGGTGAGGTCTATCGGTAACCTCTAACGGTGAGGTCTATCGGTAACCTCTTATGGTGAGGTCTATTGGTAAATATAAGGTGAGGTCTATCGGTAACCTCTAACGGTGACCTTTTCTTTCCTTTGCCAAATTTTGAGTATGTGAACAGTGTTTCCAGCTTCCTACAGTTTTTCCCCTTTGACGTTTCCTTTGACATAAAATACATTTAAAGCCTCGTTTTAAAGACTCTAAGGCCGATTAAAAGGCCATAAATACTATATTAATTATTCCTATGGCTCAGGATGTTTTTACATTGTCAAACCACGTGGGATAATGCGATATTATTTTAATGGAGAATTAATCGTATCTTAAACCGTCGCTCCATTAAATCTTCAAAAGGGACAAGATATCTTCCTCCCTTTTTCTTCCTCATTTTTCTCGGCTATGAGATGCTAGAACCTTTCAATCCTTCTCATAGGAGTTGCACAATCAAACTTTACCCCTCGAATTGGTTTTTCTCTTTTTTGATGCAACCAAGCTGTATCGATCAATCTTCGATATAATGTATGTTTTGTTGTCGTTCCTTTGGGGATCATCTTCTCCTATTTATCCTTTCCATATTATAGCATGTAATATCTATGCTTCTAATAGGGTTTTCTTGATGTTTGGTTGGTGTGGTCATACCGTGGCATCCTCAGGTGGATGAAGTTGTCGTGAGAGGAGGTTCGTGACCCGTTGTGTGCATAAAGAACGTGAGGACCTATTTGATGTAGGAGATTCATTGCTTCTCTTTTATTTTACGTGCAGCTATATTTTTAGCATGTTTAATCCCACTAGATAACAATGGAATTGACATAATAAATATCTTAACCAGATACATAAATTGATATTGATCGTATGTTATTGCCTCTTGTTTTGATAGATAGTGTGATGTCTATGCTTTCTTTTCTTAGCTATTTGTTCTTGATGGAAATTGGTAAAGAACGTAAACCGGTATTAATTGATAATTGTTGGCTAAAGATAAATAGCCATGTAAATGAATCTGGTTCTAGTTGTAATTTGATGTTAATCAAATTGGCGCAGTAAGCATGTTTAATTATTTGTGATAGCTTACTGATTAGGTTTCCTGAATTTGGAACCTACGAGTAACAAATATGTTAATTCAATATGGATTAAAGAACTGATTGTTTGTTAATTACTTACGGGGTTCTGAGTTACCCTCTTGATTGTTAAAGGCCCAAGAGCCCAATTAATGTTGTGTTTATTTTCCAACTGTTTGTGATGTGATGTGATCTTGGATGGATGTTGTGATATGTGGAGGCATGGAGGCCCTTTTGGTTGTGGCAGAAGATGATGCCTAGAGTGGAGATATGAATCAGTTCATATAAAATTATTGTGTGCCATATTATTTAGTTTAATACATGTACCTTGACCTATGTTTGAATAGAGGAGTCACATACCACCAATGGATTGGTGTTTTTATCCCACTCCCATATATGGAGAGTACCCAACATAAAGGATATGAATTCAAAACCCCACACTCTTATAGTAAATTCTTATAAGGGGAATAGAATTTGAATAAAACTGTGATCCAAATATATGCATTTCCAGTCTGGAAATCCAAAAATTTCTGAGAGGCACGCCCCTAGGTCACTAATTCAACATGGTCTAGAGCCCCTTTGTAAAATAAATCTTGTGTTATTGGAGTTATTACCTCTATACAATCATTCTAATATTGAATATGGATCTTCTTTCAACTGAGCAACATTGACCTTATTACATAGAACTTCAATGATGAAATCCTTAAAGAGAGAGAAAGAGTGACTGAATCCATTCTCAAGGAATGAAGCATCCATAGTATTTCCACCACATATGATCTTTTTCGCTCCACATCATCAGTAAAAAACTTATGACTATTAACAAGTCCATGAGAAAAAAAATCTTTAGATAGAGAAGTAATGAATGATGAGTCCATGAGATCTACGCCCTAATTTCAATTGAATCATAGATAAACTCTCGACTAGAACCCATCATCATATCTTATAAATGTATTTTTATAATTATAATTATAAATAAATATATTTTTAAATATATTTATATACTTAAAAATTTATAATTATAATAAATATATAAATAAATAATTATTTAAATAAATAAATATATATATATATTAATAGGTTGGGTGAGAGACACCTTTTAGGAAAGGAAAATGAAGTCCCTCTTTTTAGGTAGGTTGAGAGGTAACCATTACATGACCCAAATTCCTAGTGGTCAAAATGCTCTCATTTTAACCGTGTTGAGAGGAAGCACTTATTCAAATATAAAATTATTTAATTATAATCAGTTCTAATTCTTTATTTCTAATTATATATTTATAATAATAAAAATTTATATAATTATATTTTTATAATTATATGTAATTATAAATATATATATATATATAATTATAAAAATATATATAAATATAAATGTATATTTATAATTATATAAATATCATGATAAATATATTTAATTATAATTATATTGATAAATACATATTTAAAATCCATTAATTATATTTAGAATTATATAAATATAAATACATATGTATATATATAAATATATTAATAAAAATATTTTCAGTTTATTTAAAAATATATATTAATAATTTCATTATTATAAATATAAATATACATTTTTGTAGTTTTATAATTTTTTTTATTATTTTTTTTATTTATAAGTAATCTGGTAAATATGTATTCATAAATATATTGATATAAATATATTTAAATTTATATATTTAAGTATAAATATATTTACAAAAATATATTTATAATTATATAAATATATATTTTTAAATATAGTGAATCTAGATTTATAAAAATATTTATATACAAATATATTAATATTTATTTATAAAAAAATATTTTTATAAATATTTTTATAAATAAATATATTTAAATATATTTTATAAAATTTGATGAAAAATAAACTTTTTGTAAATATGTTTTGGGTTTGGGAACAGTGAAATCGAGTTCGTACAAGGTTAATTTTTTAAAAATATTAACCAAACCTACCCATATTAATAATCAGGTAAAAATTTTAAATTTAATTTTGTTATATATATATATTTAAAAATATATATAATCATATAAATATATAAATATATATTTTTATATTATATTTATATTTATATTTTTAAAAATGATATAATAAATTATAGTTATATATACATATATGATATTAAAATTTAAGGTAATTAATTATTTTTAGTGAGGAGTGAGCGCCCAGTGAAGTTGTGCTCACCCATTTTCGCAAAAAAGATCAACAGTGTGTGGTGATTTTGGTTCGAACTATTGATCGTCGGACAATCATAGTACTTGGTAGTTCTATATCCCAAAAATACCACATCTTAAATTAATTTAAAAATTAAAAAACACATTTGATTTTGTTCCCAACTCATGGAATCATTTTTTGTAAAAAAAACTCTCAATCTAATGCCTATTTTGTAAGGATTATGCACCAAAAACATCATTGAATCATTAGAAATGTATTATTAGAAATTGGATGCACTAATCACTCCCTTTAGTGGGGAAAATAGTTTTTTTTTATTTAGGAATGAAGAAAAATATAAGTTCAAATGTTTGATTCAAGGAAGGGGTGGTTGAATATTGTTTTCAGTTTAGAAAAAAATCATATTTGATAACCATATAGTATTTAACTATTTATTTTAATGACCAAATTCAATAATTTATTTTAATTTTTTTAATTTCAACTGTGAATGTTGATAAACCATCAAGTTATTTTTATTTTTTATGAATTTATTTTTATAATGAACTTGATCATGTTGATGATATGAAAACCATAATTACGATATTTTATACCCTTAAAAATTTATAAAAATAAATCCACCTATCTACTACAATTACTTTAAAATTTTAATGTTTTAGTAAATTAATATATTTTAAAAAGTAAAAAATTTATTATATTTATAATTTATCCTACTGTAAATTAAAATTATTATATTTGATGGATGAAGATGCTCATGATGCTCGATGGTTGTTCTTAGTGATTTGGATAAGATGACGATGACACCAATTTGTGCATGGTTATGTTTGTAGTGGTTTTTATGATAGATCAAAGATATAGATTCCCTACAGGATGGTGGTTTTAGTGGCGAACACATGGGGTTGGAGTTTGTCTCCATTTTCATTCATACGGAGGAGACATGGTGTGATTATTTTAACCATAGTTGTAATTAAATAGTGTAGACTGGGGTAGGGACCCTATATATTACCAAATAATGACCACTATTGATTTTTACGTAAAAAAAAGTTATATAATAATTAAAAAAATACAAATCTAACTTAATTCAAATATTAAATAAATTTATCAATGATATGTAAAATCAAAATATCATAAATAACCTTGTACGATGATCTTTCCAACCCCATTACCATTTTCTAAAAAATCAGAAAATGTAAAAAATTGAAAAACTTTTAGTGTTGTAAAAAAATCGAAAAAATATTATAATTGAAATGAAGTAGAATATTTTTATTAAAACACAAAAAAAACTATATGAGTCCATTTGATTTTGAATATATTTACAGTTTCTATTAATTTTTTTTAAAATTTAAAATAGTTTATCCAATAATTTTGAGGAGACCTCATATTAAATTCATGTTTCGTCAGATAATACATGAAAAAAATAATAAAAATAATGTTTTCCTATGATTTCACATTATTAAAGGGGGGTTTTTTTCTATGCATCTGACTATTAAATTATATTTTTGGTGTTTTAAATCAATAAAAGTGTGTTTCTGATCATATTATAAAAAAAATCACATTGATTTTTTTTCTACTCTACAATTTTAAAAATTAAATTAAATTCATTGTACTATGAATTCATAAGAATTTGTGGTCACTCAGTTTTCCCCCCTTGAAGCATGTTTTAAAGGACTTCAATGATTTTAAAACTGCTTAACCAGTTATTCTGGGAATACTGCATGTCTGATTGACATGTCTTATAATCATACATGTCAAAAATAATTCAAATATAGGTTTACTATTATTTCGTGTCATTCAAAGGTAAATTGTTATTGATTTCACTTTTAAACACACGTGTTAGTGTTTTAAAACAATAAGCGTTTATTTCTGGTATCCTTAAGAATATAGAACCTCAGATAGATGTTCTTTCTTCTCAAAAATTTCAAAAAAAACTATCCAATTTTTTAATTTTGATTTCATGGAATTTGAATGTTGATCAGTTTGTTTTTACCCCAATGGGATCATTTTTGAAGGATGGAAATCCATTAAAAACAGCTTATTCAACACGTTTTGGGAAGACTACATGTATGATTGATGTTTTGTCAACTCAAAAACAAAAAAAATCCAATTATGAGTATACTATGATTTTACATCATTAATATGTATTATTTTATGGATATTATAGTTAAACACATATTTTGGTGTTTTGAAATAATAAAAGCATGATTCTGATTATCCTAGGAAAACCAAACATTATATTACAATTTATCTTGATATAAAATTTTTAGAATCACTATATGATTGTTTTTCCTAATTACATGGAATTTAGTCGTCATTAAATTGGTTTTTACCCCCTTCTACATGTTTTTAAAGGAAGATAAACCTTTAATGTCTTCTTATTTAGTCATTTCATCAAGACCGCATGTCTAATTGACGTCCTACCTACTGTTACATGTAAAATATAATAAAAATACTATTTTTCTATGTTTAACTATATTCTAAGTTTTTGTCGATGGATATATCCACTAAACACTAGTTTTAGTGTTTTAAAACAATAAAAGTGCATTTATAATCATCCTGGGTAAACAAAACCTTGGGATAAAATTATGTCTCCTAAAACACATAAAAATTATTTTAGGGTTATTTCCCTCTATTTTCATAACAATAATAGGTTTTCCAGTTGGTCTTAACCCAATTAAACATGTTTTTAAAGGGTATTAAACCTTTAATTACTACTAATTTAGTCGTTTTGAGTAGGACACACATCATGTTGAGTAGGAAACATATCTTGAATTAATATATATCATGAAATTTACTATTTTCTAATTTTATTATTTAATGATATTTGTTCATATGGTAATCATGTGGAAATGGACTCTTTAATTAAAACAACATTTTAAATGTTTTAAAGATTCACTCTTCAAAATATTTATCATTAATGCATGTGTGTTAAAAATGGTTTTAAGAATTTATTTATATGTACATTAATGTTTTAAAATTTTAATTACTTTTAAAATTTTCAAAGTGGCATGTGACACTTTGATTAAAAATTATTATTTTAAATGTTTTAATTTTGTTTTAAAAATGGATTAAATATTCCAATAACTTGGAATTATTTTAACATGTACGTCCTGTACCGAATTTCTTGATTTTATGTCTATTTAATATCTTGATGTTAATTTTAAATGTTTAGATATTTATTTCAAAATAAACTGTTTTTATTTATGAGTGCACAACTTTTTAAAAATGAAATGTGATTTCCAAAGTGGAAATGTTATTTTTTCTATATTCTTGTTTTAGGTGTTGTGATTATGTTATGGTACCTGATAATTTTTTATGTATATGGGTGGTTCCATGATAAACCAAGGGTGTGTGAGCCTGTTATATCTCTCAAATGGATTTTCTAATGATACAGAGTTAAACAATATGGTTTTTCCTAAGAGATTTAGGAATTATATTGTGATGGGTATTTCAAATGTAACCCTGAAGGTTACTCCCTATGTAGTTGTGAAAGAAACAATGTAAGTATGATATGGATTCAAAAATTTACCATTATGATTTATGATTTCTAAGAATTATTATTTGGATTCTTAATATTTCATGACGTATGTTAAAGAGCATAGGTTTTTATGGTTGAAAAGTATGATTTTGTGAAAATGTTTTCTTGAGTTAAAAATAATCATGGAATAATTATTTCATTATGTATTTTACATCCCTTACTGAACATTTTGTTCTCATCCCATGTTTTTGAAATGTTTTACATAGGTTATAATGATGGTTAAGAGAAAATAAGGAGTCAACAATATTTTTATCAATAAAATAAATCATGTTTTATTTTAAAAGAAATATATTTCGGAAAAAATGGATACTATTTTGGTTGTATCCTCTTGTCTGATTATGGGATGATATATATTAGTGATGGTATGATTCTCTAAAACAATAAACCTGAAATGATTCTCAATATAAAATTAAGTAAATTATTGACTAAACTCAATATTACTAAATATTTATGGTTGTGGCCTTATAGTTGGTATCAATAGTTTGTTTAGATAAATTTATGGGTTAGAATATTGTAAATAGACTATCCATAAATTATTTTTTACTTTATGGTCAAATTTAAATGATATATAATTTCAAGATTACTATGTTTATTTTTCATGGATATATCTATCCAAAATATTTTTCCACATAGGAAACATGGTAGCTATGATAGGAGGACATCCTGAGGAAAACAACCTTCCAAATCAGCAACCTGGGATGGTCAGAATTAGAACTAAATAGTTTGTTGTTGTGATGGAGCATTTGAATCAGGATATAAATGGTGGTGTTATCCGGGAATGAGCTTAGTCAGATCAACCACATAGGAACATGTCATTAGTGGATCATTTCATGAGGAAAAATTCTTCATCATTCAGAGTATCATCTGACCCCATTCTAGTTAAAGGGTGTATTAAATCCCTAGAAATTATTTTTGATGTAATGGAGTGTTTGTAAAACCAAAATGTCTATCTTTTTATATACATGTTTGAAGGTGAAGGATATCAGTGGTGGTAAATGGTTAATAATATCAGGGAAAATGAGGATATTGATTCTATTGGTTGATATTAATTCAAAGATATGTTTCTTGAGAAATATTTTACTAATGTAGTTCAACATAAAATGGAAAAAGAATTCTTGTAATTGAGGAAATAGTATGACTCAGTGTATGCTTACAAAGGAAAATTCACTTGACTGGAAAGGTATACTCTAAATTTCATCTAGTATATTGATAGTAAAATCAGTAATTTTATACTTAGGATTAAATAAAATGTATCCAATGTCATTATATTATCATGAGTTTAAAAGTCATGAAAAAAATTTCAATGTGCAGAGAAAGTGGAAATGGAGTTTGTCGATGACGATGTTTCCTTTGAAAAATAACATAATTAGAGGTTGAGGTGGTAGGGGAAAGGGAATAATTAATCAAATAAGTCTTATGGTATGAAATTAAAAATATAGTTAGTGAAAATTGTGTAAAAAACCCTATATAATTCCTTTTGAATTTTGGTAAGTGCTTATGATGTGTTTAGACTGGTCATGTTGCTCGTGACTACAAAGGAGATGATTATGAAATAAAAGAAATAACGGTGGTAAGATTTTTTAGTTGCAATGAGTTAGGTAATTATTCCAATATGTTTCCAAAGATTATTACCTAGGGTGGAAAACCAAATGATCGAAATTAGAAGGTTATGGTAAAATCATTTGATTATACTACATTTGATGTGGGACCATCAAGTGAATTGGTGATAGGTTTGTTGTAGGTTTTTTCAAAATATTACAATACTCTGTTTGACTATGGATCTTCACATTGTTTCATTTCTAAGAGATTTTCATATAAATTGGAAATATCACATCATGTTTTTGATAAAAAAAACTTTTTTTAAAACCCCATGTGGAAGTATTAAAGAAACCAATGTTAATAAGAATATTCATATTATCATTAGTGGGATGGTCTTTTCTAACAATCTTGTTGAACTTCCCATAATTAAATTTTATATCATGTTGGGTAAGGATTGGATTTCATTTTATCATCCTCAAAATATTTTTCAAAGTGAAGAAAGTTTTATTCAATGATTTCATACCTTTGATAACATACAAAGAATATGAGAGATTGATTAAATATGGCAGTGAAAGTTATCAATGTCATGTTGTTGAAAAGAAGGTAATAGTTTTAATTAGTGACATTCCAGTAGTGAATGAATTCAAATATGTTTTTCCTTATTAATTTCATGGTATTGTTCCTAATCGAGAGGTTGAATTTACAATTTATTTGGTTCCTGATACTATAATTATTTCTAAACCCCCATATCGAATGGCTCATGTAGATTTGGTGGAATTGAAATAACAGTTGCAAGAATTTCTTGATAAAGGTTTCATTTGACCTATCACATCATTATGGGGTGCTCATATTTTATTTGTGAAAACAAAAGATTGACCAATGAGACATTTCATTGATTATAGATCCCTGAATAACATCCATGTTAAGAAAAAATATCATTTTCTCATATCGATGATTTTTTTGATTAGCTCCAGGGAGCATAATATTTTTCGGAGGTTGGCTTGAGGTCATGGTACAATCAGTTAAAAGTAAAAGAAGCATACATTCAGAAGGTTGCATTTCATACTAGATATAGCCATTAGTAATTTGTAGTTATGCTATTTTGGTTTACTAATTCACATACTATATTCATGGATTTTATGAATAGAATATTCCATGAGTTCTTGGATAATTTTTTGGTCATTTTTATTTATGAAATTTTGATATATTCTAAAAGTAAAGAGGAGAATGAAAGCAATCAAATGGTTGTTTCAAAAACCTTAAAAGAAAAGAAACTATATTTAATGTTTAGAAAGTGTGAATTTTTATTATCAAAAAAGTTGTTTCCTTTTTGATATTGTTTCTAAAGATGGAATAACTATTTACCCTTCTAAAATTTTTGGAAGATTGGCCAAGACCTACCAATATCATAAAGATGCATAGTTTTCATAGATTAGTGAGTTATTACATAAGTTTTGTGGAAAACTTTTCTCAATTATCTAGCCTACTAAAAAATTTAACACATAAGGGAGTAATGTTTATCTAGATAAAAGAATGTGAGGATTTTTTTTAGGAACTAGAAATAAGATTAGAAAATGCTCTAGTTTTGAACCTACCTTCCAGGAATGGTTAATTTTTTATCTACAATGATTTTATATTGAAGGAACTCAGTTGTGTCCTAATGAAGAATGATCAAGTAATTTATTATTATTTACGTTAGTTGAAAAATCATGAGTTAAATTACTTTAAAAATGATTTGGAATTAGATACTGTTGTTTTTTCCTTTAAAAATTTGGAGTCATCATCTGCATGGAGTTAAAAGGGAAATATATACTAACCATAAACGTTTGAAGTATATAATCACTCAGATAGAATTGAACATGAGATAAAAGAGATGGATAGAATTAATTAAGGATTATGATTTCACAATTCATTACCATACAAGAAAAGAAAATAAAGTGGTTGATGCATTGAGTTGAAAAAACAATGCTACATTAACCATGTTACATTTGGAATGTGATACTTTGGTTAGTGATTTGATTAATTTTGGCTTGGAATTTGTTGATGCAGGAAATTCCTCTCTTTTGTTTTAGTTGTCAGTGCAATCATATCTATTAGAGAGAATTAATCAAGTGTATAAGGAATATAGTCAGTTGTAGAAAAAGTTATAATTGGTTTATAAGGGTAAGTTATCTGAATATAACATTGATAAAGATTGTGTTTTAAGGGTTGAGAAGAGATTACGTATGCCTTGTGATTCATAGTTAAAGAAATATTTATTATGTGAAGTTCATAGTTATCTATTTTTAGTTCATCTATGAAGTATTAAAGTATATAGAGACCATTAGGAGTGTTACTAGGGGGATGAAATGAAAATAGATATTGTTGGTCTTACACTATGAAGTGTTTGACCTGTTAGAATATTAAAGTAGGATAAAAATTGACAAAGGGGATGCTTCAAACTTTTCTGGTTCTAGAGTGGAAATGAAAAAATATATCCAAGGATTTCATTCTGTAATTACCAAAGACTTATTGAGGTTACAATGAGATCTAGTTTATTTTTGATCGATTGACTAAATCTTCTCTTTTTCTTACTCTTAAAGATACTCTATATCTTGATAAAATTTATTGGTTATATATTAAATAGATAATTATGTTTCATAGAGTTCCTATCTCCATTGAATCTGATCATGATCCCAGGTTTACGTATAACTTTTGGAAAGGCCTTCCGATGTCGTTGGGAACTGAATTAAATTTTAGAACAACTTTTCATCCTCAATCAGATGGGTAGAGAGAACGAACAATTAAGATATTTCACGATATGCTACGTGAATGTTAAATGGATTTCTAGGTGAGTTAGAATCAATATATCACTTTGGTTGTGTTATCTTATAATAACAGTTTTCATTCCAGTATATAGATGGAACCATTTGAGGAATTTTATGGAAAGTAGTGTCAAACTATAACTTTTTGGGATGAATTAGGTTAAAGGAAGTTGATGGGACCATAATTACTTGAAGATATGGAATAAAAAGTTCAGTTAATTCCAAAGCACATGAGGATAGATAAGATTAGGAAGAAAAGTTAAGAAGAGAGTTGGAGGAAGGATCCTTATTTTGAGGTAGGTGATCCTGTATTTCTCAATGTTTCTCTAAGTAAAAGTGTGATGAAATTTTTTAAGAAGTGGAAACTAAGTCCATGGTTCATTGGGCCCTATAAAATCATGGATAAAGTAGGGCCAGTTTCCTACCTAGTGTAATTACCTCCTAGTTTATCAGAGGTACACAATGTTTTTCATTATTTGATGGTATGAAGGTATATGGTGGATTCATCTCATGTTTTAAGTCCAAAAGTAGTTTTGTTGTAAGAGAATCATTATTTTGGGGAATAGCTAGTCCATATTGTTGACTATAGAGGGTAGGTGTTGTGGAATAAGTTGATTTAGTAGGTTAGGGTTTTGTGAAAAAAACATATGGTAGAGTAGTGTAATGGCCCGGACCTCTCTGATCCATTACTTTGTGAAAATATGGTGTTTTAGGTGTTCTGGGAGGTCAAGTTGACATATCCGCAACACTTTTCCAAATTTCCAATTCTGTGAACAGTTCCATCGGTGAACAGTTCTATCGGTAACCTATAATGGTAAGTGAATAGTATTCTATTAGTGAGGTTTAGTGAACAGTGTTCTATCAGTGAGGATTTAGTGAACAGTGTTCTATCAGTGAGGATTTAGTGAACAGTGTTCTATCAGTGAGGATTTAGTGAAAAGTGTTCTATCAGTGAGAATTCAGTGAATAGTGTTCTATCAGTGAGGTTTAGTGAACAGTGTTCTATCAGTGAGGTTTAGTGAATAGTGTTCTATCTGTGAGGATTTAGTGAACAGTGTTCTATCAGTGAGGATTTAGTGAATAGTGTTCTATTAGTGAGGATTTAGTGAACAGTGTTCTATCAGTGAGGATTTAGTGAACAGTGTTCTATCAGTGAGGATTTAGTGAACAGTGTTTCCAGACCAGTGAGCTTCTAATAGCGTACTTTTAACAGTGGACTTCTAACAGCGGACTTCTAACAGCAGACTTCTAACAGTGGGCTTCTAACAGTGGGAAATGAATAGTGTTTCCATCTTCCTATATTTTGACCCCTTTGACGTTTCCTTTGACATAAAATACATTTAAATCCTTATTTTAAGGACACTTAAGGATGATTCAAAGACCATAAATCCTATATTAATTATTCCTATGGCTCGGGATGTTTTTACTTCGTCAAACTGTGTGGGTTAATGTGATCCTCTTTTAATGGGGAATTAAGCATATCTTAAACTGTTGCCCCATTAAATCATCAAAAGGGACAAGATATCTTCCTCCCTTGTTCTTCCTCTCTATTCTCGGCTATGAGACGCTAGAACCTTTCAATCCTTCCCATAGGAGTTGCACAATCAAAATTTACTCCTCGGATTGGTTCCGCTTTGTTTTGATGCAACCGAGCTATATCGGTCAATCTTCAATATAAGGTATGTTTTATCGTTGTTCCTTTAGGGATCATCTTCTCATGTTTCTCCTTCCCATGTTATAACATGTAATCTCCATGCTTCTAATGGGGTTTTCCTTGGGGTTTGGTTGGTGCGGTCGACCCGTGGCATCTTCGGGTGGATGTAGTTGTCGCGAGAGGAGGATCGTGACCCATTGTGTGGATAAAGAACGTGGGGAACTGTTTGAGGTAGGGGATTCATTGCTTCACTTTCTTTTACGTGCAATTGTATTGTTAGCATGTTTAATCCCACTAGATTAAAATGGAATTGACATAATAAATATTTTAATCGGATAAATAAATTGATATCAATCGTATGTTATTGCCTCTTGTTTTTCTAGATAGTGTGATATCTATGCTTTCTTTTTTTAGCTGTTTGTTCTTGATGGAAATCGGTAAAGAACGTAAACTTGGATTAATTGATAATTTTTGGCTAAAGATAAAGAGCCATGAAAACGAATCTGGTTCTTGTTGTAATTTGATGTCAATCAAATTAGTGTAGTAATCATGTTTATTTATTTGTGATAATTTACTGGATAGGTTTCTCGAATTTGGAACCAACAAATAATAAATCGGTTAACCCAATATGGATTAAAGAACTGGTGGTTGTTAAAATATAATTGCTTTTAGGGTTTTGAGTCACCCTCTTGTTTGTTTAAGGGCCAAGAGCCTAATTATGAAGATGTTTGTTTTACTACTTCTTGTGTTTTAATGTGAGTCTGTATGGTTGTGGTAACATGTGGAGGCATGGAGGCCCTTTTGGTTGTTGCAGAAGATGACTCCTAGAGTGTCGAGATGCATCGGTTTATGCATTTGGGTGTCAGGGAGGACACCAGGGATGATGGAATGGAGTGGATGTGATTGTTGGATGCTTAGTAATTTTGATCGGTTGTTTATATGCTTTACATTTCCCCACTGCTCAAGTCAGGTGGTCTTACTTACCCTCCTTCCGAAATAAGTGAAGACACGTGGGGTATGCCATGTGCTTTCTGTGTTTATATTCTCAAGGAAGGATGGGTATATTCTCTTGCTATAAGTAGAAAAGACTCGATGGGTAGTACATCTACTCACCGTGTTCAGATCCCTTGTGTTTAGTAGCATATAATGTATTTCTATAATTCCTGGGAATGTGGGAAAGTATTTATATAATAAATAATTGAATAAATGGAGTTAACCCACAGGGATAGAGATGCTAGAAAATAATTATGAGGTTGCAGTTTTAAAAGAACAATTGACTTTGGGTGTGATGCTAATGAAATTTAATGTGGAATTGTTCATGGTCAATTAATGTTTAAATAATTAATTAATGTACAGTGGAACTGATAAAAAGGGAATGAAGTAATCTACAAAATCTCTTTAAATGATTGTATTCTTATAGAATACCTAACCTTAGAAGTAGCAGCCCAAAGTCTGAGATAAGTTAGTTGCAGTTGTGTCTAAGACTAGGTAATACCCATAGTGTCGTTTTGAGATATAATATATCCTATAATTTTTGTGTTTCTATACGCTACTCCACCCTATCAGTAAGGGAAACTGACACCCCAAGGTTTCTGAGCCCTGGGGGTGTTTTAACCAACATTTCGGTGAGAGGATGGATGGCTGACTACCCCCTTTGGCCCCACTCTCTTCTCTTGGTAGTTACTAGTGCTGGAATGCACATTGGTTAGTTTTCCCCATATATGCGTGTAAAGGGATGTAATGTCTTGTGGTTATTCACACGCATATATTCTGGATATAGTTTTCTATGGACTACTATATGTGTAATGTGTATAGGTTGTGATGGCTTGAGGATCCTTACTCGGTGTATGGGCTGTGATGGCTTAAGGTATAACACTCAACGTATGATAAACATTATGCGGGATGTGGTGGATCCCAGAAACTACCAGGTTACTTTAGTGTGTGGGCGTGGTTGTTTTTTTTGCACGAGGTGAATATTGTGGTGATTCACCCAGGTGTCTGCGGGCAAGCCTTTTTTGGAGAGAGATGCTCAGGACGTGCGATGTTGGGGAAAAGCAGAAAACCATTGGGGAAGTAGTAGCGGGGTACCATTGATATTATTTATTATATGATATATTCTTGTATGCGTTACTTGGTGAGAGTATCCATGGTGAGTTTGGGAACTTAGTATACCTGTTTAGGTGACGAGTTAGTTTCAGTTGTTGTTCACTGTTCTTTAGCATGCTTTCTTTACTTCTGCACGATAGGCATTGGGGAGGATCCTGCTGATTATACTGTTATACTCACCCTATTTATATATAAACCATTTTTTAGGTCACTTGGAGCAGGTTGGAGATCAAGCTGGTTTCTACTAGCTTGGGGTTGTAGGAGCTGTTCGGGCTTGTGGTTGCTGTTGTTTTACTTTCTTTTGGGTACTTGCAGTTTTTTTCCTTTCAGTTGTAGTACTTCTGCATGAAATTTCATATGTGTACTTGGGGTTTTGTTTATATTGCAGTCTGAGTTGGAGTTTATTGGTGTCTATCTTATCTCTCTCTTCTGCATGTGTTCTCTTAGAGGGTAATGCCTCTCAATTTGTGTGTTATTATACCCTCAGTGCTAGTCACCAACCCGGGGCCTACTAGAGGCGGGACTCGGGGGGTCATTATCTCCCTTCTCACATTTCCGACCTAGTATGGGTAAACTTTGTGGGGAGGGGCCCATGAAAATCAAAGAGATTAAATTTAAAAACATACATAACATTAAATATTGTGGTGTTACAACCTAATATCACAAATTTTATAGTCAAACATAATAAAGGATAATATTAATTAAGTTAATGGTGTATATTTTTGTGTTTTACTATATCCCCCCCTTGTGATATTAAAAAGGAAGTATAAAATGGAATAGAACACAATTAATGTTTCATAAAATTGTAGTAAAATTTTATTCTTGCTTAAGGTAAGATAAATATAAATGGATAACTTTAAAATAAAATAAATAACAAATAAATTATAATTATAGTTGGTAAATTTAGAGAGAAAATTATAAATAATTTTTGAGTACAATAATAATTCATCTCAAGAAACAGTTAGGGATAAGGCCATAAATATTCCTGGGAGTCATCTAAATATAAGGTAGAGGTTAGGGAATCATGTAGTTTCTAATGAACTACCCGAAGTTCCAACATAAAATCCTTGAAAATGTTAATTTATCGATTCAACCCATTCCATAATAAAATATAGTAAGTCTCAAATGATATTTAAAGTCTCAAATAAATTCCCTTTCAAAAAGGTCTGAACTGAATTAGTAAACTGAAAAAATATATCCATCAACCCCTCAAGCCTATCGACCAGATCTCGAACACTAGGTTCTACAAAGGATAATTTAGTAGTTAACATTTGTTTATTATCTATAAGAATGTTCAAAGGCACACTATCACACTTCAAGTCCTAAAATTTTTAATATAAGTCACTGATATCTGAGGGTAAAATCTCTAGTCTTTGAAAAAGATACTAATAAACTACTCCGAAAGAGGAAACTCTTACTTTTCCTAAACTGGTAGTCTTGGAATTTTCTAATTGAGATATATAAAAATTACTTATTTCAATAATATCTTATTTAAACATTGGATCACCTTTATTCATTCCAAATTGATCCATGATAACTTTATTTAAAGCATCAAAATACCTTCTAAAAATTAAATTTTATTTAAACTTTAAAATGAATTCTGAAGATACTCATAATATGTTCTTGAAAAAAAATTCCTTCACTCCTTAGTAGATTTTATAGAAATCTCAAGTTCTAAATTCATCTTAGTAACTTAATACTTCAATAAATAAAATATAGAAAAAATTCTTGGAGGAAAAATATTATCATGGTCCTCAAAACTTGATTCTAATTACCTATAACCTTAGAGTTCCATCTCCTATCGTACCAAGGGCTCAACCTCTTCAATTAGCTGAAGTGCCTGAAAATTAAAACCAACGCCTAAGGGAGTAAACTTCTCCCAAATAATATATGCACTTTCTATAACATTATCATTAGCCTTGTATATATATTTTTCAAGTAATTAAACCTATTAATACACAATCAACTAGGTAGATACATTAACTAGAACACATTCTTGCCTAATAGAATGAGCTTATTCAGTTCTCATCTTCTCAAAAGAATGATAAGTAAGACTGTAATTTTTCTCCTCATCATGAGCAGTTCATTCAACTCTTTCCTACCCATCATAAAAAGACTATTCAACCACTCTTTAAAAATACTTGATAACTTGATCATCTTTTGTAGGTTAATCTCTCCTTTGAGATCTCTTAACTAAAAAATTCAACCTTCTTTCAGAAGTGATTTTTTTTAATAAACCCATGAAAAATTAATATCTACTTCTAGACTTGAAGTTATATGTCCATACACAACTTGTTTTATTCTTCTCCTAAAAATAATATTTTCATCAACAATATCAAAATATTATCAAATAGTAGTTCCCACTATAGAATCATCCACTTATGGATTAGATCAGTGATCTATAGCAGCAGCAGCCTCAATTAAAGGTTCACCAAATTATTCTAAAAAAGCTCTATTATAATTAATTCTTATTTAATCATCATCATAAACAATATAATAAATATCATCCAATTCAACTCTAATTGGTATGAGATTACCATCAGATATCCTCCAAAAAACTAATTTTTATTAAGGTTACAACAAAAAATATGTTATTGTGATGAAATATTATATATGTACTTATATATTAAATAAATCTGATCTTGAATAGAATAATAGATATTATTATCCCATACGAATAAAAGGTCATGCATGCATCTTTCTGGCTATGATTTCACATTTATCTCATCGTATACCAATATAGTCTCACCTTTATAACACACATTAGAAGAAAAATAATGTGCATATATAAGGACCTAGCCTTAAACATTTCATAATCTTGAGTTTTAAGACAATATTTCATTTTGGATTCTTTCAGGTTTATATTTTTAGAGAATTAGGCCATAACATATACATAACTTAACCATATAATACAAAGTGGACACTTCTAATTTGTATATCTTTTCACAATATGAAACTTTTTAGATAAAATATGATTTATGTTCATAAAACATCTACTTGAATTTAAATTTGAATAATTTGTTTACCTTACCCATTCTTAAACCCCATGAAAAAACATTATATAAAATTTGGGATGAGAACAAAAATATTAATAATGGATATAAAAAAATAAGATAATTATCAAATGAAAACTAATAAAAACCCATGAAATGTTTACCTTTATACCAATGTTCATTGAGCGAAATAAATAAATCATTTTAACATTAAAACACATACTTTTTTCTCAAATAAAATCATTAAATACCATAGAAATCATAGATAAAACAAGTAGTTTTCTTAGGACATAATTATCTATGTCACTCTCACAAATGGGATAACTATATGGTTGAATTCCATACCCAATACATTAGAGGGTATCACGGACCCATCCATCTTTGGTTTATAACATAACCACCCATCCATGATTAATAATGTAACCACCCATACTTGGTACAAAACATAATCACAATTCCGTGTTTTATAAAGTAACCACCCATAAATATATATAATTTTTAAGAACTGTAACAAGATCATAACACATAAAATATTTTGAATTTATAACATCACACTCATAAAAGATTCTTTTCACCCATAAGAAAACCTTTTCAGGTATTAAAACATCCACACAATTTAAAAATCCATTTTTCAAAACCAAATACCCCAAAAAGGAAAAGAGGGATATTATTTGAATAAAATATGCATTTTTATGAAGGAAGATAAACTTCAAATAATGGTTATGGTGGTGGAAAATTCACAGTCCTCATATATGTCAAAATAGAAAATTCCTTTTCCATTTGAATAGAATGTCGCACATTTCGTACAAATATTACCTTTTATGAGAAAATGAAATAATTACCAAAATTACAATAATAAAACACCAATTAAAAAAATAATATAATTTTAAAAACATGGAAATGGAAGAAAAATAGAGTAAAAAGGAAAACATTAAAAGATAATCTTTTTCAAGAATAGCCACATATCACTTTGGAAACATTTGAATCATAATCCCTATGAAATAGTAACATTAAAAAATCATTAGAATAGTTAAATTATTAATATAACATATCAAAGTGGTTTTATATACACCTCTTAAAATAATATAGGTGTATAACATCAAAATATGTCTCAACGAAATAAAATTGAGATGAAGTCCTTTACCTTGAGTCTGAATGGTCACGTACATTATTTATATTACTGAATAATAAACATATATTAATTAATTACATTATTAATAACCTTATTAAATATTATTTTTCCTTTTATTTCAATTATTAACATTTTATATACAATTAATTAATCAATTAAGTTTACCTCAGGTGTTTCAATGATATTTCTCTTATGTGTCAATAATGACTTCGGTAGGTTTATTGTCCATCTCAGAGATCATTATTTTAACATCTCATGAATAATAATCATGAAATAATTATCATATTTATAAAAAAATTATACTATTAAGACCAATCATGAAATATGGTTTTTATAAATAAGGTATGTTACGATCATAGAGACAGTAGGATATATGTACGCATGAGTAACATTTCCATTTTTCAACAATCATTATGGAAAGGAGGTAAGTGATATTTTATATATAAATAATGATCATAATATCATATATAACACATTATTTAAATATATATACTTTTATATATCATCCATGTGGTTCGGTGATCAAAGTATGTCACATCGCTTCGTGAAGGCAGTTCTCCACATGTACACGAATGACGTTATAATTTTTCAATGAGAGAGAAATGTAAGAAATAAAATGATACATTTTATTTTGATAATGATAAATATGTAATTAATATAATAAATATTTCATATATATAAAATATATTTATTAACTTTATCATCATTTCCTTACATGTAAAGTGTTAGTGAAAAATGAATCAGATCGCTTCATGAGGCGGTAGTCAATTGTACCCATGAGTGACGTTATCTATATCATATGAAATGGAAAGTAAAAAGATGTATATGTGATATAATGTATCCATATGTATAATTATGTTATTAATATAATATATATACTTTATATATATCATTATACCCAATTGTGAGATGTTTTGATGTAAAACATGTCACGTTAGTCTGTGAGCTGGTAGTCCGACATACACACAGGCGATGTTATTATTTTCCATTTGAGGGAATTAGAGATGGATATAGTTAATTACATTAACATAATAAAATATCAGTATTTGATAGATAATAGTTTTATTATATAATCATAAAGAATAATATTTTGAGTAGGAGGAATAATAATGAAAACAAAAATGCATAGCTAGTAATTTAGCAACTTCTCAGACCACCTCTTTAGGATTAGGTCTACTAAAGTTATATTAGATTTAATTTTTGAAAAAAAAATATATGATGAGGATATGTATTTTTTTAAGTTATTTTAGTTGGTATTAGTTGATCCAAAATAGTGTGAAGGTTTTCATAAGATATGAGGGGTGGCCTTTTATAAATGAGGTGAGTGGCACACATGAAATTTTTTAAAATAAAAAGGTACACCCATGTTTTTAACATGAAAAAAGGTTCAAAAAAGGATTTTTATCAACAATTATACATTATAAGGTCTAATTATTTCCATCCAAAATATTTTAGATATTTTTTTAGTTCATTTTAACCCTTATATTTTTAGTTTAACCCACGGTAAAACCATTTTTCTATAAACTATGGTAATTAATTTCACTATTCATCATGGTAAAAAATTAAGTTGACCTTATTGTAAAATATAAATTATAGTGATTTCAAATATTTAATCCAATTTAAAAAAATTCAAATCAAATAATTTAAAAATTTTAATTTAAAATAAAACACAGAGATGTGATGAAAACTCATGTTTTCAAGAAGTGTATTTTTCAAGTAAAAGATTATTTTATATTAATTTTTTGAATAATAATAATTATTTTTTGAATAAAAATTTATAATTATTAATATATAATTTTAAATTTAATTTAATACATTTCTCATTAGTTTTCATTTTAATTAATTAAAATTTAGAAACATTATGCATTTTAAAACAGTTTTTAAAAAAATCCTTTTTTTAACCCAAAAACAAACTTATACTAAAATCTAATATAAAGATGACTAAAAATTTATTAATTGGATTGAATATAAATAAATAATACTTATATTAATTAAAATAATATTCAAAACAAATTTTTACTTTTAATTTACTTAATACATTCAAAATAAATAAATTTTTAACAAAAGTCAGTTTTTTCACTATTCACTAAAAAATCAATAGTTTTCAAAAAAATGCCAAAAATTATCCAAAAATTAATTTTGATTTGATGATTTGAAAAAAATAATTAATTTTTTATAATTGTAATTATATTATTTATAATATAAACTTTTATACAAAACCATATAGGGATTGAGTTTTGTTAAAACTATTTTCTTTTTTATTTAAAAATTACTTAATATTTTTATGATGAATAAAATCAAGAAAGTGATTTATTATATCATTACCTGGGTTGTTACAATCTTAAAAAAAATTGTGTCCTAAAAATTTTATTCACTTATTAAACCATTGGGGATATCTTTCCTTCATTACATTTTCAGAAACTCATGCTTCATATTCACCCATATGGTTTTTCAATGATACCATAACCTAGTGAATCCCCTTATTTCAAAAACATTTCCATCTATGATCAAGAATATTAATGCTTTATTCCTTATAAGATAGATTCTATTCCAAAAAAACTACTTTAGGGCTTAAAACATGAGATGAATCTCTCACAAATTTCCTTAGAATTGAAACATGAAATATGTTGTGTACCTAAGATAAACATGAAGGAAAAGGAACTCAGTAAGAAACTAATGAAACCTTATCCATAATTTTATATGGTCCAATGAAATAAAAACTTATATTACCCTTTTCATAAAAATGAATAACAATTTTCCATGGAGTTACTTTAATAAAAACATGATCACTTACCGTGAAATAAAGTAATTTCTTCGGGTTATCCACATAACTTTTATATCTTCTCTGAGATGTCCTCATGTATTGTTTAATCAATTTCACCTTCTCATCCATTTCCTATACCAACTATGGTACCATTAACTTCATTTCTCTTGCTTTATCCTAAAAAGTCATCTTTTTACACCACTTTAAATATAATGCCCCACATGCTACTATCTTTATATTGGAATGAAAAATATTATTATAAGAAAATTAATCAAAAGAAATTTATTGATCCCAAATTCCCTGCTAATACATATATCAAGAAAGAATCTTATCTTCCTTGGTTTGAACCATCCTCTTAGACAAAATATCAGTTTGAGGATGAAATTATATACTAAAAATCAATTCAAGATGAAAATATTTCTAAAGCCCTTTCAAAAAATAAGATGTGAACCTGGGATCACACTATGATAAAATGGAGAGGGGAACTCCATAAAACCTAACTATCTCCTTTAAATACAGTCAGTAATGTTGATCTAGAGACATAATATCTTGAGTGGGAAGTAAATGTAAATATTTATTTAATCGATCAATAATATCCCATATAACATTGAATCCTCATAGAGTATTTGGTAATACCACCATGATATCTATGGATATATATTCGCATTTACACACAAACACTAGAAAAGGTTGAAGCATTATCTTTGTTAATTATCATTCTTCATTAAATTATTACAAGTAAAACCCTTAATCATAAAGCCAATAATATCTCTTTTCATTCCATCCCACTAGTAATACTCTTGAGGGTCTTCATGTAACATAGTAGTACCCAAATTAATAGAAAACAGATAACTATGAGCTTCACTCAATAAATCTTTCTTCAACTGGGAATCACAAGGCGCACATAATCTTTTTTCTAAATCATAAAACGCCTTCTCCATCAATATTAAAATTTAGAAACATACCATTATTAATGGGTTCTACCTTTTCCTAAAAATATCGATCCTCCTTTTGATCTCACATAATTATTTATATCAAAGTAAACTACATTAAAAACATAAACAAAATAGATTATACCCATATATCCAAAACTTGTAGGTCGTAATTTGATTAATCATTAACCAAAGTTTCATGTTACAAACATAACATGGTTAATGTAGCATTATTTTTATGACTCAAAGGATTGAACACATTTTTTTCTTTTCAAGGATAGTAATTAATCATGTCATCATAATCCTTGATCGGTACCAACCATCTTCTATATCTCATGTTCACTTATTTCTAAGTGAATATATACTTAAGACTTTTGTGATTAGTATATATTCCACAATTAATCGTTAAAATGATTCCTTGAAATTTTTAAATAAATAAAAATAGAATCTAATTACAAATAATGTGTAGAGTAATTCGACTCAGGAGGTTTTAACTCATTTGAAGCGTAAGAAATTACTTGATCATTTCGCATTAAGACACAACCAAGTCCTTTAAAATAAGAATCACTGTAGTGAAAAATTCTCCATTTCTAGAAGGAATGGCCAAAACTAGTTCATTCACCAATGTTCTTTTTATTTCAAGAAAAAAAATTATTACATTCTTTTTTCCTGAGTAATTTAACTCGTTTTTTAATTAACATAATTAGTGGGATTGAAAACTGAGAAATTTTTTAACAAAGTACTAGTAGTAACCTATTAATATAATAAAACTAAAAATCTATATGATATTTTTGGGTATTGTATATTCTTCATCAACACATATTTTAAGAGGGTAAAAAGTTAATCCAAATTTATAAACAATATATCCAAGGAAAGAAATTTGTTTCAACCAAAAATCACAATTAAAAAATTTCTCATATGATTTATTTTATTTTATTGTTTTCAAAACAATCCATTGTTTTCATTAATGTTCTTCTTGAATTTTAGAATATACCAAAATTTCATCAATAAAAACTACCAAAAACTTATCCAAGAACTCAGGGAAAACTCTATTAATAAGGTTCATAAATTAAGTAGGTTCATTAGATAGCCTAAACGGCATAACTAAAAACTCATAGTTCCCATAACTGATCTAAAATGTAGTCTTCAGAATGTCATCATCCTACACCTTTGGCTGATAGTACTCAAACCTCATGTCAACTTTCAAAAAATATTCATCTCCCTATATATGATTAAACAAATCATCTATATAGTAAAAATAATAATTTTCTTTAATGGTGATGTTATTCATGGATTGATAATAAATGAAAAGTCTCATTAAACCATATTACTTTTTAAGAGGAAAAACATGATTACTCCTTGGTGAAGTTCTATGGTGAATGAAACCTTTGTCTAATAACTTCTTTAATTTATTTTTCAATTCTAAAAGTTTCAATTAAGCCATTCAAAAAGGTTATTGAGAAATAGGCTTATCATCATACACTAAGTAAATAGTAAACTCATTTTCCAAGTTAGGAATAATAATAAGAAAATCATTAGTGAATACATCTATGTATTCATTTATTACCAACATATCACTAAGTTGAATAGTTTGTTTTCAAAAATTTGATCCAGGTTACTTTCACTTCCACCTCTAATCAATTTATCAACTTCTTGGTAAGTTATAAAAGGCATGAAATAATTGAAAAGAACATAATTGGATCTGTAATTTATCATATCATGATAAACTGAAATCAGATACATACCAAGAATGATATCAAACTCAACTATGTCTAGATTGACAATATTTTTAGGAAAGACCACCCCACTAGTAATAGTAGAAAGATTCCTATAAATCTTGTTTTCTTTAATATTTTTCTATCTTCTTTTCATGTGGTGATATTCCCATTTTACTTGAAAATTTATTATAAAAGAAATAATGTAAATATCCATAGTGAAAAATGGTATTGTCATAATTTAGGTAAATCAGTGATATACCTTTCACTACTTCATTTGATGTACTAATATAAACTACAGTTGTAGAAAAATATTTTTACACAGCCTTTTTCTTTTAATCATACCTATTTCCACCTGGTGTATCCATCTTTGGACACATGTTGGAATAATTCCCCAACTCATAGCAATTAAAACGTCTTACTATCAGCTTTTCATTTATTTTTTGAACCTTTTCCTTATAGTCACAAGCTATATGGACAAACATACCTCATCAGAATCACTTCCTAGACTTTGTAAGATATTATCTAGGATTATTCTTATCACACTTATCACAAGATGGGAACTTTATTATCTTACCTCTAGACTTATTTAATGAATTATCCCACATTTCATAGAAATTGGACCTATTCTTCTACTTCTTTTCATAGAATACATGATCATTGGAAAACTCCATTTCAACCTTGTCACCACATCAAAGAAGTTTCTCATAGATATTGAATTCATGAGAATATTATTCCCTTCAATATCTTGGATTAAATCCTAAAAAAAATTGATTACTCTTTCAATCAATTTTTGGAATAAAATTCGGGACATACCATGCTAATCATGTGAAGTATACATAATATAAAGATACTAAATCTTTATCTTTTTTATCAATTCTAAGAATTTTTTTCCCAAATTAAGTCAAATAGACTTAGGAAAATATTTATCTTATAAAATATTATTAAATTCATCCCATTATAATACATTAATCTATTACTTTTCTCTGATATTGTTAATAATTGACCACCAATAGTCAGTTTCACCTTCAAAATGATAAACAGAAAGACTTACCTCTTAATGACATAAACATGTCATGACATCAAATATCATTTCTAGGGATTCAATCCATCCTTAAACTATCACATGGCCATATGATCCACTGAATTAAGGGGAATTTTGTCACATAAAATGCTCCACTATAGATATATTTCTTCATAATAAATAGGGATCCTCTCTAGCATGGATACAACCACCATTTATAATTTGTTTCAACTAATTCATCACCATGACAATTTATTCTATTCTAATTCCAAAATTCTTGGGATGCTAATTTGGAAAGATGTTTTCCTCTTGGTGCCTTCCCACTATAGCTTTCATGTTTCCTCTGTAAAAATCCATTTTGAAAAAGCAATGTTTAGATTAAGAAACAACATAATATTTATATTTTATAACATTTCAAATAAACCATACAGTAAAATATTTCAATTATATGCTATTATCATTTTCCTAAACTCTAAAGTTATATAAACCAACCTTTGATAAAAACTATAAGGACCTAACTATAAACATTACATAATCTTGAGTTGTAAGTCAGGAATCCATTATCTTATATTTGATTATCATTTCAAGTTTATAGTTTTAATGAATTAGGTCATGACTTATACATAACATAACTATATAATAAAAAGTGTATACTACCTATTAGTAATGATTTTTTCACAATATGAAACTTTTAAGATAAAAAATGATTTCATTTCTTGACATATCTTCGTGACTTTAAAAATTAATTATTCAATTCCATTACCCATACATAAAAATGGTGAAAAACATTTTATAAAACATGGGATAAGAACAAAATGCTTAGTAGGGGATATAAAAATATAGAAAATAATTATTCTAGTGAAAACAAAAAAACCCCATGAAATATTTACCTTTATATCAATGTTCATTGAGTGAAATATATAAATCATTTTCACATGAAAGACACACTTTTTTCTAAAATAAAATCATTAAATCCATTAACAAGAATAGATAAATCATATAGGTATCTTGAGGAAACATTATCCATATCACTCTTACAAATGGAATAAACATATGGTCAAATTCCATACCCAATGCATTATATGTCTATCATAGACCCACTCATCCTTGGTTTATAATGTAACCATCAATCCATGGTTTATAACATGACCACCCATCCTTGGTTTATAATGTAACCACCCATCCTTGGTTTATAATGTAACCACCCATCATTGGTTTATAATGTAACCACACATAATTGGTTTATAACATAACCACCCATCAACATAAATAATTTCCAAGAACCATAGCATAATTATAACTCATAAAATCTTTTAATTTTCAACAATACACTCATAAAATATTCTCTTCACCCATAAGAAAACATTTTTAGATATTAAAATATCCAACACTTTTAAGAACCTATTTTTCAATACCAAAATACCCAAAAATGATAATAATTGATTTTATTTGATTAAAACATGGAGTCTTATATTGTAACATGAACTAAAAATAATGGTTATTGGGGGGAAAATTGTGTCTCTGTATACATTAAAATAAAAAGTTTCTTTTATCATTTTAAATAAAGTTACACATTCTGTAAAAATATTCCCTTTTCTGAAAACGTTAAAATAAAGACAAAAATTCCTTTTATAAAACTATTATGTCCATAATAAAATCACTTTAAGAACATGTACATGAAAGAAAATTGGACTTATAATGAAAACATTAAATGGGGATTTTTTTAATAAAATCCTCTTATCACTTTTGAAACATACGAATCATAATTCCCATGAAAGAATAAAATTTAACAAAACTTCTAATACCATGAGAATAGTAAAATTAATGATATAAAATATCAAATTGGATATGTATACACCTCTTAAGAGGATATAGTTGTGTAACCTCAAAATATTCCTTTATGAAAGTAAATTGAGATGAAGTCCCTTACCATGAATCCGATTCATCACATACATTATTTATCATCTTGAATAATAAACTTATGTAAATTATTGAATTTTTTAAGAACATTTTTCAGGTTTATTATTTCATTTATCTCACTTATTACTATGTTACATATGATTAATTAATCAGTTAAGTTTACATTGTGTTTTTTGGTGATATTTGACTTATGGGTCAAAAATGAATTCGGTAGGTTGACTATTAGTCTAAGAGGACATTATTTCAATGTTTATAGAATAATGATCAAGAAATAGTTATCATATTTATACATCAATTATACTATTAATAGCAATCATTAAATTTTTTTTGAGAAATTATGTATACTATGATCACGGAGATGGTAGGTCATACGTACGCATGGGTAACGTTCCCATTTTTCAACTATCATTATGGAAATGATTTCAGTAACATTTTATCATTATAGAATGATAAGAATATAATATATACCATATTATTTCTTTAAATATAATTTTATTTATCATCCACATGGTGTGGTGATGGAAAGAGAGTCACATCTCTTGTGAAATTGGTAGTCCACACAAACACGAATGACATTATCATTTTTCAATGAGTGAACAAGGTAAGAGATAAAACGATATATTATATTTTAAAAATTATAAGTGTGTAATGAATATCATAATTATTTAATTTATATAATATATATTCATTAAATTTATCCTTATTACCTTCCATGTAAGGCATTATTGAAAATCTAATCACATCCCTTCATTGAGGCTATAGTCAACCGTACACAAGAGCGACATTATCGTATCCCCTATAGAATGTAACGTAAAAAAAAGTATATATGATATAATGAGCCTATAGGTATAATTATTTAATGATTATTATACAAATAATTTATATTCAATGTCATACCCAACTGTGGGAAGTGTTGACGGAAAATATTTCACATCGGCTAGCGAGGCGGTATTCCGCCGTACACCCGAGCAGCGATATCATTTCTCATTTGAGGGAAGAGGAGCTCGATATTGGTAATTCCCTAAGAATAATAAAATAATATATTATCATATAAATATTTTTTATTATATAATCAAAAATTAATAATATTTAAAGGATTTGGAATAAGAAATAAAACAAAAATTCATAGCTATGAATTTTAACTCTTCTCAGACCACTACTATATGATTATATATAAAATTTTCCTAGAATGGATTTATGGAGAAAATGATTATAAGATGAGGTGATGGAATTTATTAAGTTATTTGGGTATTTATTTTCTTAACAAAAATGGTTTAAACTATTAATAATAGACGATAGGGGGTGGACATTTATAAGTGAGTTGAGTGGAACATTTGTAATTTTTGAAAAAAAAGGCATACCCACATTTTTTAAAAGAAACAAGGGTATAAAATATCATATTATTAAGACTTAGACATGATAATTTGCAAATATGGCCATAAAATATATTTTAGACAAGTTTTTTGGTCATTTTAAACCTTATCTTTTTAGTTTAACCACCTAGTAAGCCCATTTTTACATGAACCATGGTAATTAATTTTTACTGTTTTCACTACTTATTCTGGTGAAAAATTAAGTTGAGATTATTAAACAATATAAATTATTATTATACCAAATATGGATTCAAATTTACAAATTTCAACAAAATAAATTTTTAAAATTTATTTTAAAACAATACTATAAGACGTGACGAAAAAACAGGTTTTTAAGAAGTATATTTTTCAAGAAAAAATGATTTTATATTAACTCTATGACTAATAATAATCATTTTATGAGTATAAATTAATTATTATTTATATATAATATAAAATTTATTTTTAAAAATTTATAATAATGGATTATATTAATAAATTAAAATGGATAAACAATATGCATTTTAAAAATAGTTTATTGAAAAATATTATTTTTAAACCCAAAAACAAACTTGTACAAAAATACAATATAAAAATGATTAAAAATTAATTAAGTGGATTAAATATAACTAAAAAATAATTTTACTCAATTAATTCATATTCAAAACATATTGTTACTTTTAAATTAATTAATTTATTGAATAATGAATATATTTTTACAAAAAAACGGTATTTTCACTATTCACCAAAAAATAAATATTTTCCAAAAAATCACAAAAAAATTACCCCAAAGTAAATTTTTATATTATTAATTAAAATTTTAAGTTAATTTTTTCTAATTAAAATTCTAAAATTTAGAATGAATACTTTTAAATAAAACATTATCAGAATATACTTTAATAAGAACTCTTTCGTTTTTTATTTAAAAATTACATAATATTTTTATGATACATAAAATCAAGAAAGTTATATATTTTCTCATTATAAAGTTTATTAAAACATATTTAAAAATATAATCTTATATTATTTAACAATCTTATTTACTACACCAGTTTTAATAAATTTCATAAGAAACTTCTAATCAACCTCATGATCTTTCTCCATTATATTATTTATTTGAGAGCAACCAAATAGAAAAGATATAATGTATTGAGGTTTATGAAACAAATCCAAAATTGAAATAAAATTAAAACTAAAATTTATTCCATGAGGATATTGAAACAACAGATCCAATTCTATATAAGATATTGAAACTTCCTTAATGACTACCATCGATGTAATTACATATTCACTTTAACAAAAACTAAACTAAATTCCATTAAATAATTCCATAATATCCCTATTGAAAATATTCTCAAAAATTAAACCATAAAAAATAAATTATAAACCTTCATATATCAGTCCTTTCTTCATATATTATTTTTCATTATCCATTAAAAATCTACAACCTTTCCCTATGATACATGATGTTCAGAACTCTAAAATTTATTCCTCTTTCTGGTACTTGGACCGGATTCATCAATTCTATTTGTATTTTACATTTAAAAAAGTGCTTAAACATTTAGTATTAAAAGTTTTGTTTTTTTAATGTTTAGTTAAGGGTAAACAAATTCTGATAGTTTTAGGTGATGTTTGAGTTTCTCAAAAAAAAATGTAAGGACCCTGCCTTAATCATTTCAAAATCTTGAGTTTTAAGCCAAGAATTATTTTTAATAAATTTTAGGATCTTTATGATTTACATTTCTAGATAATTATTTTGTAACCCTTATATTAAAAAATATTAATTAACAAGTAGACACTTCCACTTAGTATTAATTTTTTACACAAAAAAAACTTTATGATATAAAAAGTTCTTCTCATAACATAAAATCAAAAATTTCAACTTAACCTCGTAATTTTCATTGATCATACATAAAAACTTATAAAACACCATTTAAAACATGGTATTATAACAAAAAATATCATTAAGGGACATATCAAAAGAAAAGAATAAATATTTCATCTCATAAATACTTATACAAGATTTCTCATTTTCAAAAATAATTTTATTGTGTTAAAATAAACATTTTATTACCCATGAGATAAAATTTTCATCACAAATATTTTCATAAAACATTTGATAAGAAATATTAAATGTGGAATAAAACTAATAAAGTTTATTTTTCAATCATAAAAATAACTTTTTAGAACTTTTTCAAAAAAATTATATATTTCACCATTACAAAGTAACATATACTTTCCATTAAACATAAGCTCCTGGGTAATTTCATTGGAGAATAACATAAAAACATGTTATAATAAGATCATGAAAACATAAATATGTGGTAGTATCATAAAACATTAAATAATAATATTTCAATGATAACTACCTAGAAAACATCACATGATGGATAGAGACCCATAGTGGATAGGGTTCACTCCCTAATCCCATATATAGCATCTCCTAAGATAAAAGATTTACACAATGAATTGGAATTCTATATTGGTTCACCCATAATAAAATGTTCATGATTATGTGTTCCACAAAATTAAAATAAATTATAATTAATAAACATAATAATTACACATGGAAATAAAATGGGTTTTATAATCTTTCCTTATATCATAATAGAAAGAGATTTTTTTAAGAAGGAATTTGAGAAATGATAATAAAGAATGTATTACCCCCTAAAAAGAAGGTGGAATAAGATATTAATATATATAATAGACATATACCTAGAATTTATAAGAATTATATATCATTAAATAGAGATATAAATATAGATAGATAGAGAATGGTCATCACTTGAATTAAAAATAGTGATTTAGAGAGATCCCATACACCCATAGGAAAAACATTTTCAGATATCAAAATATCCATTCCATTTAAAACACTTTTTAAATATATTTAGAACAAAATAAAAAGAGGGTTTTTGTTTGAATAAAAAAAATTAAGAATATAAATAAATCCAGATATAAAATAATGGTTTTAGTGGTGGTAAAATACTCAAATACCTCATACATTAAAATATAACATTATTTTTTCTTTTTGTAAAGAAATTCAAAACATTCTCTATAAAATATATAAAAAATTTCCTATTGAAAACCTTTGAAATAAAGTAAAAAATATAAAAAAATTGTTTCATAATTCATTTATCTACATATAAATACATCGATAAAATAATTTTATGAATATGGATGTGGAAGATAAATATTAATAAAATAAATCTTTAAAACCTTTAAAATGTGGTTTTTAAAGATAAGTGTCCCGTGTGAAAGCCATAAAAATTTATTTTAAAAAAATATAAAGAAATTAAAATATGGTCAAAATGACCTTTTTTATCCATTTATTATAAATAAATTTTTTCTTGAATCATTTAGGATAACATGAACATTTAAGAAAAAAATTTCTAATGAAAACATTAAAAGATAATTTATTTTAAAGAAACCCTCTTACCTAGAATATGACTCGTCATATATGTTATTTACATTCCTAAATAAAAAAATATGTTAATAATTTAATTTTATAAGAACCTTTTTTAATTTTATTATAAATTTTATCTAATTTCTTATCATTCTATATTTAATTGTTTAATCTTTTAATTTCACATTGGGCGATTTGATGATATTCAACTCATAAGTCCAAAATGACATCAGCAGGCTGACAATTGTCAAATAGTTTGTTATTTCGTTATCTCAAGAATAATAATCAAGAAATAATTATAATTTTTATATATCAATTATACATTTAAAACAAGATATGATATATGGTTATGAAAAATGAACTATGTTGTAATAATAGAGATGATGTGTCATATGTACGCATGGGTAACATTTCAATTTTTCAAAAATAATGATAGAAAGAATATAAGTGTAATTTAATCATTATATATTGATAATTATATCTTAAATATTATATTATTTCTTTAAATACACTTATATATACCAACCATGTGATTCAGTAAAGAAAAATGAATCTCATCAGTTCGTTGAGGTGGTAATCCACACATACTCACGAACGACGTTACCATCTTACAATGAATGTAAAGGTAATAAAATATATGACATGGTAATTTTACCAAATAATAAATATTTAATTAATATAATATATATAGATATATACATTAATTCCATCATCATAAATAGATTTTAAAGGCAATTATGGAAAATGAATCACATCGGTTCGAAGGTTCTAGTTCACCATACTCAAGAATGATATCTTCATTTATCATTTAATGGAAGAGGTGTTGCATTTAGTTTATACCATTAATATAATAGAACCTAAATATGTGGTACATATTGATATTATTATATCATTTTAGTTGATTAATATTTTAATGAGGTTGAATAATAAATAAATAAAATAGTATAGTTACGAACGATGCCTCTTCTTCAGAAAACCAATTTAAGGCTACAACAAAATCCTTACTCTGAGGGTTTTATAATCAAAAAAGGACTCTACGGCATAGTAATGGAATTAATTAAGGTATTTTTTTAGGTATTAGATAAAACAAAAGGCTTTTAAATTGTGTATAAAATAGTATATGTGGTTTTATTTTATAAGTAAAGGGAGGGGAAATTTAAATTGTCAAAAAATGTAAATTTAATATATATTAATTTTGATACAAAAAAAATATTCAAAAATAAATGATATTAATATAGTATGAGTATATGTATAAATAATATCATAAAAATTTAGGACAATATTTGATTAATTTTTTACTATTATCTCTTTGTCATAACTCGTATTAACCCTTTCAAACAATTACGGTGAAAGCAAAGTTTTTACTCATGATGGCTCCAGAAAGTTACTATAAAAAAATAGTTTGAAAATAAAAGGAAAATTGTTTATATTTTAAACTATATTTAAATATATTTTATTAATATAGTATTATTAGTAATTTTAAATCATTTGATAAAATATTATTTAATATAATAATTTATTAATGTAATTTTTGGAAAAATTCAATTAATTTCACTTTGAAAACAACATGAAAAAAATGTAATTTGAACATATTCCTTTAAACATTACTAAAATGTTACATTTATATATAAAAATTAGGTAACACAATAATACATTCAATATATATTACTTTAAATACAATTAAAAATATTTATTTTATATTTATATTAACAAAATAAAATTTTTATTAGTGTTGCATAAGAATCTATGGTAATTATTTCATTAATAAAATTTATAAAAAAATTATCATTATAAAAAATTAAATTATATTTCAAATTTATATTTATAACCTAACATATATTGTTTTTATCGCAATCACAAACTGATATAGATATTAAAATTAAGAAAGTGAGATTTTTACCTTTATCTTTTACTCAATTATTATAAATGTCAAAATCAATGAAAAATGGAACCAAGGGGACATGTACTGGAGAATTATAGGGAAATGGACTAAATACACTCATAAAAAAGGATTAATTAATGTTTTAGTGAAAATTACTTGTCCTTATCAAATTAATTTTAACCTTAATTACTGGATTTACTCTTACCATGGTGATAAATATTTACTATAGTTAATATTCATAATGACTATAAATAAAAGGGATATACTTAATAAATTGGGACCTCATTATTACAAAAATGAATCCATTTTTCCAGATTTAATTCATATAAGAGGTAGAATTTAATTTAAAATTAGAATTTCAAACCGTGATAAAAATGGGTTCTTCAAGAGAATGTGTTTTTCTAGGAAAATATGATTTAACATTAAATATATTACTAGTAATCTTAATTATATGAATTTAAATTCATATATATATATATATATATATTATTTAAATTTAAATTAAATCATTCATCATTCGGTGTTATTGAAATTAATTAAATTTCAAAAACATTACGCACTTAAAAACAGTTTACAGAAAAAGTGTTTTTTTCATAAAATTTGATTTAAACCAAAATGATGAAAATTACTTAATAAAATGAAATTAATTATATTATTATATATATAATGGAAATATTTCAATTTAAAACAAAATAATAAATATTATTGAACATTAAATAACTTGATGTAATGAAAATAAATGACACCTTTACAAAAAATAGTAGTTTTCACTATTCACTGAAAAGACACTATTTTCATAAAAAAACCAAAAATTTCATCCTACGAAAATTTTGATATGATTATTTAAAAAATGATACCCTATTAATAAAATAAATTTTCTAAAAATTATATAAATTAATTGTAATATTTTTTCATGAAAATCAATTAAAGTCATTTTTGAAGAGAACATATTATTAAAGAATGAAATAACTTTACTAAAAAATTAAGTGATTATTTAATATGAATTTATAAATAAATTTATATTGAATTGTAAATATATTTATATGTGTGTGTGTGTTTCTTATAGAGAAGTTAATATTATTCATGTCCTCCAATTTAACAGCTATGTTATAATGGTTATATTTAAATAATAATATCTCCATGTTCATTTAGGCTCGGTGGTGTGTGTTTTAGACACTACCAAATGTAATCTTACTTTTAAAATTTTAGAGTGTTACAAAAAAACTAAATTTAATTATTGGAGATTTAAAATGACACAAATTAAAATTCATCATACAAATTAAAATTAATAAGTAGATAAATTTTAATATAATAGATTTAAAAATTGAATAACATAATAGATCTCAAAAAGAAAATTTAAAATGAATGTATTATAATAAAATATTATATTGTAACTATAATAGTTCAAAAAGATAAATAAAATATAAATAATCTTCATTTAAAATCAAACAAACCTATCTTCCCCTTAAAAAAATCAAAAATAAGCTGTGGGAATATGTTTAGTAAAAATATCATCAAGCTGATACTCAGTATTAACAAATTATAAAAAAACAACATTTGAACATGATCTCTCAGAAAATTATGTCAAATATCAATATGATTAGTTCTATAATGATGCAACGGATTTTTATAAATATTTATAGCATTGGTATTATCACACAAAATAAGAACATGGTCAAACTATATTCCAAAGTCTATAAGAGTATGTTCCATCCACATTACATGTACACATCAACCACCTATAGATATGTATTCAACCTTAATAAAAGATAATTAAATATAATGTTTCATATTACTTGACCATGAAACTTTTTATTTTCCTTAAAAGATATAAGATTTTGAGGTACTCTTTTTATCTCATCTATATCCTAAAAAAATAGCATTTAAATATGTGATTAAATCAAAACCATAATTTTTTGAATAATGTAGATATAAATAAACTATTATTTTAAATATATTAAAGTTATTCTTCCATCTTTCAAATGAGAAACTTTTGGATTTGACTAAAAAACTGCACATAGAAAAACATAAAACATAATATCTATCCTAATAGAAGTAATATATAACAAACTATCAATCACAAATCTATAAAACTTATTATAGAATGGTTTACCAGCATCATCAAAACCATGTGTTAATTTTTAAACATAAGAGTTGTATGTGAATTACTATTTTTAAGTACAATCTTTTTCAAAATAAGATATTTTCTATGATTCAACATATTTCCAAAATATATTTTATAATTTTGAAATCAAGGAAATAAATTTATTTTTCCCATCATACTCATTTTAATATATTTTTTTATAATTTATAAAGAAAATTACAATGTCCATTATTAGTTAAACCAAAAATAACATCATGCACATAGAGTTTTACTCCAAAAAATATTAAAAGAATGTTTTTTCCTAAAATTTTAAGATCATCCAGACCAAAAAAACCAATTTTCTAAAAAACTCAATATTTATATAAATCCCTAAGTTCTTGACAAATAAAATAAAGTGATTTAGTAATTTTTAAAATAGAATTTGTAAAATTCTGATTTTCAAAATTTGGGGGGTGTTCAACATTAAATCCCCCCATTAAATAAACATATAGAAAATTATATTTACATACAAATAATATGACTTAAAATTCATATAGGACGTGTTAGTTAAAATAATATTAATGGATTCAAGTCTAGTAACAGGGGTGAAGGTCTACTCATAGTGTAAACTTTACTCTTGATTTCAACCTTAACAAAGTATCCTACCATTATTCCTAGTAATTACACCTTGACCACCTTGCTTATTTCTAAAGACCCACTTAGTTCTTATTACTGGATTATCTGAGGGCCTATCTACTAAAACACCAAAATTATTACTTTATAACTAATTATTCTCCCCTTTCATATACATTACCCAAATCTCATAATTTAAGTCTTCTTCTATAGACTTAGGTTCTAACTGGGATTGAAAATTAGAGAACTCAATTAATTTTAAAACATTTTTCCACATTTTAACACCTTTATCTAGGTCATTAATAATAGTCACCAGAGGATTATTCTTCTAGGTTATAGGTTTTATAATCAATACACTTTATGGATCCTCAATTTTATTCTCTTTAAAACTATATTGATCATGATCATGACATATTTTACTTTCACTATTAAAATTATTAGAATCAAGTATCAGGTTATGAAAATAATTAGTAACTTTATCTATTTATGTTTCATTGGGATCAAAGGGATCGCTCTCATAAAACTTCACATAAACTGAATTCTTAACAAACATTGATGTGTTATTAAAAATTATTTAAACATTATATGTAGAAGAACGCCAAATAAAGGTTCCTTCTTTAGATTTTTAATCAAACATACAACGTTTTTCTATAGCATTCAAGATATACATGTTGAATCTAAAAACTTTGAAATATCCAACTTTAGATTTTCTATTATTCCGTAACTCATTGGGTTACTTCTTAAGAAAAGTTATAATTAAAATTATATTCATAATATTTTATGTATTATTAACGGAATCGTCATAAAAATAAGTAAGTAAACTATAATCATTCAAAGTATTTCTAACCATTTCTTATATAGTATTATTTTTTCATTCAAAAATTCCGTTTTTTAGTTGTCTTGGAGCATGAAATGTATGTCTAATACCTAGCTTTGAGTAAAGAGAATTAGATTCTTTATTCTCAAATTCTCCTCCATGATCAATTATTAGTGAAATTATTTTGGTATCTTTTTCACTATAAACCAACATATAAAAAATCATAAAAATTTTAGAATCTTCACTTTTAAATTTCAAAAAAGAAAACCCTTTTAAATCTCAAAACATCATCAACCAACATAGAAAAAAATAATATACAATCCAATATTTATACTCTAGAATGTATAAAAAAATAAATGTGGATATGTTCTAATGGTTTAGATGTATGAACCTAGTTGATTTATATGAAAGATTTATTCCCTAGACATTTTATATTAATCAAAATGAATTTTTCCGCCAAATTTGAGATAAGGTGGATTAGAAACAAAATTTCTCTAAGATTACTTAGATAGGTAAAATATATTACAATGGAGAATCCTTATCTACCATATCTGATATTATATAACTTAATAATTTAATCCATCCACATTTTTTACATAATTAAATACATTATAAAGTATAAACATTTCCTATTCTAGGACTTCTAAAATTATGCAGTTTATTTAGAAAAGCATAACTTGAATAGTTTGAAAAAACAACTATAAAACCAACATTATAGAGTTGAGAAATATTTATCAAATTATGATTCAACCCTATAACATAGAGAATTTTTTTTATCATAATTGAATTTGAATATTCAACTGACCCAACTCTAATGATTTTCCATTTGAAATTATTATAAAAGGTAACCAAGCCTCCATCAATTTTAGACAATGAATGAAAGTTACAAAATTTTCTAATCATGTATTTTTAATAACCATTATTCATATACCATATATAATTTCTATCATTGTGTATTTTCACCTACAAAAATATCAAGAAAATATTTTTATTACCTAAATAGTTTTGGGCCCTACAGTGTGAGTAAGAAAGGATTTGGGTAACTGGATCTATCTAATTCCACCAAAAACATCAGAATAAACTCTAGATAAGTTGATATAAATATTTTATTTATTAACACAACTACCTTAATCTGAAATCATTAGAATAGTAACCTTTACTACCATAATAAAAATAGGTAGCTTTAAAGATGATAATATTCTTTGAACTTGGGAAAAATTAATTTTTATATAGTTTAGATTTCACAACATTTCTTCTAATTACATATTTGTCATTCTCAAATTTATTCTCTCTACGGATTTGATTTAAAAAATCAAACCCCTTAGTAAACATACTAGTATTCCATTTTAAGGATTCTACTTCAACAATAAAATATTTAATATTACTATCAGTCTCAATATAGCTCAAAACAATATTTATTTATATTTTATTTCAATTTTTAAAGTTGTTTAACAAGGTATATTTTACACATAAGACAATATTATGATAAAATTTAACATATTTATACTTATTATTAAATGTTTAATATTTCTCTTCCATAATATAATAATATATAAATAATTTATCATATTGGTCGTTTTCATATTTGAAATCAAAAATAGAAGAATCATAGGATTATAACTCAATTGACTAAGATATAAAGAACATGTTTGTCTTTTGATTTGACTATTATGGTTCATATTTGGAAATGAGAAAACTATTTTGAATCATTATACACACTCTAATTATTTTTTATGGATTTATTAACTTTCTATTGATAATTATCTTTCATATAAATCCTTTTCTCCTTCTATTCTATTTTTTACAATTTTTGTAAGCTATGGACAATAAATATTGATATGTCCCAATTGTTTTCATTTATAGAATATAATTTCCTTTAATCTATGATTACTTTTCAATTAGTTATTTAATGGTTACTTGAGACCTTTATTTCTCTTATATAGATTATTAAAACTTCTAGACAAATGATGAAATTCTTATCCTAAATTTTAATAACATGACTCGTCATTAGAGAATATAAAATCCTCCTTTGATGTAATTTCTCCTTTAGGAATAGAGACTCTGAGAGTTTTATTTTACTTATTGATTATTTTATGATTCTTATCTTCTTCATGCATCTCATCCCCAGAAATTTTTATGTTTTCAATTAATTATTTCATCATAAAATATTTAACTATAATTTATTTCCTTATTAGGTAATAATTTTATTCCATCTAGAAGGAAAAATATGAGAAATTTTTAAGCTTGATCAAGTTTAGGTATATGTTTTCCAAGAGTAGAAACACCACTAACTATCTTAGTCAGTCTTCCATTCATTAGAGTGATACTCTCTCCTTCATACATAATAATTGTATCAAATTTCAACTTAGTAGTATTGTATCTTAATTGTCTAATATTCTTAGTTTTGTCATATGAAACAATGATTGTCTACCATATTTCAAAATAATTAGAGCACTAATAGACAAGACTGAAATCATATTTTCCATGGCCAAAAATAATTGCATTCATTGATCTTGAATTCATATCATACACTATATCTTTGGAACCATCTAGATTATTTGGTACAACTTGAGTAATTTCATAAGGATTTATAGATTTTAGATAAAATTTTAATCCAATATTTTTTTTGTATATAATCATCCAAGCTTTCCAATATCCCAAATTTTCACCATTAAAATGTGGATCCCTAATCATGGAAATCCCTTATTTTAGATAAGAAATAAATATTCATCTAAATATTTAACTCAAGCTTTTCATATCCAAAAAAACATCAATATATATTCAACTATGGTACTAATTGTTATCCCAAAATGATGATAAAGGCACAAGAGGGGGCTTAATTATATCCTTAAATATTTCAAAACCATTTTAAAAATTTTTATCTTTATTAAATATAAACTCAATAATTATACCTTTAAAACATATATTCAACATAAAATATAAATAAAGATGAAGAATAGTATAACACAATGACTTATGGTGGTTAAAGTCATAGAGATCCCCTAGTCCACTCCACCAGAACCCTCTCTATGGGCTTGGTGATTTTTATTAACCGATTCATTACCAAGGGATCTTTATGGATGAGAGAAAAAACTATAACATATTACAAAAATCCTTTTATAAATCCTTTAAAAAATTAATACCACATTTTGAAACACGAAAAATATATTATTTAGAATGAAAGAAAGAATAACTTTGTTGGAAATTTTATATATTATTGCATTCAGATATAGAAAACACAACCAACAAATGAATAGATATTTAGAGGAATATGTACCTATATAAATTATAGTCCTGAAGATAACATTATGAATAGATAAATAAGATACATAGATTACATTTCTGTATCTAATTCCACCTTTTCATAGCAACAATGCAAACAAACATTTGCAAAATATATAACCAGTATGTCTCAAAAGTGGAGTTATATAAACTCCAAAAAAAAATTATGATATATATCATAGATTCATAAATCAAATATTGTTGTTATTCCAAAAATAAAATTTCAAAACAAAGTGTTAGGATGAACACACAACAGCAGTAAATAAATATTCTCTTATGAGATCATGATACTTTTGAGGATATTTTTCAGAGAATGAGATTCATAACATATAAAATCAGGATGTGCCAGCACATAAATCATATGAATCAATAAAATTATACTAAATAAACTTTCTAAATTATCTATAAACAAATATATCTGAAAAATACTCCAAATAAATCACAAATTTAAATTTTTTAGCACAATTGAAATATGAAATTTAAAATTTATGAAAATTCATAAAATCCCCATGAAATTGAAACAAATAAATCTATTGTTTTAAAAAAATCTAAAAAGGACATTGAATCTTTTTAACGTGATATTTTCTCCAAAAAATAATAATATAAATCTAGGAATAATTCAAAATTTAAACATCATAGAAGACTTGATCAATGCTTGGATAATTTTATATGATTTTGGTTCCAAAAGTATGGTATCTAGGGTATGTTTATTTCAGAATGTAGAGTTCCATATTGTGAAGTTCAATTCTAGCATATGGTTTTCATTGTGAGATACATCACTAACATGAGGTTACTTGTGTTTGTTATATCACAAATATGAAGTACCCAAATGTTAGGTTCCTTATAAAAGTTAGTTTCCACAACATAACATTCAACATAATAGTGTGGTTCCAAATATGATCTTAGATACTAATGTTAGGTTTAACTATTATTTTTGAACAATGATTATAGACTTGTTTTTAATTACTAGAAAACATATAAAAATATTCTTACACCTAATATAAAGATAAAAAATTAACACATTCTTTCAAAAGTCTAGGAATAAAATAATTTATTTAAACCAAAAATCCACTCAAAGTAAATTTATTAAGAAAATAAATGAGTGTTTTTAAGGGAATAAAAATCCTTTGAAAACTTATTGAATCATAATTTTTTGCCCATCAATTGTGTCATGGTTTTGGTAAAAACATAAAATTATATGATTCATGATGTGCATTAATAATAATCTCATGTCTAAGGAGCAACAAACATATTCATATATAAGAATATTCAATGAATTTTTTGTATATAGAATTCCTACTCATAGTATTATCCTTATAATATCTCATCCTAAAGATTACCAAGTGTGGACATCATAAGATGATGCCTCATCCACTAACAATAATCAAGCACCAGATAGTCTATATCATCTGTGTCTCAACATATGACATCATTTGACATGAGGAATTATATGTTGTAGAATATTGTCATTGAACTTCATGGTTAGAATCTTATCAGTGAACTATTATGACCCTTTATTATGAAAATACTATTAGGACATTATCACATAAATATTATATAGAATAATGATCAATGTGTGATAATAAATTAAATAATATTTAATTATTTGAATATATAAGAACCAAATCCCACATACTCTCACATTTAATATATCCAAATGCTAATGGTTTTTAGTCTACTATTTCTTATATGATATTCAAGCTTCTTTTAAGAAGTTGATTTAGTCAATGGATCTTCCAAGTTGTCTTCCATTGAAACTCTGATCACTAAGACATCACCTCTCTGATAAATATAACTCAAGTGATTGTAATTTTTAAATATTTTCTACATCCAATAATGTAACCTCAGATCCTTAGAAAGATCTACCTCTATAGTATTATCACATTACAAAGTGATAGAATTTTTAATAATGGGAACTCCATCAAGATTTTGGATGAATTTTTATATGCACATACCTTATTTGGCTGTATTAGATTCTACATTATACTTAGACTCTATTATAGAATCATTGATCACTACTTTATTTAATCTATTAAAGTTTTCATATCCTCTACTGAGGGTGAATATATATCTTGATTGCAATTTCAGTCCATTCTAGTCTATTTAGAAACTAGAATCTTTGTATCCCCTTATAACCAGCTCTTCATCTCCCCCAAAAAATTGTGAGCATATACTTAATATGCCAGAGGTAATTTAGGATATTCATGACTACCATCTAGTGGTGGTATCCTAGGTCTGCTTGATATTTTCCAATTGATCTCATGGAATTGAAAACTTCATGCCTTGTATATAGCATTCATTACATTACTAACCCTATTATTGATGAGTATGGGATCATTATCATCATATGTATTTCTTCATTCATCTAAAGATATATTTTCTTGAAGATACATATTTCATGTGATACTGGTAACAATCCCCTCTTAGATTTTTCTATACATAATCTCTTTAGTATCATATAAATGAATATACCTTGACTTATTCCATGAAGCCTCTTAGATCAATCATTGTGGATCTTGTTTCAAAGAATGTATGTTACTTCACCTATGTCCATCATGGAAAATCATGTGTTCAACCACATCTTAACAAACTATATGACTAGAATCTCATTTTCAATTGGTAACTTATTATCAACATATACTATTAAGAAAAAATCCCACTCCCACTAGATTTCTTATAGACACAAGGATCACATTCATTCTTTATGAAACCAAACTCACTTATGGATTCATCAAAGATAATTTTCCATGACTTAGAAGCTTTCCTTAATCCATAGATAGATATTTAAAACATTAATACCTTATTGTAATCTTTTGGATTCAAAAACCCTCATGCTTGTTCCATATATACATCTTTCATAAATTTTCATTAAGTAATTATATTTTGACATCAGCTTTTAAATAATCATAATCATGGTAAGCGGGTTTAGTAAGTATAATTTTCATGGATTTCTACATAGTTACTGGTGAAATGGTTTCATCACAGTTAGTACCTTGATGATGTTTAAACCCTTTTGAAATCGATCTATATTTAAAGGTTCTCACTCTAAACTCCATGTATTGTTTCTTCAAGAATACCCATTTATAACCAATGAGATTTATATCCACTAGAGAATCTACCAAAACCAAGGTGTCATATTGGTACATGAAATCCATCTAAGAATCCATGGCTTATTTCTATCTAGAAGCTTTTAGGATACTATATACTTATTTTTATGTTATTGGTTCAATATTATCAACTAATAATGATTCATCATACTTAGTGACTATATATCTATATCGTTATAGTTCTCTAAAATCTCTAATACCCCTATATAGTACATGTATCTCTGTGACAACCTCTTCCATGATGTTTGTGGGATTTTTTCTTGTGCCAACTCTTGTATATCTTGAGACATGATTTCATCAAATTTTATATTTATCTCATTATATCTCTTTGAGATGTTATCCCTCTCCATGAATATGTGTTTTCATACTAAAATTACCTTTATAGGGGTCGTATAGGTAATACTTTTTAGTTTATTTAGGATATCCTATAAAGATACACTTTATTCCTTGAGGTGAACATTTTTCAACTGAATAAGCCTAAACACTTTTCATCCCCAAACATGTATATGTGAGAATATAGGTTTCATTATACTTTATAACTCAATTGGAACTTTGTTTTCAAATTTAGTTTGCACTCGGTAAAGTGTGTATATTGTTTTCTATAATGTATATGCCAGAAAAGATAATGGGATACTCGCATGACTCTTTATTAATATCACTATTTCTAATAAGGTAAAGTTATTTCTTTAACTTAAAAAATTATATTATGGTATTTAAGGAGGATTGAGTTGAGATAGAATCTCAAACTACAATAGATAATCAATGAACTCTTAGTTTAGATATTCTCTACCAAATCCTGAGTGCAGTTTCTTTATCTTCTTACCAAGTTTATTTTCAACTTCATTCTTTTATACTTTCAGTTTCTCAAAGAAATATAACACATACCTCATTAATTAGACATATTTGTATCTAAAATTTCAATCAATAAAATTTATGAATTATGAGTAACCACCAATTTTTTATATATTAAATGTTCTCCATACATATTTTTGATCTGATTCAAGAAGTTATATGGCCCTTTCACCATTTCCACTATATATAACTTTATAAATTTCTCCTTATAAAAAAGGAGGAAATATTCTTAGTGGTTTTAGTTCAAAATAATCAAAGTACCCATACTGATTCTATTTTATAAAAAACTTTTGAATCACATGACATAAGTGATGATGATATTTTTGCGTGCAATGTGAGTTGTGAAAATAAGATTCATTAAAAATTTCTAATCCTTGGTTTTCATATTCAAGCACATAAAGACTATTATTTAGCTATTCCATATAATAAAATATCATATATTTGTGAAAGTAGAAGCATTTAATACCAAATGTGAAATTAAAACCTTGTATATCATGACTAGATACAAAAATCATGTTTTTGGAAACTAATGGAACATAATAATAGTTTTTTAAAACCAAGATCAATCTCATTGTCAATTTGAGATGGTAGTTTATACCAGCTACTAATGTGAGTCTAGATGTGTTAGTAGCTTGTAGATCCACCTCACCTCATGCAACCATTACAAATATATTTAGTTCTTATGATTGGATAAAAATATGATCACTAAAATTTGTAACTATTACCCAATTTTTAGAGATGGATATATTTCACTTGATATCAAATTCATCATAAGATTTCACTTTCATCTTTGTTGTGATACATTTTTTGTCATGTCGCCCTTATTTACACAAGAAAAACAAAGAACATAATGTTCCCTTTCTATACCCTTGATCTTCCTCTTCTTGGAAAAATATTTAGAAGATTCCATACACTTGGTGTTAAACTTTGGGACTTTCACTGTAATAGCCCATAATTTTATCAATTGAATTTTCCTTCTGAATATATAATTGTGTCGTATTTAGTAATATAATATTATATAACTCACATTCACCACATGATAAATCAAAATAGATGTTATTATAAATTAAATATTTAATATAGATAATAAATATATCTATAACAACTGAAAGTATTGCAATGGGAAAAATAGAAAATAAGATAACAACAATAGGAAAATTAGAATTTGCTAAATCCCCCAGAATAATCACACTCATGAACAACACTGTAGAAATGATACAGAAAATTAGTAATACAATATGAATATTAAAAATGAAAATATATATAACATTGACAGAAAATAAAATTGAATTAATAATTAATTAAATATAAGGTATTTATAGAATGTAGGGAACCCGTATGGCCATTATAAGATGAAAATTGACATAGTAATCTTACCATTAGGAATAATAACTTGGTCATTAGAATAGAAACGGTGCCTATGGAAATGTAAAATAATATTTAGGTGCCTTATAAAATGATAATATCATATATATATATATATATATATCATGATACAAGTAATTAAATTCTTTAAATGATAAAATAAGTGTTTATATTTTTTAAAAACATAAATATTTTATTTACATTTTTATAGAAAATATAAATATTTAAATAAAAAATTTTATTTTCATAAAATGGGTTTATAAATTAATATTACATTGTATTATAATGATCATATATTTTTATCAGACCATATAAATTTTTTAAAGGCTCGGAAAATGGATCATAATATTAAAATTGATATTTTTTAATATAAATGAGGATTTTATTTAAAAATAAAATTTTTCTTATTTAGGAAACTATTTTCATAAGATGGATTTAGTTTTTTTAATCTAAATGTTAAAAATGGTAAGGGTAAAAAAAATTAATTTATATAAAATAGTTGATTTATTAGTGAATGATGAAATATGGTAAAATACTGTATTTAATATTATAAGAAAAATACATGAATTTTTGAGTCATGGGTGATATAAGAACCCACTAGTTTAACACCATATATATATCACTATATTTGATCAAAATAACCAACAATATTGACAGTCTTGATCCAAATTAATGAAATAATAAATATAATATTCAAAAACACCCATCTTCAACCCTTATAAATATCACCCCTCATAACCCCTTCTCTTTGTGACTTATAAGCCTTGTACCTTGCCAAATTTCTACCCAAATATATTAAAATTAATCTCCCATGTGTCCTATTTCTACTATTATTGTCCAAAGAACATTTTATGGATCCTTATGTGGTATCATAAGAAGATACAACCAAAGGAAAATGTAAAATTATCGACTAGCCTCTTTCAATTTTATTTTTCATCTACCACCCCCATATGTTCTCCATATATCTAAACATAGTATCATTGAAATCCGAAATATTCCTATAAGTTATTATTATTATTGAATATAAATCCTCAACCATCACCTCAATTTATTCTTAAATGAAATTGTTGTTCACAATATGGTTGGTTCACTGCCTCAATTTTCCCCACCACCTTCAAGGATAGTTATAGAAATAATATTATCATTATAATAATTACATTATAACTTATATTTTGTTATAAAATTTTTTAATAATCATTTAATAAAATAAAATGAATCTGTATTGTGATGGTCAGTAAAAAGGCCTAAATAAACAAACCATATAACAATAAAAAATTTACAAAAATAATCATCCCTATATTATAACGCAAACGTATATTTTGTAACATTTAAATTTTTATCTGTATATGAATACCATTTCATTTCACTTCTGTATTGTTAGTCCCATTTGACAATAAATTAAATAATTATCCACAAGTGATCTGACCTTTGAACTGTGAAATGAATACCCTAAGAACAATGGAATTAAACATTATATCTAATTTAAATGGTTGTAAATGAAAATAATATAATTATAATAATAAAAAATATAGGTGGATATGTATCTAAATCAAGTAATTTATGAATTGAATTTTATTTTTCAAGACATTAAGTATAAGTAAATAATGATTCTATAACATATGGTTAGAAATCTCTATGAACCACCCTTTTTCTTTGGGTTACGAAATTTCTCTCTCTAAAACACTTTATCTATCTCTCTTTGATGTGATGGAACTCTTAAAAATTATATATATATTTATCTTACATATATACTAGCTTATTCTTCCTTCTATTGATGGGTTAATACATTCCTTAAGTTCATTTCTCAAATTCCTTCTTTAAAATCAAACCTGGTCAAGTGGAACATTTATATCCCTTAATCCTTTTATATATTGCTCATATAAAGTCACTGTTCCCATTCATTATTTCATTAAATAATGGAATAATTTTTTATAACATTTTTGTTTACCTTTGGTTTTCAAATAAAATTCCATACTTATTCTTTATCTAAATTTATTTAACTAATTCCTTAAAACACTATTTTGAAAGTTCATTTCTATACAAAATTCACTACCCTTCATCATGATATTTTTTCCAAATGATCGCCATATTTTGAGAAAAATGATTATGTAATCAGATATGAATGTAAAAATTATTTAATTCCTTTTTTTCTTTGAAAACTTTATAAAATATTCAATTATTCTGATATGAGGAAAGATTATGAAACCTATTTATTTCCTTGAGTAATTATTATGTTTATTCCTTATGATTGATTCAATTTTATAGAGAACATAAGAATTTAAATGTTATGATGGGTGTTCCCTTATAGTTCTCCAATGCATTGGGTAATATTTATGTCGCATGAGATGATGTGTATGTGATTAGGGTGTAAACCTAATCCATGATGTGACTTTGTCCACCATGTGATATTGTCGTGGTAAATATCCTTGACCTGTGTTTATGTTATGTTATTTGTTGTTTCCAATTTCATATGTTTCCATGATCTCATGATTCAATGTTATTTATGTTATACTCCTATATTATTATTCAACGTCCATTTATTTTATGATATCTTGTTATTTATTTTCACTTATATGTTATGCTTGATTACTATGATCATTCCCTAATAAATTTTTTTATCTCACCCCTTATGTCTATGTATTTATCAAGTAATATTATATGGTTTTAGAAGATAAAAGGGATTTAGAATCTCATTTTGGATATTAAAATAAACAGGTTTTATTTTAGTTTCATGATGATGTTGTATGTACCTATTCTTCCAAATACATTAGGAATTTCAACCCTTGGTATGCATATATTGAGTATTTATGTTAAAAATCATGAAAAAATATGTGTAAATGGATTAGGTATCTATAGTTTAGGATCTAAGGAAATATCTAGTTATTTTTAGGGATTAGGAAAAGAATAATTTATTGATAACCCTATAGATGGGTCAATATAAGGGAAAATATCATAAAATTTTGGTAAAGTATAGAGAGAGTGGTTTCTAAGTAATTTCATATATGTATAGATAATATAAGTAGATAAATCTCTAGGATATTTGTAACTATGGGTAATAAACACAAAATGGAAAATTGGGTATTAACTTGGTTATCATATAGTTCATGAGAAAGAGGCTTTATTACACACCTAGTTTTACACTCCTGAGGGATATGCTTTAGAAAACTCACGAACTCTTTACGAACCATTATGAATGAATTGAATGGATTGTTAGGTTAGAAAAAATAATTTTAAAATTACCATATATAACCTATATTTGAAATGAGTGACTAATAATTTAGGATATTGTTTTCATTTATAATTTATTTTTTCTATGTTCATAGTTACCCTTTAATATGTTTATTTGTAAAATTATTCTCATATCATTTTTTCATTTATTTTATTTAATCCATGTAAATACAAGGAAAATTTCCAACAACTATATCAACTTAGGGTTTTTCATCAAATACATTGGAATATTTCTAGGAAAATTTTTGAATCCAAATGCTAAGATGGAACGGTATTCTAGGGATCAAAGAGCCTTGATACGGTGATGTCACATTTATTAAATATATTTTATCACACACATGCAGTTTCTTTGTAAATGTGGAATAAATCTTGTGCAGAGACTCATATCAGAAAATTGAGACCAAAGTTGAGTTATGAAGGTTATTTTAACCCTAGGGGGACATAAATTTTCTTGGCATCGATTTCCTGGTCAGGGGCTAGCGTTGGCAGGGTGTTGAGCAGAGGTTTATTCATCTAATAAAATTAAATGAACAACCCCCTCCCCCTTTTTGTTTTATGCTCTGTATATGGGGGATGTGATTTTACTTTCAGGGAGACTGATAACACACAGACGAACCAAGGAATAGAGGTTCCACTAAATCCCTCTTTTGACGCCATTCATCACCAGATCGGGTATCAGTGCATTTTGAGCATTCTATTGGACCTGAAACATCATCATTTCTCCAAGTTATAGATATTTTTATGATATTTACATCCCAAACCCATTTTGATGTAATTTTTTTATGTTTTTAGTTCCCTTATATGGCTGCTAGGGACCCCGTGGGGGTTGATATGTGGTTTTCAAGTGAAAATCAAGGGTTTCAGGTGGATCGGAGGAAATTCCCATCAACATTTATAATCACATTTCATGTAGTTATGTGGAAAATTCCATGTGTTCTAATCATTTAGAGAAGATGATCTTTTCGGTACTACACGCCATGTATAGGGGTTACACATCGTGTAGTGATCCAAGTCATATGGTCATGGGATATGGAAGGTCCTTCTGTGTCAAAGTATTTGGCCATGTGATAGTACATGGTTAGGCATACAAACATGGTTTGTCTTAAATAGGTATTTTCAAAGGACATGGTCTTATTCCTATAATGGGTAAAAAGATATTTAATAAGTGTACACATTGTGTGTCGATACATGGCTAGCCATCCATGTATGGTAATGGGCACACCCAGAGGTTTGGGAGTGGTTACACACCATGTTACATGGGATATACACTATGTATTTCCTTTTATACATGTCTTGTAACATCAGGGTACACGGACGGAGGCCTATATTGAGAGAAATTGTGTGTATGGGGGTTACACATCATGTTTTTACCTTGGAGTCTTTTCTCCCTTAAGTGTATCCTTCATCTAGACGCAGTTGAAGGGTTGTGAGTAGCCTATCCTAAGTATTTTTTCCACATAGGATGTGGTGGTGGCCATAGTTTGGGACTTTGAGATGCAAAGAAATGTGACATTGTGGGTTTCTTCAGATAGTGACATATAGACCTGTGTTGGTTGGGTGTGTTCCCATGGTATTTTACCTATAAGGGTTTGTAGTATCACTTCCTCATCATAGGATTGAGACCCCTCTATGGATGTCCCAAGATTGTGCAGTGTGGGTGTTTTTTTTTTGTATTTTGGAGTGATTTGTGTATTTTTTTTTCTATAGACTATAGATATAGAGGCTTGGAGCACTTATCTCCTCTGAGAGGCCCGGAGCGATCTTCATGTCCTTTTGTGTTTACCCTTGGTAGGGTTTTTGGAATCCTTATGAAAAAAATTTACCCAGGAATTGATCCTCTACCCAATAGGATGTTTCCAGAAGTGGATGGATCCCCCAGTGATCCCTGAGAAGATACCCTATATCTATGTATCGATATATATTCTTTATGATGGGTTTTTAGTCTGATGGAGTGTGTATCTCAGATTAATTCTATCAATTTCCATTAGAGTTCTATGGAGATTCTTTCCTAGGTAGAGTTTTTTGGAATTCTCATGACCAAAACTATATGAGGGTTGATCCTCTTCTTACCTAGTTGTTATAGATTTGGGTTGTTGTGTGATAACTCCTTTCTATGTTTGGTGTTCTAGCTAGGGTTTATAGTGCCCCCTAGGGGATCCTATGATGGATACCCAAGATAAGTTTTGGTGATCTTCTAAATCACTAGGTGAATTTCTCTATGGTGTTGTCATGTGATCATTTCATCATGGGTAGGCACTCCCATGGATGTAAAGTTTGTGCCACTAGTTCATCATTTCCTGATATAGTAGAATCTCTCGGTTGACTTCCATCTAGTATATCGGGGATATGAAATCATGTTCAACATTACCAATGTTTTAAAACTCTTGATTGAATTTAAATTGGGATGTCTACGCTCATTGAGCAAGTACTCCTAGATGAGAGTTATGTTATAACATCAAGTTAGTTGTTTTGGATGGTTGTATGGTTGGGACCGTGACACTTGTTAGTTAGTTGTGAGTATATCTAGGTTTATTTTGGGTGACCTGGTTGTATGTTTCATCTTTCTTGACATACCAAGGGTGACAAGTTAACTAGTCATTTATAGATTAGGACTAGTCTGGATGGTGTTTCTCTCTCCCTTTGGTTTCTCATGGCTTGGGATTAGTTAACTAATGCCTATTAGTTACTCACTTTTTGGTTTTGTCATTTTTTGGCGCCTACCGAGAATTTTTATACTCACTAATATAAGGGATCTTCCCGCACATGTTAATCTTGTGTAGACCACTGGTATTCTATCACTTTCTCGGGGGGACTGAGATAAGGTGGAGCATAGTTCTAGGATGGAAATACTGAGGAGTGTACCGGTCATACATTTGATAGTGACCCCCTCCATCTGTTCTGGTTAGATGCTTTTATATTTGTATTTTTGTGGTCATGTATTTTTTCCTTTTTAATTATTTTCAGTACTATCATACTTTTTTTATGGGATATAGATGTATACATGAAATTTGTAGTAGTTTTAATTTTATCTATTCACGGTTTCATGGATATGTATGTGGGTGTGTGTGTGTACAGGTACCATAGTCTAATACCTCCCATATGTGTGATATTCTTACTCGGCACTAGTCGTCAGCCCCTGATCTATTGGAGGTAGGATTATTGAGTCACAGCTTCGGCACTAGTAGGATGGGGTATGACAGAGTGGTATCAAAGTGGGATCCACTTTTGGACCGCAAAGTTATAACTTGTCTACATGTGAGATTGGATTGTGTTCCATAACGACATTATTGAAGTGTTTTATATTTGAATTTCAGGCAAGGGACTCCAGTTTTGGTGTGAAGACTGATATATCCATTCACTGGGACTATGATAACCAACTTGTTGAATTAGTAAATTTAGGCACTGGTTTCTAGGAAATGTTTTTTCATGCATAATATATGACTAGGTTGTTGTTTTTTCTATCTTTGTTGAGTTTTCTCCCAAGATATACTCGTTGATAGTGGTGCACCTTGTCTTCATTAAAGATGTTTCTAGGTTGATAGTATTTGGGGATTCCATATCATGGTTGACGGTATGACCCGATAAGTAATGATATTCCTTTACAAGGGCCTAGTCATGAGGAAATGTTTCTTTTGAGTGGGTATTTGGTATATCTTACACCTATTAAGCAATTATTAGATCCAACCTTGAGAGTTTAAGTGGATAAAACTTTTCATATTGAGCCTTAGATGGATCTACTGCTTCTAGATGATGATAAGCTACGATCAACCACATATCATGAGATTTATATATAGGGTTTTCCTAAGGTCCAAGTTGAGAAGGACCCACAGACAGCAGGCATGTGACACAGGAGGTGCTGTCAGTTATTAAGGCCTCAAGAATAACTTATTCCTTTAGGATTGAGACATTGTTATGATTTATAGGGGTATGGGAACATTGTGGTGGAGTTACCTAATCATTGAACTAATGTAAGAGGTATGGTTATTGGATCATAATGGTAAAGGTATCAATTTTAGTACAGAATGTAGGGAAACATATATGGCATGAGAGATAAAGGAGTGGTAGGATGTGGTTGCTGGTTGGATTTGTTTCCACCACCACCACCCCCAGGTGGTCCAAGATAAGATCAAGAAACTGATGGATTGATACATGGGTGGTTTCAAGTGCTTGATGGTTTTAACCTAGAGGCTCATTGAGATTTTGGAGGTTTGTATCCTTGTGTTGTTTTGTGACATGGTTTTGAATTCACAATAAATAGGGATCATTTACCCATGAAGAAATGTTCTTATGATGCGATAAAAAACCCTACGTGTGATTCAGTTCCAACCAAAGAATATAGTGTTGAGGTGTGGTGGATGAGTTTATTTAACTTATATGTTCAGGACATGTTGGTGTTTTGAGTTCTTGGGTGGGCCCCATTTTGAGAGGATAAGAAGGTTAGGAAAGGATTAACTTTAGGGATAAGGGGCTTCTAGCCTAAGAGATCAAGTATGCTGCAGGGTATGATATGTGACTACTTTTCCTTAGTTGTAGTTTTCATAGAGTTATGTGCCACTTTTTCCTATATGTGGATTCTATTTGAAGCTTTGGGACACCAGAGGAACTGTTTTTGAATGACCATTATGTTGGAGGGTTTCTACATGGTTTCATGAGTCTTTGGATGTTTTTTGATGGCTTGTAAGACCCAATGTGTTCACTTGGGTAGCCCTGTGTTCACTAAGTTATGGAGGTGTTGCTTGTGGCTGAGTATGGATGATGTTTTCTGGCCTCAGTGACTATTAAGGAAGAGTAACAAAACCCATGAATCAGTTCCTTATCTTCTTGTAGTATATAATATGGTTCTTTTGGTTTCTTTGTTTGTGAGACTGATGGACCAAATCCCTAACACTTTTTTTTAGGTTGGTGTGGTGTTTCTCCAGTCGATATTTGTTTCCCTTCGTTTTTGAAACATGTCAGGGAGGCGCAGAATGGAGTATTTTTATTACAAGGTGTCATGTGACCAGATACCCTAGGGACATGATCTATATGGATTTTCTGATGGTAGAGAGTACTTCACCCTTTTGAGGAATGATTATGACACTAATCATGTGGTGAGATGGGATTTTGGGGAGGTTTCTTTCCCTCAGTGGTACACCTAGGATAGGGTAGGTAATTCTAAATAAGATAACCATTCACGTTTTGAAAACATGCTTTGGGTTATCCATGTTATAATGGTGTTGGTGTTGGTTTTCCATGGTAAAGCCTATTCGAGGTTGGATGAAGTATTTTGGGGCTCGTTTGGGGTATTTGTAGACCAATGAAAGTGTCCCATGGAGGTTGTTGATGAGGTCTTGTGTTTGGTGAGATATTGCCTCCTATGGGGTTCAGAGAGTTGGTCAGGTTGATAGTCTATCTCCATTGTAACACCCCAAGCTTCTACGCTACGCTTCTCTTTGAATAATGTGATAGCGTGTGTTGTACGCAACATCGAGTTCTAACACACCACAACCAATCAAACTAGCCGTTATGAATAGTAATACCTAATTTTTGAAATTATATATATTTTATATTTCAAAATGGACTTCATTTTTGGATTCGGAATATCGAAATTATCCTAAGTTGAATTTTTGGTATTTTTCTGAGAACATCTAATTTTTATGAATAGTGAAAAATACTTAAAAACAACTTTTTTAATCAAAATAATTTATAGTGATAAATTATATTACTTAGACGTTTTAAAGTATAATTAGAATATATTTTTACCATTTTATCCAATGGTGTTCATTATAATTAATTTTACTTTGAAATTGGACATAAACAATTGTCAATCTTTTGATATATATTGTTTCTCAAAAACACGCTATTTGTTGTGACAGTGGGAATTAATTATAAAATTAATTAATGCAACTTTTATTTTTAAAATCTTGTAAAATAGACATCATTTTTGAATTCGTAATATCAATTATAGCTTAGGAGAAATTTTGGCATTGTTCTGAAAAACTTCAATTTTTGATGAATAGTGAAACTACTAAGTGGTAGTTAAAAAACTGAATTTTTCATAAAACTTAATTTTACCGCTTTTGTGATTGGAATTTCGAAAATCCGAGAGAAACGGTTAATATCAAGGAGTAAAATGTGGTTCAATGAGATGAAAATAATTTTTGGTGAATAGTAACTTTTTTACTTTTATTTACCACGATTAAAAGTAAATAGGGTAATTAAGGGTAAAAATGATATTAATATTACCCTAAAACATGTCCTAATTATATTGTACAAGTGTATCTCGACCAAAAACAACCTTAGGAATAAAATATTATCATTTAGGTCCACTTGGATTAGATTAGGACATTTATTATTATTTAATTCAAAGAAGAGTTAAAAGAGTTAAAATCAAAGTTTATTTACTAAAACATTTTTAATATAGGGTTATACATAAGATAAATTTGATTGTAAATATTTATTATAAAGCTAAAACGATTTCCTACATAATGATATTTTATTTATAATTTCTAGATATTAAATAATTTAATTTATTTATGATACAATGATGATGCAGTAATTACCATAATAGTGAAAATTTAAAATAATTGATATTATAAATACCCAAATAAATATAATTTGAGACTTTTAATGAATTAAACTAATTTTCTAGGATAATATGACATATTAGTATTGATTTAATTGACTTTGTTCGAAGAAATCATTTTGTTATCATTTTTACAAAAATCAATTATTGAATAGTGTCAAAATTGACATAAAAGAGTTGTTTAAAACAAATTTTATATTATTAATTGATATTAAATTCCTAAAAATCTAAGGTTCGGCCAAGAGACTTATATAATGATAGGTTTATCATTAATGGACCACTTGGGGGTCTCTTTGATGTATATAGTAAGTTAATTAACCATATAATTTAAAAATACAAAGAGACATTGTAAAAGTGAAACTAATTAACTAAGAGTTAATACTTAATGATAAGGTTAATATAGTAACCCAAACCTATCTAAATTCTATTGGTTGAGTGTTTTTAGACCTATCCCCACCTTAACCTTTAAATAATACACTTTTTAGCCACTAAAAATCGAATATGAATTTATTATAAAATAATATTTCTAGCTTTTCCAAAGGTGCCCCTCACCCCTCTTATAAAAGGGAACTCTCCCTTCTCATTAACTCACACCTTCAAAGCCTTTTGGCTCGGCCAAAATCTGGACAAATACTCTTTCAACTTCCCTCACTTCATTCTAGAGGCCTTCCTTTAGTCATAAAGCCAACCTAAGAGCCCTTTTGATCAAATCAAAAGCAAGAACCTGGAGAAGAGGTAATGATTTCACCACCCTTTCCCAAGTTCCTTTCTTCTTCCACTTCTTCCTTATTTGTTATTACCATTCTAAAATAATAACTCCAGTATATTATATATACTGTGATGTTATTATAAATATGGTATAACCATATTCATTATTCTATCCATCCTTTGAATAACATGTCACCATACGTGCGTACGTACGGCTTACTGTCTCCACGTCGTGGTGTAATTGTTATTCAATAAATTATTATTTGGATGGGTATAATAATGATGTGTAACTCATGTAAATAATAAATATAACATGATAATGATTCTTTATATATGTTATACCATCCAATTATATATTATTTTAATATCAAAAGAATGATATTGTCGCTCGTGCGTACGTACGGACTACCGTCTCCACGAACGCGATGAGATTCATTCTCCATCATATCCATTCAAGTATAATTATCATTTGATGATTTAAAAATAATGTTTAAGGCCTTGATATCATTATGGATATGAATAAGATACATCCTAACCATAACAAACATGTCTTAAGTAACAAAACATATCAAAGAAAACGAGTAAGTTAACACCCGAAACGACGATAATACTAAGATATTATTAACAAATCAATGTTAAAAGATCATATATGATATCATATTCTTGTATAATATAATAAAAATTATTTCACCATTATACACGAGGTTAACATACCCCAACCAAGGAAAAGTACAAGGTAAGGAGTTTTTCATCTCACTCCTTATTTACGAGAGATTCATGTCGTATTGCCACTATTACCTTTTGTGTGGTGTATGTACTGCCCATAATTGTATTATTTGTGTAATATGCTTTAATTTATGTGTATTTACATATTCATTGTATGATACCTCTTTCATGCGGTGTATTTTTTGTATGTTACCAAATTGGTAAGGGTTTATTTCACAATCTCTTCATTATCCGAGGTTGTTTATACGTAATAATCTACTGGGATCTCTTTATCATCCACATCCATGTTTCTTAAAAATATATTTCAAAAAAAATTACTATTTACAAGAATATGGGTTAAAGTTATTTATACCCTTGTTTGACTTTTGATAAGAGTTTTATAAAGGAATCTTTCCGTCGTTTTCCAAACAAGGTGATTTTTAACCTTTTCGACAGAATTAAGGTAAGAATGGTTTTTTTAACTTATACGGCGGGTGCGGCTATTTTCCGTCGTTATAAAATTGTCGAAGCTTCCCTTACAGTCTTATAAGAATATTTTCAAACAAAATTTTTTATTTTAGAAATATATGACTCTTAAATGATTTCAAAATAAAAGAGATATTTCTCTAAAAAGAGTTTTGATTTCATCTATGTCAACATCCTTTGATGGATTTTATGCTTATTTGAAGTTGATTTATTATGAAACAAAACTTATATATTGTATTGAAGGTTTTGTGATATGTTTGATTGTGGATGTGTTATTTTTATACCATTCATGGTTTATGGATGAAGTATTTACATTTCGTATGATATTTTTAATACAAATGTTTATGTTATGTTTAAACCATTTCATATGGGAATGCATTGGAATTAATATGTGACGGGTGGAGCCCGATATAGCTCCTAGATGAATCTGTAGGTCTCATGAGACAAACTAGTTTCTTGGCACAAGGCCTTGAGAAAATATTATTTGTAGTCTTGGCACGAGGCCTTGGCTATGTGGTTATGATAGTCTGGCATTATGCATTCCATCATTATGAAAGTGGTTATTTATATTGCATGTGATTATTTGATTAGTAGAATATCCATGTGAATAAGTAAATGGAATTATTTAATTTAATTTTTTCTATACTATGTTGAAGTTCAAGTTTAAAAGGCTTTTGTTTTAGTTATACACTTCCTTAAATGTTTATTCTTATTTATGAATGTTTCTTCTATATTGTTATTCTTACTGGGCATTTGAGCTCACCCCTTTTCTATGTTTTATTTTTCCCAGGATGTGAAGAAGTAATTAATGAATAACCTGTAGGGATAGTATGTGGGTATATGAGTGTGGACTATGAAGAAAATATGTTGTTGTAGTTTTCATTTTTATGATGTAATGTAAGACTTATGAATATATCTAGTGTTTCCAAAGAAACTAAACCAATCGGTCTTTTGATATTTGATCTTTGTTGTGATCATGCCAATGTTATGTAATAATGCACCGACTCTGGGTAACTGGGGCCGGGGAGTTACAGTTGGTATCAGAGGAATTTTATTACAAACCTTGGAAGATAGATTTAGATAAACTCTGATTAGAGCACGTAGACCTAAGATGGACTTTGAGGATTAGTATAGAAGAACTTCCTAGAATTTTGGTATTGTAGAGATTTTGTGAGTTTTTCGAGCAATACATCCCAATCTGGATACGAGCAGGTAGAGGCGGCTCTGACGCAGATGTACCTAGGGGTAAAACCTGAAAACACCGCTTTGAACTAGACTCGAATGGGAACTGGTGCACGACAACAGGCCTTGCTGCACTCTTGGTTACGACACTCCCGAGGTATATGCTTACGATAACTCTCATTTTCTTTACAAATAATTATGAAAGGTTTATGAGTATATACTTCCTCAAAGAAAACATTTTTATGACTATGGATTATATCTATAAATAGTTCAATTTATGTTAAGTGTTTTATAAGTATGGAATTATGTATTTTGATTCATAAACGGATCTAGTTTATTCAATTGTTTAGAAATGGATCCTAGTGTAAGAAATGGAAACCGTATCAATGCACGCACCCCATGTAGGGATTTCCCTCCTGCTCAAGATAATTATAGTGGAGCTGGTGATGCAACTGGTGCCAATAAGCTAATCACCATACTGGTACAACTCACTCAGGTTATGAATAATAACCTTACCCGTATGGAGCACCCTGATCCGCAGCGTGGAGGATCAATGTTAGATCGCTTCATGAGGTAGCAACCACCGACATTCAATGGGAGTAAAAATCCATTAGTATCTGAGCAATGGATAAGTTCCCTATAGAAAATATTTCAAGCTTTGGGGAGTAGTGAAAGGGAAAAAGTTATCATGGCAGTTTACCGCCTCACTGGAGATGTTGATCAATGGTGGTCATTGATTCAAAACATTAAGGAAGATGATGAAGTATAAAATATAGAATGGAGGGAGTTCAAAGATCTGTTTTTAGAAAAATACTTTCCTCGTGACCATCGAGCAGATATGGAAAGGCAATTTCTGAGTCTGAGACAAAAGGATGATGAGAATGTCGCAAAGTATGAGGCTAACTTTACAAGGTTAGCAAAATATTCTTGAGATTATATACGTAACCCAAGAAGTAATATTGATCGTTTCTTTGATGGGTTAAAACCATTTCTCCATTGAGCATTATTCTCACAATCCTTCTCGTCGTACGAATACATTGTCTCATGTGCTATCAAGACAGAAAAGGAATTCTCTAAGTCTTATGACTTTAAAGCAAAGAAAGAGAAGAAGAGATCTGCTGATCAATCTGGGAATGTAAATAAGGGGAAGAAGGGAAAGGTTGAATATCCATCCTATTGTAAATGTGGGAATAAACACCCTGGTACTTGCTTGAAGGGAATGGGTGTCTGTTATAAGTGTGGTGAAAAAGGCCACCAAGATCGTGAATGGAAAGGGAAGAAGGAAGCTACCAATTTTCAATGATACAATTGCAGGGAGATGGGACATTATGAAAATGAATGTCCTAAGCGTCAAGGGAACTTACCTCAGAAAAGGCCAAGGGATCAAGGCCAAGCTTTTGTTATCACTACTGCTGAGGTAGAAGCTCCGAAAGACGTGGTGGCGGGTAATTTAATAGTTTCCTCAAGTTTAGAAAATGCATTATTTGATTCTGGATCATCCCATTGTTTCATATCTTCCCATTTTTCTAAGAAAATTAGATATTTCCAATTTGATTTAACAAGGGAGTTGTCGGTTAAAAATACTAAGGGAAGTATCATTGAAACAAAGTTTTGTGAATCAGTCCCCATTAGAGCACATAAATGTTCTTTATCCGCTGATCTCATCGTCATACCTATGATTGAGTTTGATATAATCCTCGGTATGGATTGGCTTTCGGATTATGATGTGAAGATTTATTGTAAGAAGAAGAAGGTTACGATTTTTGATGATGAAGATAAGGAACACCTTATCTTTAGAGCAGAATCGTCACCACCTAATTCTTATCTAGATCCACCCCCAGTAGCTCAACTAAATTCAATTATTGGGGAGGAAGAGAATGAAATGACAGTGGGTGAGGTAAGGAATGTTCAAATAGAGGATGTACCTATTGTGAAAGAATATGTAGATGTGTTTCCAGAAGATTTACCTAGAAATCCTCCAGAACGAGAAGTTGACTTTTCCATTGATTTAATTCCTGGATCAAGGCCTATATCGAAGACCCCTTATAGAACGGCCACTATATAATTAGTTGAACTAAAGAAACAACTAGAGGAATTGAGTAATAAGGGATTTATTCACCCTAGTGTTTCTCCATGGGGATCCCCTGTTCTTTTTGTTAAAAAGAAAGATGGATCTGTGAGGTTATGTATCAACTATAGGGAGATCAATGCCAGAACAATAAAGAAAAACCATCCCCTACCTCGTATTGATGATTTATTTGACCAACTGCATGGAGCTCAATACTTTTCAAAGAATGACCTTCGATCTGGATACCATCAGTTGTGTGTAAAGAAGGAATACATTCCGAAGACAGCATTTCGAACCAGGTATGGGCATTACGAGTTTACTGTAATGCCTTTTGGATTGACTAATGCACCCTCTGTATTCATGGATCTGATGAATAGAGTTTTCAAGGAATATCTCAATGAATTTGTGGTGGTATTTATTGATGATATCTTGGTATACTATAAAAGCTACGAGGATCATGAAAGTCACTTGTGCATTATCCTGAAGACTCTGAGAAGACATGAATTATATGGGAAGTTTATAAAATGTGAATTCTGGCTTCATGAGATTTCTTTTCTTAGCCATATTTTCTCGAAAGATGGAATCTATGTTGATCCTTCTAAGACCAAGGCAATCCAATAATGGCCAGCACCTATGAGTATAACTGAGGTACGCAGTTTTATTGGTTTGGCAGGTTATTATCGACGATTCGTCCAGAATTTTTCCCGATTGGAAAACCCATTAACGAAGATCACACGTAAAGGGGTTAAATTTTTTTGGAAAAAAGAGTGTGAAGAATGTTTCGAAGAACTGAAGAGAAGATTATTAAATGCTCCTATATTGACTCTACCATCGGGGAATGATGGGTTCGTTATTTATAGTGATGCATCGAAGAAAGGACTTGGTTGTGTCCTTATGCAGAATGATAGGGTTATTGCCTATGCATCACGATTGTTGAAAATTCATGAGAAAAACTATCCTACTCATGATCTTGAGTTAGCAGCTGTGATCTTTTCTTTGAAGATATAGAGGCACTACCTCTATGGTGAAAAATGTGATATTTATACTGATCACAAGAGTTTGAAGTATATTTTCTCACAAAAAGAACTCAACATGAGGCATAGGAGATGGCTTGAATTACTCAAGGATTATGATTGTATGATACACTACCACCCGGGGAAAGCAAACAAGGTGGCAGATGCTTTGAGAAGAAAAGATCATGGAGTTTTAAAAAATATGAGAATTGAAAGAGATCCAATTTTCATGGATCTAGTGAAGATGGACATGGGAATAACCAGGGAAGGTGAAACATCAATTATTTTTCAAATGGTTGCCAATCCATCTTTACTAGATAGGATTAAGAGTTCTCAAACCGATGATGAAGAATTTCAAAAGAAGATTAAAGCTGTGAATGATGGGAGATTGAGAGACTTTGTGTATGAAGATGGAATTTTGAAATTTGGGAAGAGACTTTGTGTTCCCGATATACCTGATCTAAAAAGGGAATTGTTGGATGATTCTCATAGTTCCAATTTCTCAATACACCCAGGGAGCACCAAAATGTATAGAGATTTGAAGGAACATTTTTGGTGGGACAACATGAAGAGGGAGATTGCTGATTTTGTGACAAGATGTATGGTTTTTCAACAAGTGAAAGCTAGAAGGCAACCGCCTGGTGGAGTATTGCAACCTCTTCCCATACCGGAGTGGAAATGGGACAATATTACGATGAACTTTGTCATGGGGATACCAAAGACTCCTAGAAGGAACGATGCAATATGGGTCATTGTTGATCGTCTTACCAAATCAGCACATTTTTTTCTATAGGATAAGATCTACCTCTAGAACGTCTATCAAGACTATATATTGTTGAAGTTGTGAGACTTCATGGAGTACCCCTATCGATTGTTTCTGATCATGATCCCCTTTTTACTTCAAGATTCTGGAAAAGTCTTCAGAAAGCCTTGGATACTGAACTTCATTTGAGCACTGCCTACCACCCTCAAACAGATGGACAATCAGAACGAACTATTCAAACCTTAGAAGACATGTTGAGATCCTTCTCACTTGACTTTCAGGGTATGTGGGATCAATATTTACCTCTGGTAGAATTTTCCTACGACAATAGCTTCCATTCGAGTATTCATATGGCACCATATGAAGCGTTATACGGAAAGAGATGTCACACACCAACCTGTTGGGATGAAGTTGGTGAAAGAAAACATGTAGGCCCAGAACTGGTGGAGGAAACGATGGAAAAGGTGAAGGTAATCCAAAACCATATCAAAGCAGCTCAAAGTAGGCAGAAGAGCTATGATTATAATCAAAGGAAGGATTTGGAATTTCAAGTCGGTGATCATGTTTTCTTGAAGGTATCTCCATGGAAGGGAGTCATAAGTTTTGGTAAGAAAGGTAAATTGAGTCCCAGGTACATCGGACCTTTTGAAATTCTAGAATGAATTGGGGTTGTAGCTTACCGATTGGCAATGCCGCCAAGTCTCTCCAAAGTTCGTGATGTGTTCCACATATCTCTGTTGAGGAAATACATGTCTGACCCAACGCATGTACTCACCTATGAGGAATTAGAACTGGAACCCGATCTGTCTTATTGCGAAGAGCCTGTCAGGATTCTTGATACGAGAGAACAACTACTAAGAAACGCGACGACTCGTCTGGTAATAGTCTTGTGGAGAAACTATAAGATGGAAAAGGCAATGTGGGAACCCGAGGAACTTATGATGAAGAACCACCCGAGTCTTTTCATGCGGTAGTATTCTAGAAAATTTCGAGGATGAAATTATTTAAAGGAGAGGAGAATGTAACACCCCAAGCTTCTATGGTACGCTTCTCTTTGAATAATGTGATAGCGTGTGTTTTACGCAACATCGAGTTCTAACACACCACAACCAATCAAACTAGTCGTTATGAATAGTAATACCTACTTTTTGAAATTATATATATATTATATTTCAAAATGGACTTCATTTTTGGAATCGGAATATCGAAATTATCCTAAGTTGAATTTTTGGTATTTTTCTGAGAACTTCTAATTTTTATGAATAGTGAAAAATACTTAAAAACAAATTTTTTAATCAAAATAATTTATAGTGATAAATTATATTATTTAGTGGTTTTAAAGTATAATTAGAATATTTTTTTACCATTTTATCCAATGGTGTTCATTATAATTAATTTCACTTTGAAATTGGACATAAACAACTGTCAATCTTTTGATATATATTGTTTCTTAAAAACACGCTATTTGTTGTGACAGCGGGAATTAATTATAAAATTAATTAACGCAACTTTTATGTTTGGAATTTTTTCAAATATACATCATTTTTGAATTCGGAATATCAATTATAGCTTAGGGTGAAATTTTGGCATTGTTCTGAAAACTTCAATTTTTGATGAATAGTGAAACTACTAAGTGTTAGTTAAAAAACTGAATTTTTCATAAAACTTAATTTTATCACTTTTGTGATTGGAATTTTGAAAATCCGAGAGACACTGTTAATATCAAGGAGTAAAATGTGGTTCAATGAGATTAAAATAATTTTTGGTGAATAGTAACTTTTTACTTTTATTTACCACGGTTAAAAGTAAATAGGGTAATTAAGGGTAAAAATGATATTAATATTACCCTAACACATGTCCTAATTCCATTGGACAAATTTATATCGACCAAAAACAAGCTTAGGAATAAAATATTATCATTTAGGTCCACTTGGATTAGATTAGGACATTTATTAATATTTAATTCAAAGAAGAGTTAAAAGAGTTAAAATCAAAGCTTATTTACTAAAAAAAATTAATATAAGGTTATACATAAGATAAATTCGATTGTAAACATTAATTAGAAATCTAAAACAATTTCCTACATAATGATTTTTTATTTATAATTTTTAGATATTAAATAATTTAATTTATTTATGATACAATGATGATGCAGAAATTACCATAATAGTGAAAAATTAAAATAATTGATATTATAAATACCCAAATAAATATAATTTGAGACTTTTAATGAATTAAACTAATTTTATAGGATAATATGACATATTATGGTTGATTTTATTGTCTTTTTTCTAAGTAATCATCCTATTATAATTTTTAAAAAAATCAATTATTGAATAGTGTCATAATTGACATAAAAGAGTTTTTTAAAACAAATATTATATTATTAATTGATATTAAATTCCTAAAAATATAAGGTTCGGCCAAGAGACTTATATCATGATAGGTGTATCATTAATGACCACTTGGGGGTCTCTTGGATATATATAGTAAGTTTATTAACCATATAACATAAAAATACAAAGAGACATTGTAAAAGTGAAACTAATTAACAAAGAGTTAATACTTAATGATAATGTTAATATAGTAACCCAAACCTGTCTAAATTATATTGTTTGAGTGTTTTTAAACCTATCCCCACCTTAACCTTTAAATAATCCACTTTGGAGCTATTAGAAACAGAATATGAATTTATTATAAAATAATATTTCTAGCTTTTCCAAAGGTGCCACTCACCCCTCTTATAAAAGGGAACTCTCCCTTCTCATTAACTCACACCTTCAAAACCTTTTGGCTCGGCCAAACTCTGCCCAATTACTCTCTCAACTTCCCTCAATTCATCCTAGAGGCCTTCCTTTAGTCAGAAATCCAACCTAAGAGCCATTTTGATCAAATCAAAAGGAAGAACCCGAAGAAGAGGTAATGATTTCACCACCCTTTTCCAAGTTACTTTCTTCTTCCACTTCTTCCTTATTTGTTATTACAATTCTAAAATAATAACTCCAGTATCTTATATATACTGTGATGTTGTTATAAATATGGTACAACCATATTCAGTATTCTATCCATCCTTTTAATAACATGTCACCATACTTGCGTACGTACGGCTTACCGTCTCCACGTCGTGGTGTAATTGTTATTCAATAAATTATTATTTGGATGGGTATAATAATGATGTGTAACTCATGTAAATAATAAATAAAACATTATAATGATTCTTTATATATGTTATACCATCCAATTATATATTATTTTAATATCAAAATAATGATATTGTCGCTCGTGCGTACGTATGGACTACCGTCTCCACGAACACGATGAGATTCATTCTCCATCGTATCCATTCAAGTATAATTATCATTTTATGATTTAAAAATAATGTTTAAGGACTTGATATCATTCTGTATATGAATAAGATACATCCTATCCATAACAAACATGGCTTACGTAACAAAACATATCAAAGAAAACGAGTAAGTTAACACCCGAAACGACGATAATACTAAGATATTATTAACAAATCAATGTTAAAAGATCATATATGATATCATATTCTTGTATAATTTAATAACAATTATTTCACCATTATACATGAGGTTAACCTACCCCAACCAAGGAAAAGTACAAGGTAAGGAGTTTTTCATCTCACTTCTTATTTACGTGAGATTCATGTCGTATTGCCACTATTACCTTTTGTGTGGTGTATATACTTCCCATAATTGTATTATTTGTGTAATACACTTTAATTTATGTGTATTTACATATTCATTATATGATACCTCTTTCATGGGGTGTATGGTTTGTATGTTACCAAATTGGTAAGGGTTTATTTCACAATCTCTTCATTATCCGAGGTTGTTTATACGTAATAATCTACTGGGATCTCTTTATCATCCACATCCATGTTTCTTAAAAATGTATTTCAAAACATTTTTACTATTTAAAAGAATATGGGTTAAAGTTATTTATACCCTTTTTTGACTTTTTATAAGAGGTTTATAAAGGAATCTTTCCGTCGTTTTCCAAACAAGGTGCTTTTTAACCTTTTCGACAGAATTAAGGTAAGAATGTTTTTTCTAACTTATACGGCGGGTGTGGCTATTTTCCATCATTATAAAATCGTTGAAGCTTCCCTTACAGTATTATAAGAATGTTTTAAAAGAAAATTTTTTATTTTAGAAATATATGACTCTTAAATTATTTCAAAATCAAAGATATATTTCTCTAAAAAGAGTTTTTATTTCATCTATGTCAACATCCTTTGATGGATTTTACGCTTATTTGAAGTTGATTTATTATGAAACAAAACTTATATATTGTATTGAAGGTTTTTTGATATTTCTGACTGTGGATGTGTTATTTTTATACCATTCATGGTTTATGGATGAAGTATTTACATTTCGTATGCTAGTTTTAATATGAATGTTTGTGTTATTTTTAAACCTTTTCATATGGGAATGCATTGGACTTAATATTTGATGGGTGGAGCCCGCTATAGCTCATCGATGTATCGGTAGGTATCATGAGACAAACTAGTGTCTTATCACAATGCCTTGACAAAATTTTATTTGTAGTCTTGGCACGAGGCCTTGGCTATGTGGTTATGATAGTCTGACATTATGCATTCCATCATTATGAAAGTGGTTATTGATATTGCATGTGATTATTCGATTAGTAGAATATCCATGTGAATAAGTAAATGGAATTATTTAATTTTATTTTTGTCATACTATTTTGAAGTTAAAGTTTAAAAGTCTTTTGTTTTAGTTATACACTACCTTAAATGTTTATTCTTATTTATGAATGTTTCTGCTATATTGTTATCCTTACTGGTAATTTGAGCTCACCCCTTTTCTATGTTTTATTTTTCCCAGGATGTGAAGAAGTAATTTATGAATGACCTATAGGGATAGTATGTGGGGATATGAGTGTGGACTATGAAGAAAATATGTTGTTGTAGTTTTCATTTTTATGATGTAATGTAAGACTTATGAATATATCTAGTGTTTCCAAGGTTACTAAACCAATCGGTCTTTCGAGATTTGATCTTTCTTGTGATCATTCCAATGTTATGTAATAAGGAACCGACTATGGGTAACTGGGGTCAGGGCATTACATCCATGTTTCATGGACCCTTCCTTTAGTTTCAGTGTTGGTTAGTGGGATATCATGTTTCTAGACCCTTTTCTAACCATTCGGTTGGTGTTAACTGGTTTCACCTACCGCATCCAAGGTGACATGTGCATGGTTCATTACGAAATGTCATCTTATATGAGTTTGGAATTGGGTATAGAGTTTTTTTTATGTGAAGAACATTTTTGGGATTATGGTTTCCCTAGATGCGTGTTTTTTGACCATGTAGGAACCTTCTGGAGAGATTTCAGGTGTGGGAGTTCCAGTTGAGAGCACAGTTTTCTTCCTTGTGTCTTGGTTTTTGTTTTTCAAGATGAAATGCCTTAAGGTATGGAGAGTGTAGTGACTGAGGATTTCCCATATATGACTTTGGAATATATCTTGGAATATTTCTAAATCCAGACACTAAGTTGATGTAGGATTTCAGGGCCCAAAGAACCTCAGTGCGGTGATGTAAAATATATTAAATATATTTTATCTTATGTGTGTAGTTTCTTTATAAATATGGAATAACACCTAAGATGATACTCATATTCAAAAATGGGTAACATAGTTGATTTCATAAGGCTATTTTTACCCTAGTCACAACATAATTTTTTTCAGCATCAGGTGCCTGACTAGAGGCGAGTGTTGGGGGTGTTGAGAATAGGTTTACTAAATTAATAAAATTAAATGAATAACCCCCTCTAACTTTGTGTTATACAATTGGAGGAAGGGATAATAGGGTTTCCACCCACATATATGAACAAGTTTTGTAGTAACCAAGGATAGTGGGTGCCTCTATATCCCATATATGACATTTATCATCACCAGATTGGAGGTTAGTGTATTTTAGGCATTTTTTGGACCTAAATCTTTGGTGTTTCATTATAAGGGTAGATTTTTTTATAATATTTATGTCCTAAAACCCTTCTGATGCTTTTTTAATGTTTTAGATCCCTTATATGAGTTCTAGGGAACCCATGGTGGTCGATCTGTGATTTTCAGGTAAAAATCAGGGGTTTTGAGTGGATCAGAGAAAATTCCCATAACAATTTCTAATCACAAAACATATAGTTCCATAGAACACACCTTGTGTTCTTCCATTTTGGGGAAGATGGCCTATTGTGTCTGAACACCATTTATATGTTGTTATATTCCTTTTATTGAGACAGGTCATGTGGATGAGAGCCATGGTCACTCTTACCGTGTCAATTGACATGGTCTTGTGATAGTACATGGTCAAGCACACAGACATGAGTTATGTTACACGGGCACGACCAAAGGACACAAGATTGATCCCAATTAATAGGAACACTCTGTGTACTGAGGGTACACCCCATGTGTCATTAAATGTCAAACCAATCATGTATGGGCAAGGTAATTCTTAGAGGTTTGGGCTAGGTCACACTACATGTGACATAGAGTATACACCATGTATTTTATTTTTACATATCGAGTACCATCAAGGGACATAGATAGGGACATTGTTGGGAGACACACCATTTATGGGGTTACAAAACATGTTATTCCCTTGGAGTCTTTTCTCCTTTACACATCTCCTTCTTCTAAACATAGCTGGAGGCTAGTGAGTAGAATATCCTGAGTAGCTTTCCATATAGGACATGATGGTGGAAATGGTTTGGGCCTTTGAGATGCAGCATGAGGTGATGCTGTGGATCTCTTAGGTTAGATACATATAAACCTTTGGTGGTTGGGTGTGCTCCCTTGGTATTTTACCTATGAGGTTTTTCGGTATCACATCCTCATCACTAGATTATGACCCCTCTATGGCTTCCCCGAGATTTTGGAGTGTTCATGTGATCTTATATACTAGAGTGAGTTTTCTCAGTCTGCTTTGACTATATATATAGTGACTTGGATAATTTATCCCTCTGAACGGCCTAGATCAATCCTCACATACTTTCAGGTTTTCCCTTAGTAATTTTTGTGGTATTAGCATTACCAATATTTACCAAGGTGTTAATCCTCTTCCCATGAGGACGTTTCCAGTAGAGGATGGAGCCCCTAGTGAGCCCTAGTCACATACCCACTATCTTTGTATTGAGTTATGATCTTTTCGATGATGTTGTAGTCCAATAGAGTGTGTATCTTAGATGAATTCCTTCAATTTTCTTTAGAGCTATATAGTGATGCTTTCCTAGTAAGAGTTTTTGTAATCATAGTGACCAACTCTACATGGTAAATGATCATCTACTTAGGGAGTTATTCCATATTCAAGTTATTGACTGATACCCACTTTCTATATTCAGTGTTCTATCTAGGGTTCATAGCGTTCCCCATTGGATATTTGGAAATATCTCCTACCTGAGTTTTGGATATCCTCAAAGTAAATTAGTAACTTTCTCAGTGGCATTGTCTAATGATCATTCCATTGTGGGTAGGTACCACCACATATAGTAAGGTTATGTCATCAGTTCAATGTTTCCAAATAGAGTGGCATCTCTCGGTTGAGTTCCATCTAGGATAGCGGGTATGTGACATCATCTTTGAGATGATTTATTTTTGTCATATCTTGGTTGTGTTCCATCTAGGATGGATAGGCTCATGGATTGATTGCTCCTAGATGAGTGTTACTTTGGAACCTCAAGTTGGTTTCATTAGATAGATGTATGGTTGTGACCATGAGACTTGTGAGTCTATTGTGAGTATATCTTGGTTTATTCTGGGTGACCGTACAGTATATTTTATTTCTATTGACATATTAGGGGGAAATAAGTTGACGAGTCATGTATAGCCGAGGAATGCTCAAGATGAAGTTTCTCACTTGAATGGGTTCCCTCTTGCTTGGTCCAAGTTAATTGATACCTATCAGTTGATCCCATTTTGGTTTTGCATCTTTGGGGACCCTAATGGGTATTTTTATACTCACCCCTACATGGACTCTACCCACACTTGTTGCATCTTGTGAAGACCATAGTTATTCTAGAACTTTTTTTGGGAGACGGGGAGCAGGTGGAGCGTAGTTCTGGGATGGAAATACCGAGGAGTTTAATGGTCATGAATTTTATTATGATCCCCTCCATCTGAGAAGGTTGAAATATTTTATATTTTTCTATTGGTGGGATTTTATTTTTACCTTTTTACTACTTTACAGTACTATCGTACTCATTTTGTGGGATATATATGTATGCATTCATTTTGTAGTATTTTTAATTTTATCACTACATTATTTCATAGAGATGTATGGGGGTGTGTGTGTACTAGTAGATTAGGCTAATACCTCCCATGTGTGTGATATTATTACTCAGTGTTGCTCACCATCCCCTAGCCTATTGAAGGTAGGGTTGGGGAGTCACAAATTGGGCCTCGAGGGGATGGGTCATGACAACAACCAACATGATAGGCAATGTGATGATTTATCTAATGATATTCATAACATTATTGGAGAAGGATCTAAGAAATTCATGGTAGTAATGTCTCAGCTAACTCATTTTATGAATAATAAATTTAATCGTGTGGAATACCATCATTCTCCTAAGAAAGGGCATGTTGCAACAGGTCTTTTTTATGATAAAGGTCTCATACCTTTGTTGGATTTCTAATCCCATTTCCATGAAACCATGGATTAAATTCATTGATAATATATTATTTATCCTATAATTATAAAAATAAGAGAAGGATGTATTGACTATCTATGTTCTGCTAGAGGGAGCCGATCAGTGGTGGAAACTGATCAAGAACACGAATTCCAAATGGGAAATTGATTATAAGTAATGGGAAGGATTTAAGAAAAAAAATTCAATAAATATTTTTCCCAAACTCTCCATATCAAAATTGATAGGGAGTTCCACAGACTAAATAAAAAGGAATATGAGTTTATCGTGGAATACAGGGTAAAATTCACAAGGATTTCATAGTACACATTTGGATTTTTCATTAACACAAGAAAAAGGTGAACCTATTATTTAGTAGATTGAATCTAGGTCTTTGAAAATATTTGTCCATTTGATAATTTTATAGTTATGAAGTGATTGTTTATATTCCCTCGGGGTTGATATGAATATTGGATACTCTCAATGATCTCATGGTCCTGGAGATAGAAATCACAAAATAATGTTTTCTTCGAGAGGATCAAAAAATAAATCTCTGAGAGTCATGAAAATACAATTTCCCACATGTATAAAATGTGGGAAGAATAATCTTAGAATGTATCTCAAGGGAACCATGAGAAAATTAGAATGTAGAAAAGTGGGGAATCATGATAATCAATGTTAAAGATATATGAATAATCACACTAATATTATGGATAAAAATACAGTTATGATAAAAACTCATCCTATGGTATAATGTTTCCACTGTAAAGAATATAGGAATTATGTGAAATATTATCTTAAGCTAAGGGTTTTGAATACAATCAATGAAAAAAACTTCTAAGTCCTAGAGAAAAATAATGGTATGCTCTATCACTAATACTGAGTTGAGTCCTAAAAACAACATGGTGATAGGTATACTAGTTTTTCATTAAAAATATAGAACTTAATTTTTGATTTGGTTCTATATATTATTTTAAATCTTTAAAGTTTAGTAGAACTATTCAAACACCACCTCAAAACATGGGGTTTGAGCTATTTGTGAGAATAAAAAACATATATTTTGTTATATCCCAAATATATAAATCCTCCCCAGTCAATTTTTATGTGTTGAACCTTTTATAAAATATAGTATTACTTCCTTTAGTGTATTTTGATGTTATATTGGGCATGAATTGGTTGTCCTTTTATAAGGCCAACATCAACTGCCAGGAGAAACATATCACTCTTCATATAATGAGTCATCCTTTGATTATATTTAAGTGTGAGGAGGTGAATAAAACTATTTTATAATAATCATCTCAAGTATTGATATTATTTCATTATTACCAATAATATCAATCTCAAATGATTTCAAAATTGGATAAAAGCATGACTGAAAACATTACCATTATGAGAGATTATACAGATTTATTACCTAAAGGGCTTCTTGGTCTTCCTCCTAAATGATAGGTTGAGTTATCAATCAAACTTATACCTGGATTTATTCCCATATTTAGGAATCTTTATAGAATAGACACCATTGAGTTTAAATAAATTAAGAAATAGTTAATAAAGAATCTAGACAAGGGTTTTATATTCTTGAGTGCTTCATAATGGGGTGTGTAGGTCCTCTTCCTCAAGAAGAAGGATGGGTCAATGTGCATCTGTATTGATTATCATGAACTCAAAAAAAACATGATAAAGAAAAAAAAATTCCCCTTCCACGGATTGATTACTTCTTCAATCAACTAAGTGGGTCCCAGTACTTCATTATGGTGGACCTGAGGTTGGTATATCACCAATTAACAGTGAATAAGGATAGTGTTTCCAATATTTCCTTTCAAAAATGGTATGGACACATTGAGATCATAGTGAATCCCTTCAGACTCTATAATATTCCAGTAATAATTATCGAAATAATGGATAGAGTCTTCAGATATTACCTCAAAAAGTTTGATATAGTCTTTATAGATGATATTTTGATATACTAGAAAATAAAGGAGGATTATGGGGAGTATTTTAATATTTTTATAAATAATTTTTGAAATGATACGATATATGAAAATTACAGTAAATGAGAGTTTTGGATGGAAGAATTATCATTATTTAGGAATGAAATCAACATCAAAGGGATGTTTGTGGACCATTCTAAGACAAATAAAAATTGTGGAGTGGCCTAAACTAGAATTTATAATATAGTTCTGTAGTTTCATTGAACTAACTAGGTATTACCGATGATTTATAAGAAACTTCTGATGATTATAGAACCTACTAACCAAGATAACTCAGAAGGTATTAATGTGTGTCAACACTGATGAATGTGAATAGAGATTCAAGGAATTGAAAATGAGACTCATCACTACACTATTCTTCATGCTTCCCTCAAGTGGGAAACTTGTTTTGGTATATAGTGATGCTTCAAAGAAGGGATTGGAATGTGTAATAGTACAAAATGATAAAGTGATAGACTACACCTCAAGGCCATAGGAAGTTAATGAGTAGGACTACCCAACATACGATATGGAGTTCACTACAGTGATATTTTTATTGACTATTTGGTGACACTATATCTTTAGGGAGAAGGTTGAAATATATGTGGATCATAAGAGCCTAAAATATATATTTTCACATAAGTATCTTAATATACTCTAGTGAAGATGATTATAGTTGACCACGGATTATGAATTATCAAAATTCTATCATCCTAGGAAATCAAATAAATTGTCAAATGCTCTAAGTAGAAAGGATGTGGTAGCCTTATAAATGGTGATAATTCAAAAGAATCCAATATTCTCGAAATTGAAAATGATGTAAATGGGGACCATAATGGAAGGAACATCATCATTCCATTCTCAAATTATTTATCAAACTTACCTTCAAAAGAAAATAAAGGATTGTTAGGTCCACTGGGACAAATACCCTAAGAGGGGGTGAATCAGGGTATAAAAAATTAAAACTACTACCCCTTTGGATCTTGTTTCTTTGTCAAAAAAACACACTTCTCTCTTTATCCCATAAAAAAGTATGAATATAAATTAAATCAGGCACATGAAAAAACAATTTTACTTGGTTCACCCTCACTGGGCTCTGTCCAATGAGCATACAACAGTGATGTGCCGATGTACCAAATCCACTAAAGCTCATTGTCAATTAAAAGATTCAAGATAGATCACTTCTATGTCTAGGCTCATGGCCTTTACAGTGTTTAGGGTCTTCTCACAGCTTTCCCAAGGATCACTCCCTATGTCTCTTTCTCTAGATCACTGCTGGTGGAAAGGATCACCATCTTAAACTTCCTTTTCTAAATTCTCTTGGAAGGGATTCACCCACAGTTTACGGACTTTTAGTTCCTTTCATTATCACTAATGAATACATCCTCAGCTTTATATGGATTCTCTGTTTAAGTTCCACTTTCATCCAATTAATGAATACCTATTTACCATAGTACTACTGGGCAACTAAAAACTTTCACGCAGCCTTATGGGTGTCTTGTATACAACATTAATGATGTGCACACAATTCTAGATTTTTTCCACAAAAAACCTCTTGCGCACAACTTGATTCTTTCATGCAACTTTCTTCTTGTGTGCTACTCCTTTCTTAGGTGCAACCCCCTTTCTTATGTGCAACTCCCTTTCTTACACACTTCAGAGATAGGATTATCTCTAAGTGTAGATTTATTGAAATGATTGGGGTAGCCTCTTATTTATAGGCATTTATGACCCTGCACGCAACTTTCCCCCGAGCATGGAAAACCCAATTTGAAGTCACATTGGGTACGTAAGTCTCTTTCATGCAACCTCGCCTTTTGTGGAAATCCAAGTCTTTCACATGATTTTATCCTTTTCCATATTTTGATGCAATTATCCAAAAACAAGTCTTGTGTGTGACTTTCCAGACTGCCCTCAATATTACATAAAACATCCTTTTCCAAAAATACCTTTCTCCATTTTCCAATTTTTGGACCTAAAAATTTGGAAAACACTGGAAAATGGTTCCTCCCTGTAGAGGTTGTTTTTTACCACCTCCAGATCATCCATTAATTTTTCATGGTTCTTTTTCAACATATATTGTCAACAATATCTCTGGAACTCCACAACACATCATGGAAACCTCCTTTTTCAACAAATACAAACAACCCAAAAATGATACAATGCTTCCTTGAGTGATTTTTTCCCAACAATATCCTCCTTTGGGTTTGTTTAAAACTTTTCATGGTTTGATATATCATGAAATATTCTTTCATATTCTCCCACCATTCTCTTCTTTCAATTCATATAGTGATCAAATACTTACTCGACACATACTCTAATACCACATAAGTCATGCTCGTCATGTGAAACAAGAGTAATATGAAAAGTTCATCAATAAATCACTTCATTCCTTACACCAATAAACTACTTTCATCATGAAAACCATCTGTCATGACATATATCCTTTGATCAAACACTTCTAGGATTGTCGGATTTAAAACTCCCCCTATCTCATTGCTCCACCCATCATCTTCTCCCCGTGTCTTAACTAAGATATTTTATCGCTTTTAATAGCCAAAATTTCTCCCCCTTTATCAATGAACCCAAAGGTCATTCCTTTTAGGTATGCAAGAAGGTAAATAACACATATGATCACATTGGGGAAAACATGCCATAAATCGGGGAGAGGGGGTCCCACATCCATACTTTTTCAAGTGTGGGGAGTCAACTAGACTCTCAAAGCCAGCCGATTTCTCTCAAATTCTTCTTTGGGTAAGGCATTTTTTAGAATGTCCTCAACCTATAGTTTTATAGGCACTTACTCTAACTTCACAAGACCTTTCTCCACCTTCTCCTTGATAAAATGATATCTGATTTCAATGTGATTTTTCCTTGAGTGATAGAATATATTTTTTATAAGATTTATAGAACTTGAATTATCACAATGGATTCTGATCAGAGTATTCTATTCAACTCCCATATAATCAATTTGTTGCTTCATCCATAATAATTTCATGCATGCTTGAGTAGTCACGATATATTAATCTTCTGCGGTGCTTAGAGAAATGAAATCTTGATTATTTCTTATCTAATACATAAAAAAACCACCAAGATATAATGCTCCTCATGATGTTGATTTTCTATCATCAGTTGATCTAGACCAATCTACATCTATATATCCCACTAACTCCTACTGATATTTTTCATTATACACCAAACCGAAATCCATTGTTCCCTTAATATACTGAAGTATTCTTTTCATTGAAATAAATTTGCTTTCATTTGTATTACTTTGATGAATTACTTATTGAAATGTTGAAAAAACAATATTTTTTGTGTAGCTATTAAGTACAATAGGCTTCCAATGATCTTCCTATATCTGGTGACATTAACCACTTTGCATTCATCATCTTGTGAAAGTTTCATCTGGTTAACCACCAGAGTCATAATCTCTTTGGAATTATCCATTCCAAATCTTCTAAATACCCCCTTGGAATATTTATATTGAGAAATTAATGTGTCATTCTTTCCATATGTTTCCTATAAACCCAGGAAAAATGATAGTTCACCACTCATTGACACTTCAAACTCACTTTTCATTAATTCAGAGAATTGTATCCATTGTTCTTTATCTGATCCACTAAAGATTATGTCATTGACATATACTAGCAACATCATCCTTTGATTACTGTTATTGTTGACATATAGATTGTAATCAACTCCACCACACTAAAACCAAGTTTCTTCAAAAACTGATCAAGCCTTGGATACCATGCTCTTTGTGCTTGGTTCAACCCATATAGTACTTTCTTCATCCAACACACTTTGTTCTCATATTCATGAATGAGAAAACCATATCTTTACTCAATGTACACCTCTTCTTCCAGACCACCATTTAGAAATGATGATTTGAAATCCATCTAAAAAAAATTGAACCTTACTTTCACTGTTATGGCCAATAATAATCTGATAGTTTATATCCTCGCAATAGGTGAAAACGCCTCATCAACATTGATACCCTCTATCTCGGAGTATCCTTTTCAAACTAGTAATGCTTTGTTTCGAATCATTTTCCCATATTCATTCATCTTGTTATTAAAGGCCCATTTAGTCCTGATGGAATTCTTATCTATTGGACTTAAAACAATCTCCCATGTCTGATTTTTCTCAATTTGGTCAAGTTATTCATTCATATCCTAGACCCAATTCTCATCTGTAGTTGCTTCATCAAAACATTTAGGCTCTACCTTTGATAAGTATGACTCTTTTTGAAGATTCTTCATCCTCCTTGTCTTCATTGGAACTATCTCATCACTAATTATGTTATTTCTATCAATTTCATCTCTTCTCACAAGTCTCTATACAGATGCTGATTTATTCTCATCCTTCCCATCATTCAAGACTTCTTATGAGTTAGGCTTTGGAACTGGAACATCCTCTGATCTACTTATCTCTTTATCACTATCTTCTTTGGACTAATCATGTATGTGCTAAATATTTTTCTCATTATACACTATAGTCACATCATATCTTTTAACTACATTTCCTAGTTTATTGTTAAAACATTTATATGCTTTGATTTTATTTTAGTATCCAAGAAATATCCCTTCATCTCCATAGGATTTAAAAATTCTATTTTTCTACTTATTGAGAATGAAACACTTATTTATGAAGAATCAAAAGTACTTCAATAATGGATTCTTTTAATGCCATAGTTCATATAAAGTCTATTCTTATTTCGGACATAATAATGCTCTATTTGATCTGTAGACCATTTTCATCACTTCTTCTATCCAAAATTTCTCTGGAAGGTCTTTCTCAATGAGAATTATTCTAGCCATGTTATTAATGATCTGATTTATTCTCTCAAATACCCCATTCTTCTATGGAGTTCTTATAGATGAAACTTGGTTATATATCCCACGTTCTTTGAGATAATTCTCCACTTGGAAATTTTTTAACTCTGTTCTATTATCTATTAAGATCTTTCATATTTTTTTATCCAGCATATTCTCAACTTGCCTTCAATAAGTTTTTATGAAACTGAATACCTCATATTTGTGAGTGATAATTGAAACTGATGCCATTCTACGAAAATCATTAATGAAGAAAACATAATATCTCCTCCTATTAATATCCCTTGGTGAAATTGGTTTGCACACATCAATATGAACTAACTCAGTCATTTTTTTAGAGCTTTTGTCTTTTTACATGTATGTATTTTGAATGATCTTCCCCTGTTTAAAATAATCACACGTATGGGTATGATCACGTAATAATCTTGGGAGATCTAGAGTAGCATTATATTTCTCCAGATCTTCCAAGGATGTTTGGATCAAGTGTACAAGAAGTTTATGCCATAATTTATTTTCTTCTTCCTTGGATAGAAATCATATATAATCTCCTCTAATCATGAGGTAGAGATTCCCTTTAGTATTATTTCCTTATAAAATAACAGCACATTATTTTGACTTGATGAAAAATAATTTCTTTGAGAATCTTATGGCATGTCTAGAGTTAAACAATTGACTGACACTTTGTAAGTTTTGACTAAGACCTTCCACAACCAAAACACCTGCACGTCTCATGTCATTTCCGCCAAACTTTTTTTTAGACAATAATTTTTAAGCATTCATTATTCTCAATTATTATGATACCTTCTTTATCATACCTGATTCTGATCAATAGATCCTTATTTCGTGTCATATGAGAGGTGCATCCACTATCAATGATCCATATTCCAGTGTGATCTGATGCTTTAAAATAAATCTATGAAACCACTTCTTATTCAAATTTATTCTTTTTGATCCATGTTTTTTGAATTCATACCCATTATGGATTGATAATATTTATCTTCTTTAGTGTATGATAGACCAACTTCATCTTGCAGCATTGCAAACTGATTTTACATTTTCAGCTCGTTTGATGGTTCACTGAGTTGCTTCTTCTGACCAATTTGGTTTTTCTTCACCATATACCTCTGCATTGTTTGTGTACATTATATGTCCATGTGACCAAATCCTCTGAAGAAAAAACAATGACCCTCAAAATATTTTTTAGATTATTTCACTCTATTTGGATACCATTGTTGTTCTTGTTCCCTTCGATAACTCTGGGCTATGAAAAACACATTTTTGTGAGTGTCTCACATTTCCTCAGTAATAGAATATGATATGAGGTTCATTCTTATGTTTCACTATTTCACCACTATTTGTCCCTTGAGTTCTCTGAAAATTCTAACTCTAATTCATAATCAAATCAATCTTCACTTTTAGAGTAGGATCTTGTGGTCTAATATTAATCATCACACCTCTTTATTTTTTATCAAACCATATACCATCCTTATATTTTGGATTTTATTGTTTATTTTGTTCTACTAGACCCTTATGCTCTACCTGTATCTTCTTGGTTTCATGAATGATCGGCTTTCCTGATGTCATACCGATAGTCAACATTTTTTCTTGATCCTGAACATTTCATCGTAGACCGAAGCCCTCCACTTCAAGTTCTCTAATATTTTTGATTTGATCTTTTCCAGTTTGATTCAAACTACCGATTTCCCTTTTATGTTCTTAAATTTTTATCTTGTACTCAACAACCTTATCTAATCTATCTAGCATTGAAGATATCAGTTTCTTAATTTATTAGTTCAGCTCAGACTTCTCTTCTTCCTGCTGTTGTATATAGAGTTTGGTATCATAAACCACTTTGTTATATTTCTTTATTTTTTCTATCCAAACATATATTTCCTTAAGAACAACTTCTAATTCTACTTGAAGGTCAAATATTCCTTCTAATTCTTCTTCCTCATTGTTTCTCCCTTCCCTTGTTTGGGAGTTTACCAAAAATTCTACCATAGCCTCTTTATTATAATCCTTGCAATCATCTATCTATTCTACTTCAGATTCTTTTGAACTATCATCTTATTTTGAAAGAAAACTTTTCTTTCTGAAGAAATTTTTCTTAAAATTTTTCTTTCCTTTCATGTAGGCTAAATATTTCTTCAAAGGAACTTCAACTTCATCCTCTTCATATTCTCGAAACATCTTGGGGAACCTTGTTGCAAGATTTCCAACCTTTCTATATCGAAATCATACAATAGGTAGTTTCCCTTTGAACTTTACCTTTATTCTTTATAGATTTGAGGAAAATAATGACATCACCTCATCCATATCTCCATCTTCCTAACCATCTTCAATTGTTAGTTTCTGTATAGCCTTGAATTCCACCTATTTGGATTTATCCTTTTCCATAGCATCGTTGTAATCATTTCTCATTTCATATGCTACATGGGTACTTTGCAAGTTATCTAATGTCATCTCCATTGGATATTTGTCTTCCAAAACTAAAACTTTCATATTGAACATAGGTGGAAGTTTCCTCAAGATACGCTTTAAAATATTTATATCTTCAATGAATTCTCCAAGACCATGCATTTCTTCCACTACAACATTCCCCCTATCAAAGAATGCATCAAAAGAATCATTGGGGTTCATTATTATATCTTCATACATGTTCCAAAAAACCTAAATCATTACCTCTCTAACCTTTGAATCTCCTTCATAGATATTCAATAGATTTTCCTACATTAGATGTGATTTTTTATATGACATCACCTTCGTATAAATTTCATTGGATATATCTCCCTCTAAAGCATTAATTCCTTTAGTGCCGGAATCTAATTATCTTTTCTCAGATTCCAATAAAGAATCATTGTCAATGTTTGCCAAAATACCATGAATTTCTATTGTAAATATATCCATTCCCAAAGATCAGAAGTAGTGTTTCATTTGATTGTTCCATAGTTGAAAATAATTTCCATCAAAGATATAAATCCATTTATGATTGACCACCTCCAATTCTTCTATTGAGAGTGATTCAATAACTTTTAACATTTCCCTTTGATAAAAATTTTTAGGTACACCAACTCAAATATACTAAGTGGGGGGTGAATCAGGGTATGAAAAATAAAAACTACCGCCCCTTTGGATATTGTTTTGTCGTTAAAAAAACATACATATCTCTTTCTCCCATATCAAAGCATGAATAGAAATTAAATCATGCAAAAGAAACAGCAATTTTAATTGGTTTACCCTCACTGGGCTATGTCCAAAAGAAAACAACATCGATGTGTCAATGTACCAAATACATTAAAATTCACTGCCAATTGCAAGTTTTGGGCTAGATCAATTCTATGACCAGGATCACTGCATTTACAATGTTTAGGGTCTGATCACTACACTCCCAAGGGTCACTCCCTATGTATCTTTCTATGGATCACTTCTGGTGGAAAGTATTTCCATCTTCCACTTCCTTTTCTCACTGCTCTTGGAAAAGATTTACCCATAGTTTACAGACTTTGAGATCCTTTCATTATCATTAACGAATACATCCTCAGTTGTAGATGGATTCTCTGTTGAAGTTCCACTTTATTCCAATTGATGAATACCTATTTACCATAGTACTACTGGGAAACTTCAAAATTTTGTGCAACCTTATGGGTTTCTTGCACACAACATTAATGCTTTGTGCACAACTTTTATATTTTTTTGCGAAAAACCTCTTCCACGCAACTTGCTTCTTTCACGCAAATCTTTTCTTACGTGCAACCACCATTCTTAAGTGAAACTCAATTTATTATGTTCTTAATAGATATGATTATCTCTAAGTTTTGACCTATTGAAATGAGAGGGGTATCCACTTATTTATAGGCATTTATGACATTTCCTGTAACTTTCCACCGAGCATAGAAAACCCAATTTGACGACACATTGGGTGCATAAGTCTCTTTCTCACAACCTCGTCTTTCATGAAAATCCAAATATTTCATGTGATTTTTTACTTTTCCATATTTGGATGTAATGATCCCAAAACATTTCTTGTGAATAATTTTCAAAACGGCCATCAATATTTCATACAACTTCCTTTTCTAAAAACAATTTTCTCTATTTTGAAATTTTTGGACCCAAAAATTTGGCAAACACCAAAAAATTATGCCAACTTTTATATGCTCATTTTGTACCACCTTCAGATCATCCATTAATTTTTAATGGTTCTTTGTCAACACATATTTTCAAAAATATCTATACAGTTTCATAAATCATCATGGATGCCTCCTTTGTCTACAATCACAAACAACCCAAAATTGCTTCAATGTTGCATTGAGAGATTTCTTCCCAACAAGTATTCTTAAAGAGATGATGCGGAAATATAGAAGGATAAAGATATACAAAAATGTAAATCCTTGGAGTTAAATATTAATGATGAAGGAGTTCTGATATTTGTTTCATGATTATGTGTACCATAAAATTATTAGAAAAAGAAAGATTTATTGAATGATGAACATAGCTCAACTTTCCTTATCCAGCTAGGGATCATGAAAATCTATCGAGATATATGAGAGCACTGCTAGTGGGAAAATAAAAAGAAGAAGATCACATAATATAAATAAAATTAACTATTATTTCATCAGGTGAAGTGTGAAAGGAAAATGTACAAGGGGATGATGCAAACATTACTCATACCTACATGGAAACGGGAAAACATCACCGTAGAATTTTTCACTAGTCTTCCAAAGATATAAATAATAAAAAATAGTATATGGGTTATGGTCAAAAATATTACAAATACTTCTCATTTAATTTAAATTATAGATTATTTATCACTCAATCATCTTATAAGGATAAACATCATAGAAGTGGTGAAGCTTCATGTAACACCACTATCAATTTTATCTAACTGTGACCTGGGATTTACCTCTAAGTTATGGAAAAGTATCCAACATGATCTAAACACTAAATTGAACTTCAGTATGTCTTTTCACCCAAAACTTTATGGCCAATATGAGTGAATTATCTAGACACTTGAAGAAAAATTTAGAGCATTCTCAGTGGACTTAAAAAGAGGATTTGGTCAGTATCTTCCTCTGGATGAGTTCTTATACAATACTGGTTATCACTGAAGAATCGAAATGGATCTATATAAATACATTTATGGGAATAGATTCTGAACACTAGAGTATTTGAATTATGTTGGATAACTTAATATGTTGGGACCTAATATGTTTGATGAAATGGTAGAAAAGGTCAAGACCATTCATCAACACCTCAGGGCTACTCAGAGTTGACAGAAGAGCTGTGATAAAAATGGTCGATGAGACTTGAAGTTTGAGGTTGGATATAAATTGTTCTGTTGCATATATTCATGTAAGAGATTTATGATATTTTAGAAGAAGTGTAAGCTAAGTCTTAGGTATATCAGCCACTTTGAGTTTCTAGCTCATATCAGAGCCATGGTTTATCAACTAGCACTCTCACCAACCATGTCTCAAGTACACGGAATATTCCATGTATCCCTGCAGAGGAATTACATACTAGATCCACCACATGTACTGAATTTCATTTTGGTAAAACAAAAAAAATGATCTCTCTGATGAGGAGCATCCAACAAAGATCTTATATCATAGAGATAAAGTTCTACATAATAAGAAAACTCACCTAGTCAAAGTACTATGGTGAAACCATAAGTATGAGGAGGTGATATATGAACTAGAGGAATCCATGAATTAGATATACCCTCTCCTATTTTCACCTTATTTTGTATAATAAAATTTTGATAGAAATATTTCTTAAGGGTGGAGAATATAAGAACCTAAAATTTATCAATGGAATTTCCCTTCAAAATATACAATTGTGTAATATTTAGTAATATATTATTATATAATGCACATGCACCACATGATAAAACCAAATAAATTTTATTATAATTTAAAAATAATATTTATCGAATAAATATAATTATAATAATTGAAATAATAACAATAGAAAAAAAATAGAAAATAAGCAAATAATAATTGGAAAATTTGGATCTGCTTGATCCCCCATAATAATCGCATTCACGAACAACACTGTAGAAATGAAATGTTTTTTTAAAAAATTAATATATATATATATATATATCTTTGAGTGAAAATAGAAATGAATGAATAATGAAGGAACTATGATGTTTTTACAGAATGTAGGGAACTTATATGACCATTAAAAATAAGATATTTTGAATAGTAATCTAACCATTGAGATTAGTAACCTAATTTCTAGAATAGTTTACTCGCCTATGGAAATGTAAAATAATATTTAAGTTCCTTATAAAATTATAATATGATATATTTATATCAATATTAAATTAAATAAATGTTTTAAATAATAAAATAATTGATTATATTTTTATAAAACAAAAATGCTTTATTTTCATTTTTATACAACAATATAAATATTTAAAAATATATTATTTTCAAAAATGAGTTTATAAATTTGTATTAAGTTTTATTATAATGAAAATATAATTCTATGAGACCATAAATAATTTTTCAAAGGGTCTAAAAATTGTTCATGATATTAAATTGATTTCTTTCCTAATAAATGAAAATTTTATATAAAAAATTACTTTATAATATTTAGAAATTTATTTTCATAAAATGGATTTCATTTTTCGAATATACACATTAAAAATGGTTTGGTTTAGTTTTTTTTATTTTTCTAAAATAGTTGAATTTTTTTGAATAGTGAAATATGGTAAAATATGGTATTTAACATTATAAGATAAATACATGAATTCTTTAGTCTTGTATAATATAAGTATCCACTAGTAGAAGATCACAATAACCATTTAATATATATATTCATAATAATCAATAATATAGGTATCCTTGAGACAAATTAATAAAATAATGAATATAATATTCAAAAACACCCCTCTTCTTCCATTATAACTACCACCCCACACCAACCCTTCCCCTCAAAACTTATAATCCTTATAGCTACAAAATTTTCCTCCCAACTATTTTTAAAAAAACTCCCCCAAATTTTCTAGGTTATTTGGACTTTTGTAATATTCCATTTCAAGGATCCTTAAGCAGTATCCTAATAAGTGACAACCAAAGGCAGTGGTAAAATTATCAACTAACCACTTTCAATTTTATTCTTCATCTACCACCCCTATATATTCTTCATACACCTAAAAATGGTAACATAGGTATCCTAAATATACTTATATATTATTATTGTGGTGTAATATTGATCCTCTACCCTCAACTCAATATATTCTTAAACAAATGTATTGTTCACAATATGGTTGGTTCGCCACCTCCATGAACAACGCACTGCATTTTTCTCCACATCCTTAAAATATTGTTATAGAAACACTATTATGGTTAAATATTATTATAATAAGTATGCTATAACTTAATCTATGTTCTTTAGTGTTTTAATAATTTTTTAATTAAATAAAATGAATCTATTTCATTATGGACAATAACTAATCATATAACTTTAACATTTTTACTAAAATAATAATCCCTATATCAAAACACATATGGGTATTTAGGAAAATTTAAATTTATTTATGTAAATTAATATAATTTCATTTCAATTATGGTGTTGTAGTCCCATTTGGAAGGAACTTCAATAATTATCCATAAGTGATCCAACCTTTGAGCCCTGAAATGAACACCCTCAGAACAACAAAATTAAACATTATATTTCATTGAAATAGTTGTACTGGAATATAATATAATTATTATAAAACCTATATAGTAGGATAAGTTTATAAATTATGTAATTAATGAATTTAATTTGATTATTTGGGACATTAATTGTAAGAACTGAACAATTTTGTAACCTAAGGTAAGGGATCTCTCTGAACCACCCTTTTTTGGGTTATGACATTTCTCTCTCTAAAATACTTTATATATCTCATTAATGTTATATAATTATTCTAAATTATATATATATTTATCTTTAATGTATACCTATCTCATCATACCTTCCTTTTATGGGCTAACACCTGACATAATTCCATTTATCAAATGCCTTCTTTAAAATCAAACTAGATTAAGGGGAACTTTTTGTCCTTTTAACCCTTTTATGTAATTATCATATAAATTATTTATTACCAATAATGATTTTATTAAATATAATAATATTTTAGGTATAAGAATTATAGTTTAACTCTTGGTTTCAAATAAAATTTTATACTTATTATTTCTCAAAAAATCTTTAACAGATTACTTAAAACATCATTTTGAAAGTTCATTTATATACCCAATTATATACCCTTTATCATGATGTTTTTTTATAAATTAAAACCATATTTTAATACCTATTCTTATGTAATTATATATGAATATTCAAAATAAAAAATTCATTATTTACTTTGGAATCATCATGAAATCTCCTTCGATTATGATATGTGTAAAGATTATCAAAATCATTTCCTTCTATTAGTAATTATTATGTTTATTACATTTGATTGATTTCTTATTGTGGAACACATAAGCATGTATATTTTATTATGGGTGAACCCATATATCGATCCAATTCATTAGTTATAGTTTATGTCTCATGATATGACATATATAAGATTAAGAAGTAAATCAAATCCATGATGGGACTCTGTCCACCATGTGTTGTTTTCTTAGAAGTTATCCTTGACATATATTTATATCATGCTATATGTTTCTAACACTTTAATATGTTTCCATTATCTCATGATTCTATTTTCTTTATATCATTCTCTAATATGATTACTCTTGATCCTTTTCTTTCATGATATCATGTTATGCCTTTTGACTCACATGTTATGCTTCATTATCATGTTCATTCCATTATTGCACTTTTTGATCACCCATTTTATCATTGTATTACCTATGTTTTCCTATGAAGTTTTAGGAGATTTAATTTATTTAGGATCTTATTATGGAGATTAAAATTTTTATTTTAAATTCATGTTTATATTTTGTATACATATTCATCCAAAAAAACTAGCCCTTTCAATCCTTGGTTTGTATATATTGGATATTTATGTTTAAAATTATGTAATAATATTTGTTAAAGTAATAGGTCACTATATTCACCTTTACCTTTGTAACATATTAGATTTAATTATAGTATGTAAACTTTTCATTTTAAATAAACAAAAGTATAATGCATATTGATTTATTCAAGAATGTGATTAAAACCAAAATTTTTAAATTTTATATATTTAATTTGATAAAAAATTATATGATTTTTTAAATAAACATATCAAAATTATTTTAGGATTAAATATTATGTTTTTCCTGAAAAGATTAATTTTTCAGTGAATAGTGAAAAATGCCAATATTATAAAAAATTATTTTTCCATTCAAGTATATAAAAAGTAAAATTTTATTTTGAGTTGATTTTAAAATTTTATTCATTCCTTTTTATTAAAATTAATGTAATTAATTTTATTATAATATTTATTATTCATAAATTCAGTATAAAACCATTTTTATACCTAAAAATTAATTTTTCTTGAAAATTGTTTTCTATCGCATTTGGTGAACTTATTTTAAAAGTTTTTCTACCAATTGTGGGATGTTAATAATTTAAAATGGATTCAATATTTGGAAGTATAATAATTAATATTAGTTATTCTTTTCAAATTATCATTTTTTTCATAATAAATAGTAAATTTGGTGAATATTTATCACTCGGTTAATGGTAATATGGGTTAAAAGGGTAAAAAATAACATGGTAAGGCATCAAGATAGAAAGAAATGAATTATTAAACCTCATTATTCGGTTTATTTATACCATAACCATCTAATATTTTAATATATGTCATTTTGGATCCATTTTTATTAAATAATTCATTAATTTATATTAATCTTTTGAAAAAATTCATGTGTCACCTCACCCTCACTTATAAAAGGACACCACCTATCCTCTCTTACGCACACTTCAAGAGCCTCTTAGTTTGGCCAATACGTACCCAAATCATTTCATAAAATACATATCCATTTAATATAGTTCATTGTTTTATCATAATGGGATCCTATTAATACTTTAGTTACAAACCTAAAGGGATTGTCCAAAGAAGATGTTTAGTTCATAACCGAGTGTTTTATTTTTTATTTCCTCGTATACGACCTTAAAATATTATATAATCATGGACATATAATAAAATTAATATATTATAAATATTTAAATTTTATTATTCTTGTGTAATAACACTTATTCATCTTTTTTTCATCTAATAGAAAATGAAAACAATGTGTGGGCATATGTACGACCAACAGTCTCCACATAATAGTGTAATTAATTTTTTATCACCACTTTATTTGGATGGTTATAAAGATATAAATAAGGAATATATATTATATTTATAACATTATTATGATTCCATAAATATAATATATTATTTACCTTCTTACCCATCCACCCATAAAAATGATAATTCCACTCGTTCATACGTGTGGACTACCACCTCTAGAAAGTGATGTGATTAATTATTCAATTACTCCTTTAAATAATGATTATAAATATGTATATAATGATTATATAATACCTTCATATAATTATTAACATTATTTTTATTAATCAAGTAACACCTCAAGATTTTATAGTAAGTTATCTCTTTAAAGTAATTTAATAACTTATATTTCACGCAACAATGAATTATCATGTTGTATACGCAAGATTGAGTTTCTACAAAACAACACATTAGTATTATAACTATTTAAACAATATATTTATTTATCAATTAAATATTGTAATATTAATAGTAAAATGTAAATTTTAAATTTTATTTATAATGTTTTCACATAAATAAAACAAATTTATAATGAAATGAATATTTTTTGTTAAAATAGTTATATATTTAAAAAAGCTAATTTCTCAAAAGAACTAATTTTATGTCCTTTTGTTAACAATAATAAAATTAATTTTAGACACTAATAAAAATTTAATTTTTTAAAATATAATTCCTTTTTGAATTCAGAATATCAAAATTATCTTAGGGTGAATTTTGGTATTTTTCTAAAAACATTAATTTTTTGATGAATAGTGAAAAAATATTGCATAGTACATAAAAACCAACTTTTTCATTTAAATAGTTATTTTTAATTAAAAATTTATCTTAAAGTAAAAATAGATACATAATAAATATATGAGTCCAATGTAAGTCATTTAAGTCATTTTATATTAATATTAGATGTATCAAATTATATTAAACTTTTTAACGTCTTTTACCCACCTTCTAGGCACATTTACCAATTTTCATAAAACAAATTTTTACCGCTTCTATGAATTGAAAAAATCTGAGAGACATGGTTGACATAAGTAAGTAAAATGTGGTTCAATAAGATGAAAATAATTTTTGGTGAATCGTAACTTTTGAATTTTATTTACCACAGTTAAAAGTAAATAGGATAATTAAAGGTAAAAATGATATTAAAATTACCCCAACACAAGTCCTAATTATATTGGATAAGTTTTCTTCGACCAAAATCAACCTTAGGACAAAAATATGATTTTTTTTATTAACTTGGGTAAGATTAGGATATTTATTATATTTTATTTAAAAAATAGTTAAAAGTGTTGAATTCAAATTTTATTAACTAAACTATTTTTAATATAGAGTTATACATAAGATAAATTCGACTATAAATATTCATTAGAAATATAAAAATATTTCCTACAACATGGTATTTTATTTATAATTTTTATAGATTAAATAATTAAATTTATTTATGACACAATGATGATGCAGTAATTACCTTATTAATGAAATATTAAAATAATTGATTTTATAAATATAAAAATAAATATAAATTGAGACTTTTGATGACATCCAAAAAATTTATAGGTTAATATGGATTTTTAGGGTTGATTTAATTTATTTTTTTCTAAGTAATTAAGTTTTCATGACTTTAACAAAAAAACTAATACTAAATAGTGTCAAAATTGACGTAAATGAGTTTTTAAAACAAATACTATTTTATTAAATGATATAATATTCATAAAAATATAAGATTCAGAAGAAAAAAAATTATATAATGATATATATTTCATTAATGAACCACTTGAGGTTATCTTGTCATTTTATAGTAATTTTATTAACCATGTAATATAAAAATACAAGAAGACAGGTAAAAGTTAAACTATTTAACTAAGAGTTAAATCTTAAAGATAAGCTTAAGATGGTGACCTAAACTTCTCTAAAACCTATTGTTTGAGAGCATTTAGACCCATTCCTACCTTTTTATAGAAATAAATCCATTTTGAGCTATTATAAAGCGAAAATTATTTTATAATAAGTTAATATTTCAACTTTTTTCTAAAGTACCCCTCACCTCTCTTATAAAAGGTAACTTACCCTTCTCTTAATTTCAAACCTCCAAATACATTTGGATCAGACAAAATATACTTAAATACCCTCCCAAATACCATAAATTTATCCTAGAGGCCTTAATTTGATCATAAAACCAATCTATGTAGCCCTTTTGTTCGAATCAAAAGGAAGCACCTAAAGAAGAGGTAATTATTTCATCACCTCTTTTAAAGTTCTTTTCCCCTTCCACTTCCTCTTTATTTTTTGTTTCCATAAAAAAATAATAAATATGGTACCCTATACATAATTTTGTGTTATTGTAAATATGGTACAACTATATGCATTATTCTATCTATCCTATGAATGACAAAGTCACCATACGTGCGTACGTACGGCTTACTGTCTCCACGTTGTGGTGTAGTTTGTTATTCAACACTTCATTACTTAGATGAGTATAATAATGAGTATAATTGAAGTAAATAATAAATATAACATGTTAATTATTATGTAAATATAATATACCATCCAAATTACATAGGATTTCATCATCAATAGAATGATATTATCGCTCGTGCATACGTACGGCTTACCGTCTCCACGATGCGATGAGATTCATCTTTAACGATCACCATTCAAGAATTTTTATAAAAATATATATATTGATTAAGTATGATATATATGAAATAATATTTATTCTTTAATAATATATATTTATGTAGATAAATATATTTCATTTACCTACTTTTATACTATACAATAAGAAAATGGAAACAATGTTCATATGTACGTACAGACTATCGTCTCCATCAATGGTGTTTCCATTTCATATATCTATCTATTATACATATTTATATTCTGAATATATATGATATATATATATATATATATAATAGGTAAGGGTTAATTTTACAATCTCTCTATTATCTGAGGTTGTTTATATGTAAGAATATACTGGGACTTCTTTATAATCCACATCTATGTTTCCTAAAAATTTATTTCAAAACATTTTTACTATTTCTTGGACTATGGGTTAAATTAATTTATACCCTTGTTTGAATTTTTATAAAAAAATTTGAAATGAATCTTTCTGTCATTTTTCAAACAAGGTACTTTATGACCTTTTCTACAAATTAAGGTAAGAATGTTTTTTACTTATACGGTGGGTACGGATATTTTCCACCTTTATAACACTTTTGAAGCTTCCCTTATAAGCTTATAATAATATTTTAAAAATTAATTTTTTTTAAAATTGTGTGACTATTAAATTATTTCAAAGTAGAAAGATATATTTCACTCAAATAGTTTTTTGGATTGATTTAATCTATGTCAACATCCTCCAATGGCCCGAAGGCCTTCATTTTTTATTGATTTTTGATAATCCACCTTTCATGGTTTATGGTTAAATTATTAACATTTCGTATGCTAGTTTTAATATGAATTTGTATGTTATGTTTCAACCAATTCATATGAGGAATACATTGGACATAGTAAGTGATGGGAGGGGCCTACTATAGCCCCTCGATGCATCGGTAGGTCTCATGAGACAAATTAGTGTCTTGGAACAAGACCTTGAAAAAAATTATTTGTAGTCTTGGCACACGGCCTTGACTATGTGGTTATGATGACAGGCATTATGCATTACATCATTATAAAATTAGCTATTGATATTACATGTGATTATTTGACTAGTAGAATATCCATGTGAATAAGTAAATGGAATTTTTTTTATTTATCTTTTCCATATTATGTTGAAGTTTAAGTTTAAAAGTCTTGTTTTTTAGTCCAATACATTTCCATAAATGTTTATTCTTATTTATGATAGTTTTTGCTATGTTGTTATCCTTATTGAGCATTTAAGCTCACCCCTTTCTTATGTTTTATTTTTCCCATGATGTGAATAAGTATATTATGATTGACCTATAGGGATAGGTAAGGGATATGAGTATGTCCAAAGAAGACACAATGTTTTTTTCATTTCATAATGTAATGTAAAACTTAAGTAGTATATAGTACTTACAAGGATACTAAACAGATCAATATTTCTGAACTTGATCTCTTTTTATCATGTAAATGTTATGTAATAATGCACCGACTCTAGGTAACTAGGGTCGGGGAGTTACAGTTGGTATCAGAGAAAGTTTAGAAATAACTTTGGAAATAGATTTAGATAAACTCTGATTAGGAAATGTTGCCCTAAGATATACTCTGAGTATTAGTATAGAAGAACATCCAAAAAAATTGGTAATGTAGATATTATATGTGTCTTCCAAGTAATAAATCCCTATTTGGATACTAAAAGTAGACGTGGTTCTGGCACTGATGTACCTAGGAGTGAAAACTCTGACAAGGAGCTTTGGTCTTGACCTATGGTATCCTGGTACACAACAATGGGCCCTATTGCACACCTAGTTTGACACTCCTAGGGGATATGTCACGTCCCGCCTTCACCAAAAGGAGGGAAGGGTCAGTAGATTTCCAGGCCCTTCTTTCTTTAAGTTAAAGGTGAGATAATGACCACCGATACCCGCCTTCAATAGGTCCCGGAGTGGCAACTAGCACCAAGGGTAAAGAAATTTCTCACAAATGGAAGGCATTACCCCTTTTTGTTTTATAGGATCGGGAGATAAGATGATGAAACTCAACAACACCAAGGTAAAGAAGAGTGAAACCAAAAGTAAACCATTCCCACATGCATGTTTCAAAAGTAAAAGCCACAAGTACAAAAGGTGACTACAAAGGTAAGTACCAAAGAAGAAAATCAGCAACTACAACCGCCCCAAAGGTCCGAGCTAGTAAGGTCCTGCGTGATTCCCGAAGTCCTCCTGGAAACCTGAAAGCAGTTTTATATACATAGGGTGATCATACAAGTACACTCAGTAGGGAAAACCAAAGACTCTCGTTCACAAGTGGGGGAACGTACTAAAGTCCCATGAGAAAAGGAGTAAACCAAACACCTAACAAGTTAAACTATCCACCCAAGCCTCACCAAGGCACACTCCCCAAATAACGCAAGTTAAGTAATATATATAATAAGAGCACATCGATGTTTGGGTACCCCACGCCACTTTCCCACTGGTTATTGAGACATCCTACGCATCGAACCAATCCTGGCATTCTGTCACCGCAGTCCCACTGCCTCACCCGCCCGCACACACCTGGGCCACAACCACACGCAGTCCCATTGCCAAATCCCGCCCGCAAACACCTGGGCCACAACTTTCACACGCAACCACGCCTGCAAAAACCTAGGACAGAACAACCACCACCATGCCCGAAGACACCTAGGCCTCATCCCGAAGATATTGGGGAAACTACCTGCCCGCACACTCCTGGTCCATAACCACCACACTACCCCGCCCGAAGGTTCTTGGGATAATAATGGACCTCAGGCCATCACAGCCTGCCCGAAGATACTTGGGCTATTCGGGGAAGGGGTCAGAAAAGGATCTAAAACCAGCCACTAAGAATAGTGTTGGGAAAAACACCCTCCCCCGTGAAATAGGGGCGTTCGGAACTAAGTGCTCAACTTGGGTGGTCCGCGAATAAGAAACACAAATCTACAAGTATATATATAGGTAACAAGAACTCACCCAAAGCTAGGTTTCTCTTAAGTCAGCCTACAGATCACAACAACACTCAATTCTGAGTCACGACTCTCTCCAATAAGCCCATTGTCCCATTCTTGTTTCATGTTCAGTGATAACGTTCAAATAAGTTCATGCACTACTAGGAAACTAACACCATAAGAATAAACAAGGAAAAGGATCCAGCCAATCATCAATTTAAACATTCACACTCGATTCTCTTGTAATGTTACAACAATAAGGAATAAGTGAGATCCCCTAAAGTACTGGAACCAAGGACAACCCCGAGACATTGCCACATGTCCCCTCCCCAAAAATCGTTTTCATCAATAGAGGATCCCACCCCAATTCGTGATATAAACAAGGTAACCACCCGGTCTTAAAACTCGCAAACACTGAATCCATAACAACAGGGGAACCCATCCCCGATTCCAAAACCATCGATAGTATAAAAATAGGGGGGATCTCATCCCCTACCACATCTCCAACAACTAGCCCATGGAAGAAGAACAAACAAACCACTACCATCAAGAAAAATAGGCCCATGCGGTATTTTCAGATTTAAAGATTTTACACGCTCCATGATTTCAATTTCCATGTGTTTTAACCGGGGGTTATCACAGAAGGGCTAATCCTGGTGCTTTAAATTTATTTAGCCAGGTATACGTGATTAACCGATTTACTTTTCATAGAAGGAGTTTACAATTACAAAACAATCCATTTAAATCACTACTAGGGGTTCATTAGTGCACAGACAACGACCACCAACGGCCTCGATTTTCAGAAGGCGTAAGCCAGCATAACTCAGAAAGATAATCATAATATAAACAAAATCAACGATCACATCCCCCCGTCTTTCCTTATAGAATCTGTTCATTATCTTTATTTAGGTCTGGTTTATCCGATTATATGGAAACAAAAGCATGCCCACCCCGCATGATACACAAAAGAGAGAGACAAAGGAGAAAAATTCCCTACCTGTTGATAGACGATCGACGCTTAGGCTGGTCATGGAACCTTATGGATAACGATGCGGCTTGCCCGATGAACCAAAAGTTGTTCGTGAAAAGCCTCGATCCAGGAAAGAAGAAACCACGGCTAACCCTTAGTTTATAAGAGCCGCGGACGGTTGAGATGAGAATGCCAAACCGCGTAAGGCGCGGGGTCGTGGGTTGGCCACACGGCCCCACTCGTCATTAAAGGGGTTTGGGTGGTTTAAACCGACTCATCAATTCATTAAGTATTTAATTAAGACTCTTATGGCGTTACGGGTCTTTAAAACATGCTCAAACAGGTCAAAATAGGGTTTAAAACCCTAATTGCATAAAAAGGAACGCCCCTGGAAAGAACCCGCAGGGGTAGGCCAGAGCCACCGGTGGCCCAGGCCACCAGTGGACCGAGCCATCGGTGGGCCTGCTATCGGTAGGCTAAGGCTACCGGTGGGCCTTCTACCGGTAGGCTAAGGCTACCGGTGGGCCTGCTACCGGTAGGCTAAGGCTATCGGTAGGCCTGCTACCGATAGGCTAAGGCTACCGGTAAACCGAGCTACCAGTAGGCCTGCTACCGGTAGGCTAAGGCTACCGATAGGCCTACACCGCCGTGATTCCCAGACCAGAAAACCCAACATGATATTTTCACAAAGTAAAGGATCCCCACAAAACCCGGGCCATTACATCAGATACCTCTTAAACGATTCTCGTCCCTAAGAATCAAAATAAACCAGAAAAAAAGAGAGGGTCCGAACAACCACCCCAAAAGATACCTCTTATGAGTGAACCCACGCACAATTCCAACATACCAAGCCAAGCTTCCCAGGTATGTGGGTTGGGGAGTCTCCTCCCCCATGTCAAGATATTATCCGCTTTGGGCGGCACTGACTCGCCCGCACGGGTTTAATCGCATCCACCTTAATGCGTCTTGATTTGGGGCCGGGTTCTCTCCTCCCGCATAGCCAGGGATTTTCACATGAATTCAGAGGAATAAAACCAATGCATTTCATAGTCAACAAGGCAAAACGTTCTACCACAACAGGTAAAACAAGGAACAAAACTCAAAACAACTCTAGGTACTGGGCACGCATCTATGCTTCCCTTTCCCACGTACTCTCCTCAAGCCCACCATGTCTCCACAACACACGAACCAAGGGAATGGTTCTCCCACGAAGCACCTTCTCCTTGCGATCCTCGATCATCACTGGTATCTCCACAAAAGTCACGTCGTCCTCGATGTCCAGATCACCCCAATCAAGGACGTGTGAATCATGGTGCAGGTACCGACGGAGCTGGGACACATGGAAGACATCATGTATCCTCAGTAGCGGCAGTGGTAACGCTAGCTGATAAGACACTTCTCCGACCCTCCGAAATACTTCAAAGGGTCCGATGAACCTAGTAGAAAGCTTACTCCCCTTGTCGAACCTTCATTGCCCACGCCGAGGGGAGACCTTTAAGAACACGTGGTCTCCAACCTCAAACTCCAAGGGCCTCCTCCTGGTATCAGCATATGACTTCTGTCGGTCCTGGGCCGCCTTCATCCTTTCCCATGTGTGTTGAACCTTCTCTGTCATGCTATGCACCACCTCCGGGCCAAGGATGCATGCCTCTCCTACTTCATTCCAACACACAGGCGAATGGCATGGCCTCCCGTACAAAGCTTCAAATGGGGCCATACCGATGGTAGAGTGGTAGCTATTATTGTAGGAAAAATCTACCAGAGGCAAGTATTTCACCCATGATCCTCCTGAGTCCAGAACACATGCCCACAGCATATCCTCCAAGGTCTGGATGGTGCGCTCGGTTTTTCCATCTGTCTGGGGACGGAAAGCAGTGCTAAGGCGTAGCTGGGTGCCAAAAGCATGCTGCAATCCTCTCCAGACTTGCGAGGTAAACCGTGCATCCCAATATGAGACTATAGACCTCGGAACTCCATGAAATCGCACCACCTCATCTACATACCTTCATTCCAAAGCATCCACTGCACTCGACTCCCTGGTCGCCAGAAAGTGAGTCGATTTCGTCAACCTGTCCACTACCACCCAGATGGGTCGTATCCCACTTGGACCTTGGGTAGTCCCGTGAAAAAATCCATTGAGATGTCATCCCACTTCCACTCGGGGACATCTAGAGGCTGCAGTAGCCCGCCTGGATCTCGGTGTCCAGCCTTTACTTGCTGACATACTAAGCACTTGGCCACAAACTCTTCCACCGCTCGCTTAACTCCGGGCCACCAAAACTGCCTCTTCAGTCTCTGGTACATCTTGGAAACTCCTGGGTGTACCGCCAGGGGTGAGTTGTGGAACTCACTAAGAACCTTGTCACGCATAGCCTCCGGAACGAACAACCTTCCCTGGAAAAGCATCTGGTTCCGACCATCCTCTGTCCATCCTTCCAGAGCATTGCCCTGGTCAACTCGGTCACGCATTACTTCGCACTCTGTGTCTCCCCACTGAGACTCCTCCACTTTCTGAAACCTATATGAATGCATTTTCATCTGACACAGGCAACCTCTACCGCTATCCATCTTCGCATCCAGGTGTAAGGCATCCAACTCCTCCATTGTCTTCCAGGCGTCTGCCGACTCTCGGACCACATCCTTCTGCGTCCTCCTGCTCAAGGCATCGGCCACCACATTTCCCTTTCCCTCATTATAAGAGATCTCGAAATAGTAATCCTGGAGGAACTCCACCCATCTCCGATGTCGCAAGTTTAGGTCCCACTAGGAGAAGATATACCTCAAGCTTTTGTGATCCTTGAAGACCAAAAAGCGTTCTCCGATGAGGTAGTGTTGCCATATCTTTAGCACAAAAACGACCGCTGCAAGCTCCAGGTCGTGGGTGGCGTAATTACGCTCATGAGGGTGTAGCTTCCTGGACCCATAAGAGATCACCCCTTGTCGCTGAATCAACACACATACCAGGCCCTATCCTGAAGAATCACAGAACACCTCATAAGCTGCCCCTTCTTCTGGTAACCTCAACACTGGGCCACTGACCAAATTCTCCTTCAAATGGCTGAAGGCTGACTCGCACTGCTCACTCCACACGAAAACCTGGTCTTTCTTGGTCAGGGCTATCAAAGGGGCTGCAACTTGGGAGAATTTGGGTACGAACCTCTGATAGTAACCTGCCAGCCCGAGGAAACTACGGACCTCTACCACATTCTTGGGTGCTTCCCAAGAAACAACTTCCTCAGCCCTTGATGGGTCCACCGCTACCCCCTTCTCGGACACCACGTTCCCGAGGAAGTGCACTTCTCGTGTCCCGAACTTGCATTTTGACAACTTCCCATAGAGCTGATGATGTCAGAGGACCTACAGGACCGTCCTCAGGTGCTCTGCATGGTCCTCCTCTGATCTTGAGTAGACCAGGATGTCGTCGATGAACACAAATACGAACCGATCTAGGTACTCCCGGAAGATGGAGTTCATAATCCCCATGAACACAGCCGGGGCGTTTGTAACACCAAAGGGCATGAATACTAACTCGAAGTTTCCATATCTGCACCTGAACTCCATCTTCAGAATGTCGCCCTCCTTCACTCTCAGCTGGTGGTACCCAGACCGCAGGTCGATCTTCAAGAACCATCCTACCCCTTTTAGCTAGTCGAAAAGATCTTCTATCCTCAGAAGAGGGTAGCGATTCTTGATCGTCACCTGATTCAGCCTCTTGTAGTCTATGCACAACCTGAGACCACCATCTTCCTTATTTGTGAACAAGACTGGAGCGCCCCACAGGGATGCACTCGGGTGAACATAACCCCTCTTCATCAGATCGTCAATTTGGATCCGCAACTCCTGCAGCTCTGAAGGTTCCATCTGGTACGGAGCCATCGAGATCGGATGAGCGCCGGGCTGTAGGTCTATCCCAAACTCGATATCACATCGAGGGGGTAGAGTCGTCACCTCCTCAGGGAAGATGTCCATAAACCCACGGATGATCTCTGGCACTTCCACCATCTCAGCATCTACTGACTCTACTGACATCTCGGATAACAAAGAGAGGAGTGGTTCCTCTTGCCTGCTTCCCTTCTGACCGCTCTGCTCGCCGGTGAAGGTAACACGCCGGCCACCCAAATATGAGAACATGAATCTTTTTCGGAAACATTCGATGATGGCACACACCGAGAATAGCCACTAGATTCCTAGGATGACATCGTATGGTAGTATCTGTAGCAGAAAAAGATCCCTAACCGACTGATGTGGCCCTATCATTAGTCTGCATCCCCGACAAACAAACAACAAGTCGGTATGACCTCCGACTGGTGTGATCAATACCAGGGGAACTGGAATTCTCTCGGAATCTAGACCCAAGGCACGGGCTAGACTGGGTACAATAAAGGAGTGTGAAGCTCCGGTATCAAACAAGGCATAAGCAAGGGTACTAAACAAACTGATCGTACCTCGAACAACCTCCAGCCCTGCTGGAACTGCTGCCCCTGCGGCGTGTAGCTGTCCACGCCTGGCTCCTCTGCCCCTCGGCTATCAGCCACCTCCCCGACCACGCCCTGGTCGAGGTCCCTGAGGAGCGCAATGAGGTCGGCCTCCTCCTCCTAAGACTACCCTCGGAGGAGCGGGAGCTCGCTATCCCTACTGATGCTGCTGAAAAGTTCTAGCTGGAAGATACTGCTAGGGCGGGGGGTGGGGCTGCCCACCACCGTCGTACTGTACCCGGTCCGGGAACTGACTCAGGAGATGTCCAGGGCTCCCAAAGATGAAGCACCGCGACCCTGGGCCCGAAGAAAAGGGGCGAGGACCAGGGTATCGAAATTGAAACTACTGCGGCCTGCTCCCTACGAGTCGGAACCTAGAGGGTCCTGACGTTGGAGGCCTGGTGCTGACGGTCTTCCCCTTCGATGGCCCCAGCTGGATCCCCTCTCGTGACACTCCTCCTAGAGCATGCATTCTCTCCACCACTTCGGCCTTCTTCTAGACCTCCAAGTACGTAGGAAGGGTAAAGGGGGTAACAGCATACTGGAGGGAGGGTCGGAGTGCCTCCTCCAAACGCCTTGCCTAAGACTCCTCGTCGGGAAAGAGGTCCGGAGAAAAATGTAAGAGGTCCTTGAACTTGATCCCTAGCTCCCTCACGGACATACTTCCCTGCTGGAGGGAGAGTAGCTCCTGTCTCTTTTCCGACTTCATCGTTGAAGAGAGGAATTCCACCCGGAACTCCCTCTCAAAATCCGCCCAAGCCACCTTAGCCTCTCTCCTATCCCCCAGGTAAAGCGTCCACCACTGATGCACTGCTCCCCGCATATAGCTGACAGCCAGAGGAACCCAGTACTCGGTCGGGGCCCGAATCAGTCTGAAGGAAATTACTATCTCCTCTAGCCAGCCTTCCGTCTTCATGTCAGAGGTGTTTCCCTCGTACTTATCGAGGGTCTATTGCTGGCAGGCCCGAAGAGTCATCTGCCACTGTTCATCCTCTTCCTCTCGATCAGATCTCTGTCAATCGTCCAAAGTAGTCTGTTGGGCCTCGATCATCTGTACCACACGCGATCGCCTTCCAGGTGCCATAGATTCAAGGTAAACAAAGAATGCCTAAGCCCAAGTAATGCAAATTATTGTCTTTAAAACCTCTTAAACTTTTTGTTTATTCATAATTCCCAAAACACCCCAGAAACATGATAACACAAGTCATTATGATGTATGTACCTTTCCTAGGGTCTCTACCCTACAATCAGCGTGGAATCACTTGGTCGTTCGGTGGGTCCAGAGTCCTTGTGTCGGATCACGGGGGGCCCTAAAATCCTGTGTCCTAGCCGGTCTTCCCTGGCCTAATTCACGCACCAAGGTCACCCAACACTGTTGCCTTACCATCCCATGCAATCCTCACTGTTCCTAACTCCATACTCCACCCTATCTCTCAACCTCGCCTTTGATACCATTCTGTCACGACCCGCCTTCACCAAAAGGAGGGAAGGGTCAGCAGATTGTCAGGCCCTTCCTTCTTTAAGTTGAAGGAGAGATAATGACCCCCGAGACCTGCCTTCAATAGGTCCCGGAGTGGCGACTAGCACCAAGGGTAAAGAAATTTCTCACAAATGGAAGGAATTACCCCTTTTTGTTTTATAGGATCGATAGATAAGATGATGAAACTCAATAACACCAAGGTAAAGAAGAGTGAAACCAAAAGTAAACCATTCCCACATGCATGTTCCAAAAGTAAAATCCACAAGTATAAAAGGTGACTACAAAGGTAAGTACCAAAGAAGAAAAGCAGAAACTACAACCGCCCCAAAGGTCCGAGCTAGTATGGTCCTGCGCTATTCCCGAAGTCCTCCTGGAAACCTGAAAGTAGTTTTATATACGTAGGGTGAGCATACAAGTACACTCAGTAGGGAAAACCAAAGACTCTCGTGCACAAGTGGGGGAACGTACTAAATTCCCGTGAGAAAAGGAGTAAACCAAACACCTATAAAGGTAAACTATCAACCCAAGCCTCACCAAGGCATACTCCCCAAATAACACAAGTCAAGTAATATATATAATAAGATCACATCAATGTTTGGGTACCCCGCACCACTTTCCCACTGGTTATTGAGACATCCTACGCATCGAACCAATCCTGCCATTCTGTCACCGCAGTCCCACTGCCTCACTCGCTCGCACACACCTGGGCCACAACCACGCGCAGTACCACTGCCAAATCCCGCCCGCAAACACCTGGGCCACAACTATGACATGCAACCACGCCTGCAAACACCTAGGCCAGAACAACCACCACCACGCCCGAAGACACCTGGGCCTTATCCCAAAGATACTGAATAAACTACCTGCCCGCACACACCTGGGTCATAACCACCACACTACCCCGCCCGAAGGTTCTTGGGCTAATAATGGACCTCAGGCCATCACAGCCTGCCTGAAGATACTTGGGATATCTGGGAAAAGGAGCTAAAAACCAGCCACTAAGAATAGTGTTGGGAAAAACACCCTCCCCCATGAAATGGGGGTGTTCGGCACTAAGTGCTCAACTTGGGTGGGGTGAGAATAAGAAACACAAAGCTAAAAGTATATATATAGTTAACAAGCACTCACCAAAAGCTAGGTTTTTCTTCAGACAGCCTACAGATTACAACAACACTCAAGTCTGAGTCACGACTCTCGCCAACAAACCCATTGTCACATTCTTGTTTCATGTTCAGTGATAACATTCAAATAAGTTCATGCACTACTGGGAAACTAACACCATAAGAATAACCAAGGAAAAGGATCCAGCCAATCGTCAATTTAAACAAACCCACCGGGTGACTGCTACCGGTAGGCCAAGGCCGCCGGTAGGCCAAGGCCGCCGGTAGGCCAAGGCCGCCGGTAGGCCAAGGCCGCCGGTAGGCCAAGGCCGCCGGTAGGCCAAGGCCACCGGTGGGCCAAGTCCCCCAGTAGGCCAAGGCCACCGGTCGGCCAAGGCCAGCCAAGGCCACTAGTGGACCAAGGCTACCGGTAGGCCCAGGCCACCGGTAGACCGAGCTACCGGTAGGCCTACTACCGGTAGGCTAAGGCTACAGGTAGACCGAGCTACTGGTAGGCCTGCTACCGGTAGGCTAAGGCTACTGATAGGCCTACACCGCCGTGATTTCCAGACCAGAAACCCCAACACGAGATTTTCACAAAGTAAAGGATCCCCACAAAACCCGGGCCGTTACAGGATATGCTTAGGATAATTCACATTTTCTTTAAAAACCATTATGAAATATTTATGATTAAATATTTCAGAAAAGAAACTGTTTTTTATTATTATGATACTAGATGTGTAAAAATCTTCAATTAATGTTGAGAATTTTTCTATCTTTTGGATTATAAATTATGATATAAACTAACCTAGTGTATGTCATCATTTAGAAATGGCGACCAGTAGAAATAATGATAACTCTAGTAATACTCATGATCCAAAGAGTAAGAAGGATCATATATTTTATGATCTTAATTGAACATTTAGAAGGGAAATAGTCTCCCACGTATTCTCATCATATGAAGAAATAGTATCATGTGTTAATAAGGTAACTAATGAATTCTCTGAGTCCTATGGGTTTGAATGGAATAAAGAGAAGAAGAGGATGGTAGAGAAAAAGATGGATAAAGGGAAGAAGGGAAGGAAGGATTTTACCCCATGTGAAAAATGTGGAAAGAATCACCTTGGTAAATGCTTGAAGGGAATGGAAGTTTGTCATAAGTGTGGAAAATGGACACTAAGTACGTGATTGTAAGGGTGAGAAAAAGGTTTCGAATGTACAATGGTTCATCTTCAAGGAGTTGGGACACTATGAAAATTAATGTCCAAATCATCAGAGTATACCACAAATGATGCTATTTGATAATAATCAAGTTATGATACTACCTCAGATCAAGAGGAATGATTAGTGGTCTTATGTTGTTATTAAATAATTGTGTAATTTGAGTATTGTATTAATGATGTACAAGTTATAAAAATTATAGAGTATATAAGGATTGTACTGTAGTACTATTTCATTAAGGATTTTAGATTGTATGGTACCAAGTAATGTTACACATTTTCAAGTTAAAAATTTTGGAAAACACATAGTTGAGGGAAATATAAGCCTTAATATGGTCCTGATACTGAGGTAGTGATTTAAGAATAAGAGATAATTGAGTTGGATAAAGTATATTGGATATTATTGAATACCTTATAAATAATTAATGGTTTGTTTATTCGATAATTGTTGGATATTACAACATTTTTGGACTAAAGGAGTATATCAAGTATTCTATGTTTTACATAAGAAATAAAAAAGTACATGCCTATTCAAATAAGTGTTTATGGTAATTCGGGTCATTACCATGTTTTAATAGAATACATGATGAAGGTATTCACATGTCGTTATGTAATAAAAGAGATCTTCATTATGTTATGTTGAACTTACTTATAAATTTTTGGACTGTGAGTTTGGACACAGGTATTTTGGATAAGACTAAATTTCGGAATGGAGTAAGTTTAGAACTTGATATTTTGTATAAGCTTAAATTATAATTTATTGGATACTCTAACCTAACCTTTTGGATTTCAGTAAATATATAGAGGATTAAGGAAATAATTATGGACCTTATGATTTATCAAATGCACTTTAGGCGTAAAAAAATCATTTCTGAACATTTATTTCTTAGTGTAAGGGATGAAGTGAAAATAGATCGAAGCACAACCGAATGATGAGATTGTGATTATGAAAGGTAATAAAATCAAGTATGTTTTCTTAAGATCTTATCTATATAGTAAATTAATCCATCCTGTTTAAAAAAGAGTATCTAAAAAATGTGTGTTATCCTAATACCTTATGTTTTGTCTAACCGGTGATACTTTAAATCGTAAGAGATTTATTGCTTTGAGCCCTCATTTTTACATTTATTGTTCACTTTTTTGTGACTGATGACCTCAATCAATCCCTATAAATATTTATGTTTTTCATCCAATTATGTGTCTCTAATTTCCACCAATGTTCTTCTATTCAAAATCTTAATTTTGTGGTGAATTCTTCATTTCCCTTTCCCTCTTATTAAAGCTAAATTTTATTAACCCTATTTTCGATATGGGTTTTCCACAAAGGTGTTTTCTATTTTCAACATTTTATTTTCAAAGAACAATTTCAAATTGTGATGATATAATTTATAGAAGGAGGGGAGAGTGTAACACCCCAAGATTTCATAGAAAGTTATATTTTTAAAGTAATTTCATAGCTTATATTTCATGCAACACTGACTTGGCTTGTTGTATACACAATATTGAGTTTCTGCGAAACGACATATTAGTATTCTAATAATTTAAATGATATATTTATTTATCAATTAAATATTGTAATATGAATAGTAATGTGTAAATTTTAAATTTTATTTATAATTTTTTCACATAAATAGTACATATTTATAATGAAATGTATAAGTATTTTTAAAATAGTTATATATTTAGAAAAGCTATTTTCTTAAAAGAACTACTATTATGTCCTTTTGTGAACAACAATAAAATTAATTTTAGACACTCATAAAAATTTAATTTGGTAAAATTGACTTCATTTTTAAATCTGGAATATCAAAATTATCTTAGGGTGAATTTTTGGTATTTTTCTTAAAATATTCATTATTTTATGAATAGTGAAAAAAAACCGCATAGTACATAAAAACTGACTTTTTCATCTAAATAATTGTTTTTAATTAAAATTTTATCTTAAAGTAAAAATAGATATATAATACATATATTATTCAAATTTATGTCATTTGAGTCATTTTATAATAATATTATATGTATAAAATGTTATTGAACTTTTTAACGTCTTTTACCCACCATCTAGGCACATTTGTAAATTTGCATAAAATGTAATTTTACCGCTTCTGTGAATTGAATTTTAAAAATATAATAGACATGTTTGACATCAGTAAGTAAAATGTGGTTCAATAGGATAAAAATAATTTATGATGAATAGTAACTTTTGAATTTTATTTACCACGGTTAAAAGTAAATAGGGTAATTAAAGGTAAAATGATATTAAAATAACCCCAAAAAATGTCCTGATTCTATTAGATAAGTTTTTTTAGACCAAAATAAACCTTAGGAAAAAAATATGATCCTTTTTAATTCACTTGGGTTATATTAGGACATTTATTATATTTTATTTAAAGAATAGTTAAAAGTGTTAAATTCAAATTTTATTAACTAATCCATTTTTAATATAGATATATACATAATATAAATTCAACTATAAATATTAATTATAAAGATAAAAATATTTCATATATCATGGTATTTTATTTATAATTTTTATACATTTAATAATTAAATTTATTTATGACACAATGATGATGCAGTAATTACCTTATCAATGAAGAATTAAAATAATTGATTTTATAAATATTAAAATAAATGTAAATTGAGACTTTTGATTCCATCCACTAATTTATAGGTGAATATGACATTTTAGGGTTGATTCAATGTATTTTTTTCAAATTAATTAATTTTTGATGACTTTAAAAAAAACAAATACTAAATAGTGTCAAAATTGACATAAATGAGTTTTTAAAATAAATACAATTTTATTAAAAGATATAACATTCCTCAAAATTTAATATTCCCCCAAATGACTTATATAATTATATATAAGTTATTAATGAACCATTTGAAGTTATCTTTTCATTTTATAGTAAGTTTATTAACCATGTAATATAACAATACAAGAAGATATGGTAAAAGTTAAACTATTTAACTAAGAGTTGAATCTAAAAGATAAGGTTAATATGGTGACCTAAACTTGTTTAAAACCTATTTTTTGAAAATATATCGACCCATACCCACCTTAGACTCGAAATAAATCCATTTGGAGCTATTATAAACCGAAAATGATTTTATAATAAATTAATATTTCAATATTTTCCTAAAGTGCCCCTCACCTCTCTTATAAAAGGGCACATCCCTTTCCCTTAATTTCACACCTCCAAAGCCATTTGAATCGACCAAACCCTACTTAAATATCCTCCCAACTACCCTAAATTCAACCTAGTGTCCTTAATTTGATTAGAAAACCAACCTATGGATCCCTTTTTTTCAAATAAAAGGAACCACCTGAAGAAGAATTAATTATTTCATCACCTCTTTCATAGTTCTTTTCTTCTTCCCCTTCCTATTTCTTTTTTGTTTCCAAAAAATAATAATAACTCCAGTACCCTATTCATATTTTGATGTTATTATAAATATATTACAACCATATTCATTTTTCTATCTATCCTATTAATGAAAAAGTCATCATACGTGCGTACATACGGCTTACTGTCTCTACGTTGTGGTGTAGTTTGTTATTCAACACTTCATTATTTGGATGGGTATAATAATAAGTATAATTGATGTAAATAATAAATATAACATTTTAATAATTATTTAAATATAATATACCATCCAAATTATATATTATTTCACCATCAATAGAATGATATTGTCGCTCGTGCATACGTACGGCTTACCGTCTCCACGATGCGATGAGATTCATCTTCAACGATCAACATTCAAAAAAATTTATAGAAATATCTATATTTATTAAGTGTGAGATATATGAAATAATATTTCTAATATAATAATATATATTTATGTAGATAAATATATTTCATTTACCTACTTCCATACTATACGATAAGAAAACAGAAACACGTTCATGCATACGTACAGACTACTGTCTCCATGAATGTTGTTTCTATTTCATGTATCTATCTATTATAAATATTTATATTCTGGATATATATGATATATATACCTTGTATTATATTCTAGAATTATATAAATCATGATCTAAGCGATACTATCAAGAATAACAAGTTAAAACACGTAGGATAAAGAAAGCGATTATTACCCGAAATGTTACTTTAACATGGAAATTATTTTTAAATGGGTAGTATAAAGTAATAAATGAACCATATATGATATCATAAATATTATTATGGATCTGTTATAATTTAATAACATACTATTGTCATTATATAGGAGTTTAAACATACCCATGACTAAAGTAAAGTACAAGGTAAGGGTTAATTTTACAATGTCTCTATTATCCAAGGTTATTTATACGTAAGTATCTACAGGGACTTATTTATCATCCACATATGTGTTTCTTAAAAATGTATTTCAAAAAAAATTACTATTTCCTAGACTATGGTTTAAATTCATTTATACCCTTTTTTGACTTTTTATAAAATGTTTTGAAAGGAATCTTTCTGTCGTTTTCCAAACAAGGTACTTTGTGAACTTTTAGACAAATTAAGGTAAGAATGTTTTTTGTAACTTATACGGCGGGTACTGATATTTTCCATCATTATAATACTTTCAAATCTTAACTTACAAGATTATAAGAATATTTTCAAAATAAATGTTTTTTTAATTATGCGATTGTTAAATGATTTCAAAGTAGAAAGAGATATTTCACTCAAATTGTTTTTTGGATTGATTTCATCTATGTCAACATCCTTTTTTGGATTTTACGCTTGTTTGAAGTTGGTTTATTATAATACAATCTTCCATATTATATTGAATGTTTTGTGATATGTTTAACTATGGATGCGCTATTTTTATACCATTCACGGTTTATGGTTAGAGTATTAAAATTTTGTATGCTAGTTTTAATACGAATGTTTATGTTATGTTTCAACATTTTCATATGAGTAATGCATTGGACATGGTAAGTGACAGGCGGGGCCCACTATAGCCCCCCGATGCATCAGAAGGTTTCATGAGACAAATTACTTTCTTGGTACAGGGCGTTGACAAAAAATTTATTTGTGGTCTTGGAACGAGGCATGGACTATGTGGTTATGATGTCTGGAATTATGCGTTCCGTCTATATGAAATTAGCTATTTATATTACATGTGATTATTCGACTACTATAATATCCATGTGAATAATTAAATGGCATTATTTTATTTATCTTTTCCATATTATACTGAAGTTTAAATTTAAAAGGCTTGTGTTTTAGTCTTATACATTTCCTTAAATGTTTATGACTATTTATGAAAGTTTCCACTATGTTGTTGTCCTTACTGAGAATCTGAGCTCACCCCTTTCTTATGTTTTATTTTTCCCAGGATACAAAAAATTATATTTTGACTGACCTATAGGGATAGACTAAGGTATATGAGTGTGTCCAATGGATACACAATGTTGTTGTTTTTATTTCATAATGTAATGTAAAAATTATGTATGTATCTAGTACTTCAAAGGCTACTAAATTGATCGGTCTTTCAGTACTTGATATCTTGTGATCATTCCAATGTTATGTAATAATGTGCTGACTCTGGGTAACTAGGGTTGGGGCATTACAAATTAACCATGGAAATGATGCAAGGATAGAAACTAACGAACTAAAACATACATGAAAAATGAGACAATTTACACTCAAAAATAAATATTTTAATATGGAATTATTAATAATTGGATGTTGGAATATTTTAAGTGGATCATATATGATATTATAAATATGTATATTATTTTTTATAGAATTATCATAAATTTAAATTTATTATACAGAATGTTAAAATCACTTACGAAACAATTCAGACCTGATGTAACTTTCTTGACCCGGAAGCCACTAATCTGGTGCTTCGATCCAAGTGGTTACATGACCATAAGTGTGCCTCCCCATATGCCAAAGGTTTCCAACTAGCAGCAGGGGTCTGAATAGTTAATTGGGGAGACTACACCCCCTTTTTATCAGAGTAATCCACAACATAAAATAAAAAAAATATTAGAATAATAACCAATAATACCATAGCATGCATAATAAACCATTCCCCCAAATGGGGTACAACCATGTCCAATAGTAAAATATGCCATGCCATACTATAAGTGAAAAAGTGAACAAAACCCAAAATAAAGACAAACTACAAATTCCCCAAATGGTCCCGACACCGAATCTGAGTCCTCCTCCGCGTACACCCATGCCAACCCAACTGCCTAAAAAGGGCCATTGCCCTTCTCCTAACCTACAAACATGATGTCTTCTCGGGTACCCAACAGTGGCCCTAGTAGAGTGTGAGTACAACTCAGTGGTCCACTACCAACGGTGTTTACAAAATATTTGGCATAAAAAATTTTGAATGAAAAAGGGATATGAATAATAAATGAAAAGGAAAAGAATAAGTGCTCTTAGCCATTTTAGGTCCATTACCAACATTTATTACTATTTCCATATCTTACCATTTCATCCCATTTCCCATTACTTACCATTTCCAACACATTTATCATGGGTTCATCAACACAACAAGTTACACTGGATCAAATTACACAATTACATACATGAGGAAAACACACTGTTGTCCTATCTCACTAGGACCAACTACCCCATTCCAACTATATCCTCACCTCGAAGCATCAGTTTAGTTGGATTTCAACCATATCCTCACCTCAAAGCATTGGTTTGGGTGGATGTAAACTATATCCTCACCTTGAAGCATCAGTCCAGGTGGATGCAACCGATAGGGAAATAAAGCATCAGTCTTATCCGTACCCCGTTCATTGGGGGTGGAGTTTAGAGACTCAATCCAAATCGACCTATGGGTATAGAACCTCGGTCAATACCCCACACTACCAAGCTATGTGAACATGCTATACATATATTTAACCATTAACCATTTACACAACATCACAACCATTGCCCAAGGCAAACATAAACCATAACAATAACATCAGGGTTAATACCATGCCTTAAGCCATTAACATATTTACCACATATCACATCATTTACCCATTTATCCAAATTCCATTTTACTATTCTTATCTCAATAAGCCTTCATTCATTGTTCTTATCTCACTAGGCTTGGTTTATTGTGCCTAATTCACTAGGCTTCATTACCATGCTCATAACCCATTCTATTATGGTCTTTAATCATTTCCACATATTAACCCAATATCCCTTAGGTTATTATGAAGCCTAAGTGAACCACCTATCTTCTAAAATAACATAAATAGTCATGTCAACATTTTTATCAAGGGATCTACATGATTATACAACAATCTCACTTGTTCTTCACAAATTCCTAGGTCCGGGAGAGTCGGATCACCCCATGGGTAGCCCTAGATTAGTGTCATTACCCTCGACGCATACCATGTGGATCGAGAGGGTCTCCATTTACCTTTTTAATAACCATTTTACCAAAACATTCCATGGGTGATAAAAACATACCAAGCGACACCCAATAACAAAACCACACATGCACAAATCCTCAAATAAACCATGGGATATAACTTGTAGACCACCGACCACAATTTCATGGGTGAATGAACTCTTAATAAAGCTCTTAGATTCCACTTTAACCAAACTTTTAATATTCAACCTAAAACTCACCCAAGTAGTAGGGTTTTAGAGCTTCATAAAGATAGAAGAAGAAGATACAAACCCTAAATTCAAAAGAAAAGCAAGGATGGGATTAGCCTTACCTGGATCTTCGATCTGCAACCATCAACACCAAAAACACCTTAGAAATAAAGGATATTGATCTCTTGGAGCTCTTGGGATATTTGGTTCATCCCTAGGGTGAAGAGAGAAGAAATGGGAGGAATTCCCAAGTTGAGTTTAAAAATCCCATGGTGGAAAACTTGTAAGTTTTTAGAAGTTTCTGGGCCACACGGTTTGCCAAACTGTGCACAAACCATGCGGATGATTCTATCCCAAAAAGGCCCCCTCACACGGTTTACCTGTATGGTTTTCCAAACCATTCACAAACTGTGTGGAAGACACTATCCAAAAACACATATCCTGCATGGTTTCCTGGGATGTCTGCACGGTTAGCACTAACTGTGTGCAGACTGTGTGGCCTACCCATAAAACCCCTTTTTCGCCACTTTTTGTGTACCGAACCCTCAGACACCCCCAAGTCTCCTCTAGGACTTGGGTAAGCACTTAATTTACCAAAATAAGGGATCCAAACCAAAATTTAAATGAGAACATACCTTTCCAAGATCTAGGATCTTACAACCTCCCCACCTTATAACGGCTCATCCTCGAGTTGTGTTCCGAAGCTTCATATCACTTCCAAGGAAACGATATTGGGCCACTAAGACCATATATTAGATTCCCACTCCCAAGTTTCTTCCTAAACATTAACATGTTGTCATATTACTCACACCAATGGCAAAACCTTACCCCGTAATAATTTCCCACTACGATCCATGACATGAACCGGATGCTCCTCAAAGGACGCATCAGTCTCAAGCACAACATCCTCAATATCCACCACGTGAGTCGGGTCAGGTTGATACCGTCAAAGCTGTGAAACTTGAAAGACACCATGCATCCCACAATACTGTTGTGGAAGATCCATTTGGTATGCAACTGGACTGATCCTCTCCAAAATCTCAAATGGCCCCACATACCTGGGCGCCAACTTTCCATTCTTCTGAATCTGTCAGTGACCCAACCTTCACGACACCCAAAGAAACACACTATCACCCACCTCGAACTCAAGAGGTCTACATCTCTGATCTGCATACAACTTCATCCTACTCTGATCTGTTTCCATCCATTTCTGAATCAACTCAACCTTCTTCGATGTCTTATGCATGAGACTCGGTCCCAATAGCTTGGTTTCACTGACATCCAACCAACACAGTGGAGATCTGCACGGCCTCCCATAGAGTTCCTCAAATGGTTCCATCTGAATTATATCTTGAAAACTCTTGTTGTAGGAAAATTCAACAAGTGATGGTTTCTTTTCCTAGGAACCACCAAAATCCAACACACAAGCCCTCAACATATCTTCCCACATTTGGTTTTTATGCTCTGACTTCCTGTCTGTCTATGGGTGGAAAGTCGTACTCGAGAGAACCTATGTACATTGTGCCTTCCTCAACCCTTACTAGAAACATGATGTGAAATGATGATCATGATACAAAACTATAGTCTATGGTACACCATGCAACCGTACTATTTCCCAAACATACAATTCACTCAACTGATCTACTGTATAAGTCTCCTGAATTGGTAAGAAATGAGCCACTTTCATTAGCTGATCCACAACCACCCATATTGTGTCATTCTTATGAGGTGTCCTCGAAAGACCCAACATAAAATCCATCATCACATCATCCCACTTCCATTCCAAAATGGGCAATGGATGTAACAAACCACTTGGGCATTGATGCTCGGCCTTCACCTACTAATAGGTAAGGCACTATGCCCAAAGCCCACAACTTTCTTTTTCATTCCTAGATACCAAAAGTGTATATAGAGATCACGATACATCTTGGTCAAATCAGGATGCACTACCCATTTTGATGCATGGAACTCATACATCAACTCTTCCAGCATACACACCGGCACAACCAAACGATCATGAACACAAACAACCTCATCCACACCAACGGCCCAACCTGAAGGTTTCTCCCCACCGTTAAGTCTTTCCTTCACAGAAAAACATTCAGGATCGTCAAAATGACTTCCCTTAACATGGCTCAAAATCATTTATTCAAAAACCACAGAATCAAGAGTCACCTGACCGTTTTCCTCCCGCACCTCCAGGTGAATCTCCGCGAACAAGGCCATCACCTTCCACTTTGTGCTGGATTCCTGAACCATCGGGTTCTGAGCCTTCATACTTAAGGAATTAGTAGAACTTTTACCTTTCCCTAGTGTATATACTATCTCAAATTCAAAATAGTGGAGATACTTGACCCATCTTCGGTGTTGAAGATTCAAATCCTGTTGCAAAAAGATATACTTTAGACTCTTGTGATCGGTATATACCATGAATTGTTCCCCCAATAAGTAGTGCATCTAGCACTTTAAGGATTTCACTATTGCAGCCAACTAAAGATAATTAGTGGGATAATACTACTCATGGAGTCTCAATTTCCTTGACCCATAAGACACAACCCACTCATCTTGCATCAACATAGCCCCAAGCCCAATATCAGACACATCACAAAATAGGACATACTTTCTACCTGGCTCAGGTAAGATCAAGATCGGTGTGGTCTTCAATCACTTTTTCAACATATGAAATGAATTCTAACAAGCCTCCAACCACTCAAACCTGATTCCCTTCTTGGTCAATCCTGAAAATGGTGCTACCAAACAAGATAAATCCAGAATGAACCTCCAGTAATATCTGGCCAAACCCAAAAAAACTCCGAACGTCTAAAACACTCTTGGGCTGCTCCCAAGACACAATAGCCTACACTTTCTCTAGATCCACCGAAACACCTACCTCGGAGATGATGTGACCCATAAAATCCACTTCTCTAATCCAAAACTGACACTTTTACAGATTAGCATAAAGTCTATGCTCTCTTAGTGTAACCAGAACGATGTCAATATGTTGGGCATGATCGTCATGATTTTTCAAGTACACCAAGATGTCATCAACAAAGACAACCAAAAATTTATCCAGATAAGGATGAAAGACTCGATTAATCAAAGCCATGAACACTTCTAGTGCATTAGTCAAGATGAAAGGTGAAGTGCACTGTGTTGCATTTGTTGTCAATGAGGTATGTTGTTGTCAAGGAATGAATAGATGGATGTCAAGGAGTTTCAATATGTGAATGACAAAGTATGTGATGGTGTTGGTGATGAATGGAGAATGGCCATGGTATTAAGATGCATGTCACTTAGGAGATTCACTAAGTGACATAGGAGATGTGGTTGAAACATTCTTCATGAATATCAGAAGATTGTTGAACTGGTCTTTAAGTTCCAAGAACTTGTATCAAGTAGATACAATGTCACAACAATATCAGAAGACCATGCATTGTCTTAACAATGCATGAGGAGATGAGGAGAACCATCCAAAACTCCTAAGTGGATGAAGTGGTACTAATTAAGTCCATGCACTATCACTTAGTGCATGTGAATTTGAAGAAGATCCAACTTGATCTCTTATTGGATCATAGAAGCATTTTGAAGAATTATTTGATTCAGGAGCTTTGGTTGAAGATGAAGAACCTTCGGGAATTCCATTCCTAAGTAATGAATATATGTTGAGAAGATTGGAAGAATTCTTATGAAGAAGAAATGAAGAAATGGGAGGAAGAAAGAAGGGCACTTGGTTTAGAATTTGGCATGTTTCATATGGAGAACTTTGTTTTTAATAGTGTTTTAATTCAACACTTAGCCAAAAATATGGCCAGCCAAGGCACCTTGAGGGTTCAACCCCAAGGCATGGGCGCTAGGGCACCACGCCCATGGGGGAACCCGTGGGGCGAGCCAGGGCGGCAGGACGAACCCAAGACACCGCATAGGTGTCTGGGGCACGCCCGGAGGAGCGCGGTAGGGACGCATGAGCGCACCCGCGAGTGTCAAGCAGTGCATAGTGGGTGCCAGTGGCGCGCCCGAAGGAGCATAGTGGGCGCAGAGCACGCCCGCAGGGAGAACTCGGCGCGGGGCGGCACCGAGAGGGGAGAAGTTCAACTGAGGTGTGGTGGAGAGCGCCAGGGTGATAAAGCGCGGAAAATCCGCTCGCCGTTTCGATGTGGGACGCGGAAATTTCACCGGGAGCGAATCCCAGCCGCACGATTGATCGCGCGGACGATCTAAGCCGCACATCTGATCTGCGGCGAGATGATCTGATCCAGGCCGTCCGAGATCAATTGAATCGCCGATCCAATGGCTCCCCATCCATCTCCTACCTCGAGCTCGACCGAAGCTCCCCGACGTCTCCAGCTGAACCAGACGCCTCCCGAAGATGGATTTTGAGTATCCGGCCACCTCTGACGAAGCCGAAGTGTCCTTGAGGATCGTCTGAGCCTACTGATCACATTCATGCATAAAAATACATTTGCATGCAACGTATGGAAAATTTCGAAGAAGGCCGAAGCAAACCGAAGGTGCGAGGCCCTGTGTGGTTTATGGTTTGAATGGATTATCCTTAACCGAAGGCCATGCATGCGTTCTATGTCGCATGCATGTAGAGGAAAATAAAGGAATAAAATGGAACCCGCGTGAAATAAAAAGAAAAACAAGATTTCACAGAATCTTGAAATAACCAAAAACTTCGGGAATTTAAAGATATCACACATGGAGGATTTGAAGCCCTCCTCGCCTATAAAATGAAGACCCGGGGCGTTGGAGATGCTTGCTGATGTGCTGAAGTTTTGTTTAAAATCTGTCGTCCCGCGTGTGCTCTGCCTCGTGAAGTTGAAGCCCCCGTGCAATTATATTTGCGCGGCTGAGTTCCTTGCGCGCAACTTCTTTGCGCGACAAGAAGGTTGGGTGAAGTCCCCTGCGCGTCTTTCTTTTGCGCGACAGGAAGTACCCGAGGCCGCAAGTACCTTGCGCGCCCTCGAGGTTTGTTGTGGCTTGCGCGGCAGTGTTGAAGAAGAGGAGGTCGCGGCTCATCAAGCACTTGCGCGCCTTCATATGGGCAGTAGGAGATTCGGGTGATGAGAATTACACACCAAGTGTGTGTGTGATAAAAGGAGAAAACACCCTCGCCGTGGACAGTGTGTGTGCATAGTGAACAAGAAGTTGGCCGTAGCCATTTATGTGCAATAAGAAGAGGCCAAGCTCACTTGTGTGCAAAAAGTGGAAGAAGTGTGTGCAAAGAGCAAAGAGGTCGAACCTTAGTGTGTGCCTAAGTGGTGTGTACACACTAAGAAGGAGAAGAAGAAGGATACCTCACACTAAAGTAGAACACACATTTAAGTGTGTAACCAATAAGAACAAAGTGTGTGAAGGAAGTGAGAAGGTGTGTGCTAAAAAGGATTACACCCTTTGTGGGTTTATCACACCAAGAATAAGGAAAGGGAAGTGCATGCATGCACGCGCACACTGAACAAGCTTAAATCAGTGGTGTGCGTTTGAGTTGACCAAGACTGAAAGTTCTTGAAGAATATTTTGAGAAGGCCATGCAATCATTGCATGAAGAGACAGAGTTTCCATGCACTTAGTGCGTGAAGTTGTTCTGATGTGAGACTGGACCAGACTGGAGTTATAGATATCAGTTGTCTGAGTATTCAGTAATTGAAGAGAGAAGCCAGGTCATCCTTAGAAGAAGGTGATAAATCCTGAGCAAGACGAGAAGACCTGTTCACCACAAGTGATCAGAAGAAGAGCAAGGCCAGCAGCCTTTATCCCAGGCTTCTGAGGATACTTGAATAACTTAAAGTGAAGAAGAGCTACTCGTGTGACTCGAGGAGCCAGGAGAAGCCCCCTGTGAGACTCAGGGTGGAAGAAGTATTCAGTGGGATTCTGGAGCAGGCCAGTGGGACTCTGGTAACACTGTGGGATGCAGTATAAAGACCCTCCTGTGGGACTCAGGAGAGATACAGTGGGACTCTATATCGACCATTGTAATACTAACAGATTATAATGGGAGAAACCATGTTGGGGCGTATAACCAACATGGCAAGGACGTAGGCCTTTGGTGCCGAACCTTGTAAATCCTTGTGTCCTGTGCCTTTACATTTACTGCATCACTCGAGGAAAGGCTGAGAGATACAAGAAGAGTGGATCGAGGCTTTAACCAGCCATAGAGGTTTAATTGATAAGAATCAATTAGTAAAAAGTTTTAAGGGATCACTGATTCACCCCCTCCCCCTCTCAGTGATTCACACTGATTTGGGCACTTCAGTTGGTATCAGAGCGAGGTTCCCTCTAAAAGATCCAAGGGAGTCTTTATGAAGTGCAGATTTGAGGAAATGAGCAACCAGCCTCAAATGGAGATATCTTCCAAGACTCAGAAAAATAGAAAGAAGAAACAGGCCAAGAAGATGAAGAAAGCCTATCCTAGCTGTGATGAAGTTGGAATAATGAATGATCTTCAAAGTGCAATCGAATATCTTCAGAAGACAGTCCCCAAGGAAGTGGCAATGTGTATAGCTACAGGCATCCTTGAACTTCAAGAAGAAAAATTACAGCTAGAAGAAGAAGCCAATACAATGGAAGATCAGTTGGCTAAAATGGTTGGCATAACCAACACTCTTAGAAAGCTGGTGAAGGATAAAGATGAAACAGTATCTCTTTGCAATGAAAGATATGAAGACACTACTAAAGAATTGCAAAGAAGTATTTCTGAGAAAGAATTCTTTAAGACTGTGGTCAAAGATGTTTTCCATGCACTGGAAAAGAGGCACAAAGTTTCAATGAATGTCAGAGATGCTCAACTTGAAGACAAAGTAAACAGGGTAAAGGAGCTTGAAAACTCATTGCATGAAATAAAGAAGGTGCATGATGACCAGATGGAACAGCTAAAACAGAATTGGGAAGGTAGTCTAAGATTGGTTGAGGATGAGAAGAACTCCCTCAATATGAAATGCTTTGAACTGGAGGTGATATTGAAAAATCTGCAATCACCCAAAGCTGAATCCTCCCAGTCAGCTGAAAGTAGAAATGTTGCTACACAAGTGTGCATTGAGAAGGATGATTCCAAAAGGAGGACATCCTCTAATAAAAGGGCAACATCTTCTAAAAGGAAGGTACCATCCATACCATCTTGTACTGATGCTTCTAATTGTGTTTCCACAAAAAGTGCAGGATGGAAAAATAATTCCAAACAAGTATGGATGAAGAAAATGAAGAAGCAGAGCTCTCCTGAAACAACACAGCAGCTCAAGAAAAGTACCCTAAAATCAGAAGGACTGAAGAAGTCAAGATTTTTGGGTCAATGTTGGTGTTGTAACAAGTATGGGCATTGTGCAAAGGATTGTTGGTACAATCCACTGAATGCCAAAGCACAGAGGAAGCCCATGCCTAGGGGGAGCAAGCCAGAAGAAAAGAAGCAGCATCCACAGGTCCAGAAACATCTGTTTACTGCTAACAGATTTGGATTACTTGACAACATCTGGGATGATTGCAAAAGTGATCAAAAAAATACATGTCAATCTCCAACTGTATCCAGAGCTAAAAAGAATAGAATATCACTGAACCTGGCTAAAATGGGATCCTTGGGAAGCAAGCATAAGAAAGTGGAAGATGCTCCCAAGAAGATTATGAAAAAGGAAAAGAAGTCCTTGGAATCTAAATCCAAGAAGGGTGATGCATCCAGAAGGACCACCAAGAAAACATGCTTCTACTGTGGAAAGAAAGGTCATACCATGGATCTTTGTAAAGAAGCCATGAAATTCAATAGAGGCAGACTGGACTCAAACAGACAATCAATCCAGAAGAAGCAGAAGGGATTGGTTGAAAATAAGTTGCCTAAGAAAGGTAGCTTAACAGCATCCAAAGAACCATGTGGAATATCCAGAACTGAGGCCACACTTTCAAGTGACTTACTAGTCAAATGGCCAAATCAGTTGCAACTTGCCAAAGATCTGCAAAGAGCAGAAGATGAAGTTCTGGCTATTGCTAAGGAAAAAGGGAAGAAGAATATTTCACATGAAGATGTATTGAGATCCACACCAGCACCAACATCATTGAAGATCAAATGTGCAAGTGTGAAGAATGGTGAAAATGGGACATCTCGGTTGAGAGAATCTTCTCAACCTTGTTGTTCACATTGATGAACCAAGGAGGTTCCATCTTATTCCCTAATCACTTGAATTTACATGTGCTAACATTTCAAGGAATTGAAGATGATGATCATTCTCATCTGGAGAGTGGTTTGGACAGAATGGAGTGCACCCCTTGAGGGGGAGCCAATCAGAAGAAGATGGGATTCTAAGATTTAATACCATCTTGAGAAAAGTGAAGGTATTCCAATCATACTTTCATCCCTTGTTTCTTAATTGTATTCATCATGACAATTAAGGGGGAGTATTGATTGAAGTCAAATGGATGAAAGGGGGATCTTTATCTTTGCACCTGAACTTTCTAATAAGTTTTGTGAAGATGTGCAGGATTTAGCAAATTCATTGTTATATCTGAAAAATTTCAAACCCCCAAGCATGATCTCACATGTACAGTGAATGTTGGACAGCATTGAGTACCTTGGTTACATCACTCTTGTTTTCTACACCGGGTTAGCCCAAGTAGACTTAGAGATGATTTACTAAAGGTTATTTGCTAAAGAAGAACATGTGACATCATCCCTCTCTTAGTGATTTTTAAGAAGATGCTATTCAAAGGGAGGAAGAAAGATTTTTTAAAGAGAACCACACCACACCTTTTTATTTGATTGCCAATAAGGGGGAGAAAATATTGGCACACATATTGACCCATTCATATGTGCTGAAGAAGTGTATTGACAACAAATACAAAGGGGGAGATTGAAGTGCACTGTGTTGCATTTTTTGTCAATGAGGTATGTTGTTGTCAAGGAATGAATAGATGGATGTCAAGGAGTTTCAATATGCGAATGACAAAGGATGTTATGGTGTTGGTGATGAATGGAGAATGGCCATGGTACTAAGATGCATGTCACTTAGGAGATTCACTAAGTGACATAGGAGATGTGGTTGAAACATTCTTCATGAATATCAGATGATTGTTGAACTGGTATTTAAGTTCCAAGAACTTGTATCAAGTAGATACAATGTCACAACAATATCAGAAGACCATGCATTGTCTTAACAATGCATGAGGAGATGAGGAGAACCATCCACAACTCCTAAGTGGATAAAGTGGTACTAATTAAGTCCATGCACTATCACTTAGTGCATGTGAATTTTAAGAAGATCCAACTTGATCTCTTATTGGATCATAGAAGCATGTTGAAGAATTATTTGATTCAGGAGCTTCGGTTGAAGATGAAGAACCTTCAGGAATTCCATTCCTAAGTAATGAATATATGTTGAGGAGATTGGAAGAATTCTTATGAAGAGGAAATGAAGAAATGGGAGGAAGAAAGAAGGGAACTTGGTTTGGCATTTGGCATGTTTCATATGGAGAACTTTGTTTTTAATAGTGTTTTAATTCAACACTTAGCCAAAAATATAGCCAGCCAAGGCACCTTGAGGGTTCAACCCCAAGGCATGGGCGCTAGGGCACCACGCCCATGGGGGAACCCGTGGGGCAAGCCAGGGCGGCAGGATGCACCCAAGACACCGCATAGGTGTCTGGGGCATGCCCGGAGGAGCGCGGTAGGGACGCATGAGCGCACCCGCGAGTGTCAAGCAGTGCATAGTGGGCGCCAGTGGCGCGCCCGAAGGAGCATAGTGGGCGCAGAGCGCGCCCGCAGGGAGAACTCGGCGCGGGGCGGCACCGAGAGGGGAGAAGTTAAACTGAGGTGTGGTGGAGAGCGCCAGGGTGATAAAGCGTGGAAAATCCGCTCGCCGTTTCGATGTGGGACGCGGAAATTTCACCGGGAGCGAATCCCAGCTGCACGATTGATCGCGCGGATGATCTAAGCCGCACATCTGATCCGCGGAGAGATGATCTGATCCAGGCCGTCCGAGATCAATTGAATCGCCAATCCAACGGCTCCCCGTCCATCTCTTACCTCGATCTCGACCGAAGCTCCCCGACGTCTCCCGCTGAACTAGACGCCTCCCGAAGATGGATTTTGAGTATCTGGCCACCTCTGACGAAGCCGAAGTGTCCTTGAGGATCGTCTGAGCCTACTGATCACATTCATGCTTAAAAATACATTTGCATGCAACGTATGGAAAATTTCGAAGAAGGCCGAAGCAAACCGAAGGTGCGAGGCCTTGTGTGGTTTATGGTTTGCATGGATTATCCTTAACTGAAGGCCATGCATGCGTTCTATGTCGCATGCATGTAGAGGAAAATAAAGGAAGAAAATGGAACCCGCGTGAAATAAAAAGAAAAACAAGATTTCACAGAATCTTGAAATAACCGAAAACTTCGGGAATTTAAAGATATCACACGCGGAGGATTTGAAGCCCTCCTCGCCTATAAAAAGAAGACCCGAGGAGTTGGAGATGCTTGCTGATGTGCTGAAGTTTTGTTGAAATTCTGTCGTCCCGTGTGTGCTCTACCTCGCGAAGTTGAAGCCCCCTTGCAATTATATTTGCGCGGCTGAGTTCCTTGCGCGCAGCTTCTTTGCGCGACAAGAAGGTTGGGTGAAGTCCCCTGCGCGTCTTTCTTTTGCGCGACAGGAAGTACCTGAGGCTGCAAGTACCTTGTGCGCCCTCGAGGTTTGTTGTGGCTTGCGCGGCAGTGTTGAAGAAGAGGAGGCCGCGGCTCATCAAGCACTTGCGCGCCTTCATATGGGCAGTAGGAGATTCGGGTGATGAGAATTACACACCAAGTGTGTGTGTGCTAAAAGGAGAAAACACCCTCGCCGTGGACAGTGTGTGTTCATAGTGAACAAGAAGTTGGTCGTAGCCATTTATGTGCAAGAAGAAGAGGCCAAGCTCACTTGTGTGCAAAAAGTGGAAGAAGTGTGTGCAAAGAGCAAAGAGGCCGAACCTTAGTGTGTGCCTAAGTGGTGTGTACACACTAAGAAGGAGAAGAAGAAGGATACCTCACACTAAAGTAGAACACACATTTAAGTGTGTAACCAATAAGAACAAAGTGTGTGAAGGAAGTGAGAAGGTGTGTGCTAAAAAGGATTACACCCTTTGTGGGTTTATCACACCAAGAAGAAGGAAAGGGAAGTGCATGCATGCATGCATGCACGCGCACACTGTACAAGCTTAAATCAGTGGTGTGCGTTTGAGTTGACCAAGACTGAAAGTTCTTGAAGAATATTTTGAGAAGGCCATGCAATCATTGCATGAAGAGACAGAGTTTCCATGCACTTAGTGCGTGAAGTTGTTCTGATGTGAGACTGGACCAGACTGGAGTTATAGATATCAGTTGTCTGAGTATTCAGTAGTTGAAGAGAGAAGTCAGGTCATCCTTAGAAGAAGGTGATAAATCCTGAGCAAGACGAGAAGACCTGTTCACCACAAGTGATCAGAAGAAGAGCAAGGCCAGCAGCCTTTATCCCAGGCTGCTGAGGATACTTGAAGAACTTAAAGTGAAGAAGAGCTACTCGTGTGACTCGAGGAGCCAGGAGAAGCCCCCTGTGAGACTCAGGGTGGAAGAAGTCTTCAGTGGGATTCTGGAGCAGGCCAGTGGGACTCTGGTAACACTGTGGGATGCAGTATAAAGACCCTCCTGTGGGACTCAGGAGAGATACAGTGGGACTCTGTATCGACCATTTTAATACTAACAGATTATAATGGGAGAAACCATGTTGGGGCGTATAACCAACATGGCAAGGACGTAGGCCTTTGGTGCCGAACCTTGTAAATCCTTGTGTCCTGTGCCTTTACATTTACTGCATCACTCGAGGAAAGGCTGAGAGATACAAGAAGAGTGGATCGAGGCTTTAACCAGCCATAGAGGTTTAATTGATAAGAATCAATTAGTAAAAAGTTTTAAGGGATCACCGATTCACCCCCTCCCCCTCTCAGTGATTCACACTGATCTGGGCACTTCAAAAGGCATCACCAAAAACTCAAACAACTCGTACCGACTCCTGAAATATATCATCAGTATGTCAGAAGGCCTCACCCTCAACTGGTGATAACCTGATCTCATATAAATCTTAGAAAACACTAATGCACCCCTCAACTAGTCAAAAATTTCATCTATTCTAGAAAGAGGGTACTAATTTTTCACCTTCATCTTATTTAACTTTCGATAATTAACACACAACCTTAATGACCTGTCAGCCTTCTTTTAAAAAAGTACAGGAGATCCCCAAAGAGACGTACTAGGATGTATGAACCCCTTACGTTCCAAATCCTGAAGCTGAACCTTTAAATCCTAGAGTTCTATCAGTGCCATTCAGTATCGTTTAATAGAAACTTTCTCTGCTCCTGGCAACAACTTGATCGTGAACTCAACATCCCTCTTGGGTGGCAACCCTGAGAAATACTCAGGAAACGCATCCTGAAACTGATCCACTAGTGGAGGGAAGATAGACTATTCTCCTCCTTCATCATCAATCACAATACAAGCTACTTGATTTGTGATCCTATCCAACTCCTGATAGAATGGTCCCGCATGACCTGTTCGAACATCACACTCTCCTCGATGGACATAAGCATCACCCTCAAGTGACCTGAACAATACCCTGCGATGGTAACATTCTATGTGCACCCGATACAACACTAACCAATCCATACCCAAGATCAGGTCAAATCCCAACATCTCGAGAACGAATAAGTCCCATAGAAAATGATACCCACTAACTTCTAGGGAAAAAACCCTTGCACTTCCTGATGTACTTATTCTGCACCCCCAATGGAGTGTCAATTGACATAACCCCACACACATTCTCCACAGGCAAACCCAACACTACCACAAGCTGAGCAGAAACAAAAGAGTGTGTGGTACCAGTGTCAAACAATGCACTAGAAAGCGTAGAATCTATAAGGATCATACCCTGAACAGTTGATGTACCAGCCTCACCATCACCAAGTGCAGACTGAACTGCATGAAGCTGACCAGCCCCTCTACCCTGGGCTCCAACCAGTGTGCCCTTCACTGTACTTCCCTGTTAACATGGGCGATCTTGCCCCAGAGTTCCACGTCCACCGTCCCTTCTTGTATGGACCAAGGAGCTCCAACTGCATATCTGATATGGATCAACTGATCCCTTGCCTCCACTGGGAATCTTCCTACCACCAACATTCATACTCTCCTATTAAGGGTTCCTGTGGAACCTCTGCATGTTTCCCAATCTTCTGTATAACCGGCACTCAACTGGAGGTTGAGGACACTATCCACACATGTGCCCTAGCCTGCCACATTGATAGCAGAACACATGATCACCACCCTGAGAGGTGGACCCTCTCTTCTGACCACCTTGGACACTTCTACCCTGCTAAAAACTTCCAAAATGATGCTTCTGGCCCTCGGAAGCTGCACCACTTGTCTGCCCAGCTGGTACGACAAGCCCCCTACTTGAAACTCTCTTCAGGTTCCCTTCTGAGTTAAATACCTAATCCACTACATCTGTAAACCTCTTCAAAAAAAGATATTCATCAAAGACCTGGTCTTGTGCCTCATCCCATCTTGGAAACTCCTCACAACTACTGCAGCATCCCCTGCCAACGCTAGAACAAATTTTTGTAGGCCAGTGAAGTGGCCAGCATAATCCATAACTGATATTGATCCCTTAGTTAGGCTCATGAACTCTACAACCTACTCTTGCCTCAAAATCTCTGGGTAAAAATGCTCCAAAAACTTTTCATATAAATCTTTCCATGACATCCCCTTAGCCTGCTCAGTCTGAGTCATGATGTCCAACCAATGCTTTGCCTAGCCCCGCAATATATAAGCTTCCAACTTGACCCGCTTCACATCGGGAGTCTCTAGATGATCATGTAATTTTTGGATCGACTCTATCCAGAACTCTGTTTCCTCTGGCCCACCCTCTCCGGTAAAGGTTGGAGGGTGCTGCAACTGAAACTCTCTGGTCAGCTCAAACATACTTGATGCAACCTGCCCTGGGTCTCGATCCATCGTCTACATAAACTGAGCCAAGTTCTCTCATAACCGCTCTTCCCTCCCTTCTTGGATCACCACATTCTCTTGCTCCTCTACTGGATGATTTTTCTCAGCAACATCCTTTTGTTGCCCAACCGATGCTCGATGTCGTGCTGTAATTTCTCTACATTCCAAAACATGAGGTTTAGAACACATACCATAAAACCTTCACAAATTCATAACAAGAAGTCTCTTCACCAGCCACAAGAACCCATCATACGTGCACCATACCAATAAACCTTAGTTTTCCGAAAACATCACCCCGACCATCCCAACTACGTCCACAGTTCACAAGGGGTAAACAAACATACACCACCAAAAATTTCACACAACATGTTACAACAACATTTTCAATTCATTACAACCCTTAACTACACATATTTCATTTGTCATCACTTATCATTCATTTATCTTCACCCACTTGAATTGTTTCATTTACCACATTTTCCCTTTTCAATTATAAAAATGCAAGGTGCATTCTACCTTTCATGCCTCACACACCCAACTCATCTATTCCTACCATGATGCATGTCACCTACCTCTCTAGGTGCCTGAAATGATGCATGAAAACAAAAAATCATACCATTGAGGCCACAAGCCAAATATCATAAAACAATCACATCACACAACATGTGCATCACCCAATTGTGAAATATCATCAAATGTAACATCGCACAATCAACAACAGCAATTCCCGCCCTGGGTGACTTGGGTTTTCCCCCGTACATCGCTTAGATACTCCCAAGAACGAGCTCATTACCAAGGCCCGACACATCCTAACCCCCATCTACTATCCCAAATAACAATATTTCATAGAAGGAGAAGAAATACCTCCTCTGATACCACTTTGTAAATTCCCCAACCCAGAAGCCGCTAAACTAGTGCTCTGAGCCAGGTGGTTGCATGACCTACACCTCCTCGTACACCAAAGGTTGCCAACTAGCAGTGGGGGTCTGAATAGTCAATTAGGGAGACTATACCCCCTATTTATCAGAGTAAGCCATAATAGAAGATAAAAAAAATAGTTTAATAATAAGCAATAATACTAGAGCATGAATAAACAACCATTCCCTCAAATGGGGTACAACCATGTCCAACAGTAAAATATTCCATTCCATACTACAAGTTCAAAAGTGAACAAAACCCAAAATGAAGACAAACTACGAAGTCCCCAAATGGTCCTGACACCAAATCTAGGTCCTCCTCCTCGTACACCCATGCCAACCAACTCCCAAGCAAGGGAATTTCCCCTTCCTTGACCTAAAAACATGAAGTCTGCTTGGGTACCCAATGGTAGCCCGAGCAGGGTGTGAGTACAACTTAGTAGGCCACCACCAACGGTGTCTACAAAATATATGCTATAAACAATTGTGCATAAAAAAGGGAAATTAATAATAAATGAAAAGGAAAAGATTAAGTGCTCTTAGCCAGTTTAGGTCCCTTACCAACATTTATTACCATTTCCATATCATAGTATTTCATCCCATTTCCCATTACTTACCATTTCTAACACATTTATCATGGGTTCATCAACACAACAAGTTACACGGGTTCAAATTACACAATTACATACATAAGGAAAACACACAGTTGTCCTATATCACTAGGACCAACTACCCCATGCCAACAATATCTTCACCTCGAAGCATCAGTGTGAGTGGATGTCAACCATATCCTCACCTCTAAGCATCAGTCCGGGTGGATGCAACTGATAGGAAAACAGAGCATTAGTCCTGTCCATACCCTATGCATTAGGGGTGGAGTTTAGAGCCTTAGTCTAACTTGAACCGTGGGTGTAGAACCTCAGTCAATACCCCACACTACCAAGATATGAGCACATTCTATACATATATGTAACCATTAACCATTTACACAACATCACAACCATTGCCAAAGGCAAACAAAAACCATAATAATAACATGAGAGTTATTACCATTCCTTAACCCATTAACACATTTACTACATCTCACATAATTTAACCATTTATCCCCATTCAATTTTATTATGATTATCTCACTAAGCATTCATTCATTGTGCCTATCTCACTAGGATTGGTTCATTATGCCTAATTCACTAGGCTTCATTACCATGATCATAACTCATTCTATTATGGACTTTAATAATTTCCACATATTAACCCAATATACCTTAGGTTATTATAAAGTCTAGGTGAACCACCTACCTTCTAAAAAGAAAAAATAGTCACATAAACATGTTTATCTACGGCTCTACATGATTACACAACAATATCACTTGTTATTCACAAATCCTTAGGTCTGGGAGAGTCAACTCACCCCATGGGTAGACCTAGATTAGTGTCATTACCCTTGACGCATCTCATGTAGATTTTGAGGGTCTCCATTTATATTTTTAATAACCATTTTACCAAAAAATTCCATGGGTGATCAAAACATACCAAGAGACACCCAAGAACACAACCACACATGCACAAATCCTCAAATAAACCATGGGATATAACTTGTAGACCACCTACCTCAATTATACGGGTGAACGCACTCTTAATCAAGCCCTTAAATTATACTTAAACCAACCTTTTAAGCTTCAACCTAAAACAAACCCAAGGAGTAGGGTTTTAGAGCTTCATAAAGAGAGGAAAAGAAGATACAAACCCTAAACTCAAAAGAGAAGTGAGAATGGGATTAGCCGTACCTGGAGCTTCGATCCCCAACCAACAGCACCAAAAACGCCTTAGAAATGATAGGTATTGATCTCTTAGAGCTCTTGGGAGATTTTGTTCGTCCCTAGGGTGAATACAGGAGAAATGGGAGGAATTCCTGTGATAGGGTTAAAAATCCCGGGGTGGAAAACTTGTAATTTTTTAGAAGTTTTTAGGCCATACTGTTTACCCGCACGGTTTTCCAAACCGTGCACAAACCACGTGGATGCTTCTATCCTAAAAAGGCCCTCTCAAATATTTTACCTGCATGGTTTTCCAAACCGTACAAAATCCATTATCCAAAAACATACATCCTGCACAGTTTCCTGGGTTGTCCGCATGGTTAGAACTAACCATGCACAGACCGTACGGCCAACCCAGAAAACCCCTTTTTCTCCACTTTCCATGTCATGAACCCTCAAAACACCCATGATCCTCCTCTAGGACTTGGGTAAGCACTTAATTAAACAAAACATGGGATTCAAACCAAAACTTAAATGAGAACATACCTTTCCAAGATCTGAGATCTTACACTTGAGGTGAGTGTTTATTTCACAATCTCAACCCTATTTGGGGTTATTTATGTTTATGTTTTCATTAGAGGAATTATAATATATTTTTTATCTTAAAACCCATATAGTTTCATATATTCTGGTTATTTCTAGGGTTTTCAAGTGTTATTTCAATTTTTTCCTTCTTTATCTCTCAAAAAGACAAAATGAATGTTTTTAAGGAAAAATAACTTCATTTTTTTATTCATTTGTGAATATTTTTCTTCCAAGTACATAATTTATTAAAAAATATTCAAGTATGTTTTAAATATTCTAAAATTATTTATTAATTTCATTTTTACCCATGTTTTACTTTCTATAAAAAAATTAAAATGAATATGCATTTTGTTTTCCATATGAGGTACTTTTGATTGAAGATGTTAATGGAAACTTTTTTTTACCACTTACAACACCTATGAATTTTCACAACATTATGAATATTTTTCTCATTGAATCTTCTACTAAAATTTTACATGGTTCATTTCAAAGAAAATTATATTCCTAAGATTTTGAATTTTTTTATATTTTAATATATGTGATTTCAAAATAAAAGGTGTATTTTTCTCACGAAATATTTCACCGAACTTTTTAAATTATTTTCATCTAGGTAAACATCCTTTGATGAATCTTATGGTTTAAAATAGATATATTATATTTATACCATCCACCATATTACTCTAGATGTTTTATTATTGTATTGTTTTATTTATTAACTGAGGAAAATAATAAAAAATTTATGCTAATTTTTTGATATGAATGATTACGTTTATTATGTATTGAATTGGTATTCATTTATTTCATATAATAAATATATTGAACTTATTATGTGATGGTATGGTCCCTTTATAACCCCTTTATACATCGTTATGTCTCATTAGACAAACTATATTGGCTATTTGGAATACACCTTACCTATTTATATATGATGTATTTGCACAATGCCTTGATGGTAAGATTATGATGTCCAGAATTAGACATTCTATCATTATGAAACCAATTATTATTATCCATGTGATTATTTATATTTTAATTTCATTCATGGTTGTATTCCCATTTTTACGATATTGGTTACATATAATATTTGATTATTATTTATCTCTTCAATATTATTTATCATTTATTAATTTTATGATAGATTTTTTTGTATGCTTTTTCTTACTGAGCATTTGAGATCACCATTTATTATTTATTATTTTCATTAGGATACCAAAATGGGATATATGAATGAATTCAAGGATTTATTATAATAAATAATAAATTTCTCGTAATAATTTTTATGTATTATTTCATGATTTATAATATAATGTGAGAACTATATATGTATCTAGTTTCCTAAGAATAATAAAAAAAATTATCCTTTAGGATGCAGTCCCTATTATTTTGTGCCATATAGTAATTTTATCACTAGATCTAGGTTAATTTATTTGGGGTGTTGTAGTTGGTATCAAAGGATGTTTAGTATAAACACTGAGAACTATAATTAGAAAAACATAGATTAAAGAAAATAACCCTATGAAATACACTAGGGATAAGTCTAAGTATGGAATAATGTTATAATGCTTTGGTAAATTAGATATTGTGTGGTTTCCCTAGAAAATAAAACCTTTTATGGATACTGGAAAGTGAATGAGATTGTGTTATAGATGTACCTAGGGTTAAAAAATCTGAATAGGGGATTGATTATTAACTCAATCATCACCGATGTATGATGAGTAGGCCTAAGACTATGCACATAGCTAGACACTCCCAAGGGATATGCTTTGGTCACACACTCTTTATAAACCATTATGAATATTTGAAAATATTTTTATGATTTGAATATAGTCCCAAAGAAATTAAGCATATGAATTTAATATTAGATATGCATAAATTTTTAATTTATGTTAAGTGTTGCACCGGATTTAGAATAATATACTATGATTTAAAATTCATAATATTATAAACTAATTTAGTATATTACATTGTTAATAAATGGTTCCTAGATAAAGTAATATAAATTATATATATGCACATAATCTATGTTAGGATATCCCTCTTGGGAATGAAAATCAATTCGATGCACGAGTTGGAGATGGAGATGAAAAATTTATAACTATATTTTGGTAGATGACTCAGGTTATAACTAACAACCTTCCCATATATAGAATATATCTGAACCCCAACATGTTCTAATAATTTTGGAATGATTCATGTTCCAGTAACCTCTATCATTCAATGGGTCTATTAATCTATCAATAGAAGAGAAATAGAAAATGTCACTAGAAAATATATTTCTCTCTTTGGGAAGTATAAAATGAGAAAAATTTATCATGTAAATTTATAATTTTAAAGGATATGTTGATAAATAGTGGTAATAGATCTAGAATAAAAAGGAGTTGAAGTAAATAAACAGTATGGTGTGGAATAATTTCAAGGATATTTTATTTGAAAAATACATTCCTCATGATGAGCGATCTGATATGGATATGAAATTCCTTAATCAAAGGAATAAGGAAGGAGAATATATTACTACATATAAATATTACTTTACAAGATTGAAAACTCATATTATAGAATATATACATAATACAAATATTAGGATTGATCATTTTGTATGTGATAAAATATACCCCTCAAAAGTGATTAGTCTCTAAGAAATTTTACACATATTTGGATATAGTATAAAGTGTTATCATGGAAATGAAAGAATTCTCCAGGTCTTATGTTTTCCAATGAAATTAAGAAATTAACCATGTGGATGGGCACTCTGGAAAAGGAAATACAACAAAAGGGAATAAGGGAAGGGTGAAATCACCAACTTTTAATAATTATGAAAAATATTACCAAGGAAAATTATTGATGGGAATGGAAGTTTTATTCAAATGTGGAGAGAAAGGCCATCAAGATCATGATTTCAAGGGGATGAAAGAAGTTTTTAATGTCAAATACATCAACTTTAAAGATATGGGGAACTATAAAAACGGATTCCACATACATTAAGTGAATTTTCCACAAAAAGTTACAATGGATCAATTCTAAGTTTATGAGATCACTACAAATGAGGTTAAAGTTACTAAATATGTAGTAGTGAGTACACTGATCATGGAATCAAATTTAGAAAATTATTTATTTGATTCTGGATCTTCACACTCTTTTATATCTTCTATTTTTTTAATAAAATTATATATTTCCCCATCATCTTTAGGATGGAATTGTCAGTCTATAATCCTAGTGGAAATATTATTGTAGAAAGGATATATCATTAAAATCTCATTTTGAAACATAGACTTTCCCTATTTAAAAATTAATCATTATTCATATGGTTGAATTTGATATATTCCTTGGTATATATTTTATTTCAAATTATAATACAAAGATATATTATCGAGAGAAGGATACTACAATTTTTGATTGAGATATAGAATCCCCTGTATTCATAGGGGATACTAAATCATGAAAATCATGTCTAAGTATCTATTCTTAATAAAATTATTAGAGAAGAAGAGCAGACACAACTTTTGAATGGAAAAGGTATCCTTAGAATAAGGGATTTACCTATTATGAAGGAATATAATTGTGTTTTTTCTAAATAACTATCTAGACACCAACCTAAGAATGAAGGTTAGTTTTATATTTATATCATACCAAATGAAAACCCTATTTATAAGAGTCCCTAAAGGATATACATAGTGGAATTAGTATAACTGAATAAAAAACTATAGTAATTTTTTTATATGGTATTTATAAACCCTAGTGTTTCACTATAGGGAGACCATATTAATTTTGTTAAGAAGAAATATGGGTTTATGAGTTTTTTTATTGATAATATGGAAATAAATACCATTAAAAAAAAGAAGTATTAGAAACACCACAATATCAATTTATTTGATCAAATTTAAGAACCTCAATATTTTTCAAAGATCTGTATTTGTATTGGGAATCATTAACTATGAGTAAAAAATATAAGGCCCAGACCTTAAAAATTACATAATCTTGATTTAAGTCAAGAATTCACATTGATGATCTTTTCAGGTTTATAGTTATAGAGAATTGGGCCATTAGTAATATATATCATTCCATAATCATACAAGAGGATACTATCAAAATGGTATCCATTTTTTCTTCAAAATGAACCCCTTTTATAAATAAAACATGATTTTTTTCTTGATAAAAATATTTTTTCCTTCTTCCTTCCTCTTACTCATCCTTATACCCTGTGAAAACATTTTAAAAACTTGGGATGAGAACAAAAGTCTTAGTAAGGAATATAAAATATGGAAAGAACACATTAGTCCATGAATATTTATAAACCCATAAAATTATAAGAATCCTGAAAACATCATATAAATCATAAATAATAAAGGTAACTTGTAGAATATTGTAACATCCCAGGTGAATAAAGAATAAATTATTTTCATTTTTATTAATATTTATGAATTAAATATTAATTTTACTTTAAAGGAGTTTCTATGTTCGATAGCGTACCCGATACGCAACATTTAGACCTTATAATAATCACTTTGTAATTTTAAAAGATTTTTGATATTATTAAATAATTTAATAAATTACTATTTTTATAAAACACCAATTATGTCAATTTTTAAACTGTTCATTTTATTAAATTTAAATAAAATCTAAACAGAGAGATAACTTTTAACCAAAGAATTTAATAGTCTTAAAACATGTCATATTCAAATATAAATATTGTCTATGACATAAATTTTGTCAAATAATATTTATTTTAAAATTTATAATATTATTTATTTGATTCCTTTATTAATAAGGAAATTTATGCATCATCATTATGTCATAATTAAATTTAATTATTTAATGTCTAAAAATTATAAATAAAATATAATGATGTAGAAAATATTTTTATATTTATAATTAATATTTGTAATCCAAGATATCACTTATATAAACCCTTATTAAAATTGTGTTAATAGTAATATATATGTTTATAACATATTTTCCCTTACTTTAATTTAAAAGTTATAAGTGTCATAATCACACCCAAGTGGCTTCCAAAGGCTAAATTTTCATCACATGGGTTTTATTGGTTATCCATATCTCATCCAATATGAATTTTACAAGTTTTAGGGTAGTTTTATATTATTATAATATTATTTTTACCCATATTTACCTGATTTACCCTTTAACCATGGTAAATAAAAATAATAAGCAAAGTTATTATTCATAATGTTCAAAAATAAAAGGGTCCTATTTACATAATTTGGACCTTTTGATTAAAAATATAGAACCCATTTTTTCTAATTAAAAATGCATAATTTGTATTAATTAATTTAAAATTAATTTCTGTTGTCAAAACGATAAAATGGGTTTTTTTAAAAGTAAAAATCATCAAAAGATTGACATGTATTTATATCAAATTTCAATGTGAAATTACTTCCAATGAACAACAATGAATTAAATTATAAAAACTTAATTCAATTACACTTTAACACTAATTAAAATTATAACCTAACTATATAACTAAATTAGACAAAAATGCAGTTTTGAATTAGAATGTAGTATTTTTTACTATTCATTAAAATATGAATTTTATGAGAAAAATACAAAAAAATTCAACCAATGTAAATTTTTATATCCCTCTTCTAAAGAAGAAGTTTATTTTTCCAAATATAATATATAAAAGTGACCAAATATTTATTTAAAAATGGTTCACCATCAAAAGGTGATAAAAATACCTTTTAAAAATATTAGAGTATTTTATACATAAAATTGGATTTATTCTCATTTTAAGACTATAAAATTTATTTTGATGAAAGTAAAAGAATTTAATAAACATGTGTAAACATAATATTTTTGGTTCTATTAATTACCACAAATACAACGGCTAGGCGATAACTACCATTTAAAATAATAATATTAATAATATATTATTTTCCTGTATAACTCAGTCTTGTGCGCAACGTAAGATTTTGGAGAAACATGTTGTTGCGTGTTGGGTACGCTATTGAAAAAAGCATACCCTTTTAATTAAAATTAATATTTAATTCATAAATATTATTAGATATGAAAATTTATTATTCTATAAATGCCTGAGATGTTACGTCTTTCCACCCTTTTGTAAATTACATCCCCACAATTTTATTTACTTATCGAATAAGGGGGTATTTATCCATCATAGAATTTTTAGATTCTCATGTTTCCTCTTCAACCATATGGTTTTCTCACAAAACCTTTACTTGATAAATCACCTTATTTCATAACACTTTCTCTCTGTGGTCAAGAATTTGTAATGGTTGTTCCTCATAAGAAAGACTCTCTTCCAACTGAACTACATCTGGACTCAAAACATGAGATGGATTTGACAAATACTTTCTCAATATTGAAACATGAAAAAAAATTGTGTATCTAGGATAAAATTGGAGGTAAATATACTTTATAGGAAATTGATCCAACTTTTTCCAGGATTTCATAGGGTCCAATAAACTGTGGGCTCAGTTTTCACTTCTTTCCAAAACACGTCACACTTTTCCATGGTGAAACTTTGAGAAATACATGATCACCTACCTCGAAAGAAATATCCTTCCTCTAGTTATCTGTATAACTTTTATATTTTCTCTAAGATGTCCTCATTTATTTCTGAATCAACTGAACTTTTTCCACCATCTCTTCTACCAATTTTGGTCCCATCAAATTCCTTCCACCTACTTCATCCCAATGGAGTTTGACACCGCTTTCCATATAATACCTCAAATGGTTCCATCTATATACTAGAATGAAAACTGTTATTATATGAAAACTCAATCAAATAAATTTATTGATCCTAACTTACATGGTAATCCATTAAACAAGCACATATCATATCCTCCAAGTTCTAAATTGTTCATTCTATCGGCCCACCTGATTGAGTATGAAAAGTTGTAATGAAATTTAATTCAGTTCTTAATGACTTCTAAAGGCCTTTCCAAAAGTTATAAGTGAACCTGTGATCATGATAAGATATAATAGAGAGGGTAAATCCAAGTAACATGAATATCTCTTTAAGATACAACCAACAAAGTTTATCTAGAGATAATATATCTCAATTAGGAAGAAAATGATAATATTTAGTCAATCTATCAAAAATAAACCAAATATCAGTATTACCTCGATAAGTCTTTGGTAATCCCACTGCGAAATACATGGATATATTCTATCATTTCTAATCTAGTACTGGAAAAGGTTGAAGCATCCCTTTCGGTAATTACCTCTCTACTTTAACTAGTTCAAAAGTCAAACACATCACATTAAATTCAACAATATCTCTTTTCATTCCATCCCACCAGTAATACTCTTGAAGATGTTTGTACATCTTAGTATTACCAGAATGAACTGAAAACAAAGAACTATGAGCTTCACATAACAACTCTTTCTTCAACTAGGAATCACAAGGCACACATAATCTCTTTTCAAACCCCAAAACACAATCTTTATCAATGTTAAATTCAAGTAACTTACCCTTCTGAACCAACTATACCTTTTTCTATAACTCGCTATCTTCCTTCTACAATTTCTTTATTCTGTCTGATAGAGACAATTGCACTGAAACCTGAAACAAAATAGAGGAATTTCCTGCTCCAACAACATCCTTGTCAAAGTTCATAAAATCATTAATAAAAGTTCCAGGTTCCAATCATAACATGGTTAATGTAGCATTACTTTTCTAACTCAAATCTTCAACCACTTTGTTTGATTTTCCAGGATGGCAATGAATCTTGCAATCATAATCCTTGATTAATTCCATCCATCATATCTATCACATGTTCAATTATTTATGATTAAAAATATACTTTAAACTTTTATGGTTAGTATATATTTCACATTTTAATCCTTATAGATGATGCCTCCAATTTTTTAAAGAAAAAACAAAAGCATCTAATTCTAAATCATGTGTAGGGTAATTTAACTCATGAGTTTTCAACTGATGTGAAGAATAGGAAATTACCTTATCATTCTGCATTAGGAAACAGTCAATTCCTTTCAACAAATCATCATTATAGATAAAAAAAATCACCATTTCAAGAAGGTAGTTCCAAAACTTGAGTATTCGCCAATCTTTTTTTCAATTCCTAAAAACATTCATCACATTGTTTGGTCCAGATAAACTTAACACATTTTCGAGTTAACTTAGTTAGTTGGCTAGATAGCCATGAAAAATTTTCAACAAACCTCAGGTAATAACCTACTAAACTAAGAAAACTAGGAAACTTGATTATATGTTTGGGTCTTGGTCATTCTTCAACAACTTTTGTTTTAACAGGATCAACAGTTACACCACCTTTAGAAACAATGTGACCAAGGAATGAAATTTTTTATAACCAAAACTCACACTTGCTGAATTTCCCATACAGTTTCTTTTCTTTTAAGGTTTGAAAGATAACCCTTAAATGCATTTCATTCTCCTCTTTAATTTTAGAATATACCAAAATATCACTAATAAACACAACCACAAACATATCTAAGAACTCATGTAATATTCTACTCATAATATCCATAAATATATAAGGTATATTAGTTAAACCAAATGGCATAACTAAAAATTAATAATGGTCGTATCTTGTATGAAATACAGTCTTTAGAATGTCTGATTCCTTTACTTTCAACTGATGGTACCCTGAACTAAAGTCAACCTTTGAAAAATACTGATCTCTCTAGAGCTGATCAAACAAATCATCGATATGAGGCAAAGGATACTTGTTCTTAATAGTTATGTTATTCAAGGCTCTAAAATCAATTAAAATTCTCATTGAATCATATTTCTTTTTAAAAAACTAGATAGGATCACCCCATGGTGATGTGCTAGGTCAAATGAAACCTTTATCTAATAACTCTTACAATTTCTTCTTTAAATATAAAATTTCAATTTGAGCCATTCGATAAGGGGGTTTTGAAATTTTCTTAGCATTATGAACCAATTCAACTATAAATTAAACTTCCTGATTACGTATAATACTAGAAAAATCATCAAGAAAAACATCAAGATACTGATTTACCACTAGAAAATCCTTAATCTGAATAGTTACTTTATTTTCAAAACTATGTTCAAGGTAACATTCATTTCTATATATTACTAGTTTCTCTTCTTCCTGATATGGTATCAATGGTAAGGGTTTATTCTTGTACAAAAACTAAAATTCTTTTTGAAAAGAAACTTCATTATCTCTATAGTCAATATTATAATGGTATATAGAAAGTCAATCCATACCCAGAATAACATAAAACTCTACTATAGGAAAAATAATAAAGTTTTCATGTAGATTCTTTACACATACAAGGATAGGAAGATTCTTAAAATTTATTTTTTGTCTCAAAATTTCCCCCAGGTATTTTTACTATAAGTTCTGGATTCATTTCTTGAGATGCAATTCCCAATTTACTGGAAAATTTCTCAGTAATGAAAGAGTGTGTAGAGCCAGAATCAAACAACAGATTGGCATAAACTGAATAAACAAAAAATGTACCTGATACTACTTTATTTGATGGCCCAACATCTACTGAAATAGTTGAAAATGATTTCACCACACCTTTCTACTTATAGTACAGCTTCTTCCAATCATTCAAATTCTTCATCAGACACTCATTCACATAATAACCCATCTCATTACATTTAAAACATTTCACTGACTATATATTGGATTTTTTCTTAACATTATCTTTTTTAGTGTGTTTACGAGCCTCATGCCCCATTTTACCACATCGGAAGCACTTACTAGAATCCAAAAGTCATTCCCTTGTCTACTTTTTACCACAATTTTTACAAACTATAAACTTAATTTTCTTAACATCAGAATTTTTTGAAGAATTTTTCCCTTTGATTTTCCATCTCAATCTCTTATTATGCTTGTTTTCAAAGAACACATGATCATCGGAAAACTCCATTTCTACCTTCTCCACACATTGAATGATTTTTTCATAAATTTTGAACTCACGGGAAGACAATTCCCTTTGAAACTTTGGCTTTAATCCTAAGTAAAATGAGTTATTTTACTATCAAGATCCCATATGAAATTTAGAGCATACCTTGCCGGTCGAGTGAATTTTGTTTCATAAGAAGCTACTGAGTCATCCTCCTTCCTCGATTCTAAGAAATTTTTTCCCATACTAATTCAAAGTTCCTTATGAAGATATTTATAAGGAAACACACCATTGAATTCGTCCCAATAAAGAGCATCAATATTCTCATAATCCCTGATATTCTTAACCATTGACAACAATTGATCTGCTTCACCTTCAAAATGGTAAATATAAAGGCTAACATTTTAATTTTATGAACACTCCATGACATATAAAATATTTTATAGTGATTTAATCCACTCTTTAGCTAGCACGGGGTCAGATGATCCTTTGAATGATGGAGGATGTCACCTCAGGAAATGCTTAACTACCGACATGTTCCTCTATGGTTGATCTGGCTGATCACATCATGGATACCACTTCCATTTATAGCCTAATTCAATAGTGTCATCACTACAACAAACTGTTCAGTTTCGATTCCGACCATCTCAGGTTTCTAATTTGGAAGGTTATTTTCCTTTTGATTTTGTCCCATCACAGCTGCCCTATTTCCTCTATGAAAAAACATTCTGACTAGACATATCTTAGATTAAGTAACATGGTAATATTAAAATTCTATATCTTTTTAATTTGACCATAAATTAAAAATAATTTATGAATATTATATTAATAATATTCTATCCCTTAAATTTATCTAAACTGACTTCTCATACCAACTACAAGGCCAGAGCCTTAAACATTACATAATCTTGATTTAAGTTAAGAATTCACATTGAGGATCTATTCAGGTTTATAGTTTTAGATAATTATTAAATTATTAATACATATCATTCCATAATCATAGAATAGGATACCATCAAAATAAGATCCATTTTTTCCACCAAAGGAAACCATTTTATAAAAAAAACATGATTTATTTTCTTGATAAAAAAATTATTAACTTCTTCTTTTCTCTTACTCATCCTTATACCCTATGAAAATATTTTAAAAAGATGGGATGAGCACAAAAATCTCAGTAAGTAATATAAAATAAGGAAAGAACAAATTTTTACATGAATATTTATAAACCCATGAAATCATAAGAATACTGAAAACTTCATAGAAATCATAAATCATAAAGTTAACTTATGGCATCCATATCATACTTACATTGTAGATTTCACAGCTATATAGGGAGTAACTTTTATCGTTTCATTTGGAATACACATCACCATATATTCCCTAAATCTTTTAGGATAAAATTTATTGTTTAACCCCGTCTCATTACCCAATACATTGGAGAGATATCATGGGCTCATCCACCCTTGGTTTATCACAGAACCACCTATATACATAAGTAATTCCCAAGAACCATAACGTAATAATAAAACATAAACCATGCATAAATGAAAAATAAAATTATCATATTGTAATAATAAGATATAATTTCAAGATAAAATCAATTCACTCTCAAAAAAATTTTCAATAACAAAATACCTAAAAAGGAATATGGTATATACTTTTCTTTCAAAAACCTTATGGCTTTTAGAGTAATCCAAATACCAAATAATGGTCATGGTGGTGGAAAGTTCATTGTCACTAAATATATAAAAAAAGTCTTTTTTCATTTAGTAAATGACTCATATAAAAAAGATTCCTTTTTAAAACCATTGAATTAAATTAAAAGTAAAAGGGGTTGATCATACATTGTATAAAAGAAGGTGGTGTATATTATAAAAATATGCCCCAATGAAAGTAGATTGAGACGAATCCCATTACATTGAGTCTAACTCATCACGTATAATCGTTATATTCCTGAATAATAAACTTAGGTTAATTTGTAATTTATTGAGAACATTTTTTAAGTTTATTATTCCTTTTATATCACTTATTACCATCTTATAAAAATTACATAATTATTTATGTTCATATCAAACGTATTGTCAATATTCGGTACTTGAGTCAAAAATGAACATGGTTTTGATGTAACTAGTCCATGTGGTCATAAGTCCACCATCTCCAAAATATTATTCATGAAACAATAATCACTTTTATAAATTAATCATAATTTTTAAATCAAACCATTAATTATAGTTATGAAAAATAAACAATTGTATATTTATTGAGACGGTAGGTCGTATATACACATGAGTAATGTTTTCATTTTTCATTGATAATTATAGAAATAAGGAAATTATTATTTTAACTTTAATGAATTGTCATAATATTATTATCATAATAAAAATCATTTAAATATACTTTTATATATCATACAAGTGATGTGGTGAATAAAAACGATTCACATCGTTTTGTAGAGGTGATAGTTCAAACGTACGCACAAACCAAGTTATTGTTTTTATGTGAATAGAAGGTAAGAAAATAATTAAAATTTTATTAATTTAAAATGATACATATTTCATGAATATAACATGTAAATATTAATTCCATCATTATAACTGATCTTGATAGACTATAATGGAAAATTAACTAAATCGGTTTGTGGAGGTGATAATTCACACATGCACACAAACGATTAATTCCTTGCCCATTTGATAGAATTAAATATGGATTTTGGTTATGATATTAACATAATAACATATAAGTATATTTAGGATTCTTGATTTATTATTTAATCATGGTTGGAGGAGACTTTAAGGAAGTGGAAGAAGAAATAAAATTGAAATACTTAAAGAAAATGATACCTCTACTTCGGTTGATCACCCTTGAAGAACACCTTAACACCTCAAAGAAGGGTATTATTCCAAAAATAAGGCCTCAAGAACATGGGGAGGTATTCTAGGAAGGTTTTTGAGAAAATCTTGGTGGAACCAAAAGGATTTGGAAGTGTCCGTATTAGATAAGATAGGGTTTCTTCTTAGAGGATAGGGGAGGGGCACCCTTGGAAACTCTTAAAATATTAAATTAATATAAATTAATTTTTTAATCCAAATGATTCTAAAATAAGATATTTTGAATATAATATGATTATAGTTATAAATACTCTTATCTAATAATTTTTATATATGTATTTATTTTAGTTTAAATTCTATCTTTTCGATTTACCCATAATTATTCTCTTTTAATTTTAATTGTGGTAACAACATTTTAAATATTAAGAGACTTTAAATTTTACTTATATGGGGAAAATTGCCTTTAATTTGAAACTTAATGAACTTTTAGACCTTATCATAATCACTTTTTAAATTTTAAATATTTCTAGGATTTTTAAATAATTTAATAAATTACTATTTTTATAAAATATCAATTATGTCAATTTTTAAACTATTCATTTTATTGAATTTAAATAAAATATAAAGAGAAATATAACCTCAAAATAAAGATTTTAACAGTCTTATAACATGTCATATTCACCTATAAAAAATTTTTATAACCTAAATTATGTCAAATAATATTTATTTTAATATTTATAATATTATTTATTTGATTCCTTCATTAATAAGGCAATCACTCCATCATCAGTGTGTCATAATTAAATTTAATTGTTTAATATATAAAAATTAAAAATAAAATATCATTATGTATTAAATATTTTTAGATTTATAATGAATATATATATTTTAAGATATCACTTATATAAACCCTTATTAAAAAAAATTTAGTAAGAAGATATATGTTTATAACATATTTTCCTTTACTTTAATTTAAATGTTATAAGTGTCATAATCACACCCAAGTGGCATTCAAAGGCCAAATTTTCATCCCATGGGTTGTATTATTTGGACATATTACATCCAATATGATTATTACAAGTGTTTTGGTAGTTTTATATTATTATAATATTATTTTTACCCATATTTACCTAATTTACCCTTTAACTGTGATAAATAAAAATAATTGCCAAAGTTGTTATTCATCAAATCCAAAAATAAAAGGGACATATTTACATAAGTTTTAACTTATGATTCCAAATATTGAAACCATTTTTCCTAATTAAAAATATAGAAGTTTCATTAATTAATTTAAAATTAATTCTTATTTCCAAAATGAGAAAATGGGTCTTTTTAAAAGTAAAAACCATCAAAAGATTGACATTGTTTATATCAAATTTCAATGTAAAATTACTTAAAATGACCAAAATTGTATTAAATTATAAAAACTTAATTCAATTACACTTTAAAAATAATTTAAATAATAATGTAACTATATAAATAAATTAGACGAAAAGGCAGTTTTGAATTAAAATGTAGTATTTTTGACTATTCATTAAAATGTGAATTTCATCAAATGAATACCAAAATTTAAAATAAGGTAAATTTTGATATCCATCTTCCCAATAAGAAGTTTATTTTTTTAAATAGAATATATAAAAATTTTAAAAAGGGTTCTCCATCAAAATGTGGTAAAACTACCTTTTAAAAATATTAGAGTATTTTATGCTTAAAATTGGATTTATTCTCATTTTAAGCCTCTAAAATTTAATTGATGAAAGTAAAAACATTTAATAAACATCTTTAAACATAATATAGTTAGTTATTTTCATTCTCACCAATAAAATGGCTTGGAAATAACTACCATTTAAAATAATAATATTAATAATGTATTATTTTTCGGTATAACTTAGTCTTGTGTGCAATGTAACATTTCAGAAAAACCCATTGTTGTCTGTCAGGTAAGCTATCGGAAAAAGCATTCACTTTTAAGTAAAATTAATATCTAGTTCACAAATATTAATAAATATGAAAATTTATTATTCTATAAATACCTAGGATGTTACAAAGGAGTATATTCCAAACACGTCATTTTGTATGAGGTATGAACATTATGAATTTATAATAATTCCCTTTGGATTATGCAATACACCATATATTTTTGTAGATATGGTAATAAAGAGTATTCAAGGATTATGTTGATAATTTCTTTGTGTTATTTATTAATTATATCATGATATACTCTAAAATTTATGATGAGAATAAGATTCATTTTGAGAATACCCATTAAGACCCTAAAAGAAAATGATTTATATGAAAAATTTAGCAAATGAACATTCTAGATTTTAAATGTTTCTTTTCAGTTACATATTGCCTCAAAGTATGGAATATTAGTTGATCCTTCAAAGAAAAAGGAAGTTATGTAATGGAAAATTCCAATCAATATAGTTGAGTTGTGTATTTTTTTGGATTAATAGGTTAATAATGATGATTTGTTAAAAAAAATATGCTCAATTAGCTAGCCCATTAACCATGTTGATATGTAAATGGGTTAAGTACATATGGCCAAAATAATTTAAGAAAAGTTTTGAATAATTAAAGAGTATATTTTTTTTATACAATGATATTCACTTTACTATCCAGAAGGGTTATGTTTGTGATATTTAGTGATACATCAATGAAGGGACCTAGATGTGTTATTATGCAAAAAAATATAGAGTTGTTTCCTATAAATCAAGGAAGTTAAAGAGTTATAAACATAATTATACAAATCATGGTCTTTCGTTAGACTCCAAAATCATTTCATTGAATATATGAATGAATTTCCTTTATAGTGAAAGATGTGAAATATATACAGATCACAAAATTTTGAAATACATCTTCTCATAGAAAGAGTTAAACATGATAAAAAATATATGGTTATAATTAATCAAAGATTATGATTGTTAAATACAATATAATCCTAGAAAGGAAAATAAGGTGGTTGATCCATTTTGTAAGAAAAATCATGGTGTTTTGAAAAAAATGAGGATTAACAAAGATCATATATTCATGGATTTGGTAAAGTTTGGTATGGGTATTATTAACAAAGGGAAAATATCACATCTATTTCAAATTATTTCCAAACCATTATTATTATCGAAAATAAAAAAATTCTCATCTTTATGATTAGAATAATCAAAATCAAATCAAATCAGTGATTTATGGGAAGTTGGTATACTTTATCTATGAATATGGTATATGAAAATTTGAAAAGAGGTTGTGTGTTCCATCTATTCCTGAGATGGTAAGAGAATTAATAGATGAATATCATAGATCAAATTTATCTATACACCCTAGTAGCACTAAAATATATTAGGATTTGAAATAAAATTTGTTGTGGGAAAATATCAAATAAGAAATTGTGTACTACATATCAATATTCTTGGTTTTTTAGCAGGTAAAGGATAAAATACAACAACCTAAAGGACTCATGTAACCTATACCTATTCCTGTGTGGAAATGGGATAATATTACTATGTACTTTTTTGATGGATTAATAGATAATCCTAGAAAGATTAATTCCATATGGGTTATTATTGATCAATTTACCATGTCTTTACATTTCTTCATTATAATAGAGGATCTACCCTTAAGTGCCTCACATGGTTCTATATTAATTATTTTATGGGACATCATGGCGTACCACTTTTGGTTGTATCTGATCATGATTTTTTATTTACATCAAAATTATAGAATATTATTTTGAATTATCTTAACACCAAGCTATGTTTGAGTATCATCTATCATCCTCAAATTGATGGGTTTTCTGAAATTACTATTCATATAATTGAAAATATGTTAATGATTTTCTCTACTGTCTTTCAAGGTATGTGGAATCAATATTTACTTTTGGTTTAATTTTTATATAATAATATATTCCATTAAATAATTCAAATTGAACTATATAAGGCATTTCATGGAAGGATTTTTCATACACCAACTTATTGGGATGAAGTTGGTGAAATAAATATTGTAATACCAAACCTTGTAAGGGATACAATATCAAATGTGAAGGCTATTCAGAATTATATTATGGAAACTCAAAGTAGATAAAAAAAGTTAAGCTAAAAAATGAAGGAAAGATTTAGAATTTATAGTGGGAGATCATGGCTTATTAAAGGTATCTCCATAGAAATTTATTATAAGATTCATCAAGAAAGGGAAAATAAGTCATAGGTATATTAGTCCTTTTATAATTCTTGACGGAATTGGAGTTTTGGTTTACCATTTTGAAATACAACCAAGATTTGATAAATTTTATGATGTGTTTCATATCTATTTATTAAGTAAGTACATGCCAAAATCAATCCATGTTATCACCTATAAGGAAATATAATTTCAACAAGATTTATCTTATTATAAATAATCTATCCATATTCTAGACATAAGAAAAAAAATCTTGAGGAATTGGATGAATCAGCTGGTAAAGGTACTTTGGAGAAATCATAAGATAAAAGAGGTGATGTGAGAACTTGAAGAAAAATGGATATATATGATATTTATTTGGAGAAACCATACGTATGGCCTATTGTCTCTCCATAGAGGTGTAATTCATTTTTCATCACCAATTTACTTGGATGGTTATAAATATGTAAATAATGGATATATATGATATTTATGATATAATTATAATTATATAAATATAATATATCATTTAAATTTGTACCCTTCCACCCCTTAAAAAAGAATAACGTCGCTCATGCGTACATGTGGACTACCACTTCCATGAAGTGATGTCATTCGTTTTTCATGTATACCTTTCAAGAATAATTATAAATATGTATATAATGAATATATATATAATATTTATACCATTATTTATATTTTATAGATGATGTAACCATGATCAATATGCATGTAATGAAACTATCTAACCAAAACATACATGGAAAATGAAACAATTAACACTCAAAAACAATGATTTTAATAAGGAATTATTAATAAAGGGATATTTAAATGTTATAATTAGATCATATTTGATATTATAATTATATATATGGTTCTAATATAGAGTTATAGTAAATTTAAAATTATTATTTGAGAGGTTAAAATCACTTACGAAACAATTTTGACATGAGGTAAGGGTTTATTTCACAATCATATCCTTATTTGAGATTGTTTATGTTTAAGATTCCAATATAGTAATTATATGATTATTTATATTTTAAAACCCATATATTTTCTTTAAATATGTTTATTTTCGTGTTTTTCATGTATTGGCACCATTTATACTTTATTTTTCACTCAAAAAGACCAAATGAATGTTTTTAAGGGAAATGGACTTCCTTTTTATATTCAGTCAATAATCTTTTTCTTTCATGTACATGTTTTCAAAATTATTTTCCTATTCTCCAATTATTTATTAAATTCATTTTTATTGTGTTTAACAATCTATAAAAATGTTTAAAAGGAACATTATTTTCATTTTTTAAAAAAGGTACCTTTTGCTGAAGGTGTGAATGAAATCATTATTTTAATGATTATCACACACATGAATTTTCCCACCATGATGACTATTATTTTTCCTAAAGCATACATTAAAAGTTTCCATGTATCTTTTCAAATAATATTTTTTCCCTAATAATCTGAAATTTTTTATATTTTGATATAAGTGATTTCAAAATGAAAAGTGTATTTTCCTCAAGAAATATTTCAATGGTATTTTTAAATTATTTTTATATATGTAAAAATCATTTTATGGCTCTTGTGATTTACTAGAGATATACTATATTGAAACCATATGTCATTTTTCTCTATATGGCTTATTATTGTGTTGTTTTATTTATTCACTGGGAAAAATATTAGCATTTCATATGCTAATTTTTCAATACGAATGGTTATGTTGATTATGTATTGATTTTTTATTCATTTCATTCATATGATGAATGAATTAGACCTAGTATGTGATGGGAAGGTTTGATTATATCCCCTCGATGCACTGGTAGGTCTCATGAGACAAACTAGTTTGAGTATTTGGTATGTTTCATACCTATTTATGTATGATGTCATGGAATAAGGCATTGATGGTTATATTATGATATATTCTATTATACATTCTATCATTATAAAATTGGTTATTTTTATTCATGTGATAATTTGTGTTTCTATTTCATCCGTTGATTTGAACCCTACTTAATAGTATCAGTTATATGACATATTTGATTATAATTTATCTCTTACATATTATTCATGCTTAATTTATTTTATGACAGCTTCTATTGTATGATTTTCCTCACTCGATGTCTAAGATCAACCTTTATTATTTTTTTCAATCCCTAATATACAAATAAGGGACCTATAAATGAATTCAAGGATTTACTAAAAGAAATAATAAAGTTACCATAATAATTTTATATTTCATTTAATTCTTTAAAATTTAATGTGAGAATTATATATATATCTATTCTCTCAATACTAATAAACAATTCAATGGTTTGGGATGAAATCCCCTGTATTTTGTTCCAATTTAGGAGAATAACCATCATCTCTAAGTTAATAGAGTCAGTGTGGTACACCCTTCCTCTTGTTTACCATAAGAACAAAAGGATTATCATGCTTCAAGTCCTTTACTATCTAGAAAATTAGAGTAGGAAGATCTGGTAGATACATATTAATGATTTTTATGTTAAAATTTATAAAAAAGATAGAGGATCTTTGAGGGAGTGAATAAAGTATGAGATTCTTGAACAATTCATCATATAGTTTAAACCCAATAATTTTTATATGCTCAATGTAGCCAAGAATTTTGACCACATGATGTTTAGTTATCACACCCTCTATGAGTTTTTAATTAAATAGTGTCATGGATATCTCAAACTGCTCCACCTATCTCTATCTTGATAAAGATCATCAAAATGATTGAGCTTGTTAAATGCATCCATATTCTTATTAGACTTTTGGAGTTCATATTTCATGGGTGATATCATCAAAAAATATAAATTTAGTGCATCATCTGGGTGTTTTATATATATAGAAATATCTTCTTTACTCACCTCCTTAGAAGGTGGATCAAGAATTGGGGCCTCCAGTACATAAAGTGTCCATTCCTAGTATAATAAAATGTGTTAGTGCCTGTATCACTCATCAAATTTATTTTTGAAGAGTTGGTTGTATTTCTTCAATATTGATCATAAGGATATTAATAAAATTACTATTTTTCTAAAATAAAATAAAATAAGTAGTACTTCTTCTTGATTACCAAAATATATATGATGAAATAATTGTAATTATCTTATTATTCTCTCGATATTTTATCATGTACAAATATCCCTCACAATTAGACTTGGAAAAACCTATTTTATATACATTCTAGTGAAAATGATCGATATTTTCCTTCTCATAATCCATAATTTGGCATAAAAAGTTATTTGAAGGTATTTAAGTTCGTATAATTTCCAATTGTTATCTTGCAACTCCTTAAACAATTGAGTGGACTCTCCAATCCTAAAATCCTGACTTTGATTTCCTCAACACTTACCTCTAAGTTTCATAAATTCCTAATTTGAAAATCAACCCCCAATTATAACTTAGTTATGTCAACCCAAAACATTATTTAGAACTCCTTGATAATTCATATCACCCTGTATTTAGGTAAAAAAAGTATTCAAACTATAGTTCCATTCATAACATAAGTAATGGAATTCATTTGAGTTAGTATTTACTTAATGGATTTTGATTATTATGTGTAAACACGTCCTATTAATATTATGTGGATTTTAAATATTTAATTCATCATGTAATTGATAAAAAAATTATTCATCATCCATTTATTTTACTTTATATTCTATGTATTGTTATCTTATTTAGTTTATGTGATTGTATTTAACATCATATAAAATACATTGCATAAAATAGAGAACCATGCACATTGAAAAAATAAAATAAATATACTTGGTCATGAGATTGTTAATTTTTGATTTATTGAGATGATGATAAATCAATATATGACCCTAGGAGAAACACTCTTTGTTTCAGGCTTAGATTGAGCTGTAGCATTACACATATTGACCATATTATCTCCTTGTTTGGTTTTACCTTGGTTCTCATGTTGAACTATATCCTCTCCTTGGTGTTCCATACTTTAAATATTTTACTCACATGTATGTGAGGAGGAAAATGGGTATGGGATACACAAAATAAACCTTAAACACATAAATTATATATAATAAAGATGGTAGGGATGAAATGATGGAAATAATATTTAATTTTATAAAATTTTATCATATATAAAAACCCATGTAATAATATTTAATTAAATATAAGCCTACCACATATATTGTTCAATTAAACTAATTATCAGTCATATACATGCACTATATATGAATTTGAAACAATTATCTTGAATTCACTTAAATCATTATTTATTAATATAAATTATTTAAATTAATAAATTAATTATCATATTAATTAATTCATTTACTTATCTTAATATCCATTCAAAATGTCATGGAGATTCCAATCTACTGTAATTTAAAAAAAAATATTTATAATTAGTCATTTATATTTTGTGTAATAGAAAGAAACATGGTGTGTACCCATCTGAATTACTAGTTTTGTGTCATGGTCATCATATTATACTATACACTAACATGGAATGTAGTTTACATGGTGAGTCACATAATTACATGGAATGTACTTTCAATTTATGATGTATGGACATGTGTTAAATTACATGATGTGTGATACCCCCATGTCACTGTTTTGGATTTTTTTATATTATTTTATGTTATTGAGGTTTGAATTGAGTTTTGTAATTTCTTTAGCATGGATTTTAGAAATCTTTGATTTTTTGGATATCGCACGATTAGCCTACATGATTAGGGGGAAACATGTGGTGCCTAGTGACAGTACTACAGACCATAACAGTGTCATTTGAAAGGTTTAACACATGGTTAGTCAACTTGTAAGGCATTTATAGGTAAATCGTGTAGTTTGGTTAGGTTGTGGAGGTTACTCACTTGGTTGGAGCATAATGAAAAGAAACTATGTGGCCCAAAACATGGAAATTATATTTTCCTAGGCAATGGATACCACATGGTTGGTACAAGACTTTGAAAATTATGCAGCTAAACCATGTAGTATTCCTAGGTGTTTAATTTTTGGAATTTATGAATTTACCCTTACTCATTCTGAACCTTCTTAGCCTCCCTCATTTCTCCCTCTCATTCAGATAAACCAGTAATGAATTAGAGGAGTACCTTCTCCCTCATTTATTTTTTGAGCACATCCACTTTGGCTTCAAGTGGATTCTGCCTTGGTAATTCCCTCTATATCCCTTCCTCTCCTTTTTCCCTCTCTTACCCTAATTGGATTTACTCCCACTAACCCTAGAGGTCATGTTGGCCGATTTTAGGGTTTGGAGTGGACTTAATCATGGGACTTTGTTTGTATAGGGGTTTTAGAGGGATATTCTTGGCTCATTTGAGCATTCATCGTGGAAATAGATCAATTTTAGTTCATTTTATCTTTGTATGGGGTCAATGTTTCTATTTTTTTCTTTATATTATATTCTAAAGGATGGTTGAGTGTTCTAAAATTATTTTTTTTCAAATAATGCCTATGTATGTGTCTCGTGAGGGACCAATGATGATTTTAAAATGGTTTTAAATCATCACATAGAATGAGTCCAATGCAAATTGTTTTTCAAAATAATCAAGTAGCTCTTCAAGAGTATTAAATGTTTAAAAGGAGGAGGTTAACACTAGTTTGAAGGATTTAAATGGGTATTTTACCTCAATTGGTTTCCAATAAAAAAAATTATGAAGTTTTAAATGGGTTTTTGAATTTTAATGGGACATGTTAGCCCATGTGAGGTAAATTTTAAATCATGTTGATGGATTAAATTATTTAAAATATGGTTTTAGAAAGGAAGTATTGATTTCTAGATTGATTTCCAAGAAATATTTTATAAGTTTGGTTTCAATATTTGAATTAAATGAGATTTTAAATGGGGTGAGTTGGCTTGGAACAATATTCTTATTTTAAGAGGAATATTTTTCACCTTATAAAAAATGATTTTTCATGAATTTTGTGATGCCCTATTTTTTCCATGTGTGTCTATGGTTCCTCTTATTATGGGTGGTGCTTCATGTATGTGGAGGTCGGGTGATGGATATAAGAGGAAGTTTTATGATAGGGTGTTATAGGTGATGTGAGGATTATTTAAAATACTTTCAATTGATATATGAGTTGATAATGTGGTTGATTTCTTACTCACCTCCTTTGATTCCACAGGATTCCTAGGAATATATTAAGTGAACTATATGACTGAGATCCCTAGTATAAATCATTTTATTCATAGGGATATCTCCTGGATAAATTAAGTCAATTAAACCTAAAGGGGTAGCATGATATATTTTGGTTCGTGGTATTGGGGTTCTCTTAGGAGGTTTATTTATATATTGTGTGATACGACTACTAATAATTTGGATTGGATAATTAGTTCTAAACTAGGTTCATATTTACTAGTTCAGGTATTTTAAAAATAGGGTCATAGAAAGTTTCCCATGACACTGGGATCCTATTTAAGATCGTTTAGGGTATTTCTTCTGATCATCGTTTACATCCCCTATTTATTGTATGATTACTTGGATCCTTTATATTGGTTGTTTCTTTCTCCTTATCATGTAACACTGATATAATGGTTCTTGTTTTCTTACATTCATTCTTCCACACATTGTGTTTTTTTCTTTACATTTTCTAAAAAAGTAATTTTGAGGAAGTTTTTGATAGAATGAAACACAATTTGTGGTTTTATTTTACTTTAAAACAATTTTATTATGGGTTTTAAAGGTGTTATTTAAATTCAAAAAGATTATTTTGAAAGAGTTTTATAATTTTATGACAATAATGAGGAAAGAGTGATATAGTTTTAAACTTTGGACTCTTTTTTATTTTAAATTAATCAAAAGGAAAAATATTTAAATTATTATGTGGGTTTTAAAGTGTGTTTTTATAATTGAAATTCATGGTTTATTTATAAAGGTTTTTCTATTTGTGAAGGAACTAAATTTAATTGATGTTTATTTTTCCTTATGGTTTTACATGTGAAAAAACTATTTAATAATTATTTTCAAACTAGAATTTATGGAATTTAATATGAAATTGATTGCATATACATAGTGGTTGGTAACTTACTAGGATGTATAGCTCGTGACTATCTATATTACTAGCTTCACGTCCTCTCCAGATTGATTCTTATTATTTTGGGTTTTAGATAGGTGAGCTTGGATGGGGTGACCAACCATGGGTTGTATGGACTTAGCTTTGGTTTTTGATCGAAATTAGGCTTGTATGGTGACTTTAGGTTACACAAAGGTTCTTTGGTATGGTTCATGGTATCATTTTAGTTTTAGACAGGGAATCGGCCTCTTGGTCCAGCGTATTTTATACCATGGTTTTATTTTTATCTCCTTTCATCATTTCTTTATTATGGGTTAAAATGTATCTCAATCATGGGTATGTATTTACTTTATCATGTTTGGTTGGAATATTCATTTATTTTGTATAGTTATTTTTTATATTATAAAAGGTAAAATTCATTCCTAAAGTATGTTCCATGGTTCCCAGGAACTAGTTTCCAACCCATAGGGATTGGGAATTCCCTTCAAGCTAGTGGAGGACTAGGTTAGGGGCTAGCTCAAATGGAATTCGGTGTCAGTTGCTTACAAGTTTTATCATTCACTAGGTTTTCTATAGGTACTAGGTTTTGAAAGTACTCTATTTTAATTTTGGGAGTCAGTGGTTTATAGATAAGGAGATCGAGACATGAGAGATATGTGAAGTAAGAGTGTGACAATAACTTTTCCATTCAAAGCCCTAAATATTCATGGGTAGTTAAGGTTATAGATTAGATTCTAATTTTATATTTTAATGATTTGTGGGATTGTGATATTATATTTGTGGTGATTTAATTTTTGAACCCCATTGGAATTTCATGAGTTTCCTTAGGGTCATGTTTATTTTTTTTGGAATAAAGTTGAAAAGGAGAATCAAGGTTTTAGTTTGTCTTGCAGCGCATGAAAAACCATTAAGTAACTGTTTTATTGATTCTGGATATGTTATATGTATTATTACATGATTGGAACATATCCATATACCATTTTTCTAATTCAAGAAAATTTCTTCATCTTGTTTATCTTTTTAATTTAGACACCTTAATGCAAGGGTTTTCTAGAGTGTTTTTGGAAATAGGAAAAGGTTTTGGGTAGATCTTGTGATGTTTTGATGTGAGTGGATTATATTTCAATTGGTATTTATGTAATATATGATTTATGTAATTATTTTAAAAAAATGAATTTATTTGTGAAAAATGTTTTCAACTTTAAATAAGTCCTTATGGCATGTTTATAAAATGAGATTTATTTTCAATACTTTTTTTGAAGTGGTTGATTTCATTATGAAATTTTGGAACTTCTTGTTTTACCATGAAATTTGAAAGGTATTTTGGTCTTAAAATAAAATAGTGTTTGTTTTTATAGGAATTTAAACTCTCTTGTGGTTTATTTCAAGATTTTTTGGTTTTAAATTTTAACATTTAGAAGGTGTTTTAGTTTTAAACCAATTGAAAGTGTTTCGAAGTGGAAATTTATTTTATAAGGGGAGTTTTTTTAAATGAAATTTATAATCAATCGGAAATAGTGTTTCTAAATGTTTAAATGGTTAATGTTATAACCCAACCCACTAGGTCAAGCCTATATAGTGATAATTTGAGCCTAACCACCCCAACCACACCTATAATAGGCCAGGGGTAGGAGACCAACACCGAGTAGGAATAACATTCACAGTGGAGGCCTTAGACTAAGGTACCTATACACACACACACATATCCAATATTATATTATGCTAAAATGTAGAAAAACTAATACTAATACATGAAAACATCTTAATCCCACAATTTGAGTACATCAATAATACTAGATAGTATAAAGTTCCAAATACAAGCCCACTAAAAACTGTAAAGAATTTCAACCTACTAGTAAGAGAGGACTATAGTAAAATGTGACTCCTAGTATGAACCATGTTCTTTCTAACCCAATCTAATCTATGTATTATCCTGGTCTATCGAGAAGAATGTTTAATGTATAATCTTTTATATAAGACATGACACATGTGAGCGGAACCCGTGAAAAAGTGAGTATAACAATACCCAGTAGGACACCCTAAAATCACTAAGAATAAAGCTTCGAGATTAATCACCTAATCACAGGATATGTATATAATAAAATTATATGTACAATAAAACATATAGATATACACATATTAGACACTAATTATCAAGGTGATGCCATAACTTCATTGCTAGCCGAAGATTCTTCTCAAGATTTTGTAACCACTCACATGAGAGAACTCGCTCTATGAGTCTAATAATACTGATGGAATCCATCTAAGATGTTGTTCTTGTCAGGTATCAGTATAAGGAATTACATGTAGGGATTTTTATGAGATTTATAAACATATGGGGATCAAAACTAGGGCCATGGGTTATACCAACAACCCAATCTACATTAACTCGCTAAGTAGGGGATTGATGAAATTGTAAAGTTGGTCACTCCAATTACAAGAACCCCACTCAAGACATACAATAATAGAGAATTATTCCAAGGTCCATGGGGGATTACAACAAATCTATTTGAGACTAATTCATTTATATGGGCCAACAATCCAATCATTAGGTTGTAATACCATACTATACCCTTAGGTAATTGATCAAGTGAATGCACCCAAAGCAAACTGATCCTTTCTAAAGAGAACAAGGGGCCTTAGACCTCAAAAGGAAAGTACACGACATGTACTAATAGTGAACGACATTTCTTTCCAATATTGAGTTATCCCATGTGATCCAACCCATTCCCCTATACTCCATATTATGCCTTTGTACACCCAGTCATGTATGTGTACACCAGGTCAGGTTTTTTTACTTAGCCATGTATAATTAGACGAATCAGTTTGTGTGCTTTAGACTGGTCAAAGTAAATGATTTAGATTATATATTATGGTCATGCTTGTGTACCCTAAGGTACACAATGATTCATCAGTTCGGGTCACATGGAATTTGACAAATTTAACATGTATGGTTATACTTTCTTATCTATAGAAACCCTAGTGCCACAGTCAGGGCCCACACAGCGTGTATCTCTAGATTACACAACATGTAATGTAGACTTTTCTATAATCATGTGGTTCTTCATGAAGACTCCTAATTATATTTTTTCCGCTTCTAATCATGCTCAAGAAGCTCAAATATGGGGGTTGACTGACCTTGACATCATTAATTGACAGAATTTGGTACTTGATTCACTAGGAATGTCCACAAGTATCCACGCCTTCGTTGTAAGACCAAAACATGCACCCAAACATCTCTGATTCTATCATGAATTATCGTTACTTTAATATCTAGATATTTTCACCAAGCTTGAACTCAATCCATGGTATCAATCTATTACACTGAAGAAAGGGTGTGAAATGATTCATTACTGGGTATTTTTCAAACCACCAATCAAATGAAACATTGGTGATAAATGCTTGAAGAACAGGGGAAGAAATGAAAACAAAACACAAACATGTGTAATAAGCTTCATTTTATTTTCATGATGGCATCGATTCATTATTGTCCGAATGAAGAACGATGAGAAATAACTAATCAACTTTAAAAATAGAAAAAACCCAGATAAAACAAATCCATACCTGAAACACAATCAACTCGTGAATCAATTCGTCATTTGAGTGATTTGAGTTTGTCATGGGATAAATAAAACAAGGAAAAATCCATATAAATCAAACATTCTACTTAGAGTTCTGGTCGATCGATGATGAATAATGGTCTGGAATTTTCATCCTTGGTGAGATCCATGAATTCTGTTGGTGAAAATATCCTCAATATGATCTGTATATGTTGTCATATTCTTGTGTCTCTTCAATGGATCATCTCTAGATCTACAAGTTTATGTGGATAACCATGAAATTATACTATAATTGGGCATTTATAAAGGGAAAATTAGGTCACTACATCATTATAATAAAATAAATTTGTTTGTTTTTTTGTTTATTATTAGCACTAATGAAAATTATTTTTCAAATACCCAATGCTGACAAAAATTAAGTCATGACTAGGATAAAATCCACTTTTAGAACTCAATGGAGGTCTTAGATTTCTGATCTGAGACTCCATTAAAGAGTTATTACATTTTTTCAAGATAAAAAAATGCATGATATTAATATTTTTAATATTTTTCAAATACCAATTCTAAGCTCACTGGGCCTCATAATCTCATGCTGTCTAAGTGCCTAAATCTGAAAATATTACTAGGTTTTTCAAGGATTTACATTGAAAAATATAAGACATTAAATTCTCCCCATATTAGGGGTTTTTATTCTAAAAATGAAAAAATACTAATCAAAAAGGTTTTTGTATTGATCTTGTATCTGTGTCTCTCACTCTCAGGTGCTCTCCTGAAGATTCTCATGTTACCAACAAACATAAACCAAAGGATCTCTCGCCCATGGAGGATCTTCTCATTCTAATCTTTGATATTTATCAGGTAGTCTATAAAGTTATCTCCATCCTCGATGTCTATCTCACCTCAGTAAATAACATGCAATGGGTCATGCACATAACTCCTCAGCTGTGACATGTGAAGATGTCATGTTCCTAGTTTAAATTTATTAGTAGATCCATGAGGTATTCCACCTCACTAACTATGCATATAATCCAAAAATGGCTAATTAATCTTGGAGATATCTTGACACCCTAACCAAATCTCCACAATCCATGTCGAGGTGAGCCTTTTAGGAACACAATATCTCCCTCCTCAAACTCCAAGGGCCTCTATCATCAATCCAAATAAGTCTTATGATGGATTAATAAAGTCTTCATCTACTCTTAGATTATTTGAACCTTCTCTATCATAGATCGCACTAACTCTGGTCCCATGAGTTCAGACTCATCTGGGTCATTCCATAATAGTGGTGACATGAAGGGTTGCACGTATAAGGCCTTGAATGGTGTCATATCATTGGTGGAATGGTTTTGTTGTATAAAAATTCCACCAAGGGTATGTGATATTCTAAACTATGACCAAATTCCAACATGAAAGTCCACAACATATCCTCAAAAATCGAAATGGTCCACTCTTTCTGGTCATCAGTCTAGGGGTGAAATGTCCTGCTTAGATGTATCTAAATCCCAAAGGCTTCCTAAAATCATCTCTATAATTAAAATGTAAAGAAATAATTATGGTCTAAAATAATAATTGAGGTAAATACATGGAGACGAACTATCTCCAACAAGTAAAGTCATCCCAAGCTATCTACTGAACTCTTCTCTCATATATCTAAGAAGTGGCCTAACATGGTGAGTTGTTCTATTATCACCCAGATGGAATCGTGTCCTCTAGATGTATATGGTAACCCCGTCATGAAGGATGTATATATACCATCCAACTTAAACTATATAACCTAAATGGGTTGAGTTAAACTCATTGGAACTTGGTTCTCATCCTTCACTTGCTGACGAGTCATCAAGAAAAAAAAACTCTACTACTTTCTTCTTCATTTCTATCCATGAGAACTGATATCAGTGGTCATGGTATATCTTTTCCAAATAGATATACTTCCAAATGGGATGTATGAAACTCCATCATAACATAATTTTTCAACATCATAAGTACCATTTTCCATCCTCTAAAAATAATAATATGCTTCAAAACTTCATAAAATCCATTAGTAGCACATCTAGTGGATATCTGAGTACACATGGTCTCAAAGTAAGTATCTCCATGATGAGCCTACCTAAAATGTTGTAAATTTGGTATGGAAACAACCACTTACTCTTGATAAATTTTATTATCCTCATTAAAAAATTAAAATTGCAATGAGGCCAACTGCTATGAAGCCTCAGTCAACAACTAAGAACAAGATCTCCTACATAAAGTATCTACCACTTTGTTCCCCTTCCTAGGAGTATATAATTTTTTGAAGTCATAATCCTGGAAGAACTATATCCAAAATATCTATTTCAAGCTAAAATACTTATGATAGAATATATACTTGAGACTCTTGTTTTTTGGATAGATGATAAACTTCTCCACATAAGGTAGTTTCACCACATCTTTAGCGTGAATAATACTACTGCCAACTCAAGATCATGTGTCATTTAGTTATGATGATATGGTATCAACTATCAAGACCCATATGAAATATCCTCCTATATCTACATCATAACACAACAAATTTTGGTCCTTTAAACATCATAGAACACTATGTACTCACAGCCCTCCTCTAGAAATATCATGATGGGGGTGCTCATCAACCTCTATCACAAATCCTGAAAAACCTGAGGGAACCTTCTTGTTCACACAAAAGGTTGTACTTTCTGGGCCAAAGAGGTTAAAAGTTTCTATATCTTGTAGAAATTAGGCACAAATATTCTATAGTATCCTTCAAACCCAAGGAAACTTTGCACCTCCACTATGCTCTTGGATGGATCCAAAGTTAACAATGCCCCAAATTTTGTCGGGTCCCATGATACACCATCATTCTAGATGATGTGTACCAAAAAGTAGACCTCTTAAATCCAGAACTAACACTTTGAGAGCTTAAAATAAATTTTTTGATCCCTCAGTGTTGCTAGAACAATCCTCAAGTGTCTATTCTTCCCCTCCTCAGACAACGAGTGCACTAGGATATCATCAATGAAGACCGCCAAAAATATGCATGAGAAAGGTTGAAGGATATAGTTCATGAGTCCCATGAACACTATTGGGAGGTTCCTTACACTAAAAGTAATCACCAAGTACTCATAGTGAACATATTAAAATCTATATGTTATATTAAATATATCCTCATATTATACTCAAATCTATTTATAGACTAATCTAATGTCAATCTTTGAGAACCATTCTACCCCTCTCAGAAAATAAAAGAGGTCATCAAACCTAAATAGTGGATACATAATCTTCACATTCATCTGGTTTAGGTATCTATAATTGACACACAATTTCATGCTCTCTTCCTCCTTGGAAAACAATACTAGGGCTACCCAAGTAAAAATGCTAGGTTTAACAAATCTCTTCCTCTATAAGTCCTCTAACTAAACCCTCATCTCACAAAGTTTTGTTGTAGACATTAAATATGGTTGAACTGATATTAGGTTCATCCAAGGGTTTAAGTTAATGTATAAGCATGTCTATTGGTGGGAAAGTAAGCTTATCACTTCCTTAGGAAATACCTTCTCATATTAAGCCACAAATATAGAAAAATGACAACTTATAGTATCCAATACTCCAAAAGTCATGCAATACAACAAGTGAGTAATTAATTGCACCCTCTTATGTATGATTATATAATTCTCTTCCTAGATCTCCTTATCACCTATGAAGGAAATCCTCACCCCATTTATGGGGACACACCACATCCTTAACCTAAAATAAACAATTTGTGCATGAAATTTTTATAGCCAATATGAGCCTAATATTATATTATAAGGCATCATTACTGCCAAAAAGAGATCCCGTGATAAAATATCTCCTCCAAGAATCAAATTACACTATCGGAAAAAAAAATTATTCTTGAGTCATCTTCGATCGGAGTCTCCGAGCATAAGTATAAGGCCCCGACCTTAAAAATTACATAATATTGATTTAACTAAAGAATTTTACTTTAATTCACATTAAGGCTCTTTTAAAGTATAGAGAATTAGACCATAAGTCATACTTAACAACTCAAATATTACAAATTAGACAGTTTTACTCACTATCCATTTTTTCAAAAGACAAAAACTTTTAAAAAGAAACATGGTTTCATTTCATGTTTAAACATAATAACTTTTCCTTGATCCCATCCATGACTCAATTCTCCTTTAAATCCTGTAAAAAAACATTTAAAAACTTTGTATGAGCATAAAATCTCAGTAAGGGATATATAATAAAGTAAAACTGTTAGTATTGCAAAAACATGTAAACTATGAATACTTTATCATAAAGTAATGATTTTCACCATTATGAAGTACTAAATACTCTTCACTGAATATAATCTCATTGATTACCCTTATTTATAATCAAAATATTATCATAAAACCCATAAAAATCACATATAACATATAAAGGTAACTTAGGGCATAATCATACTTAAATGGAATAACCACACAGTCGACTTCTATACATATCACTCTTACAAATGGAATATTCATACAAATAACTTTGATAACCAATGAATTAGAGGTTATAAAATAACCACCCATCCTTGGTTTATCATGGAACCATCCATATTTTGTTTATCACATAACCACCCATCAAATATCCAAGTACAATTATATAATCATAACACATAAAAGATTTCAATTATCAACACTTCACTAATGAAATTGTAATCGCAAGAAATCATTTCAAGATATTGAAATAATCAATCCACTTTCAAAACCATTTTCAATACCAAAATACCTGAAAAGTAAAAATGGTATTTATTTTTCTTTTAAAAATATTACAGCTTATAGAGGAATCCAAATATCAAATAATGGTCACAGCGGCGAAAAAGTCATTATCGTCGTATACGTTAAAAACATTCCTTTTTTCATTTAGTAAAACAATTTTTAGATAAATATTCTTTTTTAAAACCATTAAATAAAATTAAAAGTAAAATGGGTTTATTATACACCATATAAAATAAGGTGGTGTATTTTATCAAAATATGCCTCAATGATAGGAGATTGAGACGAAGTCTCTTACCTCGAGTCTAACTTGTCTCGTATATTCTTTATATTCTGGAATAATAAACTTAGGTTAATTTATAATTAATTAAGAACCTTTTTTAAGTTTAATATTCCTATTATATCCCTTATTATCATGTTATAACAAATAAAAAATTATTTAAGTTCATGTCGGACGTTTTGTCGATATTCGGTACTTAAGTCGAAAATGAACTTGGTATGATGTCAATCATACATGTGGTCATAATTTCATCATATCCAGAATAATATTAATGAAATAATATTAACTTTTATATATAAATTATACGTTTAAAACCATTCATTAAATATGGATATGAAAAATTGAACAACGTTGCAATCATGGAGACGCTAATCCGTACGTACGCATGAGTAGCGTTTTCTATTTTTCTTTGATCATTATGGAAATAAGGTAAGGATTATTTTATCTTTAAATAATGATAATAAAATTATTAATATCATATTAATCCTTTAAATACACTTATATATATTATCCAAGTGATGTGGTGATTAAAAACTAGTCACATCACTTTATGGAGGTGATAGTTCACACATACGCACGAACGACGTTATCATTTTTATGTGCATGAAAAGTAAGAACATAATTGATATATTATTATATTATAATGATAAATATGTCATGAATATAAAATATGAACATTAATTCATTCATTGAAATCATTCATGAGATATGGTTATGGAAAATGAATTATATCAGTTTGTGGAGATGATGGTTTACACGTACGCACGAACGATTAATTCCTTTCCCATTTGATAGAAGTGGAGATGTATTTAGGTAATAATGTTAAAATAAAAACATATAAATATATTGAGGATACTAAATTTATTATCTCATTATGGTTTTAGGATATTAAAAGGAAGTGGATTAATAAATAAAATAGAAATACTTAAAGAAAATGATACCCCTTCTTCGGTTGATTGCCTTTGAAGAAAACCTTAACACCTATAAGGAGGGTGTTCTTCCTAAACTAATAACTCAATAATGTAGGGATAGATTTTAGGAAGGGGTTTGGGTAGATATTTTCTGAACCAATTGTTTTTTGAATTGTGATTAATAGAGATGAAGGTGTTCCTTTTATAGGATAGGGGAGGGGCACCCTTGGAATTATAAAAATTATTAAATTAATATAAATTCATTTTCTATTCTAAATGGGTAAAAGTTGATTTATTTCAATGATAGGATAAGTAGGGGTAAAAATATAATAATCCAATACAAATTAGACATGTTTTTTATATTTTTTAATCCTTATCTTTATGTTTTAACCCCTTTAAACTCTTACCATTTTATCAAGTAATTTGCAATTTAAGAGTTAAAATAATTACCAAATCATACCAAACAACCAATGAATGATTCATTAATGAAATTTGTAGAGTTATCTCAAATTTTTGGCTGAATCTTAAATTTTTATAAATTTTATATCATTTAATTAAATATTTTATATTTTAAAATATGAATTATGTCAATTTTGACAATATTCATTACATGATTTTTTTTAAAAATCATAACAACTTGATTTCTTCAAAAAATAAATTAAATCAATAATAAAATGTAATATTCATCCATAAAATTAGTGTATGACATACAATATTTAAAATTTTATTTATTTTAATATTATTAATATCATTAATTTGATTCTTTCTTTAATAAATCTATTACTGCATCATCTTTGTGTCATAAATAAATTTATTTATTTAATTCCTAAAAATTATAAATAAATTACCATAATATAGGTAATATTTTTAGATTTGTAGGTACTATTCATAGTCAAATATATCACTTATATAACTCTATATTAAACTTGTTTTAGTAAGAAGAGATATATTTATGACATATTAGTCATTACATTAAATTAAATGTTATACATGTCATAATCACACCCAAGTGGCTTCCAAAGGTCAAAATTTTGACCCAAAAATGGTCATGGTAGATAATAAATCATCCAATAAGATTAGAGAAAGTTGCAGGATAATTTTATAATATTATAATATTAATTTTACCTTTAATTACCCTATTTACTTTTAATAGTGGTAGATAAAATACTAAAGTTACTATTCACCAAAAATTATTTTGATCCAATTGGATCACATTTAACAAACTGAGTATAACCATGTATGTCCATTTTTGAAAATTCAATTCACAAAAGTGGTTAAATTAGGTTTAACACTAATCCTCATGAAGGATCAAGAAAATGGGTTTTTTAGGTAAAACATTCAAAAGTTCACATTGTTTTTCTATTTAATTTTAATTTGAAATTGCATCCAATGAACTACATTGGATTTACTAATAAAACTTCATCCGTTTATACCTTAAAACTATGTAAAAGTATAATCTAACAACATAAATAAATTATATGAAAAGGCAGTTTTGAATTAAAATGCAATATTTTTCATTATTCATTAAAATATGAATTTTATCAAAAAAAATACCAAAATTAAACCAAAGTAAATTTTGATATCCCAATTCCAAAGAAAATTTTTATTTCTTCAAATAGAACATATAAAAGTTATAAAAACTATATTTAAAAAGGTTTCACCATCAAAAGGCAGTAAAACTACCTTTTAAAAAATATTAGAGTATTTTATGCTTAAAATTGGATTTATTTTCATTTTAAGCCTCTAAAATTTATTGTAAGAAAATTAAAAATATTTAATAAACATGTTTAAACATAATATAATTAGTTCTATTAATTCCCACCAATACAAAGGCTAGGTGATAAGTACAATTTAAAATAATAATATTAATAATATATTATTTTTTAGTATAACTCAGTCTTGTGTGCAATGTAGGATTTTGGATAAACTCATTATTGCATGTCGAGTATGCTATGGAACATAGTGTCCTTGTTAAGGTAAAATCACTATCTAATTCATAAATATTGATAAATATGAAAAGGTATTATTCTATAATTACCTAGGATGTTACATCCTTTCCCAATTTTGCAAATTGAGTCCTCATAATTGTATTCACTTACCAAATAAGTGGGGGTATTTCCTCTCATAGAATTTTCAAATTCCCATATTTCCACTTCAACCATATGGTTTTTTCACAAAACTTTAACCTAAAGAATCACCTTATTTTGTAACACTATCTCTCTCTAGTCAAGAATATGGACTGGTTGTTCCTCATAAGAAAGATTCACTTCCAACTGAACTACTTCTGGACTCAAAATATGAGATGGATCCAGCATATACTTTCTTAACATTGAGATATGAAAAACATTATGTACCTGGGATAAACTTGGAGGCAAATCCACTTAGTAGGCAACTGATCCAACTTTCTATAGGATTTTATATGTTCTAATGAACCGCAGACTGAGTGCAATGACCTGAAATTTTGAATAAATCTTGTTTCATAATTTTGTGTGTAATTTTATTTTTATACTCAACAAAACTGTTTCATTGGATAAAATGAGTATAGTTAAAATGATATTGTTGGGTTTTGACTGTTATATTCCCATTGGTCAATATGACCACTATAAACTAAACGTTTCGTTTTCTTTTGTCTCTAAATACAAGTGATATTGGTTAATTAATATAAAAAGAAGATTTGATGGCCTCACCCAGTAGTCTTGGACCGATCGAATCCCATATAATAGAACTTGGGAAGGAGGTAGACCCACTGGGCTTTTCTCTGGACCAAACCCAAGCTGAACTTCATCGTGTGAAGCTAGAACGGAATCGCCTTTGCGAGAAGTTCAAACTGATAGAAATTACTACACGTGTGATGTTGGATGAGCCTCCCTTGGATTCTATCACCTTAGCACACCTTACACTTATGTCATATGCTGGTGTGATAAGGGGCTATGTAAGTACACCATAACTGCCTTTTGTAATCCTTTGTTTTAAATAATAATTTTGATTTCTTCTTATGATGAAGTTTATGAATTTTCAAATGTCTGGATAAATATAGTATGCATATTTTTGGTGAATTTTAGAGAAAGTATATTTTAAAAAAATGTTTATGTAAACCTTAAATAATTAAAAATGTGTAATTATTTTCAAAAAATGGTCTTCTACAATTATGTTCAGTACGAAATTTAGTGTCTAATAAGATCAACTTAATTTTTGATGAATAGTAAATTATGAATAGTGATTTTATGCTTAGGATTAGTAATGTGACCAAATGGATTAGTAATCTCACTTAAATAAAGCATTAATATAATCTAGGCACCTTGATTAAGTAATGTGATTCAATAAAATGGTTAAATAACGGTTTCATAAATTATTAGTCAAGTATTAGTTTTTTCGGGTGAATAGGGTTTTTTAATTAAAAAATTAATTAAAAATATTTAGAAAATTATTTTTATAAACTGGATTTCATTTTTGAACTCAGAGCATCGATATTATGTTAAGGTAATTTTTGGGTATTTTTCTGAAAAAAATGAATTTTCGGTGAATAGTGTATTTATTTAAAAATTAAATTAAAAATATTTAGAAAATTATTTTTATAAAATTGAGTTCATTTTTTAAATCTGAGCATTGATATTTGGTTAAGGTGAAATTTTGGGAGTTTTCGGAAAAAGTTGAATTTTCAGTGAATAGTAAAAATACAGTTTTAGGGTTTCGGTGTGTTTAATGACATCATGACTGCATCATGATGATGTCATGAGATATTTTAAGGGATGTTAGACTAAAGGGGGGTGAATTATTTTATGATTTGTCCCAAGTGTCCAATACCATGGGCAAATACCATGGGCAAGCCCATGGTTTTTCCAAAACCACTAATGAGGTGTCCCTTGGCCATTAATGCATTGTCCCCTCACTTTCCCTATAAATACCAAGCCATCCTCTCATCCATTCGACTCAAAACTCTTCCCCAACGAATATCTGGTCTCATTAACTCTCAAGGAGTCCTTCCAAGGTTCCCCCAAGCCCTCAAGGTCCCAACCTTTGAGTTTTATGAGTTATGTTTTAAGGTAAGGGATCCTACCTCTCTCTTTCTTTCCAAGTACTCTCTTTTATGTCATTTCTTTTATGCTACATGTTCTTATGTTGTAGGATGTTCTTTTATATTCATATTACTTCCCTTTTCATTTTAATATTATGAGAGACCCCCTATTTCTCTCATCAATTATTTTTAAGAATGTTTAAGTGGCGCCGTTAGGATGCTGAATTTTTAAGGGATTCGTTCACCTTTCTCATTTTTCAAAGTTCTACTTTCATGTCAAGTCTTTCAAGTTACTTTTTATTATGTTGGGGTATGATATCTAGATCTATCATACTGAACTATTATGTTCATATGATGAGAGACCCTATTTGATATCTTCAATTCAGTATTTTCAAGTTTTAAGTGGCGTCGTTAGGCTGCCAATTTTTAAGGGATTCGTTCACCTTTCTCATTTTTCAAAGTTCTACTTTCATGTCAAGTCTTTCAAGTTCCTTTTTATTATGTTGGGGTATTATATCTATATATATCATACTGAAATATTATGTTCATATGATGAGAGACCCTATTTTATCTCTTCAATTCAGTATTTTGAAGTTTTAAGTGGCGTCGTTAGGCTGCCGAATTTTTAAGGGACTCGTTCACCATTCTCTTTTTTCAGAGATCTATTTTCATGAAAAGTCTTTAAAGTTTATTTTTTATTTTGGGGTATGATCTCTATATCTATCATAATGATATTTTATTTTCATATGATGAGAGACCCTATTTTATCTCTTCAATTCAGTATTTTGATGTTTTAAGTGGCGCCGTTAGGCTGCCGAATTTTTAAGGGATTCTTTCACCCTTCTCGTTTTCAAGATCTATTTTCATGTCAAGTATTTCAAGTTCCTTTTTATTTTGTTGGGGTATGATCTCTATAACTATCATACTGAAATATTATTTTCATATTATGAGAGACCCTATTTGATCTTGTCGATTCATTTTTTGTTGAAGTTTAAGTGACGTTGTTAGGCTGCCGAATTTTCATAAAAGAAATATTATTTTTGTCTTCCTTTCATATTCTTCATTTAATATGGTATATCTTTCAAATTTCATTACCATGTTCTTAAAATCCCTTATATTCTGTCCCTATACTGTTTTATGGGTCATTTATGAATGTTTGACCCATGTCCCCTCTCTTTTCAATGTTTTCTAAAACCCCGAAACATAGTCGTTATGCTGCAGAATTTCCGTCTCAAAATGTATCTCTCTCTTGTTCTAAAGTTCTTTTATTTTATTAAGTGAATACTCAAAGCTCTCTCTTCTATAGGGGTATTCACATATATACCAAAATTTTCTATTTTAAATTCTGGGATTTACATACATGAGACCCACCTTCCTTTTTTGTGGGTTTTAAAGTGACACAAAGATCATGTCTTTAAAGCAGTTTTTTTTAAATGTTATGATTATGAAATGAAACCCATTCCTTTTATGTTATATGGGTTGTTTATTAAATGATTTATGATGATATATGTGGCTCACATTATAATAAATACATGTCAAGGGTGCGCCCTGATAGCGCTCCAATGCATTGGGTAATGACTTAATCTCTAGAGATGACTATTTTTTAACGACGCCTTGGTGAATAACCTTGGTAATTTTTAACGACACCTTGGGGATGGACCTTGGTGAAACAGAAATGATTTTCAATATTAAATGTTGTAGCCACATCTTCAAGTTATTAAAAACGTTATTTTTTTATGATATGCCTCATGATTTCTTTCTCATGCCTTAAAGTTCTTTTCATGACATTGTTGATCTATCTCAAGTTCACATGTTAAATGTTTCCCCTTGTTTCCCTTACTAGGCCTTCTGCTCACCCTTTCTTTTGATGTATGTCCCCAGGTTATGAGATGCAATAATGAACCTAGGATGAACATAAGGAGAAGACTTTAAATTTTTTAAGAAGAATGTTTTTTTTTTGCTTCATGTATTAAGTTCCTGGTTTCCAAAACACTAAACCTTAAAGATCCTCAGTTTTGTATAATCTAATGAAATTTTATGTGAAAAAAAGGTGGGATTATATAGTTGGTATCAAAGTATGGTTTAGTTATTTGTGGAAATTAGGATATTAAAACTTTAGGAATAACCCTATAGAAAAGTTTAAATATAGGAAATCTTCCTGGTATTTTGGTGAGTATTGAGTAAGGGGTTGCCAAGCAAATACATCCCTGTCTGGATACGAGCAGGTAGAGGTGGCTCTGGCACAGATGTACATAGGGGTAAAACCCGAAAACACCTCTTTGAGCTAGACTCGAACGGGAACGGGTACACGAAAACGGGCCTTGCTGCACTCTTGGTTACGACACTCCCAGGGGATATGCTTTGATAAATTCATAAGCTTAGTATGAACCATTATTAAAGGAACAAAGATAAAATAAAATAAAGATTCACATAAGAATATATGATCATGTATAACCTAGTTTGAGACCTAGGGGATCACAATTTAGGGTATACTTTTCTTCTACAAGTTATCCTTATATGCTTTAAGTTCCTTTTCATGATTATTGGCTAAGTATTTAAGCCCCTAATTGTACTTTCTTTTCTTAGTTAATGGCGAGAAATATAAGAACATGTCCCAACAACCAATTTGATAGGAAATGTGATGATTGTCATATTAATATGAAAAAGATGATTAGGGGATTAAAAGATTATTATTATTTTGGAAGACGTTCACTATTTTGGGAACCCTATTTGATCGAGGTAAATAGATTACTACGGTATTTTCTTTGAGGAGTAAAGGTTGAATTGTATTTTGAAGAATCGATGAATTTAAGGTGAACTTATGGTATTATAGGTTACTTATGGAAATTATTGACCTATCTTGGGGAAAATATGTTTAGGTTAGTTACTTTTGTTATAAAATTTTAGGAGTGGTTGATGTTGTTTGGAGATGAATGATAAAGTTTATCTTGGAAGACTATGTTATCATGTCCTTCTTGTATTTGGATTTCAATCTTAGTTTGGGTTATTTTGAGGAATTTTAAATACAGTTATTTACGTAATGGTATATGATGAACTCTGGTTAGTACCGTGGAACTTTGAAGATTTAAAAGTAGTTTCCCTTCCTATGGGATTCTTTCCTTTTTAAGAGTTGTTTTATCTTACCCTTTCTGTTTTTGGGATAAATGTTTAAATATAGATAGTTTTTCTTTTGTGGAATACGTGATTCTCTAGAAGATTATTCTTGTGCTTTTGATGAGACCAAGTATTTTTGAATGCTCATCATTTTGAGAAAAGATTAGTTTTGGTAGAAACTTATTAAAGGATGAAACTCTACTTGAAGGTAGGTATATTTCCTTATGTTTTTATTCTATGTAGTAAATGAATTCCTCAAAACTATGAAAAGGAAAGTAAAACAAAAACGTTGTCTATTAACGTTTCCTATTGGGTAATCAAAGACCGTTTATACACATCATAAGTTTGTCATTTTCTTATTGTTAACTTTCTCCTAATCATGTTTTCTATCACTCTCCCTTAGAACGTGACCCTTTGTTTTTTCCTCCATGTCCATGTTTTCCTACATGGGATCCTAGTATGGGTTAACTCGGGTGATCTTTTTACTTCCCTTTCTTTCTTTTAAAGTAATAGTTTTACTGACTCCTTTTCTGGTGTGGGACTTTCAATGAAATTTCAAAACCCAATTTTAAAAAATGCAAGGATGCAATTTCTTAAGCGAGGAAGATTGTAAAGACCCGAAATTTTGAATAAATCTTGTTTCCTAATTTTGTGTGTTATTTTATTTTTATACTCAACAAAACTGTTTCATTGGATAACATTAGTATAATTAAAATGAGACTGTTTGGTTTTGACTATTATATGCCCATTGGTCAATATGACCGCTAGAAACTAAAAGTTTCATTTTATTTTGTCTCTAAATACAAGTGATCTTGGTTAATTAATATAGAAAGAAGATTTGATGGCCTCACCCAGTAGTCTTGGACCGATCGAAGCCCATCTAACAGAACTTGGGAAGGAGGTAGCCCCACTGGGCTTTGCTCTGGACCAAACCCAAGCTGAACTTAATCGTGTGAAGCTAGAACGGAATTGCCTTTGTGAGAAGTTCAAACTGATAGAAATTACTACACGTGAGATGTTGGCTGAGCCTCCCTCGGATTCTCTCACCTTAACACACCTTACACTTAGGTCCTATGCTGGTGTGATAAGGGGCTATGTAAGGAGACCGTAACTCCCTTGTGTAATCCTTTGTTTTAAATAAAAAAATTTATTTCTTCTTATGATGAAGTTTATGAATTTTCAAATGTCTGGATAAATATAGTATGTATATTTTTAGTGAATTTTAGAGAAAGGATATTTAAAAAAAATGTTTATGTAAACCTTAAATAATTAAAAATGTGTAATGATTTTCAAAAAATGGTCTTCTACAATTATGTTCAGTATGAAATTTAGAGTCTAATAAGATCAACTTAATTTTTGATGAATAGTAAATTATGAATAGTGATTTTATGCTTAGGATTAGTAATGTGACCAAATGTATTAGTAATCTCACTTAAATAAAGCATTAATATAATCTAGGCACCTTGATTAAGTAATGTGATTCAATAAAATGGTTAAATAACGGTTTCATAAATTATTAGTCAAGTATTAGTTTTTTCAAGTGAATAGGGTTTTTTAATTAAAAATTTAATTAAAAATATTTAGAAAATTATTTTTATAAAATGGATTTCATTTTTGAACTCAGAGCATCGATATTATGTTAAGGTAATTTTTGGGTATTTTTCTGAAAAAAATGAATTTTCGGTGAACAGTGTATTTATTTAAAAATTAAATTAAAAATATTAAAAAAATTATTTTTATAAAATGGAGTTCATTTTTAAAATCAAAGCATTGATATTTTGTTAAGGTGAAATTTTGGTAGTTTTCGAAAAAAGTTGAATTTTCAGTGAATAGTAAAAATACAGTTTTAGGGTTTCGGTATGTTTAATGACATCATGACTGCATCATGATGATGCCATGAGATATTTTAAAGGATGGTCGACTAAAGGGGGATAAATTATTGTATGATGTGTCCCAAGTGTCCAATACCATGGGAAAATACCATGGGAAAGCCCATGGTTTTTTCAAAACCACTAATGAGGTGTCCCTTGGCCATTAATGCATTGTCCCCTCACTTTCCCTATAAATACCAATCCATCCTCTCATCCATTCGACTCCCAACTCTTCACCAAAGAAGCTCGGGTCTCATTACCTCCCAAGGAGTCCTCCCAAGGTTCCCCCAATCCCTCAAGGTCCCAACCTTTGAGTTTTATGAGTTACGTTTTAAGGTAAGGGATCCTACCACTCTCTTTCTTTCCAAGTACTCTCTTTTATGTCGTTTGTTTTATGCTCCATGTTCTTTTGTTGGAGGATGTTCTTTTATATTCATCTTAATTCCCTTTCTATGTTCATATTATGAGAGACTCCCTCTTTCTCTCATCAATTCGTTTAAAGAATGTTTAAGTGGCGCCGTTAGGATGCCGAATTTTTAAGGGATTCATTCACCTTTCTCATTTTCAAGGTTCTACTGTCATGTCAAGTCTTTCAAGTTCCTTTTAATTATGTTAGGGTATGATCTCTATATATATCATACTGAACTATTATGTTCATATGATTAGAGACTCTATTTGATCTCTTCAATTCAGTATTTTGAAGTTTTAAGTGGCGTCGTTAGGCTGCCAATTTTTAAGGGATTCATTCACCTTTCTCATTTTTCAAAGTTCTACTTTCATGTCAAGTCTTTCAAGTTCCTTTTTATTATGTTGGGGTATTATCTCTATATCTATCATACTAAACTCTAATTTTCATATGATTATATACCCTATTTGATCTCTTCAATTCGGTATTTTGAAGTTTTAAGTGGCGCCGTTAGGCTGCCAAATTTTTAAGGGACTCGTTCACCTTTCTCATTTTTCAAAGATCTATTTTCATGAAAAGTCTTTCAAGTTCCTTTTTTATGTTGGGGTATGATATCTATATCTATAATACTGATCTTTTATGTTCATATTATGAGAGACCCTATTTTATCTCTTCAATTCAGTATTTTGAAGTTTTAAGTGGCGTCGTTAGGCTGCCGAATTTTTAAGGGATTCTTTCACCCTTCTCGTTTTCAAGATCTATTTTTATGTAAAGTCTTTCAAGTTCCTTTTTATTATGTTTGGGTATGATCTCTATATCTATCATACTGAACTATTATGTTCATATTATTAGAGACCCTATTTGATCTTATCGATTCATTTTTTGTTGAAGTTTAAGTGACGCTGTTAGGCTGCCGAATTTTCATAAAACAAATCTTATTTTTGTCTTCCTTTCATATTCTTTATTTCATATGGTATATCTTTAAAATTTCATTAACATGTTCTTAAAATCCCTTATATTCTGTCTCTCTACTATTTTATGGGTCATTTATGAATGTTTGACCCATGTCCCCTCTCTTTTCAATGATTTCTAAAACCCTGAAACATAGTCGTTATGCTGCAGAATTTCCATCTCAAAATGTATCTCTCTCTTGTTATAAAGTTCTTTTATTTTATTAAGTGAATAATCAAAGCTCTATCTTCTATAGGGGTATTCACATATATACCAAAATGTTCTATTTTAAATTCTGGTATTTACATACATGAGACCCACCTTCCTTTTCTGTGGGTTTTAAAGTGACACAAAGATCATGTCTTTAAAGCAGTTTTTTTTAAAACGTTATGATTATGAAATGAAACCCATTCCTTTTATGCTATATGGGTTATTTAAGAAATGATTTATGATGATATATTTTGATCACATGATAATAAAGAAATTTCAAGGGTGCACCCTGATAGCACTCCAATGCATTGGGTAAAGACTTAATCTCTAGAGATGACTATTTTTTAACGACGCCTTGGTGAATAACCTTGGTAATTTTTAACGACACCTTGGGGATGGACCTTGGTTAAACAGAAATGATTGTCAATATTAAATTTTGTAGCCACATCTTCAAGTTATGAAAAACGTTATTTTTATTATGATATGACTCATGATTTCTTTCTCATGCCTTAAAGTTCTTTTTCATGACATTGTTGATGTATCTCAAGTTCACATGTTAAATGTTTCCCCTTGTTTCCCTTACTGGGAATTCTGCTCACCCTTTCTTTTGATGTATTTCCACATGTTATGAGATGCAGTAATGAACCTAGGATTAACATAAGGATAAGCCTTTCAAGTGTTTAAGAATATTTTTTTTTTGTTTCATTTATTAAGTTCCTGGTTTTTAAGACACTAAACCTTAAAGATCCTCAGTTTTGTATAATCTAATGAAAGTTTATGTGACAAAAAGGTGGGATCCTATACTGAGCTTACCTTTCTTACCAAAATGTATCACACTTTTCCATGTTGAAACTTTGAGAAAAACATGATCACATGCCTCAAAAGAAATATATTTCCTCCGGTTATCTGTATAACTTTTCTACCTGATCTGTATTTTCCTTATATGTCTCTAAATCAACTGAACTTTATCTTCTATTTCCTCTACCTATTTTGGTCCCATAAACTTCCTTTCACCTAAGTCATCCCAAAAATCTGAATTTTGACGTCTCTTTCTATATAATTCCTCAAATGGTTCCATCTGTATACTAGAATGAAATATTTTATTATAAGAAAACTCAACCAAAAAAATTGTCTATCCTAACTTCCCTAGTAATCCATTGAACATTCACGTAGTATATCCACCAACGTCTCAATTTTTTGTTATAACTTTCCATCTGATTGAGGTTGAAAAGATGTGCTAAAATTTAATTCAGTACCCAATGACTTTGGAAGGCCTTTCCAAAAGTTAGAAGTGAACCTAGGATCACGATCATATACAATGGAGATAGGAACTCCATGTAACCTGACTATATCTTTAATATACAACTGAGAGAGTTGATCTAGAGATAGAGTATCTATAATATAAATAAAATGATCATATTTAGTCAATCAATCAACAATAACCCAGATTGCATTTTTACCTTAAGAAGTATTTGGGAATCCCACGAAGAAATCCAGGGATATATTTTCTCATTTCCACTCTAGCACTGGAAAAGGTTGAAACATCCCTTTTGGTACATGTCACTCTTCTTTAACCTATTAACAAATAAAAAATCTCAAGGTAATGTCATCAATATCTCTTTTCATTCCATCCCACCAATAATACTCCCAAAGGAATCTCTACATCTTAGTACTGCCTGGATGAACTAAAAATGGAGAACTATAAGCTTCACATAATAAATATTTCTTCAACTATGAATCACAAGGAACACATAATCTCTTCCCAAACATCAAAACAAAATTTTTATCAATGTTAAATTCAGGTAACTTACCCTTCTAAACCAATTCTACCTTTTTCTATAACTCACTGTCTTCCTTATGTTCTTGCTTAATTCTATCAGATAAAGATGATTTCACTAACACCTAAAAGCAAACATAGGAATTTTATGCACCAACAACTTCCAATCCAAAATTCATAAAATCATTAAATAAAGGATCTTATTTCAAATTTATCATGGCTAATGTATCGTTACTTTTTCGATTCAAAGCATTAGTCACTTTATTTTCTTTTCCTAAATGGTAATGAATCATTAAATCATAATCCTTGATTAATTCTAGACATATATCCCATATCATGTTAAATTATTTATGAGTGAATATATACATAAAAAAATTGATCAATATATATTTCATACATTACGCCATAAAAATTATGCCTCCAAATTTTTAAAGCAAAAAAACTACTACTAATTCCAAATCATATGTAGGGTAAATTAACTCATGAGGTTTCAACTGATGTAAAGCATAAGAAATTACCTTATCATTATTCACTATGAAAAAAACCAAGTCCTTTAAATAAAGCATCACTATAGATAAAAAATTCACCATTCCTAAATGGTATTTCCAAAACTAAAACATTTACCAATCTTCTTTTCAATTTCTGAAAACAATCATCACATTATTTTGTCTAGAGGAACTTAACTCTCTTACGTGTTAACTTAGTTAGTGGTATAGATAACCAAGAAAAGTTTTCAACAAACCATTATTAACATCCCACTAATCTAAGAAAACTACGAATCTCTACTATATTGGTAGGTCTTGGCCACTCTTCAACAACTTTTTTTAGAATGGTCAACAGTTATTCCATATTTAGAAACAATATAACCAAGGAATGAAATATGTTGTAACCAAAATTCACTCTTACTAAACAGTCCATATATTTTCTTTTCTTTTAAGGTTTTTAAAACAATTCTTAAGTGACTTCAATGTTCCTTCTAGCTTTTAGAATATACCAAAATATCATCTATAAACACAACCACAAACTTATCCAAAAACTAATGAAAGGCTCCATTAATGAGATTCATAAATAAAACAGGTGAATTAGATAACCCGAAGGGAATAACTACAAACTCATAATAGCCATATCTCATTTGAAACACTATTTTTGGAATTTCATCCTCTTTCACCTTCAACTAATGGTACTCAGGCCTCAAATCAATCTTCGAAAAATACTGAGATCCCTAGATCTGATCAAAAAAATCATTAATATGAGGGAAAGGATACATTTTCTTAATAATGATGTTATTTAAGGCTCTATAATCAATAAAAATTCTCATATAACCATATTTATTTTTCCCAAATAAAATAGGATCACTTTATGGTAAAGTGATAGGTCGAATGAAACCTTTATCAATCAATTCTTGTAACTATTTTTTCAATTCCACCTATTCTAATTGATCTATTTGATAAGGGGGTCTATAATTAGGATTATAATCATCCACTAAATCAATAGTGAATTAAAACTCTTGATCACGAATAATACCAGGTAATTCATTAGGAAAAACATCTGTGAATTCATTCACTATTAGTGTGTCACTAAGAAAAATCATTTCTTTATTTTCAACAACATAAGATAGATAACTTTCACTTACATGTTTAATAAATATATAAACTTCTTGGTATGTTATAAAAGATATGAAATAATTGAATAAAACATTCTTATATTTTCAATATATTTTAGAATGATAAACTGAAATCCAATCCATACCCAAAATGATATCAAATTTCATTATGGTAAGTTCAACAAGATTTATAGGAAATGCCATCCCACTAATGATAATAGTAAGATTCCTATAAATCATGGTTACTTTAATACTTCCACCTAGAGTTTTTACCAAAATTTATTTATCACATTCATGAGGAAATATTTCTAATTTACTTGAAAAGCTCTTAAAAATGAAATAATGTGAAGATCCAGAGTCAAACAGAGCATTGTAATATTTTGAAAAAAACCCATAGCATGCTTGACACCACTTCATTTTATGGTCCCAAATCAACCATAATAGTAGAAAATGATTTTTCCATGACCATATTCTTTTGATCTTATTGATTTCCACCCTGGGTAATCAAATATAGACACACATTGGTATAATTTCCTAACTCATTGCAACTACAACATATTATCGCCAACTTTTCATTGGTTGTCTAATCATCTCCCTTACAGTCACAAGCAATATTACCAATATTACAACATAGGAATCACTTACCATACTTTGAGATACATTCTCCATGATTCTTTTTACCACACTTCTCACAAGATGGAAATTTATTTTTCTTACCTCTAAACTTATTTGATGAATTATTTCCCATTTCCATTCAACTGGATCACTTATTTTTCTTACTCTAATGGAACACATGATCATCATAAAACTCCATTTCTACCTTCTTATCACATAGGATAAGTTTCTCATAGATTTTGAACTCATGAGAAGCTAATGCTCTTTGATATTTTGGATTTAATCCTAAGTAAAACTGATTTATCTTACTATCAATATCTTGGATAAAATTTGGGGTGTACCTTGAAAAATGGGTGAAATTTTATTTATATGTAGCCACTGAATATTCCTCCTTTTGTTTCAATTAAAAGAATTTATTTTACATCCTATTTCGAACAACCTTAGAAAAATATTTCTCAAGGAAAATATTCTTAATTCTTCTCATTCCATGGAATAAATCTCTTCACATACTCTAATATTTTTAACCATTGAACACCACTGATCATCTTTAACTTCAAAACATAAAACAACAAGACTAAAAATTATATTGTATGAACACCCCATTACATCGCAGATATTTTTCTAGTTATTTAATCCACCCTTAATCTTGCACAGGGTTAGATGATTTTCTAAATGATGGGTGGAATTGCCTCATGAAATGCTCCACTAGTGATATATTCCTCTACAGTTGGTCTAATTGATCTCATGCATGAACACCACCACCATTTATCTCTTGATTCAATTGATCCATCACTGGAAAAAACTATTTAGTTTCGATTTTTACCATCTCAGAATGCTGATTTGGAAGGTTGTTTTCATCTGTATTCCTTCCAATCATAGTTTCCCTATTTCCTCTATGGAAAAATATTCTGAACACACATATCTTAGACGAATAAAAATAGTAATTTCCAAATTCTATAAAATTTTAACTTGACAATATGGTTAACTCTTTCAAAGGACAGTTATTAATATTACTCTAACCTCTAATGATATCTAAACCGACCTTTGATGCCAACTATAAGGACCTGACCTTAAAAATTACATAATATTGACTTAAGTTAAGAATTTTACTTTAATTCGCATCAATGGTCTTCTCAAGTTTGTAGATTTAGATAATTAGGCCATAAATCATGTGTAAAGACTCAAATACTATAAATTATACACTTCCACTCACTATCCATTTTCTTCACAATACAAAATATTTTAAAAATAAACATGGTATCATTTCATGTCTAAACTTCATAAATTTTCCTTGACTCTATTCTCCTTTAAATCCTATGAAAAACATTTCAAAACTTAGGATGAGTATAAAAAATATCATTAATGGATAAACAAAGAAGTAAAACCATTAGTCTTGTGAAAACATCTAAACCATGAATAATTTGTCATAAAGTAATGTTTTTCACCTTTAAGAAGTAGTAAATACTCTTCATTGAATATAATCTTATTTATTAACCTTTTTTAATCAAAATATTACCATGAAACCCATAAAAATAACATATAACGTATAAAGGTAACTTGGTATATAATCATACTTAAATGGAATAAATATACGGTTGACTTCTATACATATCACTCCTAAAAATAGAATAGTCATACGGTTGACTTCCATACCCAATGCATTGGAGGTTATAATGTAACCACCCTTCCTTGGTTTATCACATAACCACTCATCTTTGGTTTATCTCATAACCACCCATCAAATGTTCAAGTACAATTATATAATCATAACACATAAAATATTACAATTATCAAAACTTCACTCATAAAATTGTAATCACAAGAAATCATTTTAAGATATTGAAATAGTTAATCCACTTTTAAAACCATTTTCAATTCCAAAATACCTGAAAATGGAAAATTTTATTTATTTTTTTTTAAATATATTATAGATTGTAGAGGAATCCAAATATAAAATAATGGTCATGGAAATGGAAAATTCATTGTCACCGTATATGTTAAAAAATATTATTTTTTTCATTTAGTAAAATAGTTCATAGAAAAAGATTCCTTTTGAAAATATTTTAATGAAATTAAAAGTAAAATGGGTTGATTATATAGTGTATAAAGTAAGGTGTTTTATTTTATTAAAATATGCCTCAATGAAAGGAGATCGAGATGAAGTCCCTTACTTTGAGTCCAACTTGTATCATAAATTATTTATCATCCTAAATAATAAACATAGGTAAATTTATACATTACTTGTAACCTTTTTTAAGTTTATTATTCCCTTTATATCACTTATTACCATGTTATAACAATTACATAGTTATTTAAGTTCATGTCAGACGTTTTATCAATATTCGGTACTTGAGTGGAAAACAAACTTGGTATAATGTCAATAGTCCATGTGATAATAAGTCCATCATATCCATAATAATATTAATAAAATGATAATCACTTTTATATATCAATTATAATTTTAAATCCATTCATTAAATATGGATATGAAAAATTGAACAATGTTTCAATCATGGAGATGGTAAGTCATACGTATGCATGAGTAACATTTTCCATTTTTCTTTCATCATTATGGAAAGAAGGTGTATATTATTCTATCTTTCCAGAATGATAATAACATAATTAATATAATGTTAATCATTTAAATATATTTATATATATATATATATATATATTATCCAATTTATGTGGTGATTAAAAATGAATCACATCGCTTCATAGAGGTAATAGTTCACATGTACGCACGAACGATGTTATCATCTTTATGTGCATGAAAATTAAGAACATAATTGATATATTATTATATTATAATGATAAATATTTCATGAATATAACATATTAATATTAATTCCTTCATTATAACCATTCATGAGAGACGATTATGGAAAATGAATTATATCAGTTTGTGGAGGTGATAGTTCACACGTACACACGAATGATTAAATCCTTTCCAATTTGATGGAAGTGGAGATGGATTTAGGTGATTATATTAACATAATAACATCTAAATATATTTAGGATACTATATTTATTATTTAATCATGGTTGGAGGATAATTGAAGGAAGTGGAAGAAGAAATAAAATAGAAATTCTTAAAGAAAACGATACTTATTCTTCAGTTGACCACCTTGTAATAACACATTAACACCTCTAAAGAGGGTGTTATACCTAAAATAAGGCCTCGAGAATGTGGGGAGGGATTTTAGGAAGGTTTTGGGAAGATCTTTACCGATCAAAATGGTTTTTTAAGTGTGATTAATATAGAAGAATGAGTGCCTTTTATAGGATAGGGGAGGGGCGCCCTTGGAATTATAAAAAGTATTAAATTAATATAAATTAATTTTATATTTTAAATGGGTCCAAGTTGATTTCATTATAATATAGGATGAGTAGGGGTATAAATATAATCATCTGATGAAAATTAGATATGTTTTGGATAGTTTTGTAATCCTTATCTTTATGTTTTAACCCCTTTTAACTCTTACCATTTTATCAAGTAATTTACAATTTGAGAGTTAAAATAGTTATCAAATCATTCCAAACGACCAATTAATGAGTCATTAATGAATTTTTTAGAGTTATATAAACTTTTTGGTAGAATATTAGATTTTTATAAATTTTATATCATTTAATTAAATACCTTATATTATAAAATATGAATTATGTCAATTTTGACACTATTCATTACATGACTTTTTTAAAAAAACATAACTTGATTCCTTAGAAAAAATTACATTAACTCAATATTAACATGTCATAGTAATCTATAAAATTCATGTATGGAATCAAATATTTCATATTATATTTATTTTAATATTATTAATATCATTTATTTGATTCTTTCTTTAATAAATCTATTATTCCATCGTCTTTGTGTCATAAATAAATTTAATTATTTAATTCCTAAAAATTATAAATAAATTACCATGATGTAATTAATATTTTTATATTTTTATTTATTATTCATAATTGAATATATCACTTACATAACCCTATATTAAAATTGTTTTATTAAGAAGAGGCATATTTATGACATATTTGCCTTTACTTTAAATTAAATGTTATAAATGTCATAATCACACCCAAATGGCTTCAAAAGGTCACAATTTCAGCCCAAGGATGGTAATGGTAGATAACAACTCATCTAATATGATTAAAAAAAGTGTTAGGGTAATTTTTTAATATTATAATATTAATTTTACCTTTAATTACCCTATTTACCTTTAACCGAGGTAAATAAAATACTAAAGTTACTATTCACCAAAAATTATTTTGATCCTATTAGACCACATTATTCATACTAAGTATAACCATTTATGTCCATTTTTGAAAATTCAATTCACAAAAGTGGTTAAATCAGGTTTTACACTAATCCCGTTGACGGATCGAGAAAACGGGTTTTTTGAGTAAAACGTTCAAAAGTTCACATAGTTTTTCTATTTAATTTTAATTTGATATTGCATCCAATGAACTATATTGGATTAAATAATAAAAACTTCATATAATTATACCTTAAAATCATATAAAATAATAATCTAATAATATAAATAAATTAGACGAAAATGTGATTTTGAATGAAAATGCAGTATTTTTCACTATTCATTAAAATATGAATTTTATCAGAAAAATACTGAAACTAAACCAAAATAAATTTTGTTATCCCACTTCTAAATAAAAAGTTTATTTTTTCAAATAGAACATATAAAGTGACAAAAACTATATTTAAAAAAGGATCACCATCAAAAGGCGGTAAAATTATCTTTTAAAAAATATTAGAGTATTTTATGCTTAAATTTAGATTTATTCTCATTTTAAGCCTTTTTTTATTCCCTTTAATACAATGGATAGGTGATAAATAATATTTAAAATAATAATATTAATAATATATTATTTTTCGGTATAACTTTTTATTTTGTGCAATATAGGATTTCGGAGAAACTCATTGTTGCGTGTCAAGTATGCTACCAGAAATTGTGTCCCTATTAATTTAAAATCACTATCTAATTAATAAATATTAATAAATATAAAAAATTATTATTCTATAATTACCTGGGATGTTAAAATAAGGTTCTAGCCCAAGGGCTCAACTGGAAACTCTAGGTCTCGAACAAGGGATGTAGCAAGGAAAGAGTAACTCATGCCTATGTCGATAAAAACTATAGCTAAGGTAAAAAATACACAAATTTTACCACTAATAATTCATTAATCCTCTAGATCATATGACTCTATATCCTATAGCTTCCCTTTCCCCTATTCACGATCTCTCTAAGCCTGGTGGGGACCACCAGGGGGTGGTGGTGGTAACAAGTCAAACAATCTGCCACCTCCAGCTACTCTCCCTACTCCTCTAACATGTCCATCACCCTTCATACCACCCTACTCCTACCACTACCTTTATATAGATATCTCATCTAATGTCTCTCGGTATACTATATAGTGTTTCGAACAATCCCACCTGAGATTTCCCATACCATCACAATAGAAGCATCACCTCTACCTAGGATGACTTAAACCATCTTAAGAGCCATAAATCATAGATACTTGGTCCTAAGATTGCCTCCTAAAATATATCACATATCTAGATCTTTGTGTCTCTTTTCAACTACCTACTACCAAAGACTCAGACCATGTGTGCCCACTGCTGGAACCTATTATCAGTGTCTACTAATCCTGAAATCTCTTTATCACCAAAGCATTCTATAACACCCCAGTATAGGCAAGAATTAATAAAGGTGTCATACAATCCTTGATGTATCTATTTAGACCTCTCTCAAAGTTTTGTGCCTCAAATAATGGATCCTGAACCATATCCATCGGGTATCATGAGAGGTTGGTAAACCTCAACTAATACTCAACCACAATCATGTTACCCTATTGTATTTATAAAATCTCTTAGATGCACACTACCCACATCATAGCTAGAGAGTACTCCTCTATGACTAGACTCTCAAAATTTTTCTATGAAATATTCACTACATCAAATTATAGAACCATAAGATTCTTCCAATGCCCTACAGATCCATGAAGAAGGCTCACCATTAGGACTACCATTTGGTTGGTAGGTGTCCTGATGAGATAAAAAAACACATGTCACTACCTCAATCCAATACTAATATGCCTATGGGTATGGATCACCCCTGAAACTAATGGTTTAATGGAACTAAAACACATGAAGTATTTCATCCTTTACACCTCATCTTCAAGTACTATGGTACTATCTTCTACTTGATGGGAGGTGATATGGATGAAAAACCACCCATAGGAACTACCTCCTGAACAGGTCCCTGTATCAAATCCTTATCATGGAGGGGAACATACTCATGATCCTTCTATTGAATCCAAACTATAAATCATCATGGATGCATCTTAAAATAGATAATATGTATCACGGCCAATGAGTATATATGTGGAGTTGACTAAAGAAGGACATGGAACACAACCCATACTTATATGATGCACGTACCAATTTTTTCCCCTATAACCACTTTCTACTTGTATCAATTTTAATGGTAGGTATTCAGAGTCCTGGTGCATAGATACATAAGTTCCTTCACTAACACTAGAGTCCCTATCCTGAAATCTGAACTCAAAACACTAAACATTGTTTCCATATAACCCAAATCAATATCAAAGCTATACAAAACTCCAAACTCTAGAACTAAGATGGAACACTGCCTAAGATACCACTATGTCACAACTAGACCCACTGGGACCTGCCTGTTTAGAGATAAGATGAGTGTGACTACCCCAAGCTAGACTCTAATAGGCAAGGGACTAGCAACCAGTGCTAAGTATACATAACATTCACATGGGAGGATTTAGCCTAAGGTACTTATAAGGAAACACACATCTCCAAGACCATACAATTCATGAAATTTAAAACAACTAATATGAATGAATGAATATATCTAAAATCAAACAATAAGAGTATAACAATAATACTAAAAATAATAAAGTTCCAAATACAATCCCATCAAAAACTGTAAATAAATCCAACATATAGTAAGAGGGGACAAAAGTAAAATTTGACTCATAGTATGAACCATGTTATATCTATCCCATTCTAAGTTACATATACTTCTAGCCCACTAAGAACCTCATTGAATGGTTAGTAATATAAATAAGTCATGACACATGTGGGTAGGGCCCATACATGGGTGAGTATAATAATACCTAGTAGGACAACCCAAAATCACTAAGCATAAAACATCACAATTATTTATCTCATCACAAGATATGTTAATCATAATATGATACATATAATAATACATGTAGATATACTAATGGTATGCACTAAGTATCAAGGTAAGGTTATAACTACATTGCAAGCATAAGATTCTTCTTGAGACTTCATAAAAACACTCACATGGGAGCACTCACTCTGCGTGTTTAATAGAACTGATGGCGTCCATCTAAGATTTCATGATCATTGGGTCTCTCAATAAGAAAGTAAACGAAGGAAGTCTAAATAGATCTATAAATAGATTGGGATCGCACCCAGGGCCATGGGGTATTCCAACAACCCAATCTGAATTAAATTACTATGTAGGGGATCGATGCTTAGGTAAAATTGGTCATGACGATTCCAAAAACCCCACTTAGGACAGAATATAATAGTGGATTTTTTCTAGGGCCATGGGGGTTCTAAAAAATTTATCTAAGAGTAATTACCTTATCATAGATCACAATCACATTCCCTCAATGTAATAATGTACAATACCCTCATGGAATGGAATGAGGGAATGGAACCTAAGGAAACTGATTCAAACTAAAGAGAAAAAGGGCCTCAGAACTCCCAAGGAAAAGTCAATGGTGTGTACTAGTATCACATTGTGTGTCTTGTCGGTCTTGGGTATTTCTGTATGCTCTAGCCTATGGCTATGTACTTCAGTTCATGCTCATGTACATCTGGTCATGTATGTGTATACCAATTCATGCCCATGTACTTGGCCATGTCTAAGTACATGGATCATCATGTGTGCTTATTTCAGGTCTGAGTACACAATATATCCCATGTATTATGGTGATGACTATGGACCCTAGGGTAAAGGGTGGGTCTCCAAACTAGGTAACACAGCATGTGACATGTGTCACATGGCATGTGATACTTTTTACTCTACAAAAACCCTAGTGTTATAGCCAGTGCCCCACATGGTGTGTATCTTCGGATTACTCATCAAGTAACTTGTAATTTTATTGAATATCATAGTTCATCATATTGAATCCTAATTATACCTCATTCACCACCAATCATGCCCAAGAAGATCATATATTGGGGTTGGATGACCTTTTTGTCTCTGATGGATGGATTTCAACATCTGATTCACTAGGAATCATCACCTATAGTCACGCCTTCATCATACTCCCAAAACTTACACCTGAACATATCTGATCCAGTGTTGAATCATCATTGTCGCTATCATAGATTGATATTATCTCCAAACTCAAACCCAATCCATGGTATCAACCCATTTTTTTGATGAACAAGTGTACAATGATTGATTATCAGGTATTTTTCAAACCACTGGTCAAACAACACACTAGTTATGAACGCACGAAGAACAGGTGATGAAATTCATAACACAAAAACATATTGAATATACCTTATACAATTTTCATTTCAGCCTTGATTAATTTACATTAGAAATATGAACGAATTGAAATAACTAATCAACCATAAAATCACCAAAACCTAGGTAAAACAAACCCATACTCGGAACATGATCGACCCACGAATCAATATATTGTTTGATTGATTTTGGTTCATCATCGATGAAATAAAATGGGGTTATATCCATATAAATCAAATCTAATACCTAGATTTAGGATCTATTACTGATAAAGAATGGTCTTGTGTTGTCGTCGTTTGTAAGATCCATGAATTTGGTTGACACAACAATCCTCGATCTGATCTCAATCCATTGTCATGTACCAATGTGTCTACAACGGATCCTCTCTAGATATCTAGGGTTATGTGGCTAACTTTGAGATTCTCCCATAACTAGGTATTTATAGAGGAGGAATTAGGTCATTGAATCATTATAATAAAATAAAAAAAAATTATTTATTTTTATTAGCACTAGTAATAACTTTTTTTAAAAATGATCATCATCAACATAAGTTATGACATTCCTAGGGTAAAACCTATATTTTGAACCCCAAAAATGATCTCAAAATTATAATCATAGACTTTTTCCAATACTTATTCCATTTTTTCATAATAACTTTGTTCACTTGATATTAATATTTTTAATATTTTTTAAATATCAATTATGGGATCATCGGGACTCTGAATCTCTCGTTGTCCCAGTTACTACCTCTAAAATTATTAGTAGATATATATTTCAAAGAATTACATGAAAAATAAACATTATAGATAAATTTTATTCTAAATAAAATAAGGAATCCTAAAAGTGGTCTTTCATTTTTAAAGTAACTGGTGATTTCCAAAAATGTATTTTTGGGTTTGTTTGGGTTTGACTGCTAGTGAGTGTTTGAATGTAGATGATTTGGGATTAATTAAAAATATGAACTTTATAAAATTAGATAGGTTTTTTTAATCTATTTTAAATATAGTTTCCTCTTTTGTTTTTTTTATTCTTGAGATTTTTCTTAATTTTATTTTTGGACTCTTTGTTAAGGGGTTTGTGGTTTTAAAAAAGGAACTTTTTAGGAAAAAAAAATACTTGGGTGAATTGTGTAATTTATAAGATGTTACTAGATTGAGTTCATTCCTTGTGTTGTTTAGATTAAGCCTCCTAGAAAGTTATTAAGTAATGGTAGATTTTATATCTTTAGGTTTTTTACTCCCTCCAATTTTAACACAACCCAAACATCGAGTGGAAGGGAAGGTGTTATCTTATCCTCTTGGTGTTATGTCCTGGAATTGCCCAAGGTGGTGTTTTTTAATGGATCTATTTAGGAACATTATAGGCTGAGTGGTTTAGGCTATGAACATTTTATGTATAGTTGGATTGATGAGTTTTTGTTTTCTTGGAGACTCGAGTTTGTGATCTAGTTTTGGGTCATTGTTTGTTTAGAGTTATTTTTTTTATTGATCTTGGAGATGTTTGAGATTTACTAGGTGGACATCATATGATGTATTTATCTGATGATTTATTTTTATATTTTTTAATTAGGTGTTATTTGGGAGAAGATCAGTTTTGGGATCTATTTATGGTGAGTTTAAATATTTTTGGATTGAGGAAAACCTCTCCCGATGTATTCTTTTGGTGTTTTCTTGGTTGCACCTTGTGAGAAATGGTTCTTTTAGGGAATGCCAATTTCTCATTTATCAATAGTGTTAATTATTTATTGTGAATGGTTTAGACAATGGTTTGGGTTTTTTATTGGTTGGTACATTGGGATAACTAGGGTACATTTATGGATTACTGGGAGTGTAGCTTGTTTCATGTTGGACCTTGGGATCCTTTGGGTTAATTTTTTCTATCAGGATCACTATGGGATGGTGTTCAATGAGATTAGACCAAAGTTTCCATAATAGGTAGTCCATGACCCCTGGGTTAGAACCATGATGTTTCTCAATGATAAATTCTTTCATTTTATGAGCTCTTGATATTGTGTGATATCATGAGTTTGGTTATCTATTTTTGTGGTTGATTAGTGACATGCTATTTTCATAGAAATGGGGTTTTTTTATTCCACCAATCTAGGTTAATTATAAATGGTGGGATACCTAAACTAGTTCTCTATTTTCTTAGATATATTATTGATCATTTATGAATTAGATCCTTCTTGAGGTTGTATTATGTTGATTGATTGTCCACGATGTTGTATGAGGGGTTATATTTTGTGTTGAGGGTTAATTTTAATTTTTTGATACTTTTTCCCTTAGGATAATCCTTGAGGGTTCATCCTTTACATTCTTATAATTTTTCTTTCTTTTTTATCTACTTTGTTCTAAGACTTTCTAGGGGTATAAAGTGGAATAGGGAGGAGAATTATGGAACTATCATATCACTATTGTGTATTATTTTGTATTATTTTATTTTATTGAAACATGCATTGTATTTTAGAATTTTTTGTGCTTGTATTTTGGAAATTTTAGAGGTTTTGAGGTGTTACATGGTTATACCACACAGTTAGGGGAAACTATGTGGTACTCGTGAAATAGTATTATAGACCTTAATAGTTTCATTTGGAATGGATATCACATGGTTAATCAAACCATTCAGAGTCTCCATGAAAACCATGTAGCTTGGTCAATGTGTGGGTGTGACACGTATGGTAAGTGCATGGTAAAAAGTAACTATATAGCCCATATCATGAGATTTTTTTTTCCTAAGTAGTGTCACCCAAATGATTGTAACATTTTTTGGTAAATCGTGCATCCAATCCTACAGTCTTCATGATGTTTAATTTTTTTGTATTTTTTGATTTACCCCTTCTCATTTTTAACCCTCTTAGATTCCTTATTTTCTTCATCTAATTTAGAAAGACTAGATATGCATAAGGGGAGTCCACCCTCTATCATTCCGTAATTTTTTGAACTCTCGCTTTAGTTTCGTGTAAATCATCCCTTGGTAAGTCCCTCTAAATACATTCATATTCTCTGTTCTCCTATATTCTCTTGATTTTCTTTCCTCCCAATAACCATAGAGGTCATGTTGGATGATTTTAAGGTTGTTAGAAGACCTAATAATGGTTCTTTGTCTATGTAGGCATTTTATAGGGCATTTAAGTCCTCTTTTGAGCGCTCATCACTAAAATAAATTCATTTTATTTAGTTTCTATTTTGGAAAATGTAGGTGTTTCTATGTTGTTTATTTATATTATATGTAAAAGGAAATTAGTGTTCTAAAATGATTTTTTTTTGAATTATGACATAAATGTGTCTCATGAGGGACCAATAATGATTTAAAAATGGTTTTAACCATTAGCATAGAATGGGTTTAATGATCAGTGTTTGTAAAAATGATTGAGTGGCTCTTCAAGAGTATTAAATGTTTCAAAGGAGCTATTTGATACTGGTATGAGGATTTAAATGGGTATTTCACCTCAATTAGCTTCCAATGAAGGTATTTAAAATGTTTTGAAGTGGTTTTTGAATTTGATATGGGTGTTGTATCTCCTGTGAGGTAGATTTTAAATCATGCTAATGTATTTGGTTATTTCAAATATAGTTTTAAAAAGGAAGTGTTGATTTCATAATGTATTTCCAGGAACTATTTTATCAATTTATTTTTAACATTTGTTTAAAATGGAATTTTAAATGGTGTGATTTTTCTTGGCACACCAATATTGTTTTAAAATTCTTGTCTGGAACCTTATGAAAAATGAGTTTTCATAAAAGTTTTGATAACCTCTTTATGACCATTTTTCTTATCTTTATTATTATTATGGTTGATGCTTCATGTATGTAAAGACAGGGTGATGGATCTAAGGGCCTTCTTCATGTGAGGGTGTTGAAGGTGAGGTATGGTTTATTTAGAATGATTTCAATTGATATATGTTTCGATCATGTGGTCGGTTTCTTACTCACCCCATTTTTTTTTGATGTCATAAGAGTCTTATAGTGATAGTGGATGAACTATATAAGTGAAAACCAAAGTGTAGATTATGTGATGACTTGGGAATTTTGTCTGGATAAACTAGATCTGTTATACTGATAGAGGTGGTGGGTTGTAATGTGGCTCATGGTACTAGTGTGCTCCCATGAGATTTATTTCTGGATAGTCCAACAGGACTACTAGGGATGTGGATAGGATCAATAGTGTTAGCTTAGGTTCCTCATCACTAGTTTAGGTTTTTTATTACTAGTGGTATATAAAGTTTATTATGATGCTAGTATCCTATTCAATATCTCTTAGGGGATTTATTCCTTGCCTTTTTTTCATCCCTTATTTATTTTATGATTTCTTGGCACCTTTACATTGATTGATTACTTATTCTTATCATATAACATGGATATCATGGTGTCTGATTGTGTGAATTACTTCTTACACACATTTTGGTTTTTTTATATTTTTTTAAAATGATATTTTAAGGAAGGTTATAAAAGAATTAAAATCAAATTATGGTTTTGGTTTTATTTCAAACTATTTTATTCTGGGTTTGAAATTTGTTCTTTAAATGTGAAAATATTCTTCCCATTGTGTTTTGGAATGTTTTTATATGAAAATGGGAATAATGGTTTATTTTGAAACTTTAGACTCTTTTTTCTAGTGTAAATGAGTTTAAATTAAAAATATTTAAACCAGTGTGTGGGTTTTAATGTGTACTTTTAGTCTTGATGTTCATGGTTTATTTCTAATGGTTTTCGCTTGAAATTAATAAGGAGATAAGTGGAATTAATTGATGTTTGTTTTTCCCTATAGTTATTAATGTGAAAAAACCTATTTTATATTTATGTTCAAACTATAATTCATTAAATGTAATATGAAAGCAATTAAAAATACTCGGTAAGTGGTGACCTACTGGGTTATATAGCTCATTTCTATCTATATTGTAGGTTTTAGGTTCTCTGTAAATTGATTCTGATTCTTTTCAGTCATTGATAGTTGAGTTGGGATTAAGTGAAAAGCCAAGGGTTATATGGATTTATCTTTGGGGCTTGATACAGTTTGGATTTGGATGGTGAATATGGGTCATGCAGAGGTTTGTTGGTGTGGTTCAAGGTTTCATTTTGGTTTTGGGAATTGTATAATCCTCTTGGCTCTATGTATTTTATTCCTTGGATTTATTTGTATTTTCTTATACCATTTATTTATTATATATTCATATATGTCTTTGATGTTGATTTTTATTTACTATATCATTTTTGGTTGACTTGTTAATTTATTTTTATTTATTTTTATCTTATTGTATGAGGGGAAATTCATTCCCTAAGTGTGTTATGTGATGACTAGTCACTAGTTTCTAGCCCATAGTGATCAGGAACGCCCTTTGGGATAGTGGTGGATTGGGTCAAGGGTGAGTTCAGATGGAAGCTTAGGTTGGTTCATTACATTGAATTTACCGCTTTCAATGCACATGAAGTATGCGGCCTGTAATGATGACTATACATGGATTATAATTTTGAATTTAACATGAAAATTGATTGATCATATAATATTCTTTAAACCATATCGCATGGTTTATAAACTATCTACATGTCATGTAGTTTGATTTAATACCATAATTAAAGTTCTTTCTGTATAAATTAATTATGAGGTGTACAGACTATATTAGTATGTATGTTGTGTAAATGAGTATGCATTACATGACATTTATAGTAGGAAACACATTATGTATCACTTTTAGTGTCCATCTATTATACACACCAAGTGACATAACATGTAATATATCTGGAAATTTATAGATTACACGATGTGTATGAAAGCTACACAATGTGTTATTCTATATATCCTATGTTTCTCAACATTAAGTCCTTACATGGTGTGTAATAAATACATGGCCCATATTTGACCACATGGTTTCCTTGAAATTCATAGTGCTGGCCATGTGGGACTAAATGGAATGTATTCCATTTTTAAGGCATGTATTCCTAAAAAACATATAAAAGCTGGCTTTAGTAAACACGTGTTGTGTAACTCTACATACTCCTCTACATGACCAATTTTATATTGCATTGTTTGTCCTAGTGTGGTGAATTTGGGTACAAATCATTTCAGTTACACATCGTGTGGTCCCATGGTATCCATTCTAAATCTCTAGAACATCTAGATGGTTTATTCTAATGTTTTCATGTGTTCTTAACTGGTTATTGGTTATATGAAGTTCAACGAACAATATATATTAACTTTCGAATTAAATGAAAAAATAAACTGGAAATGAAAATATTAAAAACATATTCATATAATGATCAAAAAAATAAATAATTATGAATTTAAATGTGACCACTTTGATACCACTTGATGGTTCTGGGTGCACTAAAATTTGATTGGGTTCATGTTCAATGGTGTTTTTTCATTGAATTCAATGAATAAACCATAATTACATTATGAATAAAGTCATAAATCATGATTATATTCAAATAAAAATAATGAATGAATCCAAAAATAAGAGAAGGTATCTTTAATGTTAAATTTATAATTAACTTAATAACAAGAAAATACCTCATTCTAGATTCCTTTCTTTGATGTAGTTATTTATCGATCAAGCCTCATTCATGTTTTACTACCATTACACCAGGAAGATCCAAAGTAGAATCCCTCTAGTGGTGATCCACACATGTACCATGGCATCCAAATTAATTGATTAAATATGGGGGAAAAGTTGGAGGTATTCTCTCAACACTAGTAAAAATATATATTTTCCATCACATGTATTTCACATAATTTATCTATAACCAGTGAAAAAAATAAAACCATAAGATTTTTCACATCGGTTATTCAATAACCGATGTGTAAAACTATTTTTTCATGTTTCTTATTTAATAACCGATGTGATAAATCTTATGGTTTAATTTTCAGAATCATCTATTCAATAACCAACGCCGAAAATAAAACTATAAGATTTTTCACATCAGTTATAGAATAACAAGCATGAAATATCTAGCTTTTTGTGTTAGTAATTGAATAAATGATGTAAAATATATAATTTTCAGCAATGGTTTTTGAATAAATGATTTCAAAAAAAATATATAATTTTAATTTGGATTGGGAAGAGTCATTTTTATTATTTATTTCACGCTATAGCTCTCATTTTTCTCTCATGCAGCAAACCCTAACCCTAAAAATATTTGATCCATCTCATTGAATCTATTTCTTATTCAATACATGGCCTCAAATTTATTCATTCTTTAATCCTTGTCTTTGAATATCATTCATTTGTTATCCACCACCACCATTCATGATCACCCGTCAGTCGACTGCCGCTTGTGCATATTGTTGTTGGTGTCCCTTATCCCGGTATTGATTTTAGTCTAATGTTTGTGTTTATTATTTCCACTTTTAATGAAATATAGCTATTTTCATTTTCTGTTTCATATTTTATTTGATTTTAGATTATCTTTGAGTTGAAATCTACTACCTCCATCCAAGGTCAGCTGTTTTTTACTGTCACTCGTGCTTATTCTCATTGGAGTCACTTGTCCTGGTTCTAATTTCAATCTATGATTAGAGTTTATTGTGTACATTTTCAATGAATTATAGCTATTTTTATTTTTAGTTTCAATTTTTATTTGATGATGCCTTATCATTGAGTTGGAATCTACCACCATCATTCATCATCAACCACTTGTGACTTATTCCTGTTGGTGTTAACTTCTCATTCATCCCAGATCCAACATCAATTTATGGTTTTTGTTTTTTATTTCAATTTTTCATGCATCCAAGGTATTTTCATTTATATTTTTATTCTAATTGTGTATTTATTTCACTTTTTCATCTATTCATCATCCACTGCCACCAGTTTTCGGCCACCACATGCACTTATTTACCATTGGTGTCATTATCTCAATCATCTCAGTTCAAATATCAATTTATAGTTTGTGTTTATTGTTTTTATTTTGTATGCATCCAAGGTATTTTCATTTTTATTTTAAGTTCCAATTTTCCTTTGATGTCACTTTATATTCTCTATTTATATTTTCAGTTTCGATTATTCACACATCATAGTTATTTTTTAATTTATGAATGATTGTTTTTAGATTAAGGATTTTGATTTTTTTATTAAATAATTATAATTTAATATGTTCAAAGTTATATATTTTTTTATAAAATATGTTGTATTTCTTTTTTTTCTAAATTATGTAATGTTGTTTTTTATTATTATTTGTAAAAATAAATTTTTAATTAAATTTGAAATTTTAATAACTTATTTTCAATTTTGGATATTTTTTTAGATAATAATGAGTGCAAGTTGGATTACATCACTTATAATAAGTGATGAATATGACAAAGGTGTTGATACTTTTTTGGATTTTTTTAAAAAAAAATGTTCAAAACAATGAAATATTTTTATATCCATGCTTGAAATGATTAAATGTGAAGAAGTTTAAAAGAAGGGAGATCAAAGATCATTTAATTTGGCATGGTTTTAATTGAAGTTACAGCCCTTGGATTTGGCATGGTTAAACTGGGAATGATTTCAGTTCTATTGATGTTGATGGTTTTCAAGATGATAAGTCTGATCAAATTAAAGAAATGATTCGGGATATTGAAGTAGAGGAAATTGAGAAACAAGGAATGTAAAGCAAGAAAGAAAGAACAAGGATGCATATATTTTTCTTTGTTCACCCTCACTGGGATGCGTCCAAGGAGAATAAAATGAAAATGTGTTGTGAAATGAAATCCACTAAGTATTGATTCCAAAATAAGGTTTGGTATAGATCAATTCTATGCCCCAGCTCGCTGCCATTACAAAGTTTAGGGATATCTCAATGCTTCTCAAGGGTCACTCCCTTAATATTTCATTCTATAAATCACAGCCAGAGGAAAGGATCACCTTCTTCCTCTTCCTTTTATCACTACTCTAGAAATGATTCACATGCATTTTATAGATATGTAGGTCCCTCCATTAGAAATAATGAATACTTCCTCAGCTGTAGGTAGATACTATGTTGTAATATCACTTTCATCTACTTGATGAATATCAATTTTACACATATTTACTAGACAATACCTTTTAGGTTCACACAAATTTTTCTTTCACATGGCCTTTGGATGGATTGTGCACAACTCTACCAACTTGAGTGTGAAATTTGTGCATGTTCATGAAAATCCCAACTTTCAGGAAACATTTGGATTGTCACAAAACATCAAAATGCATGATCCTTTCATGATTTTCACACAATGCTTACACAATTCAAATACCTGATATTCTCTAAGGATTAATATTCTTAAATGAGAGGGGTAGCCACCTATTTATAGTCATGTCCGAACTTGCACGAAAAATCCTTGTGTGCCATCCACTATGCACAAAACTTCACATTTTGACATTGTATTTGGTGCATAACTGTATTTTGTGGGCACACACAACTCTATCTCATTGTGTCATGTAAAACCATCTTTCACATACTTTCTGAACATGAATGAAATACTCTCAATTTCTATATTTTGATGTGATGATCCAAAATAATGATTTGTGCACAACATTGTGACTCACCCTCACCTTGTATACACAATTTTTTGAACCACCGACAGAGAATCCATTCCATTGTCTTAGATCTTTTTTAAAATACTTTGTCAAAAATATCTATGGGAATCCACAACTGACTGTGTAAACATGCTTTTTCAATAAACCCAATCAACCCAAAAGCACAGAAATGTTACCTTGAGTGATTTTTTCCTAACAATCTCCCCCATTGGGTTTTTTGAAAATTCTTCACATTTTGACACCTCATTAAATCTTCTTACATCTTTTTTTACAATTCTATTATTTTCATTCAGATAGAAATAAATGATTTACTCAACACACACTCTTAGTCCCCATGATCCAAGCTTGGAATGAGAAACAAGATTAGCATGAAAAGTTCATCAATGAATCACTTCATTCCCAAAACCACTCAACTTCTTTCATCAAGATCCTCATCTATCACAATATATATCCATTGATCGATCATCTCTAGCATCATCATATTTAAAAGTACCCCTACTTAACTGCTCCATCTATCAATTTCTCCCATATCTTGATTGATACATTTTCTCCCCCTTTTATAAACATAAATTCTCCCACTTTTTCAATGAAGTTGAAGGTCACATCATTGTGGTTTTCAATAGAGTAAAGAACACAGATCATCACATTATGGAAAAATACAACATACCTCAAGGACAGGGTGTCTCACATCCACCCTATTTTAGGTGTGGGGTGTTGACTGAACTCCAAGATCCTATCGATGACATTCAAATGCCTCTTTGGGTAAGTTCTTTTTCAGAATTTCTGCAAACTGTAGTTCTGTAGGAACATACTCCAACTTCACAAGCCTTTTATCCACCTTCTACTTGATAAAATGATACTTGATTTAAATTTTCTTTGTCCTTGAGTGATGTACTATATTTTTTATAAGATTTTTAGAACTTGAATTAGCATAATGGATTCTAATCAGAAACTTCATTTCAACTCCCATATCATTATGTTTCTTTTTATCCACAATAATTGTGTGAACGCTTGAGTGGATGCAATATATTCTGCTTTTGTGGTGATAAAAAAATGTAATCATGTTTCTTACTTATCCAAGAAATACACAATCCATCAAGATAGAATGAACCACCTAACATAGATTTTCTATCATATACTGATATATTCTAATCTATATCTGTATAACCAAATAACTCTTTATGAAATTTGTTATTGTACAACAAACTGAAATCCATTATGCCCTTGATATACTGAAGTATTCTTTTAAATGAATAAAAGTGGATTTAGTTGGGATTTATTTAATATCTTTATGCTTTCCATGTGGAAAAAATATCAGGTATTTCATTATCAAGTATAATACATTTCCAATGATATTCCTGTATTCTATGACATTAAATGCATTACATTCATCATCTCGTGATAGTTTCATTAGAGTATCCACTGGAGTTGTCATCTACATGGAATTATTCATTAAAAATATTCTTAGAACCCCCTTGTAATATTTGGATTTTGAAATGAATGTTACATTCATTCCATGTGTCACCTGTAAACCAAGTAAAAATTTCATTTCACCAATAATCGACATTTTAAATTCAATTTTTATGAATTTTGCAAACTGTTTACATTGTGATTCTTCTAATCCGCCAAATATTATGTTATTGACATACACCAGAACCATCATCATTTTATTACTATAATTATTGACATAGATATTGTTATTAAATCCACCAAACTGAAAAGAAAGCTTCTTCAAAAAAATATAGTCTTGAATACCATGTTTTTAGAGATTGATGAAACTCATATAGCACCTTCTACAACCGATAAACTCTATTCTCATCTTCATGAATGAGAAAACCATTTGGACCTAATGAAATTCTTATATGTTGGTCTCAAAACAATCTCCTATGAAAAACCTACAACATTGGACTGATATATATATAATTAAAACAAATTTTTAACTAATTTCATATGTTGGATTACTTTTCAGAGCTAGGATACCACTTATTGGAAACACTGTTAATCTTATCGCATGGCTTCTTGGTATCCTGAAAATAGTCAGATGATACTATATTGTTTTAAAATAATACATAATCATGAAATGCAGGAATGTTGTTGCTTCTCCCCTAATTGTTATTCTTGATGTCATACAACATAAAAATTCACCCTTTCTATACAATTAATACATTTCTTATGATTAAGATAAAGAATGTTTCCCCTATGATATAAAACTATTCATATTGTTAGGAACACTATTTAAAACCCCAAACATTCTTCTTCTCCTGCATCATTTCTTCACATGTGACTACAATTTTGAGAAACTTCTCTAGTTCAATAACATTTTCAAGTTGTATAAGCCTTTAATAAGATTTTTAATTTGTGATTTTACCAGTTAGTAATGAGCCATCAACAAATCCACTAAGCATACTAAGTCATAAATTGATGTAGGAAACAAGATATAAAGTTAATAACACCATCACTATCCATTTTACTCAATTACTTACATATATATCAAGCCAACATAGACCATTAACTCCTTTTAAGGAATTATTCTTGATTTATTCTTCAGTTCTAGTAACTGATTTGAATCGGTTGACATTCTGGAGAACATCACATCACCACTTTAAATTTTTTAAGAAACTTCCCCATAGATTATATCTCCCCTAAAAACCTGAAACACTTGAACATTATTTAATAGTATTTAGACAAATAAGAGGAGGGGTACATCTAGAATTATTAAGTGGAGAATCATAGTTAATCCTGATGAACCAAAACTTTGATACATTCTTATAAGTAATTGTACTCTTTTTCTTCTTATTCAAATTTCCTGGCCAAATTTAACTTCTCTATCCATATAAAATTACATTCCTTACCCACATTCTCAATATTCTTCTTATATATAGATTTTTGTAGGCTTTTTCTTTTTCAAAATTTGGGTTTTAAACCAACTTGTACAAATATCTTTATTTACTACTCCACCAAAATTCTATTTTTATAAGTCATTATCTGAGCATGAATCTATCCACTAGTTGTATTATCTTGATTCTTCCTCCATTGGAGGGATCATTCTACTGCCTTTACATCTCTCCTTATGGCATGACATGTGAGTTTTTCAATACATTCTTTATTCATTTTTCTTTTATCAGTTATCTGACTCACCACATTTTTTATTGCTAGTGGTGGGTACTTCAATGAGTGTACATTCTTATTACTCACAACTGGAGTATCTCCTTCTTTTTCCTCTAGATTATTTATCATTCTTTCCAAGAGAGTTGTTGTGAGTGTGATAGATAAGGTGCTCGATACACCTTTTATTGATCTCATTGTGTTTCCTCCGAGACATCTAACCTATTTTTCATTTTATCATTTTGTCTTATAGTATAGGCTTTCCCGTTATACACCACAGGAGTTGGGGATCTCCTTTTGAGTTCCTTTTACTTCCCTTCTTTCTTATAGATACAATATATTTCTAAATTCCTATGATTAGAACATATAAATCATCTCCCATTAAAAACATACCTCATGTCATCAATTATTGGCTAAGATGTTGATGAATCCATAGTTCTTCTTCTTCCGACATTGATCCCTTGAGATTCTTAACACATACTCATGGTGTGTCCATGCCTTTCACAATAATAGCATCTGATAGACACTCTCGTCTAAGAGACCTTTCTTTTATACATTTAAATAAACGTTTACTTATTCTTATATTTAGAAATATTCTTTCTTTACAATATGAAATATATTCTAAATATTAAAAACAAAAACTTGAAATATGACCATAAATTACATAGAAATTTCACGTGTTTTCATCAATTTTTATATAAGTCTTTTTAGGTCTGTTTCCATAACTAGATGATTTTTCCTATTTTTTGAACTTTTCGTATCTCTTTTACTCTCAATCATGGAGGAGGATTTATAAAATAAAATACCATATTTTCCCAAACTACATGTCCTTTGAGATGAGATAATAATTTTATGTTTTTCATTTGAAATAGCATATTTTTTCCATTTCATTGTAACCTTCTGAAGGATAGTCAAATAGTAAATGCAAAGCATCCTTTAATTTGGAATTTTCATTGGAAATAGATTTCTATAATTATTTCTTGATTGATTATAGCTCTTCTCCCAATTGTTGAATCTTTTTGTCCCCATATTCAAGTTGAGCATTATGTTCTCTTATGAGTGTCTTCCCGCTAGTTATCTCATATTTCAATTCTCATGTGATATAATCTATCATGTCAACTTGCTCCTTTATTTTAGAATCATTCTAGGAAATATAATCATTACAACATTAATTCTCTTATTGTAGCCTTTGGTTACCTTGAACCAATTCAAATAGTTATGTAGAAAGATTATCATTTTTAGATTTTAAATTATGATTTTCTTTTGTGTTCAGATTTTTTCCCTTATCGTCAGCTTTAAGTTTTTCTATCTTTGTAGAAATTTTTTATATTACTTCATCTTTAGAATAATTTTTCTCCATCATATCAATAGCCACATAAATAATCCTTTGATTTAAACATTTTATCTTTTTGACCTCAATTTACAGTACTTGGATCTAAATATCTTGAGACTTATTTACTTATTTTAATTTATGATCCAATTCATTTTTCATGTATACATCATCTATTACTAACCTTCTAAGAATCTCTTCATTATCAGTAGTTCCAAGATCACTTGGAATGTAAGGTTCTTCATTCATTTCTACAGTATCATTGAATGAATAAATAGTCACACAATATGATATGTTGATGTTTTTCTTCAACTAAATCACACTCTTTACATAGAAACATCAACACTAAGAAATCCCACCAGACATATTTTTCTTCTTTGAAGTTCTTCCCTTTTCCATTTCACAGTGAGATAAGAGAAAATTGAAACTTCAATTTCAAAAATTGACTGAAATAATTCAGAACAAAAAATATGATAAATGAAACAAATTCTCCGACACTAATTGTTAGGCCCAAAAGAGGATTAGATACCCTGAGAGGGGGTGAATCATGGTATTTAAATTCTTTTCAAAATTATTCCTTCCCCACATGATCTTGAAATATTTATTATAAGGGTCACTTTTTTTGTTCTATAATGTATATTTTGATCTTATCCTTTCCGAATTTATCTAATGATGATGAGTATAATGTAAAGAAAGAAAGAAAGCACATGGATGCACATATTTTACTTAGTTCACCCTCACTAGGTTATGTCCAAGGATCATACAAAGACAATGTGTCGATGTACCAAATCCACTAAGGCTCGCTGCCAAAATAAGTTTTGGGATAGATCATGTTTATTCCCAAGATCACTGCCTTTATAATGTTTAGGGACAACTCACTGCTTAGGGTCACTCCCTCAATCTTTCCTTCTATGGATCACTTTTGGTGTAAAGGATCAATTTAATCCTCTTCCATTTCTCATTGCTTTGAAAAGGATTCACACACATTTTATGGACAAGTGGGTCCCTTCATTATAAATAATGAATACATCTTCAATTATAGGTAGATGCTCTATTGAAGTCTCACTTTCATCCACATGATGAATATCACTTTTCCACAGATTTACTGGGAAATACTTTTTAGGTTCACACATATTTGTCTTTCATACAACCTTTGGATATCCTGTGTGAAACTCTACCAACTTTTATACAAAAAAATATTCTTGGTCGTAAACTCCAAACTTTCTTGAATCTTTTGGATTTTTGCGGAACATCAACATGCACACAACATTCACACCTTGTGCACAACTCTTATGTGATTCATAGCCCTAATATTCTATAAGGTTTAAGCTTCCTAAATGAGAGGTGTGTCCACCTATTTATAGACATGGAGGACCCTAAAATAAAAATCCTTGTGCGCCTTCCATTATGCATGAAACTTCATATTTTTAAATCATATTTAGTGTGTAAATCTATTTCTTGTGCTTGCACAACTCTATATCTTTGTGTCATGAAACACTATCTTTTGCACACTTTCTAAACTTGTTTGTAATAATTTTCTTTTCCATATTTTGATGTGATGATCCTAGATCATTAATTGTACAAAAAATTTTGACTCATTATCACCCTTTAATGTAACATTTTACTTTTATAAAAAAATACTTCCTTTTTCAAAAACACATTTTTCCATCCTCCAGATTTTGGACCCCAAAAATTTGGAAAACACTAGGAAACAACGTCACCTTGTATATGAAATTTTTTGTACCACCACCAAAGAATCCATTCCTTTATATTGTATCTTTTTCAACATACATTGTCAAAAATCTCTCTGTAAATCCACAACTAACCATGGAAAACTTTTTTTAAAAAAAACAATCAACCAAAAAACACTAAAATGTTACCATGAGGGATTTTTTCCAAAAAGAAATATATTTCCTCCATCATTTTTGATATCATGGTGCATTTAATGGTTCATTTTGTGTAAGAAATAATGATTTTTGATCCTATATATCTATGTTGGATGTATCCTTTTAAAAGGTATAAGATGATATTGAAGGGGTACGTTAAGAATCCATATCGACCTAAAGCCTCCATTATTGATAATTATATTTCTGATGTGGTTTTAGTGTTTGTGTAACCTACTTGTATGTGGTGGAGCACATTGGTTTTATTACATCTCACCATGAACATTTCAATTATAGGGAAAAGTGGATCTATGGATTTAATGTTAAATCATTGATAGGTAAATAGATAAAGAAGGTTAATTTATACATCTTTAATAACACATATGATGATCATCCATATATAAAATTTTATATTAATTTGTTAAATCAGTGTTATCCAATGAATAAATATATGTGGGTTTTAAATGATCATAACAAATATTTTTTCCATGGTTTAAAGAGACCATTCTTGGTAGATCGAATGAATCAAAAACATTGAGATGTTTGGTCAAAGTTTAAATTTGATAACATGTTCTAGGTATGGAATTAATGGATATATATTTCATATGAAATGTCGAGACAATATAAGTTAATTTCAGAATAGTAGTGTATTGGTATTCATAGAAGAAATGCATTTTTTGAGTTCCAAAGAGAATAACCAAAACTCCACATAAATTTTATATTATATACTCATAGATGAAACATATGATTTTGGTTACATTAATTTTATTATTCTAGTTGTTAACTACAAATGGGTTATCAGTACAAATAGTGTCAGATGTGATGAATTTGGAATGACACTAGTTAATCTAAATATATTGGAATATATAAAAGATCATTTTATCATGGAAACAGATAGAAAAAAATTTTATGTTCTTGATCAATCCGATATGTAGTGGTCTATTGTTTTCCAAGGAAAAAAAGTATGTTGATGATGAAAATCTTGATAAAGATGCTGATTTATTTAAGATACCTACTTCTATGGAAATATTAATAGATAATATTGATGAAGATGTTGTAGAAATGGTTAGTTCCATACAGAAGGATCGTGATAAAAGAATTTGGGAAAATAATCCTTTGGTACATTCCTAATATTACAAGTAACATATGTTTATTTCTGGTTTACTTTTTAAATTTTCATAAAATGATAGATATAATGGTTTTATTTTCTTTATTAAAAAACATATTATAACTAGTAAGTTAATTTTTTTATATATATTAGTTTAGTTTTATTAATTTTACCATGTTTACCCTTACGTAACTTAACTATTTATTGATTTTTTGGAAAAACGGTTATTTAAAATATAGTATGTTATATAAAAATAAAAATATTCTATAAAAGAGAATATTAAAAGAATATTATTTTTGGTGTAAAAATGATTTAATATGTTAGATCATTTTTACTATTCACACACCATTTTTTGATTTTTTTTACATTATTTTATGTCTTTTAATCTCCCATTAATGTTGTTATCATTTTCGTTAACTACTCTAAAAATATGAATAAAAATGTGGTTAGTTTAGCTTACTTTTGGTTAGATGGTTTTTCATATATTTGAAGAATAGTATTTTTGGTATAAAAATGGTGTAATATATTGGAGGATTTTTACTATTCACACACCATTTTTGGATTTTTTATTCATTTATTTCATTAAACCTTTCATTATTATTATTATCATTTTAGATAACAATAATAAATATGAATAAAGATGTGTTAAGTTTAGTTTAATTTTTTTATAATTTTTCATTTTTTTTATTTACATTTTATGTAATAGTTGGATTTTTATATTTGTGTAATAATTGTTTATTACATTGATTTTTAGGATAATGATAGATTAAACATATGATCTACTACATACTTATAGGGATAATCATAAACATACATCTAGGGAGGAAAATACACATATTCATGTTGATGATCCTTATCATCCTTTTGTACAAGAGGCATCTACTTCCATAGTGGAAAAAGTGTTCAAGGGTTAGCAAACATGGCAGCACACATTTACCAAAATTATCAGATTCTTGTAGTCAGGACCAGAGGATACTAGTTGACTTTAAACATAATGATATTCCAATATGTTCAAATTCAAAACAATTCATGAATTTTATTACAATATAGGCTAAAAGAAAAGTTAGTATTTTGATGGATGATTGGAAAAGTGTTTACAAAATGAAATATCTCAATTATGGGACCCAATTTTGGTAAGATCATTTTTTATTATTTTATATATCATGAAATTTTTCTACTATTATAGGTTTTCTCCCTTCTTATCAGATGACATATGATATACTAGATACTAGAGGAGTCGGGAGGAAATATTTATAATTGGATTCTAGGAGATGGAGGGATTTTAAATCGACCCTCAAATTAGATTTCATTTTGAGGCATAGAAAACATCATAATCCATGTGATATATATCCATTTATAGATGATGATGCTTGGAATAAATCTATTGGAAGTAGACAAAATGAATCATTTTTTGTATGTGTAATGTTACCATTTAGAATTTTTTATATTAATTATTTATTTATTCTTTATTTACAGAAAACAAGTAGATCTCATTAGTATATCCAATCCAGAAACATATACCTTCATAATTTATCTCAGGGATGGTATATGCTATTGCAAGAATAAATGATACCTGGAAATTATCAGAAATAGAGAGATAAGTCTTCAAGATCTATTATGGTTTACCCTCCTTCCCTCCTATCTAGACATAAAAAATGGAAGAGGGATCGAATGATAAAAAATGGACAATATATTATGGAAGAGTCATGGGTTGTAGATGTGAGGATTGTGAGATGTTTATATTATTTATTTATTTAAGTTAAATCAATTATTTACATATTTTTATTGACTATTGATTTTTTTAAAATATTCTATACAGGAATATATTGATGGGTAGAGCACACAGGGGGTCTTTATACCTAAGGGTTAGAAAGATATTTTAGCTATAGAATTGGGAAATCCTGAACACCGGGGTCGAGTATGAGGATAACCCACAGGTGTATCGGCAAAAAATTGTTTCCACATTCTGATGATTCTTAAATGGAGTATGCTTATAAAAAAATAGAATATTTTGAGGCAATAACTTAAGATATTCATGAGACAATGGAGGATGGGATCAGATCTTTTGTACAGACGATGTTTGCAGACATAAAAAGACATGTTCAGGATAATGATCCATCTCCTCCACTTATTCCATTAGATTCTACTCCTCCTACTTATCATACTCCTACGCCTCTACCTGTAGACCCCACTCCTCTAACTTTTCCTAATCCCAAACCTCATCCTCTACAACTTCACATTTATTGTGAGTAATATATTGATTATTCCTGGTATCATATTGTTTCATATGGGATGATATATTATATTATTGATATCTTTCATCATAAGTAGATAGAGATAGATAATCATAGAGTCATTGTACATAATATTAAATATATATCCACAGGAACACCATTTCCTATAGATGAGGTCAGTATAGTTAGACAAAGTATAGGCTATTTTTTAGTTTGGCCATATAGACTTGTTCGAAAAATTACCATAGAAGTTTTTTATATTATATCCTTTGTTTCATTTTTCTTTTAAATTTTTTTAAACATTTTAAAGTTTATATATTTATAAATATTTTTATAATAATACTTTAAAGCTAAATAAATATTGTATATACAATAATGAATACAAACTGTTATGACTTCAAATACAACTTTTACTAGTCTTGATATATTGTCAACATATTCAAATTTGTTGTTGGATGTTTATGAAATTCTAATGGAAGCTAAAATTTGTGGGTGTTCAATGACTATAAATATTTTTAAAAGATATTTCATGGATCCTATAGATTGAGATGAGGTGGGGATCAAAATGATGCATGTTTTTTCCATGTAAGTCGATTAACATAAATATTTTCATTATTATAATTTATTGAAAATTTATAATTATGTTTTATTTTTATTTGGCATATTTATTCAATTTTTACATTGCATGAAAGAATAATAGTGTATGGATTTATGGATCCACAATTTATTTCACCTAGAGTGAAGATAATGAATAATGCATAAATAACAGTTTATAGTATTCAAATACTTCAAAAGAATGCAATTATTCAGTGTTGGATGATTCCTTATCTTCAAGAGTATAAAACTTATATCTCATAAAGTATTATATATCTCTTAACATCGTAACCACTCACAATATATTTTCTTATATATTAGTGTCTATTGAATGTTGGGTTTTTTTCAAGGGAGAAAATACATTATTGGCTATTCTCTATCCATGGTGAAGTTTGAGAAAATTTTAAGACTTTATTGAACACATAAGTTTGAATATTTTAATAGTTTTATATATTTTAATGAAAACTAAATTTATTTTATTCATATTATTTTAAAATAGGGCATGGAATTATTTTAGAGACAAAATAAGAAAAAAGAGCTACAAGATCATATATATAAGACAAAGGTGACTTTTCATTTACAATTACTACATTTTGGTTGTAGTGATTTAAATGTTATCTTGAATTGAAAAAATATTTTAAATAAAAATTTCATAAATAATAATGGGTAAGGGAATTTGGATTCTATTTTTTATATTTATGTTTGAAATAATTTCAATCGAGATTGTTATGAAGTTTCATATGGTTAGATTTGTTTATAAATCTTTCCATTAATTTTTCATTTATTTTATTTAGAATACATGTTCAATAATTTAATTTTAATTGTATTCTTTTTGATGACCCTAAGCCTAATAATGGACCAGATCTATGACACTTACAAATTTAATGGGAGAATCATTTCATTGGTCTGATTGGGTTTTAGTTTATTTTTAATATACATTGAAAACTTAAACATTCAAATTGTAAATAATTGTGTTGCTATAGTTTTTATGCTAATGATTTTTTGATATGATTTTTTTGATCTAATGTAATGTAGGGAGGGGAATAATTATTATAATTTTATTTAAAAAATTATTTTTCACATTCGTTATTTTATAACCTACATAAAAATGTAAAACAAGATTTACCACATCAGTTTTTTTAAACGATGTGGTAAAATATTATTCACAATGGTCTTACTATACGTGACATAGTAAAAAATGAATAATATTATTTTTAACATCAGTTATATAAAAAATGACATGAAAAATAAAATATGGTAGAAATTTCATGCCGATTATGAAATAGACACTTGATAATGTGTTTTTCACATATGTTTTTTGAAAAAACAGACATGGTAAAAGATTTATCATGTTAGTTATTTAATAACCAACATGACTAAATTCCCTAAAAATGTATTTATAATGTCAATTTTTATTAACTGATGTTAATAACATATTTATAAGGTCTCTTTAAATAAAATCTAATACTAATCGAAGTCAAAAAACAATTAAAAACAACGTGAAAAAACCTTTTTTGAACTAGTGAAATCTTAAAAGAAACCCTAAATATGTTATTCATAAATAGAATTCTCTAGGGAGGATAAATAATGGGTAAAATGAAATGGTTCTCAAAAATTCACATATACAGCATAAATTATATAATTGGGTATATATAGATCTATGTTAGAGAATTTGAAATTTCATATAGTCTCTTAGCTATTCTCTTAATCCTTAGTGAATAACATGTATAATATTATTATTATTATTATTTCATCATCGTACACATGTCTTGCAGATAATATAAATATTAAGACATTAATAAATATTTATTTAAATTATATTTTGTATATTATTTCTATTATTGGGTGCTTAAATCAACCAGACCACCTTCCTTGACATTTATCAAACCTCAGATAATAAATAAATATTATTCAATAAATAAATAATAAATTCATAGTCTTGGGAAGAAATATTTATTTAATATTTATGTAACTAAGTAAATAAATATTATTATTACCTTATGTACAAAACAATAGATAAATAAATATTCTATTTGGTGGTCTTCTGAATAAATATTTATTTAAGTATTCGACTCAGATAAAATTAGTGATTGAATAAATTTGATCAGTATATCCTAAATAAAAATTATTTCTCAACCTTAAAAATAATATTTATTTCAGCTGTTAAATATTGTTAGTGTTTAACTAGGATCATTGAAAACACTAAGTGGGTGGCCCTTTAGGTATGTTCCCTAATGGAATTAGTTGGGCTTTCCTAAAGTCAAATATAATCATTTGGAAACAAATAAAGGCACCCATAGAAGATAAAGTTAATATTGTGATGATGACATTTACATGAAATCACTCACAGTGTAAAACAATATCATTTTTATGATTTATCATCAAGAAAATTGCATACTTGTGTCATCAACCTATATGATTAATATATATTTCTTTTAATTCCTAAAATAAACCCATCAATCATCATAGACATGGAATATAGTTTGACTTCTCTATTTCAATAATTGGCCCAAGATATTATATTCTATTCTAGGAATGGAAATATTATTTATTGACTTACTCATTAATATCATATCACTAGCGATGTACCCAACATGCCCTACTTCACCATGAATGTTTGGTTTCATAGTTTTCATCAATAAGTCAAAGTACAAGACAAATTATATGAATTATTAATAATATCAAGTATAAGTATTAATGCACACATTCATAGATAAGAATATCCAATAACACATAAACATATGAAATTCCTACTTGTGGGTTGGTCCTTATAATCTCCCATCTTGAAGATTACCAAGTGAAAACTTCATAAGATAAATCTTTGTTCACTTATAAGAATCAATCACATAATAGTTTTCATTATTTTTTTTCCACCAGATGTCATCATTTAATCATGGGAATTATATACTTTAGAATATTGTCTTGTCACTTTAAGATTTTAATCATAACAGGGAACTTCGATGACCTTTTGATGTGAAAAAAAATCTAAAGAAATTATCACATTAATGTTACATAGAATAAAAATCAATATATGGTATGAAATTAATTAATATTTAGGTCTTTGAATATAAAGGAAATCTAAAGTACAAACTAGTTGGTTCTATGGCATCAACTCCAACATGTTGATATCACTTTTTATCATTAAATCTTATGTGAAAGAGGAAATTTTCGGTGGTATGTGTTTCGATTGATCATTTTTTATGAATCTTTCCTTTAATTTTGTGATGAAAACATCATTATCTTTGAAATTTATTATCAAGCTACTATATATAAGAAATCCACTTACTAATTGAATGTATTTCATTATAGTCTACAACAAAACAAATTCTCAGTATGCCTTATGAAATGTTATCACTTCTACATTATATTAAGATGTTGTAATAAGATGCTACTTTTGTGATCTCTATAATATGGAAGTACCTCCAACTATGCACATATAACTAGTATGTGATCATATATTATTCAAAAAAAATAAATAACCTTCATATACAAGAGCAACCACCTTTTTCTATAATTTGATAGAATAGAGTAAACCCTAATCAATAGTGACACAAATATAATGAAAATTATGGCTAATTTTATTCAATTGTATTCATGTGGGGGATAAAATAAACTATGAAAATAAATTGTTAGAAAAATATATATCAATATTATTACAATTAGCAATATACGTAAGTTCTTTGTTGGCACTGAGGTGTGGTACTTCTAGATAGACTAACTCTTCAGTTAATTCAAAATATCAGAATTGATCATTCTCTATATTTAATTTTCAAAAAACCATTAGTTTACTTAAAGGATTATCTTTATCTATATTAAACCATTTTATTACTATTTCAGTGTAATTTGATTGGTGCAAAAATACACCACTTGTCATGTGCTTGGTTTTTAAACCAAGACAATATTTGATTCTCCTAGTCCCGTCATTTAAATTCCGTCCTTTATGTTTCTCATTACTTCATGAATATCATTAGGACTATCAATTCTATTTAAATCATCAAAATAAATAGAAATCCTTACATATCAAAATATTTTTTATTAATAAAAAACATGTGGAAAAATATGATCATTTACATACCCTTTATTTAATAAATATTATCTCAAGTGATTTTACCGTATATGCCTAAATTTCTTTAATCCATACATGTATTTTTGTAATTTTATTGAATATAGGTCTTTTGGTCTTGATTTTAATGCTTCGATTATTTTTAATCCTTTAAGGATTATCATAAGTATATTATTATCATGTAACACAAATAAATAAGAAGTAATAGTATCTATAAAATTTATATTGGTATTTTCATCTACTATAATGTTGATTAGATACTAAAATGTAATATCATACATAATAGTTGAATATGTCTCTTCATAACTAATTTTGGGTCTTTGGGAAAAAAACATGTGTGACAAGATGATCATTTTATCTTAAAATCTTTTTTTTCTTTTTTTATGCATAAAAACACATTTATATCAAATATTCCTCATATCCTCTAGTATAAACATGATATGTCCAAAGAACATTCATTTATTATATTTAATTATACTTGCATTGTGTATTTATATTTATTCCATGGAGATCATTTTTTATATTCCATAATAGACCATGGTTCATGATCATCATTCCTAATATCATGTGCCACATAATATGAAAATATTTCATCAATATTTTCTATTTTAATCTAATTCTATATATCACCTATAGTGGTAGAAATAAAATTGATATCAATATTTTCAAAACCATCACGATTTTCTATATCATGTAGATTCTATTTATGATCCTCATCATGTATTTCTTCATGAATTCTTAAATAATGTGTTTCTTCTGTAAAACATACCTCTATAATGTGGTTTTCAGTTATACTCACTCGTTTTCTTTTTTAAGGATTGTTGTAACTAGATCCAACTGGTCTCCCATGCTTTGAGCATGTTTTTGACATTTTTTGCAACGTCATTATCTAATTGAGTTTTTGGGACATCAATTTTAGTTTGTGCATTTGCAGATGGTATGTGTAATTTATACATGCCCTTTATATTATTAAATGCATCAAGAAACATATTTAACAATTATTTAAAATGTATAATCTTCTACACTTCCATCTCACACTATCGCATGGGAGGATTAACAAATGATAATGTGTTCAGATTCCAAGTAATCTCCTCTAATTATTTCTTTTCTCTCCTAATACTAGAAAATATATTTATTGAAGTAAAAATAATTAAAAACATATTTTAAATACATCACCAGTTTAATATTCAAAATATCTTATAATGGATGTGGATTCATATCCCATATATATTCCCAACCTCCTTTGAGATCCCATTTTTTACATTACGGGGGAGCAATTGGTATATGTACTACACAAGGAAAAAAATATAAATGGGATATGTCAGGATATTTTCCAAATAATATTTAGAGTGGATAGTTATTATGATATGAAATTGGTATGATATAAATTAATGTTGAATCATGAAAAATTAGGTGACCCCATACATTAATCAACTATTTTGATCTCATTATTAATGGTCTAACAATAAGATGAAAGTGTTTTATTAGTGATTCATCTAAACCATTTTGTGTATAAGCATGGATGAATGGATGTTATATTTTAGTACCCATTGTAATACAATAATCATTGAAATAATGATACATAAATTCTCTAGCATTATCAAGCCTAACTTTCTTAATAACATAATTGAGGAATTATTATTTTAATTTAATTATTTGAGAAAGAAATACTAAAAATGATAAATTATGAGTTGAAAGAAAACATACATATAACAATCTTCTAGATGCATCAATTAATAAAATAAAATATTTAAAGGGTCCATATGATGGATGAATTAGTCCACATATATCACTTTTAATTCATTCAAGAAAACAATCATTTCAACATTAATTTTTGTTGGTGATGTCTTATCAATCATCTTACCAAGATAAAAAAAATATTCACATGGAATTTTTATTAGTGTAATGATATTTTGGAACTTTATTGAATGTTTATGAGAATTTTTAATAATTTCTTACATCATTCCTGAACTAGTTTGACCTAATTAGTCGTGCTAAAAAATTAATGATTTATAGTTCATTCTTTACTACGATATGTGTTTCAATTAGAATTATATATATAATGTGATACTGATATAGTTTGTGTATAATACCCTTGATGGTATATATCATTTATATAAAAAAAGTATCTATAGAAATTAGAGAATACAAAACATCTCTTATAAAGAACATTATCCCATTTGGTAAAGAAAAATTGTTTCTCTATCTCTTCTATCAGATCTGAAAGACCTAATGTAGTATTTACAATTGGTCTTGTTGGTTTAAGATTAGAAAAATACATTTTATTTTTAATAATTGTGTGTGTTGTTCCACTTCCTGGTATGAAAATATCTATTATATATATACAATCCATTTTAAAGGTACAATGTATAGACAATGATATTGATAAAAAACACTTTATAAAATTTAAATATTATATCTTCAAAAATACAAAGCATACAAAGAAAACACCATTTTATATACCATAACCATTAAAAAAATTGAATTATTTACACATATCATCTCTTCAAAGTGTCAAGTAAAATCAATCACCTTGGGGTAAGTGAAATCATCATTTTATGGTTCATGACTCTTGATAAAATTCATATCATTTCTATTCCCTTTATATGTTTTCTAATAAAATGTTGATTCATTATTCATTGTTTCAAGATACGATTTATAGATCATAATGTGGTTCTAAATGTTTGAGAGACTCGAGACCAATGTCCCTTAGAACCACACCTTTAATAAGAATCTACAGGATTTTTTGGAGTACTTGAATAGATATTTCATTGATTGTGATATTCATTTCAACCATGCTCATGTTTTTTACCATGATCATGGTTTTGACCATGTCCTAAGCTATGGTTTCTACCAAACCCATGTCCACCATGAGAATCAAATCATCGAATTTGTCCTCTTTTGTGATTTTTTCATTAAATGATGCACTTGCATCATGAAATGCTATTGCATATCCAGTAGGACGATACCAGTTATTTCTAATCAAAAGATCAATATTATTCTTAGATATAAGTAATGATGATATGAGATCAGAATATTTTGTGTACCCTCACAAGCGATGTTGTTGTTGTAGGGTTATGTGCGATGCATGAAATTTCATATATGAAATTTCATGTATATCACCATATGTATCCTCAATACCATAATACTTTAATTGTAAAATAATACTATACATAGAATAATTGTAACCACTAACCCAGAATATATCTTTTTTCAATGTATCTGCACTCTCCTGGTAAGGCGTCTCTCGCGCCTAGGGTTTTTGGTGTCTTCTTGCTGCGGCATAGATCTCCTTCCCTCGATATCGTTGATTAAGGTTTCTAAAATCCCTAACTATGTCAGGCGCTTCTCATATTCATCCTTAGTTTACCATTGTTTTCTATCCTACTCAAGCTCTATTACATGGATCTGGCTTCATATCTAGGTTTCCCCAGTGTCGATCAATGTTAGTTCTTGTAGCGTTGATCCGGTTTTCAAGTGGCAGCGGGATGATGACTCTCTCGAGAGAAGGATTCTAAAGCTACACTGTTTTCATGGTTCTTCATATGCAAGTATATGGTGGAGGTTTTGGTCTCATCTTGAGCAACATTCAGGGGTCATTAGAGAAGTGTTATGGTGGATTCATTAGTGTCGACAGGAAGTGTGCCGGAATAGTGGAGTGTAGGACAGTGTCTAAATGGTTCGTCAGTTTCCCACTACTCACAACGCTTCCCCTCTTGGCTCGATATGGTTTCATATCTAGGCCTGACACGGCCTAGTGTGGTGTGGGGTTTATCATAGATCTCTCAATCAGTGGTGTTATGTCATCCGAGGGTTGTGTGAGGTGTGTTGTGGTATGGTTGATGTCTATGGCTGGAGGCTCACAAGGAGGGATTGTGCGGGTGTGTATTCATATGGTTGCAGTGCTATGTCCAGGTCTGTTATATGGATGGATAATTGATCAGGTTTTCTGTATAATTTTTTTGAAGGCCTTTGGAATTTTGGAACTAGTTGTCTGATGAAGGTGAAGGTGACAGTTTGAGTTTTGGACATGGTTTCAATGCATTTGGTGTGGTACTACTTTTCACTGGTACGGATGGGTGGGTGACCTTTTATGAGGGATTAGTGTGTTGGCACTCATTATCAACCATCTGTTCTTCTTTTTTAACAGATGGGTACCCTAACTTGATTTTTCATAGTGGGATTGGTCTAGATTTGCGTTGCATCAGGTTGACTGACTGTGATCATCTCACAAGCTACGTTGGGTGGGAATCTCTAAAGATATATAGGTGTGTTGGAATCTATCATTTAGTCCTTCCTTAACTTCTTAGTGTTGTAGGTTTTCTCTTCCTCATTATGATTCCATCATAGCACAATTTATTGGGGGGGTTCTTATCTTTGACAAACTCCACTATTTCATTTTCTAGTTAGGGGGGCAATGATACCTGCTCCATTTTCTTACCATGTCTTTTGTCTTTTATCTAATGTAATTATCCCTTTTTACCTCTAGTTTTCTTCTTAGTGGAATTTTTTCATGGTGATTTTAATGGGTTCCCTCTTCTCCCATTTGTCAAAAGATTTTTTTTTAATAAAGGGGGCTTGACCCTCAACCTATTTAAAAAAAACTGAGACAATTATAGTCTTAGAGGTGTAAAAAAATTCATTCATCATGTGTTTTGGGAAGAACAACCTCTTTTAATGATCATAACTCTCTTTCAAACTCTTTTGAATCTTTCTTGGATATCTTTCTGTGAGGTATTCCCATTTCAACCCCTCAACATGATGTCTTCTCAGGAAGATAATCATTTTTAATTTATTTTGATGGTTTATTGAATTATTTTCTTTAATTGATTTTGTGATAGATGTCAATTCGAGATGAATTTCAACATCTATTTCCTATTAAATTTAATTACTTCTAGTAACATCAAGAGTTTTGTATTTGAGTTTCACTAGATTTTATAAGATGATAACAAAAAAAAATGCATTCTTGTAATTTAGAAAATTAACACAACAAGAGTTCACATTTTTTTTAAAGAAAATTCAATATATCAAAGTATAAGGTAAATAAAATTATTTGTATAAAATTATTTATACTTAAATATAATTCCATAATTATAATGGAAGTATAACTATGTTTAGAAGGAATGCAAACATCATCATTAGGCTCAAAAAATTAATATCATAACTTTCACGAACCAAATCTGGTCGCCAACCAAACTGGCACCCGACCCGATCCATGGAAAGACCTGAAGGGAATTTCCTATCTCCATGGGCTGGCACAAGTGCTCGGGTATCATAAATAATGTATTGGTAATGATTTACCCAAGTTTAGAAACATAAAACAACCAACAACAATACATAAACCAAATCTGAAAATTCACACCAAACATTTCTTAAAAACAATCAGAATTGAGTTACAAGGTTTGTACAAAATCCCAAAGACTACCGCAAGGGAATAAAACCAAAAATAATATACCAAGAACCACCTCATGGCAAGTGGCATTTCCCTCAAGCCATCTCCAAGACACCGCACCAAGAAGGGTCACTAGAAACCAAAACCACCAGCTCCAAAAGTATTACCCATACCTGTGTAAAATATTACTAAGTCTACTTACACCCAAAGGTGTAAGTAGGGTGTGAGCCTAATACCAATAGGATTTCAACAAAAAATATTCCATGTGATAAACATTTTAAGACAAAAAAACTTGAAAGTTTTTATAAACAAGAAATGTTAGTAACAATTTCTAAAAGATGCAGCTTTAAATGAAAATGGTTTTCAAGAGGAAAACTTTAAAGAATGGACACTTCTAAATAAAACACACATAATTCCAAATTTACCAACCAAACCCACCATATTTCGAAAGTAATTAAAATATAGCCAAGGATTACTAGTCACGGTAACACCCCTAGGCACTAGCTAGTTGTGGGGCTCTAGGAACATCATATCTCGATGTAAAAGTAACTATAACCAAGAACCTTCTCATGCATGATCTACTAGGATGGGAAACCCCAATGGCCTAGTGGTCCCCAATATCATCAAATTTTAGTTAGTGTTGTCATCGTTAAACTTTCTAAGTGAAATAGAGACAAAACTGCTACCAAATAACCAGCATACTAGTCCTAGTCTGCCCACCTAGATACCTGAGTTTCCCTCTTTGTGCTCAATCAAGTTCCACATTTCATAAAATACCATTTTCACATGAAAATTCCACTTCAAAATCATTCACACACCAAAAATCCTACACATATGTTACATAATACCCTTTTCACATTCAAATTCATTTTAACATCATACACACCCCAAAATAGCCCACAAACATGTCTCGCACCTTTCTCACAATTTAATAAATTGTATCAACAGTTTATAAAAACATTATAAAAATGTTTGACATCACAAAGAATCACTTTCTCTTTCAAAAAACCCATTTTGAGAACATACATCCACCAAAACAGTACCCAAAAATATTTTTCACCCTTTTTATAACTCAATAAACCATTTAAAACTTTCATAAAACAATTTCAAGAAGTAAAACAAGGATTTTGCACAAAAAATCCATTCAAAAATCCTCTTTCAAGGAAAAATTAACCACAATATCATACCAAAATATAATTGGAAGCCCTTTCAACATTTAATAAACCACTTTCATATATTATAAAATTCCCTCAAATAATACCACATGAGTTACACATAAAAAACACACAATTTCAAGCAAAAATGAAACTTTACAATCAAATTCTTAACCAATTCTATCAAAAATGTTTTTCTCACCACACACAATAAGTAAGAAACATGCTAGTAAGGTCAATAAATCAAGATAAATCATAAAATAATTCTTACATATGGAATCACCTACCTTAGATTTCAAAATCCCAAATTATTGTGCAAAACTTCAACCTCACCACCACCGCACCACAAGGGAAAGAAAATGAACACTGACTAATAATATTGAACCAATAAACACAAAAATAAACCCTAGGTATGGATCCTTAGTTTATGGACATTTGGAACTTCAAGTATAAGGGAAGAAACCCTAATTAAATGGAAGAAACGGGGTAGGAATTCACTTATGGAAATCTTGAAGTTCTATCACCAAAAAAACCCTTCAAAATTGAGTTCCAAATGAGCTTGGGGGATCTTGGGAGCCTTCCATGGATGTAATGGTAGAATGGGGGAAGAAAGGGGCACACTAGGGTTAATACCATAAGAGAAAAATTGGAATTATATAAAAAAAATTAATGTGCTGGACACTATGCACAGTTTGGCTTCATGGTTTAACAAACTGTGCGGCCAAACCGTGTGCCTAGTTCTATCCACTCAAAAATTTATGTTTTGCTCCAAAATTCAAGGTGGAATAGGGGAACCTATTGGTGAAAGATAGGACAATAAAATAAGATAAATAATTCCATAAAATCTCAAACCTGTCACACCTGAATCCCAAGAAAACGACCAAGAACTCGGCCCGAACCAGAACAAGTAAAACTTAAAAAACTGGGTGTGACAATTCTTCCCGCCATAACGCTTTACGACCTTAGAAAGGAATAGTAAATATAGAAGCAAAAAAATCCAATACAATTTCCATGCTTAAAAGGGGGTTCCCAATGAAAAGAAAACAGGGACACTACCAGCAATAAAAGAGTTCTATGAGCTAACTCGAGAGACCAAGACAGACTCCCCCACTAAGGGACACCCACCCTCAAAAGCCAAAACACCTCCACTTGACCAAACAAAGGAAAAGATACTCTCACAAACCAAAATTTACACCACTTTCCTGAAATGGCCAAACATAATCAAACCGCGTTCCAAAACGAAACACCTTAAACACTACCAGAGATGGCTCAAGCAATTTACCTAAAATGAACAATAAGTTTGAATGAGGTAACCACAACCTTAATTAAAAAAACCATTGGGAATGCTTCAATCCCAATGTTTACCAAAGAAAGAATTTGGTGGTTAGATAGCTCCAAATGGAATTACCTATCGCCAAGAAACTTAATTTCCCGAGACAAAATCGGGACACCAGTAGGGGGAGGCCCAAACAAACTCCCCACCATAAGGGGTAGACTAACATTATACTTCTTCAAAAAGAACTTATATGATACCCATGGTGGGTGTCCCCAACATGAGAACCAACCATTTTAACCAACTAACACAATCCAACAAAAGAAACTTGACATGGGCTAACTCAGGTGCTCCCCGCACAACTTATTCTCCCACCGCAAGAGGCCTGACCAACGAAACTCCAAACTAGTAGAGACACTATGTGGTTCACCACTCCCATGAACTTTACCATCCTTGGATGAGTCCAACCAAAACTGAGATCGAAAAGAGCATACAAGGTTATTCATACATGAATACCCATACGGAGAGTTTCACCCATAAGGGTTCAAGCACTGGGGTTTGAAAAAACAAAACCACCCTATCTCTCTATAACCAAGAAGGGACTCTTCCATCGACTTGGATCACAACCTTGAGAAATAGGGTCCCCATGTACATTTCTACCACATAAAACCTCTTGAAACAAAACCACCACATCGAAATCTCAAACTATTTCTACCTCCCACACCAGAGACAGAAGTTAAACCATGATCCCTACACCTCTGGGGTTTCCTGACTATGTGTCAGCTTCACTCTGAGACCTATGACTGGAGCTTAGATGATTGAAGCATCTCCTGCCTCATTGTTAGGTGCTAAAAAACCCCTAAACGGAACTTCTTTATCTGGTTCCAAAAGCAACTACACCATGATCCAACAGCATCAGCAAAACACGACACATCTCGCAAACCACTCACCCTTTCATAGAACCTTCACCAAGACAGAGGCCTTGAAGATACATATTCATTTCCCATCTCACCTTGGACAATAAATATTATAAGAAAGAACACAATTAAGACACCTTCATTCATGAAAGATAATTTCATGAATTCCTGAAAGAAAACACGCATCCATTTAAGTGGAAGTCCTCAAAAAGATCCGCAACATCCACCTTTTCCCTTAAAAGAAAACAAAACACAACAAGACACCACCAAACATAACCTTAGAAACTGATATAGACATTACAATGAGTGGGACCTTGAACCGAGTCCCAAGCAGCATGTGATTTCTTCAAGTATCCATAACAACCTCAAACGACCATATTTTCCACACAAGTGGCCTAACATGAATCCTTTTCTTATGAGAACCCAATGAAAGACCCAAACGCCCTTAAAGACTGCAGCCAAAATTGTCAACTCTAGACTGATTTACCTTCCATCGCTAGAATTCCCCTTCATCGTTTCCAGATAGAACCTATAGACACAATGGTGTCAAACTTTTCCTTTCACGACTCAGAAAAATTAAAAGACTAAGGTCTATTTAAACATTTTAAAACTACTCTCCTGCTACAGGAGGGTCCACTTAACCAAAAAAGGAGAAGGGTAGACTCAATCTCCAAATCTCAAGAAGAAAGTACTTAAGTTGATCAACTAGAGGATCAGCCAATGGAGAAACACCTTGGGCCACACTTCAATTGTGCATTAACACTTTATAGGGGCATACCCTAGCCAATAAGAAAACCCAAGGACCCAACCAAGATGGTCCTTTGGTAAAAATATACCACAAACTAGAACTGAACACATGAGGGGAACCACTGCAAAGGCTTCATGAACCAAGCCCAAAACATCATTCAAACAAGAGGGGTTCTCAAACTCAAATATCCCACAACAACATTCCCAAAAACTCACAAGGCGACCCTCCCAAACACCGGTTATCAAAACATTTAACCCCATTTCAAAACACTTCCAATTTCATGACAAATTCTATTTCACGAATCACCATTTAATTAAAAACTCAACTCTTATCATTTTAAAACAAGGTTCCAAATATTCATAAGATTTTTCAAATTCTCACTAGTTACCAAAAAAAATCCATTTCCAAACTCCACCCATAACTTCCAAAACATTCCATCTCATTCAAACAGCTTTCAATAGTTTAGAAAAATCTATTTGAAACAGATTTTCAAAACCCGCTTTAATATAATTCATGCTTTCCAAAAAATTAATCTCATTAAACCACATATTTAGAGTTTTCAAATCCAATCTCATTTTTCACAAAAACCACTTTATGAAAATGCACTTTCTTAATCATTTTCTTTAAAACAATTCTGAAAATTCATTTCCACCCTTTCAGAAATCAAACTATTTCCGCTTTACTGGAAAATCATGTCACAAAAATTCACATTTCTTAAAACCAAGTCATTTTTACTTTAAAACAATGTCTCAATAATTCCATAATAAGGGCTTTTCAAAATAATTTCTAAAACTCAAAGAGACAGAAGACGCTTCTCAAAAGAGGGAAACTAATGTCGGTGGGTGACTCAGACATAAGGTTGGCGACCATACACCAGTCACGCCACCGTCACGGAGAGTGTTCTAGGACCATATCCCCAGCTCCGCATGGCTTTTCAGGCTATACGAGCTCACTGGGACTATTGACTCAATTCCCATTTCATTTCCCAAACAATGAGCAACCACAATGACTAAAAGACTTTGATGGAACCCGACTCCCCCTGGTAACTCAAGTCCCGCCACGAGGTGTGTTGGCCAGGCACCTTACTCGTAACCAGAACATCGAGTTCTGACAATCCTATCTCCAATCTACCTTGACTCTTCCCCAAAGAGAATGACCCAAAAAGAGCGAACCACCTTTGATACCATTTTGTTACGAACTAGATATGGTCACTAACCAAACTGGCACCTGACCCGGTCCATGGCAAGACTTGAAGGGCGTTCCCTATCCCCATGGGTTGCCACAAGTTCTCGAGTATCATAAATAAAGTTTTGGAAACAATTTACTCGAGTTTAGAAACATAAAACAACCAAAAAAATTACATAAACCGAATCTGAAAATTCACACCAAATAGGTCTTAACAAAAAAATCAGAATTGAGTTACAAGGTTTATACAAAATCCCAAAGACTACCGCAATGGAATAAAGCCAAAAATAACAGCCCAAGAACCACCTCATGGCAAGACTCGAATGGTGTTCTCTATCCCCACAGGCTGGTACAAGTGCATGAGTATCATAAATTAAGGTTTGGGAATGATTTACCCAAGTTTATAAGCATAAAACAACCAACAACAATACATAAACCAAATCTGAAAATTTGCACCAAACAGGTCTTGAAAAAAATCAGAATTGAGTTACAAGGTTTATACAAAATCCCAAAGACTACCAAAATGGAATAAAGGCAAAAAGAATAGCCCAAGAACCACCTCAAGGTAAGGGGGCATCGCCCTTAAGCCATCTCCAAGACACCGCACCAAGGACCACTATAAACCCGAACCACTGACTCCAAAAGCATTGCCCATACCTGTGTAAAATATTACCAAGTCTACTTACACCCAAAGGTGTAAGTAGGGTGCGAGCCTAAGCCCAATATGATGTCACCCAAAAAGATTCCACGTGATGAACATTTTAATAAAAAAAATTGCAAGTTTTTATAAACAAGAAATGCTAGTAACAATTTCTAAAAGATGCAGCTTTAAATGAAAACAGATTTCAAGAGGAAAACTTTAAAGAATGAACACTTCTAAATAAAACACACATGCTGCCAAATTTACCAACCAAACCCACCATATGCCGATAGTAAGTACAATATAGCCAATGTGCACTAGTCACGAGAACACCCCTAGGCACTAGCAAGTTGTGGGGCTCTCGGAACATCGTATCTCGATGTAAAAGTTATCATAACCAATAACCTTCTCATTCATGAGCCACTAGGAGGGAAAACTCCAATGGTCTAGTGGTCCCCAACATCATCATAGTTTAGTTAGTGTTGTCATCATCAAACTATCTAAGTGAAACATGGACGAAACCACTACCGAATCGCTAGCATACTAGTCCTAGTCTGCCCACTTAGATACTCAGGTTTTCCTCTTTGTGCTCAATCAAGTTCCACATGTCATATAATACCATTTGGACATGAAAATGTCATTTCAAAATCATGCACACACCAAACAACCCACACATGTCACATAATACTCTTTTCACATTCAAAATCATTTTAACATCATACACACACCAAAACAGCCGACAAACATATTTTGCACCTTTCTCACAATTTAATTAATCGTCTCAACAATTTATAAAACATTCTCAAAACATTTGACATCACAAATAATCACTCTCTCTTTCAAAAACTCATTTTAAGAACATACACCCACCAAAACAGTACTCAAACATATTTTTCACCCTTTTTATAACTTAATAAACCATTTAAAATTTTCATAAAACAATTTCAAGAAGTAAAACAAGGTTTTGCACACAAAATACATTCAAAACCCCTCTTTCAAGGCCAAATTCACCCCAATATCGTACCAAAACGGAATTGATAGCCCTATCAACATTTAATAAACCACTTTCATATATTATAAAATGCCTTCAAATAATACCACATGAGTTACAAATGAAAAACACACAATTTCAAGCAGAAAATGAAATTTTAAAATCCAACACTTAACCAATTCTATCAAAAATGGTTTTCGCACCACACACAATAAGTAATAAACATGCTAGGAAGGTCAAGAAAGCAAGTTAACTCATCAAAGAATGCTTAGACATGGAATCACCTACCTTAGATGCCAAAATCCCAAATCATTGTGTGAAACTTCAACTGCACCATTGTCGCACCACAAGGGAAAGAAAACAAACCCTAACCAATAAGATTGAACCAAAAAAACTCAAAAATGAACCCTAGGTACGAAGCTCTAGTTTCTAGACATTTGGAACTTCAAGAAGAAGGGAAGAAACCCTAAGGAAATGGAAGAAACAAGGTAGGAATTCACTTAAGAAATTTTGAAGTTCCACCACCAAAACCCCCTTCAAAATTGGGTTCCAAATGAGCTCGGGGGAGCTTGGGAGCCTTCCATGGTTGTAATGGTCGAATGAGGGAAGAAAGAGGTGCACTAAGGTTAAGCCCGAAAGGGAAAATTTGGAATTACATAAAAAAAATTAATGTGTTGGACACTGTGCACGGTTTGGCTGCATGGTTTAGGAAATTGTGCGGCCAAACCGTGTGCTCAGTTCTGTCCACTCGAAAATTGATGTTTTGCTCCAAAATTCAAGGTGGACCTAGTGGGAGCCTAGGGGGAAAGATAGACCAAGAATAGAAGAGAAATAATGCCTCAAATCTCAAACCTGTCACACTCGACTCCCAAGAAAATGACCAGGAACTCTGCCTGAATCGGAACAAGTAAAACTTAAAAACCCTAGTGTGACAATTACTTAAGAGTAATTTTTCTTATATCTCACCTTAATCAATTAATAAATTGTCCATGTGATGGTCTAAAATAAATAAATCAATACTTCAAGTTAGTCATTTTAAAACATTCTCACATGTACCGATTTATAAATTAGGTAGTTCAATCTGGTGGTGTAAAATAAATAAATATATAGTGGTAATTAAATAAATTACAGAAAACTATCCAATATGCTAGTATATAAATAATATTGTATAAATAATTAGAATCATCCTATAAGGTGGTGAAAATATGACTTAACATTGCTACAAATCCCCCCCTATCGGTGTTATAATTCGAATTTATCAATGCATAAAAAGTGTTGATGTTATAAGCACCGATAAAAATTGTTTCTTTTTATCAGTACTAAAATAGTACTGATTAATGTACTCTTCATAAGCGCTGAAAAATCACATAGGCTTTTATTACCATTTTTAGTATTAATAAATCTAACTTTTATCAACGATATTCTTAGTGATGATAAAAACCGCTTATATCAGTGCTTAATATTAGCATTGATAAAACACAAAAATATTTTTAATAATTTTTGTATGACTCTTGCAAGCCCCCCCCCCCCCACATCAATGCCCCAACACCCCTTAATCGGCATCTACCTCGCCTTTTTATCAGCGCTCCCCCCCCCCCAACGCCCAGACCCGCCTTTATTAGTGCTTCCCCCCCAACGCCCATACCGCCTTTATTGGCACTTATACTTGCTAAGCCACTTGCACTCGTGAAGACTCAAACCTAAGATCATCTTGTACATGGTACCCGCGACTCCATTTGGTTTTCTGGCATATTTTATAATATATGTATTTATTTATATATATTTACGTACATCTTTTTTATTTATATATTCATATAATTATAAGTAATTATATAGATATTTTAAAATGAAATTGTAATATATATATATACACTTATATATTTTTATATTTACATATAATTGTATACTTACATATAATTTTTTTATAATGTATTTATAATATACATATTTATTGTAAATACATTTATGTATGTGTATATTTATATGTGTGTGTGTGCACGTGTGACTCTCTCGCTCTCCCCACACCCACTCTCTCATTCAGTATATATATACGTACATATTTGTTTGTTTGTGAGTTTGTCTATATATTTATTTATTTATATAAGTATGTGTGCTCCTATACATATGAATGTATATATATTTTAATATATATTTGTTGCGATGTATAGAGATACATACATATATATAGACAAACAAAGCACACACTTACCAACACTTTATCAACGCTAATAAAATCGCTAATAAAAAACAATCTTTATTTGTGTTTTTTTACCACTTATAAAGTTTTTCTTTATCAATGATTTTAGCTAATGCAGATAAAAGCATCATCGTTATCAGTGCTTTTTTTATCAGTTTTGATAAATGATCGCGCTTAATATAGTGAAATCTGTAGTAATGTAAAAGTAAAACATACATTTCTTCATTGATCATTTGTGGTGATAAATGTACAAAAAATTAAAACGAATATAGAGAAAATAGAAAGAAAATTGAATGATAAAAAAAATGTTATTCAAGTTTTATTGTGTTTCTCATATGTGTAACCCATAAGGTAAGTAGAGCAGGGGTGACAGGATTGGCGTCGGTGACCAGCCCACCCCATTGGCAATTACAAATATATATTATTTGTCAATGACTTCAGGATTGAGCTTCGTGGCAGAGAGCCCTGTGGGGTGTCGGAGAGGTATCAGATTCGAATCTCTATGGGATCTTGCATGCGTGTGTTTGTGTGTTTCTTTGCAAGTTTGTAGTTTTTCGACTGTTTGTAATATATATTATATGAAAATGGGATTTAGATCCACCACCTACTGAAACTACTCAAACCCCCTAGTGCCTTAAGTGGTGGTGTGGACATTCAAACGACAAAAAGTATATTAAATGTGACAAAAATGCGATTAGTGTGGAATGTATGGGATTATGTCTATATTTTCTGTTTCGGGTGGTCCCCCACATTTTCCTCTCATCCCAACTAGCCGTCACACACGTCTCCCGTTTTGTTTTGTTTGGTTCGTAATCGAGATTTTTCGAGCAAGGTAAAGAAATTAGTTTTTTGATGAATTATGATGTCACACCGATGTCAATGTCATGTCATCTTTTTGCAAGACTGTCATGTCGTCTTTCATGATTACCGGCGGATTAATTTTTTAAAATCAGTTTTCTTTAAAAAAAAAATATTGAAATAGCATTCGTCAATTCTAATTACTGTTATGTATTAGACAATGCGTTAATGAATAGATAACATTAATAAATACATAAACTCATTCTTTATAGATTTATTTATTCATTATATTCTATTATCGACAAATAACAAGATTATGCATTTATAATAAATATATATATATATATTATATTTATAAACAATATACGTGTGTTTTCACAAACACCAGCAATTTCCGTGCTCATATCTGCGTGTCATCCACATGTGTGTATTTATTATAAACACATGGAATCAAATAGCATTTTTTTTATTATGATCACGGTGAATGTGTTGTGGGGATTAACACATTTCATTTGATTTGTTTTAGTGAATGCATTAATGGGCTCACCAAAATCTTTTAAAAGTGTAAATGCAATTTCTTAAGCCCATTAATGTCTTGTAGAACCCATTTCCATAAATAAATTTAACATATGCCCATTTAAATAATTTTTTTACAAAACTAATTTTAATAAAATTAATTGTTGCTGATGTGTTGAATTATCCCACGACTGTCCAGCATTATCACTACAAAAAAAAAAAGATCTCAACAACAGTTTTTCTGTGGTGGTTCTAATAACCACAATTGTATTAATTTTTTTTAATATAGTGGTGGTTTAATATAACCGCCATTATATTTTTTTATACACATTTAGCAACGAGTTTATTTAAACCGTCACTAAATCTTTTACAAAACCTAATTTCAACCCCCGCCGACCCCCTGCTCCCGACGGTGACCACCGCGACCTCGCCCCCTTGCCAGCAACCCCCGTGCCCCCCCCCCCCCGACGACCACCATGACCTCTTTCCCCCTACCCCCTATGATGCCCCCCCCCACAATTCCTGACCCTTGACCCCCCTCGGCGACCTGCAAATGTTTCTCTCTCCCCATTTTCTGGTGATGTGACCTCAGACATCGTTGAAGGTATGATTGATTGATTTTTTTAAAGGTTTTAGTTAAATTATATAAAGATCTATTAAATTGAGTGTTGTTTATGTTTTTAATGTTGGATTTAATTATTTTTATGTTAAATTTGTGTTATGTCGAATCAAGACCCTATCCTGGTCAATGAAGAAGTTGAGTGATATTTCTTTTTTTTCCTTTTCTTTTCAAAGGGCTCAGGTGTGATCTTTTCGAACCCTCCACACATTGATATGCTCAGGGTTTGTAAGAATTTTTAGATTATGCAATTGCAAACTGATTAGTATACGACACAATGAAATATTAGTGTATTTATTGTAAATTCATGTCATGATTGAATAGAAACAAAGTATATGAACATTTGATATTGAAACAGTTTCATGCTCGACATGTATGCTGGATCTGACATGGTGCATCGAATGTTATGGAAAGTCAAAATAATGAAAATCTTATAAACGAAACACAAAGTGACCCACCAGAGGATAATTCCGTTCAAAATTTGATAAATGACACATTTTCCTTTGCAAGATATAATGTACAAGATTTTAATAGATCAGCAGAACTTTCAGTTGATCCTGAGCATGTAAATATTGCTTAGAACTTCAGTGCGCAAAAAAATGAGTTTTATGAATTAGTTGACGACGGACAAAAAGAATTGTATGAAGGGTGTTCCAAGTATTCGAAGTTGTCTTTTCTACTTAAGTTGTATCAAATCAAGTCTCTTTGTGGAAAAACTGAAAAAGAAATGTAGATGATTTTAGAGTTGCTTCATGATTCATTTAGGGAAGGTAAGATCCCTGCATCATTCTATAAGATGGAAAAAGTCATTAACAAACTTGGGTATGATTATACAAAGATACATGTATGCCCTAATGATTGCATGCTTTACTGGAGAGAAGATTCCAATAAAGAATGCATATGATGTCATACAAGCAGATGAAAGTCAATGAACAACAATGAAAGTATAAATCAATGCAACCCTAGGAAGAAACAAAATAAGAAAACTACAACAAAGGTATTGTGTTACTTTCCTACGAAATCACGCTTACAAAGATTTTTCATGTCGTCTACGACTGCATATGACATCAAGTGACATGCTCAGGATAATAATGATGGGTTGAAGAGACATCCAAAAGATTCAACATCATGGAAGTTGTTTGATTCATTAAATCCAATTTTTTCTTCGGATCCTAGGAATGTACGATTGAGATTGGTTTTAGATGGTTTTAACCCTTTTGTTACTTTAAGTACAAATTATAGTATTTGACTAGTTGTTTTGATCACCTATAATCTACCTCTATGGATGTCTTTCAAGAAGACATCTTTCCTTATTTAGATTATTATTCCTCGAAAGAAAATGCCTTGAAATGACATTGATATATACCTTCAACCTCCAATCATAGAATTGCGAGAATTATGAGATAATGGTATGCTACTTTAATGTGGAAAATTAGTGACTTTCTTGGAATAGGGAATTTATCTGGTTTGAACACCTATACTGGGTTGGGTTGTCCAATTTGTAATTTTGATTTTGATCCTCAATGATTACCTTATAGTAGAAAATGGTGTTTTATGTGTCACTGTCAATTTCTTAATGCTTCTCATAAATTCAGGTTTAACAAGACACAATTCAATGTATATTTTGAATAGAGAAAGCCACCGAATGTGTATTCTAGTTTAGAAATATTGGGAAAATTAATGAATGTCAATGAAGAATTTGGAAAATGTAATCAGTTAAAAGATGGGGGAATGTGGTTTGAGGTACAGTATCTGAAGCAGCTGGAACACAACAATGGAAGAAAAAAAGTATATTTTTCAAACTTCTTTCTTGGGAGTTTAATTTGATACGTCATAATCTTGACGTAATGCATATTGAGAAGAAAGTTTGCGACAATATGATTTTTACATTGCTTAGTGAGCAGGGTAAATCGAAGGATCACTTATACTTGTAAAGATCTCGATTCTGTGAATATAAAACATGGTTTGTGGGAAAATAAGGATGGAAAGTATCCTTCAACTATTATTATGACGAGAAATCATGAGAAAGACGTATTCCTTTGAATATTAAAGAATGTAAAAGTGCCAAATGGATATTCAAGTAACATATCAAGGTGCGTTGACTTAAAACATTGAAAGTTATATGGATTGAAATATCATAACTCACATATTTTGATGGAGCAATTGTTTCCATTTACATTGCATAATATGTTACCTGAAAAAGTAACTGCAGTTCTAGTTGAGTTATGTACCTTTTTCCAGAGAGCTTTTTGGAAAAACTCTAAATCCAACTGAGCTTGATAAACTTTAAGAAAGAATTGTTTTGTCACGAACCAGCCCGGGTCGACCCTGAACCGGTCACCCGAGCCGGTCCGCGGCAAGTCCCGAGGGGCGTTCCCGATCCCCCTGGGATGGAAACTAGTGCCGGGCATCAAAAGTAAATGGGTGGGAATGATTTGGACCAAAAGAAAACCAGAATCAGTAAAAGAATAGAAACTAAACAAAACAGAAAAAAAAATCAGGAACAAAACTACACAACAATCATACCTCCACGTGACTTCGCGGTCACCACCCAACTAAACACCAGCGTCGCTCCATCACTGAGCGACTCAAACCAGGAAAACCTGAACACAAGGAACCTGCAACTGAAATGGTAAAATATAGGCGTGAGCACAAAAAGTACTCAGTAGGTGAGCCCAACAACAAATCCCAAAGCACTGCCCGTAAATAATGAATCTACAAATTCCAGGTTTGAAGTACAATGCATAAAAGTAAGATTACATAATGTTTCACTTGAAAATCAAAACACGGGACATTACCCTTACTCTTTTTCAAAAGTTTAATTCCTTTCATTGGTGCCAAATTCATTCTAAAATAGAAAGAAGTGTTACATTTTCAAATTTTACAAAAAGAGAATAACGCATTTTTATTTCAAAACCATTTTCACAAAGTATAACAATATAAGCTGTAAAGAACAACTGAAAGTAAACAAGAAAGGAAAATAAAGTAACCGTGGGTGATCCTAAACATCCCTAGAAAACCCCTGGATGTACTCGGGTTTAGACTATCGGCCGACATGGTACTCCACAGTCAATAACCAACCGGCCGCCCTAATAGCCAACCAGTGGCACGCCCCACAAGGCCTACCTACCAAGGGGGGACTAACCCGTCTAATCGGGGTTAGCCAGCAACCATCACTCGATTATCTAAAAGACGCCCAGGAACCCACGGTGGTTTTAATAATACTGTGTAAGTGGGAGGCCCTTGCATGCGTGACTCACCTCACCGCACTTGCCAAACCCTTACACGGACACCGCTACATGACAATCCTCGAAGGGAAGTCCCCCTGTAGAGATGCCCCATAAGTATGTATATATATATGTAGTCAGTTCACAATCAATAAAGTTCCAACAGGGCCGCCACATCATTTACATTTAAACCATTTAATATCAAAGTGTTTCCAAAGAAAATATGACACACACCATCATGTTGAAAACCAGAAAGAAAAACATGCTTAGAAACCCATTTAAGGAAAACCAAACCACCACTGAAAAATTCCAAAATCTAGTTTAAAGGCCAAACAGCATTTCCTCTACCCAAGTTTTCAAGAAAACACCATTTTCCATAAATGATACACTCGTCATTTTATACACACCAAAAACCATCTCAAAACACAGTTCAATATGACTTGCACGTTTCATAAAGTACCCGTATGGAAATATCACAAGAAAACCAAACAAATTTATCCAAGAAGATATTTTCAATGCGATGCAATAAGTAAACAGTTTTCAAATTCAGCAAGTCTCTATTATAGTAATAATTTTCTAATACTACTTTAAATTTACTGAAAAATAATGAAATGACAAGGAATAAATAAATTTCTAAATTTAAGGGCGAGTGCAGTGGGAGACCTAACTCAAGACGCAGCTCGGATACGACGACACCATACCCCTCGCACTGGCGCACAAGCACGGGCAAGCCGATGATCGCAGTGTCGTAGGGTTACCTCGCCAACACGCTGAAACAAACGTACGATAACTAAGAACACATAGCCACTGGCTCAGAACAAACCAAACGAACAACCAACGCAAAGGAAGCAGCTCGACATAACTTCCAAAACACAACTCGCACCATCAACCTTATTTATTAAACCACTTAAAATCTACAAAGTGTTTGTAAAAAAAAAACACATAACACCAAACCAACTCACTAATTATTTTAAAGTGCCACCGAGTTATTTCAAGGAAACACCAGAGTACGAAATAAGACAAAAGCGCACGACATGGTGAAATTGACCCTTAAAAGCACGTGCGCCTAAACATGTTTTTCCAAAACCAAATTCGGAACATCCACGCTACTTAATAAATAATTTAAATTTTTTTTATAAAACAATTTTGAAAACACACTGCGGATTTAAACACACGAAACCAACTTCAACCCCTTAAAAAACACTTTCATGATCAAACGCACACAATGCCACATTGACATCACACCAAAACCTAACTGCAACCCTTGAACATTTTAATAAACCAACAACACAGTTTATAAAACACTAAAAATGTGAAAAATAGAATTTCTCAGCTCATGCGCACCATGAAAAATAACAGCACGGTTTAGGAAACACTGTGAATGGCTCAACAAAAGTTTTCATAAAATCAAAACATTCATAACACATAAACACTTTTCTAAACCTATCAAAATCCTATTAAACATCAAACAACACTATATTCGCACCAAGCAGACTAGTCAAATAACACACTAATTTGACCAAACAATCAAATTAAAACACCACAAAAGTTTATGCATGGAACAACTTACATCGGGTGTCGAAAATTCTCGAAAATTGGTGTCAAACACCAATCACACCACAATCGCACCCCGTGGGATCCCAATTAGATCCTAAATCAATAATGCGAACCCAAATGAACCCAAAACGAACACTAAAAAGAACCTTATACTCATCGGAAACCAAAAAGGTCAAGGAATAATAGGGGAACCCTTCCTGGGGAAGTTGCGCCAGAGGTCGCGGGTCATCGCTGGAAGTTGCGGGCTGGTGGAGAACACGCGGCCAGGGGTTGCCGCTGCTGGCCGGAGGCGGAGCGCGCCGGAGCTCGGCCGGAGATCGCTGGAGGGGTCCGGAGGCCGCTGGCCGGTGGCGGAGCTCGCGGGAAGGGCCGACATGGGGTGCCGATGGGGTCGGGAGTCGCTGTCCGGCGGTGGGGAATCACCGGAAATGCTGGCCGGCGAGGCGGGCAGCGGCGAGGCACCGAAGGGGCAGGGCGGCGCGACCGGGCATCGGGGCAGAGCGAAGGCTGGGTGCAGGAAGCGGGCGCCGGAGCAGAGCAGGGGGGGCGGGCCGCCGGCCGCCGGCCGCCGGAGCGGAGCAGGGTGGCAGTCGGGAGCGGGGTCGGTGCGGCCAGCCGTGGGCGCCAGTGGTCGCGCGAGGCCGGGGGGCGGTGGAGGGCGCCGGGCAGAGGGAGCGGCGGGGTGCGGGGAGCACCGCAGCGCAGGAGGGTGAAAGTGGGGGTGGGGGGGAAGGGTGTCGCGCTGGTCTAGGGTTAGGCTAGAGATTTTTTTTTCATTTTATCATAATAAAATAATGATAATAGAACTAAAATCTAAAATAAAATAACAAAATTTGCAATAAAATGATAATACCAATAATAATAACAGAATAATAAGAGTAATAAAATTAACAATAATAAAGATAATATAAATAATTTTTTTTAACAATAAAGATAATAATAATAATAATAATAATAATAATGAAAATAATAATAATATTATAAATAATAATAATAACAATAAAATAATCATAATAAAATGTCAACATAAAATTTTTAATATTCAAAACGCCGGGTGAACACACGGTCACCCGGGCCGAACGCACGGTCACCGCTAACGATGCGGTGACCACGCACCAGTGCGAAACCGCCAACACAATTAAACTTTGAAAATTTTAAACCGGGACCAAGAAAGAAGTAAAAATAAGGGAGTCTGCGGTCGGGGTGTGACAATTCTCCCCACCACAAACACTTTCTGCCCCCAGAAAGTCACCAAGCCAAAAGTCGGTTAAGATTCAAGTCCATGCCCACACGGAACTAAAAGAACCGAAGAGAACTAAGAATCTCGGGATGACCATACTCTACACAGGTCACACCCGACCGATTCAAGAGAAAACTGTGGTCCGAGGTTGAGGGGAGAACACAAAGGGGTTCTCCCCACCACAAGAACTTAACTGGTTCGAAAATTTAACACCCAAAACATACTACCACAAGGAGGCGGGTCAAGTATGGGGAATCTCAACCGATCAAAACTGACTCCTATAGCCTGATCAAAACAACACCTCCGTCGAAACGTTGAACCCTCGACTAGAGTCAAAAACCTTCAACACCAGGGAAAACCCATGAAGAAAACCCAAGCATTCCCACAACGTCATTTCTCCCAAAGACACTTACATCTCCAAACGAACACAGTCAAACCGAGGTCAACTCATGCAAGATCCAAACACACCTCTAAGAAAAACACACAATTCAGAGAATCACAATTTAGACAAACAAAACTGTTTGGATTACAATCGAACACGTTCACCCCAACTTCACGACGACACAATGAACCTACAACAACACAAAAATTTTAACAGTGGAAGAATAAGAACGAAAGGACTTCTAATGCTTTGTTGCCAACATCGAACACAAAAACCGACCCAAGGCTTCACACCCCCGGGAACTCCTGACTGTGCGCAAGCTTCAACCCGAGACCTGTGGCTGGGGATATGATGGATGAAGCATCTCCTGCCTCACAGTCAGGCACTGATATTTTTCCGATCACAGTGTCCTCTTCAAGCGACTCTCCCTGTAAAACATCTCTAGATGATCCAGAAACCTGCAATGATGACACGTCATTGAAGGGGTATGACACGACGACCTTGTATACCCTAAATGTCCATACTAATGGTACACTATTAGATGGTCTGACGAACTGAAAAACAGATCCACTGCAATGGACTCTTTGGAAACAGATCCATCTGACACACTCTGCTCGTCAGATGGGAGACCTTCATGAGCGACTGGATACGGTGGATTGCCAACCGTTTGTGCTCTGGAGACTAACTCAGCTAAAAACACATTGTGCACCAACTTCTCAAAAGTGATGCCCAAAAAAGGGAGGGATCGCTCCTTGATCTCTGGATGAAGACACCCGTTAAAGGGAAGAGTTTTCATCAGATCCTGCAATGCTATCTCTGAAAAAGAGATACAAGATCCTTGAAATTTTCAACACACGCTTTCACATCTGTTGGCCATGTCGAAAACACATGAGCTCTTCCACCTTCTTTATCTTCCTCTCTTCAAGTATAAACCTTCGGACGAAAACGAATTTAAAGAAATCCCACATCATCCCAGCTTGCAATGATGGCGGGGCGAAAAACTCTCACTCGTCCAAAGCTGGACCCTCGGACAAACTCAAAACAGCATGCACTCAAACAGCGTCAAGAGTTCCCAATGTTCTAATGATACGCTCCACTTCCTCAGGCCATTCTACTGCCTCTAAAAGACCCCGATCACCATGAAGAATAGGTAAAGTCCAAGAGGGACCAAAAATTGTGCATGACTTATCAGAATCCTTAGGGACCTTTCTGGGCGGCATTTCCTGAGCAACATATGAAACACAGAGCCGAAACCGATATCAATCGAAGCAACATCAATAAAGCATCCTTATCCAAAACAACCAGCTCGAAAACCAACACAACCCAAAATTCCCATTTTCATTTTAGATTTCAAAACCACCCCTTTTTTTAATTTCAAAACCTCTTTCTTTCAAGACCACTTTCCAAATACCAAATCCACTTATCAAACCAAAATCACTTTCCAAAACCATTTTCCTCTTTAAAAGCCAATTTAGAAAACAAGGTCAAGCCTTTAATTTCAAACACACCTAGGTAATATCATGAACCGCTGCACATGTCTTCATCCAATTTCATTAATACGCACCAACATTCACTTTCCATGCATCTTCTCACATGTGCAAACGTTCATAAGGAGTACTTGAGGTTTCACCCCAAACCACTCTCGACCAATTTCCAAGCAAGCACCAGTTTTCCCAATCCAAAAGCATTCAGTTTTAAAACTCATTTCATAAATTTAAAGTCATTTAAAAGAAATCAGTCCAATTTTCAAAAACCTTTTTTTTTCAACAATGCACTTACACCGACCAAAACAAAAGCAGCACCCAAATTTGCATCAACCACTGGAGTGAGGGACTAGTAGTCACGCTCACCCTGGCGACATGGTAGTGGGTCATGTCCCAAGTAAGCATCGACCACTAGGAGGAATTCAAACCGTGTACTCAGAATCCACATGGGTCACTACTCCATGTGAAATCACGATGTAATGTCGGCTTGCCTCCGTTGTCATCTCTCAATCCAAGACAAACCAAAAAGAGACAAGGACACAATTCCCGAACTACCCCTGACGACTCGAGGTGCGGAACGGGCGAGGGTTCATGACGTCCTTCCCGTACCTACCTCTCGAGTCCCGACAGTCCTAATCTCCACCTACCGGACAACACAAATAACAAGAACCTCCTCTGATACCATTTTTTTGCGAACCAGCCCGGGTCGACCCTGAACCGGTCACCTGAGCCGGTCTGCGGCTAGTCCCGAGGGGCGTTCCCAATCCCCCCAGGATGGAAACTAGTGCCGGGAATCAAAAGTAAATGGGTGGGAACGATTTGTCCCAAAATAAAACCAAAATCAGTAAAAGAATAGAAACTAAACAAAACAGACAAACAAAAAAAAAGCAGGAACAAAACTACACAACAACCATACCTCCACGTGACCTCGCGTTCACCACCCAACTAAACACCAGCGTCGCTCCATCACTGAGCGACTCAAACCAGAAAAACCTGAACACAGGGAAACTGCAACTAAAATGGTAAAATATAGGTGTGAGCACAAAAAGTACTCAGTAGGTGAGCCCAACAACAAATCCCAAAGCACTGCCAGTAAATAAAGAATCTACAAATTCCAGGTTTGAACTACAATGCATAAAAGTAAGCTTTCATAATGTTTCACTTGAAAATAAAAACACGAGACATTACCCTTACTCTTATTCAAAAGTTGAATTCCTTTCATTGGTGCCAAATTCATTCTAAAAGAGAAATAAGTGTTACATTTTCAAATTTTACACAAAGAGAATAACACGTTTTTATTTGAAAACCATTTTCACAAAGTATAACAGTATAAGCTGTAAAGAACAACTGAAAGTAAAAAAGAAAGGAATATCAAGTAACCATGGGTGATCCTAAACATCCCTAGAAAACCCCTGGGTGTACTCGGGTTCAGACTACCTTCCGGCATGGTACTCCACAGTCAATAACCAAATGGATGCCCTAATAGCCAACCAGTGGCACGCCCCACAAGGCCTACCTACCAAGGGGGGACTAACCCGTCTAATCAGGGTTAGCCAGTAACCGTCACTCGATTCTCTAAAAGACGCCCAGGAACCCACGATGGTTTTAATAATACTGTGTAAGTGGGAGGCCCTCGCACACATGACTCACCTCACTGCACTTTCCAACCCCTTACACGGACACCGCTACACGACAATCCTCGAAGGGAAGTCCCCCTGTAGAGATTCCCCATAAGTACGTATATATATATGTAGTCAGTTCACAATCAATAAAGTGCCAACCGGGCCACCACATAATTTACATTTAAACCATTTAATATCAAAGTGTTTCCAAAGAAAATATGACACACACCATCATGTTGAAAACCAGAAAGAAAAACATGCTTAGAAACCCATTTAAGGAAAACCAAACCACCACTGAAAAATTCCAAAATCCTGTTTAAAGGCCAAACAGCATTTCCTCTACCCAAGTTTTCAAGAAAACACCATTTTCCATAAATGATACACTCGTCATTTTATACACACCAAAAACCATCTCAAAACACAATTCAGTATGACTTGCACATTTCATAAAGTACCCGTATTGCAATATCACAAGAAAACCACAAGAATTAATCCAAGAAGATATTTTCAATGCGATGCAAGAAGTAAACAGTTTTCAAATTCAGAAAGTCTCCATTATAGTAATAATTTTATAATACTAATTTAAATTTAATGAAAAATAATGAAATGACAAGGAATAAATAAATTTCTAAATTTAAGGGCGAGTGCAGTGGGAGACCTACCTCAAGACGCAACTCAGATACGACGACACCATACCCCTCGCACTGGCGCACAAGCACACGCAAGCCGATGATCGCGGTGTCGTAGGGTTACCTCGCCAACACGCTGAAACAAACGAACGATAACTAAGAACACATAGCCATTGTCTTAGAACAAACCAAACGAACAACCAACGCAAAGGAACCATCTCGACATAACTTCCAAAACACAACCCACACCATCAAACTTATTTATTAAACCACTTTAAAATCCACAAAGTGTTTTAAAAAAAACCACATAACACTAAAACAACTCACTAATTATTTTAAAGTGCCACCGGGTTATTTCAAGGAAACACCAGAGTACGAAATAAGAAAAAAGCGCACAAAATGGTAAAATTGACCCTTAAAAGCACGTGCGCCTAAACATGTTTTCCCAAAACCAAATTTGGAATATCCATGCTACTTAATAAATCATTCAAATTTCTTTTATAGAACAATTTTGAAAACACACTGCGACTTTAAACACACAAAACCAACTTCAACCCCTTAAAAAAACACTTTCATGATCAAACACACACAACGCCACATTGACGTCACACCAATACCCAACTGCAACCATTGCACATTTTAATAAACCAACAACACAGTTTATAAAACACTAAAAATGTGAAAAACAGAATTTCTCAGCTCATGCGCACCATGCAAAACAACAACACGGTTTAGGAAACACTGCGAATGGCTCAACAAAAGTTTTCATAAAATAAAAACATCCATAACAGATAAACACTTTTCTAAACCTATCAAAATCCTATTAAACATAAAACAACACTATATTCGCACCAAGAAGACTAGTCAAATAACACACTAATTTGACCAAACAAGCAAATTAAAACACCACAAAAGTTTATGCACGGAACAACTTACATCGGGTGTCAAAAATTCTCGAAAATTGGTGTCAAACACCAATCGCACCACAATCGCACCCAGTGGGATCCCAATTAGATCCTAAATCAATAATGCGAACCAAAATGAACCCAAAATGAACACTAAAAAGAACCTTATACTCGTCGGAAACCAAAAAGGTCAAGGAATAATAGGGGAAACCTTCCTGGGGAAGTTGCGCCGGAGGTCGCGGGTCATCGCCGGAAGTTGCGGGCTGGTGGAGAACGCGCGGCCAGGGGTTGCCGCTGCTGGCCGGAGGCGGAGCTCGCCGGAGCTCGGCCGGAGATTGCTGAAGGGGTCCGGAGGCCGCTGTCCGGTAGCGGAGCTCGCGGGAAGGGCCGGTAGGGGGCGCCGATGGGGCCGGGAGTCGTTGTCCGGTGGCAGGGGCTTGCCAGAAATGTTGGCTGGTGAGGCGGGCAGCGGCGAGGCACTGGAGGGGTAGGGCGGCGCGGTTGGGCTTCGGGGCGGAGCGAAGGACGGGTGCAGGAAGCGGGTGACGGAGCAGAGCATGGGGGGCGGGTCGCCGGATGCTAGAGCGGAGCAGGGTGGCGGTCAGGAGCGGGGTCGGCGTGGCGAGCCGCGGGCGCCGGTGGTCGCGCGAGGCCGGGGGGCAGTGGAGGGTGCCGGGTAGAGGGAGCGGTGGGGTGCGGGGAGCGCCGCAGCGCAGGGGGGTGAAAGTGCGGGGGGGGGGGAAGGGTGTCGCGCTATTCTAGGGTTAGGCTAGAGAGATTTTTTTTTCATTTTATAATAATAAAATAATGACAATAGAAATAAAATCTAAAATAAAATAATAAAATTTACAATAAAATGATAATACCAATAATAATACCAGAATAATAAGAGTAATAAAATTAACAATAATAAAGATAATATAAATAATTTTTTTTAACAATAAAGATAAGAATAAGAATAATAATAATAATAATAATGAAAATAATAATAATATTATAAATAATAATAATAACAATAATTTAATAATAATAAAATGTCAACATAAAATTTTTAATATTCAAAACGCCGGGTGAACACACGGTCACCCGGGCCGAACGCATGGTCACCGCTAACGATGCGGTGACCGCGCACCGGCGCGAAACCGCCAACACAATTAAACTTTGAAAATTTTAAACCGGGACCAAGAAAGAAGTAAAAATAAGGGCGTCTGCGGTCGGGGTGTGACATATTTGGACACTGTCATTTGGAGATTTTATTTCCCCCTTCATTCTTCTTAGTCATGTTTCATTTAACTGTTCATTTGGTTGAAGAAGCTAGACTTGGTGGGCTAGTACACTATCAATGGACATATCCAATTGAGAGGTATATGTATATTATTTTTATTGTCATTAGTGAATTCAATTTTATCAAATCATTGCGTAATTTTTTTAATATGTTTCTTATTTTCTTCATTAGGTACTTATGTCATTTGAAATCATATGTGAGGAATAAAACTCAACCAGAAGGATCTATTGCTGAAGGTTACATAGTCGAAGAGTGCTTTACCTTATGTTCTAGGTATTTGGATAGGATTGAGACTAGATTCAATCATGTTGGATGTGTTGACGACATCTTTAATAGTTCTCATTTTGAATACCAGTCATTAGTATTTCCAACTATTAGATGACCAATAGGAAAAGGGTCAAATTTACACAGACTAAATTGGAGTTGTTATAAGCACATAAGTAAATATTTTTTGCATTTTACTTCTATCAACTTCTCTCACTTGATCCATACCAGTGAACATATAGAGCATGATCCATTTATCTTGGCTTCATAAGTGAAGAAGGTTTTATTATGTGGATGATGAAATACACAAAGGTTGTAGTGTTGTTGTAAACTTAAAGAAAATATACTTATATGATATGGGTGATGAAGTTTAATTGGTACTTTGTGATAGTGAACCCCATCAACCAAAAAACATTGAATAGTTTTTTCCTAACAATATCGAAACATTATAACTTACAAGAGAGGGAGAAAATGAAGCACATGTCGCAATGGAGGTTGATAACAGTGAAGATAATGAAGATGAAGATAATTGAATATATAAATTGGTAATGAACATATATTAAAATTTCTCATTGATAAGTGTTTCATACATATATATATTATTCTATTTTTTCCTTTTTTGTAAAAATCATTTAGTTTTTCATTTTTTATACATTTAATAAATCTAAACCATTTGAATTGTAGGAATGCAAAAAATAAGAAAAATTCAAGATCATAGTTGATCAACATCTCAGAGCACGCCACCACTACTATCAGCTTCAATGGATTCAAGTGATTCCTTTGTACTCGAGACTACTAGAGAGCCAGATATTTTCCCAGATGTTGTTGGTAGTCCACCATCCAATTCACCTCTAACAAAGGAGTAGTTGGTCACCCCTTCATCTAGGGGATATTTTTGAGTTTCCCTTACTAGTATGTATGCCACTGTACAAAAAAAAAATATATTATATTAATTGTTTAATGCATTTTCCAAACAGAAAAAGATAACAATAGAAGGGATATAAATATGAATATGAAAAATGTATGAGACCTAAATGACTTCAAGATTATTGTTCCATTTAATAGGTTTGAGATGCCAATTGGTGACACTGTCGAAAACTATGAACAGATTCTTGGGAAGCTTTCTTGAGAGATGATGAGATTTCCCATTAATTATAATGATTGGAGGAATATTCCCATAGATTGGAAAAATGAGGTTTTTGATAATGAACTAAAGGTAATGTTAATTTAATATTCATTGATAAATAATTTAAAATACTAGAGTAAAATTTTATAATATACATATAAAGTGTTATGTTTTTTATTTCTAGATGTTTTTTCATTTTGATGCCCCTGACTCCGTTTCATGCCCATAAACATTGAAAAATTTGGGTAAGAAATGGAGAGATTTTAAATAGAAATTATAACATGAGATTAATGGCACATCTCTGAGCTAATGAAAGATGTATGAGAAATTTTCTGAAGGAATTTCTCATGAGCAATGAAAGTTTTTTTTCGATATTAACAAAGATGCATCTCATGATGTAATTGAATATTTTATAGTCTCTTATTAACATAAACACAATAAAATTATAATTTTTATTAATGTTTCAATTTTTTGTAGGAATTATCTAAAAAAATACAGTTAATCGTGAGAAATAAGTAATTCCTCATATCACCGGGTCTCATAGTTTTTCAAGAAAAAGAATAATTTTAGTTTTTATTTTATCTATTATTATTTATATCATTTTATTATAAGTAAAGGTTTTATATAACTTGTTTATATTTTTTTTATAAAGGCTAATGAATTTGGTCACTCTGTTAGCCAAACATAGATATGGTTTAAAGTGGATAAGAAACACGATGACAATTTTGTAAATGATCATACCAAATATGTTGGAGTAAATAATTTTCATTACTATTAAATGTTATTTCATTACTATAAAAACATAATATTTAAAAACAAATTATCACAAAAAAACCCTCAAAACCAATTAAATAGGGCAGATTACATGGATAAAACAATCCCAATTTGGCATCATTTGATACATCTAGCCGACCCTAATTAATTGGGTTTAACACTTGTTTATTGTTATAATTTATTTTCCATTATTATGTTTTTATAGTAATAAAATAAAAATAAATATTAGTGAAAAATTTATTAATTAGATAATATTATGAAGTTCATATATTTTATAAAATCATTGTTAATTTTTTTTGTATTAACAGGTTAAAATTCAAGAAGTCTGGGATTTGAACCCTTCAAAATCATCCTCGATTTCTCAGAATAATGTATTTTCAATCATTTTAGGGAAGGATCATCTCATAAATGTATGGGGGATGGGTTCTAGGCCTACTCCATCAGATGTATTTGGTAGGCCATTGCCCTCAGTTACCACTACACTCTGTGGGGTTCGATTAGTACTGTTGATCAGGAATGAAAAAAAATTACAAGGTTGAAAGAAAACGTACAATAATAAGTCTCTTATAGGAAATAATAGGATCAATGGTAGTCAATAATGGAAAATACTTTAGTTTCTGTATTTTATGGGAGGACCAGAACATTCCTTGAGAATATTGATATCCTTATAGCTCATCGTGCCGAGGTAAATTCTAAATTCCATAGATCATTCACACATTTTCAAAGAACACATACAAATTCCATGAATAAAACTAAAATAACACTTTTATATAGAAAACATGAGCTTCTTAGTCATACCGACCACATATTGTTCCATATATTTTTGTGGTTGATTCCTACACGTAAAAAATGAATTACAAATCATTATCTTTATGTTTGAAAACAAATCGATTTTGTTTTATCAGTTTTGAATCAATAAACATTTTTTAAAGGTACCAAAGCCATTAAAAACATGTGTTGGGGGGGGGGGGGGTCAAAACTAGGAAAATGATGTTACATTTTCATAAAATCATAGTACAATGACCGTAGATTAATTTTTGAAATATAGGAACCGAGACACATCATTTTGAGTTACGGTTTTTCTGGGACACCCGTAAATGTGTTTTTAGTGTTTAAAAACACTTAAACATGAATGTAACAATAAAAACTATGAAAAATACCTCATATTGATGTGAAATCATGGAAAAAATACAATTGAGTTATTTTTGACGTGTACACGTAGACAACACATCAACCAGACATGTGGTGTGGACATAATGACTCGATAAACAATTTTTAAAGTTACTAAAGCCTTTAAAAACATGTATCATGGGGTCAAAATTAAAAAAACAATGTTGTATTTCCATGAAATCATATAAAAAAACCTTATATTTATTTTTGAAATTTAATAACTGAAGACATGCCATTTTGAGTTACGATTTTACCGAGATGCCCGTAAACACGTGTTTAGTGTTTTAAAATACTAAAATGTGTGTGTAAGGGTCAAAAAAATAGAAAATGACCACAATGTGGTGTAAAATTATGAGAAAATAACTACCGAATTATTTTTTACATGTACGTGGAGACAAAATGTCAATCCGATGTGTGGTGTAGTTGGAATGACTTTGTAAGTAGTTTTTAAAGGTACCAATGCCTTTAAAAATGTGTGTTGGGGGGTCAAAACCAAGTAAACAAAATCATATTTCCATTAAATAAGAGGAAAAAAACTATAGATTTATTTTTTAAATGTAGGAACTAACAACATGGTATTCTGAGTTACGGTTCTCTTGGGATTCCCATAAACGTGTTTTTAGTGATTTAAAATACTAAAACATGCATGTAACGATCAAATCCATATGAAAAAGACCTCACATTGATACAAAATCATGGGAAAACCACTGTTAAGTTTTTTTATATGTACACATAGAAAAAATGTCAATCCTACATGTGGTGTGGTTGAAATAACTTGTTAAATAAATTTTAAAGGTACCAAAGCCTTTAAAAACATGTGTTGGGGTCAAAATTGGAAAACAATATCATATTACCTTGAAATCATAGAAAAATAACTATATATTTTTTAGTAAAATTTAGGAACCTATGATATTTCATTCAGAGTTAAGTTTTTCTTGGGATCCCCATAAATGTTTTTTCAATGATTTAAAACACTAAAACACACATGTAATGGTAAAACCCATAGAAAATGACCTGAGATTGATGTGAAATTAGGGGAAAACTACCATTGAGTTATTTTTTAAATATAGGACATTCTTTCATATCAAATTCTTTAAAAAAAATTATTATGTAAATTTCAAACATGCCACAAGTGGATTTAAAACTTAAATACATTGTTACATACTTACCCCTTTTCAATTTCAATTGTTGAATAATATCTTAAATAGGAAAGTTTATGTTTTCAAAGTGTTATTCAAGATATATTATTTGTTTTATGTTAAAATTTCTTTTGTTTTATTAACAAAAGTAACAAATTTTATGTTCAACATTTTGAATATATTCTGTGTATTTTCTATTTTTCATTTATTTTTTTAAATGTTTTAGTTTTTATTATAGGTGACAGATGTTGGTAGTAGGTAGGAGGTTTACCGTTCATATCCATAACATTGTTCAGAATATAGTAATGATGGTTCTTAGTTTCCATGAAATGTTTAAATTTTAGCAATGACTATACTGTAATTATGATTTATTATGTTTAGTTTTAATTTTTGTCTTCTTTTTTTGTAACAGTTGATGATGTGGTATGGTCAGTTCCAGTTTATGAAATTATGTGGAGGTAGATGAATGTATTGAAGGTTGTGGGATGGAAGTATATTGGGAATGAGTTGTTATTGGACATATTTTATATGTATATATTAATGACTGAGGTATGGTTTGACTGAGGTTTTCAGTTGACTAAGGTTATGGTGACTGGGGAATTATTTATATATGATTGTGGATGTATGATGTTTGATTTATGTATAATGGGTTTATTATGAATTTATGTTTTATTTTATTACATGTTAGAGTTTTTATATTTATATTTGTTAATTAAATATTTTTTAAAAAAAATAAAATTTTAAGAGAAATATTTAGAGGCAGCTTTTATAAAACACCGCTAAATAAATATCATAAAATATTAATTAGTGGTGGTTAATATTAACCTCTACTAAACATAGCCATTTCTATATATTTCAGCAGTGTTTAGGTTCATTTTAGGTATTTTATTTTTGGGTTATCTTTTTTTTAAAATCACTGGCTAAATAGAATTGAAACAACCACTAAATGCTCCAAAAATAACACATACATAAATCATCGCTAAAATAAAATAACCGCCACTAAATGATTACCTACCATGAAATCCGTGGAAGTTTTAGTAACCATATCTAAACAATTCAGTGGTAGTTTAAACCTCCACTAGTATTAAAAATAACCATCGCTAATGCTTGCTTTTTTTAGTGTGTGTGTGTGTGTAAGTAGTCATCTATCTATATCACCCACCACACCTATTGAACTTGTCACTGCCACCACCATAGTAACATCATGCCTGATTTTTATCAAATTTTTTATCTTATCATATCTCTAGGTAACCTCATGCATTCCCCCTTTCACTAGAGGAAGCTGTCAAATGACGGGGCCACAAAACAACTATGAGGAGACTACACCCTCGTAAACATCCCATAAGGGTCATTCCTGGATCTGGTAAAATTTCAATGTAACTCATATATACATAATGCATAACAAAAACTTTTATACATAAAACTAGGAGTCAAAAGTAGTATCCCAAAGTCCATTATATAAAATAAAACAAAAATTCATATGATTCAATAAAACACAGAAAATAATCCAAAACACACAAAACGTGCATCATAAAATGAATAAACAAGATTATCTCTAGGATGATACATATGGAATACCATTATGAAATAAAATACTTTGGCCTCCAACCTAGCTCAGGAAAACCACTTGTCAAATCCTTGACCATCATGACACTCCTCATCACAAGTCATACATCCAACTCAAAGATGAAACCTGAAACTAAAAAAAACACAAGGTTGGATGCACATCGAAACCCATATCGTCAACAATGGTAGGAGGTGAGTGTCACTAGACCCACCTAAAAAAAACCCATTAAAGTTCATTAAATACCATTATACATGTATTCCATTATATACAAGAACACAAATTCACCTTGAGGACATATACTATAACTATCCCAACCACATTAGGACATACCTATCAGTATCCAAAAATCTTCATACCCTCATGTCCCAATGAGGCATATCATACAATCAATCTCATATAATCAAATCTTATCAAGAAAAGGTCTCACAATAAATCCTCATTGACTCACTTACAAGACTCCCACCCAAGCCATTTGTATCTCACTACCTATCAAATAACCAAAACCTAAAATATCATGGAAAATAATGACTATATAAAAAACCAGAAAAAAGGTACAAAATAGGGAAAACCATCAAAAGAAACCATCAAATGAAAATGAAAACAAGAATGGTATCCATAGAGGACCCAAAAAAACAAATATAAGCTAGAAAATAGTCCCATGATAAATAAATATAAAAAAGAAGGAACGTGTCCAAACTATATCATATAATAGAAATCCAATATATTCTCACCAGACCTTACCATAAGTATCAACCAAACTACCCTAGAGAATCTCTTACTCTAACCCATATATCATGCATCATAAAAAGTGTTGGATCTCTATATATGATCATGTATCACAGTTTTTACACCTTGGATCTTATGGATCATCTATTATCATCATAATCACTTAGTGTACCATGACCATGGTTTTACCCTAGGTCGATCTTTAGAGAATGTAAGTCCTTTATGTCATAGCATGAAATTGTTTGAAACACCCAAGTGTCATCCATTATCTTACCTAGATCCTAATTAGTCACCAAAATACTTCTGATTCTCCCATGGATAGATCACTATTAACATGAGTATAACTATATAAGAAATTTTTTTGTATAGATGACCACATAAGAAAAATATAACCATGATCCTCGAGCTCAAATCAAACCCTAAGGTCACCCTAGACGCCACATTTCTCTAGGGATAATATCCTACTCAAGGAGGCCTCTCTCATAAAACCATTTCCTTATATACTACACACCCAATCGCCCTATCTCACACTGGACAAATGATAATAACCTAAAATATGGAACCCACTCCCCTATTTCCCAAAATCACTAAGGAGGTAATCCATTCTCATCCTAGATCACAAAAATAAGGTGGGAACCCAATCTACAACTAGCCAAAAACACTACAGTGGGAACCCACTTCCCTCTAAATCGATAACACTAAAGAGGAAACCCACTCTCACCCAGGAAAACAACACTAAGGAGGAACTCATGCTCCCCCAATTACCTAAAATTGAAGTCCATGCTATGGATTTATAACAACTCTAGTTATACCTCCCATGACCCTGATCCCATTTCACGGATCATCAAAATATTGGGACTATATCACTCCTCAACCACTGATTGAAATCAATAAGGTACTCATTCAAGGACTAAGGGGGTTTAACACATGTTAAGAATATTAATCACTACTTGAAGGCTGGTGGTGAATGGACTCACTAACCACTCAATCAACGCTAGGTGTTTTAAAGCACCCTAGGGGATGAAATGTACCCAAATCACAATCCATGTGTGATCACCCAAAAAATTATCATAGCACACCTTAAACTAAGATCCAAATAGTGGGGTAACCATGGTTTATATACTCCATCACATTCTAGGGTACCCTTTAAGGTCCCATAATCTTACAGTCCCCAAGATACCAACAAAACATCCAAGATAACTCTAACTAACCCATAACCTAAGGTGATTTTTACCTATAGTCATTATATAACATAATTAATTATCATGTATCCATATAAGTTATACTAAACATTCATAAATTAGGATAACAAACATAAGAAAAAATGCTTTGGAAATTGGGAATTTCCCACATGAGGAAAACTATACAAAACCATTTACCAAATTAATTTTCATTTACTTTTCTCAAAATCATGGGTCAAAACACCTCTTTGGAAAATAAATCATTTTACGTTTGAAATACCATTTCAAAATTATATACTTAAACTCCTAATTCAATTTGAAATTCCATTTTAAATCCAATATATATTTTTTAAAATATTATTTTAAATTTTAAACCACATCTCTTTTGAAAAACCATTCAATTAATCCCTCAACCTCTATGTAATCTATAATATGGGCCACCAATACCTATTAAATTAGTATTCCAACAAATGAATTATCTTATATAACTATAAAATACATTAGTGGCTATTAGGATGACTTGAGGAAACACAATTTTACAAATTCAAATCATGTCATACTATCATGATAGATTTAGTCATAATAATAACATGATCTTAGTAAAACCAACAAGAAAGAAATCACATGTCAAATGATCTAAATAATCAATTTATAAAGACCACATGCCTCATATTGCTATCCAATGAGTCATCCCAGATCATCTTAGTAGCACTAGACTCTATGCACACCAATATCATCACAAATCACTCACTTTATTAATCATCTAAACATTTAACATATTATTCCATAGTCATATTTTCCAATGAAATACTAACCATGTAGTGTAATAACACCAAAACCATAAGAAATAAGGGGAATGCCTCTCTTGATGTGAACTAGTGCCTTCCCCATGTAAAAATAATAATGATTAAACTTTAATTAACCATCAATATTGTCTATTTGCACTAAAATCCAATGAATAACTCACCAAATGGAACACCTTAAATAAAACAATGAGAAAAAATGAGAAAATTCCCCTAAAAAATATCTTACAACTACTAAAAATTAATTATACCTAATTATGATTCAATTCCACTATTATCTAATGAAATTATAAATCCAAATCCCTAATGTAATAATAAAAATTAGAGAATAAAAAATATAAATAAGGAAGGGATAGGAAGATAATAATGTTACCTTGAATCATTACAAAGGATCAAACATAATCCTCCTACATCAAGGGTTGAAGAAAAATGAGGAAGAGAAGGTGGAGGAGTTGTCCTCCCTTTGTTGTGTGGAGTTGAGAGGAAAAACCCCTAGTGGGTATCTTATTTTAGAAAGGTGAAACCCCCATTTTCACCCTTAAAAAAACAGGGTAAGGAGAACCAAATACTTGATGACCCAAAACTGACTACCCAACGACCAAACAAGTGAGGTAACCCCATTGGATACTCCACAAAATTATCATTGGAAGGTTATTGGGTATCAGGTGGTTTATAAAAACCACCACCAATATCCTTTTATCCAAAAAACCCAAATACTTTCACTTTGGGACTTTTCAAACCATATATCTACCTCTAAAAATTCTATTTCCATATCCTAAACATTCCTAAATCCTCCTTCATCTAATATAAATTCTAAAATCCAAATTCACATGGACTATAGTTCTATTTGAGATCAACAATCCACTAATTCCACTAATATCTACTGATGAAATTCATTATATCCACCCTCCACACTAGTTAGTTTCATATCCCCACCCACCCCTTCATAATTGTCTCTTTTCTTGTAAAAAACTTTTATAGTTGTTATGAAAGCGTTTATTATTATTAAATTTTCAGTTAATTTAAATATACAATTATAAAATGAAGAATATATGATGGGTTTTTCCAATATGTGATATATTTTTATCATCATATATATTTAATTTATATATATATCATTGATTTTTAACTATATATTGTAATGACCCAAATTTTTTTAATGAAAATTACCATCTTATAATTATGTCATAAAATAACATAAAAACACAACATAATGAACTAATAATTGATAAGTGACCTTTAAACATAAGTTTTTCACTTCTGTGTTTGGAATTTTGAAAATCTAACATACACGATTGTGTTCAAGATGATTTTTTGAGTCTAATAAAACAAAAATAATTTTTAGTGAATAGTAACCTACCCTTATGAATAGTAGAATAACCTTATGAATATTTATATACCCTAATTAATATTAACCTTACCTATGATAGTATAAAAATAATATTCAAGTGAAAGTATGATGTACCTATATTTTAGAACAAGTAAATGAATGTTTTAAAACTGTTTTTTAGTAATAAACCATGATTTTAATTAAATATTAAATTAATCATATTTAGAAAATTATTTTTGAAAAATGAAATTCATTTTTGGATTTTACACTTCAAAAAATGGTTGGGGTAAATTTTTGGGATTTTTCTGAAATACTTGAATTTTTGATGAATAGTGAAATACCGTAATTTACAAAAATAAGCTAAATAAGCTAATTATAGAGTCATGTGTGATGTTCTGATGATGTAAGCCCACTTGGTTCAGGATAAAATGATAAAATTACTATTTTTGGTCATTCAAGACTCACTATTCTTTGTCTTAGGGGAAATTAATAAACTAATGAATTTTATATTAAGGAAACCCCTCTCCCCTCCACTATAAAAACCACCCTTCACACCCTCATTTACTCACACCTCTAAAGCTCCAAGACTTCTCTAAAATCTTGAAAAACATCTTCCCTAGCCCCTCTCCCATGTTCAAGAGCTACTGGTCTCATCAAAATACCATGCCTAGCTTCCTTAAGGAGAATCTCAAGAGGAGGATTTAAGAGGTAATTTCCCCCCTCTTCTCCTTTAATTTCCTTTCAAGTTCAAGTTCATTTCTTGATCTCCACCCACCTATCTTCATCCAAATGGAATTTTAACTACATTACTATACATATACTTGAATTTAATTATGCTAATGTCATATTATATCATCCAACCCTCTTTCCCTCTTCCTTTTATTTTATTAAAGAGAACATTGTTCGTGAGGTGTTAATTTATCACCTTCAAGAACGACATGTTTTCTTATTCCATTTATACCTTCATATCTGGTCATAAAACCATTTTTATGGTCTAACAAGATTATTTTATATGTATTATGTCCTATTTAAAGTTCTAGAAATAACTTATGGCCATATTACTAAGTGATAAATTAAAACAAGTTCATTGTGATCGAAAAACCGCCCAAATTAACCCAAACAATATACATTAATTTTCATATAATGATTCATCCACATGGTATATAATATAACACATTATAAGATCATTTTAAATTCTTGAATTTCATTAATAACATGTAATATTAGTTCTGGATGTTTACCCATGTTTTACCCGAACTTCAATTTATGAATACAAGTGAACCACCCAAGAAAAACCATAAAAACGAACATCCCCGAACAATGTTTTTAAACTCTATAAGTCATCCCAAGGAACATAAAATGACATAATTAAAACATAATGAAAACTATTCATGTATAAAAGGTTCTATAATTTCTAATTAATTAATATAATGTCATTATACAGGACATTAAAGAGAAGGAAGCATTCAGATACAAGGTAAGGGGAAATTCTTGAACCCAACTTTCATCCTTCGGGTTCTCCCTCTTTCACTCCATTTTTGATATTCTCACTCATTAAAGATCATTTATTCATAATTTTATTTCCTTTCTGAGATATACATGTTTTCCCTAGTTTTTATTTCAAAAAAAAAATGTTTTCCAAAAGAACTCTTATTTTAAGAACGCACCTTTTACTTCTCACTCAAAGTGGACGGTTCTTTTAACATGTATGTTATTCCATCTTTCTTTTGGGAACCCAAAGTTTATGAATGTGTTCTTATGAAATGTAAACCATTAATTTCCATGGGTTAGTTATGTTCACTTTTTATATATGTTCCATGTGGCAATCATGATAATGATAATGTTATGATGTGACGGGTGCGCCCAGAATTATATAGCGCAATATGAATGTTTCAAAGTGACGGGTGCGCCTGGAATTATACAGCACTCTAATTCATTGGGTAAAGTGATGAATCTCATGAGTAAATGTGAAATTATGTGTGAACAAGATGCTAGCATGATTCACAAGTATGTGTGGTAGTTAACCACTAATACATGATGTATCAATTTTATGCATTGCCACATTTCAAGTCTTATATTTATGCTTCCTCTCATGTTCATGATCTTTTTCCCATGTTATGATTATGATCACCCCATGCTATATTGTTCTTATCTATCCTCTTACTGAGATTATAGCTCACCCCTTTTGATGTATATCCTCAGGTGGATACATGTACTAAGGAGAGTACAAGTGCCAATAAGAAGCTGGAGATGAAGAAATTAAATAAATGTTTATGCTTGATGTTGTAATTGTTATGTATGGTCCTAGTTTTCCGAAGACAATAAACCTTTGGATCCTCTATGTGTAATACTATTATGTTTTTTATCTTTAAAATTATGTAATAGTAATGTAAGAAAAGGTTGGGTCGCTATAGTTGGTATCAGAGGAAAGGTTTAGTTAATTTGGGAATTAGGATTAGTGAACCCTAGAGAAAACCTATTGCATGAGACTAAGTACAAATATGCACACAAGAATATTTACATAGGGATCCCATATGTTATGTTTTTGGTATAAATTGTTTAAATGAATATGTTATTAATGAATTGTTTACTTATGTTTTGTTCTATACTTTTCTATTTTAGAAAATGGTGGGAACCAGGAGAAATCTGGACAACAACTCGTGCGAGGGACAATGCAACGATTACCCGAACGACATCCCCAATGATTTGGGAGGTGGAGTTGAAAACTTCATGGAGATTCATACCCAATTATCTCAAGTTATGAACAATAACCATAATAATGGGGGACAACCTCCTTCACCAAAGAGGGAGCAACTGGCTATTGAATGTTTTATGTGGCAACGACCACCGACGTTTAGTGAATCTTCTGATCCACTAGTTGTGGAACAGTGGGTCAACTCCATGGAGAAGATCTTTTTTGTTCTTCACTATTCTGAGATGGAGAAGGTGAATCTATCCATTTATCGTCTAGATGGAGAAGCCGATCAATGGTTGGATTTGATTAAGAACACCAAGACAAGGGAGAAAATTGAAGAGATGGAATGGGAAGACTTTAAGATAATGTTTCATAATAAGTATTTCCCACAAACTCTTCGTATAAAGATGGAGAGAGAATTAATAGAGCTCAAGCAAAAAGAAGGAGAATCTGTCACAACCTATGAAGTGAATTTCACAAGGCTTGCAAGGTATGCTTCGAGTTTTGTTATCAACAATGATAGCAAAATTGATAGATTCTTCAGTGGATTAAAACCACACCTACGAAAGGATCTTACAATTCGAGACTTTGGGAGTTATTAAGAAGTTGTTCTATGTGCTCTAAAAGTGGAGATGAAGTTTGGAGAATGGTCCCATGGCTATGGTGATAAGAAATGAAAGATAGAGTTTCAAGCTGGAGGATCTAATGATAAAGGTGGGGAGAAAACTCAACGAACCACATGCCAAAAATGTGGAAATTTGCACCATGGGAACTGTCTCAAAGGGATAGGGAAGTGATTCAAGTGTGGGAAAGAAGGACACCATGCTCAAGAGTGTCGAAAAGACATTAAAAGTAAGGAGAATGTGGTAGAAGAAAGAAGAGAACCACTCATGGTTCAATGCTACAACTGTAGGGAGCTAGGGAACTATGCAAGCCAGTGCACTAAACCTCGAGTTCTCAAGGGTAATCAACTTCAGCAACCACCAAAGCCAAAAGAACAAAGGAAGGCTTATTCCATCACTACTGTGGAGGTGGAGCATGATAATGAAGTCATACAAGGTACACTTCCTATTCACTCAAGAATGGAAAAAGTCTTATTTGATTCTGGTTCTACGCATTCCTTTATATCTTGAAATTTTTCTAGAACAATAGAATTGAAGCCCCGAAACCTTGAAGTAGAGATATCTATAAAAACACCAAGTGGTGCAATCATTGCAAACCAAGTGTTTGACTCTTCTCCTATTGGTGTATGTGGGAAGATTCTTCTGGAAAATCTCATAATACTTCCCTTGGTGGAATTCGACGCTATAATGGGAATGGATTAGCTCTCGTTATATAGAGCACATATCAGCTATCGGGAAAAGGAAATATCTTTTCATATTCTGAACCATCCCATGCTCCTCTACAAATTCAAGGAATATCATGAATCTCCTTTGAGAAATCCTTCAATGGTGTGGGTATTGATTCCCTATGAATAAGAATACCTCACCCAAATGATTGAGTCAAAGGAAAGTGCCAACCTTGAGGAAATGCCCATTGTGAGAGAATACGACGATGTATTTCCAAAAGAGTTACCCAGAATTCCCCCGGATCGTGAGGTAGAGTTCTCAATTGAAATCATACCCGGAGCTACTCCTATCTTGAAGTGTCCCTATAGTATGCCTCCTATCGAACTAGAGGAGTTAAAGAAACAACTTCAAGAGCATCTGGACAAAGGGTTCACACACCCTAGTGCATCACCTTGGGGTGCGCCAGTGCTCTTTGTGAAGAAGAAGGATGGAACAATGAAGTTTTGTATCGATTATCGGGAACTCAAAAATATCACCATAAAGAAAAAGTATCCTCTTCCAAGGATTGATGACTTGTTCGATCAGTTAAGAGGTGCTCAATACTTCTCAAAGGTGGATCTTCATTCTGAATATCATCAGGTAAAGGTGAAGAAGGAAGATATTCAGAAGACTGCCTTCCATACAAGGTATGGGCACTATGAGTTTTTGGTTATTCCCTTCGGACTTACTAATTCCCCTGCAATCTTCATGGATTTGATGAATAGAGTCTTTAGACGTTACCTTGAAATTTTTTTGATAGGGTTTATTGATGATATTCTCATTTAATCCAAGAGAAACGAGGAACATGAAGAACATATAAGACTTGTTTTGGAGACATTAAGAAAGGAGAAGTTGTACACCAAGTTCAGAAAGTGTGACTTTTGGATGAAGCAAGTCACGTTCTTGGGACATGTGATCACAAGTGAGGGAATTTCTATGGATCCTTAAAAAAGGCGATTGAGAAATGTCCTAGACCCTCTAGTGTCACGTAAATCCGTAGTTTTCTTGGATTAGCCGGGTACTACTGATGTTTTGTGAGAAACTTATCACGATTGTCAAGCCCGCTAACTAAGTTAACAAGGAAAGGGTTAAAGTATGTCTGGATGGAATAATGTGAGGGAATCTTCAAGGAGCCAAAGAGAAGGCTGATCACTGCACCTGTATTCACACTACCGAAAAGTGGATAATGTTTTGTGATATAAAGTTATGCTTCAAAGAAAGGATTGGGTTTCATAGTCATGAAAAATGATAATGTGATAGCCTAAACCTCACGAAAGTTGATGATCCATGAGCAGAACTACCTGACACATGATCTAGAGCTGACAACGTGATTTTTGCCTTGAATATCTGGTGGCACTACCTTTATGGTAGAAGTGTGACATATACACCGACCATGAGAGCTTAAAGTATATATTCACACAAAAGGAGATCAACATGCGTCAAAGGATATGGTTAGATCTAATCAAGGATTACGATTTCTCTATTCACTATCATCCTGGAAAGGCGAAAAAGGTAGCTGATGCTCTAAGTAGAAAAGAACCTGCTACTCTATCCATGCTGCAGATTGAGAAAGACCCTATCTTATTGGATATACAAAGAATGGATTTGGAAATCATAAGGGTAGGGGATACATCCTAATTTTACCAAATGATTGTACAACCATCCATACAAGAGAAGATTAAGGAAGAACAAAGGGATGATGTGGAGATACAAAATAGGGTGAATGCATTAATGTCACACCCAATTTTTCAAGTTTTGGTTTATGGTCCGGTTCATTGGGAATCCTAGTCTTTTTCTCAGGTCTTGGGTGTGACGAGGGTTGAGTTTTAAATTGTTTCCATTGTATAATATTTCAAACTTGGTTGTCCTTGGTTTTTGTTCCGAGAAAGTGGCATGTTGTAGAGTTTTGGACACCCACAGTGTCACCTTTTTGTGTCTAATTCATTCAAGGATCCTTGGGTTTGGTTTCCCTAGTGTTCGGGATGTCATTTGAGGGTTTTTAGACAATTTTTTAGGCCCCACGGTTTGAGAACGAATTTCCCAAACCGTGCAATCTAACCATGAGAAGTTGCAGATTCATTCCAGTAGCCCTCGCATGGTTTGCGCATGGTTTGTCAAACCGTGCATCAAAACCGTGCATCCACTTACGAGCTTAATAAATTTCACTCTAAAAATCCTATTTGGTTGATTCCACCTCTCATTTTAATCCATACCTATTGGGTATAGACCCTAGGGCGCCTCCCCTTTGTTATAACTCGTTTTGGGACAAGTTTTGGATGATTTATCACTAAAGGTTAGTGGTTCTTCCTTAAATCCTTCAATCTCTTCTTCTCCTCTCATCCCTCTTCCTTCTTCTCCCAATTTTTATTGGTCATCTATTATCCCTAGGTAATTATTGACCTAGGGTTCTTTTTTCCCCAGGTTTTATGGTGGTTTTTTCCTTTTAGGTATGGTCTTCATAGATCTAGTGTTTCGGAACCCGCAACGGCTTTTTTCGAGTGTGTGTTTCCATTCCGCCATGGATTTGAGGTAGGTTTCCCTTTGCACTTTACTTTTTAATTAAATATTCATTCATTTTATTATTTTCACACCAATTTTTATTAATAAATATTGATGTATGATCCTTGGTTTCTTTTTTTTGGTGTTCAAAGTGGTGTTTTATACCTTGATATATGATAAGTATGATTTTCTTGTTAAATATTGCACACCACGGGTTTGATGAAATTCCCGGTTGGATTTTGTGATTAATTGGTGGTATGAAATGAATGGTTTGGAAATTTTAATAATTATGTGGCGTGCGGAATAATGATTTTGGGTTTCTTAATAGATTTTTAAATGGTTTTAATTCATGTGAAATGTGTAATCGGCTTTTGAAAATCATTTGGTTTTGTGATGATGAATTATGGCCCGGTTGGCACTTTGATAGGAAAAATTGGTTTTGGTTTGAAAGTTGGATGGAGGTGATTTGAAGGAGTTTTATAAATATTTTCATATGGTAGTGGTGTGATTGATTCCTCTTTTGAAATATGGGATGCATTTTTGTTAAAGGTTAGTTTTTTTTGGGAAATGTCACTACTGGAAATACAGGCTTTCCCAACGGTTCTGAACCGTTGGGAAAGGCTGTAGAACTGTTGGTATATGTTATACCAATGGTTATACAAACAGTAGGGAAGTAAGCCATTGGGAAAGCTTTTCCAAATGGTTTACAGTGAACCATTGGGATAGGTTGGAAAAAATTAACCTATCCCAACGGTTGTGCCAAACCGTTGGGATAGTTTTTCCCAACAGTTTGGATTGAATCGTTGGGAAAACAAAGCATCCTACTTTTTTCCCAACGGTTTCTAAATCGTTGGGAAAGGAGTTTTACCAACGGTTCTATGAACCTTTGGTAAAAAAACCCTCAGATTTCTATGCCAATGGTTTCAAACTGTTGGCATAGCCTATGCTGTGCAAACTGCACAGTAGCCAGCCTGCAATTTGCACATCCCCCCTCATTTCCATCCAGCCTGCAATTTACACAGCCCCCCTCATTTTCAATCATTTCCAATTATTGTACCTGCAATAAACTAACATATACATATACAATTATTGTACCTAAAATAACCAACTAACACATACATATAGAGAACAAATTCATACACATTTAACATATAATGAATCCTAGAACTATACACATCCAGAATAAAATCAGAATTAATAACTTAATTATAATCATACATAATTCATTTATAATTCAATTAAAAATTTAGATGAAAATTATATGTGGAATCCGGAATTCAATTCATAATTTCATCGGTTTTTCATATACCATATGTTTTTACTAGAAATTATGTCCATTTTAAACAAAATACATACACCTGGAGTGATACCGGCCACACCATGCCTCATATTGATGCGAGGTTAACTCGTACACATCACAAATGACCCATGAATCGTTGTCCTAAAGTATCAACATATTAAGAAAGCATTTGGTCGGTTTTCCGCAGGTCAGTTGTTTTTTTCACTTAAAATGAAGTGCTTTTAAAATAAAAGAGAGAAACTTTGAGTGGTTCTAGACACACCGTGCCTTGGATTGATGCAGGGTTGACTCTTACACGTCACATATGACCCATGGATCGTTGTGCTAAAATATCAACATAATCAGAATCTGTTTGGTCGGTTTTCTGTATGTACTTAAAATGTTGTCCATTTTAAACATAAGAGAGACACTTTGGGTGGTGCAGGCCACACCATGACATGTATTGAGGCGCGGTTGACTCGTACACATAACATATGACCCATGGATCGTTGTCCTAAAGTTTCAATAGATTCCAAATGCGTTTGGTTGGTTTTTCATATGCCAGTAGTTCTTTTCACTTATAATCCTGTCCATTTTAAACAAAAGAGACACAGTTAGAGTGTTACCAGCCACACCGCATCTCGAATTTAGACGGGGTTGACTCATACATGTCTCAAATGACCCATGGATCATTTTCCTAAAATATCAACACAATCCGAATGCGTTTGGTTGGTTTTCTGTATGTCAGTTTTTTTCCACTTAAAATGATGTCCTTTTGAAACAAAAGAGAGACACTTTGAGTGGTTCTGTCCACACCGTGCCTCAGATTGAGGCGGGGTTGATTCATACATGTCACATATGACCCATGGATCTTTGTTCTAAAGTATAAACAAAATCAGAATCTGTTTGGTCAGTTTTCCGTATGTACTTAACATGTTTTCCATTTTAAACAAAGGAGAGACACTTAGAGTGCTCCCGGCCACACCGTGCCTCGGATTGAGGCGGGGTTGACTTGTACACGTCACATATTACCCATGGATCATTTTCCTAAATCATAAACACATTTCAAATGTGTTTGGTTAGTTTTTCGTATGTCAGTTGTTGTTTTCACTTAAAATGATGTCCATTTTAAACAAAAGAGAGACACTATGAATGGTGTCGGCCACACCGCACCTCGGATGAGGTGTGGTTGACTCGTACATATCACATATGACCCATGGATCATTGTTCTAATGTATCGACACAATCAGAATCTGTTTGGTTGGTGTCGTATGTTAGTTGTTGTTTTCACTTAAAATGAAGTCCATTTGAAACAAAAGAGAGACGCTTTGAGTGGTTCCGACCACAAAACACCTTGTATTGAGGCAAGGTTGACTCGTACACATCACATATGACCCATGGATCGTTCTCCTAATGTTTCAATGGAAACCGAATGCATTTCTTCAGTTTTCCATATGTACTTAAAATGTTGTCCATTTTAAACAAAAGAGAGACAATTAGAGTGATCCTGGCCACACCACGACTCGGATTGAGCCCGGGTTGGATTGTACACGTCACATATGACCCATGGATCGTTGTGATATATTATCAACAGAATCCAAATGCGTTTGGTCAGTTTTTCGTATGTCAGTTGTTCTTTTCACTTATAATCTTGTCCAATTTAAACAAAAGAGACACAATTAGAGTGGTACCGGCCACACCGTGCCTCAGATTTAGATGGGGTTAACTCGTACACGTCTCAAATGACTCATGTATCATTGTTCTAAAGTATCAACACAATCTGAATGCGTTTGGTTGGTTTTTCGTATGCCAGTTGATGTTTTCACTTAAAATGATATCCTTTAGAAACAAAAAAGAGACACTTAGAGTGGTTCCGGCCACACCGCGCCTTGTATTGAGGTGGGGTTGACTTGTACACGTCACATATGACCCATGGATCATTGTCCTAAATCATCAACACATTTCGAATGCGTTTGGTTAGTTTTTCGTATGTTAGTTGTTGTTTTCACATAAAATGATGTCCATTTTAAACAAAAGAGAGACACTATGAATGGTGTCGGCCACACCATGCCTCAGATTGAGGCGGTGTTGACTCTTACATGTCAAATATGACCCATGGATCATTGTGCTAATGTATCGACACAATCAGAATCCGTTTGGTCGGTTTTCCGTATGCTAGTTGTTGTTTTCACTTAAAATGAAGTCCATTTTAAACAAAAGAGAGACACTTTGAGTGGTTTCGGCCACACTGCACCTCGGATTGAGGCGAGTTTGACTCGTACATGTCACATATGACCCATGGATCGTTCTCCTAATGTTTCAACGGAAACCGAATGTGTTTGGTCGGTTTTCCGTATGTACTGAAAATGTTGTCCATTTTAAACAAAAGAGAGACACTTAGAGTGATCCCAGCAACACCGTGACTCGGAATGAGTTTGGGTTGGCTCGTACACATCACATATGACCCATGGATCATTGTGATAAATTATCAACAGAATCCAAATGCATTTGGTCAGTTTTCCGTATGCCAGTTGTTCTTTTCACTTAAAATGATATCCTTTTGAAACAAAAGAGAGACACTTAGAGTGGTTCGGGCCACACCGCGCCTTAGATTGAGATGGGGTTGACTCGTTCACATCACATATGATCCATGGATCATTTTCCTAAAGCATAAACACATTTCTAAAGCATTTGGTTGGTTTTCCGTATGCTAGTTTTTGTTTTCAATTAAAATGATGTCCATTTTAAACAAAAGAGAGACACTTTGATTGGTGTCAGTCACACTGCGCCTCAGATTGAGGTGAGGTTGACTTTTACACGTCACATATGACCCATGGATCGCTCTCCTAAAGTTTCAATGGAAACCGAATGCATTTGGTCGGTTTTCTGTATGTACTTAAAATGTTGTCCATTTTAAACAAAAGAGAGACACTTAGAGTGATCTCGGCCACACCACGACTCGGATTGAGCCCAGGTTGGCTCGTACACATCACATATGACCCATGGATTGTTTTAATAAATTATCAACAGAATATGAATGCATTTGGTTGGTTTTATGTATGCCAGTTGTTCTTTTCACTTATAATCCTGTCAATTTTAAACAAAAGCGACATAGTTAGAGTGGTATGTTAGTTGTTTATTCACATTATTCAAATAAACTATTTGACTATGGGTCTTTAAATTAATTTATTTATGAAAAATTTACATTTAAAATGAGAATATTAGAAAATTAATAGAAGATAAAACTTTTACTAAAAATCCTTGTGGAAATATTAAGGTAAACATGATTTATGAGAATCCTCATGTTTCTATTAGTGGAATGATATTTACTTAAAATCTTGTGGAAATTCATATAGAATATTTTTATATCATTCTTAGTATGGATTAGATTTTAGTTTATCATGCTATGAAACATTTCAGAGCTATCAATTCCATGCCCAATGAATACATCCCTTTTATAACATACCAAGAATCTATGATATTGATTAGATGTGTAAATGTGATTTACATTGATTATCATAATGAAAATAAATAAAATATATATTATATATTTTCTAGTAGTAAATGAAATCAAGGAGGGTGGGGGGGGGCTGTCCGGGGGGGGCTGTCCGGTGGGTGTCCGGGGGGCTGTCCAGGGACCAAGGAGGAGGGTGGGGGGGCTGTGCGGGGGGCTGTGCGGGGGGCTGTGCGGGGGGTGTTTGGGGGGTTGTCCGGGGTCCAAGGAGGAGGGTGGGGGGGATGTCTGGGGGGCTGTCCAGGGTCGAGGGAGGAGGGTGGGGGGGCTGTCCAGGGGGCTGTTCAGGGGGCTGTTCGGGGGGTGTCCGGGGGGCTGTCTGGGGACCAAGGAGGATGGTGGGGGGCTGTCCAGGGGGCTATCCGAGGGGCTGTCCGGGGTCCAAGGAGGATGGTGGGGGGTTTTCCAGGGTCCAGGAAGGTGGGGGGATGTCTAGGGAATTCCCAAACACACAACCACTAAAAGATAACAACATCCATAAAAACAGACAATATATAAAAATAACTCAACTCTAATATTATACTACAGGTCTAGATAAAACCAAAAACTAGAATAGATTAAACATCAAATCTCAGCAATATTAGTAAAAAATGTAACAGATCAATTTGTACCATATCACAATCACTATCATCACCATCATCATCACCCTCATCCTCGTCTCCATCATCATCCTCGCCCTCCTCAGCGCCCTCCTCCTCGCCCTCGCCCTCGCCATCTGCCTCTCCCTCCTCCTCTCCCTCCTCTTCCGCATCAGAATCCTCACCATCATCATTGTAAAGCTAGACATCATCCTGAACACCACTAGAAATGCCACCTGGTTCACCATATATAGAACATATCGATGAAATATATTCATCAAAAGCTGGGTTGGCCTCTGTTGGAAGTGTTGGATGTAGAACTTCAATAAATTTCATAAATGCACTGTTTGCCCTAGCAGACTGTTCTACCATCTTTGTGGCCATTTCCTCAGCCTTTTCTACCTGTTCCCTAACTTGATACAGCTCTGTGGCACTACAACTCATACTTGAGGAGGGCCAATACCTCGTCGGGGCTATCTTAGGTCGACAACGTACTCTGCCAGGATGCTCCTCTCCCAACACCTGATGTAAGTGATTAGTTGTCCCAAAATTGTCTGGTTATTGGGAATCGAGGGCCTCTAATGCATCCTTTTACAAATATAAATATATTATTAAGTTACAAAATAGATATTAAAATATAAAACCAACAGATTAAAACTTATAATATGCTGCTGAGTCGCTTCGTTGACGGCACTTCCATCCTTTTTCCATCTACTCGAGAAAAAAAGTTTTTCTCGATGCACACGTCCTTCAATATTATGTATTTTCCTCTACAATTAAATTGAAAACTAAAGTTATATTAAAACTTTAGAAAATGATTAAATAATTGAGGAAATAAAAGAAAATGAATGTCGTAAAGAAAACTTATAAGTAATTTTCATACCTGCTTCCTCTCATGATCCGACATCGTAGTACGTCCTAGTGTGTGGAGGTATTTTTTTGCATCAATGTTTATTTTTATTTTTTCCAGATGATTCATAAATAAAATTCGATAATTAAAAGAATAATATTAATGCAAAACATGAAAGTTATTATTTAAATACCTCAAATGTAATTCATACCTTAAATTGGGTAGCCGTCCAATGAGTAATCATCTGACGATACTGCTCTATAGGAAAATCATCCATGACTGGTACTGCCTCTAACTTAGTGCCAACTCTAGCATTCCAGCCAATATACAAATCATGCTTGTAGGCTCTCCAAATCTCGCCTAAATCCTTTAGATGTTCCGGTCATGCACCCTCACTATCGGGAAAATTAAATCGAAGATGACATCAAAATATTAATTCATATAAATACAAAAATAATTCATGGAATTAAATACAACAGATTTTTTTACCCATATCTTTGACCAAGTTCTATCCTTGACCTCATGTGGAAAATGTCTCCATGATAGCGGGCTGACGAGAATGATGTCAGAGTATTTGGAAAGCATCTCCAAAAAACTCCGACATTGTTTCCCTGTTTTCTCAACCATTTGGTTGTCTTCATTGTAATCCACCATAGCCTGTGTGCGGCGGTTCCACAGCAAACGCATGCGTGTATGCCCCCGCCCCCTCCTCCTGTTAGTAGATGTATTTGTCATGAAAGAAAAACAAATATTTTATCAAAACATGTTATAATGAAAATAAATATTTATATAAAAATTTGTTAGGGTTCTATAAATATACCTGCGCCAGTCTGATCGCTGAGCACCGTTGGATCCACAGAAACTGATGGAACACCCTGTGGTGGAACAGGAGTCGAAGACGATGGAATATAGAAGCTCGGAGAGACAGAAGTAGAAGGAAAAGAATATGGGACAGCTGTATGAACAGATTATGACTAGGGAGTGATAATTATCATGGGATGTGAAAATGATGGGCCATAAGATGCAAATGGTGGTGAAAACATGGGAGGCCTAAATATCCCGTGTGTCCCTAATGACACATCGGGATTAGAATGTGGGAAAGATGGAATTTCAGTGGGAGGGGCAGGGTCTAGTCGGGTAAGCGTAGCTACTCGTCCAACTCTGGTATGAACCCTCCTCGTACCACCGGCCTGAGTACTAGGAACAGAATTAGGCTCCTCATCGAATAACTGTCGACGTATAGGTGGATCCTACAAAAATTTTTACAAAAAAATTAATCACATGACTTTATATATTCTTTAAATATATATATTTGAAATAAAGTACTCACTATAGGCACTAATGGTGGAATGCCCATCTCCACCATTCGATGATTGTTCTCCATCATTTTTTTCCTTCGTCTCTCTTTAATTGGTTGCATTTCATGCTTTTGAAAACAAATATGTAATTAATTATAAAAAGGAAACTAATGTGTAAACTAAAAAACTAAATATATGAGGGAATAGGGTGATTCATAGGTAATTTAGCTGTTAATTGTTTTAGAAGAGCTTGAATGGATTTAATAAATCATACAAGTTGTAATGTTCACCAAGTTAGAAATATTGTTTGACTAGGTTTGAATACAGTTCAATTAAAAATTAGAAAATGCAATTAAAATAAAACTGAAACCAATAAACATTGAAAATTCACATAACGATCAAGTTAGCTAAAAAATATTTGTAATCAATACTAAATCAATTTGAATATTACCAACCTTAACAACCCAACTCGAGGTAAACCAAAAGAACTGAGAACATGGATGAATGATTCTATATATTTTCAACCACAACTTCCGGTTCACAATCAAATATGACAATTGAGATATTGGAGTCATCAGAAGAAATAAATGGATTGGTTCCAATGGCACTAGGGACAGTGTCAATTCCATCATCACCATTATAAAAAATATGTCTTGGAATTACTTCAACTATGACACCAAATTCAGGTCGAAGTTGGTCTTTGACATAAAAAACTTGTTTAGACATTGATGCCAACACATATGGTTCTTCGGTAGTAAGAGTGCGAGTCATATTAATTACTCGAAATCCACAATCATCAATAAATGTGCCTTGTCTTGTCATCGAATCAAACCAATGGAATTTCATCATTGTGACTCGTCCATGAGAGTAATAATCCAATATTATTATTTTCTCAATGACTCCATAATAACCCACATTTTCAAATCGTGGTCTACTATCTAATGCACTGGCATAACAATCTATTGTGGCAGTAACCATAACACCATCATGTTGTGTTCTCATGTTCTTTGCTTGTTCAGTGATAATAAATTTGTACCCATTAATAACAATTTATTTACAGTCACGAACCACGGTATTTGGACCAAAAGCCAAAGCTCTTATTTCCTCAAAGACAGAGTCAGCAGACAAACTCAATACCTGCAATATAAATGACTATTAAACTTAATTAAATATTGATATAATTGTTTTAAACAGTAATATTTTTACCTTCAATTTTAACCCAATAGAAAACTCTTTGCTATGCAAAGTCTCTCTCCTTCTCAAAGATAAAGAATGATGCTTCCTATTTATCATTGTTTTATGTTCCCTATAGATAAAAAATATGAATAGTTTAACAGATATATATGTAAGATATACATATGCAATTTAGTTACCTGATATAGTCATCAAACAAATCACAGTTTAAAAAAACTGTGTGATGTGCCATCTCCCGCTCTTCATGGATTAATGTCTTCAATGTATATGATCTAAGAATTCATCATGTTTGAGGAAGTGATGGAAAACTGGGTTCAATTTTCTCATACTGTTCTTCTTCATTTCTCATTGGTCTGTTCATTCTTGTAGTAAGATCAGACAAATACATTGAGCAGAAATCCATACATTCTTGAGCCAAGTAACCGTTCATGATAGAACCTTCAGGATGATTTCTGTTTAGGACATAAGACTTTAATGTGAACATATTTCTTTTAGTTGGATACATCCAACGAAAAGAAACATGTCCTTCGATAAGTATTTCAATGGTAATATGGACAGTCAGATGCAACATGCATGTGAAAAATGATGGAGGAAATATTTTCTCCAACTCACACAAAATTAATGGGGAATCTGTCAACATTTTTTGCAAGAAATACTTGGACAACTTCTTAGCACAAAGATCTATAAACAAATGGAACAACTAAATAACAGTCACACTTACATTATTGGACAAAAGATGACGAATTGCTATTGGAAGAAACTCATGCATTAGAATGTGATAATCATGAGTCTTCAAAGATTTTAGCTTCAACTCTCTTCTGTTGACCCGTTTAGATATATTGCTTAGATAGCCATCAGGAACTCTAATAGTCTCTAATACTTCAAAAAATTGTTTTTTTCCGTAGTTTTCATCACATAAGAAGCACATGGAAGTTGCCATTTATTTTCACTGATACCCACAGGATGAAATTCTAGTCTGATGCCCCAATCCACCAAGTCACGCCGAGATCTTAAATCATCTTTTGTCTTCCCCTTGACATTTAAAAGAACCAAAAGAAACATTTTGCATATATTCTTTTCAATATGCATTATGTCTAAGCAATGACATAATAAATTGGTTGACCAATAAGGAAAATCAAAAAAGATACTCCTCTTCCTCTAATTGTAACAAGTTTCAGTGGAAAAATTCTTTCTCTTTCCAGATTTCATTTGACCCTTCCCGAATGAAAAACTGAAATCTTTCAATTCATTAAGCACATCAGTTTCAGACATACACTGAGGTGGATCATCGGTCTCTATGGTATTATCAAATCTTTGATGATTCATTCTATATGGATGATCATTTGGCAATAATCACCGATGTCCCATAAAACTGAAACTACAATGATGTTTCAGTCTTCTGGATCGTGTATTCTTTATACAAACTGGGCATGACAATTTTCCCTTCATGCTCCATCCAGACATCATTTCATAAGCCGGAAAATAATTGATCGTCCACATAAGCGCAACACACATTTGAAATATGTCTTTCGAACATGAATCGTATGTGTGCACACCCACATCCCAAAGAAGTTTCAACTCTTTTATTAAAGGTTGCACATATACATCAATATAAATGCCGAGATCAAAAGAACCAGATATGAGTATACTCATGAAAGTAAAAGGTTTTTTCATACACAACCATGGGGGAAGATTATAAATGTGTATAAAAACTGGCCATGCGCTGTGAAAAGTAAGTATCTTCCCAAACAGATTAAAACCGTCACATGAAAGACCCAGCCTCACATTACGCACGTCAAATGAAAAATCAGGATGTCGAGCATAAAATCTCTGCCATGAAAATCCATCTGCAGGATGAACCAACTCATCATTAGTATTCTTTCTCTCGGTATCACACCATCTCAGTTTTATTGATATGTCTTCAGACATAAAAAGATTCTGGAGTCTGGGGATCAATGGAAAGTGACACATTAATTTTTGTGGAATGCGGGATGGTGTTCCATCAGATTTTGACTTCCAGCGGGATGTGCCATATTTTATACAATCATTTCATTCAGCGGTTTCCTCCCAGAATAAACTGCAATCTTTCGGGCAAGCATGAATTTTGTTTCTTGAAAATCCAAGTTCCTTAACTAGCCTCCATGACATATAGTAGTTTGAGGGAATATCTGCATCATCTGGAAGTAAATCCTTCTTGAGGGTAAGAATGTAATCGATTGCTGTATTAGAAACCCCATACATAGTTTTCACATGAAACAATCAGATTAAAAATTCCATCTTTTTCATTTTATTGCATTGTCGATATACTGGAGTCGTGGCAGCATCATTCAATTTTTTCACCCTATCAATATCGTCATTTTCACTAGATATATCAGCTGTCCTCATATCGAAGTCTTCTTGAGTCGAAATCCTTTTTTTTTCATGATGACAAATAAACGGAAATCGATCATCTAACAAATTCTCCATTCCAGTCCTTTCATTTCGATCATCACGAATTTGAGATTTCATTTTATCCCCATTGTGATACCATAAAAAGAAGTTTTCTTGAAAACCATTTTTGGTTATGTGGTAGCTGACTTCTTCACGGCTCAACCAAGGTCTACCAACACAATTGGAACATGGGAAGTGTATGCGACCACTATCTGAAGCATTGTGAAATTCAAAAATCTATAAAGCTCTCCAAATTTTTTTGAAAATCGCTTGAGATCTGATCGGTTTCATACATCCAACTTCTATCGATTCTGTAAAAAGAATTTATATAAGTCATTTTGTCATAAACAATTCAATAGTATTGAACTTTAATAGAAAATACATTTAAGTAAACGATAAAGGAAAAAGTTTCTAGTCGATGTAGTGAACTATTAAAATAATGTAAATAACTTGTACTCATAAATTAAATTAAAATTTATTTATATTCATTTTCATTAGGTCTATAAGAGGCACATGCCTCAGGTCCCGTTATGTGTTATAGGCATCCTAAATCATTCACTCATGTTCAATAACTCATTATTAGCACCTCTATGGCCATAACTTTTATTACCCAATTACTTCCCCAAGTCAAGCGCACCCCATGGGTGAATAAATTTTAGGCTTCTACACTAATAGGTTGTTCATGACTTGTAAAAATATTTAATTTCATTAAGTAGAGACAAAAACATTTATTTTTAAATTTGAGATTACTAATAAAGTATGTCAATGATAACAACATTACTGAATTAAACTTGTGACTTATCTAACATTTTTATGGAGGTCTAAACATTCCAGCATGGGTAGTGAAAAGCACCCCACCCTCATAAAAGTGAGTATTGGCCAAGAAGGAAACATAATATACAACGTACAATGAGAACCATATTTAATTGACCCTAAAATTATATTAGTACAGTCATCTTGGGGGAAATGGAATATATGATCCTGGTTAACTGATGAATTCAAAAGATCATATTCCATATGTTGGACACTATCTAAGGTATAAAATCATGTGAGGATGGGTTTACATCATTCAATTTTTACATGCTAGAGATAATGAAGGCTTGAATTAATGAATTGAGTTCACTGATTAAATGAGGGTAGAGGTTGCATAGGCTGTGTAAACAGAATGATTAAATAAGGGTAGAGGTTGCATACACTGTGCATGGTGGGGGATTCTCAGTCGATTTAGAAACTAAAATAAATTCCCATCATAGGTATCAATAAGAAACATTAGCATCAAAAGAAACTCCAAAAAAAAAAGGACTAAAAACATCAAAAATTTCAAGAATTCACTACTATGCATAGTTTATCCCCATGTTTAACATTAATTATATGTCTTAATCATGTAATACCTCTACATCTCCCATTTTTCACCAATAAACATAAGGTAAATATCTCAAAATATCTTTAAAACAACTCATTAATAGGCTAAAAACGTAAATATAATCTTAAACCAACCATGGAATCTCTTTCACAACACATTCTCACACACCAGTTATCTCATGTGTTACTAAATACCAAACATAGTCACATAGTGTGCTATAAAAAATTACATTACACAAGCCTTATTAATTTTTTTTCATTTTAATAAAAAACTTTACTCAAGGAATTTTAAGGAAAACATTCATAAAAACTTTGCTAAAAATTATTAAACACATATAAATAAATTTCCAAGTAACAATTAATTACAAGATGAAAAAAAGCACAAAAAAACATAATTAGAAAATCTAGAATCCAACCGAAATGAATTTGAGATGCTTCTTCTTAGATAGAGTCTTAAAGATTTAATTAATTAAATGTATTGGAATGGATAAAGTCTAGATTAAATCAAAACACAAAAAAATGATATACACATCAAAATCAAATCTTAAAACTAAAATATGAGATGAATAAAAATAAAAACAAGATAGCACTTAAATATTTTATGTGTATGAAGAAGAGAATACATAATTTGAGATGATTCAGATGGAGTTTCACAGGTTTAGATAGGTAAAGTCATGAGAGGAGCCGATCCCTATAGAGATTTAGGGTTCTGTCGCGAATGGGGGAGAGCAGCAACCGATTCTGTATTTGGGGTAAACATTTCCCCACAGTTTTTAAAAACCGTTGGGAAAGGGGTACCCTTTACAAATGGTTCTACTGAACTGTTGGGAAAAGGATTCTTTACCAATGGTTTAAAAAAACCATTGGTAAAGAAGCGTTGGAAAAAACTGCATTTCCAGTAGTGTGTTTAGGGGCCCAGTTGGCCACTTTGTGAAAATGATGAAAAGTGTTTGTTATAAAAACCTCCATTGGATGTTTCTCATTCCTTGTTGAAAATGAATGGTTGGGATGCCCTTGTTGAGGAATCCCCGGGTTTCATTATAAGGGTTTCTTGGTTGGACCCCTCTGTGATCTATTTATTTTAAGGCATGAGAGTAATCCTTGGGGAGACTCGGGGTGAAGCCTGTTGTGGAGAATTTTATATCTATATATATGTTTGTGATTGGATGCTTGGATGGAATCGGTTGGCTCACCCCCTTTTCTAAATACTTGAGACATGAGAATCTGGAATATTGAGAGAATATTCTAAGAATGAGTGCCGCATTGGTAGGTTATGGTACTGACCAGTGGCCCATAGTAGGTGGATATATTGGGTTTATTACTATGGGATTTTGCCCTCGGCCTGCCTGAGAAAGGATGGTCGAGCGTATTGAGCGTTTTGATTTCATCATGTATGACATGTCAACAGGGATGAGGTCTCATGTATTGGTGTCTTCTGGATTATTTTTTATCTTCTAGGTTCATCCATGTCTATTGGCTTTCAGTTGGTTGTAGTGATGAATATGATGCTTGTATATATATTTACATTGGCCATGTTGTGTTATTACTATTGTGCATTCTTGTGTATTGTTTTTTATAGAAAGTGGTTGGCTGGTTTTGATAAGGTTTATGAAAATAGTTTTCAAATGAATATGTTTTATCCTCTTTTTACAAATTTGAAAATGTACACATCACTTTTCCCTTGAAAATTCAATTGGCACACTAGTTGAATGAATCTAGTTTTAGAAATGAATAAGGGAAATGGATTGTAATTTGTTTTTGAGTAATATTGTAGAAAACCATACTTTTATATATTGTATCTCAAACTTGAAATTGATGTTTCTTTTATTTTTAAAGGATGTGCATTGGGAATTTATTATCGGGATAGCCTACTGAGTTTTAATACTCAGGCTTATAGTTCTTTTCTGTTTTTAGACCTTGTGCAGGTTTCAGCTAGAGTTCGATCGCCTTGAGCGAAAGTTTTTCATTGTATTGGAGATTTACCCGTGGGGTCACATAGATCTAGTTTTGTTAGATGGTTTGTTTAGTCCTTTGTATAGTTATTGTACCGTTTCATGTCTTGTATAAATTATGTTGAGCTCAATTTTACATAGATGTGTATTGGGATGTCTGTTTCTTTTTTCTGCTTTATTATTGTTTATATATTGGGAGAAATCATTCCCTTGTGTTCTCTAATGATGCCCAACACTTGTTTCCAGCCTGTGGGGATTGGGAACACCCATCGGGAAATGCCAAAGATCGGTTCTGGTGCCCAGTTTGGGGTTGACCCGGGCTGGTTTGTGACAAAATGGTATCAGAGGTGGTTGGCTCTTAGCGGACCATTATTTCTAGAGAACCCTTTGTTATTTGGGAATGTCAAGGTAGATGGAGTAGGATTGTCGATATTGAGGGTTATGTTCAGAAAGAGCCTCGTGAACTCTTTCTCGTTCAGATCCTCAGGTGCCCATGGGAAGTCCAATTTTAGTAGTGTCTTGGGTTATGTTGATTATTTAGTGTCGGGATATGAAAATAAGAGTTGTACTAATGGTCTCTATGAGCTCGCAAAGCCTGGAAAGCCATGTGGAGCCGGGTCATGGTCCTAATAAGGCTCTCTGTGTTGGTCGTGTGTTTGACCTATGGCTGCCAACCATATGGTCAAGTCACCCACTGACACTAGTTCCCTTTTGTGGGTCTCTTGAACCATTCTTGAATTCTGAATTTTGTTTTGAAAATATTTGTTTTCGAATTGTGAAAATGGGTTTTAAAGAAATGGATGGTTATTGAAATGTGGAAAATGGGTTTTCAAAATTTAATATAAGAATGACTTTTGAAAGTTGGGTTTTTGTGAAACCAATCTTGGGGATAAAATGAAAATTATTTAATGGAATTTATTTTTTTTAATCTAATCATATGGATTGTTGAAATAAAATATTTTGAAGGCATGGATTATTTTAAATTGGTTTTGAAATATTGTTTTAAATGGGATGTTTTGGGAAATTGAAAAGTGTTCAAATATGAAGAAATGGTTTTAGAATTTGGTTTTGAGTGGATGATGTTTTTTTTGAAAAGTGTTTTGGCCTTTGTGGATGTTGGTTAATGAAAAGAGGCTTGGGTAAATTTTTGAAAAGGGGAAAGGGCTGTATTGAATGGAATGTTTGTTTTGGAATTTTTTTTAAAGGAAATGGAATGGGTTCTTAATCAAATAGTTCTTGAAAATTTGTGGTTAATTGAGATGCTAATTTTTTTTGAATAGAGGGATGGGATTTTGATGGAGACCTATGGTGTTTCATTTTCATAAATGGTAAAATGGTTTGTTTTGGGAAATCTGAAAATGATTTTCGACTTGGGGGTTAGTGTACCTTTGGAAGGTACATGATTTTGGAATTATGTTGTTTTGTTTTAGCCTTAAGTGTTTTCATGGGTTCTCACATTCATTGTTTTATATGGATATGTTAATAGACGCTCAGTATGGCATGGTGGTTGGGTGCCTGAGGTGGCATAGAAATGTGCATGTGAGTGAGACTCGAATGAAACACCATTGCTGACTGTGGAAATCCAACAAGTTTGATTTTTTATGTTTTTCAAAAGTGTTTTAACCTGAAAAATTATGATGTTTTGTAGATTGTTTGTTGCGTGGCTTGGATTTCTATTTCTTAGAAGTGTATTTTATTTGTTATTCTTCCTTGTGATTTAGAAGTGATACCACGATTGTGTCTTGGGATGGAATCTTGTTGGTGGCTCAGTTTTGGAGCATTGTTCAGTGGGTTTTTTTGAATATGTTTTGAATGTTGTTATGTGGATATAGATAGTTCTCCATTAGTATGACTTCAAGATGATCAACCTAAGGATTCATTTCAAATGTTAAATCCACCTCTTCGGATGATACCTCAACTTGTTGTGGGAATAGAGAGCTGTTTGGGTTTGATTTAATGTGCCTTCCTATTATGGTGATTCTCTCGATTGTATCAGTTGTGCTCGGTGATGTATAGTGGGTGTTGTTGTGTGACTTGTTCTTTCTGCTCCTCGTTTGGAGTGAGGTAAAATAGTGTTGTGTATCTCTAAGTTCTTGTTTGGGTAAAAGTGTGTTGTTGAAGATGAGAGTTTCGTGGTACCTCTTGATATGTTGTTTCTACCTGGGTGTGTTATGTGGAAGTGTGTGGGACTAATGGAAAGAGTTACAGTTAGGTGTAATAGATCCTGACTACGAGGCAGTAGATGATTCATCCATCAGAGCTCCAGCCATAGGTCTCAGAGCGAAGCTGGAATGTAGTCAGGAATACGAGTGGTGTGGGAAGTCAGGTTCAATTTTTACCTCCACTATTGTGGTGAGGTAGTTTCACTATTCCTATTAAAAATACTCAACATTATAAATCCCATCTGGCTTCAAAGAGCATTTTAGACTTACCCCTCATGCAATGCTTGTGATTTCGATTTCTAAAATGAGGGTTTCTGATCATTATTCTTGTGTGGACCGCCCACGTGATTTGGGTGCGGTATCATTTTTATCCGTTCATAGGAGTCGAGTGTTGGGTAGTTGTCTGTTTTGGTTTTAGTGGTCAAGAATTAGGCCCCTTTCCTCCCCGACCTAAGTGGCAGGGTTTTTTTTGGTCCATCTGAAAAGCGTTGGCCCAGTTCTTGTTCCCTCTGTTCGGGAGTGGGTGGGTTCAATGTTCATGTTGTGTTCCTCTTTGCTTGGGTTGATAGGTTGTTGTGGGGATGTTTTGGTGGGCCTATATGGGAGAGGCCCAATTTTAGATCATTTATAATTCTTGTTTGATCTTTGGTTATTAATGGTGGGGAGATCCACCATGGGTCTCGCGGAGTTTCCTCTTAAGAATTTGTCGAGTGCTCATCATTTTATAATGTTAGAGAGTCCATTCGGGCCTCCCCTCTGCTGGTGATCTATTTCTGGTTTGGTTTTGGGTTTTTTTCCTGGAAGAGGTAGATTTATTTTGAAGTTTTTGATTTCGTAGTCTCCTCTTTCGTTTTGGTGAGTGTTGGGTATCTTGGGTGAAGGGTCAATGGTCTTATGGTCGGATTGGTTGTGGATGTGGTGGCTTGACCCTTCCATTAATTCTCAGGATGTGGTTTTGAGTTGTTGTTTTATTTCCGGTAGGATGCTTATGTTCCATTTTTGGTGAGTAAAATTTCTTTAGTTGAGGTGGTTGGATCTTGTTGATGTGGAATCCTTAGGAATTGATCAATCATCTAGAAAGTGTTATGGCTTTCCGAGGGCGGAAAACGTTAATGGTGGGGAGAATTGTCACACCTAGTTTTTCAAGTTTTGGTTTATGGTCCGGTTTTTTGGGAATCCTGGTCTTTTTATCATGTCTTGGGTGTGATGGGGGTTGAGTTTTAAAATTTTTCCATTGTATAATATTTCAAACTTGGTTTTCCTTGGTTTGTGTTCGGAGAAAGTGGCATGTTGTAGAGTTTTGGACACCCATGGTGTCACCTTTTTGTGTCTAATTCATTCAAGGATCCTTGGGTGGGTTTTCCCTCATGTTTGAGATGTAATTTGAGGGGTTTTAGCCAATTTTTAAGGCCACATGTTTTGATAATGGGTTTCACAAACCATGAAACCTAACCATGCGAAGTTTCAGATTCATTCTAGTAGCCCTCGCACGGTTTGTCAAACCGTGCAGCAAAACCGTGCAGCCACTTACGGGCTTAATAACGTTCACTCTAAAAATTTGATTTGGGTGATTCTACCTCTAATTTAAAGCCCTACCATTTGGTTATTGACCCTAGGGTGCCTCCCCTTCGTTCTACCTCGTTTTGGGCCACGTTTTGGCTGATTTCTCACTAAAGGTTAGTGGTTTTTCCTCAAATCCTTCAATGTCCTCTTCTCCTCTCTTCCCTCTTCCTTCTTATCCCAACTTTTCTTGGTCATCTATTCTCCCTGGGTCATTCTTGACCTAGGGTTCTGTTTTCCCTAGGTTTTTATGGGTTTTTTTTCTTTTAGGTATGATCTTCATAGATCTAGTGTTTCAGAACCCACGACGGCTGTTTTCGAGTGTGTGTTTCCATTCCGCCATGGATTTGAGGTAGGTTTCCCTATGCACTTTCCTTTTTAATTAAAGATTCATTAATTTCATGATTTTAACACCTATTTTTATTAATAAATATTGATTTATGATCCTTGGTTTCTTTTTTTGGGTGTTCAAAGTGGTGTTTTATACCTTGATATATGATAAATATGATTTTCTTGTTAAATATTGCACACCACGGGTTTGATGAAATGCCCAGTTGGCTTTTGTGAGTAATTTGTGGTATGCAATGAATGGTTTATACATTTTAATAATTATGTGGAATGTGAAATAATTATTTTGGGTTTCTTTAAAGAGTTTTAAATGGTTTTAAGTCATGTGAAATGTGTAGTCGGCTTTTGAAAATCATTTGGTTGTGTGATGATGAATTATGGCTTGGTTGGCACTTTCATAGGAAAAATTGGTTTTGGTTTGAAAGTTGGATGGATGTGATTTGAAGGAGTTTTATAAATATTTTCATATGGTAGTGGTGTGATTGATTCCTCTTTTGAAATTTGGGTTGCATTTTTGTTGAAGGTTAGTTTTTTTGGGAAATGTTTAGGGGCCCGGTTGGCCACTTTGTGAAAATGATGAAAAGTGTTTGTTATAAAAACCTCCATTAGATGTTTCTCATGCCTTGTTGGCACTGAATGGTTGGGATGAACTTGTTGAGGAATCCCTGAGTTTCATTATAAGGGTTTCTTGGTTGATTTCTTTTGTGATCTATTTATTTTAAGGCATGAGAGTAATCCTTGGGGAGACTCAGGTTGAGGCCTGTTGTGGATAATTTTATATCTATATATATGTATGTGATTGGATGATCGGCTGACATCGGTTGGATCAACCCATTTTATAAATACTTGATACATGAGAATATGGCATTTTAAGAGAATATTATAAGAATTAGTGCCACACTGGTAGGTTATGGTACTGACTAGTGTCCCATAGTAGGTGGATATATTGGGTTTATTACTATGGGATTTTGCCCTCGTCTTGCCCGAGAAAGGATGGTTGAGCATATTGAGCATTTTGATTTCATCATGTGTGACATGTCAATGGGGATGAGGTCTCATGTATTGGTGTCTTCTGTATTATTCTTGATCTCCTAGTTTCACCCATGTTTATTGTCTTTCAGTTGCTTGTAGTGATGAATATGATGCTTGTATGTATATTTACATTGCCCATGTTGTGTTGTTACTATTGAGCCTTCTTGTGTACTGTTTTTCATGGAAAGTGTTTGGATGGTTTTGATAAGGTTTATGAAAATAGTTTTCAAATGAATATGTTTTATCCACTTTGTACAAATTTGAAAATGTAAACATCACTTTTCCCTTGAAAATTCAATTGGAACACTAGTTGAATGAATCTAGTTTTGGAAATGAATAAGGGAAATGGATTGTACTTATTTTTTGAGTAATATTGTAGAAAACCTTACATTTATATATTGTATCTCAAACTTGAAATTGAGGTTTCTTTTATTTTTAAAGGATGTGCATTGGGAATTTATTATCGGGCTAGCCTACTGAGTTTTAATACTCACGCCTATAGTTCTTTTATGTTTTTAGACCTTGTGTAGGTTTCAGCTAGAGTTCAATCGCCTTGAGTGACAGTTGTTCATTGTATTAGAGAGTGACCCATGGGGTCACATGGATCTAGTTTTTTTAGATGGTTTGTTTAGTCCTTTTTATAGTTATTGTACTGTTTCATGTCTTGTATAAATTATGTTGAGCTCAATTTTACATAGATGTGTATTGGGCTGTCTATTTCTTTCTGCTGTTTTATTATTGTTTATATATTGGGAGAAATTGTTCCCCTATGTTCTCTAATGATGCCTGACACTTTTTCCAGCCCGTGGGGATCGGGAACTCCCTTCAGCCCATGCTATAGATCGGTTCAGGTGCCTGGTTTGGGGTCGACCCGGGCTGGTTCGTGACAAGTAAAGGAAGGGAAACTGCAGGAGTTCCATATCAATGATGATGGTTTTATTTGGTTTGGAATGCGGCTTTATGTGCCTTCATCACCGGGATAAAGAAGGAGCTATTGGAAAATGAACATAGCTCAACTTTCTCTATCCATCCTGGGAGTACCAAGATGTACCGTGATCTCTGAGAACACTTCTAGTGGGATAACATGAAGAAGGAGATTGCAGAATATATATCAAGGTGCTTGATATGTCAGTAAGTTAAAGTTGAGCGAAAAAAGTCCAAAGGTATGATGCAACCATTGCCTATACCCATGTGTAAATGGGAAAATGTTACTATGGACTTTGTCACTGGTCTCCCAAAGACGTCGAAGGGAAATAATGCGATACGAGTTGTGGTTGACTGACTCACCAAGACTGCCCATTTTATTTCTATTCGGGAAGATCTCTCACTTGAACAACTTGCAAAGATATATGTGAAGGAAGTGGTGAGACTGCACGGTGTTACAATCTCAATTATCTCTGACCGTGATCCAACGTTCACATCTAAATTCTGGAGGAGCCTTCAACATGCTTTGAGTACTGAATTAAATTTCAACACAACCTATCACCACCAAACTGATGGCCAGTCTGAAAGGACTATTCAGACACTTGAAGATATGCTAAGATCCTGCTCTCTAGAATTTAAAGGTGGATAGGATCATCATATCCCATTGGTTGAGTTCTCATACAACAATAGCTTCCACTAGAGTATTCAGATGTCTCCATATGAATCTCTATAAGGAAAGCGATGTAGAACTCTAACCTGTTGGGATGAAGTCAGAGAAAGAAAGCTACTTGGACCCAATCTTGTGCAAGATATGATAGAGAAGGTTGAAGTAATCCAGAAACACATCAAATATGACCAAATTCAGCAAAAGAGCTATGATAACAACCTTCAAAGGGACTTGGAGTTCGACATTAGAGATAAATTCTTCCTTAGAATATCTCCATGGAAGAGAGTCATGCGATTTGAGAAGAAAGGGAAGTTAAGCCTAAGGTACATTGGCCCCTTTAATATCCTTGATCACATAGGAGTCATGGCCTATCATCTTACACTTCCACCGAATATGGCTTGAGTTCATGATGTGTTTCACGTATCACTCCCGAGGAAGTACATACCGGACCCCTCACATGTACTAAACTCATAGGAGGTGCAGCTGGAAGATGATCTCTCTTATGAGGAGTAACCAGTAAAGATCCTAGATCAGAGAGATATGGTTCTACATAAAAAGAAAACTCATCTTGTTAAAGTGTTGTGTAGGAATCATAAGTTTGAAGAAGCAACTTGGGAACCGGAAGAGGCACTGAAGGAAAAGCACCCTCACCTGTTTGTGTAAAGTGAAATTTCGGGGGTGAAATTTCTTAAGGGGGAAAGAATGCAACGACCCAATGTTTTTCAATGAAAATTACCTTCTTGTAATTATGTCAAAAAATAACATGAAAACACCACATAATGAACTACTAAGTGATAAGTTACCTTTAAACATATGTTTTTCACTTCTGTGTTTGGAATTTTGAAAATCGAACATACACAGTTGTGTTCAAGATTATTTTTGGAGTCTAATAAAACAAAAATAATTTTTGGTGAATAGAAACCTACCCTTATGAATAGTATAATACCCTTATGAATAGTGATATACACTAATTAATAGTAACCTTACCTATTATAATATAAAAATAATATTCAAGTGAAAGTATGGTGTACCCATTTTTTAGAATAAGTAAATGAATGTTTGAAAACTGTTTTTTAGTAATAAACCATGATTTTAATTAAATATAAAATTAATCATATTTAGAAAATTATTTTTTAAAAATGGACTTCATTTTTTGATTTTGCACTTAGAAAAATGGTTGGGGTAAATTTTTGGGTTTTTTCTGAAATACATGAATTTTTGACGAATAGTGAAATACCGTAATTTACAAAAATAAGCTAAATAAGCTAATTATAGAGTCATGTGTGATTCTATGCTGTTATAAGACCACTTGTTTCGGGATCACATGATACAATTACTATTCTTGGTCATTCAAGACTCACTATTCCTTGTCTTAGGGTAAATTAATAAACTACTGAATTTTATATTAAGGAAACCCCTCTCCCCTCCACTATAAAAACCACCCTTCACACCCTCATTTACTCACACCTATCAAGCTCCAAGACTTCTCTAAAAAATTCCCAAACATCTTCCCTAGCCCCTCTACCATGTTAAAAAGTTTTTGGTCTCATCAAAAGACCAAGCCTAGCTTCCTTAAGGAGAATCTCAAGAGGAGGATTTAAGAGGTAATTTCTCCCCTCTTCTCCTTTAATTTCCTTTCAAGTTCAAGTTCATTTCTTGATCTCCCCCCACCTATCTTCATCCAAATGGTATTCTAACTCCAGTACTATACATATACTATAATTTTATGATTCTAATGGTATATTATATCATCCAACCCTCTGTCCCTCTTCCTTTTATTTTATTAAAGAGAACATTGTTCGTGAGGTGTTAATTTATCACCTTCAAGAATGACATGTTTTCTTCTTCCATTTCTACCTTCAGATCTGGTCATGAAACTATTTTCATGATTGAACCAGAATATGTTATATGTATTATGTCCTATTTAAAGTTCTGGAAATAACTTATGGAGATATTACTAAGTGATAAATTAAAACAAGTTCATTGTGATCGAAAAACCGCCCAAATTAACTCAAACAATCTTCATTTAATTTTTATCTAATGATTCATCCACATGGTATATAATATAACTCATTATAATATCATTTTAAATTCTGTAATTTCATTAATAAAATGTAATATTAGTTCTGGATGTTTACCCATGTTCTACCCGAACTTCAATTTATGAATACAAGTGAACCACCCAAGAAAAACGATAAAAATGAACATCCCCGAACAATGTTTTTAAACTCTATAAGTCATCCCAAGGAACGTAAAATGACATAATGAAACCAAAATGAACTCTATTCATGTATAAAAGGTTATTTAATTTATAATTAATGAATATAATGTCATTATACAGGACATTAAAGAGAATGAATCATTTAGATACAAGGTAAGGGGAAATTCTTGAACCCAACTTTCATCCTTTGGGTTCTCCCTCTTTTACTCCATTTTTGATATGGTCACACCTTAAAGATCATTTCTTCATAATTGTATTTACTTTATGAGATATACATGTTTTCCCTTGTTTTTATGTCAAATAAAATGTTTTCCAAAAGAACTCTTCTTTTTAGAACACACCTTTTAATTCTCACTCAAAGTGGACGGTTCTTGTAACATGTATGTTATTCCATCCTTCTTTTGGGAACCCAAAGTTTATGAATGTGTTATTATGAAATGTAACCCATTACTTTACATGGGTTATTTATGTTCACTTTTGATATATTTTCCATGTGGAAAGCATGATAATGATAATGTTATGATGTGACTGGTGCGCCCAGAATTATATAGTGCAATATGAATGTTTCAAAGTGACGGGTGCACCCAGAATTATACAGAGCTCCAATGCATTGGGTAAAGTGATGAATCTCATGATTAAATGTAAAATTATGTGTGAAAAATATTATATCTTGTTTCACAAGTATGTGTGGTAGTTAACCACTAATACATGATGTTTCATTTTTATGCATTGCCACATTTCATATCTTATATTTATGATTCCTCTCATGTTCATGATATTTTTCCCATGTTATGATTATGCTCACCCCATTATATATTGTTCTTATCTATCCTCTTACTAGGCTTCTGTCTCACCCCTTTTGATGTATATTATTAGGTGGCTACATGTACTAAGGAGAGGACTAGTGCCAATAAGAAGATAGAGAAGAAGAAATTAAATAAATGTTTATGCTTGATGTTGTAATTGTTATGTATGGTCCTAGTTTTCCCAAGACACTAAACCTTTGGATCCTCTATGTGTAATACTATTATGTTTTTTATCTTTAAAATGATGTAATAGTAATGTAATAAAATGATGGGTCGCTATATATATGCTGATTATTTTAGATAAGCATCACATATTATTTTACAAACTTATAAAAAATAATGAGGATATATAATGATTATTATTAATAACAATCATATATGTATATAAACGTATCAATATATGAATATTATTCTTAATAATCATCATATGTGCTAATTAATTTTTTATAGAATATATATGACAATTATAATAAATAATTATCATATATTGGTAGTTTTTTTTAAAATGGATTTTAGAATGCATTGTAAAAAAAGAAAAGTAGTAAAAGTATAACATAATAATAGTTTCAATAAAATCAAAATTCTAACAATTATCTCTATTAAAGTAATAACATTGTAAATTTAGAATTAAAATAATATTTTTTTATCAAATGTAAATGAATTTTGTATATAAAATATATATTCCAACAATAGACTAATTCTAGAAGGTCTTCCAAAATATAAATCCATCAAAACTCTTATGGTATTTTCATTTCCACTTTAAACTTGTTTCCAAGATTTATTTCCATAAAAAATGTGCAAATTTTTTTCTTAATCATAAACACATAATTTAAAAATCTATATTGTAAACATTATATATAATAATTAGAATTCCACACTAAATAATGATACATAATAGAAAATATATTTCATAAAGTGTCGATATCCAAAATTTAATGAACCATACCACATAGATGATCATGTTCCTTGTACGTATGTTTAATCAATATAAATAGCAATATGGGTTCAATTTATAATACAATTAAAAAAATTGTTTGAAGATGAATTCATATTTTAATGGAAAAAACATACATAAATCAATTGATTAATTTCTATCCCACTATACATTATTGGTTTTAAATTTAGCCTTGGAATAAAAAAAAGTTACTAGAGTTTAAATTTATTTATTAAAAATGTTATCTAGTAATGAAGGGATAAAAAATATAATCTATTTAATCTTTATTCAACATTCATTTTCCAATATATTTTATGTTTAATGATCAAATAATGTATTTAATAACTATAGTTTAAAAACTAAATAATGTTTAATAATAAATAGTATTTTTTTAGAATATACATATATATACACAATTTTTTTATTATATTTAAATGGTAGGATGTTCAAAATAAAACAATAGGAATTATTTTTCTAGAATAAAACACTGTTTACAATAATATATGTATCTTATATTTTCTAAGGCACTACAAAAATGTCACGTCTAATAAATATCATATTTTTAATAAAATAATAAAATTCAAATCAAAATCAAATAAATTTACCCATTTTATTATGTTTAATGTGGTAAATAGAACTAACATTATATACATATATACGCATTTTTAGGTCTAACTGATTAGTCATGTGAAACATACAAATTACGATTTAGATACTTGAAATGTGCTCTCTTAAAAAGAATTATAATTTCATAGGTAAAATACCACATAAAAGTATCCATCAAATCATTAAATAAATGTACTTTGAACTAGTGTGATTAATATTTTTCATTCCTAGTTTTGTATCCTCTAATATTCCATGAAGTCACATGCCACTTTAGCTAAAAAGATTCATTTTCACCTATAGTAATAAGAGGATTAATAGCATCACTGAGACTAATAGAACACAAATTTGTTTTTATAAATATTCAATTGTATTATTATTATAAACTCAAGAATGAAATGAATTTTTAACAACTATTATCCAGTGGAGAAGAAATAATAAATACACTCTATGTTATAATTAGAAAAACTATAAAGATAGACATTTATCCATCCATAAGTTTTTCAAGAAACTTTTATTTCTAAAAAAAATGATTTGTAACAGTCTAGAACTTCAGACTCAATAATTTGTAGGAATTATTATGGTGGAGGTGTTTGGGGGATGTTCTGAGGAGTTGGGGAGGAGGTGGTGGAGTGTAGTTGAGAAAATAAGTAGAAGGAAATTATACATCATGGATCATGGGGATACACCACAAGGAGAGATGCATCAACATATGGGGATTAGAGGAGGATTTCAGAACTAATACCAAATTTGGCATGCCTATAGTGTGTAAGTGTCGGATAAATCATAAAGTCTTGAGTGTATTTTTGGTGAAATTTCCATTTCCGGTATAGTTGCGGCACAGATACCTTGGCTATGACATAGAGTCTCGAGGGTGGTTTTTGGGTGGTTCTGTCTATTTTGGGTCAGATGCACCATGGATCCAGGATGCTGTGTAGCCTCAATCTTGGTTCTTGGGTTCTATAGTGTAGTTTACTTGGCTATATCATGGTCCTTTCTCCAATTTTATAGAACTACATCTTGTATCTCACTGCTTATCTTAGATACACCTTTAACCAGCATCACTATGTCATGTTCCCTTGTACCGATCCTTGGTTTGTTTCTTTTTCAGTAATTATGCATTGTGGAGGGGTATGTTGTGATGTGGTATTGTTATTCGTATATTAGGTATAAAAACATAAAATCCACTCAAACCCTATCATAAGTCCATATTTCCTATTGATTCTTAGGCGAATTAAGTGTTTCCCTTGGAGGAATTTCAATCCTTAATATTTTTCTTTAAATCACGACCTTAGGATATTGATCCTTAGTGGTTTTAAGCGAGTTTCCTTATTTTTTATTTTTTTCTCCCTATTCTTAATTTAGGGAAGTTTTTTTCCAGAGAGTTATTTTTTTAGTGGTGTTATGGTAAGGGAATGATTTGATATATTGTGTTCTAGAATGATCAAGGTGTTCCTCTTTGTTGTGGTGCTTAGTGGTTATCATCCTCTTTTTATGACCTTGTGAAAGAAATTAGGAAGAATTTTTATGGTATGGGATCCTTCATCACTCTTATAGTTTCATGTGTGGGAGGGATCATGCTTTTCTATATCCTTGGAAAGATATTATGAAATTTTATAATAAATATAATGAATTGGTTAATTTAAATTGATTGGAAATGGGAATGAAATCACATAATTTATAGAATTTGATATTATTGCTATTGAGATTATGAATTCTTGATGCATCCCTGAAAATCATGGTTGTTGGGAGCCTTTTTTGTGATGAAAATTTATTTGTGTTATGGAACCCTTTTTATGTGATTTTTTTGATATCACCATGAATGAAAATGAATAATCACTTATACCTGGATAATGATTTGTTTTCGCATGAAAATTATGGTTTGTGTGAGAATTCCCTTGAAAAGTGAAGTGGAATGTGATGAGAATACCATTTATAAATCAGAAATAAGTAACATGAATATGAGATGTGTGATTGTGATGTGTGGTTGTGGTGCATGGGGAAGATGTGCTGAGATGTTGGTGTGGAATGTGGTTATTGTAAAGAGTAAGTGGTTGTGATGTGTGGTGGTGGAAATGTGGGGCTTGTTGGCATAAAGGGGGTGGATTGTTGTATTGTGTTGTGGTATTATATTTTCTCGATAGTAATGTAATTAAACATTAATGATGAAATTTAAATAGAATAGGTTGAAATGACTTATGAAGCCTTGAAATAATATTGGAAGTGTGGTCAAAGTAGTTGATTCTTAAATGTTAAATAAAAAGACTGGATAATGAATAGGATTAATGAATAAAATTGGTTAGTAATGGAGAATATAAAAATTATATTAATTTGAAAATTAATTTGGCTTGTGGTTTGTGGCTTGTGTATTTCTTGTGTGGTGTTATTTATATAGAGGTGGAAGTGAAATTGGTGGATTTTATGAGTCTTGGCGGTGATGTTATGAGTTTGTTGATAGTGTTACTGTGAACCCATAGTTTGGGATTGTGTATGGATATATATATATATATATATATACATACACATTATATGTTACTTATGGTTTCTATATGCACCCACCCATGTAGATCACCATGCTCCGATAACCTAATGTTTTTGGTATGTTTTCCCAACATCCCAATGGTGAGGATGGATGGATAGATACCCCTCTTCCCCTATCTCTTCCTGGTAAGTTTGATATGAATAAGATGTGATGAACATGATTAAAAAGTGCACTAGTGGTGGTTGTCTATTGATATGTTAAGGTATATATAGTGGGGGTTGTGTATGGTAGGAGGAAGGCACAAGATTTATGTTCTTCACATTCATGATACCCTAATGCTATAGTTACGATGTGATGTGTGGTAATGGACCATGTGTCTTAGAGTAAGATTTGATGTGATGTGATGACCCAGGTATCTTTGGGAGAGATTTGATATGATGAACCAAGCATCTTTGGGTGATATGTGATGCGATGGACCGGGTTTCCTTGGGTGAGATGTGATTTAAAGGCCCAAGTGTGTTTGGGAACAATTACTATACAGAAGAAATGAGAGTGCCAGGACGTATGACATTGCGGTGTGAGAGAATAAAACTAGAGGAAAATTTGTGGGGGGTAACCATTTATCAACATGCTTCTTATTATGATATTATACTTGGATGCGTTATTTGGTGAGAATTACTTAGGGATGATGTGATTTGATAGTTGACTTGTTTAGGTGCTTTTGGTTCTATTATTTTCTCTCTATTGCATTAATATACTCTTTTTCACATGTAAACGAGATACTTTGGGTGTGATACTACTAAGTATAATTTTATTCTCACCCTAAGTATATAAAAACTGTTTTCAAGTTTCCAGGAGGACTATGTGGATTGTGTTAGACATCACTAGATCAAACCCTTAAACTATTGTCATGTCGCTACCTTATCCATTTTCTTTTGGGTATTTATTTGAAGACTCTTTTTATTTTTTTATATTATACATGCATTATGGGTTGGTTTTAGTTTCGTTTATTTTATATTATATCATGGAGTTTATTGATCATTGATATCATTTCCCCTGCTCCTATATATTATAGAGGGCAATTCTTCCCATATGTTTCATTTTTATACCCTTAATGCTTGTCGCCAACTTGGGGACTACTGGAGGTTGGACTAAAGGTTTATTATCTCTCTTACTTTATTTATATCCTAGAAGGGGTACCCTTGGAAGGAGGTATTCATGAAACATTTGTATCAAAGGATTTGGTTGATGGGAGTTTGGAGTAAGACATAGTGATGATTTCATGGGTTAGTAGAGAAACAATGTTAATTGATCTTGGTGCATGACATAGGCAATAGAAGACCATCTAAGACATGATATTTTATGACTTTATGAAAATAATAAGAGCCTACTTAATGACCAAGTGAGGTTGTGATTCTTACAAGGTAGAGACCCATGGGATGTAGTTTTATCATGATTTATTGTGTTCTTATTTGAATTGGGTGATTTTGGAGAATTTAAAATGAATAAAATGGATCTTAATGAAATTCAATACTATAAGGCTTATTAAATCCTTGTTTCCCTTTAATATATGGATCCTAGTCATCATCCTCTTGTGTTTTAGGTATTTTAGTTTAAATAGGTTGATTTGGTTGATCACTAGAGGGTTGATCTAGTTGAAGAGGATGATCAGTGGTAGGGAATGTTTTGCACATTTTTGCATAATTATTTAGAAAAGTTTGAGGGTAGTGTTTCTGATCTAGAGATAAAGAGATGGTTGGAGGATCTTAATATCACCTTCAGTTTGATCTGGGACCTGGTGGAGTACTAGGTCCCTTTTGAAGTTATTCAGATTTTAGGAGCCATGCATCGATGGTGGATGATGTTCCTTGGTGATTGAATGAAGGATGAGTTTCATGGGCCGACTTCAAGAAGGAGTTTCATGAAAATTTTATATCATCATATATGAAGGTAGTGAAGATTTAGGATCATATACCTCTTTAGTAATGGATTTTTTCTATGTAGGATATTAGTATCAAGTTCAAGGACCTTTTTTGTTTCTCCCTAGATCTTTTTCCTGATGAGGATTCCTGATCACAATATCTTGAGGAGAGACTCTATCCTTCTATCCAGTATGTAGTTAATACATTTATGTTTCCAACATATTTGGAGGTTTAGAAGAAGAAATAATAGTTTGGGCATATGAAATTGTGGTAAGAATTATTACAATATGGGAATCATTATGATCCCATAAGGGGTAGGGTTTTTGTGGTAGGTCTTAGGCACCAGGGCTTTCGAGGTTTCAACTGGAGGGGATTCAAACTCAACAAATTCATTTTCATCCTACTAGAGCCACTAGTTTATATGATTTTCTTTGGGGAATTAGTATGATGTGACTTGTCTATGGGGACTTTTTTATCATCAGAACCAGTGCCTCATGGATCTTCAGGTTCAGTATAGTGGAGGTGGTCTAGTACAATGTCAATCTTAGCTGCTGCTGCCAAGGAGGTTATTTCAGCAGTAGAGGGAGCATGTTTATTCTCTTCAAATAGGATATGGGGTAGGTAGATGTTGTATTTAGAACATTAATTTTCTTTATGGAACCCTACCCAAAAATAACTGTAGAGGTGTCTATTTGTGGCAAGGCAGGGGAGACAGGTATGAATAATTATATGCAGTTGAGGTGCCAACACCAAAGGGGTGAGAGATCATTCAATGTATGCTTAGTTTATCATGTACCCAAGTTTTTTCCTTATTTTAATTAGGATCTTCTCACTACATTGTTTAACCCAATCTACTCTATGCTATGGTACTATATTTAAAGAGTCTTCCCATTCCACTGGTGTTGACTATGCCAATCATAGGTTATATCATCTTGTTTAATGTATGTTGGGGGTGTAAACTGATGATGGGGACAAATTATTAGTTTTTAGATATTTTATTGATATATATACATTATTATAATGTCATTCTCAACATTAACTACTTGTGTTCCATGCATGTTTTTATCGACTTTTTATAGAGGAGAGTTGTGTTCTTAGATATGGATGGTCAGCATTCAGTTTTCATTGGTGAGAAGGGTTGTCAGTTGTCCAATAGATGTTTGGAACCTCTTCTTTATTTTATGGATGAGTTATCTATGGAATCAATAGATACTGGGACAATTGATGTTTTTAGGTTTATTAATGATTTTCTATTTTTTTCTAGAGGAGGTTATAATGATACCCCCTCAACGTTATATCGAGTCTGGGGTAGATATACAACCTAGTGCTTATATGATTTAAATTAATACTAATCATATGGAACCCAATGAGTTACAAGATTTGAGGAATAAAATAAATGATCTGATGCATATGGGTTTCATCCAAACCTATTTGTCATCATGGGGTGCTCTATTGTTATTTTTTAAGAAGAATGGTAGTTTGAGGTTGTATATAGACTACCAGAGATTGAACAAGGTGACAATCAAGAATCACTACCCCCTTAAAAGTATTTATGATCTTTTCAACTAGTTTAAGGAAGCTATTTGGTTGTCCAAGATTAATATTTTGTATGGGTATCACTAGTTGAGGGTGAATGGGGAATATGTCTCGAAGAATTCCATCAGATGTAGGTATGAAAACATTGATTTTAGGTTTATATAATTCGATGTCATGAATGCATGAACTATATTCACGAGGATTATGAAAACCATGTTCTAAGAGTTCCTTGACTAGTTTGTAGTCATGTTCATCGATGAAAATTGATATTCAAAAATTAAGAGGAAAATCATGCCAATATTCAAAGCTACATTTCAGGTTATTCAACACCACCAAATTTATAGAAAGTTTTCTAAGTGTATGTTTTGGATATGGGAGGTGCATGTTCATAGGAATGTGGTGTCTTATCAGGGTGTGGTTGCATACCCATCCAAGATCATGGTAGTTTTTTCTTGTAAATCACCCAAGAATGTGATAGAGGTTTGTAGCTTCATCATTATTTCAAGAAATTACTGGAGGTAAAATTAAGATTTTTCAAATATTGTAGCCCCATTGAAATATTTGACTAAGAAAGACCAAAAATTTATCTGGACTGAATAGTTAAAGGAAATGTTTTACTATATGAAAAGGAAATTGATCTGTGCACTGGTGCTCCGGTTTCCAGAGGAAGGGCTGATATTTGAGGTGTTTTTTTGATTCTTCCTATTTAGTCATGGGATGCATATTGATACAGTAGAAGGTAGTGTTCTCTTATGGGTCTAGTAAATTATTCCTCTATGAGTGTGACTATTCCACCCATTATATGGAGTTATTATAAGTCATGTTTATCTTGAATTTGTGGCAATATTACCTCATTAGAGAATGATTCATGGTCTTAACAAACACAAATTGATTAAGGTTTATATTTTATTAGTGTGGAATAAATATATGGTAGAAAATGTGAATGGGGTTTCTCCCAAAATATGATTCTGAGATCTCCTACACCTTAGGAAGGGGAAATGTCATGGCTAAATCATCGATCAGGAAGTCTCGGAGGGATGTTGTTCAAGAGTGCAAAGATACTTAGAGGGTTATGAAGGAGTTGGAAATGAGAAACCTAGATGTGAGGGTAGTTTATAGTGGAGGTTTCTTGTTTTAGATGACATTATAAACCTCTCTGATGTAGAAGGTTAAGGAGTCTCAATGGGGAAACTCATATCTAGATGTGATGTGTGATCGTGTTCTCTATAGGGATGCTCTAGAGGGATGATTGGAGGATGTTAAAAACCAGAAGTTGTTTTAGGGGAGTTTGTTCATCATGGGAGTGTTTATTGAGGGAGTCCTTTGTGAGTATCATATCTCACCCTTAGAGGTAATCCTAAGAGTATCTAAGATGTATCATTGCTTGAGGATGCGGTTTTGGTGGCTCAGGATGAAATGGGAGGTGGAAGAGTTTGTGGCTTGATATTTGGTTCTCCAGCATGTAAATGTTGATAAATCTACCACTAGAGGTATATTTTAGACCTTATATTTTCTCAAGTGTATGTGGGATGAAATCTCAATGGAATTTATCAATGGGTTACCCTAATCTTTTGGGAGGTTGTGATGCTATCTAGGTAATATTGGTTTTATTGATAAAATCAACTCACTTCATGGAGATCAAGGAGTTGATCACCATGGATGTTATGGAAAATAGGTATGTGGATGAAGTGGTGTGGCTTCATGTATTTACAAGGTCCATTGAATGGGATCGATATTCCCATTTTACCCTGTGATTCTAGAGAGGATTGCAACAAGATTTTGGAAATCAGTTACACATCAACACTACTTTCCACCGTCAGATGGATAGGAAGATGGAGTGGACTATCCAAACAATGGAAGATATATTAAATTCATGCATCATAGACTTCATAATATCTTGGGTGAAAAACATTCCTTTATTTGAGTTTTCATATAACAAAAACTATCACTCATCTATCAACATGGACTCGTTTGAGGCTTTTTATGGGAGACCATGTCATTATCCATTGTGCTGAGCTGAGGTTGGGGGTATTCAGTTCTCATTCATAATTTGGTTCATAGAATGACTGAGATGTTTTAGGTTTCTCATGAAAGGATGAAGACAACACATAATCGACAAAGGTCTTATATCGATCATATTAGGAGGCCCTTGGAGTTCAAGGTCGGATACCATGTGTTCTTAAATAATTCTGCTCAACATGGGAAATAGAGGTTTGGAAGGGTGTTTAAGATCTCACCTAGGTTTTTTGTTCCTTTGAGGTGTTGGGGCATGTTGGTGAGGTAGATTATCAGTTAAAATTCCCACCATGTGTGGATATTATTGGTGGAGTCTTCCACATCTCTTTGCTCTGTCAGTATCTTCACGATGGATCCCATGTCATTGATAGGGGATAGTTGGATATTAGGGATGACACGATGATTTTAAAGCAACAGGTGGAGATCCAAGATCACTGGGATAAGGTGATACGTGGGATAATCATTCATTTGGTTTGTGTGATTTGTAGGAATGGTGGCTTGGAGAAGATTATCTGGGAGAAAGAGACATCGATGTGTTCCCAGTTCCCTGATTTAGTTTTTGTATTAACTTGTCTATTTTCTTGACAATGTGATTTTTGGATCTTGTTGGTTTATGGTATGGGATATTTCATTGATAATGTGATGTATATTTTAAAGATTTATGCATATGAAGGAATGAAAACCTAACTCTAAATAAAGAACAAAGATTTAATGATGTATCTGCACACATTGGGGCACACTAGAATGCCCGAGCATGATAAGCAATAGGTACTTTAATATGAATAGAAATAATATATAGATGTATATTGTTACTTAGTTATATTTTCATTCTTAAATTTAAGTTTTATTATCATTAATACCATTAATATAATTCTGAAAAAACCCCTTTCAAATGGCCTAATGTCTAATTGGCCTCATGGCCTAATGACCTAATAACTAATTGGAAAATTGGAACAATGGCCTATTGACCTAATGGCCAATATGATAATCAGCCTAATGGCCTAACATCCTAATGGACAACTAGACTAACAGACTAATGAACAATTGGAATAATTTCTAAAAGTCCTAATGAACAATTGGACTAACAGCCTAATGACCTAATTTCTAATTTTATTAAAGGCCTAATGGCCAATTGGCCCAACAGCCTAATGGATAATTGTCCTAATGACCTAATGACGTGATGGTCAATGGGCCTAATGGCCTAATGTCTAATTGGCCTAACGTCCTCATGGCCTAATAAAAAATTATACTAATGACTTAATGGCCTAATGTCCATTTGGACAATTAGTCTAATGGACTAATAGCCTAATGGAAAATTGGACTAAAGAACTAATGGCCCAATGGCCAATTGGATCAATGGATAATTGGATCAATGGTCTAATGGCCAATTGGAAAATTGGCCTAGTGGCCTAATGACCCAATGTCTAATTGTCCTAATGGCCTAATGGTCAAATTTCCTAAGGGCATAATGGACTATTGGCCTAAGGGACTAGTAGAATATTTCTTAAATGACTTATTGTACAATTGGACAATTGGACCAATGGACTAATGGCCTGATGGACAATTGGCCAATTAAACTATTGGCCTAATGACCGAATGGCCAATTGTCCTAATGGCCTAATGGAAAATTGGTCTAAAGGCCTAATGAACTAATGGCCTAATGGATATTTGGACAATTGGCCCAATGGCCTACTAGCATAACAACCAATTGGCCAATTGGCCTAATGGACTAATGGCCAATCAGCCAATTCACCTAATGGACTAACTGCCTAATGAAGAACTGGAATAATGTCCTAAAGTCAAATCAGCCTAAATAGACCAATGGATAATCAACATAATGACCAACTATCCTAATGGCTAATCGACCCAATGGACCAACATCCTAATGGACTAAGGACCTAAGGAACAATTGATCAATTGGCCTAATGGCCTAACGACCTAAGGTCTAATTGACCTAATGAACTAATTTTCAAATTTACTAACAACATAATGTTCAATTAGCCTAATGGACTAATGAAAAATTGGTATAACATCCTATTTTCAAATTGGAAAATATGCCCAATAGCCTAACGACCTAATGGACCAATCACCTAATGGACAAATGGAAAATTTTCCAATTCTCCTAATGGCCTAATGACCTAATGGATAATTGTACTAATGGCCTAATGGATAATTGGACTAACCGTCTAATGGCTAATTGGACTAATGGAATAATTTCTAATTGGCCTAACGACCTAATATCCAATTGGCCTAACAACCTAATGACTAATTGGCCTAACAACCTAATGGCCAATTGTCCTAAAGACCCAATGGAAAATTATCCTAATAACATAACAACCAATTGTCCAATTTGAATAATAGCCTAATTACCAATTGGAATAATGGCCTAATTTCCAATTGGACAATTGGTATAATGACCTAGTGACCAATTGGACTAATGAACTAATTGGTCTAATGGCCTAATGTCCTAATTGGACTAATGGAATAATGGACTAATGGACTAATAGCCTAATGAAATAATGTCCAATTGGCCAATTGAAAAAAATGTAATGATGGCTAATTGTCCTAATGGCCTAACGAACAATTATCCTAATAGCCAAAGGACCAATTGGATTAATAACCAATTGGACCAATGTTCTAATGTCTAGTTGGACTAACGACCTCATGTCCTAACGACCAGTTGGATAAACGACCTAATAGATAGTTAGCATAATGGACTAATGGACAATTGGCCAATTGGAATAATGGACTAATGGGTAATTAGTTAATGTTCTAATGGACAATTGTCCTAATGGACTACTGTAAAATTGTACAATAATCCCAACGACCTAACATCTATTTGGAAAATTGGCCTATTTTACAAACGAACAAATGACCAATTGACCTAATGGCCTAACAACCAATCGACATAATGAATTTTTTTCCTAATTGGCCTAATGGCCCAATGGACAATAAGACTAATTTTCCTAATGACCAATCAGCCTAATTGGTCTAATGGACAATCGGCCCAATGGGCTAACGACCTAATGTCCTAATGATCTAATGAGAGATTGGCCTAATGACCTAATGACCTAATTTTCCAATTGGACTAATGACTTAATGTAAAATTGGCTAATTGGCACAATTACCTAATGGAAAATTGGAAAATTGGACCAATGGCATAATGGACTAATGTCTAATTGGCCTAATGGCTTAACGGACTAATGGCCAATTGGAATAACAACCTAATGCCCTAATGGAAAATTATCCAATTGGACTAATGTCCTAATGTACAATTATATTAATGGATTAATGGCCAATTATCCAATTATCATAATATCCTAATTAAAAATTATCCTAATGGAGTAATTGGACAATTGTCCTAATGACCAAATTATCCTAATGGCCTAATGGCCAATTGGCCAATTGTTATAATGGCCTAATGCCCTGATGGAAAATTTTCCTATTGTCCTAATGAACTAATATCAAATTTTCCTAATAGACTAATGTCCTAATGGATAACTGTCCAATTTTCCTAATGTCCTAAATTCCAATTGGCCAATTGGACTAATGGCCTAATGGCCTATTGGATAATTAGCCTAACAGCCTAATGATCAATTGGAATAATGCCATAAAACCCAATTGATTAATTGGCATAATGGACTAATGACCAATTAGCCAATTGGCCTAATGGCCCAATGGAGAATTGACCTAAATGACTAATGGAGAATGGGATTAATGGACCAATGACAAATTGGCCTAAAGACATAATGGCCAATTGGCCTAACATCATAATGACCAATTAGCTGATTGATCTAATAGCCAGTTGGACTAATGGCTAATGGCCTAACAACCAATTTACCTAATGTCCTAATGACCTAATGGACAATTGGACAATTAGCCTAATTGAATAATGAACAATTGGCTTAATAGCCTAATGACCAATTGTCCTAATGGACTGATAGAAAATTGGACTAATGTCCTAATGACCTAATGGTTAATTATATAATTGGCCTAATGGACTAATGACCAGTTGTCCTAATAGCCTAATGACCAATTGGCCTAACAACCTGATGACCAATTGGCCTAATGGCCTAAGGTCCAATTGGCTTAATATCCTAATTTCGTAATGGTCAATTGGCCAATTGTCTTAATGGTATAATGTACAATTTTCCTAATGGCCTAATGAACAATTGGCCTAATGGACTAATGGAATAATGGCCAATTGGCGTAATGAACTAACAACCAATTGGAAAATTTACCTAATAGCCTAATGGAAAATTAGCCTAATGGGATAATGGCCAATTAAACTAATGGCCTAATGTCCAATTGGACAAACGACCTAATGGCTAATTGGCCAATTTTTCTAATCACCTAATGACCAATTGGCCAATTTTCCTAATCCCCTAATGTCCAATTGGCCAATTGTCCTAATGGCCAATTGATCTAATGGACAAATGGAAAATTTTACAAATGGACTAAAATATAATTGTCCTAATAGCCTAATGAGTTTTTTTCCTAATAACCTAATTTCTAAACAACCAATTGGCATAATGTTTTAATGGTCAATTGGATAATTGGACTAATGGACTAACATAAAATTGTCCTAACATCCTAATGGCCTAATGACCAATTGACCAATTGGACCAATGTCAAATTGGACTAACAACCTAATGGATTAGTAGCCAATTGGCCTAACGACCTAATTCCTAATTTTCCTAACAACATAATGGCCATTTGGACTAATGGACTAATTGCCTAATGTACTAATGGCCTGCTGACCTAATGGCCTAATGGAAAATTGGCCTAATGACTTTATGGCTAATTGGAAAATTGGCCTAATGGACCAACAAACACTTGGATAATTGTCCTAATGGCCTAATGGACAATTGTCCCAACTACCCAATGGAAAATTGGCCTAATGGACTAATATCCAATTGGACTAAAAAATTAATGGACAATTGGAATAATGACTTAATAGAAAATTGTCCTAAAGTCCTAATGCCAAATTGACCTAACGTCCTAATGGCCTAATGACCATTAGACCAACTGGAATAACCGCAAATTAGAAAATTTGTATAATGGACTAATGGTCAATTAGACCAATAGACTAAAGGCCAATTAAACAATTGGAAAATTCTCCCAATGACCTAATAACTAATTGGCCTACTGAACTAATGGATAATTAACCTAATGGTCATTTGGCCTAATGGCAAAATGAATTGGCCAATTGGCCTAATGGATTAATGGAATAACATCATAATGGACAATTAAAAAATTATCCTAATAGAATAATGGTAAATTATCCAATTGGCTTAATAGCCTAACTTCCAATTGGAAAATTGGCCTAACGACCTAATGGCCTAATGACCAATTGTCCAATTTTCTAAATGGCCTAACATCCAATTGGCCTAATAACCTAATGTCTAATTGAACAATTGGACTACTGGACTAACGATCAATTATAATAATGGACTACTAGCATAATATCCAATTGGCCAGTTGGCCTAATGGACTAATGTCCTAATAACAAATTGGATGATTGGTCTAATGAACTAATGGCCTAACAACCAATTGTCTTAATGGACCAATGGAAAATTGGAAATTTGGCATAATGGCTTAATGAACGATTAGACTAATTGGCCTAATGTCCTAATGGATAATTGGAAAATTATCCTAATGGCCTAACAAACTAATATCCAATTGGCCTAATGAACATTAGTCCATTAGCCAATTGGAATTCCTTATGACTTAGAAATAAAGTATTTATATTTAAAGAATACGAGTTTTTCATAAATACATAATTTGAGTTATTCAAATTAGGGGCCTTATTTTGATATTATTAAAAACACATAAAAATATTTTTGATGATTGATTTGATCAAGGATTAAACATCATTAACTATGTTTAATTTAGATTATCTAAATAGTTTGTATAGTAAATTGGAATATAAAATCTTTATATTTAATAAAAAATGTCATATATATAAAGAAAATCCCATATAATGAATAATATCAAGTTTAAATTATGAAATGAGTATAAATAATTCTTATTCAAGATTATGGAATGTTCATAATGAGTAGATAAAATTATAAAGTGTTTATGATTAGATTTGATTTATGGATTTTTTCTCAATGTTTATCACATGTTTAAATTTATGAATTTTTAATTCATTTAAAAGATATTCCCTTTTAATATTATTCAAGATTATAATTTTTTTATGTTTTGAATATGTATATACTAATCAATTTCATTTTTAGAAAGCTGTATTGGGAATTTAAGGCTATATTCCTCAAGAAAAATTATTTTTCTTGATTAGGAATAAAAATGATGGAAGTGTAGTAATTAAAAAAACACAAGAAAAGATTGTATGTTTTTTATTTAAATTTCAATTATTTATATGAAATTCCTAATTAAATATATTTTTTATACTTTCAACAGTCTACCATGGAGTCCCTTGAGGATAAAGAAGATGAAAAATTCAGGCCAAATGATCATTTGAGTTAGGTATTAGGAGAGGAACACCAGGGGAGATTCTGACATCAACCAGGGAAAAACATCATCCCCAATAGTTATTGGTCCTTATTGGGATCCTATCAAATCTCTCAGACCACTTTGATACAAATATCTCATGCAGAAGTATTTAAGGACCATAAAATAACTTTACAGGAGCATGAGGAAAGTAAAATGATCACCGAAAAATTCCTGAAATCTATGTCATTTATAAGTCAATCACTTCCATTGGAGGATGATACTACTATTTATTAATATATTAAATCAATGAACTCTTTAAATTATTCCTTGAGTGATGACAATGAGGGTCCTAGTGGCAGTCAAGATGATGGTGGTGGAAAATATGATGATGATAATTCTAACACTCCAGATGATGTTGTTGATAATGAGGATGTTACTGGTGGTGATGAAGATGAGGATGTTGGTGATGGAGGAGATATTTATCCCCTCAAATTTTTACTTAGAAGTAAATATACATGTGGATTTTGAATAATGGATTGAATTGATTGGTTGTATGGATGTATATGTATGTTATTGTATTTTAAATGGTTTGAAAATTATTACAAGTAGTTGGTTGAATGATAAATATATAATATTTACATTGTGTACTGTGTTTTTATTTTATTTATAGGATCAAGGGCTAGAAGATCTATTACTTCTTCAAAATGGAGAAAACTACCTATACCCATAGTTTGGCGAATTGTGGGTATATGTTTTCTACTAGGAAAAGATATACCCATTATTTGGATAACTATGGGTATAGATATATTCCCACAATTTGGGTTAAACTATTGGTATGATAAAATACTATAAGTATTTACCCATAGTTTCTATAGAAAATGTGGATTTAGATCTATACTAACGTCTATCAAAGCCACAACTCCTAAAACTATGGGTATAGGATATACCCATTATTTTAGGGGCTATACCCACTATTCTAAACCAAGAGTATAAGATGTTTTTCTAGTAGTGTTTGAAAAAAAACTCTATAATATTGAATCTATTTTATTAAATTCAACTTTAAAATGTGGAAAAATTTAATTTAAAATAAATCCAAAAAACATGTCGAAAAATGGGTTTTCAAGAAATTCATTTTCAATCATAAGATGATATTATATTAACTATATATCTATTTATAATAATTATATAGATTTAAATTAATATATTTAGAGATATTATATATTAATTTATTTTATATCATTAATCATTGAAAATTATATTAATTAATTAAAATTGAATGACATTATGCCTTAAAAAACAATTTTCTGAAAAATAAATAGTTTTCTGAAAAATATTTTTTCTTACCTAAAAATGTTCATATCTTTATTTATATCAAATTGGTAGTTAATAAATTTTTAATTATACATATTATTACATATTATTATAAATAAATAAGGGAATATTTAAATACTACATTTTTTTTATTTTTCATAAAATCTTATTTCAAAAGGAAAAATTTAAAAAATTCATTTTAGAATTATTTAAACATGTGTGTTAAAAATTGATATTAATCCTATTAAATTAGATTTTTTTAATTAAATATTAAAATTTTCATTTTATTATAATTTTATTAAAATATAATGTTCAGATACTATAATTGAGACTCAAGTGTCATAATAATTATTTTCCCTAAACTTTTCCTAATAAAATAGAGAGATAATTCCTAGAATTAAAATAAAATTAAGATGAATGTATTGATAAATATAAAGAAAAAATTACAATATATTCAAGGTATGTTTATGGTTTTATCATTGTACCTAAAATAAAAATTTATTGGTTCTTTATTGTCTTAAAAATAAGTCTCTAGAAGGAATTAGTTATAAGAGACCTTGGTAGATCTAAAAAAATAATTATATGTTCTCATAAGGTGAAATAGAGAATAGAGAACCCCATTGTTCTCATGGTTTTGGGAATATAAAGAAAAATTGTGTTTTGAGGGAATTCAAGTAATAAAGCCCATGTAGTAAAGAAAATAAATCTTTATTCATGTAAAAAATATTGAAAGAAGAATGGAGGGAAATTTCTTATTGGGATAGGCAAGTTTATCCTGTGTGGAAAAGAAGGCCATTAAGAAAATGAATACTAAAGATATAGAAAGCGGCTAACAAATGAAAATAGTTAAGTTAAATGTTAACCAAATGAACTAACCACACTCTAATGCATCAATTGTAAGAAATATGGAAATTATTCCAACCATTACACAAATCCAAGGGTTACTAATGATAATTAATGTTAGAAACCTCTTAAGGGACTAAGGGAAATCCTATATAATCACAACCTCTAAAGTGGTCCAGATAAACAAAGTGTTTAAATATAAAATTATCATCCACTCAAGAACTTTTAATGTCTTACATGATTCTGGTTCTACCCGCTCCTTTATATTCAGATAATTTTCTAATCATATCACGCCACCACCTCATTGATTAGATATTGAATTATTAGTGATAAATACTAATGGTATGATGATTGCATATTAAGTGTATATCTCCTCTATGATATAATTTTGTAGGAATGTGATTCCTAAAAATATTTTTATTCTTATTAAAGTCAAATTATATTTAATTTTGGTCATGTATTTTATCTCTCTATATAGAGCCTATATAAATATTTAAGGTAGGGAAGCCACATTTCATATCCAAAATTAACCCATGATCATGCATCCGTAAAGGATAACCATAAAATACCAATGTAAATTACTTTAATTATATAGGTATTAATTCCTATTCATGAGGGGTATATAGCTCAAATGGTTGGGGAGAAACACCACATAGATGACATTCCTATTGCCTGAGAGTATGCTGATGTATTTTTTAAAGAGTATTCTGATATTCCCCCAAACTGTAAAGTTTATATTCCAATAGAAATTATGCCTGGTTTTGTAACTATTTTAAAGATTCATTATAGAATAGATTCAATTGATTTCATATAATTTAATGATAATCTATAATATAATATAGATAAAGGATTCATATTACCTAGAGATTCACAATTGGGTGCACTAGTTCTTGCTGTTATGAATAAAGAGGGGTTAATGCATCTATTCATTAATTATCATGAACATAATAAGACCATGACCAAGAAAGAGTATCCTATACCATATATTGTGGAATTGTTTGACCAAATTTTAGTGTATCAATAATTTAAAAGGATAAACCATTGAGCTATATATCATTAATTAATGGTAAAAAAAGATATACCTAAGACAAACTTATGTGCATGGTATGGAAACTGAATCTCAAATGGATTGAATAATAAATGAGATGGGGGGGGGGTTAATTATCTGTTAACTTTTTATAAGTTTCAAGAGTTTTAGAAACTTAACCCCTGTAACCCACTTAATTTCATTACCAAATCATATTTTAGGAAATAATCATACATGAAAAAGTATGAAAGTAAGTAAAAAACATACTATTTACAAGGTTTGGACTCAATTTGAGAACCCAAATTTGTTCCATATCCACTCTTGTGGGTTTATGAAAATTAACTATAATGAATAAGTGAATAAAACTTATGTCAACTCTTGTTAGAAACCTTATATCTCCCTATATGAATGATTATATTGACTCCCATAAGTTTAAAAAGTTTTATTACAAACAATTGATCCAAAAAAAGAATAAAGACTTTATTCAAACTTCTCCACAAATTCTCTATCTGGAATACCCAGTAAGATGTGGATGGGTTCTATTTTCTTATTCTGATAAGGATAGGTCCAATGGACTCAGTATGATGAATTTATTCTGATGGAATCAGTATGATAAACCCATCATTAATCTAAATTACTCAAAATATGATCAAATACTCAGTCTGATCTTCCTTAGTCCAATAAAAAACATCCATAATTCTGACCTTCTAATAAGTTCTCATTCTAGAAAGATATATTTGACAAAAAATTTTACAGTGATCTTCTTTTTCTACTCACATGAAAAATTTGTAAAGTAAGAATGTACTGTACTTTTAATTATAGGAACTAATAATGAAAAACGTGGGAAACTTGAAAAATTTCCCTACTATCACAAATTAAAAAAATTGAGATCTATGCATATTTGAATTTCAAGTTTGAACACTTCAACTCTCCACAAATCTTCTGGAATCTTATTGAGTCTTCTCCGTAATCAGTCTTCTCAGACTTCCTAACCTTTCTTTAGTCAGATGGAACCTCCTAATATTATTATAATGAAATTTCCTTAGCTCAGTATAATATAACTTATTCATCCCATTACGAAGGAATTTCCTCATCTCATTTGAAATTGAATTTCCTCATCAGATTTATTTCAATCAACATTCTTCCTCAGAGTTAGTTAAATTGACTTTCCTTCTCAGAGTTATTTCGATGGAACTTCCTTAGCTCCTGTCTGATGGAATCCTCATAATTATGGAATTATCATTAGGATGGAATTATCATTATGATGGAATTACCATTATGGTGGAAACTCCAATCTGCAAATTTGAAATTATTCAAACCTCATCACCTATAACTCATTCAGACTTACAAAAACTTATTTGTCCAATACTTATGGATTTGATGCAAACTTTTTATTGATTGATGGACCTGATACAATATTTATGATTACCCAATTTCTTAAAAATCTTTTATAATGAGAGTTTTCATGATTAATGAGAACTTTAGGATTTAAAAATCATCATCTAACATACATAGAAAATTATTTTGACTCCCCTTACCTTCAACACCTTTATTATTTCTAACCAAAACTCAATACGATTAGAAGAACATTTCTTCCACTTTTTTTCATAAGTCTTGTATCACAATTGTTACATAAAAATTATGATATTTTAGAATTAAAATCCAGTAAAATATCATCTTAATTGAGGTTATAAAGTAAATAACTTTCTGAATCATGACATCACTATATTCATTCAACCTCTTCAGCAACATTATGACTTTTTAAAAAACACCGAGTCATATGAAACATGAACTTCATGCCGATGGACCTAAGATCCATGGAGAATTTGATCAATAACTTTATATATTTGAAAACTTCTATGACCATTTCTCCTCAGTCCAATATTATGCGTTTGGTGTTTTTGAGTCTGATCATTTGGGTGTGAAAAACAACTTTATCAAAAATAAAACTTTCCAACCCCTTTGTGTTTGGGATTTATAATTCAGAAACTTTCACCTATTTTTCAAAAAAATTATTTTTACAAAGTATTAATTTTCAATAAATAAAAAAATTGTTAAAAAAAAACATCACAAAGTTTCTTCAGACACTATGAATTTACAATTATTATTTTCAGGATTATAAATGACCCACTATATTCATAGATCTAATGAATATAGTATTTATTGATTACCTTAATCAATTTGTGGTAGTATTTATAGATGATATTCTTATATATTCTAAGAGAAATAAAGATCATAAATATTGTTTTAGGATTGCGTTGAAGACCTTGAGGAAGGAGAAACTATATACCAAATTTATAAACTATGAATTATAGATAATGAAAGTATCATTCTTAGGTTATATAATTATAATATAGGATATATATATATATATATGTATCCTTTAAAACCATAGGTTATTGAACAATGGATTAGAAAAACCACTATGATCAAGATCCAAAGTTTTCTTGAATGGTATGAATACTATTAATGCTTTGTGATAAATCTATCATGGCTAACAAATTCAATAAAAAAGTTAACTTAGAAGGGATCCATGTTCCTTTGTATAGGTCGATGTTAATAAAATATCTAGGAGATTAAGAGAATGAATTTCACTACACCTTTACTCACATTACATTGTTTTGGAGAAGGGTTTACGATATATAATGACGCATCAATGAATGGATTGATATATGTCCTCATGAAAAATTACATGGTTGTAGCATATGCCTCTCACTAATTGATGTTTTATGAGAATAATTACCAAACATATGATTTGGATCTAGGATTATTAAATTTTTACTTCAAAATATGGAGGAATTATCTCCATGTTAAAATGTATAATATATATACTGATCATAAAATACTAAATTATATATTTACATAGAATAAGTTGAATATGTTCCAAAGGAGATGATTGGAGTTAATAATTGATTATGATTTCTGAATACATTACTACCCTAGGAAGGAATACAAGGTTTTTGATGCTCTGAGTGAAAAGGATCACGCTACCTTAATAGTTACAAGGACTGAAAAATATCCAATACTCATGGGTTTGTAGTGGATAAACTATAAAATCATAGGGAGGGGAGAAATACTATCTTACTTAAATTTATGAAAACCATCCATCCATGTAAAGATTAAAAAGATATAGAAGGAAGATATGGAGTTCAAAAAGTAGGTATGGAATGATCTGTAGTTCAACCTTGACCATAATAGAATGATAAGATTTAGGACCTGAATATGTATTCCATAAATAATTTTTTAGGAGCTATTGGATGAAGAAAATAACTCACTATTCCCTATCAATATTGAAATCACAAAGATGTGTAGAGATCTAAAAAATCAATTATGGTGTTACAACATAAAAAGGGGAAATGAAAATTATATATCTTGATGCTTGGTATTCCATCATGTTAAGATTAAATTTCATATGTATAAGAGTATGGAACAAAAATTACCAATACCAATATTGAAATTGGAACAAATCACCATGTATTTCATTATAGGAGTCCATAATAAATCTAAAGGAAATAACTCCATTTAGGTTATAATCGATCACCTTACAAAGTCAAATAATTTCACTAATATTGGAGAATATTTATTTCTGACCAAATTTATAGGATATACATTAAGGGTTGGTAAGAATTCATTGAGTACCATTTTCAATCATATCTTATCAGTATTTGAGTTTTACCTTGATGTTCCATAGAAGTATTCAACAGGAATTGAATACAGAGTTAAGCATTAACACTACATATCATTCTAAAAAATACGGGTTTTCTGAGAGGACCATTAAAATCCTAGAAGATATTCTAAGATCTTGTTAAATGTATTTCAATGGTGATTATTATAAACACATTCCATTGGTAGAGTTCTCATATAAAAATGGTTTACATTCTGTCATTCATATGAAAACATATGAGGATATATATGGAAAGATGTTTAGAACCCAAACATGTTTGGATAAAATTGGAGAGAATAAATTGTCATGATTTTATCTTTCTTAATAGATTTAAAAGAAGATCCAAACCATTCAGTGAAACATTAAAACAACAAAAGTCATTGGAAAACCTATATAAATAACCGCTTATGATTTTTATAGTTGGAATTTGGAGAAAATTATTTCCTTTGAATAACTCCTTAGAAGAAGTTATGAGATTTTTAAAAAAAGTAATGTTAATACCTTGGTACATTGACCCTCCTAAAATCATTGATCATGTGAGAGTGGTGGATTATCTCCTTGTACTTCTACCATACCTATCCTAAGTGTATGATGTGCTTAATTTTTAAATTTTAAGGAAATAAAAACCTAAACCTTCACATGTACCAATCTTATAGTTTATAAAAATGGATCATGAACTTTCTCATGAGGAGAAACTGATAGAAATATTAGACAATAGAGATAAATTACTATTAAATAAGACCACTCACAAGGTTAAGGTTATCTAGAGGGATCATGCCTTTAATAAAGGAACATGAGAACCTAGGTATATAATAAGGGAGAGGTAACCTCTTTTGTTTTCATCAATTTAATGGAATATCAAGAGAGGATTTTTTAAGGGGGTATAATATAAAACCTCTTGAGTATAGTATGTATTTACCTTTGGAATAAATTCAATGTGTTAGATATATTTTGATACACACAACACAATAATAAATAAAATAATAATTTATAAATACAAAATGAAACACATTACAAGATATTTAGACAAAACATAATTATACAAATAAATAAATCTTTTAGAATTAAATGTTTTTAATTTACATAGAAAATACTGTATCACCCTCAGTTTGAGGTATGCGGCCTTTGTTTATGCCTTTTATGTGTTTAAAGTGCTTGGGGTGAGTTTGTAAGAGGTTGGGAGAGTTTGTAATGGTTTTGAATAAGTCTGGAGGCTTTTCAAAGGGCGCACGGTTAAGGAAAACTGTGCAGGTTCTCTAGGAAACCGTGCAGGGGGAGACAGTGGGCTTCGCACGACCTTCACATGGTTTTCCAAACCCTGCGTGGAAATCATGTGGAACCGTTCTCTCAAGGTAGTTTCATGTGAATAGTTAGTGCATGGTTTTCCAAACCGTATGGGATAACCATGCGACCAATTAAAAATGGGATTTTTTAAATTTGGGCTCCCTCAGGGTTGCCTCATTTCACTCAAACTTCCTCCCACTAAATTCTCACTCGGCATTTTGGGTTCTCAAAGGTTGGAGGTTCTCTTCCACACATTTTAAAAGGAAATCGAAGGGGTTTCTTGGTGGATTGAAGGCGATTCTTCTCGGGTAAGTCTCCTCTCGTGGTTCTTTGTGGTTTTGTCAAGATCTACATCTCTCTCTCTCTCGATTTTCTAGATCTACACCCATTGAGTTTAGATATATGGGTTTGGTTTCCTTGGGTGTTGATTTTAATGCTATATGATGATAGTTATGGAGATCTAGAGTGGTTTTTGTGGAGAGTTTTCTCGGATTGGGGTGCAGTTGCATATGGGTCGAATTCACAGGAACCCTAAAGGGAGGTGGCTTCTCTCTAGAATCCACTTGAATATAACATGAAGCTTGGTTAAAATTAATTTATTGTGCTTGAAATTAATTGTGTTTTATGTGATAAATTGGTTTTAATTCCCTTTGGTATTGTTTTGTGGATTTTTGGGAAAAAAGGGATTTTGGGGGTGAAATGTTCTTGTTGCTGATTTCAAAACAAAGATTTTAAAATGGGTTTCGTAAAATGATTTGTGAAAATGGTTGATGAATGATTTTTAATAAATATTTTTTCTTATTGAAATGTGGTTTGGAATGAGAAAATAATTAAAGGGTGATTTCAATAAATGGGTGATTTTTTGAAGTGGGTTTGCATGTGATGGAAACGGTTATGTGTATATTGTTGTGGACGTGGTGAGTCGTTCATGGTTATGGATTATGTGAATTGTGTGTAAAGTGGGAGAGAATTACCACTATAAAAAATACGATGGATAGTGGATGGAAGGGCCAAAATTAAGGATAAGTGAATGGGAATTGCCACTAAATTGGGAAGGAAGGAACGGGTCAGATAGAAGTGTCGCCAGGATTATTACACCAGTTTGGGTTTTTGAAACATTGTGTGTGATTTGTTTGTGTTGTGGATATGTGAGGTGGTGATTGGTTGTGATTTTGTGTGATGGTGACATGGCTCATGGCATGTTTGTTTTTTTCCCTTATGTGACATGGCTTGGTAAGGGTATGTTTGGCTTGTAGTAACTATTTCACTATTTAATGTTTATTATATAATTCTTATTATAAATTTGATAATGGTTTTATCCTAGTATTGTGTGGAGGGAAGTCATTTGGGGAAAACCTATTGAGTATTTGTACTCACCCCCTACTTTGTCACTTTGGTGATTTTGCAGATGTTGTATTCCAAGACACATGTAAGAGTAAATTATCTCATTTTGCTAGTGGTTCGGCATGATGCTTTGGTGATGTTGTGGTGCTTGGAGCATGGAGCTTGGTGTGGAACCGTGGATGGTGTCCTAGTTCTATTGGAGTCTTTTTGTAGTCTTCTTCTTGGTACTCTGATTTTGGATTGGTTGTATTTGACATGTGGGATTGTTATGGAACATTTGGTCACCTTTTGGTAATTTATGGGTTTGGTTGCTTTGTCGACATGCATCATGTAGTTTGTTTATAGTGGATTATTTTGATGGTTGGTTTTATCTCAAGGGTAAATCATTACCCAATTTATTCTTGAAGATCTCTACATTTATTTCTTGCCTTTGGCACCTTGGGAACGTCGCTTAAGGCCATGTAGCATTCCTACACCCTCTCAAGACAATGAGATGGGGCGGGATGTCACAAGTGGTATCAGTTTGTTCGGTCCTTGTCTTTCAAGTGAGAGCAGTTGTTCGGTCCTTTGGCGTTGACTATTGGTCTTGGTGTTGACATTTGTTCTTGGTATATTTCTTGAGTCGGGATCATAGCAAGGAGTGGGATTGTTAGAACTTGGAATGTATATCATAAAAGGACATAACTATCCCTTTTATGCTGAATTTCAAGTTACCAGGGAGTTGGGTATATAAGTGTTTGGAGATACTTATAGGCCTTGAAAATCTCATTGTCATGGGTGTAGCCAATTAGATGATCATGACATGCATGATAGAAATTACTTCCTACTAGGATTCATATTTCATTAGGGTATAATGATCTATGGTGTGATATTAATGTGTTGATTTTGAAATTCTGTGTTGGGTTTCAAAATGGAAGGATTTGAAACATGGAAACTTTTGGTATTTTAAAAATGGGTTGATTTTCCAAACATGGTGGATTTTTTAGAATAGTGAAACCTGGGAAATGTGAACTTGTGGAAAGACTGGTTGTGATAGTTGTTATTTAATTTAATTTTAAAATTTTATACCATTTCTTGTTAAGGGTGTGGGACTTATGGTTGTTTTTGTATTGATAGAAATGGAACCGGGTAGGCGTCGTAGAGACCAACTGGAGGAAGTTGCTGAAAATGTGGTTGAACCTGAGCCTCAGGTGAACTAAAAGTTAGTACAGAGTATAGTGCAATCTTTCCAAGCTATAGAAATTGGGAATAAAGTAGATGAACCATGGCATGTGGATCATGCAGTTCTATTTCAAATGAAAAATCCACCCAAGTTTAGGGGTGATTCAGAGCCAAAAAGTGCTGAAGCATGGATGGACATAGTGAATAGGATATTTGAATTCTTGGGAACACCTACAGAGTTGAAATTAAAACTAGCCACTTATATGTTGTAAGATATTTCCCTCAAGTGGTGGGAACTAGCGGTCCAAGCTAGGATGGACCAAAGTGTGACATGAGAGGGGTTTGAGGAATTATGTAATAAACAATTCTACCCTCATATGTTCAGAATTCAGCGTACAATAAATTTCTTCATTTTGAAGTAAGGGAACATGGCGACGACAGAATATGAAGCAAAGTTTATGAACTTAGTGCGGTTTTCACCCAAGGTTCCAGGTAGTACATCGTTGAAGGCATAAATTTTTGAAGTTGGGTTGAACTAGGAAATTCATTCCAAGATAGCAGTTCTATGTATAGATGATTACACAGAAATGGTGAATCAAGAAATGGTGGAAGAGTGGGATATTTTGGGGGATAAATGCAAGGTAAGTATGTTGGTACCCACGAAAAATAGTGGGGACTTGAATTCTGGGTTCAAGCGGAAGAGGGACACTTATTTCTAGGGTGGGAGTATGACTCAGAATCCGATGACAGGATTGGAGAGTCTTCCTACAAAGCCTCATAGCATGCCAGGATGTTTTCAATGTGGTGCTATGAGCTATATCAAGTAGGATTTTATGACACAACCTCGATCATGCCATAATTGTAATCAGATGGGGAATTTTTAGCATTATTTTCAGAATGTTTCGAGGTCGGGTGTCCGTGACACTCCTCAAGGGTCATAGGGGTCTTATGACTCGATGGGATGGGGGAAAAATATACCCCTCAATAGAAGAGTAACGTGGGACATGATGATTATTGGAATACCACAATGCCTCATCAAGGTAATAAAGAGCAGAGCGTGGCAAGAAGCAGATGTTTTGAGATAAGAAGGTTATGGTGGATGATCAGTTGGGACCATCCACCGTGTGAGGTATGGTTCTTTTAAATTCAACATTGATGAAAGATTTTTTTGATATGGGTGATTCACATTATTTTATTTCTTCTGACATCATTGATTTGTCAGGTTTACATTTGGAAATGATGCCTTCTGTTTTGATACTACAAACTCCTCTGGGTCGAAGAGAGTGTCGAGAATTCATATGTCGAGGATGTTGTTTAGTTGTGGATGGAATCAAATTGACGTTGGATTTTTTAGTGATTGATATGAATGATTATGATATAATCCTAGGAATGGATTGGCTAATTATGTTTAAGGCCCACATCGATTTCTATGCGTGAATAGTTAGTTTTACGATAGAGGATGGGGTTGAACATCTATTTAGAGGGGAGAAGAATGAAAAGTTGGATGGAACGGATTTTTTGGCACCCATTGTTGACATGATATCATATCAGTTAGAGGCCTTATCGTTGGAATCAATGTAAGGTGTTGAGAAGAGTGTTCTTCCAGCAGTTTTATATCAGTTTATGGATGTATTTCCAGAAGAATTATAAAGGTTTCCATCTGTGAGATAAGTGGAGTTTATGATTGATCTTCTTCATGGGACCAATCCTATCTCACTTCCATATTAACGAATGGAACCATAATAATTTAAGGAATTAAAGGTGTAGTTATAAGATTTATAAAACAAAGGGTTCATCCGACCTAGCACGTCTCTATGGGCATCACCGATTTTGTTTGTTAAAAAGGAGAATGTAACCTTGCTACTATGTGTTGATTATTGTAGAATTATTCAGGTTACGATAAAGAACCTATATACACTTACACACATTGATGATTTTTTTGACCATTTGAGGGGAGATCAGTGGTTCTCCAAGATTTCCTTGAGGCCAGGGTATCACCAATTGTGGGTGAGGAAGGCAGATATTCCAAAGCCAGCTTTTAGAAGTAGATATGGCTATTACGAGTATGTGTTTATAGCCTTTGGTATAACAAATTCACCAGTGTTGTTCATGGAATTGATGAATCAGATATGTTAGAGATATATGGTTTCTTTTGTGGTGGTATTTGTGGATGATATACATGTGTATTTGAGGACAAGGGTATAACATGAGCAGCACTTGTCGATCGTGTTGGGGATCTTGATAGATCATTGATTATATGAAAAATTGTCAAAGTGTGACTTTTGGATATAATAGGTTTGTTTCCTTGGACATGTTATTTATGAGAGGGGTGTTTCATTTGATCTGGAAAATATAGAGGCTGTTATCTCATGGAAATCTCCAAAGAATTTTTTCAAGATATAGAGCTTCCTTAGTCTAGATGGGTATTCTTGACGTTTTGTTCATGATTTCTCATGATTGGATTCACTGATGACAGCTTTGAAAAAGAATAATATCCCATTTCAATGGGATGAGTAGTGCCAGAAATTATTTGAAGAGTTAAAGGGTCGCCTTTCATAAGCACCAATCTTGTTTTTTCCAGAACTAGGGAAAGGGTAAGTGGTGTATTGTGATGCATCAAGATTAGGGTTAGGGTGTGTTTTCATGGAGGTGGATCATGTGGTTGCATATGGATCACAACAGTTGAGGATTCATGAGAATAACTACCCAACACATGATTTAGAGTTGGTAGTAGTGGTTCGTGCTTAAAAAATGTGGCATCATTATCACTTCAGTGAGAAATTTAAAGTGTTTACCGATCACAAGAGCTTAAAGCATATCTTCTCACAAAGGTATTTGAACTTGAGGCAAAGGAGATGGATGAAATATCTCTAGATGTTTGATTTGGACTTAATGTATACACCGAGTAAGGAAAATTCGGTGGAAGATTCATTAAGTAGGAAATAATATGCTCAAGTGGTGAAATAAGCATCAGATAAGTGACAGTTGATGTAGGTCACAGCCGATGTGGTGTTGAAATGTGAGGAATAGGGTGGAAGAGTGGTATTCATTCTAGATTAATTGGTTCCTAACTTGTATGGTTTGGTTAAAGTGGCATAGGCATCAGATTCTGAGTGTATGACAATGGGGTTGAAACTCAATGGTGGGGAGACCATTGAGAACTAGGCACTGAATGGTAATTTAGTCTTCTGTTTTCAAAATTGGATGGTGGTACCAGTGGCTTGTTATGGGGAACTTCTAAGGGATTATCATCATTATAGGTGGGTTTTCCATCCTAGAATTGAAAAAATATATAAGGTGTTGAAAGCGCAGTTTTGGTGGGTTGGTCTGAAAAGGGATGTGTCTGAGTTTGTCTCGAGATGCTTGACTTGTCAGCAAGTCAAGACAGATCATCAATGGTCATTAGAAATATTGTAGTCTTTACCTATCCTAGTGTTGAAATAGGTGTAGATAGCAATGTATTTTGTGATAGGTCTTCTGCGAATGGTCAGGAAACATGATTCCATATAGGTGATTGTGGATCGACTCGCAAAGTCGGCCCATTTAATCCTGATTCGTGAATCTCATATGGTGGAGGATATATCCAAAATCTATATCTGGGAGGTGGTAAAGAGGAATGGTGTTCCAGTTTCTATTGTATTAGATAGTGATTCGAGGTTCATCCAACGATCCTGTACCCGAGTAGTAAGGGATCTTGTTTGGCATCCAAGAGACCCAGGTTCAAAACCGAGTGGAGGTGAATTTCCGGGTACTGTAGAAGTCACTGTAGTAGTACTGTAGCAGTTACTGTTTGATACTGTAGCTGTGGGAACTATTCACCCGAGTTGGAACTTTGGGCCACCAGTTTGGGCCTATGGATCTCAAGGACCTTCGAATCATCAAAGGCCTTCGGGCCAAAGGGCCTTCGGGCCACAGAGACCATGGAGTAGCCCAGTTCACACAGAACATGCCCTAGAAGAGGGTTAGAGAAATAAGAGTAGCAATTACCAGAAGCAGAGCTTATCGAATTGGAAGAATGAGAGGGTATGACGGACGCCATCGGGACCAGGCATCGTGTAGCTCTGTACGGGGAAATGATTGCCGATCAACAATGCAAGGTGGGGAGTTTGGTGATAAATGACGCATAAACTAGGTAGGGGAAGTTCTAGTGGGTTGGGCCTACGGGTTATGTAATGGGAATGGTTTGCCTCTGGGCCTTTGGTTCATGTATTGCAGGTCAGTTGGGTCTTGTGCCTTTTGGCCTATGGGTCATGTATGGGTTCCCCTTCAACCCTTAAAAGGGGGATTGTCCATAATAAAATAAAAAGAAGGCCTTCGGTCCATTAAGGTAGTGATCCGAGGTTCACATCTCGTTTCTAGAAATCCTTGCAGTAATCCCTTGGGACATAGTTGACGATGACCACAACAAATCATCCTCAGACGGATGGCCAACCCAAGAAGATGATACAAACCTCATAGGATATGTTAAGGGTTTGTGTGATTGATTTTTTTTGTTCATGGGAGGATCACTTACCATTGGTGGATTTATCTTATAATAACAATTATCAGGCTTCGATACATATTGCCCCATTTGAGGCTTTGTATGGGCGTCCATGTCGTTCTATGCTATGTTAGGTGGAAATGGGTGAGACTTCAATGATTGAATGAAGCCTTGTCCAAGATACTACAGAAAAGATCAAGTTTATCAGGAAGAGGTTGGAAATGTCTCAAAGTGTTCAGAAATTTTATGCGGACCATCATCGATAACAATTTTCATTCGAGGTGGGTGATCTTGTGTTTTTGAGAATATCTCCTAGGTTGGGACATCATCTATTTGGAAAGTAGGGTAAGATATCTCTAAGGTATATTGGGCCTTTTAAGTTAATTGAGCATATTGGAGAGGTGGATTATCATTTGGATTTTCCACCATGGTTTAGTGCGATGCATAATGTGTTTCATGTGTTGCAGTTGAAAAAGTATCAGCTGGATCATGAACATGTGATTCGTTGGGATCATGTTGAGCTAGAATTGGATGCTTCTTTGGTGCACATGCTAGTTAGGATTGTGGATAGTCAAGATAAAGTATTGCATGGTAAAATAATTGGTTTAGTTCATGTTTTTTGGAATCATGGTCAGATTCAAGAGGATACTTAGGAGCAGGAGAAAGAGATGACCAAGTAATGGCCCTAGATCTTTCAGCAAATTGATGTTTCTCTACTTTCCAAGGATGGAAAGTTCAATGGTGTGGAGAATATAGATCCCCCAGTTTGAGTTGTGTATCTTTTTATGCCTTTTTATGTGTTTAAAGTGCTTGGTTTGAGTTGGTAACAGTTTGTGAGAGTTTGGAATGGTTTTTAATAAGTTTATAGGTTTTTCAAAGGGTGCATAGTTTGAGCACATTTAGGGAAAACTATAAGGGTTCTCTAGGAAACCATGCAGGGGAAGATAGTGGGATTCGCACAACCTGCACATGATTTTCCAAACCATGAAAGGAAAACATATGGATCCCTTATCTTAAGGCAGTGGCGTGAACACAATTAGTGCATGGTTTTCCAAATCGTGCGTACTAACTATGTGGGCACTTAAAAATGGGGTTTTTAAATCAAAGCTCCCTTAGGGTTTTCTCATTTCGCTCCAAACTTCCTCACACTCGAGCCTCACTCAAGATTTTGGTTTCTTGAAGGTTGGAGGTGATCTCCCACATGTTTTGGAAGAAAATCGAACGGGTTTCTTGGTGGATTTAAGGTGATTCTTCTTGGGTAAGTCTCCTCTCATGGTTCTTTGTGGTTTCCTCTAGATCTTAATCTCCCTATCTATTTATTTTCTAGATCTACACCCATTGTTTATAGATCTAGGGTTGTGGTTCCCTTGGGTGTTGATTTTAAGTCTTGTTTATTATAGGTAAGGATATCTAGAGTTGTTTTTATGGAGCGTTTTTCATGGATTGGGGTACAGTTTCTTATGGGTTGAATTTTCCGGAACCCTAAAGGTAGGTGGCTTATCTCTTAACTCCACATGACTAGATCTTGAAGCTTGGTTACAATTAATTTATTTTTCATGAAATTAATTTTGTTTTGATGTGATAAATTGGTTGGAATTCCCCTTGGTAGTGTTTTTTGGATTATTGGGAAAGGGGATTTTGGGGGTGAAATGTTCTTATTGCGGATTTTAAAATAGATATTTTAAAATGGGTTTCTTGAAATGATTTTTGAAAATGGTTGATTAATGGTTTTCAAAAAATATATTGTCTTATTGAAATCTGGTTTGTCATGGGAAAATAATTAAAGGGTGATTTCAATAAATGGGTGATTTATTGAAGTGGGTTGACATGTGATGGAAACAGTTATGTGTATATTGTTGTGGCCTTGGTGAGTCATTCTTGGTTATTATTTGTGTAAATTATGTGTAAAGTTGGAGAGAAGTACCACTATAAAAAGGATGATGGATTGTGGATAGAAGGACCACCATCAAGGATTAGTGGAAGAGAAGTTCCACTAAATTGGGAAGGAAGGAACGAGTTAGACAGAAGTTCCACATTGATTGTTACACCAGTTTGGGTTTTTGAAACATTGTGTGTGTTTTTTTTATGTTGTGGATATGTGAGGTGGTGATTAGTTGTGATTTTGTGTGATAGTGACCTAACTTATGGCATGTTTGGGGCTTTCCCTTTTGTGACATGGCTTGGTAAGGGTATGTTTGGCATGTAGTAATGATTTCACTATTTAATGTTTATTATAGACTGCTTATTATAAATGTGCTAATAGTTTTATCCTAATGGAATGTATAGAGAATTCATTTTGGAAAATTCTACTGAGTATTTGTACTCACCCCTTGCCTTGTCACTTTGGTTCATTTTCAGATGTTGTATTCTGGGAAACAAATAAGAGTAAAGCATCTCATTTTTCTAGCAGTTTGGCATGATGCTTTGGTGATGTTGTGGTGCTTGGAGCATAGATCTTGGTGTGGAGGCATGTATGGTTTCTTAGTTCTGTTGGAGTCTTGTTGTAGCCTTCCGCTTGGTACTCTGATTTTGGCTTGGTTATATTTGGCATGTGGGATTGTTATGGAACAATTTTATGCCTTTTGGTAATGTATGGGTTTGGTTACATTTTCGACATGCATCATGTAGTTTGTTGATAGTGGATTGTTTGTTTGGTTGGTTTTATCTCAAGGGTAAGTTATTCCCCAATTTATTCTCGAAGATATTGGCATTTATTTCCAGCCTTTGGCACCTTGGGAACATCACTAAGGCCAAGTAGCATTCATCTGCCCTCTCAAGATAAGGAGATGTGGTGGTATGTGATAAATACAATTGATTTTAAAGAAATCATTTTTATGAATTTTTTTTTGGTTAAATTTACTAATTTTATGAAATTATATCAAAAAAATTTATTTATACAATTCAAAGAATTTTTACGAATTTTGAATTTTGATTTTATCTTATTTAGAGTGGTAAATTTATTGATATATATTATTTAAAAATATAAATAAAGGAATAATCATTTATAAATTTATTATTAATTGGTTATAAATGAATAAAAAATCATTTTATTGTAAAAATAGATAATTTTATGGAAATAATTTTTATATATTTAATTTATTTTTATCTTATGAAATTAAATTAGTCACTATTTATGAATTATTTTAATTTAATTTATTGATAATATATACCATAAAATTAATTATCATTTATTTAATTATTATCATAAGTAAATTAATTATAGAAAATTTATTTTTATGCCGATAGATACATTATTCTAAAATATGGTATTTACGTGTTATGTGCACCAATATTAAAATTAAATATTATAACTTATATAAATTATATTTTATAAAATGGTTTTCATATTTGGAATTATACTATTAGTTTTTTTTAAAAATTTCATTTTCATTTTTGGTTCTAAAAAAATTTACCTTGGTAAAAGTTATTCCCTATGGTGAAGGTTAAAATAAAGTAAAATGGTTAAAACTAAGCAACGAGGCTAAAGATACGCAAAAACTTTCTCTATAATTTATAGGATGAGTGGAGTATTTACTCCCCCATGTTATATTTTCAAATTTTCTAGTTTGGTTCCACTTTATTTTGAGGGTTAAATTTATTTTATTCAAAGATAATTGTATACACCAAAGTGCTACCTCTATCACCTATAAAAGGACCCATCCTACCACCACATAAAACCAAACCATTACATAAAACTTATATTTAATGAATACAAAAATTATCTCCCTCATAATACTATCACTTTTGGGAACATTTGGTCCCAATAAAAAGTCCCAAACCTCTTATTTCCAAGAGGTTCTTTAAGAGGTAATTCAAGATCTAAAAGTAAGCGATATATTATTCATGATATTTTTTCCATATCTTCTAAATATACTTATATTAAATATTATTTATATCTTTTTTATTTTTTTGAAATAATTTATCTTATGAAAAATTTATTTTATCATAATGAAATAGCCTTTTCTTACTCATTTAGTTATTATAACACCCTCTTGTTTGGGTCTATTTTACCACCATCATGAAAAATGTTTTAATGATTGTGTCATGAATGATTAAGAAATTTTATATACTGATAATATCATGAAAAATAAATTAATATAATATTTTTTAATAATTATTGATGGGTTCTATAAATATTTTTATTCAATAATAAAATCAATTTTTTTTATGGAATTAAAATTTCAAAAATATAATATTTTTAAGCCTTCCATGACAGACATAACCATAAGTTCCATTAAAATGAACAATTAAATCCAGAAATATATCTAAAACATACTCTATAACTTCATGAAAATTCTATATATGATGAAATCATGACAATGACACAAGGCCCAAAACTGCGGAATCAGAATCTACATGGAAAACTGAACAGATAACACAAAAATACTGATTTTAAGAAAGAATTATTAATAAATGGGTAAAAAGAAATTATAAGTGATTTTTATCTTGTAATATAATTATAAATATTGTTCTTATATAGTTTTATAATAAATCTAAATTTATCACATATGAGTTAAGAGTGTGTCTTACCAAATAGAAGTCTGAGGTAAGAGTTTTTTCATCTCAATTTCACTCCATTGAGGCATGCTTCATATCATGAACATATTTTCACTTATATGGTTTATATGATACCTATTTGACATATTATATTAGGAATATATTTTAAATAATTTTGTTTTAATTTCCTTATAATCTTATTTCTTTCAATGTGGTTTTTATTTTAAATGTCACAAGGGGTTTGATTTTAAACCATTATTTTAAATGTTTTGAAATATTTTAAACAAATATTTCTCTTCCATATCCATGTTATTTATATTATTTAAAAAATTTTATTCAATTTATTTAATTTTTTATCAAGGTAATTTTAAAATATCATTGAATTTCCTTAAAAAGGTTTTAAAAGGAATATTCTTACATTTTTCATATGATACACATTTGGTTTTCTTTAAAAAGGTTGAAAAAATGGTTTCTTAATGTTTAACAATTAAATGTATTTTATCACCACTATGAACATTATTCATTATCAATATTCATTTACATATTTACATTTTTTTTCAAATAAAATTATATTTCCTTTATTTTTTGATTTTTCCTTTTTTTAAAGTTACCAAAGGAAAAGGATATTTCTTATTATTTTTCAATGTATCTTTATAATGCTTTTATAAAAGTGTTTTTATCTATATAAACATCATTTACTATTTAATATGATTCAATGGGGATATGATCTAATGAAACTATCTAACTTCATTCCATGGAAGGAATATGATTTCGTTTTATGATAGTTTTTATGAAACCTATTTTTTCCCTACAGTTTAATTAAGCTATTATGGTAATATAAACATTTTTATGTTCTCATGTTACACATATATATAGTTTTCATTATGTTATGGGTGAGAATAAAATTATATATCCATCCAATGCATTGGGTAATAATTTATATCTCCTGAGATTACATTTAAGGGAATAAAGAGTGAACCCAATCGACTAAGGGTCTCTATCCACCAAGGTTTAAATGGAATGGGGAGTGAAATCAGTCATCAATGGGACTCTATCCAATATGTGATGATGTTCTTGGTAGTTATCCTTGATAATATAAATATTATTTAATGATTATATATGGTCCATACTTCTATTCCATATTCTTACTCCTATGTTATGCTCTCATGGATCAAGATTATTGACTTATGATTATGGATTACACACTCTTATGACCAATATCTTATGTTATGACAAATCCTTATTACATGACACCTGATTTATGATATATAACTTATTAGATGATTTTTATATGTTATGACCATGAACATTGAGTACGTTATCGAACCATTATTCTCAAATTTTTCTCACTTATGATCTTTGATCGATATCTCCCATGTTTACCCTTACCGAGTATCTGATATCATCTATTATCATGTTTACATTTTATCGAATTATGAAAAAAGTTTTAAGTAAGATATACCGATAAGGGTACTGTGTTTGAAAAGTATTTATGAAAAATATTGAAGAATAGTTGTGAAATAAATTTATTATGTATCTAATATTAAAAGATAATAAACCATTAGGTTATGGGTTGTGAAAAAATGTGATATGTATTTAATATTCTTCTAAAATTATTTAATATTTTTAACACCATGAAAATTTTATGTATAATTCATTTGAAATTAAATTAGAAGTATTAAATTGATTATTTTACACATAACCTCAATTCAAAATAAAGCATGGTATATTATGACCTTTATAATATAACAGTTGGATTTATTGGTATAAATATGATTAAAAACACAATGAAATCAATATATAATGGTAAAAATTTATTGATAAGCTCTCAATTTTAATAATATCATTTAAAATTTGAGAGAATTTTTTTTCAAAAAAATTTATTTGTTTATATGTTATGTAATTTTGTCTAAAAAAGTATATTGATCACTATTGAATTTTTATTTAATGAAGTTTAATGATTATATATATTAATAAATGAATAATCAACCATGAATTAGTTATCTAATGGTTATGAATGAATATAAAATAATTTAAAGTTAAAAGAGGAATTTTTCATAAAAATGTTTTTATATGCACAATGTGTGTTTATCATAGTAAATTAATAAAATAATTATTGATTAAAGTATTTAATAAAATTTATATATTATATATGCAATAGAATTTTTTATCATTCATTGGATAGTTTTTACTAGGTAATGAATGAAAGTAAATTCAATTTTATGCTTAAAAATGCATTTATCTAAAAACTGGTTGTCGTTGCATTTTTCAATCTTATTTAAAATTTGATTTATTCTATTTATAAAAATTAAAATTTATGAAATGGATTACATGTTTTTAATCCTAATTTTTTAATTTTTTAATGAATATACTTTTATTTTTGTTCATAAAGAGTAGTAAAAATAGTAAAAATTGGATACCACAGTTAAGGATAAAAGAAGTTTATCAGAGGGTTAAACTAAGAGATCAAGATAAGAACACAACATAAAATTGTATAATTATTATTGTTTGATAATATTTAAACACTATTTAATCTAAACCATGAATACTTGTCCATTTTATGCAACTTTCATAAGAAAATGACTTTATATTATTTAAATATTTTAAGTAATTCCATGTTTGTCCTCTCCCTCACTTACAAAAGGGAACCCCATCTCCTTCTAAATTTAAGAATTTTGTGCCTTATATATTAGAAAATATTTTCCCCAAAACCTCCCTAGATCAATTACCTTAATCCTAGATCCACTGGTCTTATCTCAAGTCCATCTTTTCAAGGCTTAAAGAGTAATCCAAAGAAGGTCTCCCAAAGAAGAGGTAATTGTCATACTCAAATCCTTTCAAATTATTTATTATTCATACTATTTTAAATATAATATATCCATACTAACATGAATATTATAATATAATAAATATAACTATATTTTATTAATATTTTGGGACAACCATTTTCCACCTCCTTTATATGGAATGAGAAATGAAAGTATCGCTCGTGCGTACATGTGGATTTCCACCTCCATGTAGCGATATGATTCACTTTACATAACCATATAACATATATGGATATAATTATGGATTTAGTATATATATATATATTTTATTTATGATATAATTTTAATTATTTAATGATAGAATACTATTTATTATTCTTTTCTTCTTTTTATTGGAAAATTATAACAATGTTTATGCGTATGTATGGACTACCATCTACATGAATGATGAAATTCATTTTTATATATATACCTTTTATGGATGGTTTTAAATATGTATATATAGAATATATATGAAATTTATATCATTATTAACATTATATATATGGTGTAACCATGATCAAAGTATAATGATCAAAATTAGTAAACTAAAACATGGATGAAAAACAAAACAGTTATCACCCAGAACAACCATTTTAATAAAGAATTGTTAATAAATAGGAAATAATATGCTATAAATAAATAATGTATGATATTATAAGTATTAATATGGTTTTGTTATATATTTATAATATTTATAAATTTATTATATAGGAGGTTATAATGCTTAAGAAACTAGATAAACTTGAGTTAAGGGTTTTATGTTATAATCTCACTTTTTATCAGGATTGTTTATGCTTAAGTTTCCAAAAATAAAAATATATTATGTATTTAATTATACTATTTATTTATATAAATTAAAATTTTCCTTTCATTTTTCTCTCTCTAAGTACTCAAAATTTTGAAAGATCGTTTTTAAGGGAAATTGACATAGTTTTTATATTTGGTCGAGAATATTTTTCTTTCATGTCCATATATTCCTTAATAGGATTTGATAATGTTTTTAGTATTATAAAATTATTTATTAAATTCCTTTTTACCAATTTTTTACTTTCTATAAACTTATTTAAAATAACTCGTCTTATCATTTTCTAAACAAGGTATTTTTTATATTTTACCGAAGGTGTGAAATGAATCTTAGTTTTAACATATACCACATGAATATATTTTCATGTCAGCATGAAAAATAAATGATTTTAAAATTACTTTACAAGTTTAAATGGTTATTTTAAAATAAAATATTTTTCTTAATATTTTTTTAAATTCTTGATTTTAAATAAGAGTATTTAAAATAAAAAGAGAATTTCCTCAAGTAATGTTCCAATTATATTTTAAAGGTATTTTCATATATAACAACATACTTATATGTTTATAATGGTTTACAGGGGATATGATCTAATGTTATTATCTTTATTCTTTATATAGATGGTTATTTATGATAACGATGAAATTTTGATGAAACTTGTTTTCTTTTCTATGGGTTAATATATGATGAAATAACAATTGTTTCCATTATATTATTGGATAAGAAATATTTTTTTTGAGATTAAAGGGTAAATTATATTTTATCCAAATCCTAGCTATAATGATACAAAACCTAGTATCCCAAAGCCAATTTATGATTTATTACATTGGTATAAGATACAATGAATCATACCCTAAGGGGAGTGAATGGTTTAGTAGTCTTGGTAAACTAGATACATACATGAATATTGCATTACATTTGAAAACATAAATTGAAACATATTTGTTTTCCTTCGAGAGTATCATTATTCCCTCTAGCATATCCATTTATATCAATCATATTACACTTCATAGATTCCTCGAAAAGAAAAAAAAGATAATGGTGGGATAAAATACTTAGTAAGGTTTATGTACAAAAAAAGATATCATGAATAAATAAGAATAATAAACATAGAAAGGTAAATAACTGAACACACATTCCATTTAAATAACTTTACTATCATAATAAGACAAGACATAATCAATATGAAGAAGTAAATAACTAAATACATATTTAATTTAATGAATAAACTTATAATGAAATGCATATAGAGATAATATCATAGTGAGAATATCATGGATAATAATAATATAAATATTTATAAAGAAAATTATTAATTATTGGACATCATGAACTTAAGATAATGATACCTCTACTATCAATACCTTTCACAGGACAATTTAAAACTACTTGGCACAAAATCATCTAGTTTGGCCAACTTATTTTATACTTTCTTACTAATTATCATTATGAGGATACCAATTAATTGATTGGATATCTATAATTATTCACCACCCATGTCTTCATATCAAAAAACTTCATCATATATCAAATAATATATTTAATTCATGAACAACAAACCTTACCATTAAATATCTATATTAGAGAAAGAACACAAATCATCAATATTTCCCCAGTCAATCAAATAACTTTCAAATTAAAACACCATATATAGAAATTAGACACGGTTTAATAAATAATCATATCCATTATAAATAATATGGATATTTATAGGAAATCTAATTTCCATTGATCACAATAAAGTAAATATTTCAATGGAAAGTTATTTTCTACATAAATGCATCAAGAAATTGAATTTCAATAATTTCCTTGGTCAAATGATCATAAACCATCCTTAAAATTAAAAATTATTGAATCAATAAAAAATATACCAATTGAAGTAAGAATATATGTTCTTTTTATTGTAGGAATATAAATACCATAAAAATATATTTAAAAACATTCTTGTGGAAAATATCCTTTTCATTTTGAAAATAAAATTTTAAAAATAAAAGTTCACTATTTTGTTCAAATAATTTTATCTAAAAATAATATTTTAAAAATATAAATTAATCTCTAAAACATTTTATTGGTCATGTTTTCTAGAAATACCATTCATTCCATACACATTAAAATAAATATTCCTTTTACTTTTTTGGTAAAAGACAAAGATACATTGTTTTGAAAATGACATGAAGGTTCCATACATAATTTTTTGTAAAAAGTAAAAATAAGTAAATATTTATTTATTATATCATTTTCAAATGACTAAAAACATTTTTAAAAACATTTTTAAAAACATTTTTAGAAAACCTAGTTTTTTAAGAAGATATATTTCCAACCAAATAGGGATATGAAGTCTGATTTTATTAAAAAAATTTCTCTAACATTGTAATTACCAAAGAGTGTAAAAATGGTAATATTAACTTAAAATATAATGGAGAAATAGATGAGTATAAAATTAATTGGGTTTATTATATTATGATAAAATAATTTACAATCTTTATTAAAATGATATTGTGAAATAAAACAATAAAAATTTCCTAACATTTAAGTGAGGATTAATCAATAAATAAATTATGTGTATCAAATATAAATCTAAATAAAACGAGTAGAAATAATAAATAAGATATTAAAAATTATTTACATACATAATCTTATAATTATAAATACAATTAATATGTAATATAACTCAATGTAAAGAAATTGATTTATTAATTTTTTTTACCACTTTCTAGATTTTTAGTCAAAATCTATTTGGATGAAATAATTAAAATTTAAACTTAAAATAACAATAATTATTAAGTAATAATGATATTACATGTCACAGGGTTAGTATATATTCCATATAAAATAAATTATGTGCATAACATTATAATATGCCTTAATGAAGGCAAATTGAGATGAAGTCCCTCACCACTTAGTAATATTCAAGAAAAAATCCACTCAGATAAAATGATTCAAATTGAAACATAAAATACCATTAATTATGAAGTAATAATGATATTAAATGTTAAATGGGTAGTTTATACACCATATAATGTAAATTTCATGACATACAAATGTGACTCTATGAAAGTAAATTGAGAAATAATCTATGAACTCATGCTTCCTTATGGTTAAATATACTTTAAAATCATGTATAGTGGTTTTGAACATGTTATTAAATTATAAAAAAACCATATTAATATTTAAAATATCATATATTATCCTTTTATAACATCTTTTCACCCTTCCATTAATAATATTTCATTAGTTTATTGTTTTAGGAGTTAATTTCTTTGTTTTCTCATGCGTGTTTCTTTATGAAATATCAGGTTCTTGGACATATTATATAGCTCTATCATATATAGAATAATATTCAGGAAATAATAATCATATTCTTATATCAATTATTCTTTTAATACCAATAATTAAATATGGTTATGAAAAATGGACTATGTTACAATCATGGAGAGGGTAGGCCGTACGTACACAAGTTTAACATTTCTATTTTTCAATGATCATTATTGAAAGGATTTAAGTAATATTTTATATTTATAGAATGATAATATTATAATATATACCATATTATTTATTTAAATATACTTAAATATATATCATCCATGTTTTTTGGAGATTAAAATAGATTCACATCGCTTCGTGAAGGAGGTAGTCCATACGTACACGAACAATGTTATAATTTCTCAATGTAAAAAAATAAAATGATATATTATCTTTTAAAAATGAAAAATATTTAATTAATATAATAATTAGGTAATATATATCAAATATACTAAAAAAATTTATCCTTATTACATTCTAAGTAAATAGTTAGTGAAAAACGAATCACATCTATTCACGAGGCGGTAGTCCGCCATACACACGAGCGATGTTATCATATCCCATACAGAATGGAAAGTAAAAATATATATAAGATATAAAAAATCAAGAGATTTAATAATAAAATAAATATAATATATATACTTTATATCCATCATCATACCAAACTGTGAGAGGTGGTAATGGAAAAATGAATAACATCGGTTCATAAGGAGGTAGCCCGTCGTAGACACAAACGATGATTTCGTAACCCATTTGATGGATGTGGGAATGATATTAAGTCATGAACATAACATAAAAAAATATAATTATATGGATTATAATTATTTTATTATATCATCACGTTTTACTAATAATTGAGGTAGGTGGAGAATGAAATAAAAATGAAAACACTTGTTGAAGAACGCTACCACTTCTTTGGGTAACCATTTTATTATTGCATGAAAATCCATCTTAGGTTTTCTTTCTTACAATAATAAGTAATTTAGGATGATAAGAGGTAATTTGGGAAGTGATTTTGGTAGTTATTGGATGAACCAAAAGGGTATTAATGTGTTAATAAAAGTGGATATGGGGTGGACTTTTATGAATGAGGTGAGCGACACACTTCTAATTTTTGAAAAGAAAAAGGTGACCCACATTTTTCACATGAATAAATGTTATAATATAGATTATTAACCAGAATTAGTAATTATAGGTTATAAAAATTTCCTTAAAATATACATTATAATTTTTTTAGGTCATTTTAACTCAGATCATTTTAGTTTGACCCCTAGTAAATCCGTTTTTACCTTAATCATAGTAAATAATTTTTACTATTTTCACTATTAATTTTGGTAGAAAATTAAGTTTAACTTATTAAATAATATAAATTATAGTTATTCAAAAATATATAATCCATTTTTATAAATTCAATTCACATAATTGACATAATTTAATTTAAAATTAACACCATAGACGCATGATAAAGCGGGTTTTCAAAGAGAAAATGTTCTAATGTTTACAAAGTTTTTATATCAAAATTAAAAATGAAAATTATTACCCTGACATAAATTGGTTTAATTTAAAAATAATTTAACTAGTTTTACTTTAAAACCAATTTAAAATATAATTGAACCATATAAATAATTTAAACAAAAATACAGTTTTCATTTAAAATTTCGTATTTTTCACTATTCAAAAAAAATGAAACTTTTTAGAAAAATATGAAAAGTTTACCCTAAGATAATTTTGATATTATTATTAAAAAACTAAATTTAATTATATGAAATAAATTTTATAAATTTTATAAAAATTAATTTTAAATTATGTGTGAAAAATTCAACTAAACCGTCTTTTAGAGAAATTACTATTTTTTAGAAAAGATTTATTTTTATTTTAAATGATTATTATTTTATTTCTATTCAATAGATAACCATAATATAATAATATAGTTATTTATATTCATACCCACAATTCAATATCTAGGTTATAACAATACACAAATTTATAGTTCATTTAGATTTAGGGTTGTGTGTTCTACAAGCTATCAAAGTGATTAAATTTAAAGAAGTATTTTTATGGGTTATTTGAGATCAATGTTATATTTCTCATACGATATTGAATATAATGTTCTTATCTTATAATTTTGTGGTGATAAATTCTTCCAAATTAATTAAATTACATCCTCGCAATTTAAACTTGATCAATCAATCAAGGGTTTGACATTTGAAAATACCATTATTAAAAAAACCACATCGCAAAAGGGTTAATAAAATATTATATTAATAAGAGTGAAAGGTAAATAAAAATTTCATATAGAATAACACATAACTAGTATTATAAGGAGAAAAACATTGGTGGAATGTGAAGATATGGACATGTAAGAAAAGCGTAAATAATTATAGAGAGTGATAGAGGTATTTGATCACAAGAAGATGAATGATTAATGGAATGTTAAGGACCTAAAAACCCAAAATCTGTAATGATTTTAAAGACCATAGGATTCATCATATATGAATGTAATAGGATAAAATTTTTATTCCATAAACCTTTCTTGAAGTGTAGTAATTCTCTTACTTGTCTATTAATATAAGGAAGTATAATTACTTGATACATTTGTATTTAATAAGAACAATTTTATCCCACGATTTTGATTTGATCAATTTCCAATTCATCTCTTACTCCAAGAAATTAATATCCAAAAATGAATTTTTATGTGTGAAGCACTAAAATTCACTTTTAATGGATCATAATGTACATAAAATAGTGACAAGTATTTCCATTTGTCTCTAACTATTTTCCCAAACCAATATGTTTAGAAAAAGTAATCTAATATAATATATAAATATCTAAACCTCTATAGCAACTGCACTGGTTCATAGCTAATATTTATTTGTCATTTTTTAACTAAAAATAATGAAAATTTAACCAATATATCACAAATTCCAATGGTAGGTGATAAACTCACATAACACTTCAATTATGGGTTCATACCCCACGACCTTTCCAGAAATTACATGTTGTCACCTAAAATACAAGTTATCCTTTTTACAAAACTATATTAACATAATTCCTTTAACATTTTTTAAATAATATAATGGACATCCTTAAAATAAAATTAATCATTAAATAAAAAATTTTCTAAGGTTTTCAACAATTTTTTTACAAAGTCTAATAGTTTTATTTGACTATTATTACAATTGAATTAATGATAATATTAACCGTAAAGGTTATCAACACCTTTAAATTTATTTCTGTAAAATATAAAGAAATTATTCCTAAAAAAAATCCACTAAAAAATATGATTTTCATACATTTCTATCAAAATATCCTTAATCTTGGTAGAATCCCATAACATAAAACCCCAAAAGAGGTGTTTGAGACATTTAACTTATGATCAATCTTGAACTCATTAACCCATGATGGTATACATAACTCTTAAGTTAATGAAGGCATATATGCTTATAAAATTTAACAAAATACTTAAATGTTTCATGATTCTTTTACCAAAATACCATTGGTAAAAATACTTGTATAATACAATTCTGGTATCCAAATAAATACTTTAACCATTTTATTTCAATATTATTCCTTCCTTGGTATAGGAGTTTACCTTTATATGAGGGTATTGACTTGGATAATTCACAAGTTGTCCACATTTATGAAAAAGAACTATAAATGGATCCCTTGGATGACATTTATTTCCTTCTGTCGTACTTGTTATTTTTCCTATTCAATTATTTTCTTTATCCCATTCCTTTCCCCACATAAATAATTTTCCAATTCTGTTGATACTACTTGTTTTAAATATATGAAAACCTAATTTTAGACTAGGTCATTTATTCTCATCATCTATTCAAATCATTCATAATTTTTTATAAAGAAAATGTGAATTATCCTAAGCATATACCCTTGGAGTGTCAAACTAGGTGCACAGTAAGGCCAGTTTTCATGAACTAGGTGATGATTAGGTCAAGCTCTTTGTTACCTTTTGAGAGTTATTTCCCCAAGGTGAAACTATTATAGAATGACATCCACTTTTAGTATCGAGATATGGATATATATCAAGGAAAAACTATACCATCTATACATTAACAAAACTTTAGGATGTTCTTCTATACTTATCCTCAAATTTTGTCACAGGGTTATGTCCCATCATCTTTGTTTTCATAAATCTAGTTCCAAAGTTTTATACTGTACTTAATTTGATACTAACTATAATGACCCCAACCCTAGTAGCTCGGAGCCAATGTATTCTTTATTACATTAGCATAACATACATGGAATCGTATACTAAAGAATGGAATAGTTTAGTATTATTAGTAAAAAATATATATACTTGAGTCTTAAATTACATTTTAAATCAAAAATTAAAAAATATTTTTTTTATTCGATAGTATAATTATTTCCTCTAGCATATCCCTCCATATCAATGATAGTACACTTCATGTATTCCTGGGAGAGGAAACCAAATAAGGGCGAAGTCAAATGCTCAGTAAGGGTTGTGTATGAAAAAATATATCATGAATAAATAATAATAATCAACATGGAAAGGTAAATAATTAAACCCATATTACGTTTAAATAAATTTACTATCATGATAAGATGAGAAATAATCAATATGGTAAGGTAAATAACTGAAAACACATTCCATTTAATCAATAAACTCAGAATGAAATGCATACAAAATAATATAATTATGATTAAATAATGGATAATAATTACTGAATTTTTTATTATAGAAATTATTATTTATTGGACAATATGAATTCAATATCATGATACCTCTACCATCAAGATCTTTCACAAGACAATTTAAAACTAATGGGTATAAACTCATCTAGTTTGGCCAACTGATATTATGTTAGATTATTGATTTGCCTCATGATATTAATTATGCATCAATGAGATATATAATATATAGACCAATTGTGTTTTCATATTCAAATAATTCCTCATATATTGAATAATTTATTTAATTCATGAACAATATGCCTCACTATTAAATATCTGTATTGAAGAAAGAACATGGATTAGTAATATTTTCCCATTCAATAAAATAAATTTCAAAGTAAAACAATGTATGTATAAATGATATACGGTTTACACAATAATCATATCCCTAATATTTAATATAAATATTAAGGGGAAATTTAAAGTCCAGTGATCACATAAAAGTGAATATTTCAAGGGAAATTTAATGGCTACAAAAATGAATCAAGAAAGGGAATGTCAATACTTTACTTAGTAAAAATTATGATAAGCCATCCATATAAATAATAAGGATGGTATTAATTCAAAATATTCCCATTCAAGTAATAATAATGGATTGTTTTTTAATGAGTAGAAATACCATAAAAAGATCATTAAAAATAGTATTGAGGAAAATATACTTTTCATTTTGAAAACTAATTTTTTTAAAAAAATATCAATTTTTTTTGAAAATGATTTTCTTTGAAAATAATATTAGAAACATATAAATTAAGATTTAGAACATTTGAGTATGCATGATGACTGGAATTTTATTTCATGTCGTACACATTAAAACAAATATTCCTTTCACTTTTTCAGTAAAATTCAAAAGGGCGTTATTTTTAAAATGACATGAAGGTTCTATTAAAAACATTTTGAAAAAATTAAAAATGATTAAAAATTTATTTATTAAATAATTTGAAAAATATTTAAGACATTTATGAAAACACTTTAAGAAAACATTGTTTTGGAAGAAAATGAATTTCTGACTAAAGAGAGAAATGAAGTCGGATTTTTATAAAAATATTTTCTGAAACATTTTATGTACCAAAGAATAAAAAATTAAAATATTAATTTAAAATATCATTACTAACCATATTAGGATAAAATGAAACAAGTTTATTAGGAAATAATCAAATAATAAAAAATCTAAATTAGAATGAGATTGTAAACTAAACTCTTACAATGATCATAACACTGAAGTGAGGATTAATCAATGAATCAATTATGTGTCTAAAATTAAAAAACACATTAAAACATGGTTAAATAAAAAATAAAGTAGTAAAATTATTTAAACACATAATATTATAATGTAAAATACAATTAATAAGTAATATAACCCAATGAAAATAAATTGAGTAATAAAATTCCTTACAACTTGGTAAATTTTAAGTCAAAATCCATTTGGATAAAATAATTCAAATTGCAACCTTAAATACCATTAATTATTATTAATCATGATATTACATGTAAAAGGGAAATTATATACAACATATACAAGAAATTTGGTGCATAAGATTACAATATTCCTCAATTAAGGGAAATTGAGACGAAGTCCCTTACCACTTAGTAATATTCAATCCAAATAAAATTGGATGAAATAATTAAAATTTAAATATAAAATACCATTAATTGTTAAGTAATAATTATATAAAATTTTAAATGGTATTATTTTACCCTATATAAAGGAAGATTGTGCATAACATACAAATGAAACTAAATGAAGGGAAATTGAGACAAAATCCCTTACCTCACGCTTTATTTTAGTTGAACATTATTTAACCTTTTATATAGTTTTTTTTAAATGTGTTATTAACTCATATAATGTCCATATTAATGTTTATAATATCATATATTATCCTTTTATACAATATCATCACCCTTATGATAATAATCTTTCATTATTTTCATTGTTTCAGGTGTTAATTGTATCCTTTTCTCATGCATGTTTTGTCATGAATGATCTAGTTATTGCACATATTGTATATTAAATCCTATATATAATAATAATCATGACATAGTTTTAATATTTTTATATAAATTATACTTTTAAAACAAATCATGAATTTTGTTTATGAAAAATGGACCATGTTACAGTCATGGAGATGGTAGGCTGTACGTATGCATGAGTAACATTTCCATTTTTAAATGATCATTGTTGAAAGGAGGTAAGTAATATTTTATCTTTATATAATTATAAAAATATCATATATAATTTATTGTTTCTTTAAATATACACACACATATATATCATATATGTGGTGTGATGATGAAGAGAGACTCACATTGCTTCGTGAAGGTGGCCGCCCACACTACACAAACAATGTTATCATTTTTAGTATAAAAAAATGATATATTATAATTTAATGATGATATATATGTTATTAATACCATATTTATCTCATTTATATCACATATATTCATTAAATGTGTCCTTATTACATTCCATGTAAAGTGTTAGTGAAAAAAATCACATCTCTTCATGAGACAGCAGTCTACCGCACACACGAGCGATGATATCGTCCCCCCTATAAAATTGAAATAAAAAAGGTATATAATATATAATTACTTCTAATTTATAATTCTCTTATAAATATAATTTATATACTTTATATCCATCATCATACCCAATCGTGAGGGATAGTAATGAAAAAACAAATGACATTGGTTCGTGATGCAGTAGTCTGCCATACACAAGAATGATGATTTCATAACACATTTGATGGAAGTGAGGATGTTTTTTAGTAATTAACTTAAAATAAAAAAAATAAAATTATATGGTTTATACTGATTTTAATTTTTATAATGGTTTAATAAGAAATTATAGAGGTGGAGGAAGAAATAAAATAAAATTGCTCGTTGAAGAACATCACATCTTCTTTGGATAACCTCTTTAAGATTGCTCAAAAATCATTCATAGGTTATATTTATGACCCAAATAAGGCATATAGGATTATATTAGTGGATTTGGGAAGTAATTTGGATAGGTATTTTCTAATAAAAATGGTGTGAAGGTGTGATGAAGAGAGGAGAGGGTGTGGCCTTTTATAAGTGACGTTAGCAGAACACATGTAATTTTTGAAAAGAAAAAGGTGTAACCATGTTTTTCTTATGAAAAAGGTTAAAAAATGGATTATTACTGATAATTAGTCATTATAGGGTCTAAATACATCCATTAATTATATTTTTGATAAGTTTTTATGATATTTTAAACTTTATCTTTTTAGTTCAACCCCCGGTAAACCCATTTTACCTTAACCAGAGTAAATATTTTTTAATGTTTTCACTTTTCATTTTGGTTAAAAATTAAGTTGAAATTATTAGATAATATAAATTATTATTATTAAAATTATATAATACATTTTTTAAATTCAATTCATAGAAGTAGAAAAATATAATTTAAAATCAATCCCACAGATGTGATGGTAAAATAGGTTATCAAAGAGAAAATGTTCCAAAGTTTGCAAGGTTTTATATCAAAATTCAACCTGGAAATGATCCTAATGAATTAAATTGGATTAATTGGAAAGTAAATTAACTAATTTTAGTTTAAAAACTATTTAATATATAATTTAACCAAATAAATAATTTTAAAAAAATTGTTTTCAATTAAAAATCTGTATTTTTCACTATTCTTCAGAAAATTAGACTTAAAAAAAAACAATTAACCCTAATATAATTCTGATATTCTGATGTCAAAAATGAATTAAATTTTATCAAATAAATTCTATAAATTTGGTAAAAAATAATTTTAAATTATGTGTGAAAAATGAGACTAAACCATCTTTTAGAAAAAATAATGTTTTTCAGAAAAAAGATTTTTTGAATGATTTTTATTTTGTTTATAATCAATATATAACCATAATTTTAATAATTTAGTTATTAATTTTCATACCCACCAATTTAATGTATATTTTATAATTTTATACAATATTATGGTTCATTTAGACTCGGGGTTGCATGTTTCCCATGCTATCAAAGTGATCAAATTTAAAGAAATATATTTCATTAGTTGTTTAAGATCAGTGTTTTTGTGTCACATAAGCTATCAAATACAATATTATTATTATATAATTTTAGGGTGTTACATTAAAATGTTTCACAATAGGTTATGCAAAGCTTAAAATTAGTACATGAGTTGTTAGCCCAAGCCTAACATGCGATGAATATCTTGGTGGGTAGCCTTTACATAAGATTTCTATGATTATGATTATTCCAAAATTTATAACACTACTTTAGGAAATGATATTATTTGATTATTATGATCTCATGGATTGTGTTCTATGATTACTTCATGATTGATTCCTTATAAACTACCAAGATTTATTCTATGACCCATTATCATGTTCTATAAATTATTGGTTATGTTTTTTAAATGTTAAACTCATTTTCTCATAACTTTTTATCACCTTATGCTTAAAAATGATCATTAGTTGAAATATCACTTGTTTACCCTTACTAAAAATGTGATCTCACCCTTTATTTTTTTCCTTTTCCCTAGGATATGAAGAAATATTTTAAGTATGATATGTTTAATAAGGATTATAGTTGTGATGAACTTAGTGGGAGATGTTGTAGATATTTTACGTGTTAGTTTTTTATGTATCCAAGTTTCCAAATTTTCTAAACCTTTTCAATTATAGGGTGGGTTTTAATGATATATAATATATATTCATCTAATAATATGTAATATTTATTTATGAAATGCTTGGGTTACCTCATTTTATATTAGAGCATGGTTTATTTTTTAGAAACAAGGATGGGAATTTTTTTGTGATAAACCTTAGGATAAATTGAAGTATAAGAGAATAAAATATGTTATAGTAAATAATAGAGTGTGGTTTCTCTAAAAAATACATCCCCATCTGGATAATAGTATTTAGAGATTACTTCAATTATTTTTTGTCATTATAGATGTTATTATTATATATTATAATAGAAATTAAGATCATTAATGTCATCTGAGGATTATACCAAAGACCCTAAGTAATCATAAGCTATAATAAAAAATTAAGAAGTGTTAATTTTGGAAACATGAAGTTTTATTATTGGGTTATATAATCCTAATCAAGGGTATACTGGTGGATCCATCAAAGATATAAGTTATTTAAAAGTGTCCTAGAATAACCACAATGACTAATATATATAGTTTTATTTGGTATTGGATGGATATTATTGATTCTTTTTAAAGAATTTTCATGTATATCAAATCCACTCATCAAGTTAACTTGAAAAGAAGACAAGTTTCTTTCAGATGATGAATGTAAATAAATTTTGAAGGAGCTGAAGATAAGGTTGGTTAGTGCACCTATAACCAAATTACCTTGTAGTGGAGAAGTATTTTTTATTTTCATTAATTCATCAGATAATTTATTAAGATGTTTTTTTATAAAGAATGATATGGTGGGTGCTTATTCCTCATGATAATTTAATTTTTATGAGAAAAATTACGTAACCCATGACATGGTGTAATAAGTGGTAATCCTTACATTAAAGATATAGAATAATTATCTTTATGGATAAATTTGTTACATATATACTGATTATAAATTCTTAAATTATATATTCACCCACAAATAGTTGAATATATTCTAGAGATATGTGTAACATCCCACCCAATCCCATTGTCTTGAGAGGGAGGATGAATGCTACTTGGCCTTAAGTGAAGCTACCAGGGTGCCAAAGGCTGGAAATAAATTCTGAGGGCTCAATAATAAATTGGGGAAAATTTTTAACTTATGATAAAATTAACCAAACAATTTTCCATTATCAACAAGGCTACATGATGCATGTTAACAAAGAGACCCAAACCACATATTACCAAGAGTAAACTAAATGACCAAACACATTCAAATCATTTTCAAGACCATTTTAACTGAACCCAATATCAGAGTACCAAGCGGAAGACTACACAATAAGACCCCAACGAACTAGGAAACCATCCATAGTTCCTCACCAAGATCCATGATCCCATCACCACTACATCACCAAAGCATCATGCCGAACCACTAGCAAAATGAGATGCTTTACCCTTACCTGTGTCCCGGAATACATCATCTAAAAAAGAACCCAAGTTCCAAAGTAGATGGTGATTACAAATACTCAGTAGGTTTTCTCCAAATGACTTCCTTACACATGCCACTAGGAAAGAACCGTTATCACATTTATTCAAATAAGTTTATATAAAACATTAAATAGTTCATCAACTACCAATAATACAAGCCCACCCTTACCAAGCCACCTTTTCCCAAACTGTTAAAATCAAGGGAAATCCAAAAAACCTTGCCATAATCTATTTTGACATTTCACATTAGCATGAAAAATTTCTTCTTTCCAAGAAACACACAACAAAAAAACCAAAATGGTGAAGCTTCTGTCCAACCTGTTCACTACATTTCTAATTAGTGGTGCTTCCCAACCACTATCCATAATGGTGGATCTTCCATAAACTATCCATCACCGTTTATAGTAATAATTACTACCCACTTCCACACAATCAACATGATCCATAAAACTTAATCAACCAACAAGCACAAAGCACTAATGCCACACAATAAGCACACCATCTTTCCCATCACCTACTAATTAACTTCAATAAATCACCCATTTATTGAAAACACCCTTTAACCAGATTTCCATGCCCAATCACATATTAATAAACAAAATATTTATTGGAAACCATCTTTCAATTTTTTTTCATAATCAGCCACTAATTATTTTGAAATCAACATTTTAAAATCTCACAGCAAAGCCCCTTTTTGAAACAATCACCCATTTTACCCAAAATCTTCTAATTCATCACCAAACAGATTTACAAAATTTTTTTCACATAATTATCACAATTAATTTTAACAAAAACAAATTAATTATAACCAAAACACTAGTTATAACCAAGTGGAGTCGAGAGAGAAGCTCCCCATTTTTTAGGGTTTGGGAGAATTTGACCCACATGAAACCACACCCCAATCTGGGAAAATGATCCACTAAAACTGATCTATATCTCTATCCCTATCATAAAAAAGCCTTAAAATCAACACTCAAGAAAAAAACCCAAGATCTGTAAAAAATGGGTGTAGATCTAGAAAACAGAGAGAGAGGGAAGAGTAGATCTAGAGAAAACCACAAAGAACTAAGAAATGAGACTTACCAGAGAAGAATCGTCTCAACTAAACCAAGAAAACCATTCGATTTTCTTCCAAAATGAGTGGGAGAGCACCCATAACCCTTAAGAAGAGAAAATCGTGTGTGAGGCTCGAATGGGAGAAAGTTTGGGTGTCTTTAGGACAATCTTGACTAATCCCGGATTTTTTTAAAACACATTTTTACATGCCGCATGGTTAGAACAACCATCCACTAACTGTAAGCCTACTTCTACTTCGAAGGGGCACCTCACACGACGCACCCCAAACGGTTAGAGAAACCATTAACAAACTGTGTGTATCCCACTACCTACAAGGTTCATCTTTCATGGTTTCTTCTAATCATGCTCAAACTGTACGGCCTTAAAAAGGCTTTCAAAACTTTCCAATACCATTCCAAACTCTCCCGATCTCCACCCTGCCACTTTATATACTTAGAAATATATAAATAAGGGTTACATACCTAAAATAGGGGGTTCTATATTATCTCCACCATTTTAATTTCCATCCTCATAATGTAGAGAACCACTGCTTTTCTGAAAGAGCTTGGGCCATTGCTTAGCCATCTCTTTCTCCCGCACCCAAGTCTCCTTCTAAATCTAACCATGCTTCCACAGAACCCAAACTAAATCGAAGATTTTACAAAGAAAGACTTTATCTTTCCGATCTACAATCTGCACTGGCATGTGCACCAAAGAAGCATTCAGTTATAGCTTAACATGATCCTAACAAATCACTTGGTCACGATCCGACTGATACTTTTTCAACTGCGACACATGAAACACATTGTGCACTACGCTAAACCATGGTGGATAATACAACTGATAAGACACCTCTCCAATCCACTGGATTATCTCAAAAGGCCTAATATACCTCATAGATAACTTACCCTGCTTCCCAAACTGACAATTTTCCATCCTAGGAGATATTCTCAAAAACACATGATCACCCACTTCAAGGACAACGATCATCGACAATGATCCGCATACAATTTCTAAAGACTTTAATCCATATCCATCCTCTTTTTGATCAAGTTGATATTCTCGATAGTCTCTTGGAAAAGGCTCATCCAATCATCAATGTCTCACCCGTATCCAACCAATATAGTGAAGAATGACACAAACACCCATACAATTCCTCAAATAGATCCATATGTGTTGAATCCTGATAGTTGTTATTATAGGATAAATCCACCAATGGTAATTTATCCTCCCATGAACCACAAAAATCCATCACACAAACCCTTAACATATCCTTCAAAGTTTGTATCATCCTCTCGAATGGGCCATCTGTCTGCGGATGATAGGCTGTGCTCATCGTCATCTGTGTCCCAAGGGATTCCTACAAGGATTTCCAAAAATGATATGTGAACCTCAGATCTCTATCTGATACAATCGAAACTAGAATGCCATACCTCTTTACCACATCTCAGAAATATATTTTGGATAGATCCTACATCATATGAGATTCACAAATCATGATGAAATAATCTAACCTTGTGAGCCGATCCATAATCACCCATATGGCATCGTGCTTCTAGATAATTCTTGGGAGACCCATCACAAAATCCATTGCTATTTTATTCCATTTCCACACTAGGATAGGTAAAGATGGCAACATTCCTTCTGGCCCCTAATGCTCTACCTTGACCTGCTGACAAGTCAATCATCTCAAAACAAACTCCACTACGTTCCTTTTCATACTATCCCGCCAAAACCATATTTTCAACGCCTTATACATTTTCTGAATTTTAGGGTGAATAGCCCACATGTAATGATAATAATCCATGAAACATTCCTCTTGCAAATACACTAGTACCATCATCGGATTTCAAAAACATAAGGCTGAATTCACTTTTAGTTCCCAGCCCTCAATGGTATCCCCACCCTTGAGTTTCTACCTTATCGACATATATTCAGAATCAGATGCTTGTGCCTATTTAACCAAACTAGCCAAGTCAGGAACCAACGAAACTAGAAAGAATACCACTCTGCCACCCCAGTCCTCACATTCCAACTGCATGTCGGCTATGACCAACATCAACTACCACTGATATGATTCCTATTTCACCACTTGAGCATATGATTTTATACTTAATGCATCTTCCAACGAATTTCCCTTACCTGGTGTGTACATTAAGTCAAAATAAAACATATAGAGATATTCCATCCATCTCCTTTTCCTTAAGTTCAAATATATATTTCATAAAATTATTTTTAAACTCTTATGATCAATAAACATCGTGAATTTCTCACCAAAGAGACAATGACGCCAAATTTTTAAAGCATAGACCACTACTTCTAACTCCAAATCATGTGTTGGGTAGTTATTCTCGTGAAACCTCAATTTTCGTGAGCCATATGCAACCAAATAACCCCCTTCATGAGAACACACCCCAGCCCTGATCCCGATGCATCACAATACACCACGTACCCTTTCCCTGGTTCAGGAAAAACCTAGATTGGTGTTAATGTAAGGCAAACCTTTAGCTCTTCAAAGAATTTTTGACACTATTCATCCCATTGAAATTGGATATTATTCCTTATCAAAGCTATCATCGGTGAAGCCAATCATGAGAAATAACAAACAAAATTTTGATAATACCCAACTAGACCAAGGAAACTGCGTATCTCAAAAACATTCTTTGGAGGTTTCCATAAGATAAGAGACTATATATTTTCCGGATCAACTAAAATACCCTTCTCATAAATATCATGGCTAAGGAAATGAACCTCCTGTATCCAAAAGTCACAATTTTATTGTTTGGAATACAATCGATGATCCCTCAAGATCCCCAACACTATTGCCAAGTTCTGTTCATGGTCTACCATTGTCCTCGAATACACCAGTATATCATCAAAAAATACTACCAAAACAGAATCTAGATATATCTAAAATATAAGATTCATCAATTCTATAAACACTACTTGTGCATTCATTAGATCAAAGGGCATAACCATATCCTTCCTTACCCATGGTTGATGATATCCTGACCTCATGTTAACCTTGGAGAACCACTGAGATCCCCTCAACTGGTCAAAAAAATCATTAATGTGTGGAAGTGGATATCCGTTCTTTATCGTAACATGATTAAGTCTAAGGTAATCAATATAGATATGCATAGTTTCATCCTCCTTTTTAACAAACAAAACCGGTGCTGCCCATGGAGACGTGCTAGGATGGATGAACCCTTTGTTCTCTAACTCCTCCAATTTCACCTTTAATTCTTGCAATTCTTCTTGTTACATTTGGTAAAACAGAATTGAGATAGGATTGGTTCTTGGAAGGTTGTCAATCGTAAACTCCAATTCTCTCACGGGTGGAAACCCTGATAATTATTCGGGAAAGACATCCATAAACTAATCCACAATGGCTGAAAGAATACTCTTCTCAATAGATTCCACTAATGGAAACGAAAAATATGCTAACTGATATGAGATCATGCCAATAGCTGGTGATAACAAATCTATTGCACCCATATTTTCATTATTCTCCCCTATTAAGAGATGTTCAACACCATCCTCCATCGTAAAAATAATCGTTCGCACATAGTAATAAATGTGGGCCATAAACATCACCAAACAATCCATTCCCAAGATTAGGTAATAAGCATCAATCCCAAGCACTGATAAATCCCACATCAATTCAATGCCATCAAAAACTAAACAACACACTCTATAGAGGAAAGTTCAACACTCTCTTTGACCCTGAGGGGTTTGTAGTTTCAAAATAGAAGGCATAATTTCCACGTGTAAACCCAACAAACCAATAATGTGAGAAGAAATAAAATAATGTGAATCACATATATCAAATAGAGATTTCATAAACGTAGAATTTAAAAGAATAGTACCTCACACCGTGGATGGTCCCGACTGATCATCCAACACAACCTACTCATCTCCAAACAATTTTTTTCATACTATTCTTTGCTCTTTATTTCCATGTTGAGGTGTCATGGTATTTCTAGAATCACTACAACCAACTTTACTCTACTTCAAAGGGGTATAATACTGCCCTCACCCCGTCAAGTCATAAGACCCTTGTGACCCCTAAGGAGTGCCACAAACACCCAACCTCAGAGCATTCTGAAAATAACACTACAGATTCCCCAACTGCTTAAAATTATGAAATTATAGAGGTTTTTTCATACAATTCCACTTGATGTGTCTTGTAGAGCCACACTTCAAAAAACTCATCTTACTCTGAGGCTTCAGAAAAAGATTCACCGATCCCTATCAGATTCAGAGCTGTACTCCCACCCTTTAAATAAGTGTTCCTCTTTCAATTGAACCCAAAATTCAAGTTCCCACAATTCCATGTGGGTACCAACATACTTCCTCCACCTGTATCCCCAAAAAGGTCTGGCCCAGTCACTGTAGCTCTATTCACCATTTCTATGTAATCATTTATACACAACACTGCTATCTTGGAATGAATTTCCTGCCTCAACCAAGCTTAAAAAATATATGACTTTAATGATGTACTACCCTCCACCTTAGGTAAAAAACTGCACTAATTTCATAAACTTAGCCTCATTTTCCATTACCTCCATGTTCCCTTTCTTCAAACTGAAGAAATCCATTATACGATAAATTATAAATGGATGAGGGTGGAATTTCTTGTTAAACAATTCCTCAAAATCCTCCCATGTCACAACTTGGTCTGTCCCAGCTTAGACCACCAGTTCCCACCACTAAAGGGAATGATCTTACAACATGTATGTGGCTAACTTCAATTTCAGCTCTAGCAGTGTTACTAAGAATTCAAATATCCTATTCATTCTGTTTATCCACACTTCATCCCTTTTTGGCTCCGAATCACCCCTAAATATGGGTGGATTCTTCCTTTGAAACTGAACCAAATGATCCACATGCTTTGCTTCATCTCATTTATTCCCACTATCCATATCCTGGAAATCTTGCACTATACTCTGTACTAGCTACTAGTTAACCTGAGGGTCAAGTGCAACCACATTTATAGCAGCTTCCTCCGGTTGGTCTCTAAGATGCCTACCCAGTTCCATTTCTATCAATATAGAAACAACCATAAGTCCCACTCCCTTAAAAATAAAGGGTATACAATTTTCAAATTCAATTACATAACAACTATCACAACCAGGCTTTCCACAAGTTCACATTTCCCATATTTCACTATTTTGAAAAATCCACCATGTTTTGAAAATCAATACATTTTCAAACTACTGCTAGTTCCCATGTTTCAAATCCTTCCTTTTGGAAACCCAATTTATATTTTCAAAATACACACATTCATATCACACCATAGATCATTATACCCCAATGAAATATGAATCCTAGAGGGAAGTCATTTCTACCATGCATGTGATGCTCATCTCATTGGATACACCCACAACAATGAGATATACATGCCTATAAGTGTCTCTAAAACACTTATGTACCCAAATCCCTGGTAACTTGAAGTTCATCATAGAAGGGTTATCTAAGTCCTTTTATGATATACATTCTAAGTTCCAACAATCCTACACCTTGAAACCATCTCGACTCAAGGAATAGACCAAGAATGAATGTCAACACCTAGACCAATAGTCAACACCAAAGGACCCAACAAATGATCTCACTTGAAAGCCAAGGACCAAACAAACTGATACCACTTGTAACATCTCGGACCATCCCATTGGTTTGAGAGGGTGGAGCAATTCTACTTGGCCTTAAGTGATGTTCCTAGGGATCCAAAGGCTTGTCATAAATGCCAAGGGATCAAGAATAAATTGGGGAATGATTTTTTACCTAAGATAAAATCAACCAATCAATCTTCTATTATCAACAAGGATACATGATTCATGTTAACAAAGTGACCCAAACCACATATTACCAAGAGTTAAAAAAATGACCAAACACATCCATACCATTGCCAAGAACAATACAACTGAACCCAATATCAGAGTACCAATCAGAAGACTACACAATAAGACCCCAAAGAACTAGGACACCATTAATATCTCCTCACCAAGCTCCATGCTCCCAGCACCACAACATCACCAAAGCATCACGCCGAACTGTTATAAAATGTGATGCTTTACCCCTACTTATGTCCTGAAATACAATATCTGCAAAAGCACCCATGTTTCAAAGTAGGGGGTGAGTACAAATACTCAGTAGGTTTTCCCAAAATGACTTCCCTACAGACACCACTAGTAAATAACTGTTAGCACATTTATACAAAACAGTTTATATAAAACATTAAATAGTTTATCAACTACCAATAAGCCAAACACACCCTTACCAAGAAAACTTTTCCCAAACCACGCAACCCAAGGGAAATACAAACAACCATTCCATAATCTATTTCACCATTTCAAATAATCACACCAAATTCCATCTTACAAAGCGACACACAATAAGGAAACAAAAACGGTGGAGCTTCCATCCAACCCGTTCACTACATTTCCCAGTAGTAGTGCTTCCTAACCACTATCCATAATGGTGGCTCTTCCATCCACTATCCATCACCTTTTATAGTGAGACATTATGCCCACTTCCAAAAAATAAACATGATCCATAACACTTAATCAACCAACAAGCACAAAGCACTAAGGCCACACAATAAGTACACCATAATTCCCATCACATGCCAATTCACTTCAATAAATCTCCCATTTATTGAAAACACCCTTTAACCAACATTCCATTCCCAACCGCAACTCAATAAACAAAATCTTTATTGGAAACAATATTTTACAATTTTTTTTCATAATCAACCACTAACGATTTTAAAATCAACATTTTAAAATCACACAACAAAGCCCCTTTTTGCAACAATCACCCATTTTTTCCCAAAATCTCCCAATTCATCACCAAATGGATTTATAACAAAATTCATATATCATTATCATAATTAATTTCAATAAAAACAAATTTATTTTAACAAAACCACTAGTTCTAACCAAGTGGAGTCAAGAGAGAAGCCACTTACCTTTAGGGTTCTGGCGAATTCGTCCCACACGCAACCTCACCCTAATCCGAGAAAACAATCCACTAAAACCGCTCTAGATCTCCTTAAATATCATCAATGAACCTTGAAATCAACACTCAAGGAAAAAACAAACCTTGATCTATACAAAAAGGGGGTAGATATAGAAAACTGAGAGAGATGGAAGAGTATATCTAGAGAAAACCACAAAGAACTAAGTGATGAGACTTACTAGAGAATAATAAGTTAAAAAACACCAAGAAAAATCTTTTATTTGCTACCAAAATGAGTGGGAGAGAACCCCTAACACTTGAAAAGAGGAAATCCAGAGTGAGTATCAAATGGGATAAAGTTTGGGTGTCTTTAGGGCAATCCTGACTAATCCCAGATTTAAAAAAAAACCCATTTTATGGGCCACACGGTTAGCTCGCACGGTTGAAAAAACCATGCACTTAACATGCACCTAATAATACTTCTAAGGGGAAAATTTCATAGACCACCCACATAGTTAGACAAACCATGCACAAACCGTGTGTATCCCACTACCTGCACGGTTCATCTCGCACGATTTCTCCTAACCGTGATTAAACTGTGTGGCCTTAAAAAGTATTCAAAAACTTTCCAAAACCATTCCAAACTCTCCCAACCTCCACCCATACACTTTATATACTTAAAAATACATAAATAAGGTTTACATACCTCAAACCAGGGTGCTATAATATGGTTATATTTCATTAAAGGTTATGAATTCTCAATACATTACCACCCTAGGAAAACAAAAAAGGTGGATGATTCTTTGAGTTTAAAGGATCATGATAACTTATCTATGATGAATTATTTTCAAAGGAAATACCTTTAAATATTAATGTAATGGGATACATGTTATCTAGATCAATTGAGTGTTTAACTATATATCTATGTGAAGATTAAAGTGGCGAAAAAGAAAGACATAGAGCTAAAAAAGAAGGTGATAATTTTTCTGATTTCAAACTTTATTGCGACGGAATGATAATTTTTAGTAACTGAGTATATATATCATAAATACTAGGAATAGATATGGAAATATTGGAATAATATATTAGTTCATTATTCTCTATTCATCCTAGAAGTATGAAGATGTATGGAGATCTGAAAGAATATTTCTAGTTGGTCAACATAAAGAGATATATTGTAGAGTATGTATCTCAGTGCTTGGTATATCAGTAATTTAATACTAAGTGAAATATATCTATGGGGATGTTACAACCATTACCAATACCTATTTGTAATTGGTAAATCATCACCATGCATTTCAACATCGGACTCCCCAAAACATCTAAAGGAAAAAATTATATTTGGGTAGTATTCAATCACCTTATGAAGTTAGCATATTTCATTTCTATAAGAGAATATTTATATCATGATTAGATTTATAGGATATATATTAAGTTGGTGATATAGTGTCATGGGGTATGAAATTTTTTTCTATCTTAACAAGATCTGAGGTTTACCTCCATGTTCTAAAAAAGTATTCAACAAGATATGTATATAGTGTTGTGTTTTGGTATTTCTTATCATCATCAAAAAAATAGTTAAATGGATAGTAATATTCATATAGAAACTCATATCTTGAATCCTAGATCTATTTTTTACTTTATTACATTAGTATACGATACAAGGGATCTCACCATGCAAAATCGATCACTTTAGCAGTCTTGGAAAACTAGATACATACATGATTCCCATATTACATTATATATATATAATCATATGATAAGAAACATTATTTCATCCTTGATATCATTCATAACATACTTTATATTATAATGGGTAAAGGAAACAAATAAATAGTATGCTCATATGTACAACAAGGGTTATGTACAGTGGAAACCATCTTGAGTAAATAAGACATAATTAACATGGTAAAGTGGATAATCAAAACACCTACCATTCAATATATATCACTATTTTGATGAGAATACATAGGTAATATCAGCATATAAAACACATGGATATTGAAAAATAAATTCTTAATAAAGGATATTCATAATTCTATACATTTAGGATCAACGCTTCTCAACCAAGATATCATGAATCTTAACATCATGGCCTCTCAACCTTGACATTATTCATAATAAATGAGTATTTGTAAAAGAAATACCCATATAATATGGAATGACTCCGTTTTTGTCTCATGATACTAATCTATGTATTTAGGGGATATCTATATCCAAGCCCCACCCATCACTTACAAATCCTATGTATTCATTATATTTTGAATGATTAATATAATTCATTCTCAAAATACCTTATAAGTTAAAAATTATCCATATTGAATAATGAATATGGAAAATACTTATTTCATCATCATAAACCATCAAGAGTAATAATAAATATGGTGTCATATAATCATATTCCTAGTAGCACAAAAGGGTGTGGTTATAAATAAAAATACCTTCAAAAGACTAAAGAAACATTTCTTGAGAGAAATTTTTTTTTTTTATTTTGAAAAAAATTATTTAAAATATGAAAAATTATATATTATATAAAAAATATTTTCATTGAAAATAACAATATAAACTTTTAAAGGAAGCTTAAAATCAAATAGTATTCATGATATCAGGAAAATCTATTCATACGGTGTACGTTAAAACAAAGATTCCGTTCGCAATTTTTGGTAAAAAGTACCTAGTTTGGAAAATGAAAAGAATATTAATTTTAAAACTTTTAATATAAAGTATAAAATTTATAAAAATGAATTTAATGAATATTTTTATAATAGTAAAAAAATTCTTCAAAACATTTTAAGGAAAATATGGACATGGAGGAAAAATATTCCCGACCAAATATGAAATAAATTCTACTTTTCCTAACAATATTTTCCTCATCATTTTATGTACCAAAGAGAGGAAAATGGAACTATTAATTTAAAATTACATGAATAAATAGAGTATAATAGAATTAAAAGGGTTTTTCAGACATGTATCATAAAATTTCTTTAATGTAAATTCAAGCACAAATAATCTCAATTAAAATGGGATTGAAACATAAATCTCTCACCACTTTTGTAACTATTGAATCATAAAACCCATGAAAGAATAACTTAAAATAAAAAATTAAATATCATTAAATAAATACATACATGGAATAACATGTAAAATGGAGTATATATAAAACTTATAAAATAATATAGGTGCATAACAAAACATATGTCTCAATGAAGACAATTTAAGACAATAAACCCTTACCTCAAGTTTGAGTTTATTCATAAGTGATTTTAAAATCATGTATAATGAATTTATATTTATTATAAATCTATAAAATAATCATATAAATAATTATAATATCATATATGACCCACTAATAACATTCCAATACCCATTTATCAATAATTCTTTATTAAATTCATCGTTTCTAAGTGTGAACTGTTACATTTTTCATGTATGTTTTAGTTCAGTAGATTCGATACGTGAATATTGATCATGATTAAATCATCTACATAATTTAAATAATGATAAAAATATCATATATATTTATTATATAAATATTTATAATAATCCATTAAAGAGGAATATGAAAAATGAATCACATCGCTTTGTGAATGTGGTAGTCCACAAGTACGCATGAGCGAAGTTATCATTTTTATCGAGTTGTGGGGGTATGAATGTAAATGATATATTATATTTAGAGAATAATAATAATTTCATAAATATGATATATTTTAAATAATTATATATTTATTACCATCCAGTTAAAATGATGACGAAAAATGAGTTACACCATGATATGGAGATAATAAGATGCACACACACCCGAGCGATGGTTTCATCTTCCATAGGATTGAATAGTGGTGAAAATTTAATATACCATAAAAATAAGAACATATTATTATATTTATTACACTGTATTCGTTATTTTAGTATGGTAAAAAAATGTAGAGGATATAGAAGAAGAAAGAAATTTGAAAGAGCTTGAAAAATTTATTACGCTTTCTTCAATAGAGATCCTTTAAATATCCTTTTGTGGACCCTCATGATGGTACTTTTGGAATAAATTCACTTATAGAACATGGATAAATAATTTTGGTAGAGTTTTTTTAGGATTTGGTTGAGCTAAATAGATCAATGTGGTGTGTAGAATAGAGGACAGGTGATACATTTGTATAGTGAAGGAAATGACACACATGGAATTAATAAAAATATTTAAATATAATAATTCAATTTTCATGTGAAAGTGGAACCATGTGTACATCATTTATAATCTTAGAAAGGATACAGTTTTAATCCTTTTAACCAATAAAATTTGGATCGGTTTATGTGGTATTTAAAAATGTACCTTTTGGTTTAACCCCTTTGATAACCAATTTTAACCGTAATTGTAGTAACAAAATTCTCAATCATAAAATGTTATAATTTTACTTATAATGTAAAAATTTTCTCATAATTTTACAAGTAATGATATTTTCAACCATTTATCATCCGATGTTTCATATTTAATATTTTTAATATTTTTAAATTATTTAATAATATATCATTTAACAAAAAATACCATTAAAGTCATTTTAAGAATAGTTCCTATAATTTGACTATAACAACATCAATATAATAATGGAATTAGAATATAAAAAATTTAACCACTAATAATATATTATTATTAACTATAAAATTCATATATAACCATAATTTATCTAAAATAAATTAATTTTAATGTTTTAAGAATTATTAACATGGAATTTTCCACTCATTTCCCAAGCACAACGTCAGTGTTGTATAAGCATTTACGATAATTATAAAATCAAAAAAAAAGAACTAAATTCAATAAATTTAAATAATTTAATTATAATGAAATAAAAATTTAATATTCATTAAAAACTTATTTTTATACCTTTGTGAACATATAATATAAATTTAAAAGCGAGAGAGTGACATTTTGTAATTTCCTTACAAATTGTATCGATCAATATTAAAGAAAATGTATCAAAATGGCCATAAATTAAAAAAATTATATGAGTATGGATGAAATAAATTCATATAATAGGGTAAATAATAGTGTTAGGTATATTTTGAATCATTCTCATATTAGTCTTAACCTTACTCAATCAAATTTACCCTTTCATCGTGGTTGTTTTTTTTACAATTTTTACTATTCATTATGACCAAAAAATAAGTTTTAATTATAAAATAATATTAATTTTCATGATTAAAAATATGGAATCTATTTTAAAAGATTCAATTTTTCTATGTTGAAGAAATTAATTTTAAAATAATCCCGTAAAATGCAATGAAAAATAGTTTTATGAAAAATGCCTTTTTAAGTCTAAAAGTACTTTTTATACCAAGATAAACTATAATATTGATACAAAAGGTATAAATTGAATTATTTTTTAAAATAAAAAACTAATTAAATTTTAAAACTAATACAAACCAAAATGAGGATTTTAAAGTACTATAATAGAAAATATAGTTTTCTTTAAAAATCAGTATTTACACTATTCACCCAAAAATTAACTTTTTTAGAAAATTACTAAAAATTCACACTAAGATAATTTTAATATTATGATTTAAAAAATGATATAATTTTAATAATATTACATTAATAAAATTATAATAAATTAACTATAATATTTTTTACATAAATTTCAACAAAAAACATTTTTGAAGAAAAATTATTTTTGAAGTATACAATGACTTTACTGAAATTCGTGTAATTATTTACTAAGAAATATTTGATACATTTATATGAAATAAAACCTTTAAAATTATTTTTTATAATGTTTTTAATCCTATTCATACCCACCAATCCAACAACTAGGTGATAACAATCACATATTTATATTTTAATAGTATGTCATGATTATTTTAAACTTGGTGTTGTGTGTAAAGAAATATATCAAGAAAATAAAATTTATTTAAAGAGAAATATATAATAAAATATTATATTGTTACATTATACACCCATTATAAAAAATTTTCACTCAAAATTCGGTCACTTCGTTATAAACAACTGAGGATACTTCTGTCTCATCAAATCCTTAGGTTCCCATTTAACTTCCCTTAATTTTATGTTTTTTCACAAAATTTTGCCAAGTTAGTGGAATTGTTTCATATCAATTTATCTCTATGTTCAAGAATATCCAATATTATAACTCAAAGGAAAAATATTTCTTTGGAGGTATGAATGGTGAGTTTAGAACATGTGAAGGATTAAGTATGTACTTCCTTAGGATAAATACATGTAACACATCATGAACTTGATGATGTTTTAGTGGAATCACCAAGTGATTATCTAAAATTATTATACAATCAAGAATTTATAAGGGACTTATATATCTAGGACTTATATTTCTATTATTCATAAATCAGATAACCCTCTTCTAAGGATATTTTCATAGGAATACCTTATCAATATCCTCAAAATATATATCTCACTGATGATTGTCATAATAATTTTTTTTAACTCTGATCTAACAATATTTGATGTTTAGTGACTATAAACTTCACTTACATTTACTTGTAGGAAGATATGGTCCAAATATCTTCCATTATATAACTTTATCCCAACACATTGGAGTTATACATTTCCATCCATATAGGGATTAATAAGGATCCATATGAATGCTCACGTGAAAGTTATATTTGTAAGATAATTACACTAAAAGAAGGTTTAGATATCAACCATATTTGAAATACATAGATAAAGATATCAAAATGTCATCTATATTTTGAATGGTACTCTCAGACCAAACACCTATTTAAGGATGATAACTTATATTTAAACTCAACTCTATATCGAGGGATTATTGAAGAATTATACAAAAATTCATGGTAAAACTCAGATCCTGATTAGATATGATCAAGAGTGGTACTCCATGAAATATTACAAAATTTTTAATGTATAATTGAGTAATATGATCAAGATTTAAATCTTGTCTAATATTAATAAAATGCACTGATTTTATAAGGAGATCAACTACAACCCAAATATAATTATGACCTTTAGATGTTTTGGGGAGTCTGATGATGAAATTCATGGTAATGTTTTCCCAATTCCATTATGGTATGGGTAATGGTTTTAATATCTCCTTATAATTTTGTAACTTAGCCTTAATTTTATAACACACCAAGAATTGGGATACATTATCTGAAATATACATTTTTATATTATCCCACCAAAATTTCTCTTTCAGATCTTATTACATATTTGTACTTCTAGGATGAATAGAGAACAATTAATTATGAGCTTCATCCAACATATCCTACTTCAATTATGGTATTTATCAAACACAGACTTGGTTTCTTAGCCTTAAAATTCTAGTATGATCATGGTTGAACGCAAGAACATTCCTCACCTTTTTTTTAATTCCATATATTCCTTACATACTTTCTTAGTCCTCCCATGGATGAATGTTTGAATATTCATCTGAAAAAGATAATATCCATCATATTTCCGAAATATTTCAAGATCCATATTCCAAAAATCTAAAAATATTAGATATCTTTCAATCCTTATAATATAAAAATTAGCATGGTATTTCCGATTTAGATCATCATCCACGTTGATCACCTTCCCAAGGTGGTAATATATTGAGAAGTCATAATCTTTGATCAAATATAACCATATTATCTATTTAATATTAAAACATTTCTATGTAAATATATAAAAAAATATTTTATTACCAGTATATATATCACACCTTTCACCATACAGATAATTCCTTCATATCTTCAATGGTAAAATTACCCCTGTTAGTTCTAAATCACGAGATGGGTAATTTTTCAAATGAATTATAAATTTGCAAGAGGTATAAGATATCACCATATCATTATGCATAAGGTAACATACAAGTATCTTCTTTGATACACCACTATATATAACAAACCCTTCTCCACAATAAGGTAGTGTAAGTATATGTGCACTAACCGGCCATCTCTTTAGTTCTTTGAAATTATCTTCATATTCATTTTTCCACAAAAACATAACCCTATACAAAGCCAACTTGGTGGTTGGATTAGGTAGTATTTATAAATCTATAAAAATAAATCAATAATATCTATAAAACCCAAGAAAACTATGGATCATGGTTTATATGTTTATTCTTGATCATTTTTTAAAAACTTTCATCAATAAGGATCCATTTATATACCCTGACATGAAATTATATAACCTAGGAAAGAGAGTTTTTTATCCAAAATTCACACTTGTTAAATATGGCATATATATTCTCATTCATTAAGGCCACAACAAAATCCTCAAATATTCTCCATTCCCTCCTTTTCTCTTCAAATATATAATAATATCATTTATAAATACTACCACAATTTAACCAAGGAAATATCTAAAGACTATATTCATTAAATCAATGAAGATATTAGGGGAATTGGAAAGTATAAATGGAATTAATATAAATTCATAATGACCATAGATCATATGGAAGGATAGTTGGGTATATCCTAATTCTTAACCCTTATTTGATGATATCCAGATTAAAGATGAATCTTGGAAAAAAATTAGGATCCTTATAATAGATCAAACAGATAATAAATGTGGGGTGGATGACACTTGATCTTAATAATTTTTTTAAGTTCTCGATAATAAATTAAAAGATACATTGAACCATATTTATTCTTAAAAAAAACATGTGTACCCCATGGTGAACCACTAGGCCAAATGAATTCCTTATTTTTAATCTACAGGAGTTTCTTCTTCAATTCCTACAAATCAATTAGGAGCATTATATATTTATTCTTTGAAATAGGTATAACATAAGTTATGAGTTATATTGAAAAATAAACATCACAATTTAGGAGAAATAGTAGGAAAATACTCTATAAATACATCAAAAAACTACCATAAAAAAAGAATATACCCAATTTTGAGTTTTCCCCAACCATCTAAGATAAATATACCTCATAAATAGGCAGTAAAACCCATATGATGAAATTAATTTCTAATAGGAGTTCAAGTTCATCATACCACAAATAGAAAATCATTGTCTCATTTATAATATAAAATGAAACTTCCCTTACTTGATAATTGATATCAGATCTATATAGAGAGATCCAATCAATGCCCAAAATTAAATATAATTCGACTAGAGGAAGAATAAAAATATTTTTAAGAAGAAAATTCTTACAGACTTATATCATAGAGGAGCTGTAGACTTGAGATGAGATTATCTTACCATTAGGAGTTTGCACATCCAACTCTAAATCTAATCATTTAGGTGGTGATGTGATGCACGTATAAAATTATTTAGATATAAAAGAGTTAGTAGAAACTAAATTTGATAAAACATCTATACATTAATTGTATATGATAAGTGTACCTTTCACTATATCATTAGGAATTTCTACTTAGGCTGTAATAATTTCATAATCTTGTCCTTCTCCCCTTGGATTATTTTATGGTAAGTTCCCTTGATGAATGTGACACTGGTTGGAATAATTCCCTATCTCTTTACAACTAAATCACTGGATAATAATTATTTTTTGATTTTCCTTATATTCAAGATCCTTACGACCCCTTTCTCTACACTTGAAACAAAAATCATGTTCCCATTAATATTGTTTCTATGTGTTTCTTTCTAAAATTATCCCATGTTGAAAATCCTATACCCCATTTATTATTCTTTAAAACATTTATATTTTCTTGGTACTCAGTCTAACTCTTCTTTTCATGAATTCCATTTAAGATATAAGAACTAAAAAATTATTTCATTATCTTGATAACACTTGATAACATGTCATTATATGATGAAATTGTTTGAGAAACTAGTGCCCTCACAGACATTTCATAATCCCATAAAATAAATAGTCAATAATTATTTCTAGATCATGTATGTAGTATTTATTGTGCCTGGATAATCCAATATAGTTAGCCTCATACTATGGCCCACATTTTTCTTCCCTATACGTCAATATAAGTAAATTCATCTCTAATTCATCTCTATATTCTCAAGGAAAGTATTTTTCAATTAATATCAATTTAAATTTTCTGAATTCCATTCTTTCTATTTTTTGAACCTATTTACTGTTCTGGATCAATGACCACCATTGATCAAAATCTACTTCCAAAAAATACACTACCAAAATAAAATATTCAGTTTAATTACTTCCAAAATCTAGGAATATATCTTTTAAAGACTTAATAAATTATTAAAATACCAATGGATTAGTAGTTCTATTAAACTATAAAGGATTCTGTCACATGAATCAATCCAATATAGGTGAATCACACTTTAGAATAAGAAGTTGTTCCATATGGGAAAGGTAATTCCATATAAACTGACTATACTGCCCTAATATAACCACAATATGCTTAGCTCCAACACCATATGTATTGGCTTCCTCATCAAAGAAATCCATACATTGACTATGGGTACTGATTCCCTTTCTTCCATTTGGATATATTACTAAACAATGGAACACACCAAGTTAGATCACAATCTTCATGAATATCAATCCATAAATTATAAATTCATACAATGATAATAATTATCAAATACTATATGGGATTATTATAATTTTAATTTTATATATGTTCATTTAAAATCTAGTTCCCAAGGTTCCTACTAAACATGATCTGATAGAAAATATAGAAACCCAACTCTAGTAACCCATATATGGTGTATACTTTATTACATTAGTACTAGATACAAGGGATATCACTTCATAAGATTGATCAGTTTATTAATCTTGGAAAACTAGATACATACATGATTTTCCTATTAAATTGGAAATATTATAAAAACATAAAATAATAAAAATTATTGATTCATTGATATCATTAATAATATCTTTCATCATATCCTCATGAAAGGGAAAACAATAATGGGAGAGCTCAAATTCTCAGTAAGGGGTACATATAGTGAAAGATGCCATGAGTAGAAAAGGTATAATCAACATGACATAGTGGATAATCAAAATAAATTCCATTCAATAAATGACTTGAGTTCAATGATAATACATAGAAAATTTCAATATATAAAACACATGGATAATTAAAACTAAATTATTAATAAAGTATATTCATAATTCTGGACATTCATGATCAAGGCCTCTCAACTATGATACTATAAATCTTACATTCATGACCTCTCAACCAAGACACCATTATTAATAAATGGGTAGTTGTAAATGAAATTAAAATATAATATATAAGTATTACTATTTTGTCTCATAAGATTATCAATTTATCAAGGGGATATTTATAACCCAACCCCATTAATCATTTGCATGTCTTATGTATTTCTCATATTTATAATGATCAATACAATTCATTCTCAAAATTCCTTATATATCAAAAATTATCTGTATTGAATCAATAACACATAAAATCAATATTTCATCATCATAAATAATTGAGATAAATAAAAAATTTGGTATCATTAGATCATATCCACAACAACATCAATGGGTATAATTATAAATGAAAATACCTTTAAATGATAATCAAAACATTTATTGAGGAAAATATAATTTTTATTTTTAATACACTTATTTAAAATATAATAAATTCTAGAATATCAGGGAAAAATTATTCTTCTAATATAACAATGGAAACTTTTAAAGGAATCTTCAAGTCAAAGAGTAGTCATGATGACAGGAAAATCCGTTCGTATGCTATATTTTAAAACAAAGAGTCCATTAAAACTTTTAGTAAAAAGAACCTCATTTGGAAAAAAAATAATAAGACCACTTTTAAAATATTTTATATAAATTCAAAAATGGGTAAAAATTAATTTATTAAATATTTTTAAAATATTAAAAACATTCTTTAAAACTTTTTAAAGAAAATATGGACATGGAAGAAAAATATTCCCAACCAAAGGGGAAATAAAGTATGTTTTCTTAAAAATATTCTGATCATTTTAAATACCAAAGAGTAGAAAATGTAAAAATTAAATGAAAATACATTGAATTATAAAATTATTGTAATATTAAATGGTTTTATCAAATAATGATTATATAATTTAAAAAAATGTAAAGCATAAAAATTCTGATTAAAATGAGATTGAAACATAAATCCCATACCGATGTGGTAACTTTGGAATCGTAAGACCAATAGAAAAATAAAATCATATGTGACATTAAATATGATTAAAATAAGTATATTCATGGAATAAAATGTCAAAGGGTCCATATTTACACCTCATTAAAGAATATTGGTTCATAACATAACATATTCCCCAAAAAAGACAATTTGAGAGAATAAATCATTACCTCATGTTCGAATTCCCTCATAAGTTATTTTAAACTCAAGAATAATAAATTAATATTTATTATAATTACATAGAATAATAATATAAATACTTATAATATCATATATTATCCACTTATAACATTCCGACACATGTTTATTAATAATTTGTTTAGTAAAATCATCATTTCACGAGTTAACTGTTGCATTTTTCATATAAGTTTCGGTTCAATAGTTTTGGTAATTTCATATGGATAATGGTTAAATAATATTCAAAATTTTAATAATGATATAAATATAATATATATTAATTACTTAATATTTATAATCATCCATTAAAGGCATACGCGAATAATTAATCACATCGCTTCATGGAGGTGGTAGTCCACACATACCCACGAGCGACATTATCACTTTTTAATGAGTGGAAGGGTAATAATTAAAATAATGTCATATAATTATAGAATAAAATTATTTATTTAATATTATAAATATTCATTAGTTCCATATTTATAACCATCCAAGTAAAATGGTGATTAAAAAAATTACACTACTATGTGGAGACGATAAGACATACGTACGCACAGGTGACTATTTCACCATTAGTATGTTGGAAAAGATGTGGAAAATTGTTGTAAAATAATAATAATAACATATAAGTATAATTATAATATATTTTTAATTATTTTAGGTTTTATAAAATAGATTAATAGTAATTATAACAAGAAATAAATTTGAAATATTGGTTAAAAATGATTATCTATTCTTTGGTATCCCTCCATTAGATATCCTATTAAGGACACAAGGGTTCATTTTATGGGAATAAAAGACCTATAAAACATGAATAAGGATATTGGGAATATATTATGGAATGATTTTTTTAGTATAAATACCTCAAGGTAGTTTTTAGAAGAGTGGAGATGTGGTGCCTTTTTATGATGAAGGAAATGACGCACATGGAGTTAATAAAATGATTTAAGTATAATAAATTAATTTTCATGTGAAAGTGGAACTATGTAGAAATAATTAAGAATATAAGATAAAATATGGTTGAAATATATTATTCTTATAAAATTTTTATAGGTATTAGTGTTATTTTAAACCCAATATTTTAGTTTAACCCTTTGATAATCAATTTTAACCTTAACTGTGGTGAGGAATTTTTCAATCATAAAGGGTTATAATTTTACATATAAGGTTAAAATATTCTAATAAATGGAAAAGGTATTAATTTTTAGATCATTTATAATATTAATTTTCCTCTTTGATGATTTATTTTATATTTAAATAATTTAATAAAATATTGCGTAAAGTAATATATTATTAAATTCATTTTAAGTAGTATTCGAATAATTTGAATTAAAAAACAATAATAAAAAATGTAATTATAATATAATAAATTTAATAATAACTAATGCATTTTTATTAACTATAATTTTTTAAGACCTTAATTAATAAAAAATATATTGATTTTAATGTTTTAAAACTTATTTACTATAATTCTTCCAAAACTTTCACAAGCACTGTGTCAACGTTTTATAAGCGTTTATAATAATTATATAATCACTAAAAATTATAAATAAATTACCAGCATGATTTTTTTATTATTCTCAAAATATCACTTAATATTCGATCCAAACTTATTTTTTCACCCTATGTAAACATATAAGAGAAACATAAAAGTATGGGAGTGATATTTTGTATTTTTCTTTACTTTAAATATCATATTGGTAATTATCAAAGAAAATATATTCAAATGAATGTAAATTATAAATTTAGATGAGTATGTATTATCTTTAGTTTTTAAAACCTGTTAAAGGAAAGTGTTTGGTATATTTTAATGACTTTTCACATTATTTTCAACCTTAATTAACTTGATTTACCCTTTGACCATGGTGATACATTTTAACTATTTTTATTATTCATTTTGAAAAAAATTAATTTTATATTATTAAATTATATTAATTATGATAATTCAAAATATTAGATCCATTTTACAATATTTAATTTTTATAAGTGGCTAAAATTTATTTTAAAATTATCCCGCAAAACACAATGAAAAAATGTTTTTATGAAAAATGCCTTTTTATGTCAGAAATATTTTTTTACCAAGATAAATTATAATATTGATACAAAAGGTATAAATTGAATTATTTTTAACAATAATAAAACTAATGAAATTTTAAAACCATTCTAAATAAAAATGATTCTGTGAAAATACTAGAATAGAAATTACTATTTAAAAAGCAGTAATTACACCATTCACACAAAAATAAATATTTTCAAAAAATTTCAAAATATTTTTCCTCAAATAATTTTGATATGATGATTTTAATAATGATATTCTTTACATAATATTGAAATATTAAAATTTCAATAAATGATTTATAATATCCATGCATGAAATACAATAAAAACCATTTTGAAAGAAACATATTTTTGGACATACAATGACTTGAAAAAAAATTGAGTACTTATTTCCTTAGAATTAATGGATAAATTTATAATAAATAAAACATGTATACATATTTTTCATAATTTTGATAATTTTATTCATACTTTCTAATAAAACTACTATGCGATAGCTGTCACATAATAATTTTTCAATAGTATGTTACCATTTTTTCAAAATCAATGTTGCATATACATTAAGATATCAAAAAATAAATAAATTTATTTAATGATGATTATATCATAAAATCATGGGGTATTACAATTCAAATTCTAGAGGACATTATAAGGACTTTTTATCTAAATTTCAAATGTTGTTTGGATCAAATGATGGTGGTTCAAGGAGGCAACTCTGTGGATGTTGGTTACTTTGGTATTTTCAGTTTTTGTTCGATGTTTGTGGATTTTTCTGTTTTGGTTGATGTTTTTGCCGGTGTCAATGGAGGCTTTTGGGCTGGAAGACCCATTTATCTGCGCCGAAGATGGTGTGAAACGGAATGGCGGTGTCCGTTCGTCAGTTCGTCGATGATGTTGGTGTCAGGGGCGCCGCTCGAGGATACCGTATCCCGAGGAGATAAGGTAGCGTGTGTTGAGAATTCTCGAATCGTGGAATGATCCATTGGATGGTGTGCGGACAGGTGAGCAGACAACAGGTGGTATGGTGGCAGGTGCATGGCTCGAGGGCCTGTTTCGTTGTCTTGGATTTTTGAATTTTGAAATTTGAATGTATGGGCTGCTGGGTTGTGGTTACTGAAGGAAATGTTGTTCTGTAATGGGTACCGGTAACCTTGAAACCGACTTTTTGAAAATTAAAAAAATGATTAGCAATATTGAATTATCTTTTTGTAAGAGTTAGTGTCCAAGAAACAACTATTTGTAATTTTATTACAAGAATATTTAACATATTAATACATATTATTTGTTGTTCTGCATGAAAATTGTATAATAATGTCCTAGAGTATTTGTCGCATTGATCAGGTAATAATAGTTCCCCCTTTTGATGAGAACCTTAAAATTCTATTGCAATATTATTAATATAGTTCTGCGGTTGGATGACATACTATGATGGGACACATAGTATACAGACCGTTAGGTGTGAGTACTCATAAGAATATGAGACTTATTCTCATGAAGTTTGAACTTGGTAATCTCCAAGATGGGAGATTATGAGAAAAGACTCACTAGTATAAATTCCACATGTTTTGGTGTCATCAGATATTCCTATCTACGAGTGTGTGTAATGGTCCTTATATTTTTATATTATCAATAATATGTGTCATGACTCACACACTTTTATTTACTAATGAAAACCATCATGTAATATATCGGTGGGAAGTAGGGTACATTTGGTTCATCATGAATGAAATGTTATTAATGGATAAGTCAAGGAAGGATTTGTCCCTTTCATTTATTAAAGTTGATATCTCGACCCTTTTATTGAAATAGATCCGTAACCCTAAATTAAATTTATATGGTGTAATGACAAGTTTATTTTATGTATTTAAATAATGAAATATCAAGCATATAGTTTGATGAAACTATCATAAAACCTTTTTATGGGATATTGAGAAAAAGGGATTATATTACACAATGAGAGTTCGTATATGGATTTCATCATTGCGACTTTTAGTTATTTCTCTTAGGTTCCTTGACCCATTGCTAGACAGTAATCTTAAAATTTAGGCAAGCCCACCTAATTACAACAAGAAATAATCCTAGAGGGTCACACACTATGTGTTTCTAGTGGCCTCAATTAAATTATATTTGAATTTAATTAATGGGATAAATATTATTTTCAAGACCTAGGTATAATTTTATTCAAGTTAAAATAATCACATTAAGTAAATTAATATTTATTCACTGGATTGTGAATAAAATATATATATATATATATATTTTTACATTTAATAAATATTTTTTTACTAGTTTTTAAATAAAAATATTTATTTATGAGAATAAAATATTATTTGTATGTTCAATAATTGGAAGTGGAGTTCGAACGGACCAAGATCGTGTTTTGTGATAAAATAATTATTTACAAGTTGGTAAATATTATTTATCTGGGTGGCATAAAATAATAATAATACTATTATCATTATGTTTCTTGGGATTTCATTTATAATTGCATTTTTCTCATGTTGTATCACCATAAATAATGATGCTGTTATTGTTATTAAGAGTCATGGGTTTTCTCTAATGGTTATAGTTGTATTTAATTGCTGTTATGCAATTAAATATTTTAACCAAAACCCCAACTTGATTAATAGATGGGTACGTCTGTTGTGCCATGCCATAATTGATGATAGAGAATTATTGATCCAAAAATTTTGTCTCTCGACTCCTCTCCTCTCTCTCTCTCTCAAGAACATGATAAGTTCTTCAAGACTGAAGAATGAGCGATCAAGAACAATCGATGCAAGTCATTTTCTTCACCACACTAGAACCTGAAGAATGAGTGACATTGATCGAAGACCATTGGAGCACATGTGGATCACCCCTATAGGTATTCTACTTTGGATCCTTATGATCAAAATGAAGGAAATCTATAAGGTTCATTCCGGATGACAAATAATCATCAATGATGAAAGTACCAAAGACCTAGGTATTTACTTTCTTTAGAAATTAATTAAATTAATTATAAACATGATGTGAAAGATCCTCTCTCAAGGTTACAATATTTTTCTTTCTTTGTCTAAATCTTTGATTTAAATCCATGGATAATGTCGTTCATCATCATATTGATCCTGGATTGGTCATCGATTATCGAAAAAGTAAAGTTGGGCCCCACCCAATGCCATGCTTCTACTATGTACAGATCCTTCAAGTGGTATCCGAGAGGAATCATCGTCATTTATAATTATTTAAAAAATTCATTGATGATTTACACATTATTAATTTTGTTTTCAATTCATGTTTAATCGTTTTTTAATATAAATTTAAAGACATGTTCTTCTTCTATCGTTTCTTGCAGATCTAACAAAAATGTTTAGTTTTTGGATTAAAATGAAATCGAGGATCTCATCAGGAGGAACCAACGATTCTGTATAGTTAACACGACAGTACACGCTGTGTATTCAGAGTTACACACCGTGTAATCTACCATACACACCATGTAATATGGATTATACACTGTGTAGTTGTATTCGACGCATCAGGAGTAATTCAAAAATTTCTCAAGCAGCATGCATTTATTACATGAGCTGTAATTAATTCTTACACCATGTGTTAACCATGATAGATAGGCACACAATTACCATATTACATGCCATGTGGCCCAATGAACACGGTTTTTAGTCCCTTTCAGGTCAGGGTGAAACTGTGTATCCCATACATGGCTCAGCAGACCAATGACCCTGTAACTTAGAGACAACATGATGTGTGGCTCACTGGACATTCTGTGTACTCCAAGATTTATGAAGTACTCCACACACACTGAGTCCCAAGGCATGTACTTTGGATATATGGTGAAGGTACTACACACCGTGTAGTTGGAACTATATGTCATTTACTTTACCAAATTATGAAGAATTAAAACATCAATATCTGCATAATGTTCTATCTACATATCATGTATAAATCATATTACAAGTTGTTACTTTGTGCATTGAAGCATAACATGAGGCCGAAAAAATCATGTGATTCATGTAATCATTTGTGATGTACATTTTGTGATAGTAGGCATTGTATTGTGTGTGTGATATGTCACGAGATTAAAACAGTATACAAATATAATGCATGTTGGGTAGAGTCAGATGGGTATTCACTGTGTTACCTTTAAGGTAATGGATGAGAATCTCAAGGAAATTTAAAAAAGGATTAAGATAAAAGGATTTATTAATTAAAGATAATAATTAATCAATTTGAGCATAATTTACCTTTATGAATTATTAAATAATTGAATTCTAGTTTTATTAATTGCGTAATTCATTGCATGTATGTGGATGATCATGAGCTAGACCATACCTTTGTATGTTGTTGGTTTCCTTTTATTTTATTTTAAATTAAAATTTTGGACTACGATACATCTCTCCTCATTAATACATAGGGCCTGAGTGACCATAGTTTCTTTTTTGTAAACCCCCCTTTTACCCCTAATCTGTATGTGAGTTAAAAAGCATATGTAATGGATGGAGCTCCCAAGCTTATGGAGATGGTCCAAGTCCGGAGTCGAGGAAAAACCAATCCAAGGAGATACAAAGGTGGATAGGTGGAAAGCTATAGACATGAACTATAAATGGTTCAAGGTGTTTCTCCCGTAGTTTAGGTTTTGTTTATCAACCTGTAGATAAATTAACAATTAGAAAAGCTCATGATCATGCCCCTTTCTTTATTTTTCTCTTTCAGTTTCATAGTTTTTTCATTATGAATGTGTTTTTGTGATCACTAAGTTAATAAATTAATGACCATACATGATGGAACTAAAGTAGACTAGGATTATTCATAAATATTATCAAGATATTGTTAACCACTTAAGTAAGTTCTACTTAATATTAAAAAGCACGTGATAATGATAATAAGCAATTTACGCGTAAGAGATAAAAATCCCTCAATAAAATATTAATTTTGACTAATCCTTCCTTTACTTGATTAAGGGGAAGACTCAATAAAACTATGTGTTTGACCAACCTTTTTTGGAACACTTGATTTTATATAGGAATATATTATGAAAGTTTCATGTTTTCTTAACATTTTTTCATCAAGAGGAGTATCCATTGCAGGACTTGGTGTAAATTTGGAGACATGTGTTGAGGAAATACATGTCAGGATTTCAGGATTAGGTAGTCCACTAAATGGATCAAGGAGATGCAAGATCACAATTGGCAAAGAACTGCCTACCTAAATACCTTTAAATATCTTGAACTACCCTTTTTTGGGGTTATGTAAAGGAAAATATGTATCATTTCCACTAGAATATCCGAGAAACTAGACATTCTGAGTTCAATGGTGAGGGCCATTGAGACTTGATAAAATAATGGAATACTTAATAAAATTAATTTATTATTTCTCACGAAAATTGTAATCAAGAAAGTAATAATAATATTATCTTTCAATTATAGAATAAAAATGAAAATCTCTTCAACCACACTATCCCTATGATCAATACTAGATAAAAGAAACATCCCCATTGGTAGTAACTTCCAAGAATGGTTTAGATGCCTTCAGGTTATTTAATGCCATGAATGGAAATATTACATGATAGATCCCTCATTATCTAATCCATCTGCTCAAGAGGTGAGTGATGAATAGTTCATAGTCTATGAGAAACATATGAATGACGCGGTTGATATTCAATATTTTATGCTTTCATTGATGTCTAATAAAATCATGTAGTCTCACGAAAATATGGATGCATATAGCATGCTTAAGCACCTCTATGGACTTTACTAAGAGAGAGATAGACCTGAACAATTTGAGATATCCAAGTCACTCTTTCATAGTAATCTTGGGAAGGGTTCCCCAGATGGGCCTCACATAGTCAATATCATTTGCTACATTGAGCACCCGGAGGTTCTAGGGTTTAAACTCCCTGAAGAACTAGGTACCGATCTCATTATCGCATCACAACCTTAGAGATTGTCAAGTTTTTTTTTGTGAATTTTAATAGGAAAAACATTGAGATGTCTCTTCTAGATCTTCTTATCCTCCTTTTCCAAGTGAAAAAAATGCATGAAACATGAAAATACTTCTTTCCTTATAGTGAATAAGAGAAAAGGTCAGGGAAAGAGATTTACTCCCAAGGATTCTTCACACCCTTCCAAGAAAAGAAATATAGAGGTTAAGTCAAGGGAACATGAATATATTTGTTTCACATATGGCAAGAGGGGACACTGGAAGAAAAAATACACCCAATTAAACAAGAAAGAGGAATCTTTAGGTTCATTTGTTATCAAGTCCAATTTATTTGTTTCTAAAAATTGGATATTAGATACCAATTGTAGTTCTCACATATGTATTCAAATAAATGAACCAAGTAGATTTAGGAAAATTGACCGAGGGGAGGTAGATATATGAGAATCCAATGGAGCTATACTTGCTACTGTAGCTGTTGGGGACTACCACCTCATGTTTTCAACTGGGATGATCTTGGTGTTAAAGGGTTTTTATTTTGTTCCTTCTGTGACTAAAAACATTATTTATATATCCATACTTTATACAAATGGATTAATTTTCAAGTTTGAAAATGAATATTTCTTATTTTATAAAGATAACATTTATTTTGGTTAGGCACATTTATATAACGGTCTTTATGTTTTGGATTAAACAAACCAAGTAATGGAAATCAATAACAATGTTACTTCACCCGACTCATACCACACCCAACTTTGGCATCATCCGCAAGGTCATGTAAATAGAAACGATTGACAAAATTACATCAAGATGGATATTTATATTCTTTCGAACTAATACCAATTGGTTTTTTTCATTCATGTTTACAAGGAAAAATGATTAAATCCTCATTTATTGAGAAAGGTGAAAGGGCCAAAGAGATTCTTTAATTGGTTAATACTGATGTGTGTGGACCATTTCTAGTTGAATCAAGGGGTGGGTACTCATACTTCATAACTTTTACTAATGAATTTAGTGGATAGGGATATATTTAATTAATATGGTATAAGTCAAATTATTTTTACAAGTTCAAAGAATACAAGAATGAAGTTTAGAACCATCTTGGTGTGAAGATTAAGAAACTCCGCTCAGATTGAGGTGGAGGATATCTTAATTAAGACTTCATTGATTACTTATGAGAATTTGGGATCCTATTCCAACTCACTCCTCTTTACACGCTCCAGTGGAATGTTTTAAGTTAAAGGGAGAACCACACCTTTTTGGATATGGTGAGATCAATGATGAGTCATGCAAGTATTCCATGATCCTTTTGGGGATATGTGTTAGAAAAAGAAACACATATATTAAAATAAGTACCAACTAAAATGATAAATTGTATTCCATGAGTTTTGGAGTGGAAAAAATCCATATTAATCTATTTACATGTATGGGGAAGCAAAGAATATGTTAAGGCCTCTTTAGGTAACAAAATTTCACCCTGAGGCAAAGAGTATACCTTTATAGGATATCCTAAGAAAATAAGGGGATATTACCTATACAAACCCCCAAACAAAAAGTTTATAGTGGAAAGACACATCATATTATTTGAGAGGGAGCACATATCTAAAATAAATATTAGGAGTGAGATAGAATTCAAAGAAGTCAAGGCTCAGGGAAAACAAGAGTTGGTATAAGAGTAGATTCCACAAAGATCTGTGTAAGAAGAATCTATTACAACCATACAAGAACCATGTAGGAGTATAAGATAGGTTAGAGAACCAGAATGGAATGGTTTTCTAGCTACCAATAATGGCGAATCATTATTTTTTGATAATAATTATCCCCCAACCTATAAGGAAGTAGTTGGTGGAACATATGTTTCCATGTGTCTAGAATCCATAAAATCTAAAATGGATTCCATGTATGAAAACCAACTCTAGATTTTGGTAGATCCTCTAGTAGATGTAAAACCTATTGGTTACAAATGGGTATTTAAGAAAAAACTGGACACAGAAGGAAAAGTCAGTACCTATAAGGCATGACTAGTTGCAAAAGGTTTTAAACACCGTAAAATAAGTGAATATGATGAAACCTTTTCACCAGTTGCAATACTGAAATCCATCAGAATTATATTTTCCATTTCCACTTACTATGAAAATGCGATTTGGTAAATTTATTTCAAAATATCCTTCCTTAAAGGGAACCTTTGGGAAGTTGTCTACATGAAACAAATTGAAGGGTTTGTGAATCCAAAGGATTCCAATAAGACATGCAAGTTGAAAAAATATATTTATGGATTGATGTAATAATCCCAGTCATGGAAAATTTATTTTGATGAATACATAATGGATTTTTTTTATAGAAACACATGCAAGTATTATGCCTACAAAATATTTAGTGGGAGTAAAATCATTTTCCTAATAGTATATTTTGATGATATATTACTTCTTGGAAATGAGATACCAATCTTACAGTCTGTTAAGGAATGGTTAAACAAATAGTTCTCCATGAAGGACTTGGGCGAGGAAGCATATATTCTTGGTATCAAGATCCATCGTGATAGATCCAATAGATTTCTGGGCCCAAGTCAAAGTACATACATTGATAAGATACTGAAGAGATTTTGTATAGAACAATCCAAGAGGATACTATTTTCAACGTCACAAGACATTCATTTTTACAAGAAAATGTGTCCTCAGATGAATGAGGAAATAAAGAGAATGGAAAGGACTCAATACACATCTTTTTTTGGATCAGACATGTATTCCATGATATGTTCTATGCTAGATGTCACCAACGCATTAAGTGTCGTAGGAAGATATCAAGTTGACCTAGGTGACCGACGTTGGATGGTAGTCAACACTATCCTTAAGTATCTAAGGTGAACTAAGGATATGTTCCTGATTTATGGAGGAGATGAGGAACTAGTCATCAGAGAATATGTAAATTTTCGTTTCCAGACTGATCAAGATGACATAAAGTTTCAAATGGGATACATATTTATTCTAAATGGAGTTTCTATGAGCTGGAAGAGCTCAAAGCCGAGTTTTGTTGCAGATTCTACAATAGAGTCTGAGTATATCACAACTTTTGAGCTAGCTAAATAAGTAGTTTGGATACAAATATTGGTCTAAGATATTGATGTGGTACTTAGCTATAAAGATCCCATAACACTCTTGTGTGATAATAAAATAGCGGTGGCTATCTCAAAATATCCAAGGTCACATTAGCGGATGAAGAAAATACTTTATAAGTATAATATCTTGATGTATTTTTCTCAGAGAGGTGGAGTATTAGTGAGAATTATTTCCCTAGAAGGAAACATGGAGGACCCCTTGACTAAAGCCTTCAATTAGTAAAAACATGATCATCATGTGAGGTCTAGCGGACTGAAAGTCCTAGAAAGTTGGATCTAGTCCAAGTGAGAGTTTTTAAGAGTTGGTATCTTAGAACCAATTTTTTTTTTAATTTGATTACATTAATATCTAATATCTTATTACATATTTTTCATTGTTCTTCCTGAATATAGTGTAATAATTTCTTAGAACATTTGTCACATTAATAAGGTCATACTGTTCCCCGCTATGATAAGAACCTTGAAGTGGTATAAGAATATTATTAATATAGTTATGCGGTTGAATGACATACTATGATGGGGTAGATAGTATACATACCATTAGGTGTGTTTACTTGTAATAAGATGAGACTTCTTCTCATGAAGTTTACACTTGGTAATCTCCATAAAGGGAGATTATAAGAACAAGATCACCGGTATGAATTCCAAACTTTTAGGTGTCATCAGATATTACTATCTTCAAGTATTTGTAATGGTCCCTAGACTTTTATATTATCATTAATATATGTAATGAATCATGCACTTTGATTTACTGACAAAAATCGTCACACCATATATTAGGGGGAAGTAGGGTGTGTTGGGTGCGTCACGAATGACATGTTATTAATGGATACGTTGAGGAAGGGTTTGTAACTTAAATTTATCGAAGTTGATATCTCATCCCTTTGATTTAAATAGAACCATCTCCTTAAATTCCCTGGCTATGGTGTAATGAAAAGTTTATTTTAGGTATTCAAATAATGACATATCAAGCATATAGATTGATGAAACTATCATGGAACCTTATTGATGAGATATTGAGACAAAAGGGATTATATTACAGTGTAAGTATTCGTATGTGGAAGTTATCATTGCAAATTTAAGTTCTTTCTATTGGGTGTCTTGATCCATTACTAGATAGTAATCTTGGACTTTAGGCAAGCCTACCTAATTCCAATGAGAAATAATCCTAGAGGGTCACACACTAAGTGTTTTTAGTAGTATTGATTAAATTATATTTGAATTTAATTAATGGAATAAATATTATTCTCATAACTAAGGAATAATTTTATTCAAGTTAAAATGATCGCATAAATTAAATAAATATTTATTCACTGGATTGTGAATAAAATATATTTATTTATTTTATTAAACATTTAATAAATATTTTTTTACTATTTTGTAAATGAAAATATTTATTTAAGATAATAAAAATATTATTTGGATGTTCAATAAATGGAAGTGGAGTTCAAATGGACAAAGACTGTGTCCGGTGATAAATTAATTATTTACAAGTCGGTATATATTATTTATCCGGGTTCCATAAAGATAATAATATTATTGTTATCATTATGAGGCTTAATATTTCATTTATGGTTCAGTTTTTTACAATTTTCCACACCAAAAATAATGATTCTGTTATTGTTATTAATAGGAATGAGTTTTCTATAATGGTTATAATTGTATTTAATTGCTGTTACATAATTAATTAGTGTAACCTAAACCCCAACTTGATTTATAGACAAGTACGTATATTATTCCATGCCAATGGTGATTCTGGAGAATTATTGAGCCAATCATTTTCTATCTCAACTCCTCTCCTATATCTCTCACAATAAGAAGAGAAGTTATTCAAGACTGAAGAAAGAGTGATCAAGAGCGATCGACATAAGACATTCGCTTCACTATGATAGCACCTGGAGAATGTGTAATTTTGATCAGAGACCATTGAAGCACATGTGGATCACCTCTAGAGGGATTATACTTTGGATCCCCATGAATTCAATGAAGGAAATCTGGAAGGTTCATTCTGGATGATCAATGATCATCAAAGAAGAACGTACCAAAGACCCAGGTATTTAATTTCTTCAGAAATTAATTAAATTAATTATAAACATGATGAGAAAGATTTTCTATCAAGTTTCAGGTGTTTTTATTTATTTTTCTAAATAATTGATTTAAATTTGTGGATACTGGAATTCATCATCATATTGATCCCATATTGGTCATAGATTATGGAAAAAGCAAAGTTGTTCCCCACCCAACGCCAGACTTCCGCTGCGTCTAGATCCTTCACTTATAATAATAACGTTCACTCAAGCATTCCGTTGAATCCTTATGATGTTTTATATGGAAAGAAGTGAATAACCCAACCATATTAGGATATTGTTGGGGAAAGATATCTATAGGGACTTTAGCTAGATGAGAAAATGATAGATAAGGTTATATCCATTCAACAACACATAAATGTAGATCATAGTTGATAGAATATTTATGTTGACAATATTTGGTGAAATTTTCAATTTTATGTTGGTGAGAAGGCATTCCTATGAATTTATCCATAGTAAAAGTTTATGAGTTTTTGAAATAATAGAAAGCCGAGAAATATTTATATTGGTCCCTTTTAGATTCTTGACAGGATAAAGACTATACCTTATTGCTTGGTGTCTCCACTAAACCTATCTCAAGTTCATGATGTATTCCATGTATCTCTTTTGAGGAAGTACATAACTGATCCTCACATATATTGAAACTAGAGTCTATACCATAGTATCATGATCTCTCCTATGGAGAAAAACCAATATAAATCTTGGATCATAGAGATAAAGTGATATAGAAGAAGACTAATCACATTGGTAAATTTCCCTTGAGGGATCAAAAATTTGAGGGAGATACATGGGAACCTGAGGATATGATGAAGTAGATATTAAATCATTTGTTAGAATAAAAATAATTTAATTTTTAGGGAGAAATAAATTTTAAGTGTGGTATAATTTAACACCCCTAAAAATTGATATACATCTCCATTTAAATGAAACTTGAAGTATTTGATAGCTTGTTTTACATGCCCCCCAGTCTATATAAACAATGATATATTATGACCTTTAGAAAATATATGTTTGATTAAAGGCTATAAATATTATTATCCACAATATGATATATAAATATAAATATATATATATATAATTGTAAAAATTTATTGATAATCACTAAGTTTTTATAAAATAATTTAATGATTAAAAGACTTATTTTTCAAAAAAAGTATTTGTATATATGTTAGGTATTTTTATCTAAAAAATATATTTATGAATAATTGAAAATGATTTTAATAAAATATATATAATATATCTAAAAAAATTAATAATCCTCCATACATTAGTTATCTAATGGCTAGGATTGAAGATAATATTATCTAATAATAAAAAGAGTTTTTCTGGTAAAATTGTTTTTAAGTGCACAATGTGTTTTTATCAAAACAAATTAACTAAATAATTATTTACTAATGTTATTAATGAAATTTATATATTAAATATTTAATATAATATTTTAATACTACTTTTGTAGTTTTTACTATAAAATTAATGAAATAAAATTCAGTTTTATTCTTAAAAATATAATTTTCTAAAAACAGATTTTCATTGTATTTTTTGTGCTTATATAAAAGTCAATTTTAGACAATTATATAAATTGAAATTAATAAATCGGATTCCATATTTTTAATCATCATGTACAAATTTTTTAATGGGGTCACATTCATTTTTAGTCATTATAAATAGTTAGAAGTAAAATTTCGTTACTACAGTTAAGGTTAAAATGAGTTTACTAAGGGGAGGGTGGGGCGGGGGTGGGGGATTAACTAAGATATAATGGTAAAAATGACACATAAAATTTTATAATTATTATTGTTTGAAGATATTTCTATCCTATCTTATATTACCTTTGAATCCTTTTCTACTTTGTACCACTTTCACATGAAAACAACTTTATATTATCTTAATACGTTAAGTAATTCCATGTGTGTCCTCTACCTCAATTATATAAGGTAAATTCCACTCATTCATTATTCATGAATTTTGTGTAACACCCCAAAATTATAATATATTATTATTTTAAACTATTCAATATATTCGATATCTTTCTCTACATGTGACACCAAACTAAAAAGAAACGATGATATATTTTGATAAAATTTAAATTTTTAAGAAAAACTGTTAAAACCTAGCCATTGAATTAGATACAATGAATAAGTATAAATATTTTATAAAATATATGTATGATTAAAATAAATAGTACTTTTAATATGAATGAAATTAATTAGTTTACATAAAATGGCTAATAATATCATCTATTCCTTAGAAATGTATTTTTTAAAATAATGTATTTTATTCGATATTTATTTATATTTAAATAAGCATATTTTTAATGATAAATTATGTTGTGTATTATAAATAGGTTAAGACCAATATATTTGGTAAATTATATTAAATAAGAATAATAATAGTTAATATTTGAAAATTTCATTTTCTAATTAAAATAGTTTTCCATCAAATTTTATAATTTTTTTTAAAAACTGAATTTATATATATTGGAATTTTAAATTAATGAAAATTAAGTTCATTTTTAAATCCCTCATATAAATATTTCTTTATTATTATTATTTTATCATTTTCTAAAAAGGTTGATTTTCAGTCAAAAAATGTGGGATTTATGAAAATTTAAAATTCATGATTTTATCACTTTGTATGCATAACCTAGAAGATTTTAAAACCATTACAACAATCAAATATAAAGTTTAGAAATACGTCATATATTTTTTAAATATTATTTATATATATAAAACCTATGCTAAACATTTTTACAACTAAAGTAAAATGTTAGTTTAATATAAAAACTATTTTTGAACTTTTATATTAATTAAGTAATATTTTGGTAAACATTTAGTTATGAATTGATTTAAAAGTCACATATCCTTATCCAGGTTTATAATAAATCAATACATCTCATAAATATTATTAAAATTTATAATTTTATCCCATACTTAAATTTTAATCTTTAAAATACAATTTTTATAAAAGAAAATTTATACGTTAAGTATTTTTATTTTGAAACTAACATTTATTAACCATAGAAATTTTAATATATAAAATTATTTTCAAATTTTTAATTATAATTATAATTTTTTTTGATAAGATCAATTTTAATTGTGGTCATTTTAATGAATTATCACAAGTAAAAAGGAATGTTATCTTGGTAAAAGTACACTTGAGTAAAGACAAAAGTAATAAGGGAAATTCTTAAATCACTCAAGGAAATCTCCAAAAATGAGTGTATGGGCGGAATTTTCATCCTGTACTTTTTTTAAAATCCATATTTTTTAAATATTTTAGTCTTTTTTTACATTGAATATTGTAAAGATATTAGTTAATAAGCAATGAGTGTCTCCAAAACTACCTCTCCCTTCCCCTATTAAAAAGGACACATCCACCCATTAATTCTACTCCCTATCATCTGAATTATTCCTTGAAACCCTAATATTTTACCCTCCCTATAACCCTATCCCATGAAAATAATCCCTAGATCACTCATCGTTATCCAAATACCTTAAAATTCAAGGATACTTCTAATGAAAATCTGAGTCTTTGACGTGAGTATTATCAACTACTTAGTATTTTTCTCAATTATCTTCTATAAAATTTATTATGGGAACACTAATATAATTATATAACTATAATTTATATAATTTAATATTACTAAATTAATATTATTGTCATTATTTATTTATATACCACACCCATTAATAGAAATAAAACCTTTATTTGTGTGTTTTATAGTCTACTTCCACCACGATGTAACATGTTTTGTTTTCCTTCTCCATATTAGAAGGATGGATATAAGGATTGGATTAAAGGATAAATAAGAAGTAATTATATCATTATGTATATGTTATAAAAATTGGAAATCCTATTAATGATATGTTTAATAAACAACCATCGTTAGTTTAATTGTTTAAAACAAGTGTTATAAGAAGATAATCTTTTATTCAAATAATGTAAGATTTTCATATCCATTACTTATTATTTTACAAAATTAAAGTTTGATTTATCACACCAATAGACACTAAATTATATCATTATTCTTCTGGTATAATTATATTACAATAAAACCACCTCATAATAATTCATTAAATCTGGGTATGTTCATTTTTGGGTCAGTTTAACCACCCACTCGACCAATACCATGGATGACTATAAAAAAATTGTTTACTAGTATAATATGATATAAATTTGTAAATTATGGATATTTTTTGGATATTTCATATTAATACTTAATTCATTAACTCTTAAAAAACACTTTGATCATCATAAAACACACTTTGATCATCAAGAATTACCAAAACATGCTTTTCATCAATTTCATCTTCAAGTGAAAAGAATAAGACACTCATGAAAGGAGTTTGAAACATCATTAATACTTATAATAGATACATAATAGTAATTTTAATGATCTATTAATGATGAAATTTAAAATAATAATGAATGAAAACACTACCATTGAGAAATTAGTACAAATGATCAAAACTATAAACACTCGATGTGGGAAATCAGAATAATCAATACAGTGAATGAATATTTATGAAAAGTATAAATGAAAATGGATATGATTATGATTCTTAGTTAAGTGACTAAGATATCTATGTTTCTGATATAAGAGGTTAAACTATGTCAATGGAATTCATGAACAAGAGGTGATGGGTTCAGTCTCAATATCCTTTCATTGAGGCATGTTTATGTTATACACCATGTTTTATTTTTTATAGATTAATTTCCACCCAATTTTAATATTTATATCATTATTATATTATATTTAATGATATTCAATGCCCCATTTCATGTTGAATTTCTCATGTGATTTTGGTTCAAATGTTCCAATGGTTTCAAGGGTTTTTGTCTCAAATTACCCTATTTGAGACACAATTTATATTATGCACATAATCTCATTTATGTGGTGTATATAATGCCTATTCGAGATATCATATCATGAATTATCTTTTAATCATGAAATTTAAAGTTAAATTACAATCCCTTACTTTCAAGGGGTTTTGATTAAAGTGTTCAGTGTCACTCTCTTTTTGTTAAAGCACAACATAACCTCCAAAAGAAGTGAAAGACAATAGAATTACAAAGATCTTACTACAGTGTGCCCAACTAGCACCTGCACAACCAATGCCTTATATAGGCCCTACTTGCATGACTGAACTTCAAATAGGTACAGCTAGAATGATTCACCTACATGAAATACATATGTGTACCAGCCTATATGGACCACCTGCATGATGGACTTGCGTGGTAGACCTCTTTCATATAGGGTCCTATGATTGCTCATGAACCCTTCTGAACCCAATTTTATACAAATATAAAGTGAAGAGTCAGTCCAAAGTTTTACTTTCCCAAGTCCTTCACTCAAGTCCTCCAAACCCTGAGGTAGCATTCCATGTTTAAAAAATAAGAGGGAATTATCAATATTCAAGTGATTAATATTTCCTTAAGGTCTATAACACCAAATAAATAAACAAATAACCAAAATACCCATTCAAAATAAATTAGGTATATGGGACCTTCAAAGGATCAAAATTTAAAATATATACTTCCAATATCACCCAAGGAAACCCTTGGTGATAAGAGCAAGGTATCACATAAGTGTGGTTTCCTATGTTATTCTTCACCAAAGAAATTAGCCCAAGTTCAGATAAATAGAACTTGGGTGAGGTACCTCCAATATTTCCCAAGTAACACATAAATGTGGTACCTCCCAGCTCATCCAAGCATCACTTGTGTTAATTAAAACATAGCCCACCTAGGTGCCACCTGGGTGAATCATTCTCCAACTCACCCAGGTATCACTAGTGTGAAGTCAAACCTATCCCACACAAGTACCATGGGACTCCCTCATATGTATAAGCCCCAATATATCTGAACTAAATGATATTTCATTTATGTCTAGATAGGATATGTAGGAAGCCTCCTTGATATTAAAACCTGATACCCTCAACTCACCCTAATCTTCTATGGGTTATATTGTCAGTAGGTTTATATCCAACCTAGTATGATATGTTCCTCACCAGCCCTTTTCACCTTATCCTTATCAGTCAAAATTTCTAGTGTAGGTCCTCTCATTACATGTCCTTATTCTATTCCATATAAAAATGGTATGATAATATTTAAGTCTCACACCATTGATTGCTAGGATCCTTCATCATAGATGCCCTCATGGAATGACACTAAACTAAACGGTTTGTTCCTTTTAATATGACCCTAAAAGGTAAAGTATGTTCCATTAAGTGGAACTGAACTACATTTGTTCTAATTCCATTCACATGGATATTTAGGAAGACCTTCTTATGGTTCCAATATTGATATCAAAACTCTAACCACATCACTAAATGGAAATAAACTCTTGGGCACCTAATCATGAGTCTTTAAACCACAATCCTTTAAATAAAGCATTACGAAGTAAAAAATGAAATGAGATGGATAATATTTGATATATACAGGTGGATATACTATTATATAAACTCATATACATACATATGTTTCTATTGATGAATAATCCTTGATACATATAAATGGTTATTCCAGCATCCATATGTTATTGATTGAAAATGTGAATGGTGATAAGTTTTATTTTAATGTTTATAAAATATTCATGATTATGATGTAAATATATAAGAGAGACCCTAATTAGGAAAAAAATCCCCCCCAAAAGGGTGAAATGAGACTAAACTCCCATATTCTTGAAAAATTTGAGTTCCCAAGTATCATTGGTAAATTTCCTTAATGAATGACTTCCTTCAAAATGTAGGTTCATAAATCATCATGGATATGGGAACTGTTGAGAATTTTTAGTCCCATAAATAAACCCCATTGAAAACCACCTGAAATGGGATGTGAAAAGAGAGTGGTGACTCAACATTAAATATTCTGAAACCATATTAAATCCCCCTATTATTGATCATTAGGCATCATGGTTTTCATCGGAAATAAAAAAAGCTGAACCTAAAGTGAATCATTTCATTAACCAAAATAATTATGTTTCCCACATATCATGTACCTTTTGTACTCTAATAAAATAAAAGTGGGATAGATATGGATCATTTAAGATAATAAATTCAAAATTCATTCATTTATTATCATTATTCCTTTATGGGTTATTTGTTTTTATTTTCTATTTAAATAATCATTTACTTTCAGCAGAACTCCCACTAACCCAAATAGCATCTTTCTAGTTGAAACAAACTTATTCATTGGATATTAGACAATCAGGGTCCTCATATAGATAAATAATAATGTAACCAAACTATTTTATTCAATTACATGTATAAAATTAACTGGTTCTAGATTACCACATCAATGGTAATGTATTTACCTTGAAGGTCAGCCAAAAATTCCTCCAAGATATGATTCCCCATGAACTATCCACCCAATAATGCATAGTGGGAAAGAAGCACACAAAAACCATTACCATATCTAACAATTTCAGTATCCATTACATGTATTAAATCAAACAATTCCTCCTTTACCTCAGGGAGGCTAATCAATAGGTTTCTAGGGGCCTCATCTTGAAACTATGGGTGTAACACCCTGAGTTTTTATGAATTAAATTTTATTTCAAATAAATTAAAATTCTTTGATGCCTTGAGTTTCATACTACACCAAGTTAATATTGTTCTATAAGAAGCAATGAGGTTAGTTTTTGGTACATGCAATATTATGTTTTTCTTGGGTTATAAGCAATAATGAGTTTAACTTCTGTTACACACAACATCGAGTTTAAACGAAACATGAACAATATTAAAATATTATTATTTCTTATGATATTTATCACCTTGCCTTTGGAATGGTGGGTATGAATTTTATTAACTAGATTATAAAAATATGGTTTAAAAAATAACATAAAATGAATTTTTTAGTGACCAATTAATGAGAAATAAAAAATAAAACCCTTTTTAATATAAATGGAAATCTTTCTATAAAATACTATTTTATAGTCACAAGTGTGTTTTATAGAAATAAATTAAGAAAATGAAACTTGATTAAATAATTTAATGAAATTTATAGATTATATATTCAATAAATATTTTAACATTATTCATAATTTTTTTTTTCTACAAAAGATAAGAATAAATCTATTTTTCAGCTTAAAAAATGTTTTTTTCAAAAATGCAGTTCTGTCACCTTTTTCGGTTCACTTATTTTTTTTATAATATTAGGAAATAAATTATATATATAAACATAATTTTTGAAATAATAATATCAAAATTATATTTGGGTGAATTTTTTGGATTTTTTATGAAAAGTTTCGTTTTTTTGATAAATAGTGAACAATATTGAATTTTAATCGAAAGGTATAATTTATAAAAAATTATTAATAATGTTAAATTATATTTTAAATTAATTTTAAAGTAATAATAGTTAAATAATAAATAAATTAATACAATTTAATTTTGAAATTAGATATAAAAACATTTTAAACTTTTGAATATTTTCACTTTTAAAACCCGCCTTCTCATCATGTTTGTGGGATGAATTTTAAATTAAATTCCAAAAATATTATAAATATAATTTGGATAAATGGATAAAATATTTAGAATAATTAAAATTTATATTATATAATAAGGTAAAATTTATTTTTGACCAAAATTATTAGTGAAAACAGTTAAACTTAATTAATGTGATTAAGGTTAAAACATGGTTTTGTGCATTACATGTGTTTGTATTAAAATTAATTTTAAAAAAAATTGGATTTTTATTTAAGGAATGGGATATAATATTTATAATTATTTGGTATAAATTATCTTATAAATATATTTTTCATTATATTCTTAATGGATACATTAATTGTATGGTAAATAAAAATATAAAAATTACCTTGGTAAAAAATATAAAGATAAAATTGAGAAAAGATAATGAATAAGGAATAAATTGACAAAAAATGTATTTATTTTGTATTTAGTGGTAATTATAGACTCATTAACCCCTTACCTCCATTATTTTTCAATTTTTTAGGCACATGAAGTAAGGGATTCCTCCCAATTTTGAATGATTTTGGGTATTTATAAGAATGCCACTCCTACTCAATTATAAAAGGGAACACACTCTCCCTATTATTCACACCTATAAATCCGTTTGGATTAACAAAACCATGGAAAAATAAATTCAAAAATTCTATACCCTAATTTTCTATGCCTAAGTTTAGACATAAGTCCACCCACGAAAGGATTTTAGTGAAACCTAATGAGGATACCTAAAGGAGAGACAATGTTCACCAACACACGTTTTGGTTTTATTTCTTCATTAAACACATTTAATTATTTTTTATATGATGATTATATAATAAAAGAAATATATTAAATATAAATATATGTTTTTATGATATTTTAATGATCTAAAAGCATCTATACTTCCATCAAATGGGTTACGAAGTCATCATTTGTGTGTACGATAGACTACCGCCCCATGAATCGATATCATTTGTTTTCCATTAAGAGCAAACAAGGATGGTCATAATGATGTATTTATTGTTTATATATATTATATATGATTTAAAGATGTTATTATTATTATTATTTATTTTTTATATCACACATACCTTAATGATTTCTATTTTATTGGAATTCGATAACATCGTTCGTGTGTACAGTGGATTACCGCCTCATGAGGTGATGTGATTCATTCACACAATACATGGAATGTATTAAGGATGGGTATAATAAAAATATATGATATATATGAAATAAAATATTTTTTTAATGATAATATATCATAAAATTTTATTTATTTCAATCTGAAAAGAAAATGAAAACAATGTTCAGGCGTACGTACAACAATCTGTCTCCATGAACAGTTTATTTCATTTCTTATTTATATCACATATAGATTATTATAAATAAATATATACTGAATATATATTATATTTATATCATGTTTACAATTTTTGAGATTATAAAATCATGATTAATGTAAGAGAACTAAAAATATAACAAATCAAAATGTATACGAAAGACAAAGCAGTTATTACCCGAAACATGACTTTGACATGGTATTGTTAATAAACAGGTAATAAAAGGTCATAAGAAAACTATAAATGGTATTATATATATATATATATATATATATTATTATGGTAATTTAATAAATGTATGATAAACTTATATTTATTATATAGGAGTTTTTAATGTGTATAAAGGAAGACAAGACTTAAGGTAAGAGATTTCCATCTCAGTTTTACATTATGTGAGACAAATTCCATATTCACCAAATGTTTCCTTCATGTGGTGTATATACCACCCATTAATGTATTTTATTATTATTATATTATTTTTTTATTTACATATCCATTTGAGTATATCACTTTCATGGGGTTTATATTTCAAATGTTACAAAATCAGTAAGGATTTTTTGTCTCAATTTTCATTCTTTGAGACATAAATTATGTTATGAACCTATATTATTTCAGAAGATGTATATAATTACGCTTTAACATTTAATATAATGAATTTATTAATCCTCATGATATTTTATGTTCTTACTTTATGGGGAATATGATTCAATGTTACTAAATTCGTAATGATTTTATGTTATAATTTCATCATTTATCATGATTATTTACGATATGGTCTCAAATTTTGAAATCTAATTATATAAATCTCAATATTTCCCATGAAGTTTATTATATTATGGTTATTCATGATATATTCCAGTAATGGAACCATGTTACCACTTTTTAGTACTTAATATAGTTAAGAAAATATTTTTAATAAAATTTGACCATATTTCTATTTTCGGTCAAAAATCTATTTTATTACAAAACCATGTTTTATAATTTTTTTTAAAAATATATTTAAATTATATTTTAATATATTTTTCAAGAAAAAATATTTTTCAAATGTTTTATATTTTAAAAATTGTTTTCAATGATTTTAAAAACATCCATTATAAGTTTTCAAAGGTTATTTTGAAAGAAAATGATTTCAAAAATGTTTTATGTTTCAAAATTGTTTTAAAATATTTTAAAATAATCCTTTATATGTTTTCTATATTATTTTTAAGAAATGGTTTTCGAAATTATTTATGTTTTTAAAAACATTTTTCAAAGGGGAATGAACATTTTCCCCAACAAGTGTTTTAAATGATCTTTCAAAATTATTTTTCCATATATGATTTCATCCATTGATGTTGCCAATGACTTACTTGGTATATGATCAAAGGATAAAATTATTATTATTTATTTTAATGATTTATGTTTTTAATGAAAATTTATTTATGAAACTCTTTTCTCTTATATGGATTATACCATGATAGAATGATTATGTAACCTGATTCTTTTCATAGGTTATACTATGATGAAATGATTATGATATTTGTCAATTTTTCAGAGGTTATGATATGATGAAATGTTTTTAATACCCATTTAATTTCATGGGTTATGATATGATGACTATTTTTTATCTTACGGTACACATAAATGTGTTTTTCATTATGTTTTAGGTGGTCTGTATAACTCCCTATAGTGAATTCTATAAACATTTATATATATCATGAGATATACATGGATAGAACATGGATTGAACCTAGTATAGTAAGACATGAATGTAATGGGGAGTGAAATCGTTACAGTAAGACATGGATGGAAAGGGGAGTGAACCCGATATAATAAGACTTGGCTGGAATGTGGAGTGAAATTGGTATAGTAAGACAATGCTGTAATGAGGATTTAACTCATTACATTAAAGTAATTTATCTACTATGTTGGTCTTTGGAGTGAACCTTGACTAATACGATGTTATGAGTGAACTAGATTACATGTTCACAATATTAAGTGTGGACCTTTCTTTCATGTCTATAAGGTTATGCATGGACCAGGTTTCATATTCATAAGTGTATGTGAGGTCCTGATTTGATGTCCATAACATAATGAGTGAACCTGTTTCTATTTATATATGTTCAAAATGTTATAATCTAATATGTATGCCACAAATCCATACCTTATTCCAATGCTGTGCTCTCTTGGATCAGGTTATTTGATTCCCTTATGATTCATGTCTTATTAACTTCTAATCATTATTCCATGGCTCATGTTTCTCATCTATAAAAGGTTGGGTAAAGACTTCATAAATTATTATGATTATCATGTAACTTATCCTTATATTATTATTTTATAAGATCATAGTTTTATATCTCTTATGTTTACCCTTACTGAGAATTTGAGCTCACCCTTTCTTATGTATCCTTACCCATGTTACGAAGAAAGGTTTAGGTGGGGTATATCTAAGAGGAGTCTATGTGAGAATATCTTGGTAGGAGATACTAAAGATATCTCAACAAATTATAAGAATATGTTACTAGTTTCCAATGTCACTAAACTATTACGGTCCTTGGCAATGTGTTTGTTTAACGTAAATAATATTCTTCTAAAAAGATGCAATATCCATGAATTATAATCCTAGGTTACTATAATTTGTATCAAAGGAAAGGTTTAGTTGACCTTTGGAAACTAATATTATAAAACATTTTTGATATCTGTAGGGATATCTCTAATTATATGTCTAGGTATGTATCTATGTATAAGTACAAGGGTTAGTAAAAGTATAGGAAAATTTCTAGGAATTTTGGTAAATGATAGAGAGGTTTGTTTCTAGTAATACATCGTTGTCTGGATAATGCAAATAGAAATGTCTTTGACCGAGATGTACCTAGGGATAACAAACTTGAAAAAACTATATTTAACTAGACACAATTGGAAAATAGTGCATGGAAATAGGCCTTACTATACACCTGGTCTGTCACTCCCAGGGGATACGCTTTGGAAATTCACAAACTCTTTACAATCCATCATGAATGATTTAAACAGATGATTATCATGAATGACCTAGGTTAATCATAAATTATTATATATTTAGAAGTAGGTTTCATTATTTAGACATCCTATATGTGATTTTTCATAATTATGTGGTTTTCCTCTATGATAAGTGTTTCTCTTGCTATTATTTCTAGTTTTAGACAATGGTGAGAACCAAAAGGAATAGGGTTACTGTTTAATGTGATGGAAAATTTTCTGATGATCAGTCAAATGAGATAATGACCGGAGTGAAGGGAATTTTGTTTATTCCTAATCAGATTTAACGGAACATGATTAACAATTTAAAACTTAAACAACTCTTAGTCTCACCAAATAATATAAGGAAAGATTTAACCAAGAGTTCGGGTAGTGGAGAACATGGAGGAATGAAGATTCAATTCTTTATATGTAAATACTATGGAAAGAATCACTCAAGGGAATGTCTCAAAGGAATCGAAAAATGTTTTATGTGTGTAAAAGAAATTAAATGATTTATAGGGAAAAATGAAAATTTTAGTTAACAAAATGGATGGGAATATTGTTCTATATAAGGTATTATCAATGAATGAATGTTATAAATGAGGAAAGTACAAGCATTATGAAAATCTATGTCATGAGGGGAAATATCTTGAAGATAATAAGAAAATTTGTATGTTTAATGTTTTTTATGTTGAGGACGAGGATACTAAAACTATAATATAAAAGGAAATAAGTATTAAATAATAAGATGATAAAGCCTAGTTAGTCAACTGAGGATGTGGTAGAAGAATTTAAGTGTTTATGTATGATAATTCAAAAATTAAAAAATATATAAGGATTATCTAGTATGAGTTTTTATTTAAGGATTTGAATGAATAGATTTAATGGTACTGATGACCAATAAGAGTGATTAATTGGTAAGGTGATATTTATATTATGGGAAGGTAACCTTTATATGTTCCCGATGTTGGGAAAATGGTGTTTATTTTGGATAAAGAGAAAATTGATATGGATAATGTAAATTGGATAATATTAATGACCTTGTAATTGATTAATAATTTTTTGAAAAAGTGGTCTATCCTATCATGGTAGGAGTTTAAAACATTTTAGGATTTAAGGAATATATCCAATAATCAATGTTTTATATAATTAATGAAGAAGAAACTTACATTTTCAATAATGTTTTATGGTAATTATGGTTATTACCATGTTTCAAGAGTGATGATGGTTCCCAAATTTTTGGTATGTGACAATCAAGAGCCACTTTATGATATAGGGGGGGGGGGGGGTTCAATGATAAGTTGATTTTGAAAATTTTAGTGACCTTACTTATAAATTTTTAATTTCGAAAGGGTTATAATTATAACCATTTATGAAGTGGTTTATGTTAAACTTTGATTGAGGTTTTATATATTAATGTATTATTTTTTCATATGATGATTTATCCATATTAGATAAACTATGATAACCATTTTTTTGTGATGATATCTAAATATAAACAAAATGAATTATCATTCTATTTATAGATCTTATTATCCATTAGTTCTTCATGGAAAAAAATTCAATTTCATTTATTGGAGTAAGATATAAATTGTAAATTGATTAAGAGACAACCAAATCATGATATTTTGAATATTAAATGAAATGAAATCAACTTAGTATATATTCTCATGAAAAAAATTCAATTTTAGTAAAAGGGTCTTGAAATACATTTTTGTCCTATTATAATAAATTTTTATGATATAAATGACATTTTCAATCCTCTTTGGTTTACCACTTTATGATTTTTAACTTTATCCTAACCATGTTCTCTAACACTCTCTATCAGTATTTGGGTGTTAGTTTCTCTTCTATATCCATGTTTTCACTTCCCACCTATGTTCTCTTATTTGGAAACCTAGAATGTGTTATTCCAGATAAACTCCACACATCCCTTTTCCCTTTCTCAAGAGGATGTTTTATTAACCCTTCTTTTAATATGTGTCTTTCTATGAAAGGAACTTTCAATTATTAAACCTTAGATGACCTATAAAAAGTAAGAGGGTGAAATTTATTCTGGGGGGTGGGGGTAGAATGTAACACCTTGAGTTTTTTTTGAATTATTGTTTTTTTAAAATAAATTAAAAATATTTGATGGATTGTGATTCTTGCTACACCAAGTTAATATTTCACTATAAAAAACACAAAGTTTAGATTTTTTTCACACAAAACTAAGTTTGTATCCTACTATTCACAATACTGAGTTTATCTTGTATTACATGGAACACCAAGTTTAAATGAAACATGTCACACTATTAAAATATTATTATTTAATATAATAGTTATCACCTTGACATTGGAATTGAAATTATTAATATCATTAACTAAATTATGAAAATATGGTTTACACATGTATATAAAATGAATTATTAGTGATTAATGAAAGAAAAATAAAAATAAAACCTTTTTCAAATAAAATGAAATATTTCTCTTAAAAACTATTTTTATGCGTATAATTGTATTTTGGATCAATAAATTAACCAAATCACTTTTGGTTAATTATTTATCAAAACTTATATATTATTTATTCAAATTTTTAACATTAATCTTATATATTTTTAAGAAAAAGTATAATAATAAATCCAATTTTAAGTTTTAATTTTTTTTCTCTAAAAAATAGGTTTTTGCCTTTTTATGGGGAAATTATTCTAAAACATTAAATTTCCAATTTTATAAAATTAATTGGATAAAATAAAAATCATAATATTAATACTATCTTGGAATGACTTTTTGGTATTTTTCTGAATATTTTAATTTTTTTGATGAATAGTGGAAAATACTGAATTATAATTTAAAACTATCTATTTGGAGGAATATATCAACCAATTAGTCCCTCCCCTCAATATTTTTTAATTTTTGAGGAATATTAGGTGTCGACCTTCAAATAGTGAATGATTTTGGTTATTTACATGAATGCCAATCCTCCTCAATTATAAAAGGGTACTCACTCTTCCCCCTTCCTCACAATTCTCAAGCCATTTGGATCAACAAAAACATACCAAAATCACTTCAAAAATTCCCTACCCACAACCATGAAGCCTTATTTTGGGATTTAATCCATCCAAGGAAGGATTTTTGTGAAACCCTAAGGAGGATACCTAAAAAGGAGGTAACATTCATCAACAAATGTTTTTATTTTATTTTTTCATCAAACCCATTTAATTCTATTTATATCATGATTATACAATATCCTATTTATATTATATATAATATTTTGTTATTATGAAAAGGTAATTACCTAAAATCATCTCCACTTCCATCCAATAGATTACAAAATCATCATTCCTAGGTACGGTGAACTACAACCTCATGAACCGATGCCATTTTTTTTGCATTATCACCTATAAATGATAGGAATGATGATATATTTATTTTTTATATATTATATATATTATTTTTATGATTTTATTAATATTATTTAATTGCTATATCACACATACCTTCATGCTTTCCATTTTATGGAAATACGATAACATCGTTCATGTGTATGATAAACTACCACCTCATGAAGTGATTTAATTCCATCAAGATATACATAGAATGTATTAAAGATGGGTTTAATAAAATATGTGATTTATATGGAATAAAAATTATTCTATAATGATAATATAAAATATAATTTTCTTTTTTTAATCAGACAAGAAAATGAAACAATGTTCATGCATTTGTATGGCATACCATCTCAATGAACGATGTATTTTATTTCCCATTTCTATAATTTATATATTATTATAAATACATATATTATCCACATTTATTATATTAATATCACGTTTATAATTCTTTATATAATGAAATAATGATTAATTTAAGATAAAAATAAATATAACAAAGGAAAAAGTATATGAAAAAGAAAGCGGTTATTACCTGAAATGTGACTTTGACATGGTATTGTCAATGAAAGGGTAATATAAGGTCATAATAAAACCATATATGGTATGATATATATGAATATGGTTCTTTAATATATGTATAATAAACTAATATTTATTATACTGGTGGTTTGAATGTGTATGAAGTAAGTCAAGACTTAAGGTAAGGGATTTCTCTCTCACTTTTTCTTTCAATGATACAAATGCCATATTCACAAAATTTATATTTTATGTGGTGTATATACTACCCATGAATGTATTTTATTATGATTCTATTTAAAATTACTTGTATTTACATATCTATTATAGTAACTCTCTTTTATGGGGTTTATGGTTCAAATGTTACAAAATCAGTAAGATATTTTTGTCTCAATTCTCATTCTTTGAGGCATACATTATGTTTTGTGCCAATATTATTTAATGAGGTGTATATACAACCCCTTTTACATTTAATATCATGGATTTATTCAAACTCATGAGATTATATGTTTTTTTACTTTATTCATCCATGGGGCTTATGATTTAGTGTTACTAAAGTCATAATGATTTTATGTTACAATCTCAACATTTATCAAGATTTTTTATGATTAAGACTTAAATGTTTAAATATCATGATCTACCTCTCAATATTTCTCATGAATTTAATTATCTGTTGGTAATTAATGATATCTTAAATTAACAGTACCATTTCTACACTCTTTGGTACTTAGGATAATTAAGAAAATGTTTTTAAGAAAATATAAATTATTTCTATTTTCGGTCCAAAATTTGTTTTATTCCAAAACTATGTTTTCTAAAAATGTTTTCAATTATTTAAATTATATTTTAATATAATTTTCATGGAAATGTATTTTAAAAGTATTTTATGTTTTAATTTTTTTAGTTGATTTTCTTATCATCATTTATATGTTTTTAAAGTTTATATTCAAAGAAGAGGATTGCAAAAATGGTTTATGTTTAAAATGTGTTTTAACTAGTTTTGAAAATCTTGATTTATATGTTTTCATGGTCATTTTCAGGGAAAAATATTTTTCAAAATGTATAATTTTTTAAATAGTGTTTTTCAAAGAGGAAGAGTTATTTTCCTCAAGAAATGTATTAAATGAACTTTCAAAATTTCTTTTCCATCTATGATTTCATCCTTTGATGATACCAAGTCTTATTATGGAAATTATCCAATGATAAAATTACAATTATTTCCCTGAATGGTTTATATTTATGATGACATTTTTTTTATGAAGAAAATTTATATTCAATGTGTTACACCTTGATAAAAATATTATGAAACCCACTCTTTTCAAGGGTTATGCTATGATGAAATAATCATGAAACCTTTATCTTTTCCACAGGTTATGACATGAAGAAATGTTTACAATACCTATTTCATTTCATGAGTTATGATATGATTATTTTTTATGATGTTGTGGAACACATAAATATGGTTTCCATTATATTATGGGTAAGACCTATATCTACCTCTAATGTATTGGGTAATGATTTATATATCTCTTGAGATAGACATGGATGGAACTGAGAGTGAACTCAGTATAGTAAGACATGGATAAAATGAGGAGTAAACCCCATACATTAATACATTAATAGAATAGGGAGTGAAACTGATATAGTAAGACATGGATGGAATGAGGTGTGAACCTAGTATAGTAGGAAAAGGATGGAATGAGGAGTGGACTCAGGCCAGTAAAGGAATTTGTCCACTATGATGGTCTTGGGAGTGAACCTTGACTATTATGATATTATAAATGAACCTAATTACATGTTCAAAATGTTTTTCATGGACCTATATTTCATATCTATAATGATATGTGTGAAGATAGTTGCATGTCTATAAGTTTATGTGAGGGCCTGATTTCTTTTCCTTAACTTAATGAGTGAACCTGTTTCTATTTATACATGATCACAATTCTATAAGATGTTGTTTATGCAAATAATCCATGAATTATGCCAATATTATGCTCTCATGGCTCAGGTTATTTGATTCCCTAATGATTTATGTCTTATGAAGTGAAAATATTTCTGCCATGACTTATATTTATGATCTATTACAGGTTGGGTATGAACTTCATAAGTTATTACCATTATCATGTACCCTTATAATTATCTTATTCTTTCATATGATCATATATTTATATCTCTTATGTTTACTCTTACTGATCACTTAAGCTCAAATTTTCTCATATTTCCTTCCCTAGGTTATGAAGAAAGGTTTATAAAGGTTGTTCCTAAGAAGAGTTATACGTGAGAAGATCTTGGTAGGATATTTTATGATATTTCACCAAATTAGAAGATTATGTTCCATGTTTCTAGAGTCACTAAACTATTATAGTCCTCAGGTGTGTGTTTTTGTAACATAATAAATATTCATCTAAAAATATGTAACTTCCATGTATGTGAATCCTGGGTTGATATAATGAGAGTAAAAAAAAGGCTCCTACCATCAATTTTTTCTGCCAAAATCATGTGAGATCAAGTAATAAACCTAATGAGGATGCCTCCCTAAGGGCTCTGCCCATGGTTATTCAGACCCGAGTGTCCAAGATATCACATCGAGGATGAAAATTGATCAATTGAGAACAAGATCACATCCCTATTACTACAAGAGAATCCATCTAAATAAAAAATGTGGTACCCCATGGTCAAGAACATATACCAATATGTATACATCAAGTACACCACAAAAGTTTGGAAGAAACTAGAGAAACCTATTAGCATGCCCTGATAGAAAGTAGGGGGAAAACCATATCTCATCCCCCATAGATGCCGATTTTTAGAAAATATCTCTAGGAAATGGGGGATAATATTATGGATACATAGATAATTCTACCATAAAATAAGAATATATCCCCTTTCTAGTAGCATAAGTTACCCAATATACCTCGACAATGACATAAGGATAGACATCCACCCCTACCCAATTTTACAAACCTTTAAGGACAAAATGACCACAACAGTAGCGATTAGAATCCAATAACGCAACCCTAACACCATAATAAGAGTGTACCATCATAATAATATGATTTACTCTTAGGGTAAGATATATTATTTCTCTCATCTAGGAGGGTTGTTATAAAATCCCATGATAAGTGGAAAATTGGATTGGTTGTATACCCCTATTCAAACTGGAGATCATATGTCTATTATGGTGGAAACCCCAAGGCTTGAAAATATCATATTTAAAACCCCAAAAACTTTTCTTCAAATCAAAATAATGACACGGGGTCCACTGAGGCAATCTATGATGATTTAAGGTTGTTGTACAAATCTTTCAAGTCCAATCACTCTAAGGAGAGTCATAAATAGTAGTTCCACCAATAGAAATTTTAAATTGAAGAGTAGGAACACAAACCTTCTCCACTAAAGGATATTTTTATTGAGGGAATAAAACATCTATAAATGGTGGTAGAGGATTCTGCTAATTCGTTACCAAATTACAGAAGCATCATTCATTGTTGTGAAGGTACTCATCACAAATTTTATTTTTGAAACTCAGGAGGTCCTCTCCAGAATATCTACTATAAAGACCTCTATCATGGTCATGAAATGATCAATAATGAGAAACCATTTCATGATGAGTACAATGAAAACCCACCTTATGGTCATAAGATCAAGAAAAAATAATTTCCTTTCCTTGCCATCATCCATGCAGAAGGTCTACCCTAGGGACTATGATAAAAGATTTCTCATTGTAGTTAGATGTTAATCCTGAATGGTAGTCCTACCCATGATGATTTTTTGAGGGTCCTCCCCATAGTGATATTTCATTTCAACAATAAGGACCTCCCCTTTCCAAATCAATTGTGTGAAATCCATCATATCGCGAGGTTATTAGGTCGATAGGGATAGTTATGCATGATGATTTATCATTGAAAAGTGATATTCTTTCTCAACCAATAGATAACATGAGGAAATAACCAACCTCAAATTTCCCCTTGGGTCATTTTCCTTGAAATAATTTATAAGATATTCCCCCAATCCCACTGTTTATAATAAATAATTTGAGAAATGTTCACTTTGGACATATCAAGTAGAGTAATATCCGACACATGATAAAGGGAACACATTGACGATGAAGAGAAAATTGGATACTGATAATATTCTGATCATGTTTTTTCTATTACCCACCGGTCAATATAAAATTCCATAGATGTTATCAGAATAATGAAGAATTTTTTTCTTGAATCTCTAGAAAACTCTTCATAAAAAAAGATAAAATCCTAATTTATGAAATATATTAAAATCATGTTAAGGAAATAGAAGAGATCAATCCTAAAATTGACTTTCCCAACATTATAGCTATATGAATCCCAAAATCGAGGAAAAAGTGGGCGGTCCTTCAATGTGCATTCCTTAATGCATTGTAAAAATGATTCCATCTAATTACTAACACCCCATATGATATTCAAATCAGGGGATGTGGTGAGCATGGAGTATTGAACTTCATGTAACTCCTTGATCAAAAAATTACACCACAAGTGACATCATGTAATGTCATTGATCCATTCTGAATCTTAGAAGTAAGATATACCCCTAAAAGATGGTATTATTAGAAAGTATAATCATGAAGACATCGAAAAAGTGTTAGAATTTATGAGAGTGATACATTTAAAAACTATTGAATCAAGTGTCTGAAAATATTGATCAATCATCCCACTTATGGGAAACTAATATTCAGGTAACCATAATGCCTTAATAATCAAATAGATCATGTGTAGACCATACAATGAACTCATATCATTCTCGCATGAAGATGTGTAAGATTAAGAGAGTGGCCATAGAAGCTACAACTGTAGTAGTATGAGGGAATCCCCATCCTATAGGGATGGTAGAATTTTTTCCAAAACACCCCTTCAAGACATTTAAATCCAGCTCGAAGTTATCCAAAAGTGGATTAGGGGTAACTCCATCCCAAAAGGATGGGGTTGTTTTTATCTCTACATCCACTCCAATGGAAATTTGTCTTTCTCCCATGAGGAGGAGCGCCACAAGGTGGAATCTCCTATTTCATCACATCTCATGACCCAACATACTCCTTAGGGATATATGTGATGAAATTATTGAGTGTTTCCCTCTTAATAATCCCTATCCAAGAGGATCCAAGAGAATAATTGAAGGAAATAATTAGACCCATTAGTGGACAAAAACAAAAATAAATATACCAGGGGTTAAATCACTCATAAATATCCACACACTTTTAGAAAATACTATGAGGAAAATCAACCCTTCTATCATTTTGATTCTAACAAGACTCCTGCAATGCATTATGAATCAGTGAACATCATTAGCACCACCCCTACATATGATGTAGAACATGAATCTGATGCAGAATAATAGTAGGAGGATATTTCCATATTAAATAAAGTCCATAAGTAAATGAATGAAGAAAGTGTGCATACTAGAAACCAAAGGCTTGTTAAGAATTTGGGGACTCCCTCAAATGCTCCACTTCCACCTCCTTAATGAGAATCAACTAAAGAAATTGAAAAAGGTGTGCCCACATATCACCCACTATCTGATGTTTTTCATACACTCATAGTTGATGATATATTTTCTTTATATGAGGAATATATAAAGGATATGAGAAATCTCAATGCGGAATTACTCAGTGGTAACATCCCTGCTTGTTATATTCTTCAAGAAGATCATCATCTTTCTTACACATAAAAATTACCTCAGTAAGGAGAGTTCATATTTAAAACAAAATTAGAGACATAAAATTCTCAAAAAATTGGATACCAAAAACCAATATACTTGGATTCGATGTCAATAAGATATCAGGATTTCCCTCCATTTGGGAAACAACTGTAGAAATATTATACGTATCCTCACAGGCCAACCCATACAAGTTATCAACTACAAGTATATATAGAGAATTCATAGCTGGAATAACTTTTAATTCCCCTTATTCAAGATCATGTTTAGTTTTCTATTACCTCCCAAATCATCAACACTATCAAGTCATAGGTAGATTGGTCAAAATATGTGGAAGGACACCATACACTAGTACAACTAGGGAGGTTTCCTGGCCCAAAATCGGTGGATGAAAACCTTCCCCCAAAAAACTTTGTGAATTTGATTATTTTGAAATTTAATGGATTAGGGGACCCAACACAACATATTTCACACTTTTTGTATCATTGTGGTCCCATTATGGGAACCCTCAAGAAGAAATATGAATCCAATCTTAGGTGTTTTGTGAAGACTTTATAGGGATCAAACTTCGTTTAGTATACAAGTTTACTGGCCAGATCAATTAAATAGTGGGAATTTATTCATAGATTATTCGCCTATCAGTTAATCTATACATCATAAAATAAGACATCCCTTGACCTCTATGTTTCAATAAGTAAGAAAAAAATGAGGGTAATAGATTTTATCACTATTTTTTAGGGTTTTATTTACTCCTTAAACCTATGACTTCCTCGAGAGGATTTATTGATACTTTTCATTGAGAACCACTGAGATGATATGTGAACAATGTTAATCATAGTAAATTATTAAGGTGGGTTCTAGGATTTTTTCGTTATTTCAAAAAGGTTGGAAGATTCTATTTTTTTGAACTAGATAAAAGTACCATCTAGTACCAGAAACTTTGTGAAAGAGGATAAGTAGAGTGGAAGCTATTAATGTAACATTAAATCGCACTCCTTCATTATAATCTGCTCAAAATCCTACAACTTATAATATGGAACCTCATCCTAAATTGAAAAAACCATAAAATAATCCCCATAATGATGATATAAAGTAGTATACATACTTTTTAGAGAGTAAGAATAATTTTTATTCCTTCTAAGATGAGCAGGACATAAGTTACTTCTTTGCTACTATGGAAAATAACTTGTTAAAGTTACCAGAACTTAAGTAGAATACTCAATCTGGTCTTCATGAACTCCCAAATTATTTCCCCTTTCATATCACATTGGGGAAAACCATCCACAAATTATTTATATTTAAAGATATTTAGAAAAACACTATAATAAATATGGTAATTAGAGATCGCTTAAAGCCATCTCTAAATCCATTTAGTGTCCACCTAGCATCCACTAAATGGTGGATGTTTTTTTATTATCGCTAAACCATTTAGAGTAAACTGTTTGGCAGGCACTAAAGATCATCCCCCAAAAATTGTGATTTTCAGTCCTAGATGTAGTGGGAAATGTGGGTGAAGCAACAATGAAATGGGAGTTTTTCTATAAGCTTTCTTCACTGGCCATGACAGATTCACAGTGTCCTAGGAGTTTCCGGGTAGGTTAGGGATGGTCGGGCTGTGGTGAGGTGATGTTGGGGGGGGGGGTGAATAGAGGGATATAGGAAGTGTGATGGAGGTGGTTATAGTGTGTCTGGGTTGACCTCAAGTGATAAGGGTGGGGGGTGTGGTGGTGGGGGGTGGCAGGGTTGTGTTACAGAGGTGTTCCGAAGAAGGCAGGTGGAAGGTGGGAAAAATACTTCCAGTTTTCATTTTAGTATTAGCGATTTCCAAATGGTGGTCAACAGTACACCTACACTCTAACATGCACAAATTCTTAGAATTCTAGTAGTGAAATATGGTCGATTATAGGAAAGTAAAGTTAGGAAATCTAATAACACAAGTGGCATGTGTTTCAACATCCACAATAAAAGAATGAGGTGAATGATAAGAAGTTTAGAGTAAGGATATAAAAATGATTAATGATTAAATGACTAGAAACATGATCAATAACTTTTTTTATATTTATGGAACAATTAAGTCAATTAACTCTAACCCCAATTTCATCTGCCATGTTACCACCAAATTTATCAACACTAGAGACTTCCAAGAGATAATCTCATAAGAAATGACATAACTAAAGCAGAAAAAATAAAGTAAAATGGGATGATCTTGTATAGATTATAAATCTATTCCTAACCCTCTCAGATTTCATGTATTCATTACCTAGAGTATGGGAATTGTCCCACCGAATGGTACCACATGAATTTCCCCTCTAGGATGAATCCTCATAAAATGAATAATTAATCTTTAGTTTCATCAATGTCGTACATTTAATGAATCCATTTTCTAATGATGAGTATAGTTATGAACTTGAGTTCCCTAAGCACAGTTATAGAATCTAGGGTACTGGCCAAAAAAGTAGAGGAGGAAGGGGAAGATGTAGTCATGGATGGAATTAATCTTCTGACCACATCCTCACTAGAGCTATTAATGTTGTTGAAACTTGTGTAAAATCTATTCAATGAGTGTAGAAAGATATTTAAAATGCATCTAAATTCAATAACAATATTTTAGACCATATTATTTTGTATGATCGAATAGAAGGGGTGCAATAGAGTTTTCAGTCCAGATAGGTGGGAAGTCAAACCCAACCCAATCCTATAATAGGAAAAATTTCATCAAATGTTTTTCAACCACCTAACTTTTTTTTATAGAAACTTCATACCCTAAATCATCGGTCAAAAGTTGAACCCTATAGGGAGGAAAAGACCTATAGTTCAAAAACATGTCATCCTAAAATAGTTGGCTATAGTTATAGCCAAGATCCCAATTTTAGACACTCTTAATTTATAAAATTATCTCTAGGAAGTTCTTAAAGAGGCTCTTTTGAACCCTCAAGAGTTTCAAGCTGAAGTCACCACTGATGAGGTATATCATATAGATACTGACACCATAGAGTGTGATGTAGTTATCTCTTTCACTAAGCAGGATATGGATTATATTATATAGAGACACATCTAGACCTTGTATTTATCAGGAAGGATAAATGACATTGAAATATGATTAGTTTTCATTGATTGTGGTTTAATTGTCAATATCATTCCAATCAGAATGCTTCGTTGGTTATGCTATAGTGAAGTTGACTTATCCCCATCTCCATTAACACTTTAGGGATATGAAAAGGGAGAATAAAACCACCTTGTTTGGGTCAAGATCAGGATCCAATTATGAGACCTAGTGTCTAATTTTGAATTATTAGTTTTTTGGAAGAATATAGAAATAAATATTTTATTAGGAAGGCCTTGGGTGTAAGAACATGTGGTGATCCCATTGTCATATCGTCAATTCCTAAAATACTATGACAATGGACAAATTGGGACATTACATGGTGAAAAATCTCTATTTGAATCCTATGAATCTCATTATAGGATTTTATTAGATGGAAGAAGAAAAACCATGAATAATAACATTGCTCAGGTTGTTGCTCTAAAAAGTCTAGAAATGAACTCGGTCAACCCATTCATGGAGCCCAAGAATGAATATGTACTCCCATCCACCATACTGAAAATGTGAGTTCAGACTTGGGAATGTACCTATCAATACTCATGATATTATCCATGTAAGTTAAATCCCCCAACATTGAAAAAATCTCTGATCGTCATACCTGATGGAAACATTTTAGTTGAAAATGATCTTGATCTATTCCAAGAACTTTAGAAGACCCTAGTGTTATTAACAGAGATTTTGTGAATTTTTGTGACACCACTAGAAAAAGGAACTAACAATTCCTTACAATATTATAATTCTCTTCTCACCATTTTCTCTAAATATTATTCTTAATTACCCATCTATCCTAATAAAATCATAGAGTAAGAGGAATAAGAATAGGAAAAAGAGGAAGAGGATGAGGAATATGACATTAGAGACACTCCTCTAACATTTAAAGAGGGTGTCTCTACTAAAACTGAAAAACTTCAACAAATAAATTAGGATATAGAAGATGATCTATGACTTACACTAATCCGTACATCCATATACCCTTATGAACTGAATGTATATGCCACTTTATTCAAGAAGCACTGAGCTGTGTCTTCCTAGAATTAAATATAAATTATAGGTCTTGATCATGATGTGGCCACCCACCACTGGTTCTACTAGAAGATCATCATGGTTACATGCATGAATCCAGAAGAATACATCCCACTCATACTACCAAAGTCAATGTCAAATTTTATAAGGTCATGAAATCAAACTTCATTTAGGAAGTCTAGTACCTGAAATTGATTACCAATACTTTCCCAATAAAAATGAATAATGGGAATATTATAGTGTACATAAACTTCATAGATCACAACTAGTACTATCCCAAAAATGACTTCCCTATTATGATTATAGTACTTTTGATTTATGTGATGGATTTATACCAATCCATATCCTTCCTGGATGGATATTAAAGATATTTAAAAATCCAAATGGCCCCTATATATAATGAATACACTAACTTCATGGCACCCTAATGAGTATATTTTTATTAGGTGATGCCATTTGGCCTAAATAATGTTGGCACTACTTACCAATGTTCCATGCATCACATTTGAAAACCTTTTCTGGTAAATTTTAAAGAGTGCTATATCAATGACCTAGGGGTGAAATTTTGATATCATTACAATCATATTTCTCATCTAAAGTCGTCTTCTAGAAAATTTTGATGGTATATTCATTAAATGAACCCACTAAAATGTGTTTTCAGTGTTACCTATGTAAAGTTTCTCAACTTTATAGTATACCAACATGGAATCGCATTCGATCCCATGATGAAAAATGCTATACATGATATGTCACCCCCTAGAATTCTCAAAAAGCTAAGGATATTATAGGGAAATCTACACTACATTCAACACTTTATTAATAATATTGAAGGAAATTGTATGTCCTTCACTAAGTTGAAAAAATGGGGCAGATATTAGTGGAATTACAACTATATGGAATCATTTGATAGTATCAAGAAATATATTTTGAGTTTATCAGTGTTTATTATTCCTGTAAATGAAAATCCACTAATATTTTATATCACAGTGTTAGAGTAATCACTTGGTTCTTTCCTCCCACAAAATAGTGATACCAGAAATGAAAATAGCCTCTATTACCTTAGTCAAACCATGCTTGATACTGATACTCATTATTTATATATAAATAATAAATATCTGTTTCTAATGTCTTTAGTTCATAAACTAAGGAACTACCTACATCACCATGTGGTCCATTTCATTTTTTGGAATGACCTACTCAAGTATATCCTCAATCGTTCCATTTTGAATGGATGGTTTCAAAGGTGGATAGTCATAGTGCATCAATTTTACATTTAGTAAAATCCTAAGAAGGTGTTAAAATGGAAGGATTTAGAAAATTTCGTCACATAGAATCCCTATTTTAAATAAGCACTAATGAATACTGAACTTACAGACTAAGAAATATTATCTATTCAAGGCTCCCCCATACATGGGAGATTCATTTTAATGTTGTGGCTAGAAGCCCAACAGAAAAGAGGTTGGAAGACCCCAATCGTAACGGAGTCTACATGGGAGAAATTCTTATTTCTACCACAAAAAGTACTACCTTATTCCTTCCTATTGTTGTAAGGTTTCCCCAACAATGAGGTAGAATAATAGGTACTCATGACTGTCCTAGAACTCATGATGAAAATATCAGTGACCCACCTGATGCACAAAGGTGATTCATAGTTGGTAATCAAACAATTCAATGGTGATTATGCTATAATAAATAAATATCTCATCTCCTAGATTGACTATGTATGGGGATTAATGGAATAATTCTTCTCATAATTAGTTTTGACTGATATCCTACACTCATAGAATGTGCAAGTAGATACACTAGAAAATGAAGCAATCGATTTCATAGATCTATACATAGATGAAACCTTCATACTTATTTCACTTCATAGAATAGTATTACAATTTATTCCAAGTAACATAAAAGTGATCAATGAATTTAATTTCACCATGGAACTATATAATCCTAAAAATGGTTATATGATTCCCATCCCGGACTACCTTTAAAGTGGAACTCTTCTATCTCAAAGATCCCAACAAGAGAAAATCCTCTGGTGTGTAGTAAACTTCATTATCTATGAAATCCTAGGTCATTAGAAGATACTATATAAATGGAGATTTTATGAGGTTATCCCCATATGAAATGATGGAAAGGTGATTATTTCCACTATGCAAGAAGTACACACTAGCACCTTTGGAAACCATCAGTTAGGAACCAAGCTTTCTCAACAAATTAGGATGCTTTGGTATTTCTGGCCTTTAATGGCATAGTATTGTGCACAATTCACCAAGAAGTTTCATTATTATCAACTGAATACCAATTTCATCCATCAAACCTCAGAGTTATTTCAAACTTTTAAAAAATTTTAGATATTTACATATAGGGAATGAATGTAATGGGGCCATACCCACCCTCTATAGCCAAGAAGTTTAAATATATCCTCAATTACACAAACTTATTCTTCAAATAGGACAAGGAAATACCCCTCAATGAAGCCAAGATAAAGAAAATAATCAATATTGTAAATTCCAATATCATTACTATATTTGGTGTCCCACATACAATATTGATGTTTAACATCACAACATTCTATTTTTTTCAAATTTAAAAGGCTATATTAGGAGTATAACATTTAATTCAACCATTCATATCACTATCATGCGACAACAAATGGAAATATAAATGATTTTAATAATACCCTATCAAAAATACTCTAGAAAATAGTGGACAAGGAAAAAAAATTCTTTTCTAGAAAGGATTATTCATGCCTTGTGGGATTACCATACTACAACCAATACTACAATGCAGAAAACACTGTATCTATTGGTATATGGGATAGAAGCAGTGTTTCCAATTGAAATCCATTTAACTTCACTCAACATTTCCATTTGAAATCAATGGTCCACATAGGATAAATATTAAAATAAATTATATAAATTTAAGTGGATGGATGGGAAAATATTTCATACCTTTAACCATTTAGAGATTTACCAAGGATAGATGGTTTTAGTTCATAGGGCTCTGATGATACCCGGGAAGAAACCTGTGAAGCATGAAACAAAATGGGAAGGTCCATTTTTCATCCATATGGTTTACTCCACTAGTGCATATCCATTGATTACTCTAGATGGTTAACAGACTGTGCCCCCCCCACCAATGTAAGGTTTCTCATGAATTACTTCATGTGATTAATGATACATCACCCTTACCACATTTTTTAAAAATTCATGGAGTGGTATTTGTCATTAGACTATAAATGGAAAGACTAATTTTCCCCATTTGAAAAACTTAAAAGTCATAACACATACCGTCCCATTAATAATACATTAAACTATATGACAAATTCTTCAGCACAAGATGTTAAAACATTGTCATACCCTTTTCAAAAAGCATTGGATTACTTAGGAAACAATATTAGGAAGCCTCATGCAACAAGAACAGGATTCCTCACATGAGATAATTTTTTAATATCTAGGAAGCTTTAATACATAAGGGACACAAAATCAATTATTTTCACTCCTTCCATGGAACAAGTTTCCTTACCAGATGATTCTAAACTTAATGTAATGTCTGTGAGTGTACAACCATAAAAGGAACATGGATCGTTCTGACTGCTCCATGTTAAAACTATAGGACAAGGCCCTTTATATACTTCTATATCTTAAAAATACATATGTAATGACTCTATCTTTGATTATATACATAGTTATTTCTATATCCATTATCATAGGACTTGAAAGAAAATTATAAAAATACCCAATTCCCTTACTATAAGTTGGATTAGTACAAGGGATATTTCTTCAGAACTATGTACAAATTTATTCCTATCCACACAGGATACATAGTGACTCCAAAACCTTCTTTATTAGGCCCAAACAAATGTCATAAACTAATGTATGATTTTATTCTTTAGTATTTGACCCCATGTCATTTATTTACATCATATTCCTCCTTACTATATGACATATAAACTCAATAACTATTGATATTCTAGGATTCAAGAAATTAAAAGTCCCACCGAGCATTAATATAGTAAGAAGTTAGACTACATGGTTAAAATCCATTTCATATATGTTTATACTCTGTATTTTGGTGGCCCTCTCCTCAAATTACCACCATTCTTGATGCCGGTCTCCTATTGCACCTTTACTTTTGAACTATATGCGACTTGATTATTTCATTAAATAGATACTTTGTGATAGTTGGAACCCTCATCCAATGATCAATTGAAAAACAAAACAAAATTACCCCAAATATACTATGCATGAGATAAATATGCATGGGAGAGTCCATCGTGATTTTTTATTTTCAATCAAAAACCTATATTAAAAAAATAAAAAAACAATAAAACAACCCCACCAGACATATGGTCCAAAATAGAACGGGTGAAATTTTCTAGAAATATGTGTGGATTTATCCTTATCCCAATGAGATACGTAGTGACATCTAGATTCTACATCATAGTCTAGCCATGATATGGTGAAATTTCCCACCTCCAAGACACGAATTTGATCAATGTGGGGAAATTTTTCTAGAACTATGAATGGCTTGATTCTGGTTGCCATAAGATACATAGTGATTCTTGGATCTCAAATACTAGACTAAACTACATTATGATAAACATGGTCTCTCTTATCATGTGTACAACCTCAATCCAAGCAAGAGAGACCAATATGTGTTCCCTTATTTTTAAAAATGTGGTTAAGACAAATGTTCTCCTCCATATGAAAGATTCATATCTGTGTAAGAAATATTCCACCCATTATTAGACAATAACATTAAAAATTATCAATTAATACTCAAGAACCTTCCTTTATCTAGTCCCACTCTTTGTCTTGGGAAATTTAGAAATTCAAAATCCTTCTCTCACTATAGGAGATAAAGGCATTAAACTCTGAAAGACACCTTTTTTTTGACTATGAAAGATATGCCCAAATGTGGCTATATATAATATGAACCATTGTGTCATGTCAACCAGAGGCACCACCATCCTTATAAGAAAATCATTTTATCTCTATACACCCAGAAAAAAATCTTAGTGGAAACTAATTTTACAATATTGTCCATGGTCATTCCTTACATACATTTTCTATCCCCTTTTCTCATATTTGAGAACCCCAAGATCATGGTTTACAACTTTTACCATTCATGCATTGATAATTCTATGCCATTCATGATTAGATTACCATGAAATGTCAAATCAAGTGGTACCCACTATAAGTAAACCTTGATTGACATTTCTGTGCAATTTGGACAAATCCTCGAATTCTATTGTTTCTCACATCAAGCATGACTCATGAAGCCATAGAAATTTTTTGGGATTATTGAAAATTACATGGATAAGTCATGACACAAATATAATCAACTAAAAATGTTGTTAAACATATTTTAAGGGAAATGTTGGTCCTAGGTTCAAGACATTAAAAGAAACAACATGGGTCAAAGCTACACGACCTTAATCTTTAACCACCAGCTATCTAAGCACTATGGATTTGAAATAAGTGTGAATATTCATGAGGCCTTTTACACCAGCATTGTGAGTCTCTATTAACGATGTATTTTCCACTCTCCCTTTCTGTATAGAGTGCCTCAATAATCAATTGATGGAAAATATACATAATGTTAAATTATAATTCCATTTCTTCCAAGTCACATGATGTTAAAACACAAGTTAATGTCTTTTCCATAAGATGTTAAAATGCATGGTTTATATCCTTATCATATGAGATAAGAATACACATCATTGTGGCCCTAACCTCAAAGGACCACCATTCTCGATTTTGGTCTCCTACTACACTTAAATCTCATTACTACGTATGGATCAATTCTCATCTTAATGAGAAAGACAGTGACTTTTGAATTCTCTAACCTAGAAACATACTTGAACAAAAAAAATATGTTTTTTTATTAAATGTGATCTAAATATATTTAGTAAATTTTATAATCAGTTATGGTCCATACCAGTCTAAAATATCACATCGTATTTAGAAATATTCTTTTCAAAAAAAAAATTCATGCCCTGGGAAATATATATCCTCGTAATACCCCTTTGGATATTAGTGAAAATTTAATCCAACTAGGAAGGAAACCTTTATTTTAACTATGAATAATATTCCCAAATGAACCCTGTATAATATTCCTTAATATGTCTAGTAAACCAAAGGAACTTTCATCCTTAGGAGAAGATCCTTTTATCCTGATACACCCTAACAACATCATAATGATAATCACTTTTCAAGAATGATATGTGGTCACCCCTAATATGCTTATCCCATGTCATTACCCATAGATATGAGAATGATATGGTAATGGTTTATGATTTCCCCTACTTTCATCATTATGTCTAAACTATGTTGGAACATTTTGGCCTTTTCTCCCACAAACTTGTGATCTACTAGACAATTTCTTCACCCTATCACAATAAATCCTTCTACATGAATTTTCTCACAACTTAGATAGTCCTCTTATCTCCTATTGTTTCTTACACCAAGAATGAATCACACATACTTATATATTTTGAGTAACTCTTATGATTTATTTGATCTAACTATGCCACAACTAAATGTGAAGAATTATGGGTCCATCCTACATGACCTTAAACTATTTAAGGAAGCTTCCCCTATGTGACTCATTACCCATTGATTATGAGTTAGATACATGTAATGAGATTAATCATAAAACTATGAATGTATTCATTACCTTTTCAATGAGATACAAAAAAACGCATGAATCTCTCATTATAGGCCTAAACGTTACTAAAAAAATTATTTACCATTATCTACCATGCACAACACCATTTTTTACATGATATTATAACATGTGATCACTTATTTACAACCTTATGATAAGAAAAAATGATCCCTACCTTTCATATTAATCAAATCTATGTAGGAATATATTTTACATCTATATATGGTTATGACTGGTTTAAAATTACCACTATCATACACCTTGGATACATATTATTTAAAATAAAAACACTTTTTGGTCTTGAGAAATTCATATCCTTGCAGACCTCCCTTGGCTATTAGTGATGAGAAAATCTAATTCTAAATGAATCCTTTATTTTGACTATGCACAATATACCCAAATTTGGCTCTATATAATATTCCCCAATGTGGAATGTCAACCAGAGACACCTTTATCCTTAGGATAATATCCTTTTATCTCCATACACACTAAATTTTTTTTATTGGAAACCACTTTTTGAACATGGTCCATGCTAATTCCTTTAAATAATTATACCATTCCATTTATTTTGATATGAAAATCCCAAGATCATGACTTAATGGTTAAATCATTTCGACCTAAAAAATCAGTTATATTGGTTTGGATTGAAAGACTATAAACTACCAATGGAAATAGATTTAGTATTCACTAGGCTAAAAACCTACAAAATGGGAACCCTAGAAAAAAGCCGAGTTGAGTTTTCTAGACATGAAACCCACATTATCTAGGATAAATAGAGTAATTAAAGTTTAAAAAACACAAAACATGTTAGGTTAAAACCCCACAAAGGGATGAATACGAAAAAACCTAGTCTTAAAAACTATGTATTCTTTGTATCAGACGTAGGAAATTTTTTGGGAAGTTAAATAAAAGATATAAAATTTTTGGGGTCCATCATGTGACTCCAATAATAGTTAGGTTAAAATTATAGCATTATATTATTCCTATCATTGAAATTTGAAAACATTGACACATGGAAATTCATTCAAGAATTCAATTACAACTTTATGTTACAATTTCAAGAGTAATAAGAGAAAATAAAATAATGATTAATAACAAAATTCATTTCATTTACTTATAAAAAAATTAGTGATGAATTCACAAAACAAAGTCTCTCTTTGTTATAATTATGGAATACAATATTCCATCAACATAACTTTGAACTATTAAAGGGTCATTTAAAACTCATTATTAGTATATCAAAGCATGAATAGATCATTTTCCTCAGCCTCCTCATCAACACCGAGTCTTATATCCATAGTGGTAATGGTATTCTTTCCCCGAGCCTAGACCTCTTCCAGTAATTGGTGAGTTTTTCTGAGACCCCCTTTGGTAGTGTTTATCAATTGTTAGAGATGTAATATTTTAATGGATTTATTATTATACTGGTTATTAGATAAGATATCATCAGTTCTTGTAAGCATTATTACTTTAATAATGAGTTGACGTGACTCATTCTATTTCCCCTATCGATGAATGATTTCCTTAATAGTATATTGGATGATGTAGTAATCAAATCCACCATACCCCAAAATGTTAAACATGATATGAAGATGATTAAGTTGTGAATTATGGTTTTATATAGTTTTCATTGATACCAGATTCCAAATATCTTAAAAAATGAACCGATGACATACTTGGAAAGCATCCCGAGCCTCCTGGTTTGCTACCGATATGGTCTCAAGAAGAGATACATACTCTGGGATTAATTATCTTATAGAATTATACTTTGTTAAAAATTATGGAGTAATTTCACCCCCACCTTTCACCATTGGTTGAGTTGGGTCATAGGCTTACTCCTTAGTTTTAGCTATTAAAGCTGGTGACACTAAATGATAAATGGATTTTTTTATCAGCACTTGAAAGAAAATAAAGATAAAGGGAAAATACTATTGAAGTGGTTAAAAACAGTCACACCTTAACTGATCATCCACTAGGATCAATTCTTCCTTAACATCCCTAATCTTAGTAGTTTGAAGGTAGATCTTCTAATTAGGAACATATTCACGAGTTTTATCAGAATAAAGGATGGAAGGATCATGAGAATCTCCCTCTTCAGGACCTTAAGCTTGTGTGTCCCCCACAATAGGAGTAGGAGGGACCTCAACACCAAGGTCATGGATCGCATTGTAAATGTTTTCTATAGATAAATCTACACAAATTAAGATTATTTATTAATATATTAGGAATCAAAATTCTGGTAATTTGTGAAGAAATAAGAGACCCATGTATGTCCAAATCCCAATTAAACTCTATAAACTCCTACATTTGGTCAAGAATATCAATATGTTGAAAAAAAATATTACATTGCAATTATTTCATTATATGATACTTAAAGTATCATCACATCATCATGAGTAGGGATACCTGAGACACTTGTTTCATGACCAAAATTAGATCCACCATCCACTCCATCCTCTGTATTTTTAGTAGGCATAACCTTTTCAAGACTCACCAAATTAGGATAAGTATTTACACCTTCATTGGACGGTCTTAGATCCTTATCAACCCCTCTTAGGATATTTATAGGGAAAGTGGTTGTTTTTGCATGGTCCTTTAGTGTATATAGTGGATATAAGATATCATAAGGAGAAAGGGTCAGTGATTTTTAAATAATTCTATATGATGCAAATTTTACTTTATAGGTATTCTCCTCTACTTCTACTGTAATAGAAATAAAACATGGTTTTGTCCCCTAACACTTCTCCTGTTGAGTGGATGGACAACAAGAGTCTGTGCCTCATCTGGAGTGTTCTCCATAGTTCTTGGAGGGTCAAACCTACACCCCTTGAGTGAAGATAGGAGAGAGAATTATGAAATCCAAAAGCATGATCAGATGCATATTCTAGAAAAATTGAGAACAAATTACATTGGGAAAACCCACCCTGACTAGAGATACACTTTTCCAATGTATTTACTATCCACAACTCCTTTACCTTGGACTAGGGAATACTAAAACTTTCTTCTACAAATACTAGTACCAGAATAGGTAATAGATAAAATTCTCCCAATATATCCTCTACCACAAGTCTGTAGTTTATAGATAATTAACTTAACTTAGGTGGTATCCCTCAACTCTAATATGGGTTCTCACCAGACTATATCTTGGTGACTCTACAACTAGAGTCTCTTCATCTCCCTTTTATGAATTAAAGTCATTTATTTTCTTTGAAAACCCCCCTTTTTGAATAACTCAAGGGAGGAAAATGGAACATCAATGAGGATTACATCATTATCTTTGATGAACTCATCCCATTTGTGAGTAACTTGTTTACTCACCCCTTCGACAGTACACCTTCCCATCATATTAGTTACTCACTTTTTGGTCTGGATTCAGTCATAAATGGACTATATGAGAATCTTCAGCTCCCACATATGCTTACCCACCTCAGCAGGGTTGGTATCAATGTGGAATTCATAGAGTTCCTATATATCTCCAAGCTATGGAATATATAGTTTTGATTGAAGAAATACCCACAAATCTTGGATATTAGAGGTATTTTATTTCCAAAATAATAGTGCATCAGGATGAACATAATATGATACTTCTATGGATAATTTTAAAGAGGAAAAGACATCCCTTTAATTTTCTAGAGTTTCCTAAATATCCATACTGATATGAGGTTTGGTAAGAAAATTATGAGTTTCATGCTGATGATGAAAACTCAATCATCTTGGATCAATACTTATTGTCTTTTAAATTATATCCTGCTACATGGACTGTGTTTGAAATAATTTAGGATATTTTAAAACTTCTTCATCATTATCCTTGGCCTGAGCCTTCCTACCAGGATTTCCCCATCCAACAATTTTCACGGCTTCGACTCAGGGGACACTCTTTGTTAACACCCATTTAGGGTAAAAAGAGATATAGGTATTAGCATACCCAGAAGTCAACACAATGGATACACACTATAGAGGTAGATTTATTACCTCTTGGGATACCTCTAAATTAATAAGGACCCTAAATTATGAAGATTCCATTGGGTTCTTCTCCAATCAAACTTTAGTAGGAGGTGATATAGTTGGTTGTTTATAGAACAAAAATTGGTGTGAAAATATATATGGAGTTTAGGATACACATATAATATTTCCATTAATCATATCTCAAACACACAATCTCTAAAATATATCAAATATGACATCATATCTTCATAAATAAGTCCATTTGAAATTAATTTTCTAGTTGGTGTATTCCCATATGGGAAGAAGTTAAAATATCCTAATAGGACCATATTTTTCAAACCTTCACTATAATTTAAGGAAAAGGGTTAGATACCAAAAATAGATTGAATGAACTGTCTTAACTGGACTCCAAAAACCCTTACCTCACTCATCATTGTATAAGAGATAAAATTCACCACAATATACCCCCAGAACACTTTAAGTGGACCTAAAATCCATAAGAGGGAATTCCCTGTATAAACATGAAATAAGAACTAGTGGATATTTTCTAAGATAGTGTATGCTAACTCCACATTATCCAATATAGGATAAATTTTACCAGGAATTACCAAATTTTCCAATGATGGACATTATATTAGGAGATGAAAACTAGGAAACTATCCAATTGATTCCAATAAATCATTCATCCATTCATCGGGATGAATGTTTTCCCTCAGGAGAGGGTCTTCCTTCTTGACCTCCTATGTTATATTTAACATATGATGATCCAAATAAGGTGTTATTTCGACATCATTCCATGTTTTTTTAGGTGGGATGAAATCATCATACATATCTATGGGAATGGGTGCTCATGAGATCTTGTAGATATACCATAAACTGATGTCGACTTCTCCGTGCGTCATGTGGAAATTATTTATTTGCAGTATCTATTGGATAAGAAATGCAAGGATGACATCTGGATTCTTGGAAACATATGTATGGACCACAAAATTAGCCTCCTGAATCCCAACCATGTTTATCTTGAATTCAAATTCATAAAAAATTCCTATGAACCTAGTACACCCACATCCACTTTTGCTTGATACCCCCTCCAGTATAGAAGTCCTAGTCTTCCTTCCAAACCATTGATTGGTATATACTGGAATCATGAAAGAAAGATGAGTAGCAATGTGAATTTAATTAGGAGTATGTTGCTTCAAGTTTTGAGTAAATATAATATGATTCATGACACATATAGAAGGCTCCGTTTCATCATTGAAAAATTCACCTTTGGAATAAATATTGATAGTAATAAATTTCTTGTACTCTTGAAACCAAGAATGCATCACATAATTATCTATCCTTGGAATATGTACACCTTTCAAGAGTCTTGGTCATAGAGTGAAAAATATTCACTCCCAGGTTACTTTTGATGATTATTCTTTGGATTATTTTCAAGATCAGAAAGGATGAAGTTTCACACTTGATAATAATATGGGCCAATGATGTCTAGAATCTTCTTGATGTATTCACCATCTTGTTAATAAAAAACTCGATCCATTTGACCATTCATTGAAAAAATAAAAATAAAAAATAGGTTTTCATTAGTGGTGAAATGAAATTCAAAGAATAATAGAGGATTATTGAAAATTGAGTGACCCTAAATTGGTTAATCACCTAAGTGACCTGACGCAGGTCACTCACCCAAGTGACCTCACCCAGGTCACTTGACCTAGCAACCAGGCGGAAGCATCTCGAAGAAGTCACTTTGTGGAATGAACTCTAGCAAGTGAATTCACACAAAGAGTAATCCTGGGAGATATATATATATATATATAATCTATGTAAAAGGATTACATGATTAAAGAAAAGGGAGGGCAAATGACTTGAATGAAGTGGAGAGTGGGGGGACCACCAGCAAGCAACCCTATTTATAGGCATGACCAACCAGCACAAGATACATGTGAGAACAACCCTGTGCAATCTAATTGAGCATAAAATATGTACAATGTACCAATAATTTACCCTTTTCATGAGAAACAAGAAGTAAAATTTTCCAAACCTTAACCAAAATGTCTATGAGTACATATAGGCTAAGGAGTATATAATCCATTAAAGCTCATGCTTCCCTCTACCTTAGGATTACATCCTCATTTTCTTAATTATATCCAATACAGGGGGGGGGGGATTTTGGTACTCCCATTTTATTGAATCATGAAATAACCATAAAAATAATTGAAAGAAAAATGAAATATAGAGATCCTCCTAGAGTTAGACCACCCATCATTTTCATGACTAGAACCTCATCCATCCAAATCAAATTTTTATTTAAGAGTGAAACAAACAACAAGACAGACTAGGGGGGTATATAGTAATGCAAACCAAGGGCATCCCCTCTGATCAAGTTAACGCATTCCGGATTTAATCTGTGAAGTTGTAAAAGAAAACTATTGGTAGACCTATGATCAGCCTCAGATGCCAAAAAATCTGCAACCTTGTTCCCCTTGTGGTAGGTGTGGGACACTTGAATATTGTGTCGGAGAATCCCAAGGCATTTCCTGACACTGTAGGCTATAGAAAAAGGTATTGAACAATTACCTTTCAAGGAATCATGGATAATCAAGGAGTCCACTGTGACCTCAGAAATGAACACATTCTCCTGGATGCATACGGAAAGCCCAGTGAGAAGGGCGTGGGCCTCAGCCTAGATTGCAGTACAGATGCTGAAGGAGGAAGAGAAGGCCAACACCACACCACCCCCTGTTCCTCTCACGACACCCCCTCCCGACATCACCCCTTCAGAACAAGCCCCATCAGTATTGAGTTTGTATCCCGAGGCAGGGGGAATCCATCTGATCCATTTACCGAAAGATCCATTGAATGAGGGAGGAGGACATGACGCCGAACCCTGCATGCAAGGGAAGGGAGGAGCCTCCTGCCATTCCTTGTTGGTTGAAATCAAGTCTAGGAGCAAGAAACGAATTTGAGAAATAATGGACCTTACTGAGGGAACAACACCTTCAAACCGAGCCAGATTTCTGGCTTTCCAGATACACCAACACCCCACATTGAGGGTTGCAGCTCGAGCCAACCGATCCTTCTCCTTCCCCAACGAGCCATTGAACCAACTCTCCAGGAAAGAGGAATCAACCTGCTCTCGGCCAAGAGAAGCCGAGAAGCCTCCTAGAAACAACCACATAGCATGAGCCCATTCTCCCTCATAAAACAAGTGCACAACACTCTCCTCCCTTCGCACTTTACAACAATGGCATCTAGAGGGCAAGCTGATCCACAGTGTTTTGATATTCTCGTCCATCGCGATGGAGTGGTTCCTGATACGATAGGTAAGGAAATTGAGCTTCATCAGAATCTTGTGACACCAGGCCGCTCCGTTCCAGCGATCCGGGAGACCCTGTGAGGGCAGCAACCTCATGCATTCCCCACTTGCATGATAGAACATTGTGCAGGTCCAACCTGCATGATCCTCCTATGCAGAGAACCTATGAATACCAGCTTGTGTGAACCACCTATGAAATCTACCTGGATGATGTACTTGTGTATATAATATCTTTATCCTAGGTTCCTAGAGTTTCCTATCAATAGGATCCTTGGGCTCCCCATTTTTCATAACTGGAATTTGAAGAGTCATTCCAAAGCTATGCTTGCCCACATCCTTTGCTCAATTCCTACAAACCCTCAAGTATCTTTAAAAGTTTACAAAAGAAGAGGGAAATTGAAGTAGTAATAGGATGAAGGGTTCCTTAAGGCCTATAAAATAAAATTCAAACAAAAGGAACCACCCTCCCCAGTCCAAGGAGACTAGGTAAAAGGGACCATCCTTAGCTTAAAACAAGAGCACCAAAATTCCATGAGCACCTAATGAGACCCTTGGAGTTCAAAGAAATTTCTTACCCAAGTGTGGTTTCCTAGGTTATTCCTCTCCAAAGAAATTATCCCAAGTTCACTCAAATAGAATTTGGGTGAGGTACCTATAGGATCTCCCAATCAAAACTTGTGTGGAGTACCTCCCATCTCACCTAGGTATCACCTGGGTGAAGTCAAACCTAGACCAACTAGGGAACACCTAGTAGAAGCATTATCCAACTCACCCAGGTATCACCTGGGTAAATATTTTTCTAAGATGTCTCACCAATGATATGGAACAACTTTCCTTGGTACTCCCATTAATGGGAGACCAAATTAAAACCTCTACCAAGACTTCCTTACATTTATGATTATAACATAGGACACACCACCATATCCCCTCAATCATGAATTCCCATGGTAAAGAAATTACCTCATTTAACATCCCTAGTAGGAGGGATCAAAATAATTATTGTAATAATTCATTTTCATGGTAATGAGGACCTCATCCTTAGAGGAAGTTCCAAAGACTCTTCCATTTTAGATATCCATGGGAACTAATTTCCTTTACTTTAATGAGGGTAACTGTTGAAACCTTCTCTCTCCCTTACTGATAACCAAAAATGGGATCCCTCCTAGAGTATTATCCTATAATTTCTTTTAGGATATCTCCTACCCCCATACCCTCCTCATCCACCAAAAGATGAAGGATAATGTGAAAAGTGATAGATCTTCCACTTCCACTTCGTTCTCACACCGAGAAAGACTCACGTGTGCTAAGAGGTCAGTGATGATCATGTCACTAACAAAACCAAATACCCTTTAATGGGACTCCTACTAGATTTAAGTCCTAAAAACATTTTACCATCCTCTTAAAGGGAAATATTCCAAGTTATTGAAACCTTCATAGGTCTATATTCCTAAGGAAGTATTAATGTGAATCCCTCATAAGTGCAAGCCCCATATTTTCCAAAACAATGTGGGATTTGATTCCTATCGATAGAGGATATTTTGGAAGCCTCCATAAGGTTCAAACCCAACACTCTCAAATCACACTAATATTCTCTGGGTCATATTTGCAATAGGTTTATTACCCTAAAATGTACAACATTTCCTATTAAGTGGCACCAAACAATGTGGGTTTTGATTCCTTTAACAATGAAAATGTGGTAATCCATTATTATAGGTATGATCCCAATATAAAAACTATAATATCCTCCCTGGATGCTAATAAACTGTATAAAAAATAATCACAATGAATTAAACTATGATCCTCTAAATAAATCATTACAAAGTAAACAACAAAATGAGATGGAGAAACTCTGATATATTAAAGTGGATATCTCAATGGAGAAACTTAGATACATATTTTTTTCCATTAATAGAGAACTCTTGACACACACATATGGATTCTCCTATATGAATATGTGATTGATTTCAAATGAAAATCGGGACTAGTTTAATTTTAATGTTTATAAAAGATTAATGGAGATGAATTAAATCTATAAGAGAGTTCCAGAGTAGAAAACAGTTCAACCCAAATGGGTGTGATGAGCCTGACCTTTTATCCTATTGACTAATATGAGTTCCCAAGATCCACAAGAAAACACCTGAAAGGGACACAAAATGAAATTGGTGACTAGATGTGAAAGAATATGCAACCATATTTTACCACCGACAATTGATCATTGGGAAACCTGGTGTTTTTTCAAAAACACTATTACTCAAGCCACAATATTTTTCTTGGTCTCAATTATTATTATTTGAGAATTCTTACATGTCAAGAACCATGTTTCATTTGAATGGAGTATTCACTACACATGGATATGTTTTTATTATATGATTTATTTCATGGGATTTACTATCCAAAACATGTTCTATTTTCCATATAGATATTAATACAGTTATTTCCCAATAGTATGGATTTTTTGTAACTCAAATGCCTTTCATTGAGTTATAAATTTCTATCTTGAACATTTTTCTTCCATAATTGGGTTTTCCCATCATGATATTTTTTATACGGTATTTTTATAATCATATTTTTTTAAATGAAGTTTTAATATAAATTAGATTTTATCACTCTTTTTATAATGTGGGTTTTCATCAAAGGTAATTTCAAGTATTAAAAATGCCCCATTCATATTAAAAATTATTAGATCCAAATTTCCTACAGAAAAAATTATTTCATTTTCAAGGATCCATTATTGAATATTATTTTAAAATTAAAAGTTTTCAATGAGTTTTCATATAAAATTTTGAAAAATACTTTTGGAAGTGTCCAGTAACTTCCAATTTTTTTCAATGTGATTTTTTTGTAAAAATTATTTCATGTTTTTACTTATATTTCCCTTTTCATTTTCAAAATATTTTACCCAATTAGGGTTTATATTTCACTATTTATACTTATATATATATTGGGGTAATGAAATCCTGATACAAAACCATAAAATTCCTGATCCCATATTTGGTGGTATCATTCAAGAATTCTTTTTCAAAGATATTTTTCATCTATGTTAATATCTTTCTAGGTTTATACTGTTACAATGAGGATATGTTCTTTTAAAAATATCCTCCCCATTCTAATGGATTTATTATGATCATGTTTTTCATGTATTAACTCATTTTTATACTCATTTCTCTATACATTTTAAACATCATAATTTTCATAATTCTGATTGGATTATGTTTATCTAGAAAGAAATTTATTTTATTGACATAGGGAAATATATTATCATTTTGTATGTTGTTATTACAATACAGATGATTATTAGAAAGTTTAATATGAAATGTTTAACCATCTATCTTCTTTCCTATGGATGGGTTTTTATCTTGTTATCCCTTTTATTGATATGGAGAAAAGTGTTGGTATTATTTATTATTATTTAATTCCAATTAAGGTTGATCATGTATTGATATTATGTATTATTCATTATATGGTTAGCCATGTTTTATTCAATAAGAGTTTAATAAAAAATGGTGTGAAACATCTTTATAACTATAATGGTTTATGTATTGGACTTAATAAGGTGATGGGTGGGGCCTATAATTATATCTCCACTTAATGAATCAATAGGTATCATGAAACAAAATAATTTTGGATATTTGGTGCATTCTATTAAATATAGTAAGATATATTAACAATGATCTCAATGAAAAGTAAAGTGTATTGACACATGGCCTTGAAAATAATTATTTTATTTCTAACATTATCCATTATATTAGTATGAGATTAGTATTATGGATATCCATGTTTTAATTTATTATCATGGATATAGCATGCTTTTAGTTTCCAGTTGATTATGGATTCATGTTGTTTAAATATTTATAACATAATGTTTATTCTATATTTATGACCTGAATGCTTTAGTTATATGTTTACCTTAAAAAGCGTTTATAATTACACCTTATTATGTTTCCATTTCACTATATTATGGAGAAAAGTGTTACACATGACATTTTTAGAAGGAAAAGATGTGTGAAATAATTTTTGGGAGACATTGAAGACTTTTCATGAGTTAAATATTTTCATATATAATTGTAAAATTTTGTATTTGATACATAGAAAATGGTATTTATCAATTTGTATTTTGTTTTAATTATTTACATCTATAAACATTATAATATCCTTAGGATATGAGATATGCAATAATCATTTTTGATTTTTTAATTAAGGATGGATATATCTTGTATTTATAGTTGGTATTAAAGTGATTCTGTAAAGTATGAGTCTATGAGAAATAGATCCAAGAACAGGTTCATAGAATTATAGTTGGTATCAAACGAAACTCTTGGATAACTTTGGAGATTAGGATGAATGTTGACGATAATTTTAATGTCAATAAGTTAGGTTTAATCATTTGTTCAAATATATCGATAACCATTTCTTATAAGTATATGTTTTAATGATAAGGTATTAATGCACATTTTATTTGTTTTTTATGTGAAGAGAACCTCAGTGAAATCCATAATAATATTTCACTATATTAGATAACATATTTATGTTTTAGTAAAGTATATATTAAGTTGTTTTCCATAGAAGTACATCACTATCTTGATACTACAAATTTGATATAGATGCAGAGTAGATTAACCTTGGAAAAATTACCCCAAAAAGTGTTGGTTGAGTATTGAATCAACCATCACTCAGATGCATGATGAGTGGGCCAAAGACTGCACACCAGTAGAGACACTCCTAGGGGATATACTTTGGTGTATCAAATCCTCTTTACCACAAATTTTTATGAATTTAATAAAGTTGTTATCCAATTTGGATAGAAGAAATAATAGAAAAATGACTATGGATGTCCAAGTATTTAATAAATAGAGTCATAGGTTGATCTTAAAGTATCATATGATAAAATAAAGGTGTCATAATATAATCACTATTAATATTGACATTTTTATATACATATTTTGGATATTATCAGAACCAGTTTTGTTTTATCATTTGGTTGAAACATGATAAAAAATAAGGATGAAAAATTTATATACCTAGAAAATTCTATATATTATAATTTAATAGATAATAATACTTAAATGGTTTAGAATCTTTTTATATATACGTTATGATGGAAAATGTGATTTTCCTAGTCTTACCTATAATGCCCCAACCCATATAGCCTAGAGCCTATGCATTAATTTTTTATATAGTCATGATTACAAGAAATAAAATCTCAAAGGACCAATCGGTTAAGTAGCCTTGGAGAAACCAGATACATACATGGATCTCATTTTACATTGGGGAATAAAACAAAATATAACACATAACAAAAACTAATAAACTGAATCCATGAGAACTCAATAAATGATCTCTTCTTCATAATCTATAGAAAGAAAACAAATAAATGGGGTGATCTTAAATTCTCAGTAAAGATTACATATAGAGGAAGCATTTATCAATAATAATTAAATCATAACCAATTTTACATAATCAATATGGCATGGTAAATAAATGAAAAACACACACCATTAACAAAACTGAGAATAAAAATGCATCCATAGATTTTTTATAATGAAAACCACATGGATAGTAATAAATGAATAATAAATAAATGGAACTATAATTATTTGGATATCATGTATCTGAAAAATGAACCATAATACCATCAAGATAGTTTAATTTGATGGGTAGATACGTGTATGATTATTTTTTGGAAGAAAACTCAAAGGGTTAGTCGCCAACTGATTTGTCTCATGAGACCTATCAATGGATTGAGGGGATATAGAAGGACCATACCATAACTTCCATTCCAAATAATTATTTATAAAAAGATTTAATCCAAGAACAATAGGCCTTTTCAATATCTGTATTGAGTAGAGGATACATATTCATCAATATTTCTACATTTAAAGCAACATTACATATAAAAACCATATGTAAAATGGTATACAACTAAGAAAATAATCATATCCATGTAACAAGAAAATGGATATATAATTTAATTACAATTTCAAATGAAAAATTATCTTATAGTGGAAGTAGTTACACCACATAAGAATGATTAGGTGCACAATACCAAGTAAATCACAATGTAATGGAAATTGGAATGATTTCCCTTACAATATTATAATCATTCAGGATAATAATCATCAAGTGAATCACTAAATACCATCAATATAAATATAATAATGATATTATATATCAAATTTTATTAAAAATATATCACATACAATAAATAAGTTGTGAACATTTCAAATCTCGCATAAATAAAAGTGGGATGAGAAACCCCTTACCTTAAGCACGAATGTATTATGCACTTCAACTTAATGTCCTTAATAATAAAATTAGATTCCTTAATTATGAATTCCATAACCTTATATATATTTTATTTATTTATTATACATTAATTAAGTTAATTTATGGATTTTTATATGGGTTAATAGATTCAATTTCATCATTTGGGAGTGCATGTTTTCTTAGTTTTCATGATCGTTTTTCTTGTATAAGAGTGTGGAAGTTCGTGTAAAATGGAAATAAAAAAATAGAATTGAAGTTATGAGTTTTTAATGATAATAAATAAGGTTAAATGATCATATAAATTATTTGGTTATTTTAGGATAGGATGAATCATTATATAAAATTTTAATGATAAATGCTTGGATTATTTTGATGGTTTTTCTATCACCACGAACTCATTTTGTTCTATAATTAAATACCATGTGTAAAAAATGATTTCAGAACTATAAATATGATATATTACATATATTATTATTTGTTTCAACCATAAAAGTCGTTCCATGACCATAATTAAATATGGTAATAGAGATTAAAAACGCGTCGTCCTTGAATGTGATAAATTAAAACATCTCGAATGGTGTTTCTATTTTTAGTATAAGAGGAGGGGGGAAAGAGAGATGATGAGGAAATTTTCCATTACCATAATAAAATTCCATTACATGTAGGTTAATGGAATTATAACATAATTTTTATGATATGATGTTTGGAGAGATAAACAACAGAATGGAACTTGTTAAAGAAGTTGAAATGAAAAGGAAGAGAGGTTTACCTCTTGGGTACTCCTCTTTGAGAATCTTTTTAAGGCCTTTTTGGCCTTTGGGTGTGACCAGAATGTATTATAAGTGGGGGGAGGGAGTGAGAAGTGTTTTTATTAGAAAATAGGAAAGGGTAAAAGCTTGAGTGGTGTGAGAGGAAGAGGGGGTGAGGGTTGGTTTATATATTGGAGGAGAGGAGGGTTTTTGGATTATTTTAATCATTAGTTAATTATTTTGGATCAAGACAATGAATAATATTGATTATTATGAAACAAAATTAGTAAGTGTATGTGATTTTTAACCCATATACATTTACATCATCCATGACACAATCATGATGCAGAAATTCATTTATTTAGCATATTTCGTAAATTATCGAATTTCACTATTCACAAAAAAATTCAAGTATTTCAGAAAAATACCAAAAATTCACCCAAACCATTTTTAAACTTATAGAATAAAAAAATTAATTCAATTTTATGACAATAATTTTCTAAATATGATAAATTTAAAATTTTAATTACAATAAACATTTAATCGGAAAATACCAATTTTAAAATTATAACAGATTTTATGACACTTTGAAGAATTAACAAAGGTCTCATGAAATTATCATAAAATCATATGGAAATAAAATATTGATTTATGAATAAATTTTATGAAAATGAATTATATTTTAAATTATTTTATTAATTACAATATTTTAATTAAATATTTGTTTCTCAAAAAAATACCAACACTTAATTAAAACATTCACCTTCATTTATAAGGTGCCTAAATTTTATTTATACTTTAATGGATAAGGTTACCATTTATAAGAGTCTTATTATTATTCATAAGGATAAAATTACTATTCAAAAGGGTAAGTTACTATTCATAAGGGTAAGATACTATTTATAAGGGTAAGTTACGATTTACCAAAAATTAAGTTGATTCTACCAGACTCCAAATATCACTCTGATCGCAACTGTGTATGCCTTTTTTTCAAAATTCAAATCACAAAAGTGTAAAATTTAAGTTTAATGGATAGTTTATCACTATATCCTATAACCAAGTGTTGTTTTATAAAGATTCAATTTTTCATTCATTATAAGCTATCTATTTAATTGAAATTATTTAAGAAGAAACATACCATAAAATATAGGGGTGTTATATTCTTCCCTCCAAAAATTCCGTCCTCAGAAATTTTCATGTATAAATCCATCTAAAAAGATGTGGGTGATTCTTACTCATAACATCCTTAGGTTCCCATGTTGGTTCCTCCATTTTGTGGATTCTCTAAATAACCTTTACCAATCGAGTCATCTGATTTCTCAATACTTTCTCTCTAATGTCAAGAATCTTGATAGGCTCTTCACAATAAGACAAGTCAGGTCCAGTTGTATATCTTCATAAGTGAGTACATGTGTTGGGTTTGGCATGTACTTTTTTAACAAAGATATGTGGAACACATTATGAACCATGGAGAGACTTGGAGGCATCACAAAATGGTAAGCTACAACTCCAATTCTATATAGAATTTCAAATGATCCAATGTACCTAAGGCTTAGTTTCCATTTCTTACCAAAACCTCAGACACCCTTCCATGAATATACATTTAGAAAGACAAGATCTCCCACTTGAAATTGAAAATCCTTTCTCCAATTATCAGCATAGCTCTTCTGCCTACTTTGGGTTGCTTTATTATAGGCCTAAATTGTGTTTAACTTTATCGTTGTCTCTTTAATAAGTTTTAGGCCTACAAGTTTCCTCTCACCAACTTTGTCCCAAAAAGTAAGAGTTCGACATCTCTTTCCATATAATTCTTTATATGGCATCATTTGAATACTAGAATGGAAACTGTTATTATAGGAAAAATCCACCAAGGGTAAGTACTGATCCCACATACCTTGAAAGTAAAGAGAGCATGATATCAACATGTATTCTAGTGTTTGAATAGTCCTTTCAGAATTCCCATTGGTTTGGGGGTGATAATAAGTACCCATATGAATCTCAGTATCCAAAGACTTTTGAAGACATTCCCAGAATTTGGATGTAAATTGGGGATCTCGATCAGACACAATCGATAGAGGTTCACCATGAATTCTTACAACTTCATTAATATAGATTCTTTCTAGGTGATCAAGTGGTAAATATCATCTTATAGCAAGGAAATGTGCCAATTGTTTTAAAAAATTAACAATTTCCCATATTCTATCATTACTTCTAGGTTCCCTCAGTAGTCCTGTTACAAAGTCCATCGTAACATCATCCCACTTTCACCTAGAAATAGGTAGAGTTTGTATGAATCTTATAGGATTTTGTTTCTAATCCTTCACTTGCTGACAAAATATACACCTTTACACATAGTTAGAAATTTATTGATTCATGTTATCCCACAAAAAATATTACTTTATATATCTATACATCTTGGTGCTACCATGGTGCATAGAAAAATTTGATATATGAGAATCATCTAATTGTTCTCTTTTTAGTTCAGGTACAGATGGAATGCATAACCTCTTTCCAAATTTCAGAACTCTATCCGCAAATATGAAGTCTGCCAATATTCTATACTTAACATCTTTAATTATCTTTTGAAGGTTCTCAACCTTATATTGGGAGCTTTTTATCTTCTCTAGTAAATATGGTTTAGAAATCATTTGAAAAGGAAATTATGTTTCTTCTTCCTTAAAAATTTACATATCCATCTTTTCTAGATCCATGAATATAAGATATCTATGAATCCTAATTTGGGTTAGAACTCTATGGTCTTTACTACTTAATGCATCTTCCACCTTATTTTTATTTCTTGGGTGGTAGTGTATTGAACAATCATAATCTTTGAGTAACTCAAGCCGTCTCCTTTGCCTCATGTTGAGTTCTTTCTGTGTACAAATGTATTTCAAAGTCGTGTGATTCATATATATCTCACATATTTCACCATAGAGACAATGTATCCATATTTTTAGAGAAAATATTATGGATGCTAACTTTAGATCATGAGTTGGATAATTTTCATCATGAGGCTTCAACTACCTTGATGAATAAGTAATAAATTTATCATTTTGCATAAGGACACAACCCAATCCATTATTTGATGCATCACCATATATCACAAACCCATCATTTCTAGATGGAAGATTCAAAATTGGATAATTGAACAATCATCTTTTCAATTATTCAAAGAACTCTGTACATTATTTTTTCTATACAAACATAAACCCTTTATGTGTGAGCTTGGTTAGGAGGTTAGCCAATCAAGAAAAATTTTGAACGCTACACCGATAATAACCTGCTAAGACAATAAAACTATGTATCATGGTAATGTTCATTGGCATGAGCCATTCTTGGAATGGATTTGTCTTTATAGGATCAATTGAAATTCCATTCTTATAGAAAATATGTATAGTAAAAGAAACTGATTAATTCCAAAATTAACACTTGCTAAACTTCCCATATAATTCATTTATTCTTAGAGTTTTCATAATGATACTCAAATTATTCCCATGGTCTTCATATATTTTATAGTATACTAGGATATCATCATTAAATACCACAAAAAATTCATCAAGATATTCCTTTAAAACTCTATTCATTAGATGAAAATATAGGGTGAATTAGTAATTTCAAAAGGAATTACTGTAAACTTATAATGCCCATACCTAGTTTGAAATGATGTCTTCAGAATATATTCCTTCCTCACATGTAGCTAATGATATCCAGATCGATGGTCAATATTCAAAAAATATTGGGCTCCAAGAAGATGATCAAATAAATCATAAATTCATGGAAGATGATTCTGGTTCTTTATCATAATAGCATTGATCTCCCTGTTGTCAATGCACAGCTTCATAGATCCATCTTTCTTATTAATAAAGAGAATAAGGGCTACCCATGGAGAAACAATAAGGTAAATAAATCCTTTATCAATTAATTTATCTAGTTGTTTCTTGAGTTTTACCAATTCTATAGTGTCTATTCTATAAGGAGAATTTTATATAGGTCTTGAACTAGGAATTAAATCAATAGTGAACTCTACTTACCACTCTTGAGGATGCCCAGGAAAATCCTCTTGAAACAAATCGAAATATTCTTGCACAATAGGTACATCCTAAATTTGAATATTTCTTTCCTCACTCATAGATATCATGTTCTCATCCTCCCCAATAATTTCATTCAGTAGAGATACTATGGGTGGATCTAGATATGAATCATATGGATATGTTTCTACTCTAAAGATAATGGATTCTGCATCATCCTCAAAAGTTGTAACTTTCTTATTCTTATAATAGATTTTTGAATCATGATATGAAAGATAATTCATAAAATGGATTATATAAAAGTAAATCATGGGTATGATGATAAAATTAGTAGATAAGGCACATTTATATTCCATAATTGGAACTTCTTGACACATCTTTATTGCAATGATACTTACCTTAGGAGTTTTGATTGATGACTCCTTTATGAAATCAAATTGGAAATATATAATTTTCATGGAAAACTGGGAAGATAAATAATAATTCAATGATCTATAATCAAATAAAGCATTGGATAAGTTTGAGGAAACAATTAAAGTACCTACCACCACATGATTAGGAGGTTCAACCTCCATGATTGTGATCGCATAAGCTTTCCCCTGCTCATTTGGACTTTACTGATGACAGATTCTTTGAAGTTTAGGAAAATAATTTTCATAGTGTCCCATCTATTGAAAATTATAGTATTTAACATTAATGATTTTTATCTTCCCCTTTCATTCACTAGATTGGTGACCCTTTTCTTCACACTTACAACAAACTCCAATGCCCTTCAAGCATTTTCCCAGATGGTTATTTCCATAATTATCTCATAATGGGAAATGATTTTTTCCCTTCTTCTTCTTTAGAGATTCACCTTTTTCATGATTATTATAAGACCTCTTCTTCTCTTGATTTCCCTTGAACAAATTGGATATAGAAAATTCCTTATCCGCTTTGATGGCAAGTAATACTATTCCATCGTATGATGAAAATGTTTGAGAAGACAATTCCCTTTGAGTACTTTCCTTAAGTCCACCAAATAAATGATCAATATTGTATTTTGAATCATGTATGTAATCTATATAATACCTGGATAGTATTTTGAAAGTAGCCTCATACTACACAACACTATCTTCTTCCTTTTGTTTCAAGATAAGAAAATTTCTATTCATTTCAGTCTATTGCTTATGAGGGAAATATTTATCAAAGAAAACTTCCTTAAATGTTCTCCATTATATATCTTATATTTCATCTTCCTCCATGGTATTTGGGATCAAGGACCACCATTGATCAATACCACCCTTGAGGAAATATACTATCAGCACTACCTTTTCATTTTCATTGCTTCTTAATGCCAAAAATATCTTTTCAAGGGACATGATCCACTACTCAGCTGCCACTAGATTAGTTGTACCCCTAAAAGATAGGGGATTTTGTCACATGAAATGATCCAACATAGGTGTAGCATGGTTATTATTCATATACTGACTATGTTGTTCCAATATGGTCATGATATGATCCTATCCAATACTGACTGTGTTGACTTGCTCTGTAGGGAAATCCCTACATTTTTCGTGGGTATTGATTACCTTTATTCCATTAGGCGCCATCAATAAACAATAGAATAACCTAAATTAGGTCAAAATTCATAATTTATAACTAGCAAACAATTAACATAATTTTAAAATTTATGAACAACTAATCACTTAATCATAAACATGGTTTTTATTTAATTTTAAATCCTTTATAAAGGTTTGTAAAGAAAATGGGAATTATCCTAAGCATATCTGTAACACCCTGAGATTTTATAAGATATGTTATTTTTAATTTATTTCATTTAAATTATTGTATTCTACACCAATATTATCTTGCACTATACGCAACACCATATTAGCTTGAAGTATACGCAACACTAATCTTGGATGGTGTTACACACAATTTCAAGTTTGTTTGATAGTAGTTATTCTACGCAACATTGAGTGTGTATATATATATATATATATTCAATATATAAATGAAATATGGTTGGATTTTGTTATACGAAACAACAAAGGAGTCTTTCAGTACACGCAACCCAGACTTGGCTTGCGTTACACGCTATCACGACCTTCCTCGATAGCGTGTGTTGTATGCAATACCAGGTTTCAATAAACAATGATATATGGTTATAATATTTTTATAAACTAGCCGTTATGAATAGTATTAACTAAAATTTTAATTTTATAACATTATTATTCATCTTACACATTTTCTAGAACATAGTATGAGAACAAAATAAATTTTTCCGGTAAAATAAGTATTTTTAAAAAAATGCAGTTTTTCCGCCTTTTAATGGAGAACCCATTTTAAATATAACTTTTGACAAGTTTATAAGTTCAATTTCACAAAATAAACTTCTTCTTTTGAATCAGGATATAGAAATTTACATTGGATAAAGTTTTGATATTTTTTGGACAACGTTCTTATTTTTGATGAATAGTAAAAACACGCTAAATTTTACTTAAAAAAAACTTTTTTCATCGAGATAATTTATATGGTTAAATTATAATAGAAAATTGTTTTAAAGTATAAATAGAATATATTTTTACCATTTAATATAATGTATGTCATTAGAATTAATTTTACATTGAATTCATAGGTTAAATCAATTCAATCTTTTGCAAAGTTTTAAACAAAAACCCATTTTTTTTGACAACATGATTAATTTTAAATTAATTACTGCAACTTCTGTGTTTTGAATTTTGAAAAATAGATTCCATATTTGAATTAAGTGGGTCATAATTATGTTAATAGGTTACTTTAATTTTTTTTTGATATTATGAATAGTAACTACGGTAATTTTTATTTACTGTAGTTAAAGAAAAATCAGGTAATTAAGGGTAAAAATAATATTATAAAATTACCCTAACACCTGCCAAAATTCTACTAGATGACTAAAAGTCAACCCATATCACCTAAGGGTCAGAATAGATTCATTTTATGGACCTTTGACCAGGAAAATAATTTAATTATTATTAAAACCAAAGAAAGTGACAACATGTCACTCTCTTAAATCGTTTAAGTATGATAATTTTAAAAACATATAAGGTGACACAATAGTGTTGTTGAAATTATTTTATTTATTGAAATATCAAATAAATGGTTTTAAAAACATTAAAATAAATAATACATGAACTATTTAATATGCTCCACGAATTTTCTAGATAAATAAGACATGTTATGAATCAATTAAATTTTTTAGTTCAAACATATATTCTATGTGGATTTTATTTAAATTCAAATAAATTAATAGTTTAAAAATTGACACTATTGTTATTTTATAAAAATAACATAATATAAAATTGTTTAAAAATCACAAAAATATTTAAAAATTACAAATTAAAATTTATATGGTCGACAATGTCATAAATTATCCAATTATGGACAATTCACAACACATAAGTAATTATTTATAACAATTTAAAATTTAGAATTTTATTACCACAAATAAATTTAAATAGATTAAATAAGGATAAATCAAATTGATAAGGTTTAAAATAAACTCCAATCATGTCTAAATTTTATTGGTTGATGAGATTAAAAACCTATATCATCTCATCTTAGAATGTGATTCATTTTGGATGTTTTTAAGTGGGGTTTGAATTTATTATAAATTAATATTTCTTATGTTTCCAAAGGTGCCCCTCTCATCCCTTATAAAAGGGAACCTCCTCCATCTCCTCTTCACACAAATTTGAGCCTTCAAGATCGGCCAAACCCTGCCCATTTCACTTCTCAACCTCCATAGATACCTACTAGAGGTCCTCGTCTTCTTCAAAGACCAACTATAGTGCCCTAAGAGGAGGTTAAGAGGAGGCACGTTGAAGAAGATGTAATCTCTTCTACCAATTCTTTCATGTTTATTTCTTTTTAAAATTATTCTACTTTAGTTGTTTCATTATAAAGTAATAAAATTAGTATCACTAATACACTGATATGTTATTATAAATATGAAACAACCTCATTTCACCTTCTATCCATCCTATGGAAAAAAATCACCGCGCGTGCGTACGTACGGAATACCGTCTCCACGCCATGGTGTAATCTGTTTTTCCACCACCACCTTACTTGGATGGGTATAATGGTGTAAATAATAACTATATATGGTTATTATAACATCATACTGATTATGAGATATTATATCATCCCCTCCAATTCCATTCAATAATTATGGGAATGATATCATCGCTTGTGCATACGTACGGATTACCATCTCCCTGATGCAATGAGATTCATTCTCCATGTTAACCATTCAAGAATGATTATAAAGTATATATAATGAATAATAAAAGAATATATAACATAATAATGCTACTTTATTTATGTATATATATATATATGTCATATACTTACTTCGATTCAAGTCAATAAGGAAAGGAAAACAACGTTCAAGCGTACGTATGACCTACCGTCTCCATGAACGATGTGTTTCATTTTATTTATCTATCTATTATATATATATACTGAATATATATGACATATAAATTATTTTTTACATTCTGTAAGTAAGTTAAATCATGATATAATTAATAATAATATCAAGAACAACAAGTACAAACATGTATGATAAATGAAACGATTTTACCGAAAACACTGCTTTAACATGGAATTGACAAAAGAACAGATAATATAAAGTCATAAGTGAATCATATATGATATAATAAATATTATTATGGTTCTATTAGAAGTTAATAATATGTTTAAACCCACTATATAGGAGTTTCACACACATACGGAAGAAATTGGACCTAAGGTAAAGGGATAACTTTTCCAATCTCATTCTATTCGAGATTGCTTATACGTAAGTATTTAATGGGGTTATATTTTTCATCCATGTCCATAAAAATGTTTTTCATAAAGTGTTTAATATTATTAAATGTATGTTTAAAGTCATGTTTACCCCTCTTTGACTTTTACTTTGTGTTATGTAAGGAATCTTTCTTTTGTTTACCATATGTGGTACTTTTTGACTTTTCTGTTAAAAGTACGAGGAGAAAGTTTTTTTTAACTTTTACGACATCAACATATTTTTACGGTTTCATAATGCCTTATTTTAATGAAGCTTACTCAACAAGATTTCGTGATTATTTTCAAAAAAATCCTTTTCTTTTAAAATTGAATGGCATTTTGTGATAAGAAAATGATTTTAAAGAAGAAAGGATATTTTCCTCAAGAATTTATTTCAAGTGTTTTGTCAAAACTATTTTCCATCTAAGATGACATTATTTTGTATGATTTTTTTTCTAGTATAATGTATCTATTATCTACATGGTATTATTATTTTTTATGATTAAATGATATCCATTTGTTTATATGGATTAATGATGGGATGATGTTTATGAAACCCATTTTATTCTTTGGGTTATGATGAATGATTTTTGTTTATTTTTTGGCATAAGTAAGACTGATTTCATTATGAGATGACCAGGACCTATATCTCTCTCCAATGCATTGGGTAAAGATTTATATCTCATGATATAGACATGGCTGGAACATAAAGTTAATCCGGTTCAGTGATACAACACTGGAACGAGGAGTGAACTCGATTCAGTAAGGGACTTTGTCCACTAAGATGGTCTTGGAAGCAATGCCTTGGCTACTATGGGAATCATATCATGTGCTTAATGGTTTTACACAATTACATGTTTTATTAACATTCTATTTTATCAATATTAATGTTTCTTTATGATCTATGCCTTATGAACATCCATGTTTTATGTCATTGATCAAGATTTTGATGTTTAAACATTATGTTCATGTTTTTAATTTCAAATGTATATGGTTTGTTTTATTTTCTTCATGATTACACTTACTGAGAATTTGAGCTCACCCTTTATATGTTTCCTTTTCCCCAGGATTTAAAGAAAGGTTTTATGTAAGAAAACAAAAGGGGAAGATCTTTATGGGAGATGTTGAAGATCTTTCACCATGATTAGAAGATTATGTTCTAATTTTCCAAAGACACTAAACTATTAAGGTCCTTGTGTGTTGGTTTTTTATGTATTAAGTATTCCAAAAAAGTAATGTAATATCCATGCACGTAAAGATTTGGGTATCTACAATATCCCTCGGGAGTGTCAAACCAGGTGTGAAGTTATGCCTGTTTTCATGTACAATGATACCCTGGGTCAAGCCGGAAACTCCTTGTTAGAGTTCTTACTTCTAGGTACATCTGTTCTAGAACTACATCCACTTATAGTATCCAGAAAAGGATGAATTTTCTATGAAGATACACATAGTATCTACCGTACCAAAATTCTAGGATTTTACTCAATGATTATCCTTAAAGTATATCTTAGGTTTATGTTTCCTAAGTTATGTTTCCTTAATCCATCTCCTAAGGTTTCTATTAAACTTCCTTTGATACCAACTGTAATGCCCCAATCTCTATAGGCCAGATACATGGCATTAATTTATCACATTTTCATGATTACAAGGAATAAAATCCTAAAGGACTGATCATTTTATAACTCTTGGAGAAACTACATACATACATGGATCCTATTTTACATTTGGGAAGGAAACAAAATATAATACACAACAAAAGTTAATAAACTACATCCATGAGAACTCAATAAATGATATCTTCTTTATAACATGTGGAAGGAAAAAAATGAAAGTGGTGAGATCAAATGCTTAGCAAAGTTCACATATAGCGGAAGCAAAAATCAATAATAAATTAATCATAACTAATTTTACATAATCAATATTGCATTGTGATTAAAAAAACACACGCCATTAAAAAAACTGAGAATGAAATTGCATCCATATATTTTTTCAAAGTGAAAAACTCATGGATAGTAATAACTGAATAATAAATAAAGAAAATTCTTATTATTTGGACGTCATGTATCTAGAACATGAACCATAATACCATCGAGATGGTTTAATTCTATGGGTAGATACCTGTGTATTTCTATTTTGGAAACAACTTGATGGGTTTGTCACCAACTGATTGGTCTCATGAGACCAATCGATGCATCGAGGGGCTATAACGGGACCCTCCCACCATTACGAGTCCAAATAATTCTTTATGAAAATATTTAATATAAGAACAATAGGCCTTTTCAATATCCGTTTTGAGTAGAGGATACAGATTCAATAATATTTCCATAGTTAAAGCAACATTCCACATAAACACCGTATGTAACATTGTATAACTATAATAAAATAATCATATCCATATAAAAATAATATAGATATGTAATTTTATTACAATTTAAAATGAATAATTATCTCAAATGGGTAGTAGCTACACCACATAATAATGATTAGGTGCATAATACCATGTAAATAACAATGAAATGGAAATCAAAACAAAGTGCCTTACAACATTGTAATCAATTGAGTTAATAATCATCAAGTGTATCACTAAATACCATGAATATAAAGATAATAATAATATTATATATCAAATGTAAATAAAAATATAACACATAAGATAAAAAAGTGGTGAATAATGGAAATCTCAGGGAAATAAAAGTGAGATGAGAAACCCCTTACCTTAGCCCGAATGTATTCCACCCTTGATCTTAATGTCCTGAATAATCAAATTACATTCAATAATTAAAAATTAAAAATCCTTATATAAATTAAATTTATTTATTATATCTTCATTAAGTGAATTTATAGCCTTTTATATGGGTTAATAAATTAAATTTCATCATTTGGGAGTGAACATTTTCATCGTTTTCCTGATCATTTTTCTTTTATAAGAGTGTGGAAGTTTGTGTAAAATGGAAATTCAAAACCAGAATTGGATTTATGATTTATTAATGATAATCTAGAAGGTCAAATTATTATATAAATCATTTGGTTATTTTGGGAGAGTATGAATCAATATATAAAATTTTAATGATAAACGCTTGGATTATTTTCATGGTTTTTCGATCACCAAAAAATCATTTCATTTTATAATTAAATACCATGTGTAAAAAATGATTCAAGAAAATTAAATATGATATATTACATAGATTATGATCTATTTAAACCATAAATATGGTTTCAGGACCATAATTGAGGATGGTAACAGAAATTGAAAACCCGTCAACCTTGAATGCAATAAATTAACACATCTCAGACGGTGTTTTCATTTTTAGTATAAGAGGAGGGGGAAAGAGATATGATGATGAAATATTACATTAGCATAATAAAATTACATTAAATATAAGGTAATTTAATTATTAAATCATTTGGATGATGGGTGTTTAGGAGAGAGAAACAAAATAATGGAACTTTTAAAAGAAGTTGAAAGGAAAAGGAAGAGTGGTTTACCTCATGAGTACTCCTCCTTGAGAATCTTCTTAAAGGACTTTGTTTTTGGAATTTTGGTGAGACTATAAGGTTTTAGAACTAAAGGGAGATCTTGTAAAGTGTATTTTTCCAAAATTAGTCAAGGTTAAAATCTTTAGTGGTGTGATAGGAAGAGGTGGTGAGGGGAGGTTTATAGAGTGGAGGAGAGGAGGGTTTTTGCATTATTTTAATAATTAGTTTATTATTTTGGATGAAGATTATGAATAGTCTTGATTGTCCTGAAACAATTTTAATAAGTTAATGTTATTTTGAACCAATGTACATTTACATCAGCCATGACTCAAGCATGATGCATAAATTCATTTATTTAGCACATTTTGTAAATTTTGGAATTTCACTATTCATAAAAAATTCATGTATTTAAGAAAAATCCCAAAATTACACCGTAACAATTTTTTGATGTGTAGAATCAAAAAATGAACTCCATTTTATGAAAATAATTTTCTAGATATTATAAATTTTAATTTTAATTAAAACCATCATTTAATCGAAAAATACCAATTTTGAAATTATAATTTATTTTATGACGCTTTGAGAAATTAACTGAGGTCTCATTAAATTATCCTAAAATCATAAGGAAATAAAATATTGATTTACTAATATATTTTATGAAAATTAATTATATTTTAAATAATTTTATTAATTATAATATTGTAATTAAATATTTATTACTCACAAAAATACCAATACTTAATTAAAATATTCACCTTTATTTATAAGGTGCCTAAATTTTATTTATACTTTCATGGATAAGGTTACCATTCATAAGGGTTATATTTATATTTAAAAGGGCGTCATCACTATTCATAAGTTTATGTTACTATTCATAAGGGTAAGTTACTATTTATAAGGGTAAGTTACTATTTATTAAAAATTAAGTTGATTATATCAGACTCTAAATATCACCCTGATCGCAACTGTGTATGTCCGTTTTTTGAAATTCAAATCACATAAGTGGAAAATTTAAGTTTAATGGCTAGGTTATAAATATGTCCTATAACCATGTGTTGTTTCACAATGACTCAGTTTTGCATACATTATAATTTATCTAATGAATTGAAATTATTTGAGAAGAAACATACCATAAAATACCAGAGTGTTATATTACCTAAGGTAGTGAGATGAATATTTTATTGAAACTCTTCTCTATTTTAATCTATGAGTGATATTTATCTATATTATTCTGGTAAATTCTAAAACTTAAGAGGAATATGTAAAACATCTAAGGATTATTCTTTAGTATTTTTACTTTAATGGTTTGGTGACATATATTAAATTCTATTAATAACTATGAAAGGTGATTTTATGAAAATGTTATATTTTTAGGGATAATTTTTGGAGAACACATTATCGAGGTGTGAATAACTCTGAATCTTAAAATAAAAAAGATATTTAGATAACATAGGGTGGTTTTATTTTGAATAAGTTAGTTAGATTTTAATAGGTAACCTTTGTATTTATAATTAAATTATAATTTTTTTAGAATCTCATCTATTTTTTGGGAATATGATATATAGTGACTAGTATATGAATTAGTGGTTAATACCATTTGATATTTAATGATAGTGTTAGTTTTGGAGGAATGTATAATATCATTGTTGTTTAATGTACTAGAGATTCAAATATGTTTTGGAAAGGGTATTTTATTTATACTATACAATTAAGGTATAGACATAATTGGGTATGTCATTTTGAGAATGATTAATTTAGTTTGAGGAAAGATAAGTTAGATTTTGAGAGAATATATTTTAATGATTATGGGGTTTAGAATATTTTAATAAAGTTCATGTTAATTTTATATATCAATTTTAATTATTAGGGTAATAAGTATGAGTGAACCCAAATAAAAGTAACTTAGTATGAACCAAGAAAGATATATGTTAAAATGAGAGTAACATATGTTGAACTGAGTCTAAAATAAGTTGAGTTGTAAGAACTATATGGTAACATGAATGTGTTATAAAGTGAGAAATATGGTAATAATTCCAAACTGACTATCAAGAATTCTGATTAGAAATTTGAACATAGTTGAAATACCAAACACACTAATTAAAATAAAGATGAAATATTATAAAAGTTTAGGTGAACAAGATAAAAATGGAAAAAAAATATTCAATATTATAAATTTCAAACATGTGGGATGAAAAATGTTAGTGAATTCTATAAGTGTGGATGTGATATTCATCAAACTCAGAAGTGTAATGGAAAGAGAGCAGCTACAAAAATATATTGCATTAATTGTAAGAGAGTTATAAATTATTCAGCTCAATCTAAGGATTAACAAGGGTGATAGTCACCGACAACTATACAGACAAGGAAATGCCTATGAAACTATTACCAATATAACAGATAGTGAGTTTTCACTATAGATTATATACTTTTATATGTCATGTATGTATTCACCAACTAATGGATACCAAATTATAAAACCCATAGTGTTATGATTATCATATAAATATTTTTAAAGGTTTGATGAACGATATTCATTCTGGATCTAGATATTCTACCCTTAGAATAATTCTACTTGAAATTAGAAATGGTCAATCTAACATTATAAATTTATTATAATAATTTATCATATAGTTAAATATAAATCTATATACTTAATAAACCCATAATCTTCTAGAAGTGTTTGGATTAATTTTGAGTTCTATATAGAAATCACTATGATTCAAATTGTATGGACACAATTTATTTAAAGAGAGAATGTAATAACCTAAATTTTTAATATATGATAACCTTTAAATAAGTTTATGTGTTTGATATCTTTCTCCACACACTACACCAAATATAAAAAAAATGATATATTTAGACAAAATATAAATGTTTAAGTACAACAATTAAAACCTAGTAATTGAATTAATATGAATAAATATTAAATCAAACTAGTTGTAGGGTGTGGAAAAAGTAAATTATTTTCCCCATAAGGGTGTAGTAGTATTAGTAGTAGTAGTGACCAAAGTAATCTCCAGGGATTAGTTTTTTGAATCAAGTTGTAAAAAGTGAAAAATTAAATAAAGGAACAAGAATTTAATGACTAGATAGTGAAGAACATCATTTTTAAGATCAATTTAAAAAAAATTACATGTTTTTAGGCTTGTATTCACATCTATAATGCTATCACGAACCCTAAAAATTAAATCCTTAGTATTTATTAATTGTTTTAATGAATGGATTAAAAATTGTTTCTCTTTTTTCAACCATGATTAAGGTTGATAGATAAATAAAATCATCATCTTAATCTCCTTTGGTGGACTATTCTTTATCCAATGTGTGAAAGTCGTAATGGTTCTCCTTTGGATCACCAAGGAAACACCAATCATGTATTGAGTATCCCAAGTTCCCAAATTAGTCCACTATGTGTTCCCTACATGTTTAGTAATCAGAAAAAACTTATCCACATCACCCTATATCACCCAATATATGTGAAATAAAACCCAAAAGAGGAAGAATAATTTTCTTAATCATGGAAATTTAGAATATTTAGATTTGAAATAAAAATACAATTATATCCCATTAAAATTAAGAAATCATGAATTTAAGACCTATTAAAAAATTAAAATATACAATAGAATTTGATAAGAACTAGGACTCTAAAATCACATAATGTAACCTTCCCTTCACCAAAAACATGTTATACCCATATATTAGAAGTCTAACAATGGAGGTATAAGGGGAAGAAGACATAATCCGAGTGAAAAGAAATAAAAATAGCAGAAACATAGTAACTAGCAGCAACAATTGTTCTCTATCGATCCTAAGATCCCTTAATCTGGTGCACTATCCTTGTAATTATAGAGATAGGTAACCTCTTAATATATCTCATTTGAATCTTTACATATATTTATGGATATTGAATATATAATTTTAAATATATTATGTTTCGAATATTCTGAATTTATGGGTGATTCCAAATTACAACACTAAGAAGAAATTCCTTAGTAAAGGTTAATCACATCCATCTATGGTACAATGGTAGATAAAATTTACTATTTTCCCAACATTGGATCACATCTACTACTATCCCAATGGTTGATCATATCCACCATTTCACCAACAATTCATTGATCCAAAAATCATCATTTTCAATATCATTATATTCTTCCTCTTTATTATATTACTTTTCCAGGCACTCTTCTAGTTTGTTCATTTCTCTCATATTCCACTATTTTCAGTATCCCAATTTCTCATGCAGTGAATCAATGGCTAGGGTATCCTCCTTAGTAGAACAGGACCATGGGTTGGGTCATGCATGGGAGTTCCTGGCATTGTAAATGATAGTAGTGGATCCCACAATTGATCATGCATGGTGTAGTATGAGGATATAGAAGTGAACCTAGGTGATCAGGGGTGCTCCCAGTAGAATGTGAGGTGACCATGGAACTGAAGATCATGGTTTATTTAGATGATACTATTGGATCTTTGATATCATGTACTACCATTGGTGCACTAGTACTATGTGCTACCATTGGATCAACAATAACATGTTCTACCATTGGTGGTCATGGAAGTAGCAACCTCCATCAATCCCTATGGACTTTATAGTGGCAGGAGGGATATTAATTATTGTGCAAGGCATTTTTTATCTATGAAATAGGGCATAGATGAGGTTTTATAAGGTCCAGGAGGTGATCTAGGGTTGTGAAAGTGGGATATTAACTCAATCCAAGATTTTTTTGGTGCCAAAATGGTGGCTTTCAGTAGTTGCATCAGGTATAGAAGTAATATTGGGTAGTGAAAGCACTAAATGACATAGAAATAGTGTGTCCTATAGAAGATACTATTAGATAAATGGTAACCGGTGGTATAGTTGGTGCACTATTACAATGTGATACCATGTGCTCAGTGGTAGCATGTGCTACTTAGTAGTGCTTGGCCGATGGTCATGCATTCCAGGGGTGGCAGCTGAAGGGGGTGCATGTGGCTATGAAGCAGTATGGTGGTTCCTCTTCAACAAAACAAATTTCCTTCATAATGTTTAGTTGGATCTATATTCTATTACTCAATGATAAAGGAGGTTATAAAATGTAAATAAGGTGTTCCATGATGATTAGGGGCCATGGCAGTGACGGTCGTCTCGACCCCGAGCTTCCATATTGGTCATCCATGGTGGCTCTTATGACTAGTAGAAGAGATATAGTGATGTAGGTAAAGAGGAGATGGAGAAGGATGGTGGAGAATTGTGGCATGTGGTGTCCAAGTGAGAGGGGGAATGGACACGAATTGGAATAGTGTCATTGTATTAAAAATGAATAGTAACCCAAGATAGGTTGTCCCACATCATAAATCTGATACGCTGCCACGATGGTTTAAATATCAAGGTGTGTCTTATAAACTGTGATGAAGTTAAATGGATTTTGGGGGACCCCCACCTAATGTTGTGCACCACCTTGTGCTAGTGAACCACTCCTATTGCCTTATGTCTTTCACCACCTTGGTCTATGCATCTGGGCTTTGAATGAGCCATAAATGTCCACAGATTCATCCCCATATGCCTTATAGAGGCCTAATCCCCCATTTATCCCTTACAACATAAACAAACCATCATGGTGGTGGCTTGACCAACTGGTCCCTTGGGGATTGAATAAGTGGCGGTCTTCCACTGGTTTATGGGCTAGATTAAGGCCTGACCCATTTTTTTATAGTAAAACCTATAAATTATTAAAATAAAAATATATTACTTAATAGAAAAATAAAAAATACCAAACATAAATTTCCTATCAAATTTTTTCATTTTGATTCCATATTTGCAATTTCACACATTTTAGTAAAGCATTGAATTTTATAGGCATTGTTCATTTAAATCCTTCAACATCCTTTAAAAAATGTTAAAAATTATGCAGGAAAACTAAGTGCATCAAATAAACCTACACTTAAACCATATTTTTAATCCATAATAAAATATTATCATTGAAAATAATAGGTCATCAATGTTATCATTATTAAAATATCAAAATAATAAAATAAAATTATTATCAATGTTAAATCAAACTCTAAGAAATCATTATAAAATTACAATTCAGTTCCTCAACTTTCAATGAAATAAGAAACTCGAGCATTTAACTTTTTCTCGATGAAAATGATGTAATTTATTCTTTAATCCATTCAATATCCTTAATTTATTATTATTAAACATTTTAAGTCATGGTTTACCTCTCATTTGAATATTTTCATTCATCACTCATGATACAATTCAAGTAGAGTCATGCTCATATCATGAGAACATGCTCATTATCTATAGGATTGTAAAGTAACCACTTTATACACTTTTTAAAGATAAAAGACACATAAAATCCTGAGGAATTGCAATAAAGGTTCAAATGAATCGAAGGCTTTGGGTTGATAGGATTTTATGTTTCAAAAATTAAGGATCAAATAGGAGGTTTCTCTCTAAAATACTAAGAATGATAACCAGAGTAAAATTTAAATGAAATTATACCGTTAAAATAATAACTCCCACATCCCTAGATCAAAGTAAGGGTCATGATAAAATATATAATAATGAATTATTTTCACCCACTTTATTTTTTCTCTACCTTTATACATTTTATTTCAAATCAAATTTTAATTTTTTTCTTTTTTGAATGCTATGATTAGAATAAACCTCATATCCTCCACCTAACCACAAATGATAAACATAATTGGGCTAGTAATGGTGATTTTTGATTCTTTCATGTCACAAACCATTCCAATTTTTTTCATTCATTTTTTTTCAAGAGGAGAAAATAATATAGTATAATGAAGGAATCAAAAAAACATTCTCAATACCCAAAAAAACACCCCCAAAAGTTTTCCTTCTAATTAATTTCATCCCTTTTACCTTGAATTTCCCTACCCCCACCCTTAAAATTCAAAATATCATGAAAATACTAAGAGGAGGGTAGAAATGGAAAAAGTGTCTTGAAACATGGATCATCCCTATCAAGTTCATTCAAGGTATCTATGGTCTAAAAAAGGATTAATGTAAATGTGTTATTCAAGGATAAAAGACTTTCAGAAAAATTCCTCAATAATTTTAAATGTTTTTTGCATAGTAATTATATTTTAAAAGTTCAAATGAAAGTTTTAGAAGGTGGCATGTCTCGATATCACACAAGAAATGAGTTCATTAATTAATAGAAATTTTTTTCTTGAAATCCTCTTAGGAATGTGAAATATGATATTGATACAATCACTCATGCCATGACTACTAATAATAAATCAATTCACATGAATTTTCAAAATTTAAGGCATGAAAAATGGTAAGGAAATTTCATTTACATAAATCAATTAATTCCCTGAAATCACAAGTCCCCATTTTAATATCCATGCTTCACATTAATCATTAAATTATCTATTTTACTCATTAAATCTCAATATAATTGAAATATAAAACATAGTATCTTAGAATTACAAAAACATTTATTCCTACTATATAATCATTTAAAGAAAGTATTTAAGTGTGGGTATGCAATTTTCAGGTTTACATTGCTTCTAAAATTTCTAGTTTAAAACATATTTTTAGAAATATACATGATGTTATAAACATAAATAATGAAATATTGATCTAATTGTTCCCATATTTTTTTCTATATATCTTTAATACTTAATGGGGATACCTATTGAATTCCTTCATGGTACTGTAAATAACTCATACAATTGTAATAAATGTCCCATTGAATCTCATAGGATGATGTGAGGGGCTACTAAATATTAAATCCTATGAAAAAAGTAATACTCAGGTTACCACCCAGAAGTGCCTTTGGACAATGTCATTAGATAGACCTAACCTCATGGAATAAAATTAGTAGATAGTTTGGAGAAGTTTTATCTCCTCCACTAGTTTTTGAGGTAGATCCCCTTGAAACTTTTTCAGCCTCTGGCCATTAATATTGAATATATTTCCTCCATCTTCTCTTCTAATCAGTATGGAACCAAAGGGATAAACATTAGTAACTATAAATGGTAATTCCCACCTAGAATGAAGCTTACATGGAATTAACTTCAATCTATAATTATAGAGTAGGAAATGGTATCTATGTTTAAAGGTCTTATTCTGGATCAGTTTTTAATGTTCTACTCTAGTTCTCTCCTTCTAAATCATTGAGTTCTCAAAATTCTCTCTTAGGATTTACTCCAGTTCTTGAAACTAGAGATTTCTCTCTTTCCCAGAACACACCAAATACAAATTTATCTTTTTTATAGACCAATATTATTAATGATACTACTCCACTAGAATTTGACAACTCTTTCCATAAATCATCAGGTAGTGGTTTAAACCTATAGGTGTTTTATATGCTCTCTGGGATTCCCATAATTTTTATTCAATCCTATAGATCTAATAAATCAAGTTTGGTTTAACTATTTTCTCAAAAATAACTTTAATCTTATAGTTGGACACTTTATATAATCCATTTTTTCGGGATGCTAAGGTGTAGATGTCTTGGGGTGAACCCCATACCTTTGAATCACATCATCCATATTTCTATGGAAAATATGATTCCTTTGGTCACAAATGATATACCTTGGTACTAAAAACCTAAAAAATATGTTAGCCCTAACAAAATCACATAAATTTTTTGAATCATCAGTCTTGATGGCCTTATCTTACACCTATTTAGAGACATAATCTATAGAAAGTATAATATAATAATTCCCAAAAGACATGGGAAAGGGTCCCATAAAATCAATTCCCCATACATCAAATATTTCACAAAAAATGATGGGGTTTTGAGGAATCTTCTGTATTTTATAAATATTTTCAAAATAATGACACTTATCACATTTTATAAAATATTCATGAGCATGTTTAAGTATGTTTTCCCAATAAATTTCAAATTCCAACACTTTTTTCCCTATTCAATGAGGTCCAAAGTGTCCTTACCAAGAAAATGTATGAAAAGAAATTAAAAAATAGATTCTATTTCACTTGATGGAAAGTATCATTTCATGACTTGATCATTATATTTTTTCCATAGAAATGGATCTTCCCAAATATAGAATTTGGATTCATCCTTAAGTTTTTTCTTTTGATGATAGTTATGGGGAGAAGGTACCAGATATGTTTCCAAATAATTCACTATATCTACATACCATGGTATTTCACCTTCCACAGTGTAGATTTTCTCTCTAGGTATGTGATCATTAAGTGGTATTAGTTCTAGAATTTATGTTTTAGTAATGTTGGAGAGTATTTTAAGGTTATATTCCACCTTATTTTCATATCCCTTATTATCCTTGATATCTTAGTTGAACTATTTCAAGATTAGTATCCATATCACAATCCTTTGTGTGGAATCATCCTTCTTAAACATGTACCTAAGTGCTGCATGATTAGAAAATACAACCACTTTAATTCCTATTAAATAAGATCTAAATTTATCCAATGAAAATACAACAAAAGTATTTATTTTTCTATAATTTATTAATTGAGAAGAGTTTCATCCAAGGTTATTGAGGTATATCTTATGAATTTTGGTCTTCTATAAATTCCTTTAGATAGGACTACTCTTATAGTTTGTTTTTATTCATCACAATGAAACGCAAATGGGTTCTCCCAATATGAGGGCTTCATAATTGGTGAGGTAATAAAAATTTCATTAATCTCATAAAATACCACCCTGTAATTATAATTTAAAATATATTTAGCCTCTTTTAAAAGAAATATTTAAATGGTAAGATCAATCTTACTAAAGTCCTTGATGAATATTCTGTAAATTACAAAATGGACTAAAAATGATCTAATATGTCTCACATAGATGGGATATGAAAAATAATTGATTAAATAAACTTTATAATTATCCACCTTAATGAATTTTGTGAAATTATATGACCCAAAACTATCTATTTTTCAACCATAAATTGTCACTTCTCAAATTTGAAATAAATATGTTTATCTATACATGTTTAGAAATTATTTTCCATATTCCCTAGGAAATGATCAATGGAGTTTCCAAAAATTATAAATTCATTGTGAAACACCTCTAGATATTCCTCAATGTGATCAGAGAAAATACTTAAAATACACCATTTAAGTGTACCTATATCATTAAATAATATAAAAGGCATCCTCTTATAAGAAAAGGTCATAAAAGTGTAGGTAAATGTTGTATTTTCCAGGTCTTTTGGGGAAATGAGTACATAAAAATATCCATAAAAACCATCCAAAGACCAGTAATGTTTCCTACCCACTAACCTTTCCAGAATTTAATCAATGAATGGTATGGGTAAATGGTCTTTTCAGGTGACTTGGTTTAGATTTATGTGATCAATGCATACCCTCTAATTTTTTTACACTCATTAGAATTAATTCATTATTCTCCCTTGGTACTTTTTTCAAACTAGTTTTATTGGGAAACAAATTGATGAGGCTAACCCATTATGAGTCATAAATTGGTTATATTATGTTGGATTCAAATATTTTTCAATCTCTTTTTAACAATGTCCAAGATGGTGGTGTTAAGTTGTATTTAGGTTTTCATAATAGGTCTAGAGTACTCATCTAGAGAAATTCTATGGGAATAAACCTTGGGGTTTATTCTAGGGAAGTATCTAAGGATCTACCCTATGGCTTGTATATTTATTTTTTAAAGTTCAATTAAAAATTTCTATTGCTCTTAGAATAGGTGGTTAGCTATGATCACTGACAATTTTTATTTTTCTATAAGATACACATATTTTATGTCACATTGGAGTGGTTTTATTTCTAGATTTGGGGTTTTTTATAGATATGCGATTGAATTAAAGTTTCCTACTTAAAAATATTGAATCTCATTATAAAATAGAATCATATAAGTTTGTTATATAAATTTTTAAAATATTTTAGACATTATTTCTTCTTGTCCATTTAATGGAAAATTTAAACATTTTGAGTACTCACTAGTTATTTAGTGTCTTTACCAGAAAGGTTATATTCTAAGGCTAAAAAGTCTCTAAGAATACCTGATTCTTCAATTGAATCAATACCATTTCCATAGGTAATTATTAATATTGAATTATTGATTAAAAGGTTCCTTTTAGAATTAAGAACATTGAAGTACACCTTTATTTTTACCAGCTCCGTAGTTAAGGTTCCTCCATGCACATTAATGACTGTTTTGGACATATTTTGGAATGGTGATCACAAAATAATGGGTTAATTCACTTGTTCTCTATATTACTCCATTTTGACCAAATAAAATTATTATATAAAACTAGTTATTCAAATCCTACAAGTACATCCTCTAAAACTGCAGCAGAAAGATGATGGATCTATGGGCCAATTGGGAAACAAATCTTGTGGGCTTAAGATTACCTATTTTAAAAGATTAATAATAAGAGTGAGACATGGAATTAATTTAATCACCAAGATAAAATATGGCATCAATAAATTTTAAAGAACCAATATTCCCTGTAATAGAGAATGTCCATAGATCATGACATTTTTTTGGTATTGGTGGCGTGATCATAGATGAAAAACTTCTCCCTAGGTTAATTATTTCATTCCCATCCAGCCTATTTTTCTTTTTTGTAAATATATTTGAGGAATTTAGTGTATTTGGTAATTTTAATGATGGATTCCAAGAGTGGTATGTTAATTTCAACCTTTTAAAATGTCTCTTGGATATCCTTTTGAAGTTTATCTTCCTCAATTTTCTTGGATTCTTTAATCTTGGAAGGGAATGGATGGGGGATGTATTTCTTCTCCCTTTAAAATCTCTATAATGGATATTTTGGTCTTTCCATCCTAAATATTTTCTTGTGTTTTTCCCCTATCTTATTGTCTTCTTGTCTTGGTGGGGAGGTTTTTTCTTATAGATTCTCTCCAAAATTTCTAGAATTTTTAGTCTTACCTTCTTCTTGTCCAGCTTGAGCTTCCTTGGGGTTGGGATGTGAAATCTCCTTGCTGATCCTTATGAAGATCATTCTCAGACATTACTTTATGGTTGGGATTGTCTGAGGTGGGATTTTTCCTGGTTTTTAGACAACATTTCAATGAGATTCTCAGATTTATATGATAAATCCTTTATTATATATCTCACACCATCAATCTATATTCATTTACTTCATTCAACTGGTGGACCACTATAGAAGGGATGTATATAGGATTTTTGTTGAAAAAGAGGTGGTTTATAGGATTTAGTTGGTACTATTGCATTTATGGTTGTTGAAAAGGGAGTGGATTTTCGAATAACTGTTAGAAAGGGGGTCTAGTCTGACATTTTTGACCTCTAAATCCCTGTTGGGATTAATCTTATCTCGAGGTTTGGTTTTTTTTGAACTGTCTTGGATGGAAAATAATTGCACAAATCTTCATGCCCTACACTATATCATATTGATCAGTGAAGTGATGGGGTGATGAATAGAAACCACATACCCAAGCCGGGGAAGGTTGTTTATTCACCTGTTTTATAGCCACATGTCTTACTATGTGTTTTAATCTTTCATGTTTTTCTTCAGTCAATGGGGATGATTCAAAAGTTTTTACCCATTAGTTGTCTCTGGTGCTTATTCCTATTCTTCTAAACTATTGTGAATTCTGTGAAATATTCTCTACACGGCTCCAGCTTCCATGGGAGACTTCTCAATAAAATATCCTCTATATGATGCATCTAATATGACTCTATTCTTGTCTATAATCCCTTGGTATAATAAGACTAGGAAGTGATGATCTTACATAGATTGGGGTGGATAACTTTCACACATTTTTTGGATATTTCACAATATCTGTATAGGGTCTCCCATGTATATTGTCTGATGTCCTATATTTATTTTATTAATGTTGTACTATAGGAGGTTGGGAAGAATATCTTCATTAAACTTTTTTAAGACAGTCTTAGTCATGGATATCTCCAAGATTTAGTCTATGAAAAACAATGTTTGGTAGATCCATCTAGTTAAAAAAGGAATTCCAACCACTTGAATCTTTCCCCAGCTATCCCCCATGAATTGAATCTCAAAAAAACATAGCTGAACTCTTGAATGTGTTGATTTGGGTGTTAACCTACAAGTCCATGAAACTTTGGTAATACAAGAATATTATTGATTCGTAGTTCCAAATCATTTTGTTGCATAGTAATAATAAATTGATTATTTTGGATATAAAATTATGGGGCACAAAGGTCCCTTAGGGATTGTTATGGATTAAGGGCCATGTTTTCTAGATATGATTTAACACATGAAATTTCAATATAGTCCTATAATTTGATTTGATAAAAGTGGATTTAAATATTAAGAGTCATACGCCTAGTTAAAAATTCCTCTCTATATTAGGGCCAAAATCAAATAGATCTCTTTTGGATGTCCTAGTCATGAAAGTTATGGGTTTGATTAAACTCTAGATCCCTAAAAAGGGTGCCAAGTTTTGATGCACACCAGTTTCATCGTGTGAAAAAAGATAATTATTTTCCCCATAATAGTTTATTAGAAGTAGTGAAAAAAATTATATATAGAGAGTAGTGTTTTGAACCAAGTTGTCACGAGTGTATAATAAATACAAGATCAATAATTTAATGACTTGGAATCAAGGAATTGAGTTTGGGAAGATTATTTTAGATAAAGGTGATTGGGTTTAAGCTTGGATTCCCTTCTATGATAATATCATGGTCCCAAAAAATTGAATGATTAGTCTTTATTTTTTATTTTAATGAATGGATTAATAATCATTTCTCCCTTTTCAACATTGATTAAGGTTGATTGATAAGGAAAATAATCCACCCAATTTCCATGGTTGGACTATTTTCCTTCCAATGTGTGAAAGTCATAGTGGGTCTTCTTTGGATCACATAGGAATTACCAATTTAGGTATTGAGTATCCCAAGTTTCAAAATTTGTCTACTATGTCTTCCCCACATGTTTAATAATCACCAAAAACTTCTCCATTCCCTATATCAGAAAATCTATGTGACCCAAAACTAAGAAGAGGGATAATAATTATTTTAATCAAGGAAATTTAGAATATTCATATTTGAAATAAATATACAATCTTATCCCATTAGAATTCTAAAATCAGGAATTCAAAATCGTTTTAAAAATAAAAGGAGATATAAGAATTTAATAAAAAATGGTACTCCAACATTACATAAGGTCACCCCCTTTTTACCTAAAAAAAAAGGTTCTAACCCTCCATTAAAAATTAATAAATGGAGGTATAAAGGGAATAATACACAATAAAAGTGAAAAAAATAAAAATTATAGAGTCAGACTATCCAATAGTATTTTTTGTTCTCTCTCGATCCCCTGATCCATTATTTTGGTTCAACAAACTTGTTTTTATAGAGGTTGGTAACATATTTTCTATCTATAATTTAAATCTTTCCATACCTTCACAGATGTTGAATATATATTTCTAATGATATTTCGTCTTGAATATACTGAATTTTTTGGTTTTTACGAATTCCAACGCTGAGTTGAAATTCATTAGTGAAAATAGATCCTATGCACTATTGGTACAATTGTAGGTCAAATATACCATTGAAACAATGGTGGATAACATCTATCACTGGACCAATGTTATATCATATCCACCATTGCACCAATAATCCATTCATCTAATATCATCATTTTCTTTCTCATTCTATTCTTTATATTTATTTTATTCATTCTTCATGGAATATTATGGTATATTTTTTCTCTCATATTCCAATATTTGTATTATCTTTATTTATCATGAAGTGCATCAATGGGCTGGGTATCCTCCTTGGTATAGCACGATCCTGGGTTGGGTCTCATATAGGAGTGCCTAGAAGTTGATGTGACATCGATGGATCCTCTATTGATCATGCATGGTGTAGTATGAGGTTGCAAAATCCAACCTAGGAGATCATAGATGGTCTTGTGAAATGTTGATATGAACAGGGTAGTAGCAAGCATGGTTTCTCTTGATGCTACTATTCGTGAACCGACAGCATGTGGTACCATTGGCTTAATGGTAGCATGTTCTACCATTGGTGGGAATGGAGGATGTAGAATTCATTAATAAAACTTGACTCCACATTGACTATAGGGAGATTAATTATCATGAGAGTCATTAATACTCTTCAAAACAAGTAGTGGAAGAAGTTGACCATGGCCTAAAAGGTGATCCTGGTTAGTGATAGTGGAAGATGAGCTCGATCTGAGCTACTTTGGCATGACAATGTTGGTTTACAGTAGTTGTAGCAGCTATAGAGATAATATATGTCATCGTTAGTGGTGAATGATGTGGAAGACATGGCTCCTATAGATGATACCATTGGCTAAACACTAGTAGGTTGTACCATTGGTTCACTAGTAACATGTGCTTCCATTGGCTTAATGATAACATGTAATAATCAGCCATGCTTTACTGATGGTCAGGCATGGATGACGTGAGAATGAATGGGTGTTCATTTGGAAGTGAAGTAGTGTAGTGTTGCATCTTCAATGAACCAACAAGCCTTAATAGTGGTTATTTGGATTGATATTCTCTTCTTTAGTGTGCAAGGAGGTCGTCCCAAGGGAGGAAGGAGTTCTGAGATGATCAGGGGCCTCAGAAGTGATGATCATCTTGACCCCAAGCATCCATGGTGGTTGGTAATAGTGGTTCTTGCAATTAGAAGAGGTGTCCCAGTGATGTAAGGAGAGTGTATATGGACAAGGATGGAGGAGTGTGAGAGCTAGCTCTATATGAGCATGAGGGGAGCGATTGCAAAGTGGAATGATGTTGCTTTAGTTAAAATGAACCGTAATCCATGACAAGATGTACCACATTAAAAGTCTGATATAGGGTCATGATGGTTTAAATATCAAGCTATATATCCCCAACTATAATGAAGTTGTATTGGGGTCAGAGGACTTCTTCCCGTCGATGTGCACCACCCGATGTTGGTGAGACCCTCCTGCCATCATCTCATGGGTTTCAGCACCATGGGCTAGTGCATTCCGACTTCAACCTAGCCATAAGTTCCAACATATTAATCCCCACATTCCTGACATTTTATTGATCACCCATGAATCCTTGCTGGTCTGAGTAGGATCTCCTAGTGGTGGCTTAACCGGCAGACCCCTATTGGGTTGGCTAAGTGGCGGGCTCTTACTGGTTGATGGGCTAGCATGAGGTATGGGCTATTTCATAGTAACATATAAAAATCATTGAAATAAAAAAGTAAAAAATAAAAAAACTATAAAATAAATTCCAAATTTCAATTTAATAATAATTTTTTTTTTCAATTTCATATTTGAAATTTCCCATATTTTAGTAAAACATTGAAATTCATGGGTGTTATTAATTGAAATCCTTCAAAATCATTTAAAAAATGTAAAACAAAATTCATGAAAATTGTGTGTGTCAAATAGGAATGATCAATTTATGAAATACATGTATAATGAAAATAAATACTACTTTTAATATGAATTAAACACAATTAGTATACCTAAAATTACTAATAAGATCATTTATTTCTTAGAAATGTAATTTTCATAAATAGTGTCTTTTATGTAATAAAGATTTATATTTGAAGAAAAATTTTATTAATGATATATTATTTTTTATATTAATAATTTTTAACAATAATTTAGTTAGTAAAAGATACTAAATAATAATAATAACAATTAATATTTGAAAATGTTATTTTCCAATTAAAACGATTTTCATCATTTTTTATGATTTTATTCAAAAAATAAATTTATATATTTTAGAATATTAAATTAAAAAATGAACTTATTTTTTAATTCCTCATATAAAAATGACTTATTATGAATTTTTTATCATTTTCTAAAAAGTTTTATTTTTAGTCAAAAAATGTGAGATTTATGAAAATTATAATTTCTGGGATTTTATCACCTTGTAAGAATAACCAAGAAGATTTAAAAACCATTAATGTAATCAAATATTAAATTTTGTAATAAAATTAATCATTTTTAAATATTATTTTTTCATATAAAACCTATTCAAACAATTTTAGAACTAAAGAAAAAATTTATTTTAATATAAAAACAATTTTTGAACTTTTTCTTTAATTATGTAATATTTTGTAAAAAATATAGTTATGTGTTAATTTAAAAGTTAAATAAAATTATTATGGTATTTAATAAATCAATATATTTCTTTATATTTATTAAAATTTATAATTTTATCTTTCAAATAAATTTTAATCTTAAAAACATATATTTTTTTTCTAAAAAACTGTTATTATACATTGAGTATGATTATTTTGAAACTAGAATATATAAAATATATAAATTTTATTTGTAAAATTATTTTCAAATTTGGTATTATAATTCTCAAGTTAGAGGATAAGATCAATTTTAATAGTGTCAATTTTAAATAGCTACCATGGGTAAAAGGAAAGGCCACAAATCTAAAAGTACATTTGGGTAAAAATAGTTAAAGGTAAAATACTTAAATTAACAAATGAATCCTAAAAAATGAGCGTATTGAAGGAATTTTATACCTTAAAATTTTATACAATCCATATTCTCAAAATATTGAAGTCTTTTACCTTGAATAGTGTAAATATATAATTAAATGAGTAATGAGAGTTTCCAAAACTACCTCTCCCTTCAATTATAAAAAGGGAAACTTCCACCCATTAATTATACACAATATCTTTCTAATTCATCCATTTCATCCAAAAATTTTAATCTTCCTATAACCATATCCCATGATAATAGGCCCCTGTTCACTCTTAGTTAGCATAATCCATTTAAATTCAAGGAGACTTTCAAGAAAAATTCAAGTCCTCAACGTGAGTATTATCAACTATTTAGTTTTCTTCATAATTGTTGTATTTAAATTTTATTCTATCCAGAAAAATATAATTATATAATTATAATTTATATAATTTAATTTCACTATATTATGGTTATTATCATTATTTATTCATATACACCATCTATTAATAAAACAGTATTGTTGTCTTTGCGTCGTACAATATATCGCCACCATGACCTAAGTTGTTTAATTTTTCTTCAATTTCTTACATGGTTAGATATTATTATGGGATTAAAGGATAAATATTATGTTATTATAACATTAAGGTTTTATTATGATAATTTAGAGAACCTATTAATGATATTATAAATAAAAAATCATGGTTAGTTTAATCATTTGAAATAAGCGTGCTTAGAAGACAATATTTTATTTAAATAAAGTAAGATTTACATATTCATAACTTCATCTTACACTTCCTTAATATGATTATATATCACACTAATAGAAAATAAATATGACCACTATTCTTCTAGTATATTTATATTACAACAAAACCACCTCATAAACATTCATTAAATCAGGGTATATTCATGTTTTGGTCGGTTTAACCACCCGCCCAAAACACAATATCCATTTATATAATGGATTAATATAGAAATTTATTTACTTGTATAATATGATATAAATGTTTAAATATTTTTTTTTGTTTCTTCATATTTCATATCAATATTTAATTCATTAATTATAAAAACACACTTCGATTGTTAGGAATAACTGAAACATGCTTGTTATCGATTTCATATTCATGTAAAAATACTAAGAAACATATCATAAGATTTTTAAAAATAATAATTAATTATAAAAAATTAATAAATTTAAATTTTAATAATATATTATTGATAAAATTTTGAATATGAATGAATATAGACATCTCTATTATGAAACTAGTAAAAACAAACAAAACTATTGTAGAAAATCAGAAGAGTTAATGTAGATAATTACTATTTATGATTGGTATGAATGAAAATTGGAATTATTAATGCTGTGAATTAAGTTATTAAGATATCTATGTTTGTGATATATTAGGTTAACATATGTTTACAGAAGTCAGGAATAAGAGATTAGTGTTTTAGTCTCAATTTTCTTTCATTGAGGCATGATTATGTAATGAACCATGTTTACTTTTTTATGGTATACTTACCACCAAATTGTATTATTTATATAATTTTTCTATTATATTTCATGATATCAAATTTCCCATTGAATGTTAAAATTTTAATGGGTTTTTGGTTCCAATTTTCCAATGCTTGTAAGGGTTTTCGTCTCAATTTTCTCTCCTCGAGATGCATTTTATATTATGCAGCTAATTTAATATTTTTGGTGTATATACTACCCATTTGAGATATCATATCTGGGATTATATCTTAATAATGTTATTTTAAGTTCAATTACAAGCCCTTAATTTCAATGTATTTTGATTAAAGTGTTAGTCACACTACAATATTTTTTGTGGTCTCAATTCAGATTCTTTGTGACATGTAACATGTTAAGAACCTTGTTTCCTTTGTATAGTGTATTCACTTAACATGGATATTTTTACAATACTATTTATTCCATGGTATTTAGTGTCCATTTAATGTTATATTATCTAATAAATATTGATACAAATATTTTCCCAGTAGTAAGGATTTTTGGTAATTCAAATCCCCTTCTTTAAGTTATAATGTTTTATCTTGAACATTATTCTCCCATTATTGGGTTACTTAACTATTTTAATTTATTATATGTTATTTTATAATAATATTTTCTAAAATGAATTTTTAATGTGAATAAAGTATTACTACTCTTTTTTTAATATGGTTTTCAATAAAGTTAATTTCAAGTATAAAACATTCCCCTTTCATAATCAAATGTCTTGAATTCACATTTTCTATGGAAAATGTTATTTCATTTTCATGGGTTCATTGTTTGATATTATATTAAAAGTAATAATTTTTAATGAGTGTTTGATTAAAATTTTGAAAAATACTTTGGGAATTAACCTATAACTTCTTATTTTATGTCAACGTTAAACATAATTTCTAAAAACTCTTTTATGTTTTCTCTTCCATTCCTCATTTCATTTTCAAAAGGATTTATCCTAATATGGTTTATGTTTCACTATTTATAATCTAACATATATATATATATATATAAATATAAATTAGTAGAATGAACTTATGATACTAAAAGAAATCCAATTCATGATCCCTTCTTGGGTGGTCTCGTTAATGAATTATTTTGAAAGGATGTTTTCATCTATGTCAACAGCTATATAGGTTTCCTTTTTTACACCAGGGATATATTATTATGAAACCATATACCATCTTTATAGGGATGGATTATGATCATGTTTTCAACTATTTAATTGGATGTATACTCATTTCTCTATATAGGGTGAACATCATATTTTACATAATTAAGATTGGATGATGTTAACCTAGAAATAAAGTTATTTTATTTACATGTGGAAAAGTATTGGTATTCCATATATTACTATTTAAATAAAGAATATTATTGGACAATTGACTATGTAATATATAAAAATATACATTTATCCTCTAAATGGGTTAAGACTATGTTATACCTTTTATTTACATTGTGAAAAGTATGGGAATTATTGATGATTATTGTTTGAAAACTCAGGTCAATCATGTATAGATATTTTGTATTGTTCATTATATATATATCCATGTTTTATTTAGTAAGAGGTTACTCATGGAATAATATGAAATGTCTTGATGAATCTTATAGTGAATTAATTGGAAAAAATATGGTGACGTTTGGGGCGTAAAATTAAATATCCCCTAAATGAATCGTTAGGTCTCATGGGATAAAACATGTTTAGGTATTTGGGTTATGCCTTCCCAATTATGAAAGATGTCTTAACTGATGTCTTGAAAACAAGTAAAGTGTATTGGTGTAATTCCTTGAAAAAAGGTTTTTAATGTCCATATTTTTTATTCCATAAGTATTATATTAGTATTATCGATATCCATTTTTTCATTTATTATCATGGATATAAAATTCTTTATGTTTCATGTTTATCATAGATACATGTTGTTTACCTATCCCTGCTAAAATGTTAATTCCATGATTTTATTAGTTATATGTTTATCTTACTGAGTTTTTGATCTCACCACTTATTAAGTTTATATTTCTACAAGTTTTTGAGAAAAATAGTACATTAATTGTGTTTATAAGGATAAAATGTGTGAAAAATATAATAGGATATATTGAAGAATTTTCATGATTTAATTTGTTTCATATATAGTGGGGAATTTTTTTATTTGATACAAATAACATGGGATTTATTAGTTTTTTGTTGTGTTCAAAATATTAATAGCTATAAAATTGAAAAATTACTTTGGATAAAATAGATTAACTAATAATTTTTTATTTTTTAATTATGTATGGATATATCTAGGATTTCGTAGTTGGGGTCAAAGCGAGTATGTAAAGTTTGAGTCTATGTTCTCCGGATCCTGGAACGTGGGTCTAGGGAATCAAATTTAGAGCCTTATAGTTCTTAAAAGTCCTAAAAAAATAAATCAAAAGATTCCTTAAATTCATCATAGGTCTCATGTTCTACCCATAAGGATAAATTTTTAAGGCTTAAGAAGTATGCTGAAGGAGGTCTCTCGAAGAAGATGTATTCATCTTACCCAACCACTTTCAAAATATTTATTTTTTTTACCCCTATAAATCTATTGTATCAATCCTAACATGATAAATTTTATATAATAAATATATTTATATGTCATTATGGTTATGGTATATTCATTTTACACTTACTTTCCATCAAATGGGAAATAATAGTGTCGCTCATGCGTATGTGTGGACTATCACCTCCATGTAGAGATATGATTCATTTTCTATCATCACCTCAAATTGATGGATATAATGAATTATTTAATAAATATATATGATATATATATCATATTATTAGTATTGTTTAAGGATAAAATATTATTTATCCTTTTTTACTTAATTTCATTTGAAAATGAAAACAACGTTCATGCATAAATATGGACTATTGTCTCTAGGAATAGTGTAATTAATTTTTCTATCACTACATTTTATATATGGTTATAAATATGTATATTATGATTATATATGATATTTATGTCATAATTAATATTTATTATATGATGTATACAAGATGAAATTATAAGGACCATCACTGCAGAACCGAAACAATGATGAAAAACTAAACGGTTATCACCTTGAACCGTGATTTTAATAAATAATTGTTAATGAATAGGTGATAATATGTTATAAGTAAATAAAATATTATATTATAATTATTAATATAGATATTATATAAATTTATAATAAATTTAAATTTATTATACAAGATGTTAGTTCACTTATGAAGCAAGTTGAACTTAAGGAAAGAGTTTTATGTTACAATCTCACCTTTTACCAGCGCTGTTTATGCTTAAGTTTTGAATATTGAGATTATATGATCTATATTTATAAAATATTATTTATTTTCTTATTATTTGTTTATTTAGGTAAATAATTTGTTTTATTTTTCATTTTAGTCTCTCTAAGTACTCAAAATTCCAAAATAATGTTTTTAAGGAAAACCAGATTTGTTTTTCTATTGAGTTAGAAATAATTTCCTTCCATGTACATATTTTATTTAAAATATTATCATTAAAGTTTTTAATATTATACAATGATTAATTGAAATAATTTTTTCCATGTTTTAAAATGTATAACTTTTTTAAAAGGAAGCTTGTTTTCATTTTCTAAATATGGTACTTTTGACTTTTTACCAAATGTGTGAATGAAATCTTAGTTTTAACCTATATCGCATAAATGGATTTTTTCATAGTCATTACCACTCAATGATTTGAAGTTGAATTTACATGTTTCCATGGTTATTTTAAAATAAAATGTTTTCCTTAATAATTTGGTATTTTTTATACTTTAAATTATTTGTTTTAAGATGAAAGTGGTATTTTAATCAGGAAATGTTTTGATGATATTTTGAGGGTACTTTCATCTATAACAACATATTTTGATGTTTCATATAATTTACTGGGTATATAATCCAATTTTACCCTTTTTATTATTTCTGTAGTTGATTATTTATAATGATGAAGATACTCATTTTCTTTTCCATGGGTTAAGATATGATTATATGATAAATGTTTTCAGGATATTATAACATAAATATGATTGGATTATGATTTTGTGATGGGTGGGTATGTTATATCTATCCAATGAATTTGGTAACCATTAATGTATATGATCTTAATTGGTATATGATATTTTATCTGAATCCCAAAAAGGTTACATGATAGGTTATACCAAGCCCAAATAAAGTACATGAGTGGTTAAACCAAGCCTAACATGAATGAATGTCTTAGTGGTTATCCGTGACATGATATTTATATGATTAATACTATACCAAACTTTATGCTGGAATATTATTACATGATATAATGCAAATGTTTTTCTCTCATGGATCATATTATTTTATTCCATTATGATTCATGCCTTATTTACTACTAAGATTTATTAAATGACACATGATTTTGATATATGAATTGCTGGGTTTTATTTTCAAATGTTAATATTATGTTCTCATACCATTATGGTCATGTGTATGTTAAGAAATATGATTTAATGATATCTCCATCATTTATACTTAATTAGAATATGATATCACCGTTTATTATATTTCCTTTTACCCAAGATATGGAGAATGGTTTTTATAAAATCTTGTGTCTATAAGGGTATACAAAATTCAACAGGAGTTTGAATTTTCAGTTGTTAGTCTGGTCAATTCTCATTTAAAGATTTAGGATCAAGTTATGAGCCTTTGAAAACCTCCCAAGGTGTGTTTCAGACATGAAGGGAGGTTCTGGATTCATACTGATGGCTTTGAGAAACCTTGAGATAAGTTGGGTAGTTTCCATAACTAATCCTATAGTAGTTCCATCAGCTAGCTGGTGGGATTTTTAGAGGGGAAAATTACTCTATCCCAAAATTGTTTTTAGATGGGGGACCCCTCTTCTTACTCCCTCTCTTGGTGCACATATATGTTGTACCACCCTGATTTTATATGATTTTTTAACACATTAAATTTCTTTGATATCTTGTATTACACACAACACTGAGTTTTAGAAAACAACAATATATTATTAATATTATTATTTAGACATTACCGTTATAACCTAATAGTTAAACATAGAAATATGTATATTAATAACTAATGTTTAAATATTCAGTATAATTTTTATATATAAGGAAATCATGTTGATGAAAAATTACTTAACTTTCATTAAAGTATTTATATGCTTTGAAAACACTATTTTCAAAAAAATGTTTTTTATTTATTTTTGAAAAAAATAATAAAATTAATTTTTGACACCTTTATAAAATTAATTCGATAAAATAAAATTCATTTTTGAAATCATCATGTCATAATTATCTTAGGGTGAATTTTTTATAATTTCCTAAAAATATTTTTTTTAATAAATAGTAAAAAATATTGAATTTTAAAAAAAAATTTCCTTTTCATTTAAATTATTTTTAAAGTTTAATTATATTTTAAATTTTTTATTAAAGTTAAATTATATCAATTATACATATTATTACAATTTAGTTCATTGTAATCAATTTCATATTTAAATTGGATATAAAATATTTGTATGATTTTGAACATTTTCTCTTTGAAGACCTGCATTCTCGTCATATCTATGAGATTAATTTTAAATAAATTTTTTCCAATACTATTAATTGAATTTGAAAAAATATATTACCTATTTGAAATCATAATAATTTATATTATCTAATAAACTAACTTAGTTTTTGACCAAAATGAATTGTGAAAATAGTAAATAATTATTTACCACAGTAAAGGTAAAAATGAGTTTTCCAGGGGTTAAACAAAAAAGATAAGGGATAAAATAACCTAATAAATTGTCTAAAATATATTTAATAGACATATTTATTCACTATAATGTATAATACTTAGTAATACAACATTTTTGAGCCTTGTGGCATGTGAAAAATGTGGGTACACCATTTTCTTTTCAAACAATTACAAGCATTTCACTCACTTCACTTATAAATAATTACCCCTACACTCTCTTTTTCACACCTTAAAACATTTTTTCATTCATCACCTAACTAAATCCCTTACCAAATTCCCTAATATTATCCTAAAAGGTATAAATTCAACCTAAGAAGGATTTTGGTGCAAACCTAAGGAGGTTAATCGAAGAAGAGGTAACATTCTTAAATGAGAATTTTCATTTTATTTATTCCGCAAACTCCTTTAATTATTATTAAACCATGGTGATATAATAACATCACTATATTCCATGTGTAGTTGGAAATTTCCTCAAAAATAGATGTTATTCATTTTTCCATTACCACCTCCCACAGATGGTTAAAATGTTGGATTAAATATCTATATATGATACTTATGTTATTTTTATACTTATGGAATTATTATATCACACATACCTACATACATTTCATTCTGTTGGAATATGATAATGTCACTCGTGTGTACGGAAGAATACCACCTCACAAAGTGATGTGATTAATTCACACATTACATGGAAGGTAATAAAGATGTGTTTAAGGATCATATGTAATACATATGACATAAAAATTATTTTTTAATTATTTTATATTTTTTACCTTCCGTATTTTCTTTCCACTAAGAAAATGGAAACAACTTTCATGCGTACATACGACCTACCGTCTCCATAAATGGTGTATTTACTTTTCTATATCTAACTCTCATGGATCATTCTAAATAAATTTATAGTGAATATATATGATATTTATATAATTTTTATTTTTTTTGAGATTATCGATCCCTTATCAAAGTAAAAGTTCTGAAAATAAATAATCAAAACATATATGAAAAACAAATTTTTTATTACCCAAAACATAATTTTAACAAGGAATTGTTAATAAATAACTAATAAAAGGTTATAAGTAAATAATATATGGTATTATATATATATATATATATATTTGGTTCTGTAATATCTATATAATAAAATTATATTTATTATACAAGAGGTTCAAATGTGTACAAAGGAAGTCAAGACCCAAGGTATTGGGTTTCTAGTATTTCTTTTATTTTGACGGGACATATAAAAATTCACTACTTGTTTATTTTGTGTGGTGTAAATACTACACATTTTACTTGTTATATAATTAATAACCTTATTTTTAAGGTATTTAAATTTCATTTGAGGGTATTATTTATTAGTTCTTATGATTGAGATGATTACTTAAGTAGTAAGGGATTCCCATATCACTTTTTTACTTCTCTGAGACAGATATCATATTCACCACCTATTTATATTATGTCATTTATATAATGATCAATAATGTATTTTATGATTCTTATTCTGAAAATTATGGTGATTTATATTTCCATTTTCATATGTCTCTTTCAGGAGGTTTATGGTTCAAAATTTACCAAAGTGGAAAGGGATTTTTGTCTCTATTTTCCTTCTTTGAGATATATGTTATGCTGTGAACCTATCTTCCTCATGTGGTGTAACTATATCCAATTAGACATGTGAAATAATTAATTTATTTATTATGATGATATTATATGTTTCATTTAGTGTTATCTCTTCGTTGAGCTTAAAATTAAGTGTTCCCAAAGTGGTAAGTGCTTTATGATATAGTCTCATCATTTATTGAGACTGTTTATGATTATGTGTTTGATGGTAAAATATTATGATCTATTTCTTAATAAACTCAATAATTTTTTATCCTATGATTATTTCCTTATAAGAAATTATTTCCCTTCATTTTAATCTCTTTATTCATTCAAGAGTCAACAAATATTTTTTAATAAAAAACATCTTTATTTCTCTCTTCGATCGAAAACACTTTTTCTCCCATAACCATATTTTCAGTAAATTCATTAAAAATAGTTTTTAACATTATTAACATAATTTATTAAAGTAAATTTTATACATGTATTAATTTTTAAAAATATTTTGAAAGGGATCATTATTTTTTTTTCTAAAAAATGCATGTTTTTCATTTACCAAAAACATGAAAGGAATATTTGTTTTATCTTGTACGACGTGAATTTTTTTTCCACCATCATAAAATTTATTTTATTTTAATGTTATTTTAAAAGTTTTAATGTTTGTTTAAGAAGAAAATTATTTTTAATTTCTTTTTAGAATTTTTGGTTTTAAAAAGTGGTTTTTAAAGAAAAGTTATTTTCCTCAAGAGGGTGCATGAGAGGTTATCCAATGCATTAGGAAATTATTAATGTTATATGATCTCAAAGGGTGCATGGGGTTATAAAAAGCCTAAAATAGAGCACAAAAGAGTTCATCCCAAGACCCAATAAGGTATACGAGTGGTTTTCCCAAGCCTAACATGTTTTTAATTTATAGGCGGGTAGCCTTGACATAAGATTTTATATGATTATATGTATTCCACAAATATATGTCTTAATCTTATATAATGATCTAATATATCATTTTATTTTATTATCTTATGATTCATTTCCAATTAACTTCTAATATTTATTCCATGACTCAATATTATTATCATTGTTATGAAGGGTGCATTTTTCAATTTTTATACTTTTGTTCTCATAACCATATGTTCAAGTTATGCTTCCATAAATCCCTTTTTTACCCTTAATGAGAACTTGAGATCACCCTTGCTAATTTTCCCTTTTTCCAATTTATGAATAAATTAATTACATATGATATGTCTAAGAAGGGTTCTAGTTATGAAGAACACAACGAGATTTAGCTTACCTATAAACTAGTTTTTTATATTTTCATTTTTCTAAAGGCACTATACCTTTATGATCCTCAGGCACGTGTATTTATAATGTAATAAATATTCATAAAAATGATTTAATATGTATATATTAAAATCTTGTTTCACTATAGTTGGTATCAGAGGATTGGTTTAGTTAACATTTGAAAACTAGGATGAGAAAACATTAGTGAGATCCCTATGTACATCCCCAAGAACAAGTATAAATATGAGTGAAAATATAGGAAAATGTACTAGAATTTTTGTAATGGATTGAGTTAGTGGTTTCAAATAAATTACATCCATGTTTAGATAATAAAAGTGGATGCAGATCGGGCATACAGGTTCCTAGGGTAATAACCCCTAAAAGGGAATATTGGGCGAAACTCGATCATTACTTGGTGCATGATAATTGTCCTTGCTGCATACATAGTATGACACTCCAGGGGGATATTATTTAGAAAATTAAAAACTCATAATGAACAATCATTAATGATTTAAATAGATGATGATAACGAATGACCAAGTATAAACCTAATGTTTCATAGATTAAAAAGAATGTGTCATGACTTGGGATATTCTATATATAAATTTTCATGATTATGTGGTTCCCCACTCTAACTATTGATTCTTAGATTATGTTTTTTTGGTTTTAGTCAATGGATGGAATGTATAGGAACTGTGTTAGTACTGAATGTGATATAAAATGCAATTATTTTCCTCTTGATCATCCAAATGTTATGAGATAAGGATTGAAAAATATTATTTCTATGATTAGATATATTTCTAAAGCTATAAATCATGAAATAATTCTAAAAAAATGGGGGAATAACATTTTGTTTTGTATTTTATGAGGAAAAAACCACCTTATTTATATGGATCTTTGGATCTACTAGTTACTGGAAAATTGATCTGTAAGGTCCCATGTTTTTCTAGACTGTAGTTTTGAGCTGAAATTTTAATTTTTGATTTTAGATGCTTATAAAGGGGTAAAATGGTTTCCCCCATAAAAGATGATCTAAAATAATTTTTATGACCAATTAGTTGGTCTTGGAAGAGGGTGTCTACCCGAGAAAAAGAGTTTGGTGGAAATCCAAACCGTTTAAACTTTTTAGGAATATTCAATATTTAATATTTAAAATTTAATAAATTAAATATTAAAATATACATGAATGTTTTTTTCGGTCATATCTTTTGAACATGTAATCATATAGTTATTCTATCACCGTTGTTGGGTCTAGAATGGGGAGTTTATCCTAGGCTAGGCGTAAACTCAAGCAGGGTTCTAGGGCACACCCAGACCCCATTTTCTTTTCTTTTTTTTCTTTTATTCTTTATTTTATTTTTCTAATTACCTTCTCACACACACCGCTTCTATAGTATCCCCATTTGCACAACCTAAGGAATAAAAGAGGGAGGGAGAAATAGAAAGAGAGAGGAAGAAAGAGATGTACTACTGTAGATCCTTCAATGCGCTAGATGGATGTGCGGTGACCGTGGACCGTCAAATCGAGGGAAGCTTCGATAGTTTCTTCATGAAGGTAGGACCTTTTATGTTTTTGCTATAAAACCCCTTTAAATGTATTGTTTAAAGTTTTTATAGCCATATATTGTTTGATTGTGGCATATTGAGGCCCGATCTATTATATTTGGGGATTAAACGATGTTTCGGGCGATCCAAGGGTTTCCTGTTTGGGGAAACCATGTTACACATCATGTACTACAAGGTGACATGCCATGTGTTCTTCCCATTCACGGAAGATGATGTTTAAATGAGTATATGCCTTGTATGGGGTATACATGCAGTGTTCTAGTAATTATCTATGTGGCCAAGTAGTCTGGGTTGTCTATCCGTGTAGGTGTACATGGCCGTGTAGAGTACATGGATAAACCCTGTGTAGGATAACATGCTATGTATAAGTACACAGCTTGGCCAACAAGATGGACAAGCTAGTTGAGGGACATGGGAATGTACCCTATAATGGGTACACACTGTGTACCCTTGTTACATGCCACGTACCTGGGGTGTTTACATGCCCAGGCCAGCAAACATACATTCCCATGTGGCGAGTTGGGGGTATACACCGTGTATGGTCTCTATACACCGTGTACTATCCCCTTGTTACCCCATGGAGGTTTTTTCATGTTTTCTTGATCCGATGTCAGAATTGGACCTGAGAGTAGTTCATTTAGAGTGGTTTTCCATGTAGATTGTGATGGTGAAACCCAAGTAGCGTTCTGCAGTCTCCTAGTGGGTGTTTTGGGGATTTAACCTAAATGTATAGGTTTTTCCTCTGGATTTTAATGCATTTGTCTCTTGTGGGATCCCTATACCTATGTACCGTTTCAAGGATCCCTTGTATGATGCATTAATTTTCTTGTTTCTTTTAAGGATCCCATCTAGAATATCCTTTACCATTATAGATGAGGATCCCAAGTAAGATGTATTCTCTTGTGAGTTTTCCCTTGAGGATCTTGAGCATGATGCCTCTTAGTGCTTGGTTTGAGGGACCCTATGGGTGCCCTTTTCTTGACTGACCCAGAGTTGTACATTAGGTTTGGGAATAGATGTTGTTTTGGGGTAACCTAGAAACCATGACTAATTAGTAATCCTGTGGGGATGTGGCTAGATTGTTGGTTTGGGTGTTCAGGCCACTCTCACTTGTTTCTTTCTTCTTGACATAGGTTTCCGGATGAAACAATGTTTACTAGAGGTGCTTCCTGGTTGGTGGCTATTGGGCCTGACCTGAGGTGTCTTTCTTCCTGTTGTGATCCAAATATGTTCTTCTTAGGATCCCTTTGGCTTATTAGGATGCTCAGATGTGATTTCTTAGGATTTGGCTTCTAATCCATGTTATTCGTGATATTTTACTCGTACCCAGAGGTATTACCTGGGAGTTGGCTATTGATCCTGATTATATATATATATATATATATATTGTGATATATATTGTGTTTGGATGTGTAGAGGTGTTTTCTGGTATCCAGATGTTGAGCCATACAGGTTGATTCATATTCCCTAAGTGATACTTGGATTCCCAGTGTATGAATTACTTAGATGGGATCAGTGGAATGTTGTTTTGTATACCCTGAGTGATACTTGGAATTCCCATTGTTGGAATTACTTGGATATGATCAGTGGGTTTTTTTCCTTATATGCCTCGAGTGATACTTGGATCCAGTTGAGGGATGCCTTTGACGGGATCAGTGGGCTGTTGAATGTAATTAAAACTTGAGTGAATCATGGATCCAATTGATGGATTCCATGAACTTTATAATCAGTTGGATATCTTTATACCCAGAGTGATACTTGGATTCCCATTGTAGGAATTCCTTTAATGAGGTTAGTGGGTTGATTTCTAATATGTCTTGAGTGATACTTGGATCCAGTTGAGGGATGCCTTGGATGGGCTCAGAGGGTAGATGACTTCTACACCTTGAGTGATACTTGGGTTTCTCGTTGTAGGGATTCCTTGGACAGGATCATAGGCTAGATGTTATATGATCATATTTATTATGCTCTTCCAAATTAGATATGGTACTTGTGGGGCGTAGCATAGAATCTCACTGGATTTTTGGATGTTTTTCTTGGAATCCTTATTTACTAGATTGACCGTCAGTATATGGTATCCTTCTTATGGGATTGACCATTGGTATATGGTGTCCTTACTTTAGTGAATGGAGGTGAGAATGGGTGAAACTTGGTGTAGGATGAGTGTCCCCCTATGGTGACATATCTTTCTTAGAGACTTTTCTAGCATTTGAAGAAGTAGGTACATGTACATGGGATTATAGAATTAGATATTGACTTAATGGTACACATATTGAGTGGAATGATGCCCAACTCAATGGATTTTCACTGGATGTCCAGTTGAGTGGGATTATGGACCCGAGGTTCGACTACTGATGTGGTTTTATGTTATTGATTCACATACCAATGAATATTCATATCTATGCATATATATATTGGTACGGGCCTATACATGTATAAGTATATAGTTATGGACATCCATGGTGTAACTTTACCAGTTGATAGGGATTATAGACCTTGGGTTTTACTATGGGCTCACGTGAGGTTTTACTACCTTTTTTTTGTGATTCAGTTAGGCTGAGCATATTTATTTTTCATACACTTATAGCAGCAGAGTTTTAGGATACTTATTGGGGGTGGCCTAAAGATATTCTTTCCCACCCCTACTCATGCACCTTGGTGTATGTGTAGACCTTATGCCTAATTTTTATGTTGATAATGAGTTTTATTGGGGATAGGGATGAGGCCTAGTGTTGCATGATCGAGTAGAGATACTTATGTGGTTCTTCTGATCGAGATGGTGAAATTCTACAGGGTCTAGAGACTGGTTACATGGTATGTCTATGAGTTAGTAGTAGATCCATGTAATTTTACCTCCAGTTTATTTTATACTTGTATCTGTATGGTAGGCCTAGTGGGTGACCAGTGTTGTATTGTATGGAATAACTGTTTGGGATTTTACAACATTTAATTTATTATTACAACTGGTTCTATTTCAGTTGTTTACTACCTTATAACTCTTTTTTACTTTATACTATTAATTATACTTAGTTATTTCTGCTGTTATTTTACTTTGATACGAGGGAATAGTCTCCCACTATCACCTTCTAGGACCTTCCTGCTAGTCAACATCCTCTAGCGTATGGGGAGGCGTTCTTGAGGCCTTATAACTGACTAGCTTGGAGAACTAGTTTAGTGGAATCCAAGCCGGTACGTTAAAAATTGGTATTAGAGGGTTTTATTTTCTTGGACTTTACTCTTTGGGATGTGGTAGATAAGATTATTAGGAATGTGTCAGAACCTATGATGAATATCAGGCTGGTGTGTTGAGAACACTTATTCTAGTTAGAATTTCTTGTTACCAGGGTTTAGGATTACTTTCATGATATATTATGTTTTAGTTGTATATGATTTTCACTTTGAGAGATATACATGATGTAAAGATGTTATGATTTACTACGGATCTCTAGATCTTGTCCATTGGGGAGAGGATAAGGACAATTTTTTACTATTGGATAGCAAAGGCAAAAGGTGTCTCATGAAAAATATTCAGCACGTACGATTTACACCATACATGCCTTTTAGTGTGTGATTTTACACATGAATGAGGCCTTGGGTCTTCTTAAATATATATTTCAATTTTATGGCAGGATATGTGGATCTATATCAAGGTGTTTTGTTGTGAGGATGTCAACTTAGTCCTCGTGTACAGGAGGTGCAGTGAGCCTAGTAGGTCGATATGGCATGTGATTCCCTTTTGTTTAACCCCTTTAAGGGTGTTGTTTCTCAAGTCTATGGTCATCTAGTAATATCTATGAGTTTGATGCTTCTAGATACTAGGACATTCCTTTTGAACTAGATATCTAGGGAGTAGTTCCTTCTGAGGATTCTCAGAGAGGATCAGGCCCTCGTAGGCTGTGTTTTCATCATTTACCGTCTTAGGTCATTAAAATCTTTACATACTTTTGATAGGTTTTGATATTTTAATAAAGGTGGATAGACACTATGACCTAGTTGTGAAGCTTATTTTTTAGGTCTATGTGGGAGATCAATAGTCCCTTAGTTTAGACTCAGACCCTTGTAGGTTGATGCCAATTTTGTTTGTGGGTATCCTGCGTGAGAGGTTGTCCTATTTTCTTAGATTTTTTTAGCAAGTGAGATTTATTTTACACTCGTTTTAAGATTGAGGAATGGTAGATTATCAAGTTTTACATTATAAGAATGTCTATGCCTTCAAATTTTGATGATTCACCTTGGGTGTTTTGGGTTTTGAGATTGGATTCAATAGGTAGGACTGTTCGAGTTTCTGGCTTGGTCGACCAGTGTTTCTACTATTGCTAATATTGTAACGACCCAAAGTTTTTCAATGAAAATTACCTTCTTAAAATTACTCCATAAAATCACATGAAATCACAATATAATGAAATACTAAGTGATAATTTACCTTTAAACATAATATTGTCACTTCTATATTGGGAATTTTGAAAATCCAACATACACGATTGTGTTCAAGATGATTTTTGGAGTCTAATGAAACAAAAATAATTTTAGGTGAATAGTAACGTACCATTGTGAATAGTAACCTACCCTTATGAATAGTAATATGACCCTTATGAATAGTAAATCATCCAACATAAGAGTAACCTTACCCATGAATAATTAAATAAAATTTAGACATCTTAGAAAGTGACAATTTGACCTTAGTAAACGTTTTGGTATTTTGTAAATCATAAATAATTAATTATAACTAATTAATTAAAATAAAAGAAAAAATATTTTCTTAAAATGTGTTCATTATTTATCAAATCAATGTTTTATAGTATTTAGATAATTTTATAAGACCCTACGTAATTTTTGAAAGCACATTAAAATCAGTTTTAATTTTAAAAAAAGTTTTTTAAAGTAAATTATGATTTAAATTAAATATTAAATTAATCATATTTAGAAAATATTTTTTGAAAAATGGAAATCATTTCTTGATTCTACACGTCAAAAAATGGTTGGGTATATTTTTGGGATTTTTCTGAAATGCTTGAATTTTTTGATGAATAGTGAAATACCGTAATTTACAAAAACAAGCTAAAAAAGCTAATTATAGAGTCATGTGTGATGTTTTTATGATGTAATAACACTTGGTTAGGGATAACATGATAAAATTACTATTCTTGGTCATTGAAGACTCACTATTCCTTTTCTTAGGAGAAATTAATTAACTAATGAATTTTATATAAAGGAAACCCATATCCCGTCCACTATAAAAACCACCCTTCACACCCTCATTTCCACACACCTATCATGCTCCAAGACTTCTCTAAACTCTTCCCAAATATCCTCCCTATCCCCTCTCCCACGTTCAAGAGCTGATGGTCTCATCAAAATACCAAGCCTAGCTTCCTTAAGGAGAATCTCAAGAGGAGGATTTAAGAGGTAATTTCTCTCCCTCTTCTCATTTAATTTACTTTCAAGTTCAAGTTCATTTCTTGATCTATCCCCACATATATTCATCCAAATGGTATTGTAACTACATTATTATACATATACAGTAATTTTATGATGATAATGGCATATTATATCATCCAACCCCCTTTCCCACTTCCTTTTATTTTTATTAAAGATAACATTTTTCATGAGGTGTTAATTTATCACCTTCAAGAACGACATGTTTTCTTCTTCCATTTATACCTTCATATATAGTCATGAAACCATTTTATTGTTGTACCAGAATATTTTATATGTATTATTTCATATTTAATATTCTGGAACTAACTTATGACCATATTACTAATGATAATATAAAACAAGTTCATTATGATCGAAAAACCGTTCAAATTAACCCAAACAATCATCACTTAATTCTTATCTAATAATTCATCCACATGGATCTAATATTATTCATTATAAGATAATTAAAACTCCTGTAATATCATTAATAATATGTAATATCAGTTCTGTATGTTTACCCATGTTCTACCCAATCTTCAATTTAAGAATACAAGTGAACCACTCAAGAAAACCATAAAAACATACATTCCCGAACAATGTTTTTTTTAAACTCTATAACTCATCCAAAGGCACATAAAATCACTCAATTAAACCATAATTAACCAAATTAATGTACACAAGGTTATGTATTTTTAATTAAAGAATATAATGTCATTATACAGGACATTAAAGAGAAGGAAGCATTTGGATACTAGGTAAGGGGAAAATCTCGAACCCAATTTTCTTTCTTCGGGTTCTCCATATTTTACTCCATTTTTGATATGGTTACTCCTTAAAAATCATTTTTTCATCATTTTATTTTCTTTTCTAGGATATACATGTTCAACACTATTGTTTATGTCAAAAAAATGTTTTCCAAATGAACTCTTCTTCTAAGAACCCACCTTCTACTTCTCATTCAAGGTTGCAGGTTCTTGTATCAAGTATGTTATTCCCTCTTTATTTTGGGAACCCAAAGTATATGAATGTGTTCTTATGAGGTGAAAACCTTTCCTTTACATGGTTTAGTTATATTCATCATTGATTTATGTTCTATTTTTCATGCATGATAATGATAATATTATGATGTGATGGGTGCACATGAAATTATACAGCGCTCCAGTGCATTGGGTAAAGTGATGAATCTCATAAGTAAATGTGAAATGATGTGTGAAAAAGATGCTGGCTTGGTTCCTAAGTATGCTTGGTAGTTAACCACTAAGGCATGATGTTTTATTTTTATGCATTTACACATTTCAAGTCCTATTTTTATGCTTCCTCTCATGTTGATGATCTTTTTACCATGTTATGATTATTCTCACCCCATTCTATATTGTTCTTATCTATACTCTTACTGGGATTCTAGCTCACCCCTTTTGGTGTATATCCTCTAGTGGATACATGTACTAAGGAGAGGACAAGTTCCAATAAGAAGCTAAAGAATAATAAATTAAATAAATGTTTATGCTTGATGTTGTAATTGTTATGTATGGTCCAAGTTTTCCCAAGACACTAAACCTTTGGATCCTCTATGTGTAATAATATTATGTTTTTATCTTTAAAATGATGTAATATTAATGTAAGAAAAGGTTGGGTCTCTATAGTTGGTATCAGAGGAAAGGTTTAGTTAATTTGGGAATTTGTATAAGTGAACCCTAGAGAAAACCTATAGCATGAGACTAAGTACAAATACACAAAAAAGAATATTTACATAGGGATCCCATATGTTATGTTTTTGGTATAAAATGTTTAAATGAATAAGTTATTCATGAATTGTTTACTTATGTATTGTTCTAACCTTTTCTATTTTAGAAAATGGTGGGAACCAGGAGAAATCAGGCTAACAAATCGTGTGAGGGCCAATGCAACGATTTCCCGAATGACATCCACAATGATTTGGGAGGTGGAGTTTAAAACTTCATGGTGATGCTTACCCAATTATCTCAGGTTTTGAACAATAACAATAATAATGGGGAACTTAATCCTTCACCAAAGAGGGAGAAACTGGCTATCGAATGTTTTATGCATCAACGACCACCGACGTTTAATGGATCTTCTGATCCACTAGTTGCAGAACAGTGGGTCAACTCCAGGGAGAAGATCTTTTCTGTTCTTCAGTGTTCTGAGACGGAGAAGGTGAACCTATACATTTATCGTCTAGATGGAGAAGCTGATCAATGGTAGGATTTGATTAAGAACACCAATCCAAGGGGGGAAATTTAATAGATGGAATGAGAATACTTTAAGATAATGTTTCTTAACAAGTATTTCCCAAGAAATATTCACACAAAGATGGAGATAGAATTCATAGAGCTCAAGCAAAAAGAAGTAGAATTTTTCACAACCTATGAAGAGAATTTCACAAGGCCTTCAAGGTATTCTTCAGGTTTTTTTATCAATAATGATAGAAAAATTGATAGATTCTTTAGTGGATTAAAACCACACCTTCGAAAGGGTATTACAATCCGAGACTTTGGGATTTATGAAGAAGTTTTTCGATGTGCCCACAAAGTGGATATATAGTTTTTAGAATGGTCCCATGGCTATGGTGATAAGAAAGGAAAGATGGAGTTTCATGCTGGTGGATCTAATGATAAGGGTGGGAAGAAAACTCAATGGCCCACATGCCAAAAATGTGGAAAGTTGTGCAATGAAAATTTCCTCAAAGGGACGATGAAATGCTTCAAGTGTGGGAAAGAAGTACACCATGCTCAAGAGTGTTGAAAAGACAAGAAAATGAAAGAGAATGTAGCCGATGAAAGAAGATAACCACTCATGGTTCAATGCTACAACTGTAGGGAGCTAGGGCACTATGCAAACCAGTGCACTAAACCTCGAGTTCTCGAGGGTAATCAGCGTCAACAGCCCCCAAAATCAAAGGAACAAGGGAAGTATTATGCCATCACTACTACGGAGGTGGAGCATGATAATGAAGTCGTATAAGGTACACTTCCTATTCACTCAAGAATGGAAAAATTCTTATTTGATTCTGGTTCTACACATTCCTTTATATCTTGAAGGTTTTCTAGAACTATAGAATCAAAGCCCCGAAACCTTGAAGTAGAGATATTAGTAAAAACACCAAGTGGTGCAATCATTGCAACCCAAGTGTTTGACTCCTCTCCTGTTGGCGTATGTGGGAAGATTCTTCCAGTGAATCTTGTAATACTTCCTTTGGTGGAATTGACTCTATAATAGGAATGGATTGTCTCTCATTATATAGAGAAAATATCAACTTTTGGAAAAAAGAAATATCTTTTCATATTATGAACCATCCCATGCTCCTCTACAAATGCAAGGAAGATCATGAATCTCCTTTTAAAAATCCTTCAATGGTGTGGGTGTCGATTCCCTATGAAGAATCATACCTCACCTAAATGGTTGAGTTGAAAGAAAATGACCACCTCGAGGAAATACCCATCGTGAAGGAATATGGAGATGTATTTCCCGAAGAGTTACCTGAAATTCCCCCAGATCATGAGGTAGAGTTCTCAATTGAACTCATACCCGGAGTTACTCCTATCTCAATGTGTCCCTATGGGATGTCTCCTATAGAACTGGATGAGTTAAAGAAGTAGCTGCAATAGCATCTGGAAAAAGTGTTCATATGCCCTTGCGAATCACCTTGGGGTGCGCCAGTGCTCTTTGTGTAGAAGAAGGATGGAACAATACAGTTGTGTATCGATTATCGAGAACTCAACAAGATCACCATAAAGAACAAGTATCCTATCCCAAGGATTGATGACTTGTTCGATCAGCTAAGAGGTTCTCAATACTTCTCAAAGGTGGATCTTAGTTCTAGATATCATCAGGTAAAGGTGAAGAAGGAAGATATTTAGAAGACTGCCTTCCGAACAAGGGATGGGCACTATGAGTTTTTGGTGATGTCCTTTGGACTTACTAATACCCCTAAAATCTTCATGGATTTGATGAATAGAGTCTTTAGACATTACCTTGACAATTTTTTGGTAGTGATTATCGATGATATTCTCATCTACTCCAAGAGAAAGGAGGAACATGAAGAACATCTAAGACATGTGTTGGCGACATTGAAAAGGGGAAGTTGTACGCCAAGTTCAGAAAGTGTAACTTTTGGATATAACAAGTCACGATCTTGGGACATGTGATCACAAGTGAGGGAATTTTTGTGGATCCTTCGAAAACAAAGACGATTAAGGAATGGACCAGGCCCTCTAGTGTCACAGAAATATGTAATTTTCTTGGATTATCTGGGTACTATCGACGTTTTGTGAGAAACTTCTCATGATTGTCAAGTCCAAAAACTAAGCTGACAAGGAACGGGGTAAAGTATATCTGGACGGAAGATTGTGAGGGAAGCTTCAAGGAGATAAATAAAAGGCCGATCACTGCACCTGTACTCACACTACTGAAAAGTGGAGAAAGTTTTGTGATATACGGTGATTCTTCAAAGAAAGGATTGGGTTTCATACTTATGAAAAATGATAATGTGATAGAATACACCTCATGAAAGTTGAAGATCGATGAGCATAACTACCCGACACATGATCTAGAGCTGGAAGCTGTGATTTTTTCCTTGAAAATATAGTGGTACAACCTTTATGGTGAGAAGTGTGACATATACGCCGACCACAAGAGCCTAAAGTAAATATTCACACAAAAGGAGCTCAACATGTGTCAAAGGAGATGGTTAGAGATAATCAAGGATTACGATTGATCTATTCACTATCATCCTGGAAAGGCGAACAAGGTAGATGATGCTCTAAGCAGAAATGAACCTGCTACTCTATCCTTGCTACGGATTGAGAAAAACACTATCTTATTAGATATGGAAATAATGGATTTGGAAATCATAAGGGCAGGGTATACATCCTACCTTTCCAAAATGATTTCCCAACCATCCATCCAAGAGAAGATTAAGGAAGAACAAAGGGATGATGTGGAGATACAAAAGAAGGTGAATGCAGTAAAGGAAGGGAAGCTGCAGGAGTTCCATATCGATGATGATGGTGTGATTCGGTTTGGAATGCGGCTTTGTGTGCCTTAATCACTCAGGATAAAGAAGGAGCTATTGGACAATGCACATAGCTCAACATTCTCTATCCATCCTAGGATTACCAAGATTTACCGTGATATCCAAGAACACTTCTGGTGGGATAACATGAAGAAAGAGATTGCGGAATATATATCAAGGTGCTTGGTATGTCAGCAAGTTAATGCTGAGCGACAAAAGTCCAAAGGTATGATGCAGACATTGCCTATACCCATGTGGAAATGGGAAAATGTTACTATGGACTTTGTCACGGGTCTCCTGAAGACTTCAAAGGGAAATAATGCGATATAGGTTGTGGTTGATCGACTCACCAAGACTGCCCATTTTATCGCTATTTGGGAAGATCTCTCACTTGAACAGCTTGCAAAGATACATGTGAAAGAAGTGGTGAGACTGAACTATGTTCCACTATCAATTGTCTCTGACCGTGATCCAAGGTTCACATCTAATTTCTATAAGAGCCTTCAACATGCTTTGAGTACTGAATTAAATTTCAGCACGGTCTATCACCCCCAAACTGATGGTCAGTCTGAAAGGACTATTCAGACATTTGAAGACATACTAAGAGCCTACTCTCTAGAATTCAAAGGTGGATGGGATCATCATCTACCATTGGTTGAGTTCTCATACAACAATAGTTTCCACTCGAGTATTCAGATGGCTCCATTTTAAGCTCTGTATGGGAAGCGATGTAGAACTCCAACTTGTTGGGATGAAGTTGGAGAAAGAAAGCTACTTGGACCTGATCTTATGAAATAGATGACAGAGAAGGTTCAAGTCATCCAGAATCACATCAAAGATACTCAGAGTTAGAAAAAGAGCTATGCTGACAACCGTCGAAGGGACTTGGAGTTCAATGTTAGAGATAAAGTCTTCCAACGAATATCTCCATGGAAGAGATTCATGCGATTTGGGAAGAATGGGAAGCTAAGCCCAAAGTACATTGGCCCCTTTGAGATCCTTGACCGCATAGAAGCCGTAGCCTATCAAATTGCACTTCCACCGAAAATGGCTCAAGTTCATAATGTGTTTCACATATCACTCCTGAGGAAGTACATACCATACCCCTCACATGTAATAAACTCAAAGGTGGTATAGTTGGAAGATGATCTCTCTTATGAAGAGCAGCTAGTAGAGATTCTGGATCAGAGAGATATGGTTCTACGCAATATGAAAACTCATCTTGTTAAAGTGTTGGGGAGGAACCATAAGTTTGAGGAAGCAACATGGGAACCAGAAGAGGCAATGAAGGTAAAGTACCCTCACCTGTTTGTGTGAATTGAAATTTCAGGGGCGAAATTTCTCAAGGGGGGAAGAATATAACGACCCAAAGCTGTTCAATGAAAATTCCCTTCTTAAAATTATGTCATAAAATCACATGAAAGCACAAAATAATGAACTAATAAGTGCTGAGTGACCTTTAAACATAATTTTTTCACTTTTGTATTGGGAATTTTGAAAATCCTAGATACATAGTTGTGTGCAAGATGATTTTTAGAGTCTAATGAAACAAAAACAATTTTTGGTGAATAGTAACATACCCTTGTGAATAGTAACCTACCCTTATGAATAGTAATATGACCCTTATTAATAGTAAATCATCCAACATAAGAGTAAGCTTACCCATGAATAATTAAATAAAATTTAGACATCTTAGAAAGTGAAAATTTGACCTTAGTAAACGATTTGGTATTTTGTAAATCATAAATAATTAATTATAATTAATTAATTAATTTAAAATCAAATTTATTTTCTTAAAATGTGTTAATTATTTATTAAATCAATGTCTTATAGTTTTTAGCTAATTTTTAAGACCCTATGTAATTTTCAAAATCAATATAAAATCAGTTTTAATTTTAAAAATTGTTTTTAAGTAAATTATGATTTTAATTAAATATATAATTAATCATATTTAGAAAATTAATTTTTAAAAATGGACTTCATTTTCGGATTCTAAACGTCGAAAAATGGTTAGGGTATATTTTTGGGATTTTTCTGAAATACTAGAATTTTTGATGAATAGTGAAATACCGTAATTTACAAAAATAAGCACAATAAGCTAATTATAGAGTCATGTGTGATGTTCTGCTGATGTAATCCCACTTGGTTCGGTATCATGTGATACAATTACCATTCTTGGTCAATCAAGACTCACTATTCCTTGTCTTATGGGAAATTAATAAACTAATGAATTTTTTATTAAGGAAACCCCTCTCCCCTCCACTATAAAAACAACATTTCACACCCTCATTTACTCACACCTATAAAGCTTAAAGACTTCTATAAATTCTACCCAAACATCCTCCCTAGACCCTTTCCCACGTTCAAGAGCTGATGGTCTCATCAAAATACCAAGCCTAGCTTCCTTAAGGAGAATCTCAAGAGGAGGATTTAAGAGGTAATTTCTCTCCCTCTTCTCCTTTAATTTCCTTTCAAATTAAAGTTTATTTCTTGATCTATCCCCACGTATATTCATCTAAATGGTATTGTAACTACATTATTATACATATAATGTAATTTTATGATGCTAATGGCATATTATATCATCCAACCCCCTTTCTCCCTTCCTTTTATTTTTATTAAAGAGAACATTGTTCGTGAGGTGTTAATTTATCACCTTCAAGAATGACATGTTTTATTCTTCCATTTCTACATTCATATCTGGTTATGAAACCATTTTTATGGTTGAACCAGAATATTCTATATGTATTATTTCCTATTTAAAGTTCTTGAACTAAATTATGACCATATTACTATTGATAATAGAAAACAAGTTCATTATGATCGAAAAACTGTTCAAATTAACCCAAACAATCATCATTTAATTATTATCTAATGATTCATCCACATGGATAAAATAATTTTCATTATAAGATAATTAAAACTCCTTTAATATCATTATTAACATGTAATATCAGTTCTGGATGTTTACCCATCTTCTACCCAAATTTCAATTTAAGAATACAAGTGAACCACTCAAGAAAACCATAAAAACAAACATTTCCGAACAATGTTTTTTTAAACTCTATAACTCATAAAAAGGAACATAAAATCACTTAATGAAACCATAATGAACCACATTAATGTAAAAAAAGGTTATTTATTTCTAATTAATGAATATAATGTCATTATATAGTACATTAAAGAGAAGGAAGCATTCAGATACAAGGTAAGGGGAAAATCTCGAACCCAAATTGCTTTCTTCAGGTTCTCCCTCTTTTACTCCATTTTTGATATGGTTACTACTTTAAAATCATTTTTTCATAATTTTATTTCATTTTATATGATATAAATGTTCACCACTATTTTTTATGTCAAACAAAATGTTTTTCAAAAGGACTCTTCTTCTAAGAACACACCTTTTACTTTTCATTCAAGGTTGATGGTTCTTGTATCAAGTATGTTATTCCCTCTATGTTTTTAGAACCCAAAGTTTATGAATGTGTTCTTATGAGATGAAACCCTTTCCTTTACATGGGTTATTTATGTTCATCATTTATTTATGTTCTATTTGGCATGCATGATAATGATAATTTTATGATGTGACGGGTGCACCTGGAATTGTACAGTACTCCAATGCATTGGATAAAATGATGAATATCATGAGTAAATGTGAAATGATGTGTGAAAAAGATGCTAGCTTGGTTCACGAGTATGTGTGGTTGTTAACCACTAAGACATGATGTTTCATTTTTATGCATTACCACATTTCAAGTCTTATATTTATGCTTCCTCTGATGTTCATGATCTTTTTCCCATGTTATGATTATGCTCACCCCATGCTATATTGTTCTTATCTATCCTCTTACTGGGATTATAGATCACCACTTTTGGTGTATATCCTCAGGTGTCTACATTTAATAAGGAGAGAACAAGTTCCAATAAGAATCTAGAGAAAAAGAAATTAAATAAATTTTTATGCTTGATGTTGTAATTTTTATGTATGGTCCTAGTTTGCCCAAGACACTAAACCTTTGGATCCTTTATGTGTAATACTATTATGTTGTTTATCTTTAAAATGATGTAATAGTAACGTAAGAAAAGGTTTGGTTGCTATAAATGTAGTTAGAGAGTAGGTATAAACTTTTGATTGGAACTATTCCATGTGAAGGGCAGTCATGGAATAATTTATGTCATAGGTGAGGTGCCCAATTTTGAAGAGGTGTTCCAAGGGAGCTTCGTGGTAAGTGAAACTGAAGTGTGATGTAACACAATCAGCTTATCCTTGTAATGGTTGACTCACTAGAGTATGAGTCAGGTGTTAAAGATATATGCTGGTTGTGTGGGGTATTGTATGAATTATAAACTGGTGAGTGTTCGGGTGCGAGACAAGGACTAATATTTTTCAAACATACCATGAACTTGGATCCCAGAAGTTGTGTTAGAATGTTCCTCTGTGGCTTAGGTGAAATTGTGAAATGATGGGTTTTCTTGAGACAGTTGACCTATGGATGAATCTTGGTCAAGTTTTGGTAGGATGTGAGTGTGGCTCAGAGAGATCTGTATATTCCTTGGTGGAATATTAGTGTACTCCTGTTATAGATGATATTTCGCTATCTTGATTCATCTTGAGTATATTAAGAGAGTGTAGACCCTACATTAAGCTCATTTTTATTTCTAAATGTTCTTCTCTTTTGAGGAAGGGAACCTATTGAGGTTATGATTGAGAAGTGGTGTAAGGTAATACATATGGTGGGGAGTGCACCATTGGCTGTTTGATGGTGGTGAACCTTGTTTTCAATTGAACATTGGTGTTTTCTGTGGGAAATTAGGATCATTGTTTGGTTTTTAGGTGACGATAAGGGTATTCCTATGTTGGGGAGTACCAGACCGGTCGTAGTGAAAATGTATTCGATGTAGAATAATTTTTTTGTCACTATGAGGCTATTCATTGGATAATCCATATAGATTTCTTGTGTAGATACTCAGGTTTAGGGAATGACTGCCAATCTTTTAAAAGGATTATTAGGGACAAGAAAGTTTATTGTTGGCAATTTTTAAGGTCTTGTGTTTTTCTGAACTGCAGTTTTGAGAAGAAATTTGAATTATTTATTTTGAATGCTTGTAAATGGGTTAAAGGGTTGTTTTTCCCTAGTATATGATCATGTATAATTTTTCTGACCACTCGGGTTTTCCCGGAATAGGATGTTTACCCTAGGACATGAGTTTGGTGGAAATCCGATCCATTCTAATTTTAGATTAATATTTAATAAATTAAATATTAAATTATTTGCACATGTTTTTCTGGTTGTATATTTTGAACATGAAATCAGAATGAGATTCCTTCTTCGTTGTTTATTCTAGAATATGGAGTTTAGCCTATGCGAGGTGTAAACTAGAGTAGGGAACCGGGGCCGGCTTGGATGCCATTTTCATTTATTTTCTTTTTCATCTTTTCTTTTTATTTTCTCCTTTTCCTTCTTCCTTCTCATGTATGCCTATCCTACGACTTACCCCTTCATGTGACCTAATATAGAAAAGAGTTAGGGAGAAATAGAAAGTGAGAGGGAGAAAAAGAGGTACTATTGCTGAGCCTTCAATGCACTGGATCAATGTGCGGCGACCGTGGACCATCAAATCGAGTGAAGCTTCACTAGTTTTTGCTTGAATGTAGGACTGTTTTCATTTTTTCCTAAAATACCCTTTAAATGTGTTTTTTAAAGTTTTTATAACCTTATATTGAATTATTGTGGATTCTTGAGGCCCTATCTATTGTTTTGGGGGTTTAAATATGGGTTTCGAGTGATCTAAGGGTTTCCCGTTTAGGGAAACCGGGTTACATGGTCTGTAGTCTAGGGTGACACATCATGTGTTCTTCTCATTTTGGGAAGTTTATGTTTAAAGGATTACACACCATGTATGGGGTATACAGTCTCTGTACTAGTACTTGGTCATGTGGACAAGTATCCGAGCATGTCTACCTATGTAGGGTTTCATGGCCATTTATAGTACCTAGATAGACCTCGTGTAGGGTAGCATGTAGTGTAGAAGTACACAACTTGGAAAAGTAGACAGCCAAGCCAGTTGAGGGACATGGGTATGTACCCCATGTTGGGTACACATCATGTACCTATGTTACATGATGCGTAACTTAGGTGTTTACATGACCAATCCAGCAGGAATACACACCCATGTGGCGAGTTGGGGGTACACACCGTGTATGGTCTCTTCATGATGCATATTGTTCTCTTGTTGCCCCTTTGAGGGTTTTTTGTGTTTTCTTACTATGATTTCATAATTGGACCTAAGAGTAGACCATTATGAGTGGTTTTCCGCATAGATTGAAATGGTGAAACCCATAGAGTATTCTAAGGTCTCATAATGGGTGTTTTGGGGCTTCAACATAAGTAGAGAGGTACTTCCTCGAGCATTAAATTTAGTGATCTCTTGAGAGTGAGACCAGAGTGTGAATGATCAGTTGGGTGTTCGGAATAACCTAGTTGAAACCTTTGATCTGAGATGAGCTATGAGCTATCCCCCATGACCTATGCTTTTGAGGACGTTCCCCTTGTAAGATGTGCCATTTTAGCCTATGAGGCTACGATGCTGGATGCTTACAAGGATCCCCTAAGGGATTCCATTACTTATATTCTAATCTAGGGAGTCCCTTTTCAGATCCCTTTACTTGGGTACAATTTTGAGGATCCCTTATAGTATGACTCTTTTTTCTTATTGCTTATGAGGATCCTGTGTAGAATTCCTCATTTTCTATTACATCTCAGGATCCTAAGTAGGATGAGTTATCCTGTGAGTTTTCCCTTGAGGATCTCAAGTAGGATGACTCTAAATGCTTGTTTTGAGGGACCCTAAAGGTTCCCATTGATTTACTAACCTTTATTTGTATGTCTTGTTTGGGTAGAGATGGTGTTCGGGTGTCACCTAGAACTTGTGCTGAACTGGTAAGCCCATGGGGATGTGGCTGGAGTGTTGGGTTGGGAGTTTGGTCCACTGTCACTCATTTGTTTCAGCTTGACATGGTTTTTATGATGCATTGATATTTACCAGTGTTGATTCTTGGATGGTGTTTGTTGACCCTGACACGAGGAATCTTTCTTATTCTTGGGTTTCCTCTATGTTCTTTATGTGATTCATTTATCTTATTCGGATGCTTGAAAGTTCTTTCCTGGGATCTGTCTTTTGATCCATATTATTGTTGATATTTTATAGGTACCTAAAGGTATTACCTAGGAGTTGGCTGTTGATCCTGAATATATATATATATATATTGTGATATTTATTTTTTTGGGATGTCCTGAGGTGTTTCCTAGTATTTGGATGTTGACCCTTACATGTTAATTCATATACCCTGAGCGATAATTGGATTCCCAGTGTAAGATTTCCTTAGATGGGATCAATGGGATGTTATTTTTTATACCTTGAGTGATATATGGAATTCCCATTATATGAATTCCTTGTATGGGCTCAGTGGGTTGTTTTCCTTACATGCCCTGAGCGATACTTAGATCCAGTTGAAGGATGCATTGGACGAGCTTAGTGGGCTATTGAATGTAATTAAACCTTGAGTGAATCATGTATCTAGTTGAGGGATTCCATGAATTGGATCATTGGTTGGATATGTTTTTACTCTGAGTTATACTTGGATTCCCATTATAGGAATGCCTTGGATGGGCTTAGTGGGTTGATTTCTTATATTCCTTGAGTGATACTTGGATCTAGTTGAGGGATGCCTTGGACTGGCTTCAAGGGTGGATGAATTATATGACATGAGTGATACTTGGGTTTTTGGTTGTAAAAATTTCTTGTGCGAGCTCATAGGTTGGATGTTATATAATTAGAATGAATATGCTCTTCCAGATCAGATATGGGACTCATGGGGTGTAGCATAGCATCTCACTAGATGTTTGAATGTTTTTACTAGAATCCTTATTTATAGGATTGATGTTTAGTATACAATATAATTATTATCGGATTGACCATTGGTATACGGTATCCTTACATCAGCGATTTGAGATGAGCATGGGTGAACACAGGCGTAGGATGAGTATCCTCTTATGGTGACGTATCTTACTCAGATACATTTCTAATGGTGGCTGAAAAAGGTACACATCGATTGGATTATAGAACCATAGATCAACTTAATGGTACACGACTTGAGTGTTTTGAAACCCAGCTAAATTCATTTGCACAAGATGTCCAGTTGAGTGGGATTATGGACCCGAGGTTCAACTGATGTTATAGTTTCAATTTATTGATTCACATACCATTGAATATTCAAATCTATGTGTAAACGTATAGGTATTGAACTATACATGTGCACTTATATAGTTATGGACATCCATGGTGGAACTTTCCCAGTTGACATGAATTATGGAACCTTGGTTTGATGGTGGGATCTTGTGTGGTTTTACTACCTTTTTGGTTGTGCTTAATCTAGGATGAGCATTTTTCTTTTGAATACACTTATAGTATCACTATTACAAGTTTCTTATTAGGGTGGACTAATGATATTCTTTCTCACCCCTACACATTCACCTCAGCTTATGTGTAGAACTTTTGTCTTCTTTTCATGTTGAGAATGAGTTGCATGATGGATAGGGTTGAGTCCCATTTTTTCATGATTGAGAGGAGCTAGTTGTATGGATCTTCTGACTGGGATAGTGGAGTTATAAAGGGTATAGAGACCAGATATGTGGTCTACCTCATAGCTATAAATAAAGCCTTTTACTTTTAATTTATGTTTCTTTAGTGCCTATATTTTTTTGGTCAACCTAGTGGGTGAGCAATGCGGTATTGTATTACATAGTTGTTTAGGCTTTTATAACATTTCATTTATTATTACAGCATATTCTATTTAAGTTGTTTATAGCTTCCATAATCTATTTACTTTATAATATGTATGATAATTAGTTATTTCCTCTATTCATTTACTCTGATATGAGGGAATAGTCTCCCCATTATCACCTCCTAGGCCCTCATTGATAGTCAGTAGTGGATCGGAGGACCAGTTTAGTGGCATTTGGGTCAGGATGTTATATGATCAACACCACTCAAAAGTTATTTTTCATTATCCAGTATTAGAGACACGCAAAAGTAATTTTGTATGTCTACCAGTTGGAAGGTGAAGTGGATCAGTGGTGCAATCATATCAAGAATACGAGGCGACAATAAGAAATTCAGTCCATGGATTGGGATAAAATCAAGAGAATATTTTTCAATAAGTACTTTTTCTAATTTTTCCTATATAAAGATGGATAAGGAGTTACTTCAGAAAAATAAAATGGATGATGAATCTGTTGGTACCTATTGGGAAAAGTTTACAAGACTTACGATGTATTCTTCTGGTATTATCATCCAACCTTAATGTAAGGTTGATCATTTATTCAGTGGTTTAAAACCAAATATCTAAAGGGAGTTGACCATAAGACACTTCAATAACTTTAAATATGTTTTTTGATGTTTTATCTAGGTGGAAATTATGGTTAGGGTTACATTTCAATCTTATGGTTTTGATAAGAAGATAAAAATATAATTCAAAGTAAAATCTAAGAACTATAGAGATAAAAAGATAATCTTTCCTATATTATCAAAGTGTGGGAATAAGCATAGATAAAATTTTCTTAATGGAAATTAAAAATGTTTTATGTGTGTAAAGGAAGGTCATGAAGTGGATGAATTTCAATGTGTTGGGAAGAAGATATGTATTGATGAAAATAATGAGAAATCTCCATTGAATTCACCTCCCACATTTCAGTGTTTCAATTACAAGGAGAATGAAAATTATTATAAAAAATTACCAAATATGAGGGTTTATGGTAAAGATCAACACTATTAACCAAGGAAGATTAGATAAAAAGGGAAATATAATGTGATCACTCTTTTTGATGAGGGGTGAAGTAAGGGCATAGTGAAAGGTACAATCACCATCCACTCTAGAATTGCTAATATCTAATTTAACTCTTCATCTAACAATTCATTCATATATGAAGAAATTTATAAGGGTATAAATATTCCTCCCAGTTGATTATATGTATAATTATTAGTGAAAAAATAATGGTATAGTGATCACATCTCATGTTTATGATTTTTCTCCAGTTGAATTTTGTGAGAATGTGCTTCTTACACACCATGTTATTATTCCTTTAGGTGAGTTTGATATTATATTAGGACTGTATTGGATTTCTCTACAAAAATAACACATAAATTTTTGAGGAAGGGAAGTCACATTTGATATTCCAAAAAAACATATGACCATCTATCAATGCGATGAAAAATATTAATTTTAGATGGAAATAACATCCATTATATGTGTTCTAATTCCAATTAAATCGTGGAGTTTATCTCAGAGGGTTGGGGAGAAACTCAAAATCAATTATATTCCTATTTTGGGGGAATTTTTTGATTTATTTATAGAGGAGTTACCTAGCCTTATACAAAAATATGAAGTTGAGTTATCAATAAAACTCATAACTTGTGCTACACCAATTTTGAATGCTCCCAATAGAATGAACTTGATTGAGTTGTAGGAATTAAATAAACAACTCTTGGAAAACCTTGAAATGTGATTCATTTATCCAAGTGTATCACCTTGGGGTGAACCTATTTATTTTGTTAAAAAGACTATGAATCAATGAGAATCTACATTGATTATCTAGAGCTGAACAAGATCTTGATTAAGAACAAGTATTCTCTTCCCCATATTGATGACTTGCTTGATCAACTGCATTGAGCTCAGTACTTTTCCAAGATAGAACTTCTTTATGGATATCATCAATTGAGGTTCAAAAAGGATGATATACGGAAGAAAAAATTCCATACAAGTTATGGAAACTATGAATATACAGTGATTCCATTCAGCCTTACTAATTCAACTACTATCATCATAAATTTAATGAATAGAGTCTTTAGAGATTACCTTGATAAATTTTTAGTAGTCTTTATAGATTATATTCTTATATATTCCTTGATAAATGAAGATAATTAATATCACTTTATAATTTTACTAAATACACTAAGGAAGGATAAACTATATAAAAATTTAAATATTTGTTAATTATGGATACAAATGGTTTCATTTTTGGGTCATATAATCTAAAGAGAGGGTATATCATTATATTAATTCAAGACAGAGGCTATTGAATGTTGTCCTAGTCTGACCTTGGTGACTGAGATCTATAACATCGATGTGTTATCAAGATATTATCACTAGTTTTTGGCGAATTTATCATGACTATCTAATATACTCACCAAGTTAACTCATAAGGGATCCAGGTTTCTATAAATAGATGAATGTGGGGAAAATTTTAAGGAACTGAAGAGAATATTAGTCAGCGCACCTATTCTTACATTACCCTACATGGGAGAAGGTTTTGTAATCTATAATGATGCATCCAAGAAGATATTGAAATGTTTTATTATGAATAATGAAACAGTTATATATATTTACCCATGAAAATTGAAGATTCATGAGTGAAATTACCCAACCCTTGATTTGGAGTTAGTGGTGGTATTTTTTACATTAAAAATATGGATGCATTATCTTTATGGAGGAAAGTTTGATATATGTATCGATCATAAAATTTAAAAGTATATATTATTATTGAAGGAGTTGAATATGTGTCAGAGAATATTGTTAGATCTTATTAAATATATGACTACTAAATACATAACCACCATGGGAAAGCAAACATGGTGGTTAATGACTTAATTCTAAAGGATAATGCTAGCTTATACATGATGAGGATAAAAAAGATCCAATGTTTAGAGATATAGAAAGGATGGGTCTAGAAATTTGAAAGGAAGGGGAGAAATATTATCTTTACCAATTGAATGTTCAACCATCTATCCAAGTGAATATTAAATAGGCACATAAGGAAGACATAGGGCTATAAAAAAAGGTTAGAAATGTTTCTGAGATTAACCTTATTCATGATTGAATGATAAGGTTAAATAATCGTGTATGTTTTCTATCCATAAAATATTGGAATAAGGAGTTGTTAGAGGATTCTCATGGTTCTTCATTCTCAATTCATCTTATAAGTATAAATCCGTATAGAGATTTGAATGAGTGATTCTTGTGGGATGACATGAACAGACATATCATAGTGTTTGTATCTCGATTCCTGTTATGTTAGGAAGTTAAGTATGAGAGGAAACTTTTAAGGTGATGTTATATCCATTAACCATATAATAATGGAAATGGGAAAACATCACCATCAATTTTTTCATTGGACTCCGCAATACATCTAAAGGGAATAATGTTATATGGGTTGAATTCGACCACCTTACTAAGTCAACACACTTCATCTCTATTAGATAATACTTCTATCTAGATTAGTTTTCTTGGATATACATTAAACAAGTGGTAATATTGAATGGAGTACCACATTCTGTTGTGTCTGATCTGGATTTGAGGTTTACCTCAATGTTTTGTAGAACCCTTTAGTAAGATCTTGATATAAAGTTGAGTTTCAGAATTTCATATCATCCTTAGAAATATGGACAGTCTAATAGAATGATTAGAACCCTAGAGGATATGTTGATATATTTTTCTTTGGAATTCAAAGGTTGTTGGTATCAATATATTCCTCTAATTTAGTTTCCATAAAACAACATCTTTAACTATAACATTCATATGGATACTTATGAATCCCTCAATAGAAATAATTATAGAGCTAAAACTTTCTTTAATGAAGTTCAAGAATTAAATCTATTGGGGTCTATGATATCTAAATAAATGATAGAGAAGGTTATATACATTCAAAAACACATCAAGGTAGCTCAAATTTAGAAAACAATTATGATGATTATCACCAGTGTGATCTAGAATTTGAATTTGGTGACATGGTGATTCTAATAATTTCTCTATGGAAGAAGTTAATGAGACTTGTAAAGAAGGAAAAAATAATCCCTAGGTATACTTTTACCTTTGAAATATCTGATCGAATTGGGAAGGTATCATATAGGTTGTAACTTCCACCAAAACTCTCTCTTGTTCATGATGTGATCTTTGTATCTCTCTTGGAGATGTACATACTTAAGACTTTACATGTACTAGACTAAAAAGTTATACCATTGGAGAATGGTCTTTCTTATGTGTAACAACCAGTGCAGAGTTTGGATCATACCAAGAAAGTTACATGGAAGGAGACCACTCACTTGGTCAAAGTTTTGTAGTGAAACAACCAATTTTATGAAGTTATGCTAGAAACTAAGGAAATAATGATTCAAAAGTATACTCATTTGTTTTTATTATAGTGATTAATTTCAAGGAATAATTTCATTTTAAGGGGGGTTGAATATAACACACTGATTTTTTATGAATTATTATTATTTGAATAAATTAATTTTTTTGATAGCTCGTGTTACACACAACACCAATTTTTAATTACTGTGATATATTAATAATAATATTTTTTAAATGTGACCTTTATAAACTAGACATCAAATATAATGGTATGAATAGTATTAAATACTTTTTAAATGTTATGTATAATTATTTTATATAAAGAAATCATATTGATAAGAAGTACATAATTTTCATTAAATTGGTTTTAAAGTGAAATTAGTTTATATATATATATTAATAAAATATAGGTTATTTGAATAATTTTTATATTGAAATTTTATATAAAAACTTTGTAATATTTTGAACATTTTATCTTTGGAAACCCACTTTCTCGTAACATATGCAGGATTAATTTCAAAGAAATATTTTCCACTTATGTGAATTAAATTTGAAAAAATGAATTCCATATTTTAATCATAATAATTTTTTTTATCTAATAATTTAAAATTAAATTTTGACCAAAATTAATAGTGAAAATAGTAAAAAATCAATTACGATCATTAAGGTAAAAATGAGTTTATATGGGGTTAATATAAGAAGGTAAGTGCTAAAATGACCTTAAAACTTGTTTAAAATCTATTTTATGGAAATTATTTGAACCCTATCATGTGTAATTCTTTATAATATTCCATTTGGATCCTTTTTTGAGATAAAAACAAGGGTATATGATTTTATTTTAAAAAAATTACAAGTGTGCCACTCTCCCCACTTATAAAAGGCCACAGACGCTCCACCCTTCTTCATTCCATTCAATTATTTTGGTTCAGCCAATACCAGACCAACAAATTTCACAAATTTCCTTCTATCAACATATAAGCCTTATTTTGGGTATAAACCCATCATAAGAAGGATTTTGGTGAAAACCTGAGGAGGTTACCCAATGAAGAGGAGATATTCTTCAACGAGCATTTTTATTTTATTTTTTCCTACAATTATTTAAATTATTATTAAAACATGATGATATAATAACCTCATTACATTCCATATACTTAGGTGTTTTTATGTTAAGTGAATTACCTAAATCCTTCTCCACTTCCATCAACTTGGTAAGGAAATCATTATTCGTGTGTACAAAGCACTAACACCTCATAAACTGATGTCATTAGTTTTTTCCATTAAAACCTCTCATGACTACTTATAATGATGGACTAAATGTTTATATTTGATATTTATGATAATTTTATACCTATGGAATTATTATATAACTCATAACTTCATAATTTACACTCTTTGTGAATATAAAAACGTCGTTCGTGTGCACGGTGGACTATAGTGTCACAAAGCGATGTGATTCATTCAATATTTACATGGATGGTAATAAGGGTGATATTAATGAAAATATGTAGTATATATCACATAATAATTATTATATAATGATAATATATTGTATACCTTCCTTCATTTCTTTCTGTCGGTAAATGGAAATAATCTTAATGCGTACATTCGACCTACCATCTCTATGAATGGTGTATTTCATTTTCTATCTCTAACTTTTATGGATCACTGTAAATACATATCTAATGAATATATATAATATATATTTAATGGTTAAAATTTCATAGATTTTGGATTAATGATCAATGTAATATGATTAAAAATAAAAAATCAAAACATCTATGAAAAAATCCTTTATTACCCGAAACATGATTTTAACAAGGAATTGTTAAAAAATAAGTAATTAAAGATCATAAGTAAATAATATGTGGTATTATATATATAATTATCTTTATATAATATATTTATAATAAAATTATATTTATTATACATGAGTTTTAAATTTAATGACCCAAAATTTTATCAATGGAATTTATGTCCAATATTAAAGTAATGTCATATAGTATAAACCACATAAAATCATTAATATTACAAAATAAAAACTTTATAAATTAATAATTAGTTAAATGAGATGTATTTATAGATGTTAAGGAACTTATACTGTTGAAATAATAACATGAATTTAGGAATAATAATATGACATTTATGAATAGTAAACTGACTAAATAAATAGTAACCCCAACCATGAAGGTATAAATAAAATTTAATCATATTATAAATGAAATTATGGTATAATTATATCATAGACTAAGTAAATAAATGTTTTATAAATTTTTAATTAATTGTGAGAATTTTTGTAAATCATAAATATTTAATTACAATTTAATAATTAATTTAATTATTGAAAAGAAAATATAATTTTACAAAATGTATCCATAAATTAATATTTTGATGTCTTATGATTTTAAGATAATTTTATGATACCTTAAGTAAATTTTCAAAAGTGTTACAAAATCAGTTATAATTTTAAAATCTATATTTTTCATGTAAATTATAATCGTAATTCAAAATTAAATTACTCATACTGCTTAAATTATTTTCATAATATTTAGTTCATTTTTAAATTCTACACACAAAAAAATGGATAGGGGGAATTTTTGGGATTTTTCTGAATTACTTGAATTTTTGGGGAATAGTGAAATATGGTAATTTTTGGTATATATAAATTATAAGATAAATACACTATTTATTGAGTCATATATTATTTAAGAACCATTGGTTAAAAATAAAACGATCTAATTAGTTTATTTTGTCTCAATAATCAATACTATTTCTTGTATTGATAAAAATAATAAACTAATGAATTAAATAATGAGAAAACACCCCTCTCCTCACCTATAAATACCACCCCACACACCCTATTCTTCTCACACCTCTCAGGATTTGAGACTTGCCCAAATTGTACACAATAATCTTCCTTATCCCCTACCCCATGTCTAAGAGATTTTGGTATCATCAAAAGACCAAGCCTAGGTTCCTTTAGGAGGATATGAAGAGGAGATTTCAAGTGGTAAATCCTCTCTTTTTCTTTTAATTTCCATTAAATTTGATATATTTTCTTACTATATCTTAACCTACCTTAATAAAAATGACATGATAACTCTATTACCTTACATATAATGTAATTATATTATGTTAATGGAATATCCATCATTAAACTCATCCCTCTCACACTTTTATTATAGAAATGAAATCGTCACCCGTGATGTGTCAATTTAGCGACATCATGGGCGATGCACATTCATTTTCCTTAAACACCTTAAAATATGTCAATAAAACTATTAAATTGTTTAAAAAATATTTTAATTTTTTTTATAAAACCCTAATTATTTTATGGAATGAAAATTAATGCATAATACTAAATGATAAAATAGAATGAGTTCATTGTGATCTAAAAACAGCCAAAATTAAGCTAAACGATCATCATTAACTTTTATATAATGATTCATCCTCACAGTATATAACCAAATTCATTATAAAATAATTTAAAATTCATGAATTTAATTAATAACATTTAATAACAATTCTGGATATTTATCCACATTTTACATAAACATCCATTCATGAATACAAGTGAACCGATCATGAAAACCGTGAAAACGAAAGCTCCAGAACGATAAAATTAAACAGTATAAATCATTGAAAATCCCATAAATCAACTTAATAAAACTATAATGAATAAAATACATGTATTAATGGTTTTTAATTTATAATAAATTAATCTAATATGAATATATGGGATGTTAATGTGAAGATATCTTTTAAACACAGGGTAAGGGGAATTCTTGAACCCAACTCTCTTTCTTTGGGGTTTCCCTCTTTTACCCCAATTTAAATATGGATATCCCTTAAATATAATTCATTCATAATTATATTATCTTTTTTTTGGGATATATATTTTTTTTAATTGAGATTATGAAAAAAAATATTTTCCAAAAGAACTCTTCTTTTAAGAAAACACACATTTTACTTCTTGAGATTGTTTCTTATTCAATCAAGGTAGATGATTCAAGTATGTTATTCCTTCTTTCATTTGGGAACCAAAATTTTATGAATGTAATATTTTGAAATGAAACCCATTCCTTTTCATTGGTTATTTTATGTTCAATATTGATATATTTTCTATGTGGAATTCATGATAATGTAAATGTTATGATGTGATGTGTACCCCCGGAATTATATAGCGCAATGTAAATGTTATGATGAGATAGGTGAATTTAGAATTACATATAACTCTAATTAATTGAGTATTATCACGTATATCATGAGAAAAGTGAAATATGTTTGAACATGATATTAGGTTTGTTCAAAACTATGTGTGGTAGTTGACCACAAAGACAGGATGTTTCATTTTTATACATTTCCAAATTCCATACCTTTTCTTAAGGGTTCCTCTCATGATTATGATCCTATGACTATATGATGAAGATAATGATTATAACCACCCCATGTTATATTTTTTCATGTTCTTATATATCCTCTTAATAGGAATTTATATCTCTATTTTTTGATGCATATCCTCAGGTGATTACATGTACTAAGAAGAATTACAGGTCCAATAAGAATCACGAGAAGAAGGAATTAAATAAATTTTTATGTTTTAATTTTTAAATGTTATTTATGGTCCTAATTTCCCAAGATACTAAACTTTTTTTATCCCCATTTTTAATGATTTTATAGTAGTTATTAGAGGGATGATTTTTTTAATTTAGGAATTAGGATTAGAGAACCTTAGTGAAAACATTTAGTACGAGAATAAGTATAATTAAACAACAAAGAATATTTTTATTAAAAATTTATAAACAAATGAATCTTATAAGATATGTATTTATTTGTAATTTTACAAAGGTATAAATTATATATTACATGATGACCTATGTTTTGTTCTAACCTTCTTTATTTTAGAAAATGGTGGTAACCAAGAGAAACCATGCCAAAATCCCATGAAAGGGGTAATGAAATGATTGCCCAAATGACATCCCAAATGCCTTGGGTAGTAGAGTTAAATATTTCATGGATATTATTAACCATATATCTTAGGTTATGAATAATAACATGAATAATGTGGAACATATAACTTCACCTAATAGGGAGCAACTGACTATCAAGGGTTTTATACAACAACGACCACAGACGTTTAGTGGATCTTCTGATCCACTAGTCACGGAACAATGGGTATACTCAACAGAGAAGATATTTTTTTTACATCACTATTTCGAGACATAGAAAGTGAATCTAGCTATTTATCATCTAGATGAGGAGGCTGACCGAAGTTCGGGGTTGATTAATAACACAAAGTCGAGGGAAAAAGTTGAAGAGATGGAGTGGGAAGATTTTAAGATAATTTTTCATAACAAATATTTCCCTCGAATTATTCATATAAATATGGAGAGGGAATTAAGAGTTCCAAATAAAAACTAAGGAGAATCAGTCATGGACTATGAAGAAAATTTCACTAGGCCTATAAGGTATGCTTTTTTTATCAACAATGATAAAACAATTGATGGATTATTTAGTGGTTTAAAACCACACATTCGAAAGGATCTTGAAATTAGAGACTTTAGGAGTTATGAAGAAGTTGTTCAAAGTTCCCTCAAAGGGGAGATGGATTTTGGAGAATGGTCCCGTAGCGATGGTTTTAAGAAAATAAAGATGAATTTTCAAGCTGAAGCATATAATGAGAAAGGTATAAAGAAAACTCAACCGATCACATGTAAAAAATGTGGGAAGAGGCATCATGGTAACCGCCTCAAAGGGATAGGGAAATTCTTCATGTGTGGGAGAGAAGGACACCAAGCTCATGAATATCGAAAAGACATGAAGAAGTAGGAAAATGTGGTAAATTAAATGAGAACAACACCCATGGTAGAATGCTATAACTATTGGTAGCAAGGGCATAATTCAAGCCGGTGTACCAAACCTTGAGTCCCTGAAGGTAATTATCCTCATCTGCCACCAAAGCTAAAGGAGTCGGGGAAGGATTATTCCATCACCTCTATAGATGTGGAACAAGAAAATGGAGTCGTATAAGGTACACATTCTTTTCACTCAATAATGAATAATTCTTATTTGATTTTAGTTCTACGCATTACTTTATAACTTGCAAGTTCTCTAGAACTATTGAATCGAAGCCCTGAAACCTTTAAGTAGAGATACCTATAAAAAAACAAAGTGGTGAAATCATTGGAACCCAAGTTTTGGACTCTTCTCTTATTGCTGTATGTGGGAATATTCTTCTTTAAAATCGTGTGATACTTCCCTTGGTGGAATTTGATGTTATACTGGGAATGGATTGGCTCTCATTATATAGAGCACATATAAATTGTTGGAAAAAAGAAATATCTTTTCATATTACAAACCATCCCATGATCCTCTACAAATTGAAGGAAGATCATGTATCTCATTTATAAAATACTTCAACTTTGTGGGTATTGATTCCTTGTGAAGAAGCATACCTCACTCAAATAGTTGAATCAAAGGAAGGTATTAACATAGGGGGAATTCCCATCATGAGAAAATACAATGATGTACTTCCAAAAGAGTTCCCCAAACTCCCCCTGGATCATGAGTAATAGTTCTAAATAGAACTCATACCTAGAGATAATCCTATCTTAAAGTGTCCCTATTAGAATAATCCTATCAAACTAGAGTAGTTAAAGAAGTAGTTGTAAGAGAATTTGGAAAAAGGGTTCATATCCCCTAGTGCATCACCTTGGGGTGCGCTAGTGATCTTTTTCATGAAGAAGGATGGATCAATGTGGCTGTGTATCGATTATTGGGAACTTAATAAGATCACCATAAAGAACAAGTATCTGCTTCCAAGGATTGATGACTTATTCGATCATATACAATGAGCTTAGTACTTCTCAAAGGTGGATCTTTGTTCTGGATATCATCATATAAATGTGAAGAAGGATAATATTAAGAAGAATACCTATTGTACAAGGTATGAGAACTATGAGTTTTTGGTTATTCCCTTCGGACTTACTAATACCCATGAAATATTTTTGGATTTTATGGATAGAGTCTTTAGATATTACCTTGAATTTTTTTTGGCAGTGTTTATCAATGATATCCTCATATACTCTAAGATTAAGGAGGAATATAAAGAAAATATAAGGCTTGTGTTTGAGACAAAAAGGAAAGATAAGTTGTACACTAAGTTTATCAAGTGTTACTTTAGTATGAAGAAAGTTACATTCTTGGGTCATGTGGCCACAATTGATAGAATTTATATAGACCCTTCAAAAATAAATGTGATTTAGGAATGAACCAGACACTCTAGTTTCATAGAAATTCGGAGTTTTCCTGGCTTAATAGGGTACTACCAACATTTTGTGGAAATTTATCAATATTTTCATGCCCAATAACTAAGTTAATAAGGAAAGGGGTAAAATATTTTTTGGACAGAATAATGAGAGGAAAGTTTCAAGGAGCTAATGAAGAGGCTGATCACTACACCTGTACTCACATTACCAGAATATGGAGAATGTTTTGTGATATATAGTGATGATCCCAAGAAATTAATGGGATGTTTACTCATGAAAAATGCTAATGTGGTAACCTATGACACATATAATTTTAATATCCATTATAAGAACTACCCTACACATAATCTAGATCTAGCAGCTATTATTTTTTCCTTGAAAATATGAAGACACTAACTCTATGGTGAGAAGTGTGACATATATACCGATCTCAAGAGCCTAAATTATATATTAGAAAAAATACGATCAACATGAGTCAAAGGAGATGGTTATAGATAATAAAAAAAATATCATTTTTCTATTTACTATCATCATGGAATGGAAAACAGTTTAGAAGATCCTCTAAGAAGAAAAGAACATGCTACTCTATCCATGTTTCAGATTGAGAAAGAACCTATCTTCTTGGATATGAAAAGTATACATTTAGAAATCCTAATAGTAGGGAATACATCCTACCTTTCCAAAATTATTTTTTAACCATCTATCAAAGAGAAGATTAAGAAGGCACAAAGGGATTTCATGAGTTACAAAAGTATTTGGTTGCAATAAAGGAATGGAATATATAAGAGTTTCATATTGATGATAATGGTGTGATTCAGTTTTGAATGAGGATTTGTGTGCCTTCATCACTTGGGATAAAAAAGGAGATATTCAACAATGCACATAACTCAACTTTCTATATACATCCCAAGAGTACCAAGATATACTTTGTTTTCCCATAGAAATTATGGTGGGATAACATGAAGAAGGATATTGATGAGTATATCTCAAGGTTCTTGATATGTCAGCAACTTAAATAAGAGTGAAAGTAGTCCAAAGGGATTATGGAACTATTAAATATAACTATGTGGAAATGGTAGAATGTTAGTATGGACTTTTTCATGGGTGTCCTGATGATAGCCAATATAAATAACTTGATATGGGTTGTGGTGGACTGACTCACCAAGACCAACCACTTTATCACTATTCAGGAAGATCTATCACTTGAATAACATTCAAAGATACATGTGGAAGAATTAGCGAGACTGTATGGAGTTCCAATCTTGATTGTCTCTGATCATGATCCCAGGTTCACATCTAAATTTTAGAGGATTATTCTACATGATTTGAGTATTGAATTAAATTTTAGAATGACCTATCACCCCCAAACTGATGGAAAGTCTACAAAAATATTCATATACTAGAAGATATGATAATAGAACACTCTTTATAATTAATAGGTTGATAGGATCAGTATCTCCCATTGGTTGAGTTCACATACATGAATAAATTCTACTTGAGTATTCATATGGATCCATGTGAATCTATGTATATAAAGTGATATAGAACTCCAACTTGTTGGGATGAAGTTGGAAAAATGAAGCTACTTGGACCCGATCTTGTACCATAAATGACAGAGAAGGTTCAATCCATTCAGAAACATATCAAAGCTACACTGAGTTGAAAAAAGAGCTGTGCTGGAAATCATTGAAGGAACACGGTGTTTGAAATTTGAGATAAAGTCTTTCTTCGAATATCACCATGGAAGAGTGTCATGCAATTTGGAAAGAAAGGGAAGCTAACCTAAGGAACATTGGACCCTTTGAGATCCTAGATCACATAGGATTCATGGACCATTGTCTTTCAATTCCACCGAAAATGGCTCAAGTTCATGATGTGTTCCATGTATCACTCTTGAGGAAGTACATTCCAAATCCCTGACATGTACTAAACTCAAAGGAGATACAACTGTATGATGATCTATCTTATAAGAAGGATCCAGTAAAAATTCTATACTAGAGAGATAAGGTTATATGAAATAAGAAAACACACCTTGTCAAAGTGTTGTGGAGGAACCATAAGTATGAAGAAGAAACTTGGTAACTCGAGGAGGTGATAAAGAATAATTATCCTAACCTATTTATGTAAAATGAAAATTGGAGGGATAAATTTTAAAAGGGTAGAATAATGTAATGACCCAAACTTTTATAAATTGAATTTATTCCTTTTTACAATAATTTCATATAGTATAAATCACATAAAAACACTTATAGTCCATAATAAAAACATTATAAATGAAGAATTAGTGAAATGAGGAGTATTTCTAGAAGTTAAGGAACCTATACTGAGGAAATAGTAACTTGACATTAGGAATAGTAACATGACACTTATGAATAGTAAAATGGCCAAATGAATAGTAACCCCACCCAAAAAATTATAATTAAAATTTAAGAATCTTATAAATGAAGTAATGGTATAATTATATCAATGACTAAGTAATTAAATGTTTAAGAAATTATTAATTAAGCGTTGGAAATTTTGTTACTCATAAATATTTAATTACAATTTTATAATTAATTTAATAATTTAAAAGAAAATTTATTTCCACAAAATTTATCCATATATTAATATTTTTATTTTATATGATTTTAAGATAATTTTATGAGACCTTAATTAATTTTTCAAAGTGTTAAAAAATCAGTTATAATTTTAAAAAATGTATTTTCAAAGTAACTGATGATTTTAATTAAAAATTAAATTAATCACATTGAAAGAATTATTTTCATAAAATGGAGTTCATTTTTTAATTATTCACTTCATAATTAGGGTGAATTTTTGGGATTTCTCTGAATTTTATGAATTTTTGGTGAATAGTAAAATACAATAATTTACGGTTTATATACATTATAAGATAAATACACTATTAATTGAGTCATCACTCATGAAAGAACCATTGGTTTGAACACAGATGATCTAATTAGTGTATTTAGTCTAAATAATCTAAACTACTTCTTGTCTTGAGAAAAATAATAAACTAATGAATTAAAAAAAGGGAAAACACCCCTCTCCTCCACTATAAATACCACCCCTCACACCCTCTTCTCCTCACACCTCTAAAGATTTGGTACATTCCCAAATTATTCCCAATACTATTCCCTAGACCCTCCCACACATATATAATCACTTTTTATCATCAAAATACCAAGCCTAGGTTCATTGAGGAGGATCTCAAGAAGAGAATTCAAGAGGTATATCCTCTCTATTTTTCTTTTAATTTCCTTTGAATTTCATTACTTTTATTATTCTATCCTCACCACCCTTCATCCAAATGAAATTATAACTATAGTAACTTAAATATACTGGAATTATATCACGTTATTATAATATACATCAATAAACTCATCCATCTCACTTTATTATTATAAAAATGAAATCATCACCCGTCATGTGTCAATTTACCAACATCATGGGTGGTACACTTTCATTTTCCTTAAACACCCTCAAGGATGTCAATAAAACCCCTAAATGGTTCAAAATATATTTTTATTTTTATTATAAAACCCTATTTATGTTTTTGAATTAACATTTATAAATAATACTAAATGATAAAACAAAATGAGTTCGTTGTGATCGAAATATTTCCAAAATTAAGCTAAAATGATCATCCTTAACTTTCATCTAATGATTCATCCAAATAGTATATATAAAAAATAATTATAAGATATTTTAAAATTATTTAATTTCATTAATAAAATATAATAATCATTCGGGATATTTAGCCTCATTTTAGACGAACTTCCATTCATGAATACAAGTAAACCGATCATGAAAACCATGAAAATGAATGCCCCCGAACGATGAAATTAAACTCTATAACTCATAAAAAATCCCATAAATGAACTTAATAAAACTATAATTAATAAAATAAATGTATTAAATGTTTTTAATTTTTAATTAATTAATCTAGTGTGATTATAAATGATTTTAACGTGAAGAAAGCTTTCCGACACAAGGTAAGGAGAATTTTCAAACCCAACTCTCTTTCTTTGGGTTTTCCATATTTCACCCCACCTTCAGTATATATATCCCTTAAATATAATTTTTTCATCATTATATTATATTTTATGTGATATAATTGTTTTCTACTTGAGATTATTACAAAAACAATCTTTTCTAAAATAAATCTTCTTTAAAAAAACACACATTTTACTTCTTGAGATTATTTCTTATTCACTCATGGTTGATGGTTCAAGTATGTTATTCCATATTTCATTTTGGAACCCAATTATTATAAATTTATGAATTTTAAATGAAACACAATCCTTTACGTTGGTTATTTTATGTTCAATATTGATATATGTTCTATGTGGCATGCATGATAATGTAAATGTAATGATGTGACAGGAGCGCCCGAAATTATGTAGCGCAATGTAAATGTTATGATGTGATGGGTGCACCCAAAATTTAATGCACTCCAATGCATTGGGTAATGTGATGTATCTCATGATGAAATTCAAATATTTGTGACCATGATGATAGATTTGTTCAAAAATATGTGTGGTAGTCGACCAAAAAGACATGATGTTTCATTTTTATGCATTTATACATTCCATGAATTTTATTAATTCTTCCTCTAATGATTTTGATCTTATTAAAATGTAATTATGATAATAATTATGGTCAACCCATGTTATATTGTTTCATGTTTTGTATCTATCCTCTTATCAGAATTTTACCTCACCCATTTTTGAGGTATATCTTTAAGTTATTACATGTAATGAGGAGAATTAAAGGGCCATTAAGAAGCTAAAGAAGCAAGAATCAAATAAATTATTATGTTTTATTTTTTAAATGTCATGTATGGTCCTAATTTTCCAAAGACAATAAAACTTTTGGATAATTTTTGTGTAATGATTTTTTGTTGTTTGTATTTAAAATGATGTAATAAGATATGTAATAAAAAGAAGGGTTGTTATACCAAATGTTTATGAAGGAAGTCAAGATTTAATGTAAGAGATTTATAGCCTCTCTTTTATTTATAGGAGATGTATGAAAATTAACCACTTGTTTATTTTTTTATGGTGTATATACAGACCCTTTTATAGGATGTATAATGAATCTACTTATTTTTATGAATTTTATTGTTTCATTTGATGTTATTATTTATTGGGTCTTACGATTCAAAATATTAATTAAGTTTTACATGATTTCCATCTTACTTTTTTACTTCTGGGAGACACATTCCACATTCACCACATATTAATATTATGTGGTTTATAAACTTCCAATGGATGCATTTTATGATTATTATCATAAAAATTATGGTTTTTTACATATCTAGTTTAGGATCTATTTTTCATAGGGTTTAGGGTTCATAAGTTACCATAGTGGTAAGAGATTTTTATCTCAATTTTACTTCTTTGAGACATATGTTATGTAATTTACCTATATTCTGTTTTAGGTGGGTATATGGCCCCTATGACCTGAAATATCAAGAATTTATTTATTCTCATGTTATTATAAGTTTAATTTAATGTTATTCCTTCATGGGTATTATGATTCAATGTTACCAATGTGGTAAGGGTTTTACGAAACAAACACATCATTTATCAGGATTGTTTATGATTTTATTTTATATGTTGAAATATTATGACCTATATCTCAATAAATTCATGAATTTTATTCTCATATGGTTACTTCATGATAATTTGTGTTTTAATTTCATTTTCCTTTCTTTTTGTACTCAATGTTTCAAAAGAATATTTTTATGAAAAAACATATTTATTTCTATCTTCGGAAAAAATCCATTTTTATTAAAAAAGCAATTTGTTCCGTAAAATTTTTCAAAAAAAATTATAAAAATTATAAAAATTATTAATTAAAGACAATTTTAATCATGTTTTAATTCTTAAAAAACATTTTTAAAGGAATGTTAATGCCATTTTACAAACAATTCTTCCCTAGATTTTACAAAAAACATAAAAGGAACCATTATTTTATCATATATGGAAGAAACACAATTTTCTACCATCAGGACCATTATATTTCTTTGAATATTACTGTATAATTTTTCAAAGTCTGTTTCAAGGAAAATTATTTTTATATTTTTTTTGAATTTTTAGTTTTAAAATGTATTTTCAGAGAAATGCTCTTTTTTTCAAGAAATGTTCCATGTGATATTTGAAAATAATCTCTATATATGATGATATAATTTTATGTAACTTATAATTTTATGGGGATATAAACCAATAATACCATTTTTATTCTCTAAATGACTTCTTGATAATGAAAAAATGTTTGCAAAACCTATTTCTCTTAAATGGGTTATACCATGTTAAATTTTTTATAAATCCTTCTTCCTTTTCCACGAGTTACATTGATAAAATTGTTTTGAAACATGATTATTGTTCAATGGGTTATGTTATAATGAAATAATGAAATAATGAAATGATTATGAAACATGGTTCATTTGCACAAGTTATGATATATTGAAATGTTCATGAAACCCAAGTCATTTTCTGGTTTATGATATGGTGAATGTTTTGTGAAATTTTAGCATACATACGTATGATATTCATTCTCTGAAATGTGGGAACTATATCTTCCACCAATTAATTGGATAATTATTAATGTTATATCAGCTCAAAGGGTATGTAGGAGGTTATCCCAATCCCTTAAAAGGGTGAATGAGAGGTCCTACCATGACCTGAGTATGCACATAGATGGTTTTACCAAGTATGAAATGTTATGAATGTCTTGGTAGGTATACAATGCACAAGATTTTATATTATTATGTGAATCCAAAAAATCAATGTCTTATCCCAATATTATGATCTTATGGATCATGTACTTTGATTCTCTTATGATTTTTTTCTTATGAACTCACAATATTTATTCCATGACTTAATATTATGATATTTGATATGTAGGGAATGTTTTTCAAATTCTATGCTCCTGTTATCATACACTTATATTCATGTTAATCTTATGTACATCCCTTATTTACCCTAAATTAGCATCTTATCTCACCCTTCCTTATGTTTCCTTTCCCCAGGTTATGAAGAACTATATTACGTATGATATGTCCAAAAAGAATTCTAGTTATGAAGAATTTAGTTGGAGATGATGTAGTTTACATATGAACTAGTTTTTTGTGTATCCATGTTTCCAAAGGAACTATACCTTTACAATCCTCAGGCAAGACATACAGGGATGAAGTAAAAGTGTGGTAGTTCATAAAATCATCAGAGGTATATTGTGATATGAATGTTTCTTCAGTTTTTTATTAAAATTAAAAAAATTTAATGATGGATTTAGTGGAATAGGTCAGGTATTTCACTCATCTTGGCTTTGGGGAGTGTCAAGGGAGGCCGACATCCCACTACAAGAAGATATGATGATCATTGGACACCTAATGAGTTATCTGGCCTTATGATGAGTTATAATATAAGTAATTATTTACTTATAATTGTTATAATAACTTAACTACTAATTTTGATGTGAGTTAGGTGATCTGGATATGGATACAAGACTGGTTGATAGAGGATGTGGTTTCACAATCTTGGGTGGACCTTGGAAGCTAATGTTAGCCCTTGGTGATAAATTGGAAATCTACAAATATAGGTAGGTGGTCTCACATACTTTCCCTATGAAATGTTTGCTTGTTTATATTTCTTTATGATGCTCAGGATCTCCACTTAGTGTGATATCATAGGAAAATTTAATTAAATGAAATCTTTTTAATTTAATTAAATTGAATCTCTTAAACAATTGAGCATTAGTGTTTATGAAAAACCCTAATGCACTAGATTTTCACTTCAGCCACCAATTATTGAGGATGAGAACCTTATGTCTTCTGATGGACTCTATAACTCTTGTGAGTTGAGGTTAGACAAACGATAACTATTAGCTGATGCAGAAGAGATTGAGACACCTCCATGATCGAGGTGAGTGTATGCCTAGATATCATGAACCATGTGGGTCCTAGATGATTATTTTTTAAACTTTGAGCTATTTAGGCTCAATGAAATGATGAAAAATGAGCCACCATCTTTTTTCTGGTGTGGCCAATCCTATGTGGATGAACCTTAGGGAGATCGAGACTAGTTTGGGTGAGTGGATCAACCCCAAGGATAGAGATGTTCCATGGTCCATATCTTGACTATTTTCTATATTGTGAGACCTCATGTAGCTAGAAAGTTTATGCTTCTGAGTTGATGATTTCGAGGGATGTGATGTCCCGGTGAATTGATTTTTGACCCAATATCATCAATAATACTAAGGATGCAAGCATGGGTTACTCTGTTGAGTAGATACTAAGTAGAACTAGTGATTCCTTGTTGATAGACCAACCCTAAGTGGTTACACATTTCCATGAGTAGTGATGGTTGGGGGGTGGAACATAAAACCCAAATCAACATGTATTTACAATGGGGATGGGACATTGATGATGGGTATGAGAGTACTTTCAGACTAGTGTTTATTATTCATGGAGGGTTATGGGATATTTCCTTAGGGAAAAGATCATATGGTTAGGATTCTATGGATATTGAGAAATTAAATAGTTGGGATTCCATGGATATGAAGCTGGGTACATGGATGAGATACCATTATTAGAGTTTATTATGGCTGGATCTTATATTATGTTATAGTTCTATTCTAGAGCCACTATATATTTGGTGTTCAATTATAATAGAGAAGTCATGAGACTTATCACTAGAGTCCAGAGGATAATGGTAAGGGTTTCCTTGGATTTGGATCCTGGAGGATAGGATTTTTATGGACCTCAAATCCATAATCAATATGATATTAATAGAGGATGTAATGTATTTAGATATTAGATGATACTGTTTTCACATGCCTCTTCCCTAGAGTCATGAGGATGCTGATAAGGACTACCATTTATTTAGATATTGGATGATATGATCACAACAGGATGGGTCCCTAGAGTCATGGGAATTTTCTTTTACTACTAAGGATGTGGATACCACATTTTACTTGGGAGGCATGGTCATCGTGATGTGCTCAAAGAAACTCCGATACTAGTTGAAGTTGGTATGGATGATTGGAGTCATAAACCTAAGGGTTGAGAGTTAGTTTTTTTCATTATTTATTTATTTATTTCATCTAATAATGTTACATTCACATATAATCACACATTATTGTTAGAATGAGATCACATTTGTGGTCCCCTACTATATTGTTCACTCACATGTTACTCGGGATTCCACTATACTTTGGTACCCAATAAAATTCTCACTGGGATTCAAGCATAAGTTGGGTTGAGGAATAGGGTTTATTGAGAATGATGGAATTAACATGTAAATTGATCTTGTTATGAGGTATGTATCGAGGATGCATTAGATAATTAATTTTTCTTTTTATTTTATTTTGGTATGTACTTATAACTATCCTAGTGGGTAGTCACTTTTTCACAACAGGGATATTCAGGCCTTTACTTTATTTCATTATTTATATAATTGTTTACATTTAATACTTTATTTTTCAAATTATTAACTAATATTGATGGTGTTTGGTAATTTAATATTTTTTGGAACTTACCACCTTAGATAGTCGATAATAGTCAACAACCTTTGGTGTAAAGGTTTATATGCCTGAGGTCTTGTAGTGAACTAGTCTATATACTATTCATAGAATGTGTCAGAGAAGGAAATAAAAAAGTGGAATCAGATCCTATTTTATTTTTGAATTACATTTTTAGAATTTTTTAGACTAGAGATTGAGTAATTTGTCAAAGCTTGTGATGGATATTGGGTTGGTGAAATGAGAACACCTGATATGGAAGAAAATTTATGTTACTAGGTGAAATATTGTTGTTCTGATTTATGTTTTTATGGTTGTATTTGATTTTTTATTTGAGTGATAAACATGTGGTTTGGATTTTATTATATGTGGTTTATATATTCCACCAATTTTTCTATTATTAAGAGGTTAGTGGTTAGATTTAACTCTTAGCCCATATAGAAAAGATGCGTCTCATGCATCATATCAGGCATGTTGGATTCCCTTGAAATATATGAATACTAGTGGATCAATTTACTAATAACTAAGACTCAACTATTTTAAGTGTAAAAAAATGATCATACGATGTTTTCCCATACTAGTACTTATTGGAATTCTACTCATAATGGCTGACTTGTATATGAGTTTTCTTTTAAGAATTGTTCATGAGGATATACGGTGAGATATTCATCAATGAGGATGATAAATTAGTCCTCATGCATAAGAGATGTAGTGACCATAGCAGTTTAGTATAGCCCATGGTACCAAATATTTTGACCCCTTTGGGGTTATCAGTGTTTAGTTTTATTTATTTAAAATTATAGTGACAAGATATAAGGAGTTTTCCCATATATCTTGGAAAGAAACTCAACTTAACCAAACTATGAGTGTTTGTTTCTCAAAGTACGTGTCATCTAGGTTGATTCTATTAGTTATGGAAAGAGTTGACCAGTGAGATGAGATCCTATAGTGAGTAGTCCCATGAGAATATTCTTAGAGAGGATGGGTTCCCTTGTTGGGGATGGTGGTTTTCCATGTGATTCCATCATATTTGAGACCCTGTGAGTGGGTTTTTGGAGTTTTGATATTGTGGGTTGAGAAAAAATCATGTATGGAAGTTTTTGAGATGTATCCTTGGTGAGAGGCTTGACATTGGGCAAGTTTTTCAGGCCTTGTGTGTAACACCCAAATATTTTAAAAGAAGAAAATTATGTTTGATAGCATAATTGATTCGCATTACTGAGATTATATGAGAATGTAATGCCCTGATAAATTATGACATATTTATTTTTAAATAAATTTAATCACTTCAATATCTTGTGATATGTGCACCCTGATTTTTTTGTTCAATAGCGTATTCAACAGGGAACACTGAGCTTAATGCACCCACGATATATATAACCTTTATAACCTAGAAGTTAATTGGCAGTCATGAATAATGTTAAATATATTATGATATATATATATATATATATATATATATATCTGTGTGTGTCCTAATAAATATAAATTACTGATAAATATTTAATAAATATTTAATAAGATTTTATTAAATTAATTTTATTCATCCAAAATATGTTTTCTTAAATAATGATTATTATTTCTATTTATGAAAAAATAATATAATTAATTTTGGGGAATTTTATAAAATTTATTTGATAAAATAAAATTAATTTTTTTAATCGGTATATCAACTATAATTTTTTTGATAAATTTTGGTATTTTTTGAAAATATTGATTTAGTAGTGAATAGTGAAAAATATCATTTCTATAAAAATTTCATTTCTTTTCAAAAAATATAGTAATTTAAAAATCACATTATGTTAAGAATATGATTTCAAGTTACATAATTATCATTTAGTAATATTTCATCCACATAATTAAATTTTAATCATCAATATGTTTTATTTTATTATAAGTTTGTTTTTTGGTGTAGAAATGAGATTTTTCTGAAAACTGTTTTAAAGTACATATTGTTTCTCTAAGTTTTTTAATAAAAATAAGCCGTAATGAATAATTACTTAAATGAAATATATATATATATATATTATATAAATTAATATTAATTTTTATTCATACAATGATTATTATTGGACATAAAGTTAATATAAAATCATCTTGTGCTTGAAAAAACGCACTTCACAAAAAACCACATTTTCATCGAGTTTGTGGGTTTTGTTTCAAATTTAATTATTTTACACATTTATAAAATTTATTTTTAAAAATAAATTAATTTTACCAATTAATAATTTTAAAATTATATTACAGTGAATTTTTGAATTTTTTTTGAAAAGAGTAATTCTTTCATGAATAGTGAAAAATAATGAACTTTAATTGAGAACTACCATTTTGTTTAAATTATCATTAAAGTTAAATTATATTTTAAATTGGTTTTAAAGTGAAATTAGTTAAATTATATATATATATATATATTAATTCAGTTTAAGTCATTTTAATCAATATAATATTGAAATTGTATTTAAAAACTTTATAAACATTTGAAGATTTTTCTCTTTGAAAACCCTCTTTCTCATATCGTCTACCAGATGAATTTTAAAATAAAAAATTTCACATTGTTGAATTAAATTTAGAAAAAAATATTCCATATTTTAATCATAATAATTTATATTATATAATAATATCAACTTAATTATTGACCTAAACGAATAGTGAAAATAGTTAAAAATAAATACCATGGTTACTGTAAAAATGGATTTATCGGGGGGTTAAGCTAAAAATATAAGAGTTAAAATGAAGTAATAACATATATAAAATATATTTTTTGGAAATATATTCACATTATTAATTATATTATCTAGAGTTTTCCATTATTGGATCATTTTGACATGGAAAAAGGGTGGGTGGAATTCATTCTTTTTAAAAAACAGAAGTGCGCCACTCACCTCACTTATAAAAGGCCACCCCATATCATCCTATCTTCACATCTTGAAAACCCATTAGATTGGACAATTCATGAAATAATAACTTCTATACTTACTTATTATTATAATATTGTCCTTATTTTTTGAATAAATCTAACCAAGTATGGGTTTTAGTTTAAACAAAAAGATGTTATCGAAGAATAGGTAATGTTCTTCAACGAGAGTTTTTATTTTATTTCTTACTAAAATTCCTTCAATAATTATTTAACCAAGATTATATAATAATGTAAGTGTCATTCATATAATAATATTTTATTATGTTTATTAAATAACCTAAATCCTTCTCATCTTCCATCAAATGGGTTATGAAGTTATAATACATGTGTGTGGCGAACTACCTCCTCACAAACTGATGTCATTTGTTTTCAGTAACCACCTCTCATGATAGGGTATTATGATGTATTTAAGGTATATATATTATATTTATAACATAATTATACATCTTTAGTCTTTATATAATATATAATATATTTTACTTTCATGTTTATAGGGAATATGATAACATCGTTTGTGTGTACGGTGCACTACCACCTTGTGAAGCAATGCGATTCATTTTCACTGACACTTTACATGGAAGTTAATAAGGGTAATTATAGGGAATATATTTGATATAAATGCAATAATTATGATAATAAGGATTTATTTATAATTCTATTTTTTTTTTATCATTTTCTTATTTTACTCTAAAAAATGATAACATCGTTCAAGTGCCTCTAGACTACCGGCTTCACAAAGCAATGTGACTATATTTTCCTCCACACAACACATGGATGATATATGTAAGTATATCTTAATACATAATATGGTATAAATTAAATTATTATTATTATATTAATATACAATATTACTTACATCCTTTCCATAATGACATTGAAAATGGACATGTTACTTATGCATATGTATAACCTACCATATTCATGATTGTAACAAAGAAAATTTTTCATTACTATAATTAATGATTGGTTTTAAAAGTATAATTGATGTAAAAATATTGTAATTATGTTCTGATTATTAATCTACATATGATAGAACTATATAATATTCACAAGATCCAGATCTATCATGACAAAACATGCATGAGAAACAAGGAAATTAACACCCGAAACAATAAATATAATAAATGATCATTAACATAATGTAAAGACCCAGAATTTTCATGTAAATTTTTAATTATATGAGAATTTTACGAGACCTTGAAAATTTTCCGTGTGTGATTCCATGGCCCGGTGTGCCTGGAATGAATTTCTGAAGATTATTTCGGGTAGGTTCAGTAAACGTGCGAGTGGTTTTTTGTAACTTTTTAACTGATGATCGGAATTGAAATTTGAGGACACCTTTGAACTCACAGCGCCGGTATCTGCTTAACAATACTTTCACCTCGATGATAGTTGGTCAAGGGTGAATGTTAGTTTTTGTGTTTTTCATGGAAGAGTAAAATAAAATAAAAATGTTTAACAATTTTATTTATTTAAACCTCCCATGTGGATGTTATAAATGTGGGGACCACATGAACTAAAACCTCCCACATGTATTCTATGGAGGTGGGGACTAATGATCCTAAAACACCCATTTTGAACTTCTAGTGGTGGGGACCACCTGAACCCTCTTAATGGTAGAAACCCCTTGAACTCACTTATTAATGAAGAGTTAACCCATGAACTCCCTCTAACTTTAATTATGCCAACACTTTTCATTTAATTGAGTCAATTAATGAGCCAATTAATTATGCCAATGTGCCAACATAATTAATCTACCCAATTTAAATTATATTGAAACCTCTTTACTTTGAGAGGATTTGGTTGGCGAAGGATAAGGTGAGAGCTTGGAGAACTTCTCTCCAATGAAGAACAACCTCCATCGAAGAACGATTATCCGAAGAACCGATGAACGAGCCCAGGATCGGAGGTGTGTGGCAGGCGCGAAAAACGTCGACATATTCAAATTATTTCTCGCACCAACATCAACAAACCTTCGAGCCAGGTATATTGCTTGAATTTTTCTCCACTTACCCGTTATTGAAAATTATTCCTAAATCAAGAAGAAATTATAGCCGCCTGATACCGCTCTAACGCGGAGAGTGAGGGCCTGACAAACTTTTCCCGACCTATCCGCAATTCTTGTGATTAATTTTTATGTTCTTCGTGATGGAGGAGGACGAAAACCAACACTGGTGGTGCACGAGAATGGCGGTCGGAACCACAGTTGGCCGTGATGAAGGTGTCGGCGCAACCACGCCGCCCGACGGAAGAGAACCGCGGCTTGTGCCGTGGTGGAAAAGGGAGGATGTTCGGCTTAGCCGACCACTAGAGAAGGCATGACGCATGACCACGCCGCCCGGAGAGGATGGCTTGCCATCTAGCCAGCCAAGGTGGACCGCGGCCCCCATGCTGCCTCGTGGCCCCCGCGCTGCCCCGCGACCCCGATGCCGACGCCGCCGCGGCCCCCAGCCGCCGCGCGGCCCAAGCGCCGGCCCGTAGCCCCCATGCCGCCCCGCGGCCCTAGCACCGGCCTACGGCCCCCGCGCCGGCCCGCGGCCCCCGCGCCACACCATGGCCCCTGCGCCACAATGCGGCCACCCGCAGCCAGGCCGGGCCGAACTCAGTGGGCCGAGTCGGTCCGACTGGGTCGGATCAGACCTGGACTAGCTTCGACCCATTTCTACTCTTTTGTCCATAACTTTGGCACCAAGTGTCTGTTTGATGAACTGTCTACAACACTAGAAAACTTGGAGTGAGACTGTCTCTTTGGATTACCCCAATGGAGATTTGGATAATGTTGGGGGAATGGTCGGGTAGGATCAAGCATGAATCCAACTGGGCCCTCGGGACTAAAAGGCTATTAACTTCTAGACTGAGCATATGTTTGACACACCGTCTATTGTGTTGAGAACCCTATGACATTTATGTACTTTGGGATACTTCTTTGTGGGACTTTGTGGCAGTGGGAGTATTGAATAGTGGCTTGACAAGCAGACCCTCACGGGGACGAGCAAGCTTAGTTCGGGAATCCTGTAGCTGGCTGTGACGATGTAATAGGATCATGTGTGGGTGTAACGAGGTACTTACGATGTACTAGGATCCTGTGTGGGTCTGACGACGTACTGAAGATGTACTAAGATCCTGTGTGGGTCTGACGACGTACTGACGATATACTAGGATCTTGTGTGGGTCTGACGATGTACATAGGATGTACTAGGATCCTGTGTGGGTATGACGACGTACTGATGATGTACTAGGATCCTGTGTGGGTCTGACGACGTACTAACGATGTACTAGGATCCTGTGTGGGTATGATGATGTACCGACAATGTACATAGGATCCTGTGTGGGTCTGACAACATACTGATGATGTACTAAGATTCGGTGTGGGTCTGACGACTTACTGACGATGTACTAGGATCCTCTGTGGGTCTAACGACGTACTGACGATGTACTAGGATCCTATGCAGTTATTTCAACATAATGATGATGTACTAGGATCCTATGTTGGTCTGAAGATGCACTGGTGATGTATTAGGATCCTATGTGGGTCCGACGATGTACTGGGATCCTGTGTGGATCTGACGATGTACTAGGATCCTATGTGGGTCTGACGAGGTACTAGGATTTTGTGTGGGTCTAACGATGTACTATGATCCTCTGTCGGTCTGATGATTATTTAGGATCCTTCATGGGTCTGCCTCTTAACAGAGTAAGATGATTCGATAGTTACATCTAATCATCTTTACAACTATACCTAAGATATATCTGGTGTGAGCTGATTCCGTACCTGTGTGGTACTTTACTTTGTGGTAATACATTGGTGGTATTCTTCTGTGTGGATTACCTTGGTGGTACTTACCTTCATGGTACTCCTTCCTTTATGGAACAGTTGAGCTTGGGCTTTTGATATGGACTCTCTGTTTCCTCATAATTGAGATGGGCATACTTATTAACTTAGGTATACGTATGTTCATACACCTAAGTAGGGTTGACAATTGATTTCATGCTAAGTGGTTTATCATTTTTAAATTTTGTGAGACCTTGAGTGTATCGAGGTCCCTATTGAGTATTGTTATACTCACCCATGTACGGGTAATGCCGATACCTTGTTGTGTTTGGTGCAGACGATGGACAGTGCTGACTGAGGATGAGGGTACCAGGACTGGACGGTGCCCTGAGGTGGACCATATAGTATGACGGTACGCAGGGGAGACGGGTGGACGTGGTGTGATGAGGAGGCGATCTGTACCTACCCTTCAGGTAGGAAACTCAGAGGATTTCCTAGTAGCTGTCTTTCCCTTTATCCAGTTGTATTTTATTTTAGTTGTACTTGTACCTTTACTGTTGGGCTTGTATTCCGGACCCTCTTACTTTCAGCACTCTTTTTTCTATATAGTTTACTTGTGTTCATATATTTCTATGTTCTTGGTTGCCTGTGTTTACAGGATATAAAGGCAATGCCTTCCCGGTTTTAGGGGATAAGCCTTTCGGTGTTAGTCGCCAACCCCTGGCCTATGGAATTCGGGCTTGGGGTAGTCAAGACATGGGCCCCAGGGGACGGGTCATGACAAATTGGTATCAGAGGAGTTAGTTATACCGTAGTAAATTGGACTCTGATCTTTTTAATGAAAATAGTGTTAAGTGTAGTGAATGTGGTTATCAGTTTTGGGAATCTAGTGTTGGTGCGGTGGCCGACGTATCCATACACCAGGATCCTAACTTCTGATTTTCAACTCAGTGCATGCAAAAACTAATTGCGTGTGTGTTTTCAAGAGTATTCTTTGTGAACCCTTTGAGTCAGCTCACCAGGTATAACTTATTGACTGTGGAGCACTAGTTTCTCTTTAGGATTCCTCCATACAGATAGCCAAATAGGGTTTTGGATATAGTACGCTCTGATAGCCCACCAAGCAAAGAGTCCTCAGTGTAGGGCCCTCTTCCAGTAGGGGCACCAGCAGAGGCACCATCGGTACCATTATCCATTGGTCCACTGATGCCACCAGCCCCAGCAGCAGAGGGTGCACACCTCTTGAGCACATTGCATGAGTTCTAGCACCATAGGCCACCCAGGTTCAGGGGATAGATGGACCCACAAGCAACTGAGGATTGGATGGAGGCCGTAGTAAGAGTATTCTGACTAGTAGGGACACCAGCTGATCTCATGGTGATCCTTGTCGCCAGCCTTCTATAAGTAGAATCAGGCAGATGGTGGAGCTTGATGATCCAGGTTCATGACGAGGTGACACTTCTCTGGACAGACTTTGAGATCCTATTATGGGTAGAGTTTGTCCCAGCGACTCTTCACACAGTATGCATCTAGGAGCTTCTTCATCTGCAACAGGGTAGTATGACTATGGCTCAGTACTCAGTGAGGTTCACTTACCTCTCACACTACTCCACTGATATGGTGCGGGACCCATTCTTCAAGTCCCAAAACCTTGAGCAGGGACTCAGGCATGAGATCAGGTCGTCGATGAATTCTCCCAACATCCCGACGTAGGCGGGGGTGTTAGAGAGAGCCCTATTAGTGGATATTTTTCTTGATGAGCAGTTGCCAGCAGCGAGACCCACCATCGGACATCACGTAGTAGAATATTTTTCAGCTGGCAGTAGAGAGATGTCACAGAGGTCCAACAGGATCATACTTACTGGTGGATGACCACATGACTTAGGATCGGTTGTGTGGGGTACCAGAGACCGAGCCCGTGATACGAGGAACAATTAGTGTTTCACATGCAGTGGGCATGGTCACATGGCTCATGACTACCCGACCTGCCGTACGGATAATCAGTAGATGGTCGAGGGACCACCCAGGCAGAGACATAGGTTCGATCGAGGAGGTCTGTAGGGAGTAGGAGGACGTGACAGAGGAGTTGGACGTGAAACTGGTGGTGGGTGATGATTCGAGATGTTACCACCACCACCAGGTGGTCCACCTCGACCATAGGGAGCAGGAGGGTAGGGGCGAGCTCTGCTCTAGGCAGTTGAGGCCTACAATCACGACACTTCAGAGATGATACGAGGTACGATCTGTATCTACTCCACCTTAGCTGAAGTACTTATAAACATAGGTTCCAGTCATTCTTTTATTTCCACTACCCTTATTCGGATCTTGGAGATTCTGATAGATCCATTTGCGCGATCCTTACAGCTAGAGACTCCTACTGGAGAGGATTCGATGATTACACACTCGTACTAGCAGTGTGATCTTTCTATAGGAGGTGAGATCTTTGGATGGGATCTCCTAGTAGCTGCGTCGAGGACTTACGAAATCATCTGGGGTATCGACTAGTTATCTATAGTCCATGATTAGATTGAATGTATTAGTCACAAAGCGTGGTGTGTCTACATAGATGAGACCCGGTTTACCTTCACCGGTGAGAAGGGAGCCTTTGCAGCATATGATGGACTTACCCGGAGGAGAGTGCAATCGATCACTCATTAGTTGGCCAGCCTAACCCTTAGAGTGGTTGATGTGGGGAGTCCGAGCTGTCCTATAGTGGTGGACCAGCACGTGGATGTCTTCCCTGATGATGTTTCGGGTCGACCTCCTCACAGAGAGGAGGACTTTTACAATGACTTGTACCCCGAGACGACATTGATATCTACACCAGCGTACCGGATGGCTCCTGTGAAGCTTCGTGAGCTGTGGGTATACCTGGAGGACTTACAGGGGAAGTGATTCATTCAGCCCAATGTTTCTCCTTGGGCAGCCCTGATTTTATTCTCCAAGAAGGTGGATGGGATCTTGAGACTTTGTGTCGACTATTGGCATCTAAACCAAGTGACCGTGAAGAACAAGTACCCAATCCCAAGGATTGACGACCTCTTTGATCAGCTGAAGGGATCACAATGGTTATTGAAGATAGACCTCATATTAGGCTATCACCTGCTTAGAGTATGAGATGAGGACGTGTATAAGATGAATTTCAGATATCGGTATGACCATTAAGAGTTCTTGGTTATTCCATTCGGAGAAACCAATGCTCATGCAGTGTTCATGGGACTCATGACCATGATCATTCAACCATACCTTGATCACTTTGTGGTGGTCTTCATTGATGACAGTCTGGTCTACTCAGCTACCAAGGATGAGCATGCCTATCATTTATAGGTGGTACTGAACACACTACGAGAGCACCAAATTTATGGTAAGATCTTGATGTTCTAATTCTGGATCCGATAGGTTCACTTTCTGGGACATGTCATTTCGGTGTCTGGAGTTGCGGTGGATCCAGCGAAGATTGAGGATGTACTTTCTTGGGAGCCACCTAGGGGTGTGACAGAGGTACGAAGTTTCCTGGGTTTGGCTAGATACTACTAGAGGTTTGTAACAGATTTCTCCAGAGTTGTAGCACTTTTATCAGTGTTGACAAAGAAGGGGAAACCCTTCGTGTGGTCAGAAAGATGGTAGAGGAGTTTTCAAAAGTTGAAACAAAGACTGACTTGTGCCCCCCATCTTGAGGCTTCCGGAGGAGGGCATTGGGTACATATTCTACTGTGATGCATCAGGGAATTGGCTCGAATGTGTCATGATATAGGAGTGAGCAGTTCTCATATATGGTTCTCGACAGCTGAGACAACATGAGAAGAACTACACTACCCATGACCTGGAGTTATCAGAAGTGGTCTTCACCTTACAGATGTGAAAAAATTACTTGATGAGTAAGTGTTTTACAGTGTTCTATGATCACAAGAGTCTCAGATATATCTTCTATCAGAGGAACCTGAACCTGAGACAATGACGTTGGCTTGAGTTCCTCCAGGACCATGACTTCTATATAGTCTATACTCCTGGGAAGGGGAATGTTGTAGCAGAATTACTCAGTAGGAGATCTGGTATAAAACATCTAGGTGAGTCGACGGAGCTGCTAGCTGCTTTGTAGATATCCTTTGTGGATTGGGATGGAGTGACTTTTATTCAGCCTCTTATAGTAATTCCCCCACTTCTTCAATGAGTCAGGGAGGCACAAAGTGGGGAAACTGACTATGAGGATCATCGTGCCTAGATATCCACAAAACAGGCACCTGATGGATTTTCTGAAGGTGGGGAACATGTCATCCTTTTTAGAGGACACACCATGATACCAGTGTCAATTTGGGAGGAAGTGTTGAGGGAGTTCCACAATTCTCCTATAGCGGTACATCCAAGAGTGGGGAAGATGTACCAGGATCTCTGACGACAACACTGGTGGTCGAGAATGAAGAAAGCAGTAGCAAAGATTGTCTCTCGGTGCCTCACTTGTCAGCAAGTGAAGGAAGAGTATCAGGTACCAGCAGGCTTGGTTCAGCCTTTAGTGGTACCAGAGTGGAAGTGGGATGGGATATCCATGGACATTGTCACAGGATTTCCACATACATATAGAGGCCATGATTATATCTGAGTGATTATCAACTGACTCACCAAGTCGTCCAACTTCCTACCGATAAGATAGTAGGGTTTAGTAGAGAGCTTGGGACGCCTCTTTGTGCAGGAGATTGTGCGGCTACATGGAGTACCCTCGTATATTTTCTCAGATCATGATGCACATTTTATTTACCGACTATGGAAGGGGTTTCAGGAGTCTTTCGAGATGCATCTTCATTTGAGCACTGCCTTCCATCCTCAGATGGATAGCCAGAATGAGTGGACCATTTAGACCCACGAGGACATGTTGCGTGCCTGCGTCCTCGACTTCGGTCGCAGCTGGGAGGATCAATTGAACTTGGTGGAGTTTGCATACAACAATAGCTATCACTACACCATTGGGATGACACCATTTGAGGAATTGTACAGACAACCTTGCAGATCACCATTGTGCTGGACTAACCCAGGAGATTTAGCACTCATGGGACCAGAGATGGTATGGGCTACCATAAGGAAAGTGAAGATTATCCAAGGGTGGATGAAGATTTCATAGAGAAGGTAGAAGTCTTATGCCGATAGGAGAAGGAGACCTTTGGAGTTCGAGGTTGGCAACCATGCCTTTCTACGGGTCTCACCCGGATGAGGTTTACAGAGATTTGGCCGAGGCAACAAGTTATCTCAGAGGTTCATTGGACGCTTCCAGGTCCTCAGCATAGTTGTAAAGGTGGCTTACTGCTTAGCACTTCCCCCTAAGTTACACCAGGTTCACGATGTCTTCCACATTTCCCAGCTGAGTAGATACGTGCATGACCCTTCTCACATCATCGACCACGCTGAGCTGGACGTAGATGATGGGGAGATGTTTATGGAGGTTCTAGTGGAGATTGAGGATCGATAGGAGTGGGTCATTCATGGGTGGTCGATACCTCTGGTACACATTCGCTGGCTTCATAGGAACCTCCAGTAGAGCACATAGTAGCGGGAGGCTCAAATACATGCTTAGTACCCCACTTGTTTTCCTAGTTTTGTGTTGTGGCTTTTGGGGATGTAAAGCCATGATTCGAGGAGAATGTAAAGACCCGAAATTAATATGTAATTTTTTTTTATTATATGGGTATTTAACGAGACCGATAAAATTGACGATGTGTGATTCTGAGGCCCGGTGTGCTTAGAATGAATTTCTAAACTTTATTTCGGGTACGTTCAGTAAACGTGTGAGTGGGTTTTTGTAAATTTTGAACTGGTGCTCAGAATTGAAATATGAGTACACCGTTGAACTCGTAGTGCCTATATTCGCTTAAGGAGACTTTCACCTCGACGGTAGTTAGTCGAGTGTGAATGTTAGTTTTTGTGTCTTTCATGGAAGAATAAAATAAAATATTTTTTTTAACATTTTTATTTGTTGAAACCTCCCATGTGGATGTTATAAAGGTGGGGACAACCTGAACTAAGACCTCCCACATGTATGTTATGGAGGTGGGGACCAACGAGCCTAAAACACCCATTTTGAATTTCTAGGGGTGGGGACCACCCGGAACCTCTCAATGGGAGAAACCCCTTGAACTCCCACATTAATGAATATTTAACCCATAGACTCCCTCCAAGTTTAATTATGCCAACACTTTTCATTTTATTGAGTCAATTAGTTGAGCTAATTAATTATTCCAACGTGCCAACATAATTAATCTACCCAATATAAAATATATTGGCACCACTTTACTTTGGAAGGATTTGGTTGGCAAAGGAGAAGGGGAGAGCTTGGAGAACTTATCTCCAACGAAGAACAACCTCCATCAAAGAACGATTATCTGAAGAACCGACGAACGAGCACGGGATCAGAGGCGTGTGGCGGGCATGAAGAACGTCGACATCTTTGAATTATATCTCACGCCAACATAAATGAACCTTCGAGATAGGGTAGTTGTTTTAATTTTTCTCCCCTTACCCGTTCTTGACAATTATTCGTAAATCAAGAAGAAATTATAGTCGATTTCTACTACTCTAATGCGGAGAGTGCCGACCAAGAAAACATGGCCCGACCTCTCTACATTTAATATTATTAATTGTTGTGTTCTTTGCGATGGAGGAGGATGAAAACCAACACTGGTGGGGAATGGGAATGGCGGCTGACACCACGACTGGCTGCGGTGAAGGCGTCAGCGCAACCACGACGCCCGACGGAAGAGAACCGCGGCTTGTGCCGCGGTGGAGAAGGGAGGACCACCTGCTGAGTTGGCCCCCAGCGAAGGCGAGGCACGTGATCATGATGCACAGAGAGGATATCTATCCATATGGCCAGCCGCAGCGGACTGCCCCACCACGGACCCACGCCGCCCCACAGACCCCATGCCGCCCCGCGGCCCAGCTCCGCCCTGCGGCCCTCACACCGCCCCGTGGCCCGGTGCCTCCTCGTTGTCCTCGCGCCACCTCACGGTCCCCGCACTGCCTCGGGGCCCCCGCGCCGCCCCGCGGCCCCAACGCCGCCCTGCGGCCCTCGCTCCGCCCCGTTTCCCCCGCACCGCCCCGTGGCCCCCAAGCTGCCCCGCGTACCCCGTACTGCCTCGCGGCCCCATCCCCACCCCGTGGCCCTTGCTCCGCAATGCGACAGCCCATCGCGGGCCGGGTTGGACCCAGCAGGCCGGTTTGGTCTGACAAGGTCGGACCAGACTCAGATTAGCTTCAACCCATTTCCGCTCTTTTGGATATAACTTTGGCACCGTGTGCCGTTTTACGAACCTTCTGCAGCGCTGGAAACCTTGGAGTGAGACGATACCTTTGGTATACCCCACTGAAGATTTGGATAAAGTTGGGGAATGGTCCGGTTGGATCGAGAACGAATCCAACTGGGACCTTAGGACTAAAAGGCTAATAACATAAAGACCGGGAATCTGTTTGACACACCGTCTATTGCGTTGAGACCCCTATGACATGAAGGTCCTTTGGGATACCTTTTCATGAGACTTCATGCCAGTTGGAGTTTCAACCAGTGGCTTGAGAAGAGGACCCTCCCGGGGACGAGAAAGCTTAGTGCGGGAATCCTGTAGCTGGCTGTAATGATGTACTAGGATCCTGTGTTTGTCTGATGACGTACTGGCGATGTACTAGGATCCTGGGTGGGTCTGACGATGTACTGATGATTTACTAGGATCCTGTGTGGGACTGACGACGTACTGACGATGTACTAGTATCCTGTGTGGGTCAGACGATGTACTGAAAATGTACTAGGATCCTGTGTGGGTCTAGCGACGTACTGATGACGTACTAGGATCCTATGTTGGTTTGACATCGTACTGACGATGTACTAGGATCCTATGTGGGTTTAATGATGTACTAGGATCCTGTGTGGGTATGACGAGGTACTAGGATAATGTGTGGGTCTGATGATGTACTACGATCCTCTGTGGGTCTGATGATGATTGAGGATCCTTCGTGGGTCTTCCTCTTAACAGAGTAAGATGATTCAATACTAAAATCTAATCTTTTTTACTATTGTACCTAATAAATACATCGTGTGAGCAAAGTCCGTACTTGTGTGGTAGTTTCCTTTATTGTAATACCTTGGTGGTATTCTTGGGTGAGGCGTACCTGTGTGGTACATACCTTCGGGGTAATCCTTCCTTTGTGAAACAGTTGAGCTTGGGCTTTTGAGTTGGACTCTGTGTTTCCTCATGATTGAGATGGGAATACTTGATAACTTAGGTATATGTATGGGCATATAACTAAGTGGGGTTGACAGTTGATTTCATGCTAAGTGGTTTATCCTTTGTGGATTTAGTGAGTCCTTGAGGGTCTCGGGTCCCTACTGAGTATCGTTATACTCACCCCTGCACGGGATATGCCCACAACTTATTATTTTTGGTGCAAATGATGGACAACGCTGACATAGGACGAGGGTACCGGGACTGGACGATGCCCGGAGGTGGAACATATGGCGTGATGATACGCAGGGGAGACGAGTAGATGTGGAGTGCTGAGGAGGCGATCTGTACCTACCCTTCAGGTAGGAATCTCGGACGATGACCTAGTAACAGTCTTTATCTTTTTTAGTTGTATTGTATTTTAGGTTTACTTGTACCTTTACTATTGGGATTGTATTCTAGCCCCTCTTACGTTCAACACTCTTATTATTATACAGTTTACTTGTGTTTTTATCTTTCGGTGTGCTTGGTTGCGTTTCTTTACAGGATATAAAGGCAATTCCTTCCTGGTTTTAGGGGATACACCTTTTGGTGCTAATCGCCAGCCCCTGGACTATGGAAGGTTGGCTTGGGGTAGTCACGACATGGGCCCCGGGGGACGGGCCGTGGCACATAAGGGTGATAAGATTTTATAAAAGGATTTTATATGATTTTATAAATATTAATATTGTTCTTTTATAATTTAATAACCTTTTTAACACCACTATATATGAGGTTAAATCACATTCAACTAAAAGGAATCACGACGTAAGGGATTTCATGTCTCTCTTTTATTTCTGGGAGACATATGCAAATTTACCACTCATTTTGTGTATGTGGTGTATATAAATTCCCATTGACATGTTATATCATAAATTCATATATTTTAATGATATTTTAAATTTCATTTTATATTATGATTTATTGGGGACTATGATCGAAAAGATTACCAAAGTGGTAAGAGTTTTATGATACAATATCATCAGTTATTGAATTTATTTATAATTATGTTTCCAATAATGAAATATTATTATATATCTCTCAAGAATTATCTTGAATTTTATTATCCTATAGTTATTCATGATATTTTAAAATAATATTACCATTTTTCCACTTTGGTAACTTAATGTAATTTAGAAAATGATTTTAATAAAAACTTTCTTTATTTATCCCTTCATTAGAAAACCCCATTTTCTACCAAAACGATTCATTATAAAAATATTTTAAAAAATGATTTTTATATTTTTTAAATGAATTATTAAAGAAATTTTTCCCATGTTTTTATTTTTAAAAAATTATTTGGAAGGAATATTCATTTCATTTTCTAAACAATGTCTGTTTGGATTTTACCAGAAAATCGAAAATAATATTTGTTTTAATGTGTATGGAATGATCTGAATGTTCCACCACGATGAATATTATTTTATTTGAAGATGAATTTATATTTTTTTGAGGTTATTTTAAAATAAAATTATTTTTAAAATGTTTTATTTTGAAAAAGGTTTTTTTTAAAATGGAATTGATATTTTCTTAATGAAATATTTTAATTATTTTTTAAAGATTACTTTATTTATTTCCATGTTTTTTTAAATAATAGTTTTTTCAAAATATCTTTTGAATTTTGAGTTTTCTAAAAAGATATTTTCAAATAAAAATGTTATTTTCCTCAAAACGCCACTAATAATATTTTAATTGTATTTTCATTCATCAATGTCAAAAACCATTTTTGTTCCTTATACTCTAATGGGGATATTTTTTATTGATACTATCCTCATTATTTGTCTAGATAGATTAATATTGTTTCAAAAAGATTTTTATAAAACCTATTTTTTTCCATGTGTTGATCATGTTTCAAAGAGATTGTTATGGAACTCATTTCTTTTCCACAGGTTAATCATTCTTCAAAGAGATTGACATGAAATTAATTTCATTTCCATTGGGTTTTTAATTTATAAAATGAGTAATGATTGTTTTATGAGTTTTATAATGAAATGAAAAATCCATATTCTTTATTTATGACTCTTAGACAATATATAAAATGGGTGTGCCCATTTATATTAGGGTAATTCCAATATATCTTATATGATGAGTGCACCCAAATAGTGACGGGTGAGCCCGATATAACATATATAATGGTTGAACCCAGATGTCACCGAGTGAGCCTGATATAGATTATATTATGGGTGAACCCTGATAACACCAGGTGATCTCGATATATATTATATGATGGGTGCACCCAGATAACGATTTAATAAATTTGTCAGTGATTATATTTTATAGAGAATTATATTGTAAGTTGAATGTATAGTTTTAAATTTTTAAGGTTTCTATAAGGGTTCTATGAAGATGATGTTCCAACAAACCAACACATCTTATCCAAGTTTTACATGAATTTATAATGATTCCTTTGATCAAGATTGATATCACGTGGCTCATTACTATTTATTCTTATTACTCTTTCCATTATTAAAGTGTTATTCTATGTTTCACAATTGATGATTTATGTATTAATGGGTATGATTTATTTTACGATTCACTCATGAACTCTGATTATATCATCATACCCTTACTCTCTTCATATACTGATGGATGAAATTCCATTGCAAATAATTATGTTTACCCTTACTAAGTATTCAAACATACCATTATTATGTTTCCTTCTACCTAGGTTATTAAGTATGATGTTGAATGAACTATGTCTAGAAGAGTGTCATATGGATGATGATTATGACCTAATATAGAATTTGAGATGATGGGTATAGAAGGAAAGATAATCTCTTGAATTCATGGGTATTTTTTATTTAAGATTTTATCATAATTATCTAAAAATCTAAAACTAAAGGGTCCTTTATAGTGTAAGTAATCCAATATTTCCTTTTGATATTTTATGTTTTGGATGGAGAAATTTATGTCATCTCTATCTGTATCAAATCTGATAATGTAATGATTAAAATTTCCGAACTGAATTCAAGATTGCAGGTTATAGGATTTTATAGTTTATATCATAGGCCAGTTTAGATAACTTTATAGATTATGATGTTTTCATATGGATTTATATTATGATTTATGGATAACATCAAGGGAACATCAGACTGAGGACTATCATAAGTTCAATGCTTTTGACACCCCTTTGAGTTTTCATGAGATGAGATATTAAAGTGATTAAAGACATTTTAATAGATGTTTTATTATATAGAAGTATATCTAAAGCTTTGGTTTAACATAAAGTATGAATTTAATTTTTTTAAAATAAGTTTTAATGTATTTATAACATTTATGGTTTATATGATCTTGTATATTGATGTAATTATGATAACTTAAGTTGTATCATATTGATAACCATGGGATTGAAAAGTGATTTAGTGACTAAGTGATTGATGAGATCACCATATTTTTTTGCTTATAATTTTAAAGGTATAATATAAAATTTTAGGATAAAACAGTCTTTAATGTTGATGTTATTGAGTTTATTTATATATTGATTGATTTAGTTAGAAATTTTGATATTTCTATTGAAATTTGAAGAATATATACCATATGATGATTTATTTTTTCTGGGAATTATCTTACCATGTTCTAACCGTTATTTTGGTTAACTTATAATGGTAAAAGGAATATATTTTTTACCCCCTTTATAATTATGTGGTCTTTAAAAGTTTATTTTAGTACTATAGGCATACATAATTTATCTTTAATACTCATAGTTTGGAGAAAAAGATGAGATTTTGGTGTAAATTTGAAAAAGGATAAAATTATACTCATTAAGTAAGTATATCTCCTCATTCTCTTATTCTAGATTGGAAAGGAATCTCTCAGCTCAATGAAACAGATTTGGAATCAAAATTTTTCCCTATTACTATCATTTCTAATGATATAAATGTTCCTTTTTCAAACCTCTTTAGTTTATAGTTTTGAGTTCCTAAAGATTTTATTTATAATTTACTTTATTTTGATAAATTACATCTATCACTCTCTATCCTTATTTGGATATTACACTTTTTTACCATGTCTATATCTTCACTTCCCACCTTTTTTATCCTAATAGGAAACCTAATATCTACTACACCAAATAACCTTCGTACCTCCATTTCTCTTTTAACAAAAGGTTGTTTAGTAAACCCCTTATAGAATTTGATTTTAAAAAGGGTATTTTAAAATATCCAACCATTTATTACTGAGATAAATTTAAAATTTTGACGACACACTTTATTAAAGTGGGGGGGGGGGGGGGGGGGCGTAACACCACAAAATTTTAAAAGAAGAAAATTATGTTTGATAACATAATAGAAACACAACAGTATGATTAGATAAGAAAATAAAATCCCAAGATATTATGATTTATTTATCATTAAATATATTTAATCTCTTCAATATATTTTAGCACACACAAATTTCCAATTTTTTATTTTCGATAGCTTATTCAACATGCAACACAGAGCATAAACGACCCACGATATATATAACCTTTATAACCTAGACATTAATTGGTGGGTATGAATAATATTAAATAATTAATGATATATATATATATATTATATACTCAATAAAAATTACTGATAAATATTTTATAAATTATCAATTATTTTTTTATGTAAATTTATTCTAAAAAAAATATGTTTTTTTCAAAATGGTTTTTTTGATTTTCATGAAAAAATATTATAATTAATTTTTGGAAGTTCTATAAAACGAAATTGATAAATTGAATTTAATTTTTTAAATGATAATATCAAAATATATTTTGGGGGAAATTTTTGGGATTTTTTTGGAAAATAATGATTTTTCACTGATTGATGAAAAATATCTTTTTTTCTTAAAATGTCATTTCTTTTAAAAAATGAAGTAATTTAAAATACAAAATATGTTATGATTAATAATTAAAGGAAAATAAGTATTATTTATTTATATTTAACCCAATTAATTATATTTTAATCATAATTATATTTTATTTTAGTGTTTGTTTTTTGTTTTAAAAATGAGAATTTTTTAAAAACTACTTTAAAGTACATAATGTTTATCCATTTTAATTATTAAAAATAACCCCTAATGAGGAATTATTTAAATAAAATTAATAGATTATATATCGATAAATATTAATTAATATCCATAAAATTATTTTTATTAGACATGGAGTTAATATAAATCATCTTTTTCTTGCAAAAATACACATATGAAAACCCATCTTTTTTGTCGCAACTTCTGTTTTTTTATATTTAATTTTTCCTATTTATAGTTTTCTTAAAAAATAAAATTAATTTTTTAAATAATAATTTCAAAATTATATTAGGGATAATTTTTTATAATTTTTTAAAATATTCATTTTATGATGAATTGTGAAAATTACTAAATTTTAATAGAAAACTACATTTATTTTTAATTATTTATGAAATAAAATTATAGTATAAATTATTTTTAAAATAAAATTATTTCAATTATATCTATATATTTATATAAATTAGTTCATTTTAACAAATTTCATATTGAAATTGGGTATAAAAACTTTGTAAAACTTTGTATATTTTCTCTTTGAAACCCTGATTTCTCATCACGTTAATGGGATTAATTTTAAGATAAATGTTTCCACCTTTTTAAATTTAATTGTGAAAAATTGATTCCATATTCTTATTCATAATAATTTATTATATATAATATATTTAATTTATTTTTTCACCAAATTGAAAATTGAAAAAAGTTAAAATTATTTAACATGGTTAAGATAAAAATGGATTTTTCAAGGCTTAAACTAAAAAGTTAAGGGTTAAAATAATCTAATAATTTGTCTAAAATATATATTATGGAAATATTTCAAACTTATAACTTATATTAGAGATATGTTTCCTTTAGTGGGGCCTTAGGACATGAAAATTAAATGATTTAATTCATTCTTTTGAAAAATTACAAGCCTACCACTCACCTCACTTATAAAAGGCCACCCCTCTCCTCCTCCCTTCACACCATACAAAAACCCATGGTTCAGACAATTACTACCAAAATAAATTCTAAATCTCACTACTATATTCATAGAAAGCTTATTTTGTGCATAAATATTACTAAGAAAATACTTTTATGAGAACCAAAAGAAGTTATACAAAGAAGATATGATGTTCTTCAATGTATTTTTTTATTTTATTTCTTCTACCACATCATTAATTTCTTATTAAAATATGATTATATATTAACCATAATATATTAAATATATTTTTATATTTTTATGTTAATTTAATAAGAAAAATATTTCCCATAATTGATCAAATGGGTTATGAAATAATCAATTGTGTTATGGAAGACTACCGCCTCGCGAATCGATGTAATTATTTTTTACATTACCACATATCACATTTGGGTGTGATGATGTATATAAATTATATACATGATATTTATAACATAATTATACATATTTTTTAATTATTTCATTTATACCTTTCCAATTTCCATTTTTAGGGGAAATAATAATGTCGTTCGTGTGGACGACAAACTACAGCCTCACAAAACGATGTGATTTGTTTTTGCTAACACTTTTCATGGAAAGTAATAAGGATAAATATAATGAATATATGTGATATAAATGTAATTTTTATTATATTCATAACATATTTACCATTATGAAAATAAAATATATCATTTTTTTACACTAGAAATTTAAAACATTTTTCGTGTACGTGTGGACTACCACCTCACGAAACGATGTGACTCTCTTTTCATAACTACACCAATTGGATGATATATATAAGTATATTTAAATAAATAATATTTTATATATGATATTATTATCATTATATACAGATAAAATTCAACTTAACGCTTTTCAATAAAAATAATTGAATAATAGAAATTTTATTAATCATACTTATGACCTACCGTCTCCATGATTGTAACATAATCCATTTTTCATAACCATATTTCATGATTAGTTTTAAATGTATAATTGATTTCAAAATATCATAATTATTACATTTTCAATATTATATTTATTATATAATTGTATAATATGTACAAAAACCGGATCATACATGATGAAACACGCATGAGAAAACAATGATATTAACACTAAAAACAATTAAAATAATGATAAATTATTAATGGAATTGTGATAAGATGTTATAAAAGGATCATATATGATATTACAAATATTTATATGGTTATTTTAAAATTTAATAACATGTTTAAAACCACTATAAAGGATTTTAAATCATTTTCATCCAAATAGAAACGTAAGGTATGATATTTCTAGTATCTATTTTATTTTTGGGAGACAAATGTAAATTCACAACTTGTTTATTTTGTGCAATGTATAGACTACCCCATTGAAATTTTATATCATTAATACCATTTTTATGATATTTAAAAATTAATTTTATGTTATTATTTATCGGGGATTATGATTCCAAATATAACTAAAGAGGTAATGGATTTTTGTCTCAATTTTCCTTCATTGAGGCTTATGTCATGTTATGCACCTATCTTATTTTATGAGGTATATATACAAACCATTTGACTTGTAAAATCATGAATACTTTTATTGTCATGATACATTATTTTTCATTAAATATCATTATTTTATGGAGATTATGATTCAATGTTTCTAAAGTTGTATGAGTTTTATGATAAAATATCAGTATTTATCAGGATTGTTTATAAATATGTTTCCAATGATGAAATATTATGATGTATTTCTCAAGAATTATCATGAATTATGTTATCCTATGGTTATTCATGATAATTTAAATTAATATTACTATTTCCCTACTCTTTGGTATGAAAATAATTGAGAAAATATTTTTAAGAAAAATCATATTTATTTCTCTCTCCGGTCAGAAACCCATTTTTCTTCCAAATCCATATTTTATAAAAATGTTTTTAATATTATTAAAATTATTTAGTAAATAAATTTTTAACTATGTCTTAATTTTTATTTTTTTTAAAATGAATATTCTTGTCTTTTTTTAAATAATTCACATTTGTATTTTACTAAAAATATGAAATCAATCATTGTTCTAACATGTAAAACATGAAAAGAATTTTATACCATCATGACTTTTATTTAATTTGAAGTTTAATTTATATTCTTGATATGTTATTTTTAAATAAAAGGATCTTCAAAATGTTTTATGTTTTTAAATGTGATTTCCAAAATGGAAAGGATAATTTTCTCAAGAAATGTTTTAAATATTTTTAAAGCATCCATTATATGTTTCCAGGGTTGTTTTAAAATAAAAATATTTTCCCAATATCTTATGAATTTTTAATTCTTATAAAAGTAATTTTCTAAATAAAATGGATATTATTAAAAAAATCTCTTCAATGATATTTTTATTGTATTTAAATTCACCAATTTCAACATCACATATTATTAATTATGATCCAATGAGGACATTTTGTTTTGATATCATCTTCATTCTTTCACTAGATGGATTAAGACTGTTTCTATGAGATTGTTACAGAACCCTTTTCTTTTCTGTGGGTTGATCATATTTCAAAAATATTTTAATGGAACCCATTTTTTCCATTATTTAATCATGTCTCAAGGATATTAACATGGAACCCGTATGTTTTCCATGGGTTAATCATGTTATAAATATTGTGATGATTATTTCTATGATTTTTTAGATGAAATGAAAGGTCTATGTTTATTATTTATGGTTCTTGGACATTATATACAATGGTAACAACTAGATATAAATGAGTGGTCCTAATATAGCTTATTCAATGGGTGAGCACCAATAGTGATAAGTTATCCTGATATAGATTATATGGTAGGTACACCCAGATAACACCGGGTGAGCCCGATATATATTATATGACGGGTGCACCCAGATAGTTCCAGGTGATCCCGATTTATCATATAAAACGTGTGGGATTATATTGGGCTTCAGTCATTGGGTAATGATTATTTTATATGGAGAATTATATTGGAAGTCAACCATATGGTTATTCCATTTTTAATTGTTCTATAAGTTCTCTATGAAGATGATGCTCCAAGGTACCAAAACATTTTATCTATGTTTTCCATGAGTTTTTAATGTTTCCCTTAATCAATATTGATATCAAATGGATCACGATTATTGATTCTTATGACTCTTTCTATTGTGAAATACTTATTCCATATTTAACAATTGATGATTCAAGTATTTAAGAGTATGATTTTTTATGATTCTTTCATGCACTCCAATTATTTCGTCATACCCTTATGTGATTCTTTTACTCACTAATGATATTCAATTCATAATGATTATGTTTACCATTAATATTCAATTTATCTCACCCTTCTTATGTTTCCTTTTTGCAAGGTTATCAAGTATTATTTTTAACGAATTATGTCTAGAAGGGTTTTATATTGATGATTTTGATGACCTAATATGGAATATAAAAATCAGGGTATAGTAGGAAAGATAATATATTTAATTCAAGAGTATTGTATATGTAATATTTTTTCCTAATTCTCAAAAACCCTAAACCTAAAAAAACCTTGAGAATATTTGTTATCCAATATTTACATTCTATATTTTATGTTTTGTATGGTGAAAATGTGTCCACTACCATTGGTATTAAAGCCATAAATGTAAAGTTTATAATTTCATAACTAAATCCAGGAGTGCGGGTTTTGGGATGTTATATAGTCAACCTGATGTGAGACATGACTAGTAGAGCTAGGTGGGAGGCCTAGAGATCCTTAGTTTTTTACTTTTACCCTAGTGTATTGTTGTTTTGTATGATAAAAAATGAACCTTTAGAGGTATTAACCTGAGTTTTGTGTTTTATTTAGCAATAAGAAGTATAAGGGGTGATCCAGGGTATGAGATTTGTGTAAGAGTGGTGCTCAGGTTTTTCATGATAGGTTGGGTGATGCCTTTGGTTTCCAAAGATGTACCTATAATGCTTGGGTATCGAGATTGGTTTCAACATACATTGTTATTTTGGTGCCTAAACCTTATGACTAACGAGTGCACTTTTAGTGGTGTATTTAGAGAATATTGGGATTTTTGGGACTGGAACATCATTGGGTGGATGATTAACATGTGGATAATGGTGACACCCATTATTCTAGGGTCATTAACCTGTGGTGTTAGGATGAAACCATGAGATGGTAATTTTTGTGATAAATCATGGTGAAATTAAGGTGCTCAATTTTGAAGAGGAGTTCTTAAGGATATCTCAATGTGTCGAGACTGATGTGCCATATAGAATGGCTAGCCTGGTCTCGATGATGTGTGACTCATGAGAGCATGAGTTGGGTTATATTCTTTGGCGATAAAATAGAATACAACCATTGCATTTCTAATCTTGGGGTAACACATATTGGTTACACGTGGTTCCATTGGGGTATCAAATCAGCTACAGTTGTGAGTAGGTTGTGTGCCAATGATGATTAATGAGACACCTTCAAGTGCGGTGACCTGTGTAACATCCCATCTCGGATTCCATGAATCTGGTGCTCTAAGACAGTTCTCCACAATGCCTCAAGTGAACCTCCACATATAGAATATGAAGTCTACTAGAATCAAGGGCCTAGTGTGTGACATTTGGGAGACCATACCCTTATATCAGAGTAAGAAAACAACAGATATAGCTAATTATCATAGAAAGACGTAAATAAATAGAGTATATAAGTAGTAAATGAAATGAAATATAACATGCTATAATAATAATTGAAAATTATATAAAATACCAAAAAACAGTGTCATACATATAGAATTGGTTACCTATTGGGCCGACCATACTTACGTGGAGGTAAACAAAAGAAAAATGAAATAAAAGTACAAAGATAAAATTCTATCTCTGAGCTAGACCACATATCCAACCTCTATACACTTTAAAATTTCACCAACTTGATAAAATGTATCCACAAGAGTAGATCTCCTTGATCATTAAACTCTAGGCCTCATCCCTATCCACCACATTATCTGAGCAAAACCAGAAAACAAACATAAGCTATGTATGCAACCCGAGGTGCATGTATAGGCATGAGAATATAATCTCAGTTGGCCACCCCAATGATGAGCCTATAAATCTGCTATCCCACATGCATGTTAGTGAAATATACTCAACCTATCCGAGACATAACAGAAAAGATAAGTAAATAATATAACATGCAACCATAGTAAAACCCTAGGTCTGTGATCTCTGTCAATTGGGAAAGGTGGTATCAATTATATTTATATTTATATGTGTATATTTTTATAGTCCCATAACTACACACACACACATATGAATATACTTGATTTAGGTGAAGAAATAACAAAAATACATTAGTAGTTGATCCTTTGGTCTGTAATCCCAATTTTTAAGACATCCTGTGCAATGGTATTGAGCTAGATGTTTTACCACTCAAGCCATGTATTATTTATTCGATCTCTGGGTCTATAATCCCAATTGATGAATACCTTCTTTAGACAACATTGTAAATGTCTCTAATCAAGATATTCCATCATAGAAGGATACTCATCGTAACCATGGGTTCTTCTGTAATTACCTCCAGTCACTCTAAAGAAGGATTCTAGGGAAGTAAATCAAAACATTCTATAAATGGTCACTAAGAAGGATTCCATGCCTCCCAGGCCATGTAAATCCAGTTCAATGTATTATCCCTATTTCTTGGTATATAGGAGTTCATGACATCACAACTTAGATGAACCCTAATGGTCTTACCCTTAGTTGATCTATAAAGAGAGGTAACCAGTGAGACACCATGCCCAACCCTGGAGGTCTCTCATAATGGAGAGCGTAATCATCCCCAAGTATCCAACGATGTGATACACCATTTATAATTCTATGGAAAATTAATCGATTTCAGAGTGTGTAATCATCACTATCCCTTTAGAGACTTTAATCATCCATGAGTATAATCATATCGAGGTGATAATAATAATCTTCTTACATGTCAACCAGAGGAGAGAAGAATAATACTCATCACTCACGAGAGAATAATCATACAAGAGTATAATTACTAGTTATTTCATTCCAGTATATCATAATCTTATTCTCAATATCTGAATCCTATGAAGAACCTCTGGAAATCCCAATAATATGATAATAAATTATATGTCCCCAATAGCCAGATACTTCGTAGTACCTGTGGGTATAAAAAAAATAAGAAAAATAATGTGACTCAGAAGATGGATACTAGGAAAGAACATATAGGATTCCCAAAGAGAAATATAGACGCATCACATGAGGCTCAAAGGCCACCAACTAGGAAGAACCTTTGGTGATCATCACTACATTAGCAGTAAACTTTTGAAAGTACAAATCAAAGAGTTAGGGTGTTCGAATTTCTAACCCACCACTACTGACACAACCCAATGGGCTGAAAAGTTCGACACATGCTCTAAGGTGACACCTTCTACCATCTCTATCAAAACCTGATGTATGAGGTCATGGTTATTCAATCATCAAGGCACCCACTAGGTCCCTCAATTCAAATCCCTGCAGATGCATCCTACTTAGGATCCTTGAGGTATATACATGAGATAAGGATTCCTACTCAGGATCCTCCAATGTGATGGAATAAGGTGGAATACTATGTGATATCCTCGATGGTATGTAAATAGAGGCATCTTACTCGGAATCCACAGAAATGAACAATGGACTGGGTGTCCTACATGGGACCCTTAACAATAGTATAAGAAGAAGAGGCATCCTACATGGGATCCTCAGAATAGTACAAAGGTAAAGGGATCAAACTGGGAATACCTATGTCAACATGTAAGAAAATTCATCCCACAGGGCATCCTCGGTAAAAAGTAAGTAGACATAGGCATTTTATAAGGGATCCTTGGAAATAACAGACCGCACGGGCTCCTAAGCCAGAAGGGAACATCTCACAAGGGACATATCATGAAAGGATGATATATGATGGCCTCAATCTAGATATATATGACATGGATCATATAAGATTAAAGGGTCTCACTCTCTAGATATTACTAGATTATATTATCAGAGGAAAAACCTCTTTGTTTAGTGAATATATTGAAACATGAACTATGAGTCATTAAAACACAAAAAGGGTTTAAACACTACCATTTACATGAAAAGATACTTTGAATGGACTACTCGTGGGTCCAATTACAACTCTTGGGAATAATGATAAGAAAAACTACAAAAGGGTATCAAGGGGATGTACAAAATGTTTTTACACAGTACACACCATGTTCCCCCAAAGCCCCATTATAGCATGTAATCTGTCCAGATATGTCATGTGAAAGCCTAAGTACTTGGAGTGTTGGTCCTATATATGACGTATAACCTACATGAGGTATCTTTACATGTACCTCACATGGAATGACCATGTATATAGCATGGCCATGTACATCTATATGACATCCAGCCCACACAAGGTTCAACAGAGTACTGTATACGACCATGTGCCCCTACATAGTTAGTCTAGCTGGGTACTCGGCTACATGACTGAGTCTTAGTACAAGGAATATATACCCCATACATGGTATGTAATCACAAAATATTATCTTCACCATTTAAGAAGAATGCATGACTTGTGTTATTTGAACCACATGCTTTATAGACTGGTTTTCCCAAATAGAAAACCCTCAGATCACCCCAAAACCCTTATTTTCTCAGAAAAAGTTATAGATTGGGCCACTAGGGGTCCCAAGAAATCATAATAGGGGATAAAAACATAAAAAAACAAAACAATTAGTATTTTTGGTAAAACATTAAAACAACATATCTTTGAGAAGAATCTGCCAAATATTCTCATGTTTCCATGCTCAACGGTTACCGCATGACGATCCAACACATCCCAAGAACTATGATGGTACCCATCTCCCTTTACCTCACCTTCTCATTCTTCCTCTCCCATTTTCCCTCTATTACATGAAGGAGGATCCATCCGGGGATTTTATGAGAATATATAGGAGAAGGAAGAAAATAAAATAGGAAAAGAAAAGAAAATAAAAAGAAAAGAAAAATAAAAGAATATGAAAAGGGGGTTTAGTCTGGCCCTAATGTACAATGTGAGTTTATGCCCTGACTAGGAAAAATTCCCCAGTATGAACTGAATGAAAGAGACCTAATTTTAAGGTAAAACCCCATTTAAAAGACACTAAAGAATAAACCTATGTGAATAAATCTATATTTAATTAATTAAATATTAAATATTAAATATTTTTCTAAAATTTGAATGGATCGAATTTCCACCAAACTCTTGTCCTAGGGTAAAAACCTTATTCCAAGACTAATCGAGTGGTCACAAAAATTATCTAAGATCATATACTAGGGTAAAATTACCATTTTACCACTTAAAGGCATACAATATAAAGAATTTAAGTTTTTGCTCAAAATTATCATCCATAAAAACATATGAACTTATAATCTTCCCACCATAAACCTTATCACCCCTAATAAGCATGATGGTAATACCAGAATCCATGCTCTCAAACTAAGAATTTGTGAAACCATGATATATAGACTATCCAACGACTATCCTCATAGCATCAATGTTTGTATCCTACACAGTATACGTTCAATTGTGACTGATTTGGTTCTCCCCACCATAGGAATACCCTTATCATTATCTTAAACCAAACTCCAAGCTCAATTATCCATGATGAATTCCAAATTTGAACAAAAAGATGGGTCAATACTCTCAAACGGACAACGTTGTACCCCCCATCATATGAATTGCCTTATATAAATCCTTAAGAACAACCTCAATAGGGTTCCATCTCCAAACCAAGAAAGAAATTTAAAATATGAGAAGTTTGGCATAGCCAAAATGCTCTCTCAGCACACTCAGGCCAATTTCAATATAGTGTATGACCGTATCTTGATAATATTATACTATGTATTAATAGAAGGGTTTTTATAGATCTATATAAGCCAATATAACATCCAAAAGTCTCTAAATCATTTAACTAACACCTGACACCATGTCTCCCAACAATGCGTGTCAAGGTACGACCATGTGTTAACCATCTTATAATACCCTATTTATTCCCAATCTCACCTCTACCAAAGTTGAACATTATTCAATTAACCAAAAATCCCATGAAACCATTCCCATGGAAAGTATTGAAATCATTGGTCCCTACATACATACTTCCACCCACTAATTTACGACATAAACGACACCATGATCAACTGGAGTGCACCATTATCACCTGAATCGTACTGCAAAGAGTAATCCATTACATGGCTAAGATAACCATTATACATGGAATTTTATTTTTAATAATCAAGAATATCCCTTGTAAACCCTTATAAAAATTGAATAGATCACATATTCCATGATTTATTTCATGACCGCCCACCACACGATATCATTTCAGTCATGGGAATCTACTCACACTTTGAATACATTATAAAAGTAGAAAACATTGGTCGATTAGGCCAAGCACCAAAATATTCCTACCCACCAAATCCAATCTTGATACCAAAGAACCCTAGGTTCTTGTCAAAAGTTTAAGGCATCACCATGTCTATAACACGAAAAACGAAATACCTTCCATGAATAGATTTCAAAATGAGCGTTTAACCAAGGTTTCTACCAAAAAGAGGCATCTGTAAACATGGGAATCCTCTCATACAAGTTTCCCTTAATCAAAACAAACATCGAACCACAAGGGACTGAGTAAAAAACTAAAGGACTCTAGGTATCTCTCCCATTCATATAAATTAAGTCTCACAACTTAGTCACAAGGTCCAACTACATAGCCTAAAAGATCAAACCTCTAATAGGTAAAGATCAAAATGACATACGAGGGTCAAATTGTAAACATGGCCTACATAAGACATGATCCCCACTTAGAATCCTACAAAGGAAGTGCTCCCTAGAGGTTATGATATCAATGCAGAATCAATATTGAACTAGAACTCACGGGGAATCCGCATACAATAAAACACCACCAAGGTCTATTTCACTAGAAACATCCTGGTACTCGTCAAAATTGTACCCAATGATCTGACTAGTTAACCAAAATCAATGTTTTGGTAAGTATAATGTCATTCCAATACGTTCAGGAAAACGATATATCAATTATTATTAACAGTTTAAATAACCACATATAAAAACAAAAACACCCTATAAAGGATATAACACATGGGCGTCATGTGCCCTATCAACCAACTTGGGTCACTGCATCTCTTATGAATGGGGACCAAGTCATTAGCCTCACCATCGAACGTCTAAAGGTAGATCCATATCACATGCCATTATAATGAAATATATATAAAATTAGGATAAATTGATTATAACTTCACCAAAAACCTATATGGGAAAATACTATTTAGGTTTGTGTTGAAACTTTAAACAATTGGACACCATCTTCAGTAATAATCACACACTAGCGGGCCTATATGATGTGAATAGTATGTGACAAATATGATGCATGATACACCTATTTCCTTTACCATACAAGAGTCAAAAACCACCCCTAGCATCTTACCAATGGACAAGATCCCAAAATCCACAATAAATCATAACATCCACACAACATGTGTGTCACTCATAACAAAAAAAACAATACAAATATAACATCAAAGATTAGAAGAGAAATCCCATACCCCTAGAAACTGATATTTATTACCAGAACAAGTCTTCTCTACACACAAGTTTGATAACCATCACAGGATTCGACACATTACTAATACTCTTATATATAATATACCAAATAGTTAATTCCAGAAAAAGAAAATATCTGATACCACTTTGTAACTTCCCAACCCAGATGCCACAAATATGATACTTCTAGTCAGTTTTCCATGAGCCATCAAGCATACCTCCCCATACTCTAGAGGCTACCGACTAGTAGTGAGGGACTATAATGTGAAAGTGGGGAGACTATTCCCTCATATTAGAGTAAGAAAACAAAAAAAATAGATATGTATCATACACAAAAGTAAATAAATAGAGTATATAAGTAGTAAATAAAATTAAATATAATGTAACACCCTAAGATTTCATAGTACGTCATCTCTTTAAAGTAATTTAATTACTTGCGCAACATGCAACACCGAGTTCAAACACATCACGACCAATCAAACTAGCCATTTAAAAAGAGGTTATGAATAATATTAAACAACTTTTGAATTATATATATATCATATATAATTTTAACATTCATCTTTTGTGTTTCTTAGACAGAATATAAGGTCAAATTCAGATTTTCAGATAAAAGAAGTATTTTTTAAAAAATGCAGTTTTTCCGCCTTTTAATGGAGAACCCTTCTGAAATACAATATTTGACACTTTTATTTATTCAATTTAATGAAATAAAATTATTATTTATAAAAAGGACATAAAAATTTAGTTTGGATAAATTGTTGGTACTTTTCTGAAAACTTTCAAAATTAGATGAATAGTGAAAATACTAAATTTTAATTAAAAACAACTTTTTTAATCGAAATAATTTATAGTGTTAAATTATAAATTTTATTGGTTTTAAAGTATCATTAGATTATATTTTTATCTTTTAATATAATTTATGTCATTGTATGTAATTTCACATTTAAATTGTACATAAACACATGTCAATCTTTTGATAATTTTTACTTCTTAAAAACCTACTTTCTAGTTTTGACAACGAGAATTAATTTTAATTTAATTAATGAAACTTCTATTTTTTGAATTCGGTAAAATTGACATAATTTTTGAATTTGGAATATCAAAATTATCTTTGGGTGAATGTTTGGTATTTTTCTGAAAACATTCAATTTTTGATGAATAGTGAAAAACACTACGTTGTAGATAAAAAACGACTTTTTTTTAAATAATTATTTTTAATTAAACATTTATCTTAAAGTAAAAATATATAAATTTATATATATTAGTTTAATATAATTCATTGGAGTCATTTTATAATAATACTAGACATATAAAATTTTATTGAACTTTTTTAACGTCTTTTAGCAACATTCTAGGCACATTTGCAAATTTGCATAAAACATAATTTTACCACTTCTGTGAATTGAATTTAAAAAATATGACAGACACAGTTGTCATCAGTAAGTAAAATTTGATTCAATGAGATGAAAATATTTTTTGGTGAATAGTAACTTTTGATTTTTATTTATCACGCTTAAAATTTAATTGGGTAATTAAAGGTAAATATGATATTATAATTACCCCAACACATATACTAATTCTATTGGATAAGTTTATTTTGACCAAAATAAACCTTAGGAAAAAATATGATACTTTTTTGTCCACTTGGATTAGATTAGTACATTTATTATATTTTATTTAAAGAAGTGTTAAAAGTGTTAAATTCTAATTTTAATAACTAATTTTTTTTAATATAGTGTTATAATTATAAATTTGACTATAAATATTTCTTATAAATTTGAACATATTTTCTACATCATTTTATTTTATTTAAAATTTTTAGACATTTAATAGTTAAATTAATTTATGACACAATGACGATGTAGTAATTACGTTATCAATGAACGATTAAAATAATAGATTTTATAAATATAAAAATAAATGTAAATTGAGACTTTTGATGCCATTAACAAATTTTATAGGTTAATATAAAATTTTTGGGTTGATTCAATGTATTTTGTTCAAACTAATTAATTTTTGATGACTTTAAAAAAAAAATACTAAATAGTGTCAAAATTCACATAAATGAGTTTTAAAAACAAATAAAATTTTATTAAATGATATACTATTTCTATAAATCTAAGATTCTGCGAAAAGAATTATATAATTATAGATATGTCATTCATGAACCATTCGAGGTTATCTAGGAATTTTATAGTAATTATATTAACCATGTAATATAAAAATACAAGAAGACATGGTAAAAGTTAAATAATTATCTAAGATTTCAATCTAAAAGATAAGGTTAATATGGTGACCATAACTTGTATAAAACCCATTGTTTGAGATAATTTGTAACCATACCCTCCTTATCCTAGAAATAAATCTATTTGGAGAAATTAGAAACCGAATATTATTTTATAATAAATTAATATTTCATGCTTTTCCTAAAGTGCCCCTCACCTCTCTTGTAAAAGGGAACCTCCCCTTCTCTTAAATTCACATCTCCAAAGCCATTTAGCTCGGACAAAACCTATTCAAATCTCCTCCAAATTACCCTCAATTCATCCTAGAGGCCTTATATTTATCATAAATCCAACATAAAAATCCCTTTTGTTCAAATCAAAAGGAATCACCTGAAGAAGAGATAATTATTTCATCACATCTTTCAAAGCTCTTCTCTTCTTCTTCCACTTCATATTTCTTTGTTATTTACATAATAAAATAATAAATCTAGTACCATATACATACTGATATATTATTATAAATATGGTAAAACCATATTCATTATTCTGTCCATCCTATGAAGAACAAATTCACCATACATGCGTACATACAACTTATCATCTCCACATCACAGTGTAGTTTGTTATTCAACACTACATTATTTGGATGGGTATAATAATGACTAAAATTGATTTAAATAATTAATATAACTTGGTAATTATTATTTATATATAACACAACATGCAATTAAACATTGTTTTACCTTAGATATAATTATATTGTTGCTCGTGTGTACGTACAACTTACCGTCTCCACGATGCGATGAGATTCATCTTAAATGACTACCATTAATGGATTATATATATATAGATATATATATATATATTAAGTATGAGATATAGGAAATAATATTTATACTGTAATAATATATATTTATGTAGATAAATATATTTCATCTATTTACTCCCATACTATACGATAAGAAAATAGGAACAACATTCATGCGTACGTACGGACTACCGTCTCCATGAATGGTGTTTCCATTTTTTATATCTATCTATTATAAATTTTTTTATTCTCAATAAATATGATATATAAATCATGTATTTTATTATATAATTAGGTAAATCATGATATAAGTGATACGATCAAGAATAACAAGTTAAAACACGTACGATAAAGAAAGCGATTATTACCCAAAATGTTACTTTAACATGGAAATTATTATTAAATGGGTAGTATAAAATCATAAATGAGTCATATATGATATCATAAATATTAATATGGTTATGGTATAATTTAATAACATACTATGGTCATTATACATAGGGTTAATTTCTCAATCTCATTATTATCTGAGATTGTTTATGTGTAAGTTTTAGTTGGGACATATTTTTTATCCACATCCATGTTTCATCAAAGAGTTTTCAAAAGGAATATTTTTTAAGAGACTCTTTAACTAAAACACCCTTTTAAATGGTTTAAATATTTATTCTTTTAAATCATTCTTCTTAATTTCCATGTTTTCAAAATGATTTTAAGGATTTATTTATATGGATATGAATGTTTGAAAATGTTAATTACTCTCAAAAGTTTCAAAGTGTTATGGGACAATTTTATTCAAAAATTTCTTTTAAATATATACCTTTATAAATTGTGTGACTTTAAAATGATTTCATGAAAAAAGGACATTTCTCTCAAAGAGTTTTACTGATGATTTTATAATATCTTAAAATCCTTTATTATATATTATTCATGATTGAGGTTTATTTATTATAATACAATGTTCTATGTTGTGTTGAATGAGTTATGATATGTTTGACTATGGATGCTCTATTTTTATAACATTCATGGTTTACAGTAAAAGTATTGACATTTTGTATGCTAGTTTTAATATGAATTTTTATGTTATGTTTCTCCCTTTTCATACGAGGAATGTATTGAACTTAGTAAGTGATGGGTGGGGCCCGCTATATCCCCTCTATGCAACGGTAGGTCTCATGGGACAAATTGGTTTCTTGGCACAAGGCCTTGACTATGTGGTTATGATGTCTGACATTATTTATTCTGTCATTATGAAATAATTTATTACATGTGATTATTCGATTAGTATAATAATCATGTGCATGTTTATATGGTAATGTATGATTTTTTTCCATATTATGTTCAAGTTTATGTTTTAAAGGCTATTTTTTATTACACATCTTTCCTTAAAAGATTATAGATTCTGCTAAATTATTTAACCTTACTGATCATCCGAGTTTACACCTTTCTTATGTTTTTTCCCAGGATTCCAAGAAGTGTATTATTATTGATATGTAGGGTTAGTATAGGGGAATAATAGAGTTCTCAAAGGATTACTTATGTTGTGTTTTATGTTTGAATTTGTTATGTATCATTCATGTATGTAATATTTTTTCCAAGACTACTAAACTGATCTGTCCTTCAGGAATTGATTCCTTGTAATCATGCCAATGTATTAAAATAATGCACTGGATCTGGGTAACTAGGTTCAGGGAATTATAGTTGGTATCATAGGAAGTTTAGAAATAACCTTGAAAGTATATTTAGATAAACTATGATTAGGAAAAATTACTCTAAGATAGACGTTCAGGATTAGTATAGAATAACTTCCTATAATTTTGGTAATGTATAAATTTTTTGAATTTTACAAGCAATAAATCCCTGTCTAGATATGAGTAGGTAGAGGCATCTCTAGAACAAATTTATCTAGGGGTAAAACCGAAAAACACCACTTTGAGCTAGACTCGAACGAGAACTGGTGCACGACAATGGGCCTTGCTGCACTCTTGGTTACCACACTCCTAGGGGATATGCTTAGGATAATTTACATTTTCTTTATAAATCATTATGAATGATTTATGAGTAAATATATCAGCAAAGAAACCAATATTATTATTATGAGACTATATGTGTGTAAATATTCAATTAATGATTAGAATTTTTATAGTTTTTGGATTATACATTATGATATGATCTAACCAAGTGTATGTCGTCATTTACAAATGGAACCCAATAAAAGGAATGTGAACTACAACAATACACATGATCCAAAGAGTAAGAAGGGTCATATATGTCATAGTCTTAAGCCAAAATTTAGAAGTGAAATAGTCTCCCACATATCTATATCATATGAAGAAATAGTATCATGTGTTAATAAGATTAGTAAATAATTCTTTGAGCCCTTTGGCTTTAAAGGGAATAAAGAATAGAAGAGTATGAGAAAAAGATGGATAAAGGTAAGAATAGAAATAAGGATTTTCCCACATGTGATAACTGTGGAAAGAATCACCTTGGTAAATACTTTAAGGAAGGTGGGAGTATGTTATAAGTGTGGAGAAAAATGACACCACTTTCAGGATTTAAAGGGTAAGAAAAAAGTTTCAGATGTACAATGCTTCATCTACAAGGAGTTGTGACACTATGTAAATCAATGTACAAATCATCAGAGTATGCCCCAAATGATGGTATTGAATAATAATCAAGTTATGATGCTACTGCAGATGAAGAGGAATGACTACTGTTCTTATGCTATGTCATTTGAGTGTTATATTAACAATATTCTGGTTATATGAATTATGGAAATAAATAAGGATTCTACTACTGTACTATTTCATTGAGAATTAGAGATTATATGTTTCTAAGGAAAGTGACTCAATAAAAAGTTAAACTTTTTGGAAAATACATGGTTGAAGGGAAGATAAACCTTAATATGGTTCTGATACTGAGTTAGTGATTTTGGAATAAGATATGTTTGATTTGAATAAATTATATTGCATATTCTTGACTATATTTTAACTAATTAACGGTTTGTTTATTCCATCATTGTTGGAGATTACAAAATTATTGGATTTAAGGAGTATATATAGTATTCTATGTTTTACAAAAGGAATAAGAAAATAAATACCTATTAAAATAAGTTTTTATGGTAATTCGGATTGTTAACCATATTTTAATAGAATAAATGATGAAGGTATTAACATGTTGTTATTTGATAAAAGAGATCTTCATTATGTTATGTTTAAATTCCTTATAAATTTTTGGATTGTGAGTTTGGACACAAGTATTTTGGATATGTTTAAAGGTTGGAATTGAGTAAGTTGAACACTTGATATTTTGTTTGAGGTTAAAGTATGATTTTTTGAATACTTTGACCAAACCTTTTGGTTTTCAGTATTCATATATAGGATTAAGGGAATACTTGTGGACCTTATGATTTATAAAATTTGCTTCAAGCATAAAATATCATTTTTGAACATTCATTTCCTAGTGTAAGGGATAAATTGAAAATGGATCAAAGAACTACCAAATGATGGTAATATGATTATGAGAGGTAATGAAATCAAGTATGTTTTCTTGAGTTCTTATCTTGACAGTAAATTAATCCCTCATCTTATAAAAAAAATATCTAAAAAAATGTGTTATCCTAATACCACATGTTTTGTTGAACCAATGATACTTTAAACCATCATAGATTGATGGCTTTGAGGTCCTAATTTTAGATTTATTATTCAATTGTATATGACTAATGATGTCAATAATTCCCTATAAATATTTACATATTCCCTCAAATTATGTGTCTCTAATTTCCACCAATGTTATCCTATTTGAAATTTGAATTTTGTGGTGACTTTTTCATTTCCCTTTTCCCTCTTATTAAAACTAAATTTTATTAACCTATTTTTGATGTGGGTTTTCCACAATGGTATTTTCTATTTTCAACCTTTTATTTTCTAAGAAAAATTTCAAATTGGGAGGAAGAAATTTATTGAAGGAGGGGAGAATGTAAAACCCCAAGATTTCATATTACATTATATCTTTAAAATAACTTAATAGCTTGTGTTACATGCAACACCGAGTTCAAACACATAAAAACCTATCAAACTAGCCATTTAAAAAGTGGTTATAAATATTATTAACCAAATTTTGAATTTTATATATATCCTATATAATTTAAACATTCATATTTAGAGTTTCTTAGATAGAATATGAGGAAAAATTCAATTTTTTAGATAAAAGAAGTATTTTTCAAAAAATGAAATTTTTCCGCATATTAATGGAGAACAATTTTTAAATCAAATATTTGGAAGTTTTATATATTAAATTTAATGAAATTAAATTATTCTTTAGAATCAGGATAAAAAAATTTAGTTCGGATAAATTTTTGGTACTTTCCTGATAACTTTCTTATTTTGATGAATAGTGAAAAATACTAAATTTTAATTAAAAACAACTTTTTTAATCAAAATAATTTATAGTGTTAAATTATAAATTTGAGTGGTTATAAAGTATCATTAGATTATATTTTTTTTCATTTAATATTATTTAGGTCATTGGATGTAATTTCACGTTTAAATTGTACATAAACACATGTCACTCTTTTGATATTTTTTACTTCTAAAAAACACGCTTTCAGGTTTTGACAACAAGAATTAATTTTAATTTAATTAATGAAACATATATGTTTTTAATTTTGTATAATTGACATAATTTTTTAATTTTTAATATTGAAATTATCTTTGGGTGATTTTTTAGTATTTTTATGAAAACATTCAATTTTTAATGAATAGTGAAAAACACTATGTTGTAGATTAAAACCGAATTTTTCATTTAAAATATTATTTTTAGTTTAAAATTTATCTTAAAGTCAAAATATATACTGCCCCCAAGGCCCGTGTGGGGACTACCCCAAGCCCGCCTTCCATAGGCCAGGGGCTGACGACTAGCACTGAAGGCATATTCCCTAAAACTGGGAAGGCATTGCCTTTATAACCTGTACGCACACGTAACCAAGCACACAAAAAGATAGGAACACAAGTAAACTGAACTGTAAACAAAGTGAGTGCAGTGAGTAAAAGGGGCCAGAATACAATCCCAACTGGAAAGTACAAGTACAACTGTGATACAATACAACTGAAGAAAAGGGAGAGTTATCTGCTGGGTCATCCTCCAAGGTTCCTACCGGAAGGGTAGGTACATATCACCTCCTCAGCACTCCACGTCCAATAGTCTCCTCTACGTACCAACATGCCGTATGGTCCATTTCTAGGAATCGTCCAGTCCTGGTACTCTCAGCCTCAGTCAGCGCTATCCGTTGTCTACAAGCAACACAATAAGGTGTGGGCATAGCCCGTGTAGGGGTGAGTATAACGATACTCAGTACGAACCCCAAGAACCTCTAGTTCTCACAAAATCTATCATGGATATGTCAAAAAGTATGAAATCAACATATAACCTTACTTAGGTATATTCCCATACATATACCTAAGTTATCAAGTAATCTATCTCAATAATGAGGAAAACACAGAGGTACTGACTCAGCTCACATAAGGATTTATTCTAGGGGTAGTATCAGGTAAAATTTCCAGTCACATTGTCGAACACCTCAACTCCTGGAGAAATCATCCTCTATCAAGTACAGTGGGCCTGCCACGTCACACAGATTCACTTCCCACTAACCTTGGACTACTAAGGTACTCCTCCTGTCGAGTACCGTGGGTCTGCCGCATCACGAAGGCACTCCCCATCATGGGTCTGCCGCATCACACAGAGGCACTGCCCCTCATGGCCTGCTGAGGTAATCCTCCTATCGAGTACCATGGGTCTCCCGCGTCACCATGGCACTCCCCACCGTGGGTCTACCACATCACCAAGGCACTCCCCACTGGGCTTGTCAAGTCACTCCGAGTCGAAACGGTATGTAGTTGTCTAGTCTCAGCCAACCATTGGGTTCCCGCAATATGCTCCCTCATCTCTGGGAGGATCCTCTCCACAAGATACTAGTTGATACTCCAACTTCCACGAATTCCCATGAAGAAGTGTCTCAAAGGTTGGCCATGTCATAGGGGTCTCAACGTAATAGACGGCACGCCAATCGGACGCCCGGTCTGTGAGTTATTAGACTTTTAGTCCTAGGGGCCTGATTGGATTCGTGCTCGATCCAACCTAACCATTCTCCATATTAATTCAAAACATAGTGGGGTATCACTCAAAGGTACCGACTCAATCCAAGGTTCTCAATGCTGCTGAAATTTTGTCAAACAGACGTCCGGTGCCAAAGTTATGGCCAAAATAAAGTAACTAGGTCGTTGTGGGCCCGAGTCTGGTCCAACCCGGTCGGACCGAGCTGGTCTAACCTGGCCTGGGCCGACCCGGTTTGGGTCGACCTAGCCCGCAGTGAGGCCACGCCTGTTGGGTCCGGCCTAGCCCACGAGGACTGCGAGGGTTCCGTGAGAGCAACTCGGCCGAGGGGTACCACGAGGGCGCGGACCGACCACAGGTACCATGAGGGCACGAACCGGCTGCGAGGGTGCAAACTAGCCGCAAGGGCGTGAAACGGCCGCAAGGATGCAGACTGGCTATGGTGCACGGACCGGCTGCGAGGGAGTAGATCGGCCACGGGGTGTAGACCGGCCGTGAGGGCGCAGACCGGCCGCAAGGGAGGTGGACCGGCCGCGAGACGTGGACTGGCCATAGAGCACGGACCGACCGTGAGGGAGCGGACTTGCCACGAGGGCGGTAGACTGGCCGCGAGGGCGTGGCACGGACCGGCCGTGAGGGCACGGACCAGCTGCGAAGGCGGTGAACCGGTCGCGGGTTGGCGAGCCGTCTGTTGGTCGGCGGCGGCAGCGGACGTGGGTGGCGCAGCGGGGCTACGGGTGGCAGAGCTGTGGGGCGTAGAGGTCGCAAGGCGACGTGGGCCATGGGGCAGTGTCATTACGCCATCGCCTTTGTCATGTTCAACACCACCAATCATCACAAGATTTTCATAGGGGTTTGGCCTTGTTTGTTTGGCCCGTACCCTCCCCATTAGGGTGGTAGAAAATGGATCAACATAAACAAGAATAAAGAATGTCAAACCCTGCCGCAATGATTGTTCCCAACTTGCAAAAGAAAACATCCACGTTCTTTTTTTAAAAAAGGTTAGAACATGGGAATATAATCATACAGAAATTAAACCCCTACCCCGGATTGTTCGTTGACGTTGGCATGAGGAGAGAAGGAGGTGAAGTTGTTGACATTCATCATAGATGAATATGTCCCATGTCGAAAGAAGTCTTGAGGAAGAAGGTTGAAGTCAACATTCTTCATTGGAGGAGCGTTCTTCATGGAAGAATGCATTCTTCGTTGGAGTGCTTTCTCCCAATATTTATCCTCTCCCAATTCCACCAATCTGCAAAGTAGCCAAAATGTGATATGGTTTCCCCAATTTAATTGTTTTCACAATTTCAAATTGGGTTAATTAATCACACAGGATGGCCTAATTAATTATGGGGCATTGGCTTAATTAATTTGGAGGAAGCTCAAGCGGATCCTCCACATTAAAGAGGGAGTTGGGAGGTTTCTCCCTTATTATGAGGTTCGAGTGGTCCCCACCTCTTAAATCAATCTTGGGAGGTTTTGGGCTTAGGTGGTCCCCACCCCATAATATCCACAAGAGGGTGGTTACAACAAAATAAAAATAAAAGTTAAAATAATTTTATTTTTATCTTCCCATGAAAATACCAAAATCTATATTTCTCCCTCAACCTACTGCGGTCGAGGTGAAGGTCTCATTAAGTGAATTACGGAACTGCGAGTTCAACGGTGCCCTCAAATTTCAATTCCAAGCACTGGTTCAAAATTTAGAAAAACCTTCTCGCATGTTTACTGAACGTACCCGAAAAAAAGTTCAGAAATTTATTCCTGGCACTTCGGGCCTGGGAATACGCGCCATCAATTTTTGGCAAACTCACAAAATTCCAATTTATTTAAAAACAATTTACATGGAAATTCTGGGTCTTTAAAGATATATAATACATGTATTAGTCAAATTTAATTCATTAGAGTCATTTTATAATAATATTAGACATATAAAATTTTATTGAACTTTTTTAACGTCTTTTACCCACCTTCTAGGCACAATTTCAAATTTGAATAAAACGTAATTTGAACACTTTTGTGAATTTAATTTCAAAAATTTGATACAAACAATTGTCATTATTAAGTAAAATTTGATTCAATGTGATGAAAATAATTTTTGGTAAATGGTAACTTTTGATTTTTATTTACCACAGTTAAAATAAATATTGTAATTAATGGTAAAAATGATATTATAATTACCCCAAAACATGTCATAATTCTATTGGATAAGTTTATTTAGACCAAAATAAACCTTAGTAATTTTTTTTTATCCATTTTGATCCATTTGTATTAGATTTGGACATTTATTATATTTTATTTAAAGAAGTGTTAAAAGTGTTAAATTATAACTTTAACAATTAAAAGATTTTTAATATAGGGTCATACATAATATAAATTAGACTATTAATATTTATTAGATAGATAAAAAGATTTTCTATATCATTATATTTTATTTATAATTTTTATACATTTAATAGTTAAATTAATTTAGACACAATGATGATGCAGTAATTACCTTATTAATGAATGATTGAAATAATTGATTTTATAAATATACAAATGAATGTAAATTGAGACTTTTTATTCCATTAAAGAATTTTATAGGTTAATATGACATGTTAGGTTTGATTCAATGTATTTTTTTTCTAAGTAATTAAGTTTTTATGACTTTAACCAAAAACAATACTAAATTGTGTCAAAATTGATATAAATGAGTTTTTAAAACCAATACTATTTTATTAAATGATATAATATTTATATAAATATAATATTCATAAAAAAACTTATTTAACGATATATATGTCATTGATGAACTACTTGAGGTTCACTTGGCATTTTATAGTATGTTTATTAACCATGTAATATAAAAATACAAGAAGACATGGTAAAAGTTAAAATATTTAACTAATAGTTAAATCTAAATGATAAGGTTAATATAGTGATCTAAACTTGTCTAAATCCTATTAGTTGAGATTATTTAGACCCATACACACCTTATCCTTAAAAAAAATCTATTTGGAGCTATTATAAACCAAAAATGATTTTATAATAAATTAATATTTCAAGCTTTTCATAAAGTGCCCCTCACATCTCTTATAAAAGGAAACCTCCCTTTCTCTTAAATTCACACCTCCAAAGCCATTTGGATCGTCCAAAACATGCTCAAATATCCTCCCAACTTCCATAAAATCATACTAGAGGCTTTAATTTTATCAGAAAGACATCCTAGGGAGCCCTTTTGTTCAAATCAAAAGGAAGAACCTGAAAAAGAGGTAATTATTTCATCACCTCTTTCAAAGTTCATTTTTTCTTCTTCCACTTCCCATTTCTTTGTTATTTCCATAATAAAATAATTAATCTAGTACATTCTATATATTTAGATGTTATTATAAATATGGTAATACCATATTCATTATTCTATTCATCCTATGATGGATAATGTCACTATACATGTGTATGTACGACTTACCGTCTCCACGCCACGGTGTAGTTTGTTATTCAACACTACATTATCTGGATGGGTATAATAATGAGTAAAGTTTATTTAAATAATTAATATAAAATGTTAATTATTATTTTTATATAAATACCATCTAATTAAATACTTTTTTACCATCAATAGAATGATATTGTTGCTCGTGCATACGTACGACTTACCGTCTCTACGATGCGATGAGATTTATATTCAATGATCACCATTCATATTTTTAAAAAAAAATATATATATTTATTAAGTATGAGATATATGAAATAATATTTCTACTGGAATAATTAATATTTATGTAGATAAATATATATTTTTTACTTACTTCCATACTATACGATAAGAAAACAGAAACAACGTTTATGCGTATGTACGGACTACCGTCTCCTTGATTGGTGTTTCCATTTCATATATCTATCTATTATACATATTTGTATTCTGAATATATATGATATATAAATAATGTTTTATTTTATTGTAGTAGGTAAATCATTATATATTTTATACGATTAATAATAGCAAGTTAAAACATATACGATAAAGAAAGCGATTATTACCCAAAATGTCACTTTAACATGGAAATCATTATTAAATGGGTAGTATAAAGTCATTAATGAATCATATATGATATCATAAATATTAATATGGTTATGGTATAATTTAATAACATAATATGGTCATTATAAATGAGCTTAAATTTACCCTTTACTAAAGAAAAGTACAATGTAACGGTTAATTCCTCAATCTCATTATTATCCGAGATTGTTTATGTGTAAGTTTTTTCTTGGACATATTTATTATCCACATCCATGTTTCATAAAAGATTTTTCAAAAGGAATATTTTTAATATAATCTTTAAATAAAACCTCATTTTAAATGGTTTAAATATTTATTCTTCTAAATCATTCTCCTTAATGTCCATGTTTTCAAAATGGTTTTAAGGATTTATTTATATAGACATAAATGTTTTTAAATGTTAATTCCTTTCAAAAGTTTCAAAGTTTTATGGGAAAATTTGATTAAAAAATGTCTTTTGAATGTCTTAATTTCTAAATTGTGTGAATTTTAAATGATTTCATAAAAAAAGGATATTTCTCTCAAAGTGTTTTACTGATCATTTTCAACTATAGTAACATCCTTTTCTGGATATTATTCATGATTGAGGTTTATTTTTTATAATAAAATGTTCTATATTGTATTTAATGAGTTTTGATATGTTTGACTATGGATTTCATATTTTTATACCATTCATGGTTTACTATTAAAGTATTGAAATTTTGTATGCTAGTTTTAATATGAATATTTATATCATGTTTCACCCTTTTCATGTGAGGAATGCATTGGACTTAGTAAGTGATGGGAAGGGCCCGCTATAGCCCCTCGATGAATTGGTAGGTCTCATGAGACAAATTAGTGTCTTGGCACAAGGTCTTGACAAAATGATTATTTGTAGTCTTGGCACGAGGCCTCGACTATGAGGTTATGATGTCCGACATTATGTGTTACCTCATTATGAAATTAGTTATTACATGTGATTATTAGACTAGTAGAATAACCATGTGCATATTTATATTGTAATGTTTGATTTATTTTTTCCATATTATATTCAATTTAATGTTTAAAAGTCTATTATTTTCAGTTTACTTCTTTCCTTAAAAGTTTATAGCTTCCACTAAATTATTTACCCATACTGAGCATCTGAGATCACCCCTTTCTTATGTTTTGTTTTCCTAGAATTCCAAGAAGTGTTTTATGATTGATATGCAGGGTTAAGCTAGGGGAATAAAGTTGTTCTCAAATTATTATTGATTTTGTGTTTTATGTTTGAATGTGTAATGTAATGTTCATGTATGTAATCTAATTTCCAAGAATTCTAATCTGATCAGTCCTTCGGGATTTGATTCCTTGTAATAATGAAAATGTATTAAAATAATGCACCGGATCTGGGTAACTGGGGTTGGGGAATTATAGAGAATATTTTATAATAATCAATGATAATTATATAAATTCATGAATAACTATTTATACATAAATCCTAGGTCACCCACTAGTCTGAACATACATATACAAGTTTAAAAAAAGAAAAAATGAAAAAAATTAGAACTATCATCTACTAACTCTGAGCTAGAACACATACCTTGTCCTTCGACACTTTAAAAACACACAATCCTGATCAAAAGTATCCACATATGCCGCACCAATTGATTATGCAACTCTGGGATACTGTAGTATCTACAATGCATTCCATGATCAACCTAAAAAGTAGACATAAGGTCTGTACACACAATGATGTGCATGCACAGGGGTTAGAATATAATATTAGTAGGACACCATAGTGATGAAACTATATATCTTCTATCTCAAGTTCATGACTATGAAATATTTTCAGCCTAGTTGAGACACAACTAAAAAGATAACTAATGAATATAACGCGAAACCATAGTCGAAACCTGAGTCTGTGATCCCAATCAACTAGGAAAGGTTATATCAAGTATATTTATATTTATATGTGTATACATGTATAGTCTAATACCTATAAATGTATACATAAAGTGGAATATATATGATTACGGTAAAAAATAACATAAATACATCCGTAGTAGATCCTTGGGTTTCTTATCCCAATTGTTTGGACATCCTATGAAAGGGAATTGAGTTGGATATCTTACTAGTCATTCCATGTATCATTTAGTGAATATATGGGCTTGTAATTACAATATATTGATAATTACTTTAGGTAATATCGAAAATATCTCTTAGAAAGATATGTCACCACTGGGGGATACTCGTCCAAACCCTAAGATCACTCATACTCACCTCTAGTCACCATAAAGAAGGATTCCAGGGAAGTATATCTAGACATCTTGTAAATGGTCACTGATATTGATGACATTCAACTCATGACATGAAAATCTAGTAAAATTTGTATTCTTTAGGTCCTAGTATGTAGGCTGTCATGACATTGCAACACATATGAACCCTAATGATATGACTGTTAGGTGACATGTAAGGATAGATCAGTAGTGAGACACAATGGCCACCCATGGAGGTATCTAATAAGGGAGAGCGTAATCATAACTACCACTCAAGAGAGTGTGATCATACATGAGTATCCAATGATGTGAAACACCATGTTCAAAACTATGGTGATGTAACTGATGTGGGAGAGAGTAATCATCCATATCTCTCGAGAGAGTGAGATCATTCATGAGTATAATTAGATTGAGGAGAGAATAATCATACTCATCACATATCAACTAGAGGAGAGTGGAATCATTCTCATCACTCATAAAAGCATAATCATCCAGGATTATCATTACTTGGTACACCATTCCTTTATATCATAATCATTGTATTAATAGCCTAATCCTAGGAAGCACCTATGGAAATCCCAATAATCTAACATTCAAATGCATGATCTCAATAGAAAGATCCTAGGTATTACCTATAGGTATACAAATTAATACTGAAAATAACCTGACATATAAGCTAAAACCTAGGAAATAATTTTTGGGATCCCCAAAGATAAAGAAACACTCATCACATTAGGCTCAACTACCAATAACCAGGAAACACCTCTTATGATCATCGCTGCATCAATAGTAAATATGAGAAAGTTTAAATCAAATAGTGAGGGTAGAAAAAGACATAAACCAACACTAGTACTACAACACCATGTAATTAAATGTTTGGAATGGGTTCTAAGTTGACACCTACTACAATCTATACCCAAAACCGACATACTATCCTAGGTCATTCAAACATTGTGGCACCCATTTGGTCCCTCAAATAAAAACACTATAGAGGCATCATACTTGGGATCCTTGAGGTCTATACATGAGGGAAGGAAGCATACTATGGAACCTCCACTATGAAGGAATTAGAAGTAATTCTATGAATGATCCTTGATAATATGTAAATTGAGGTATCCTACATGGAATCCTCAGAAAGGTACATAGGAAGGGGCATCCTAAATGAGACCCTTAACAATGATGTAAGAAGAATAGGAATCCTACATGGAATCCTTGGAATAATAAACATGTAAAAGGTACTTACATGGGATTCCCTAGAATATAATGTAAGAAAAGTCATACCATAGAGGATACTTAGTAAACAGTAAGTAGAAAGAATCATCCTACAAGGGATCCTCATAAACAACTAACCATACATCCTCCTAGGATAGAATTGAACATATCTTAAGATATAAATCCTAGGATGAGGATCTAAAAAGGCATAAGTCAAGATAGATAGCTCATGTATCATCTTAGATCGAAGGGTATCACTCTCACAAGACAACTGGATTCAATTACTAGAGGAAGAACCTCTTCGTTTAGGTAAAATCTTGAAGGGACACACATGAGTCCTTAAAACACCAAAAAGGGTTTCACCATCATGATCTACAAAAAATGATACTCATAATTGACTACTCAAGGATACAATTTCAACTAGTGGGTATAAAGATACGAAAACCCCCAAAAGGGTAGTAAGGGTTAGTACATGACATGTATACACCATACTCATTGTCTTCCCCCAAATCCCCACCTGGGCATATACTCTATCCAGAATTTGCTTGTAAAATCCCATATAGATAGTGCGTTTCTCCTATATGAAACATATAACCTACATGGGGTACCTTACTATGTACTTCATATGGAATAAACATGTATATATCCTAGTTGTGTATATCTACATGGCATGAAACTCACACAGGGTTTGGTTGTGTACTCTACACAACCATGCGCCCCTACATGGGTAGCTGGCTAGGTAATCAGCTACACACCTAATTCCATGTACATAGAGTGTACTCAAAAACGTTAAAATTACCTTTTTTAATAAGAGAACACTTCATTTTTTCTATAAACCCCATGCCTTATATATGGGTTTTCCCAAATGGAAAACCCTTAGATTCCCTAAAATGCCTATTTTCTCATCAAAAGATATAGATCATATTTATAGGGTTCTCATGAACGAATAATAGGGGATTAAATGTAATATAAAATTTTGGGTGTAATTCACCGATGAATCACCTATTTCCATGCTCTATAACTATCACAAAATGATCCATCACATCTCGAGATCCGCAACGATACCATTTTTACTCTCCTTCTCCCTATCTTTATATCCCTCTCTCATTTTCCCTCTTTTTTATCTCTCGATCATATTAAGGGGTTGAGACATGGGGTGTGCGAAATAATCCATAGTATCATGAAGAAAAAATAGGAAATTAAAATAAAATAAAAAACAAAATAAAAAGAAAATAAAAAGAAAAAGGGGTCCTAGATCAGCACCGATGCCCGACTTGAGTTTATGCCCCACCTTAGAAAAAACCCTACTTCCAAACAAAATTAAAGATATAAAGTTTCAATACAATGATCAAATTAAAAGATATCTCCAAATAAACCAACATGAAAAAATAATTTTTAATTAATTAAATGTTAAATATTAATTATTCTGCTAAAATTCGAACAACTCAGATTTCCACCAAACTCTTATCCTTGGGTAAAAACACTATTTTGGGACTAACATAGTGGCTATAAAAATTATCCAAGATCATATTATATGGTAAAATTACCATTTTACCCCTAATAAGATTTTGATATGAAAACATCAAATTTAGGGCCAAAATTATCATATGAAAAAACACAAGAGCTTACAACCTAGAGCATCAGGGGAAATAAAGGAAGTGACCATATGAGGAGGGTTATTATGAAAACAAATTGGGTTACATGGGAAGGTTTAACTTTGTGTAGACCTTGGAATTAATTTTTGGGGAGATGTGGTGTCAGGGGTTGGTTAAAGGAAACTATTTTCTAGATTGATGTGATGGTGGATCATAAGGATAAACACCCATTTGTTAGTGGAATTTTCCAAGGAATATCTTTGGGGTAGTGACCCCCATTGTGAATTGGAATTAAAAATATTATGTGGATGACATTACATAGGGTTGATAGTGGGTGGTGTTTTTTTGTCTCAGGTTGGTTTTCAGGAATGAGTTGGTGTGGCTGCACCGGTGGGTATGTCTAGTGATTAATGGAGCATTGTACATGGTGATAATGAAGTCGTGGAAATAATGTGATGATAACCATGATCATAAGGTAGGGAGTTAGATGTTGTATATGATATTGATTCTGTTATATGAGAATGCTCATGGGATTATGTGGTGGTTGTTCTATGATCGTTTGGAATTCAGATACTGGCGATGGAAATGGAAAACGACTTGTTCGATTAGGTAAAGTCACTAAAATATGGTTACAATAATTGGTGAGAATTTATTGATGATCATAAGAATCCCTAGGGTGTGAAGGCGTTGTGATAGGGTGGTTTGTGATGTGTTGATGGTTATAACTAATAATTTGTGAAGAAATTCATCCAAAGGTGGTTCAAATTGATTTCTTACATGGAATTAAATGTGCTGGCCTAGAAAATGCATTGTGTATGTCATTTTAGACATGAAAGGAGTGATATAACTGTTGGATAGTGATTTTCAAGGAAAATATGGTGCAACCATTCTTGTAGAATAGTTTATTGGGATTCAATCATCTTGAATTAGAGTTTAGGATTGAGAGTAGATTCCTTGTGTATATTAATGTGTAGTAATTGGGTATCATTATGTGAGTGACATTATAAGGTAGAGATCATGTTTTGGTAGGTGGTTCTAAAGGTGGGTAGGTCATGGATATAAATTAAACTTCACATGATATGTCCTATGATGGGGATCACCATAGGTTGGGTGGTGAATTGGATGATGGTATAGTCATGTATCAGGATAGATGGGTCTGGGTAAATGTTACCTTTGTGTTTTGGAAATGGTTATGAGTGTTGACTTGGGTTTGGGTGGTTTAAGAAATTTACTTTCAAGTGGAATATTAGGATATTTTTCGAATAAATAAATGGAATGTTTATATTAAAATAGTAATCAATGATCAAGTTAGTTTTTGATGTTTGGTTGGATGTCCACTGAGACTTCTCAAGGTTTTTAAACAATAAGATGGGGAGGTTATAAAATCCCATATTCTAACGAGTGTAGGTAATTCAGTGGGAGTTTGAATTATAATATTATGGCCATGATAAATTTCATTTTTGAATTCATAATCAAGTTTTCAGGCTTAGAAAACCACAAAAAGATGTGTTTTGGGCATGAATGGAGGCCCATAATTCATCTAGGTGGCTTATGGGAGCCCCATGAGAAGCTAAGTGTCTGAAACAATATTTCCACTGGATAGATGGTAGAATTTTTATAGGGTGAAATTATCATTTCCCACTCATTTTTTATGGATAACCACATCATTCCTCCCTCACAAAGTGCATGCATTTTGGTGTTGGAGCTTCTCTCCTCCTTCTTCTCACCCTTTATTTGGGTTTGAATTTTTTTTCATTTTCGATGATGATGGAAGGTATGAGCTCCCCTTCTCTTCCTATTATATTTTCTCTTATTCTTCCCGTTGATTTTGGAAATGTTCCAGTTTAGGTTTAAGTTGTGCTTTCATTGAATAATGGTAAAATTTCTTACTTTCAAAGGGGATTTCTTACAACATAGGTTGATGACGTCTTTGGATGATGTCAGTGTGTGTATTTTAATAGAATCGTTAAAGGTTCATTTCTACATGTATTTTTATTTTTTTATTCATTAAAATTGAAAATTTTAATGATAGAATTATTATTATAGGTTGGGGATTTTACTTGGATTGGGTTTGGGGTAATATTGTGTGTGGTTGACACCTCACTACCCGATGAGATTACGGTCATTGGATTCTTGGGGAGTAACTCAGCCTTGTACCGAGATATAATATAATAATTTTTTTTATAATTAGTGAATTTTGGATGGTTGACATGAGTGACGGAATCGAAACATGGAGACAGGGCCGATTGGTCTTCGACAAATTTATAAAATATTGCGTGGATCTCGGTAGTTACTTCCAACCATTAGTGAAAAAATGGAAAGCAACTTCTACTGGTAGTTGGTCTCATATACATTCCTTATGAAATTTATGCTTATTAAGGTTGTATTTGGATTCTCTAGATCACCCCTAAGAGAGTTTCCCAAAGAAAATACAATTAAATGAAGCATTTTTAGTTAAATTTAATTGAATTTAAAAAATAATTGAGTGACATGGTTTATGAACAACCCTGTGTGCAAGATTGATACATCGGCTGCTGATGGACAAGGTTATGATATTTATATCCTTATATGTGTTGGATCGTAATGTATATGTAGATATCACAATACAAGAGGGGGGGGGGGGGGTGATATGAAACCGGCAGATGACATTGACTTGATGGCATGTGCGAAGTTGGAGTTGCAAGGCCTAGTGATGCAAGGAAGACTAGACAGACTACAAGTGGCAAAAGAAGCCCATCTCATTGCATTAAAAGGCCCAAACCCAAGGTGCATGCATAGAAGTGGCAAATGGGCTTATTATCGGTCTTATTTAAGCCCAAAGGAGATGTGTAAAGCCCAAGACACATGGTTGCACGAATTTGGAGGCCTTGCCACATGGAGGATTCTAGAAATGGCATCTTTGGACACCAAAGTCAAATCCGGTGGGCTATGCACTCAAAGTCAAATCCGGTGGTCTATGTTGGAAAGTTGTGTTATTCTTTTCCAAAAGTCTATGTTGGCTTTTATCTTTTTGACTTTTAAGGGGAGAAGGTAGGTTTAGACTTTATGACTTTAGGGTATTAGACCATTGACCATTGTATCACCCCCTTGGCTATAAATAGCCACCCCATGGCATTGTATTGGCATTCAAGACTTAATTTGAGAGCTTATGCTTTGTTTCTCTCCGTTGTGTGAGGATTATCCCGGGTTTTCCCCCTTGCTCTTGTGCATTCTTGACTTGTCAATCTACAAGTTAGATTGGTGATCCAAGATCACAAAGCCCCCAATTCCGTGCCTCAACCCAAGTGCGTTGTTGTGTGGATTGGCAATCACACCCCTCCCTTGAGTGTGTTGTCTAAGTAGTAGGTCACGCTCCATATAGCGTTGGTTGACTACTTGCTTCCACTTTCCATACCCTTCACTCGTCACTTAGCCCCAAACCGCATCCATCATCCGCCGCCCTACGCCGTGAAGATCGGGCCACCCCGTGCGTCTCGCATCAGTTGGTATCAGAGCTCCGGTTGACACGGTAGGCGTCTATCCCTTCATTTACTTTAATTCTATCCATTACCCTCCTTATCTTTCCATATTTTTCACCCATTCAACAAGAAAAATCCATTTTTCTTGAAAGCCTCCCGAATTGTCCTAGTTTGTGCAAGCTTGGATTATTATAAATTGAGCCAGATTTTCATTCATCTTCTTTCCGCATTTAATTCTCTATATGTGATTTGTATCCGGCAAAAAAAAAAATCTCTCAACTCATCATTTTGTGCTTTTCAAAATTAAGCACATCCTTTATTTGAGAGATTTCGAAGAAAAAAAAAAAGAAAAAAAAATTATCTTACTCTCCGTTCAATCATCTTGTGCTTTAAAACTCCAAGCACAACACTTTTTGGGGAGAATTGACAAAAAAAAAGCAAAAAAAAAGAGCGGATACAATTAATCCTTTGTGCTTTACCTTATTAGCACTTTCTATTTCCATATATAACGTTTTTCCATCATTTTACTTCATCCCCATTTTGTATTTGGCTCATATTGTTATCTTATCTTGCACAATCGGGCAAAACCCACAATCCACCTATCTACCCTTCTTTCCACCCTCTTTTTGACCCTTTACCATTGTTAAACCCCTTACCACTCAAGCGGGTTGTGTTAAACCATCCCCCGACACAATCTTGATTGAGGAGGAATTGGTGGCACTTGATCGCCCTAAACAAGGTATTATATTTCATAAGAGCTTGGGATTCAAATTGAGTTTTGAGAGTGGAGAGAAATAAGAAAAAAAATATCTTGTGTGTGTGAGTGTGTGCATCTTGTTGTGTGCGTGTGTGTGTACATCTTGTGCGTGTGAGTGTGTATATATTGCGTGCGTGAGTGTGTATATTTGTGTGTGTGAGTGTGTACATCTTGTGTGAGTGTGTACATCTCGCGTGTGTGAGTGAGTGTGTATCATTGTGTGTGTCCCCCCCCCGGTGTGTGTTTGTGTTTGTGTAACTTATTATGGCAGAAGATCGTGGGAAGAAAATTGCTCATGTTAGCGATGAAGGAAGTCGAAGTAGATCTCCCGCACCTGAAGCTACGCAATTCCAAATGCAAGCTTTGGTGAGCCACTTCGAGAAGCTTCTTGATCGGAAGTTGGAGGTGTTACATGAGAGGATTGATGAATTGGAGAATAAACCAAGCCCAAGGATGTTCCATGATAACCCACGACGCGCTCCCGCACCACGTCGTCCCCACATCATGGAGGAGGAGATGGTGAACTTTGATGATGATCTTGATGAAGTCCCACAAAGGAGGAGGTTGTACCAACAACCGAGAGGAGCCCAAAGGAGACAACATGATGATGACCTACTTGGCGGGATCAAGGTGAAGGTCCCTTCTTTTCTTGGGAAAAGTGATCCAGAAGCATACTTGGAGTGGGAGATGCGGATCGAGCAGGTCTTTTCATGCCATGCATATTCCGAGGAGAAAAAGGTCAAACTTGCTTCCCTTGAATTTTCTGATTATGCTTTAATTTGGTGGGATCAAGTTCAAAAGGAGAGGGCTAGATATGGTGGACGTCCCATCAACACTTGGGAAGACATGAAGTTCACCATGCGGAAGCGGTTTGTTCCCACACATTACCATAGAGATCTTCACAACAAACTTCAACGCCTCATCCAAGGGAGTAAGAGTGTAGAAGACTACTACAAGGAGATGCAAATTGCCATGATTCGGGCAAACGTTGAGGAGGATCCGGAGGCAACCATGGCACGGTTTTTACATGGTCTCAATCGGGAGATTGCGGATCAAGTGGAGATGTACCACCATGTAGAGATACAAGATATGATCCACCAAGCCACCAAGATCGAGCAACAAATCAAAAGGAGGAGCAACATGAGGAAACCCACTACCCCTTTCACACCATGGAGAAATCCAAGGAAGGAGATTGGAGAACCATCAAAGGCAAAAGAGGTGGTTGATCGCAAAAGTGACAAGGTAATTATTCCACCTAAGAAACCTACTTTTGAGGCTAACCAAACCAGAAATAGGGATATTCGGTGTTTTAAATGTCAAGGAAGGGGTCACATTGCTAGTGAATGCCCAAACCGTCGCACCATGATCATCAACAAGTATGGAGAATGGGAGACCGATGGAGAGAGCTCCGAAGAGGAGGAAGATGAATCTCCAGAAATTGAAAATGGAGAATTTGCGGAAGATGGCGAGATTCTTGTCACTAGAAGAGTTTTAAGTGCACAAATGACCGTTGGAGAAAAGGAGCAGCGGGAGAACCTTTTCCATACACGATGCAAGATCAATGGGAAGGTATGTAGTGTTATTGTTGATGGTGGAAGTTGTAGCAATGTGGCGAGCACCGAGTTGGTGGAGAAGTTGGGACTCCCAACTTTAAGGCATCCAAATCCATACCGACTTCAGTGGTTGAATGATTGTGGGGAGCTGAAGGTCACCAAGCAAGTGAAGGTATTGTTCACCATCGGTAAGTACAAAGATGAAGTATTGTGCGATATTGTTCCTATGAAGGCGTGCCACTTGTTGTTGGGTCGACCATGGCAGTACGATCGGCGTGTTACTCATGATGGTTTCTTGAACCGTCACTCTTTTGTACTCCGAGGGGAACCTATAACCCTCAACCCCATGTCCCCCAAGCAAATTCTAGAAGATCACATTTTGAGAGAAAAGAAAAAAAAGAGTGATGAGGAAAGAAAGAGAGAAAATGAAAAAGGAGAGAATGAGGGAAAAATAGAAAATGAGAGAAGCAAAGAAATGGAGAGCAAAGAAAAATCAAGAGGGGAAAAATATTTGAGAGGAGAGAAAAGTGTGATGTCAGCAAAAAAGAGTGAGGAAACTTTGATTTCTCAGCAGAACCTTATAGTACTTATGTACAAAGAGGTGATGTTAAACACTAACGACTTAACTTATTCATTGTCAACTATTGTGAAATCTTCGCCACAGGTGTTTGATGGAGTCATTCTTGAGGAGGTAAAACCTTGTCTGATTCCTAATAGAGAGAGAAAAGTAATTCTTGGATCCATTAATGGAATCATGGTTCAAAAGGATTGGAAGGAGTTTCTACCTCATGCAGATTCGTCTTACAAAAGGGGAGATCACTCTATAACTCAAATTTTTCCATTTGGAACTATTTTTGGATTTAGCCTCCCTACTCCTATTGATCAAGTTTCATTTCCTTTGCAGGAAAGTAGAAATATGGAAGGAAAACAACATGTTAACCAACAACATGGGAAATCAGAGAAGGTAGATAGGCTTCAAAAGAAATGGAAGTCAAAGATAAAGATACATAGAGATGGACCAGACTTGGTGCTTCATATGATTGATTACAAGATCGCATTGCAAGGTGAGTACGAAGTTATTTTTAAAGTCAATGTTTCTAATCATTCCTCGTATTTGGATGCAGATGATGAAGAGTCGAGGACGACTCCTTTTCAAGAGGGGGAGGATGATATGAAACCGGCAGATGACATTGACTTGATGGCATGTGCGAAGTTGGAGTTGCAAGGCCTAGTGATGCAAGGAAGACTAGACAGACTACAAGTGGCAAAAGAAGCCCATCTCATTGCATTAAAAGGCCCAAACCCAAGGTGCATGCATAGAAGTGGCAAATGGGCTTATTATCGGTCTTATTTAAGCCCAAAGGAGATGTGTAAAGCCCAAGACACATGGTTGCACGAATTTGGAGGCCTTGCCACATGGAGGATTCTAGAAATGGCATCTTTGGACACCAAAGTCAAATCCGGTGGGCTATGCACTCAAAGTCAAATCCGGTGGTCTATGTTGGAAAGTTGTGTTATTCTTTTCCAAAAGTCTTTGTTGGCTTTTATCTTTTTGACTTTTAAGGGGAGAAGGTAGGTTTAGACTTTATGACTTTAGGGTATTAGACCATTGACCATTGTATCACCCCCTTGGCTATAAATAGCCACCCCATGGCATTGTATTGGCATTCAAGACTTAATTTGAGAGCTTATGCTTTGTTTCTCTCCGTTGTGTGAGGATTATCCCGGGTTTTCCCCCTTGCTCTTGTGCATTCTTGACTTGTCAATCTACAAGTTAGATTGGTGATCCAAGATCACAAAGCCCCCAATTCCGTGCCTCAACCCAAGTGCGTTGTTGTGTGGATTGGCAATCACACCCCTCCCTTGAGTGTGTTGTCTAAGTAGTAGGTCACGCTCCATATAGCGTTGGTTGACTACTTGCTTCCACTTTCCATACCCTTCACTCGTCACTTAGCCCCAAACCGCATCCATCATCCGCCGCCCTACGCCGTGAAGATCGGGCCACCCCGTGCGTCTCGCATCAGGGGGGGTGAATTTTAAATTGAAAAAAATTAATTTTTATACTTAGTGGAGACTTAGTTTATTATAAGTAAACTAATCATATTCACAAACCTCATTTTTATTTTAACAATAATAAGACAATGCCCTAGGTTTTATGGAAAAAGAATCATAATTAGTAGGTTACGATAAGTATTCCACAAGTCATATTTGAAATTAATTATATTCAGAATAAGGAAACGATATAATCAAAGTAAGCATGATGTAGATCGTAACCACAATCGTTATGATAAATAGAGTGAAACAATTAATGATTCTATCATAAAGCATATAGAACCATATTTGGTAAATGAATTGATCATAATCACTAAAATCCTAATTAAAAAGATCTTAATCACAGAATATAGAATAGAAAGATGAATATATAAAACGATTCAATTTCTATTACAAAGTAGCAGAAATGTAAAAAATTAAAAGAATACAATTCTTTTAACCCAAAGAGATGGGTATCCAATAACATTGGATAGAGGTCCCTTGATTTATAATTTCATGAAAGTATGTATTATCCACACAAAAATAAGCCCTCGATACGATGATATTTTTTTATCTTTCTATCCCTAAAATCCCTCGATTAATAAGGTTATTAGTGCCTCATTTTTACTAGCCTTCGAAGCCCCCAATCCAAAAACAATCAGTACAGTTGTCTTCCCATGCACTGAATCCCTCAATTATAATAACCCACAATCAATGTCTCACTAAGAAAATAAAAAATCTTGGAAGTAAAATTTATGTAGAATGAGAAGTTCACAACTTGAACACTTCAGTGTATTTTTAACGAAGTATTAATTTTATAGAGCTCTCACACAATGATTTGAATTCATTTAAAAGTTTTTTATCTCATTAAAATGAACTAATATTTATAGGACAACATCCCAACTTTCATCTTGGATTCCAATGATTATATTTTCTCTTGAAATTCAGAGGGACTTAGAAACCTGGAACTCCAACAATCCTCTTATAACTAAAACAAGGAAATCATTTTATAACTCATATCCAAATATAATACCCAACATCATTTTGATTTAAAGGTTTTAAATTTATTAAGATAAATTTTTTTGGATATAATAAAATGAGTTTGAATGAGTCTGATGATTATCATTATGATGGTGAGTATGATTTAAATGTCTGTATGATACTAGCTAGTTTGTACAATGTAAACCATTTCTAGTGTGTACAACAGAAATCATAATTTATGGGTTTGATAAAAATCATATCCATCATCATTATGATAATCATGGAATGAATTGTTTCTGTAAAAACTATTGATTAGGATAATTATCGTAATCATATGAAAGAAATCATAATGACAAAATATGAATTAAAAGGCTTTAAAGAATGTATTATAAAATTATATATGATTACATTATAAAAATACTTTGGACAAAAAATAATTAGTTATTATGTATTTAAGAAAGATTTTTTAATATCCAAAAGAAAATAAATATTTAATTCAAACAAACTTTGGACTCAACAATCTCCCCGTTTTTTGAAAGCACAAACCACAAGTCTTAAGTAAAGAATTAATTTGAAAAACTTGAGTCCAAATTTTTTTTTATAAAACTTTCATATTTTGAAATAAAAATTTATAAATATATTCTAGAGTTTTTAAAAACTCTTTTTAAAAAATTATTTAAAACAACTATCTCCCCTTATGTTATGAATATCCTAATGGTCACATTCTATTCTTTTGTAAGATTATCTTCTCCTTTCTAAAAAATTTTCCTTTTTATAAAATTTCTTCCCCAATATTAGTCATTCTACCCATTTTATAAACCATTATACCCCTTTTATAAACCATTATACCTCTTTTATAAACAATTATACCACTTTCTAATTTTCAAAAAGTAATAGGGAATACCTTCTCTTACCTGAAATAATAGTTATAGAAACAAACAATTTGATGTAATAAATAATTCAACTATCTAGAATAAGTGAAAGGAAATTCATCCAAAAAAAAGAAAACATTCAATAATTTGATATGTATATGTCCAATACAATCATTAATGTTTCGAAAACAATACAACAAGAGTTCAAGTAATTCATTTCTTCTCTTTTTACGTTTCCTTGTCCTTCTTTATGTGGTTTAACACAACTCTATTCATTTTTCTAAATTCCTTCATATAATCCTCTAGATTTTCAAGAGTATCCAATTAAGACTTGATATTCTCTTCTTATTCTGAGAAAAATTGATCCTAGTTATAATTATAATCTTCCTAATATTATACCTTTTCTTTTAGAGTATTAATTTTATCTTCTTGGGATTTGATCATCAGTTCCTGAACTGCAATTCTATCGGTAATAAAAAACTTTTGATTTTTCAACTCAATTATTTCATGTTTGTTAATCATCAGCTTTGAAACTTTATATTGAATAGAATTCAACCTCTTTTAAATTATAAAATTTTATTTTTTTGGGGATTTTGAAAATTTTTATCTTTCGATTGGTATCACTAACTAATTTGTTGAATGCAATTGATAGTTTGTTTGTTAGACTTCTAATATCTTCAATTAAATATTCGTCAACTTGATTACTTCCTCAGACTTATGTGACCACTTAAAAACCTTATTGAAAGCCTTTATATGTAACTTGGTACTTTGTTCATATACATTGAAATATACATTGAGCTTGACCAGTCTTTTCCTAAGAAGTTTGATAGATTCTGACCTTTGTTTTATTTTCTGCAACAAAATAAATCTTCCCTTCAATTCTTGGAAAATAAGAAATTGTATTTTCAATTCTTATAAGGATTTTAACACTATACTAATATATTATTGAAGATATATTGTTATCTTAATAATTTCCTTCATCATAATGATAAATATCTTTAGAATAACTTCCAACAACATATTTTTCCAAATCCTGATTACTAACTTCATTGGTCCTAGTCTCTCCATATTTGTCTGGAATATGAATTCATTTTCTAACTTTATATGTTTAAGTATCTTTCTTGGTAGAATCTACTCTTGGGGATGGTAATTTTCAAGAGGTTTCTTGATAATATCATACAAGTATTCTATCATACTAAGAATTTTCTTCTTGACTAGCTTCTTTTTCATTTACACTTTCTTTATTTTATTATTATTCTTAATCCATTTATTTTGATTCTTCGTCTTCATTTCTCTTATACTCTTCACCCAAATACTGATATATTTATCTTATATTAGTATCTTCTTTCTCATATGAAACATATTCCTGATAATCAAACGGTGAAGCCAATTCCTTACCAACTTTTTTCCTTTTCTTTCCCTTGTCTTGGACAAAGGGAGTGACTCCTTCTTCTAGAATGTGTTCCTAAATACTAGTTCCCGCACTAGAATTTTCAATGATTTTTAAAAAAGTGTCAATATCTATAATTTCAGCATTTAACTTTTTTAAATTATTTTTCTTTTCATCCTATTTAAGATTTTCCAGTGTCTAGATATTTTTAGAAAGATCTTTTGTAGGGTTCAGAACAAACTACGTGACACCCTCTATGCTTTCATCTTTCTCCTTTCTCTAATTCACAACTATTTCTGCACTGTAAAAACATTTAATATTTGGTTTTAAAATAGAATATAACGTGGATTTACTTTTCTTCTATGAAAAAATTGACACTGTTTGTTGAGTAATTCATTTAATTACTCCTACTATCACTTTTGGAGTTTCAACTTCAAAATCCTTAAAAAAATTGCTTTTATTTAGGATCAAAATGAAATCTCAACATCTTTATCATATCATCACTAATCCAAGGAACTTTAAAATTTATTAACACTAACTTGAGTGTGAGATTTAAAAACTTCAATCTTTCAAAAGTGAACTTTCTAAGAATTTCTGGAAACATGATCAAATAATACTTAATAGCACCTGACATCAAGTTGTTGATATTTAAGAAGATATAACCCACTAGTTTTATCTTCTTCATATTCAAAAAATAGTCAATAATAAACACATCTAAGACTTTGAGAGTTGATCTCATTTCTATGGAATTAGAAAAACATGCATATGTAAATCTATCAAATGGATGCTTGATGAATGATGAGTTATTTTTATTTTCCATTCATGCACTTAAAAAAGGGATTATTCTTCCATTTTTATGTTAAAGGATCCTTTTTCCGTTTATCAGTTTTTGGGAAGGACAAAAATAATCACCATCATATGGTACACCGAATAGGTTTTCACCTATTTTTTTCATACATACTAGTCACTCTATCATACATAGAAAAATATACTTTAAAATTGGTATCAATATGAACAAATTTATAAGACAACCGATGTGGGACAAGGTAGGGGGTACCTTTATATAGCCGAATAAAAAATATGACTCTTGAGATTCTATGTTTTTTATTAGATCTAAAAAGATCCAGTGGTTATTTTTTTTCAATTTTGGGGGTTTTTATAAAAATTATCATATTCCTCATGAATCTGATAAAGTTTCAATTTTTTTTATCATATTCAAAATTAATTCAATAAATAATTTTAAAGGAAAATGAAATAACAACAATAAAAATTTACATTAAAAGGTTTAATATAAGCAATCTTACCTTTCTGAGTCTCAGAATAGATCTACTGATTTCCATTATTTTTTTCTTTAAAAAAAATTTTAGTTTGAAAATTAATTATGAACAAAAAATTGAGTATGAAAATTATTGAGTATGAAAATTTGGGTAAAAAAATTTTTGACTACAAAATTTTTGAGTAAGAAAATTTGTATACAAAAAATTGAGTATGAAAATTTGGGTACATAAAATTGAGTACGAAAAATTGAGTAGAAAAGAACAGAAGAAAAAAATTTCAATCACGTGTGTGCCCCTTTGAAAAGGATTAATATAATGTAAGGAGTTTATTTAAACCAAAAAGTATATATAAATAATTACTTTATAGTATTCATACCTAACTTCTGTTTAATGTATTCAAATCTATCATAAGGTAATCCTTTTGTAGATATAAGCAATTAATTCTTGCATTATGATGAATAGTAAAATGTTATATCCTTTAAGAGTGAAATCCCTAATAAAGTAATGCCTAATACCTATGTGTTTTCATGTGAGTGATGTGCAGGGTTTTTACATAGAGATATGGAACTGGTGTTATCACATAGTATTTTAGTTCTAGTAAAACTTATACCATAATTAGTGAGTGTGTGTTGCATCCATAACACTTGGGCACAACAACTTCTAGCTACAATAAATTTAGCTTATGTAGTAGAAAGATCTACTGAGTGTTTTTTTACAAGACTAAGAAACTAAAGTATAAGATAAGAAATTACAAGTTCTAGATGTACTTTTTTTATCCATTATACAACCACTAAAGTTAGTATTCGAAAAACATTTTATTTCAAAATATTTTCTAGAAGAATAAAAAGGTACCAAATCCATAGTTCCATTTAAATAATTATTTTTAATATATTTTAAATGGGATTCCTTTGGATTATCATGTTACCTTTTACATAAGTATACTAAAAACATTAATTTTTGATGACTAGCTATTAATTATTGTAAGCTTCCTATCATCCCTCTAAAAGTCGTTTGATATACTATTTGTTCATCTTAATCAATTTAAAGAATATTTTAGGTACCTATTGAAGTACTTATACTTTTATTATTGTCATATCCATAATTTTTAATTATATATTTTATATACTTATGTTGTGATATATAAGTCAATTCTGGTTTTTGATAAAATTTAAAACCAAGAAACAATGTTAACTAACTAATCATCCTCTCCTCAAACTCATATTTCATAAGATTAAAAAAATAACATGTTAATTATTTTATAGTTTATATGAATATAGTTTCATCAAAGTATATTTTAATGATCAAAACATTTTTTTTATTTCTTTATGAAAAGAATTGGTTCACCAGTTCCATTAATTGTTTTGCATAAAAATCCTATTAATCTAACATACCAGGCTCTAGGGACTTAATTTAAGGCCATATAAAGTTTTTTTAAGTTTGAAAACATTTTCAAGATGTTTTTTATCTTAAAAAATAGGAGGTTATTCAACAAAAACTTACTCATGAAAATATCCTTTAAGGAAAGTACACTTCACATCTATATGAAATTTTATTGAAATTAAAGAATTATACTAAGTCTAATAGAATAAGAATATATTTAATTATAGTTATCTTAGCATAGGGTTCTTCATAATCTATTCCCTCTTTTTTTTTATAACCTTTAGAAACTATAATTACTTTATTTCTAATGATTATTCCATTTTCATAACATTTTTTTTCTGAAGATCCATTTTACTCTAATTATAGAGGTTTGTTTAGGTCTTTCTACCAAGGTCCAGACTTTATTACTTTTGAATTCATTTATTTCATCTTGTGTTGCTTTTATCCAGTCCTCATCACTTAATGACTCATCAATACTTTTAGGTTCAAATTTTGAAAGAAATTCTAAATGTTCCTCTTCATTCCTCAAAGAAATTATAGTCCTTACAACTTTATTTACATCACCAATGATATTATCACTGGTATGATTCTTAATAAACAACTGATTTGGGTTTTGTATTACCTATTTATCAATATAAGATATAAAGTCTCCATGATTGACTACTTCAAAAAAAATTCATCTGTATTTTTTGTATTAGATGAGTCTTCTATCAAAGGATGATAATCTGTTTTGGAAAATACATCATAGGATTATGTTGAGATTGTTTAAAAGAAAAAGGATCAATTTAATCAAATTTAACATGTATTATTTTCTCAATAGTAAAAGAGTTTATATTAAAAAATATACAATCCTTAAAAGTAGAGGAATAGCCCAAGAATACAACTTAATCGTATTTGGGTGCAAATTTTTATCAATTATGTTTTTTATTAAAAATGAATACTTTTCACCCAAATACTTTGAGGTATGAAACATTTTTTTAGCCTATCCATAACTCATAAGGAATTTAATTGAAAAATGGTTTAATTGAAACCCAATTTATAGTATAGAAAGCAATACTCATAGATTCAGCCCAAAAATGTTTTGCAATAGAATATTCACTCTACATGGTTCTTGTTATCTCTTGAAGAATATGATTTCTTCTTTCAATAACACAATTTTATTGGGGGAGTTCTGGGAGCTAAAAATTTATGTTTAATTAATTTCTTACTAAAAAAAGTTTCAAGATTAGAATTTAAAAATTCTCCACCATGATCACTATGAATAATTATCAATGGAATGTTTTTCTCATTTTTAACTATGGATACAAAAATTTTAAAACCACAATAGAATTCATATTTATTTTCTATAAAGTAGACCCATGTATATCTAGTGTAGTCATAAACTAAAACAAATACATAACACTTTCTTCTAATATATCTATTTTGTGTAGGACTGAATAAGACCATGTGCACCAACTATAAATCATCAGAAGTTTAAACTTCACTAATTGATATAAATCTGGACTTATGTTTCTTGTCATATTTTCAAGGGTCATTAAATTTTGAAGAATTAAATATAAGTCCCGGTATATCATAAAAAATCATTTCATAGAAAATTTATATCAGTTCCTAAGGTTACAACGTCCTAAACTTCAATTCCATAACCAAGATTGATTTCCCATTGCACTAAGGCAAGGTAATTCTTAGATCCTATGGTCATATAAGTTGAGTGTGTAAACATTCTCATGGTGATGGGATGAAAGAATGAATTCATCCATAGAATTGTGTACTACACATTTATCATTCCTAAAATTCTCAAGTTAGCCTTAATCACATTATTGACTTATGATTATATGGTTGTGATTAATAACTTTTACAAATAAAACATTTGATGTCAACTCTTTTTTTGAGAATAACAATATTACATGTACCAAAAATCTTTCATTGAAAATTGTATCCAATGTTAACTCTTCCACCATTAATTTCAATAATATTTTCAAAGAAGTATTTATCACCAGTCATATGTCAGGAACTTCTACTACCCATTAACCATATATTCTTGTTTTTGGTACTTCCATTATTTTCTGGAAAGCGAAACAATTTAGATTTTGGAAGCCAAACATTCTGGGATCTAGAAATGATTGAGATAATTTTTTTGGGAATCCAATTTTTTTGAAAGGTGATATTTTTAGAACCCTAAATATTGGAATTTCTTTAAGGAAATTTTTTTATTCCAATGACCTTCACATTGTCATTTTGCGCAAAAGGGAGAATTTTTAAGAACAAAATAATTATTACTAAAAAACTTTTTTGAATGAGTATATCCCATTCCTAAACTATTTCCTTGTAGAATAAGCTAATTATAAATGTTTTCAAAACCTTATTTATGAGTGTTAATGTTTGTAAAAAGTTTCTTTAAAGAAAAAATTTCAGGCTTTAGTCTTAAAACTGAATTCTTATCCACATTAGTATTAGTTTCATAATTGAGTTTTTTTTTAAAAATTTCTCTTAGAAGTGAATTTTTTAAAATATTTTCAAATATTTTTCTTCTCAGAATTAGATTCCTCAGGGTTTTTAGAAAAATAATTAATTTTAAAAAATTTATTATCATGATCTTTAGAAAGATCTGATATTTATTTTTTCAAAATATTTATTCTAGAATTTTCTTTATCAATCTTCTTACTGACATTACAATTCTAATTCTCAATAAATTTAAAAATTCTAGATACTTAGTCATATGAAGGTAGAGAATTATCATCTACTAAGTAATTTTATTCATCAAAATAAATATAAACTTTCTCATTATGATTGTTTTCATTTAATGTTACATTTGTTAAATAATCACATGTGTGTACCTTTTTCATAAAAAATAAACATTCAAAAATTATTCTAGAATAGAGACCAACATTATTCTATCCATAATGTTCATTTTTTGAAGAATCATCAGAATAATCACCTCTACTAGCACTTTATGAGTAATTGAATTTCAAGAATTTATTTCCTTTTGGCTTGGAATATTTTTTATGAATTCTATCAGAATGCCTTTACTTTTTATCTTTTATTTTGAGCTTTGAGGAATCATGTATTATATGTATAACCTTTTTCATTCATTATATGTAACTTTAGTATCCTTATTTTTCTTATTAATATTATTATATCGATACTAAAAATATTTCTTTCCAACAACCTTGTTCATCCTTTGAGAAATATTGGATAATTTATTTTCAGAATGTTTTGAATCACTTGGGTCTAATTGAACAACCAATTTCTTTTTCGTTGAAGAATTACCTATATTTTAAGAAGTATGAGAATCATTTGATATGAATTAGTAGCAAAATAAACTCCTCCATTATTCTTTTTTTATTTTTTAGCGTTTCCTTTTAATCTATTCTTGTTTTAAAAAAGTGTTCAAAAAACTCATCAAGAGTTAAATATGTGACCTTCCATAAATCACCAATAATTGTTAATTTTAATTCCCATTAATTTAAAATAATATCAACATTATTTTCTACAAGGGTATCATCATATAATCATTTCTATCCCATATATTTTAAAATTTTCACAATTTTCATGAACCTTTGTTGGACCTTAACAATAGGTTCTCCATAAGAAAATTTGAAAGCCTAATAATCTACTATTAGCATGGTTCTTCTAGTTCCAAAAAAAATTTCATTTACCAAAATGAGTAATATACAGCTTCTTCCAATAACTGTTGACTTATTCACAAGATGAAATATGGATATATATATTTATAGTAATAGAACAAACTAAATTATTCCATACCTTTTAATTGAATTGATATTCTTGTTTCTCTTTTTGGGTAAAAGTTCCAAATTCCTTGTTAAGAATTTTATACTGTCTAGTCAGCAGAACAATGTTATCAACTCCTATATTGATAAAAAGTGTATTCATTCAGTCTCTCTAGTATTTATAATAATTTCCATAAATAATAGTGGTGTTGTAAATAGAGATTTTCAATTAAACTGACATTAAGTTCTGCCATCTTTAAAACAATAAAAATTACTTTTTCCACAATACACATTAGTGTAACTAATATTTATAAACATAAAGTTTATAAAAGAAATATAGTTAACATGAAAAAGTAATTTAAGAAAATATATGGTGATCGGAAACCTCATTCAATACCAACTATTGGATATTAATGTATATATAGATAACACAATATGAGAGTGGGGTGGTGGGTGGAGAATTGTAAGTTTAAAAACATTAATTTCTATACTTATAAGAGACATAGTTTAATAGAATTAAAATAATAATATTCAGAAACCAATTTTGTATTTAAACAATAATCCTAGAGGGACATAGGTCCATTGGAAAAAGTATCATAATCTGTAGGTTATGATAAATATTCCAGAGGGCGTATTAGAAATTAATCGTATTCACAATAAGGAAACAATATAATATGATTAAGCATGATATAGATCACAATCACAGTGGTTTTGATAAATGGAGTGAGACAATTAATGATTCTATCCTAAAGTGTATAGAATCATATTGGGTAAATGAATTGATTGTACACACTAAATTTTTAATTAAAAAGATCATAATCACAGAATAGAAAATAGAAAGATGAATATATAAAAATATTTACTTTATATAAAAAAATTATGGGAAATTTAATCAATTAAAATAATAAAATTCTTTTAACCAAAAGAGATGGGTGTCCAATAACCTTGGATAGAGGTCCCTTGATTTATACATTCAAGCAAATCTGTCTTACCCACACTAGGGTAAGCCCTCAATATGATGATCAGATTTTGTATTTCTATCCTTGAAAGACCTTGATAAAGAAGTTGATTTTCACCTCTATCTTCCTAGACTTGGAATCCCTCGATCCACAAATAATTAGCATAACTGTCTTCCTTTTAATGGAATCCCTCGATCCTAATAGACAATGATTGGTGTCGCACTAAAAAAGAAAAACTATTGGAAAAAAGTATATAAAATGAGTAGTTCAAAACTTGAACTCTTTAGAGTATTTGTCATGAAACAATAATTTGACATATCTCTCTCACACTGTCTCGAATTCATCAAAATGTTTTGAGCTCATTCAAATGACCTGATTTTTATAGTCCAACATCCCAACAGTCATCTTGGATTCCAATAGTTGGATTTTCTCCTGAAAATGATGAGGGACTTGGACACCTGGAACTCCAATGGAGATATTATAACTAAAAAATGAAATCATTTAATAAATAATATCATTATAGAATACACAATATCATTTTTACTTTAATGTTTTCAAATTATCAGGATACAATTTTCTAGATACGAAAAAATGAGTTTGATCAAGTCTAATGATTCTTGTTATGATGGTGAGTATGATTTAAATATGGGTACAATACTGGACAGTGTTTATGGTGTAAAAAATTTTCAGTGTATATAATAGAAACCATATTTGATGGATATGATAAAAATCATATTCAACCTCATTAATATAACCATGGAATGAATTATTTCTCTAAAAACTCTTGTGTTTGATAATTATCATATGCATTTGGAAGAAATAATAATGATAAAATATGAATTAAAAATTTCTTAAAGAGAGTATGATAAAATGATATATGATTCCATTTTGAAAATAGTTAGGATATAAAATAATAATTGATTATGTATTTAATAAAGAGTTTTTGATTTTCAAAACAAATGGAATAGAGAAGTCAAAAATACTTTTGACTCCACAGTATGGCCTCTAGACCTCTTTTGAGGTGAGACTAGACTAGCAATACATGATAGCTCTTACATAAAGTATTAAGACACCTCTAAGATAGAGGAGAGAGTGGGACTAGAAATCATACACTAGGTGGGTCCTTTAGTACCCATTAATTGAATTTGAGAAGTTATGACTAGTCCAGATGAGGATGGATAATTGACCATATTCTTTTTAATGTGTTGAGGCCTAGGTGGATAAACCATAGGCAGAGCACGATCAAGTTGGGTTTTGGTGCCGACCAAAAGTAACCCTTAGGACCAATATGATATATGGTGTATGTAATAACTATTTCTTATGAGGTGATAACTTTTTGTAGTTGGAAAGGTCAAGCTACCAAATTGCTGATGTTGAGGAATGCAACATTCTGGTGCATCAGGCCTTCACTTGACATTGTGATTGAGACCAAGGACCATGCGAGGGTGACTCTACTAACTTGAGACTAATGGGACCTAATAGTTCTCCTTTAAAAGACTATCCAAGAGTGGTTACATGTATACATGGGTCATGAGGGTTTTTGTTGGAACCTGAAACCATAAAAAATGTGTATAACCAATGGGGGTTGGATAATGATGAAGGGAAGGTGTGTTTGACAAAAAATTGGTTTATTCATCATGGTAGGTAATTGGATACACCCTTGGAATATATATCAAATGATTATGTTTCCATGGATTCAGATCTAGATACATGGTTAGGATACCATGGATATGGATATGGTTACATGAATGGGATACCACATTTTGGAGCTAGTTCTAGTTGGAGCTTCCATGGAGTTGTAGCTTGGTACTAGAGACTCTATATATTTTGGGATCAATTATGATATTTCTTCCATGGGAATAAATCCTAGATTAGTGAAGATATTGATAGGAGATTATATGGATTTGGATTCTAGATGATGGGTCTATCATGGGCCGCATCCCCGATGTTGAGAGGATATTGATAGGGGATGCCATATATTTGGATCCCAGATGATAGGACCATCGTGGGCCTCATCCTTAGATATGGGACAATACAAATAGAGGATACCATGTATTTGGAGCCTGGATGATAGGAAAACTATGGTATGGGTCCCTATAATCATTAGGATTTTCTAGGAATACCATGAATGTGGATATTACATGTTACATGGGAGGTATGTTCATCACGATATACTTAGAGACATCCTTACTCTTGTTGATGTTGGTTTAGTTGATCGAGGTCATGAAACTTTGTATCAATCATAATTTATATGTTTGTTTCTCAATTGTTTAATAATTTTATACGAGTAGGTCACATTCACATATCATGAAATATGATAGTTAGTATGAAGTCACATTGGGTGTTTACTATTGAGTTTTTTTCTCACACATTACTCAAATTGCCACTCTATATGGGTACTTGAGAAGAATCTCAATTAGTTGTAATGAAAATTTTGGATAAGGCATGGGGTTGACTGAGCAAGATATATAAGTTGAAATGATGTCCCAATGGATAGAGTTATTCATTAGTGATTCTCAAATCTACTTCCCATATATGATAAATATAACCTCCCTGATTAGGTTCACCTCAAATATGACCAAACTAGGTTTCTATATATCTCAAGACTTACTTCCCACATGATAAAGGCTATTGACTATCGATGTGTGTAAACATAAAAATATTGTAAAACTACACCATTGGGTAAAAATAACAATAAATAATATAAAAGGTATTATAAATAAATATTTAACACATTATAATAGATACATTAAGATAGATATCACAACCGAGTTCCAACAAAAAGTAAATATCAACCATCATTTTATATCAAATGAGATAATTTACTTGTCATACATTCATAAAAGGATCCAATGTGGGTAGATTTTGATTTCATATACTTTTATATTTGTAATTTTCCTTCTAAATAATCATACATTTCATATTAAGAAATATAGTATATAACACAAACAACCCATAATAAAAAATTATTTATTTTATCGAGAACTCTAGATTTTGAGTATAAAAATGCCCAAAATAATTTAAAATATTAAAATTAGTCAATAAAAAAAACTATATAATGAGAATTTGAAAATATGGATCATTTTGAACTCCTATAATTATCAAAATCACTAACACCACTATAAAAATGAAACAAAACATTAGTAATGCAACAAAATTTTGAAAATGATTAATATAGAACTTTAAGAGGAATTTAAGTGAATGATCAATGAAGGGTATATGAGGTATTTATATGAAGTATAAGATCAATATTTCCATTAGAACAGTTCAACTAACCATTAGAATAGTAATATGACCATTAGGAATAGTAAAATGACTATTGGAATAATAGCATGATCATTAGAATAGTAACCTAACTAGAAAAATAGTTTAATGACATGTAAATAATATTTACTATAAATAAATTAAGAAAATTTAAATAATATAATGATATAAAATAATTATTTATATTAGAAACTTAAAGTAATTGTAAATTAATTTTTTGATATTACAAATTTTAACAAATTTCATAAAAACCATACTTCTTTTATTTATAATCAAAATTAGGAAAATTAGAAAATTATTTTGATGAAATGAATTTAATTTTCATAATTATAATGTCAAAATTGTCTATAGAAGACGTTTTTTTCATTTTTCAAATAAAACTATTTTTTTGGTGAATAGTAAAAAATATAGTTTTATATAAATATTATGTTTTAATTGAATCATTAAATGTTTATTAATTACCTAAATTGATATAATTTTTTTGGTTTGACCAAAAAAATATTTAATAAGATAAATTATAAATTTAGTGTAAAATGTTTTTAAAAATATTAAAATCAAATATTTTTTTCAAATATTTTTCATAATGTTAATAATATAAATATTGAAAGTTTTGTTTTCAAAATACTAATTAATTCAATATTTTAACCCAAAATAACCCTCTCCTCAAGTTTAAATTCTTCCTTCCATCCCTTGGAAAGTCACTTCCAATTCAATTCTGAAAGCTCAAGGTCTACCCAATTCCCCTCTCTTAATCCCCTCAGCACCATTAGGGATGTTTTGGATTAACAAAACTCTATGCCTTGAATGTGTTATGGTCTTAGTAAAAGAATGAATTGGTAAACAATGTAACCACTTCATTTTATTTAATCTCACTTTTTCCCTTATTTAATTATTCCACTAAAATCCATACCAAATCTTCCAAATTAATTTAATTAGTATATTAACGTGTTATTAATAATATTAATCTATTTTAAATTTTTTTTATAATTTACTTTTATATTATATATATATATATATTTCCTTCTCTTTTGACACGTCCCATCAATGGTCGGTTTCATCCACCCCCGAGACATTGTAAATTATTTACTTATCACCTACTACAAATATAGTTACAATAGTTTTTTTTAATATATAAATATTTAATTCTACAAATTTTTAAGAATCGAGAATATATTTTACTAAAATATAAAATGTATTTAATCAAAATCATAAAATCGATACCAGACCTGATAATTTAAAGAAAACATGATACCAAACCATTTCACCTCAACAATAAAGATTAAGTAAATAAAATACAATGATTATAATTTATTAGGTGTGAAATAAAATAATATAAATCAGTTTTGTATTCATGTATTAATACAGTTATGGTTATTATAAATGAACTATATTGGGGATGAAATAAATATGAACATATTGAAAGGGAACTCTTGAACCTGAATCCTAGATTTTTTATCCTCTATTTCTCTATATTTTTTAGGATCCTTCTTAGACACCTTTTAATTTCATTCTATATAACTTTACCATTTATTATGTGGGGAGATACATGTTCTTACTTCATTGGAATTATTTTAATCAACCTTCATGATTAATAATAAAGTGTTTGTTCTCAATGTACCTCTTTAAATATATTAATTTTTCTTCTTGTATTTTTATAGAACAATGATATTATCCTTATTAATGAAAACCTTTAATCCCTAAAAAGATATTGTATATTATTTTGGGGGTAAAATTCATGTTTTATTCATTTAAATATTCCTTATGAAACTATTTTGAAACCCATCATTTTATCATGATTTTATTTTCTATCTATGATTGATAACTCTTTCCTTTCTATTTAGTATTCATGATTATGATAATATTATCATGTGAAGAGTGGATCCATAATTATATATCCCTATAATGAATTGGGTAATATGATATATCTCATGATATTATGTGTATTATGATAAAACATGATGCTATATTTTTTCATATTTTATGAATTGTTGATTTTCACACATATGTTTTTCATGAATATAATGACATATTTTTCAACATTTATTTGTGGTAATTAACCAAAATTATATGATGTTTCATTATTATGCACATATAATATTCCATTTCTCTTTGATATAATTCCCTAATTCTTATTATTATGTTCTTTTTCTTATGATATGATGATGTTAATTTTTCTCACCCATGTTCTATATTGATTCATTATTTATGTTCCTTTCATACTATTCCACCTCTTACTGAGATTTCAGATCACCCTTTCCTTGATACATGTCCTTAAGTGATTAAATGTTCTATGGGGAATAGAAAATATAATAATAGGACTATGATGATGTAATTAAATAATTTTAGTGTTTTATATATAATAATGTTTTATGTTTCTAATTTTACCAATATATTAAACCTATCGATTCTGGGTTTCATTGTTCATATGTTTTTTATGTTAAAATATTGTAATAAACATGTATGAAAATATATAGTTCAATATAGTTTGTATAAAATCAAGGTTTACGTAATTTGGGAATTAGGTTAGTGTGATATAATATAGGATAAGCTTAAGGATCCCATATGTTAAAACATTATAATTTATTTACACATGTTAATAAGTTATTAATTCTTGATTTATTGAATTATGTCTTATTATATCCTTTTCTAATTTAGAAAATGGTGGGAACCAGGATAAACTAATATAAAAACCCATGTTATGGACAATGGAATGATTTTTTAAATTAAATTCCCAATGTAATTGAAGGTTGAGTTCAAAACCTCGTAGAGGTACTTAACCAATTTTACTAGGTTATGAATAACAACATTAACCATGTGGATTTTTCTTCTTTACCTAGGAAAAATAAAATCACTATATAGTCATTTATGCACCAATGAAAACTGACATTTAGTTTATCTTCAAATCCACATTTTATATAATAATAGGCTAAATACATGTAAAATATATTTTAAATGATTAATCATTCTAAGAAGGGTAAATTTAATCTGTTTATGTGCTATTTAGAAATATAATCTAATCCATGATAGACATTAATCAAGGGTATTAACTCGAAGGATGAGGTGGAAGCAATAGAGTTGGAAGACTTTAAGGAGGTATTTATTAATAAGTTTTTCCTTCGAACTATTTACACCAGGATAGAGATAAATTTTCTAGAGATTAAGTGAAAGGAGAGTGAATCTGTCTCAACGTACAATGTGAATTTCATTAGGATTTCAAGGTATGCATTGAGTTTTGTTGTCAATAATGATAAAAAATAGATAATTTTTTTAGTGGTTTACTACAACATCTCCAAAATTAAATAGTTATTCAAGACTATGGGAGTTGTGAAAAATTATCTTGATATTCTCTAAAAGTAGATATGGAGTTTGTAGAATGGTCTCATGGGAATGGAGAACATAAATAAAGGGTGTAGTTTAAATATATATGGTCAAATGATAGATTAGGAAACAATATCCAACAACCAACATGTCAAAGATGTGTGAAGAAGAACCATGGAAATTTCCTTAAAGAAACTAGGAAATGATTTAAGTATGAAAGAGAAGGGAATAAAGATCATGAATGTCTAATTGACATTAAGAAACTATTAAATGTGATTGAGGGAATGAGGGAACCGACCAACACACCACTTATGGTCCAATTATTCCACTATAAAGAATTTGGGTACTAAATTGGCTAGTGAACCAAACCAGTGGTCATATATGGGAATATATGTTAAAAACCACCTATGTAGAGAAAGAAAGGGAATTATTTCACAATCACCACCACTAAGGATGTGAAAGAAAATGAAGTCATATAATATACACTAACTATTCAATCAAAAATGATGAAAATTTTATTTGATTTAGGTTCCACACATTCCATTAGATTCTAGAAGTTTTCTTGAACTATTGAATTACCCCCTAAATAAATGGAATTAAATATATTTATAAAAAAACCTAGTAGTGAAATAATTGTAACCCAAGTGTTGGACTCTTCCCCAGTTAGCGTCTATGGGTAGATTCTTCTAGAAAGGTTTATAATCCATCTTTTGGTCGAATTTCATATTATACTGGGTATGGATTGGATCCCATTATATAGATCTCACATAAAATATCATAAAAATGAAATAAATTTCCATAAGTTGAATCATCTAATTCTATTATTCTAATTCTAGTAAGATTATTAATTCCCCTAAAAAAGTCCCTTAACATTGTGGGTGTTGGTACTGAATGAATAATTATATCTTTCTAAAATAGATGATTCTATGTAAAGAATAAAAAATGAGGATATTCTCATTTTCAAGGATTATATTGATTTTTCTCAAGGAAATTTCTAGACTTCCCCTAGATTGTGAGATAGAGTTATCAATGGAACTCATACCAAGATACACACTTTTATCCTTGATCCCATATAGGATATTCTCATATTAAAATTGAAAATGATCTATTCTTTGAAAAAAGTGTTTATACAACCAAGTGAAAAGCATTAGAGTGAACCCATTCTATTTTTTTAAAATAAAAATAGGTCGATGCGAATTTTCATAAACTACTAATAGCTCAATAAGATCACCATAAAGAACAAGTATAGACTAACCATGATTGTTTACTTTTGAGATCAACTTCAAAAAACATGGTAAATGTCATAAGTAGATATTCATTTTTGATATCATCATCTGAAGGATAATAGAGAATATATTGCCTTCCATATGAGATATGAATACTATGAGTTCATAATGATGAATTTTGGACTTAAAAATTCCCCTCACATATCTATATACATAATGAATATAGTATTTAGAGAATATCTCAATAAATTTATATTGGTATATATTGATGAAATTTTAATATACTCTATGTATAAAAAATATCATGAGAATAATAAAATGATTCTTCTAAAATTTTTAATTTAGGAGAAGTTATATGATAAATTTAACAAGTGTGACTTTTGGATGCATCATGTCACTTTATTAGGGTATATGATGATGAGTAATGGAATATATTTAGATCATTTATAGAAAAATAAAATTGTGGAATGACCCTTATTCACAAGTGGAATGGTGATCCCTATTTCTCTTAGATGAGCTGGGTAATACTGATGCTTTATGAGAAACTTCTCATGAATTCCTTTCCCAATAAATAAGTTTACATGAAAAAGGGGTAATGTATATTTTGATAGGAGAATGTGAGTAATGATAAAAAACATAAGAAGAGACTATCCAATGCACCAATACAGATACTCCCCACATGTGGAAATTGGTTTTTGATATATAGTGATTCTTTAAAGAAAGGCCTGGGTTGTGTACTTGTGAAAAATGATAAAGTGATATCCTATGCCTCTTAATAATACAATATCTTCGAGAAAAACTACTTGATTCTTGATATTGAGTTAGTATATGGGGTATTTTCTTTAAATATTTATAAATATTACCTCTATGGATATATGTGTGACATATATACAAATCATAAGAGTTTAATTTATATATTCATACAGAAAGAGTTAAACATGCTTCAATGAAGGCGTTTGAAGTTAATCAAAGACTAAGATTGCTCATTTCACTATCATACATGAATGGTGAATAAGTTAATGATTTTCTTAGAAGAAAATAATATGTTTTACCATCCATTATGAGGATTGATAAATAACATATCTTTATGGATATTAAAAGGATATATATCCAATAATCATAAAGGTTGGGCTGATAGTCTACCTTGATCAAATGATTTCCCAACGCTCTATCTAAATGATGATCAAGGAGGAATTAAGGAAAGGTTTGGAGCTTAAAACAAAGGTGATAGAAACAAAGGAAGAAAAGGCATGTGAATTAAAAATTTACAATGTAATAACTTTATATTTTAAATGAGTTCAAGGTTTTATAGCATATACAAGACACAACACCTTGCTTTAACCACATTGAAAAATTATTTTTTAAATATAAATATTATATCACAACCATTGAATTGGAGGGTATAAATATAAGAAACTGAAATATAAATTATATATATAAATTTCCTACTCAAAAAAAATATATTGATTAATTCTCATTAAATAAGCACTCAATTTTTAGTAAATCAATTTTATGCTTCAAAAATACATTTTTTTTTCAAAATGATCATTATTGATTTTTGTAAGAATATATTAAAATTAATTTATGCCAATTTTGAAAATTTTATTTTTGAAAAAGGATATAATATTTTAAATCATTATATCAAAATTATCTTAGGGCATTATTTTGTGATTTTTTTAAAAACATTTATATTTTAGTTAATAGTGAAAAATGAATATTTTATAAAAAGATGTTATTTATTTTCAAGTATTTAAAATTATAATTTTTATTTTAATTGGGTTTTAAATTTAATCAATTATATTTTATTTAAATTAATAAAATTAATCACATTTTAATCTACATAATTCTTATTTTTTATATAAAGACATTTTTATACTAAAAAATAAAATTTTCTGATATTTTTTTTTCATCGTGTTATTCATATTTATTTTGAAAATAATTTCTACGACTTATAGTAATTGAATTTGATAAAATTGGTTCTATATAAATAATCACAATTTCTTAATTTTAAATGTGTTTAATATTTTTTTTAATAACAAATAGTTACTATGGTAAAAATGTGGTCACCACATTAAGGGTAAAACTGGAAGAACACGATTAAAACTATGAAATAAGGCTTGAAAATCATCTATAAATTTTACTATATTTAATGGGATGAAATAAATTGTTTGAAAACCTTAAAATAATAAAAAATATGAAATTTTGATAAATGTTTTACTTGATAAATGCCTTTATATTATTTAATGTAAGGAAGAATTCCAAAATGTATCTTTTCTGATTTTAATATATATAAAATTTTGCGATGGGCATAAAAAAATGTTATGAATGTCAGTAAAAGGTTATTTTTAATATAAATATTTTTGTATGTTGGAAATTCATTATTAATTTTTAGTATTTAAATAATTACCTTGAATTCTTACACGACGACAATACTGTGCTTGTGCAAATAGTAGAAAAAGCAAGTAAATGATTTCAGAAACTTTTAAATTAGTATTTTATGGGTGAGTTATAATGATAAAATATTTATTGGATACATATAATTTATTATTTATGTATTAAATGTTCATATTCAAACTAAATTACTGACATTATATGATTTAAAGTCAATTATTTGAATAATCCTAAAATTGACTTTAAGGGAATCTTATGTTAAATAAAATTTTATAATTTTTTTTAAAATTCAAAAAAAATGGACAAGTGAATTGGATATGGTCAGTAATATCAACCATTATCCGCTTATGGGTTGATGTTTCATTTATGGTTACTTTTTTGACCCCAACTATTTAAAAATATTGCTATTATTTTAATCATTAAATAGGGATAATTTGGGTGGGGCTATCGTAAAACTAAGAGATAAGGGTTGAAAAATCACATAAACATGTCAAAATAATATTAGATGAAATAATTTAGACATAAATATATCTTATATTCGAATAAATATCAAAATTTTCCACTTGAATAAGAAGATTAATTTATATTAATTTAAATATTTTAGTAATTCCAAGGACTCCCCTCATCTCACTTATAGAAGGACAACACCTCTCCTCTCTTACTAACACTTCCTAGGCCACTTATATTAAAAAAACATTCAAAAATATATAATTAACTTCCATATATACATTTTATTGGTTTATTACTTCTTAAAATACCACTCCTAGGGTCCTTAATGAGACATCTAAAGGACATCCTTCAAAGAGGAGGTAATCGTCTTAACCAAACATTTTCAATATACTTACTGTTATACCTCCATAAATTTTATCCTAAACATTGAAATACAAAAAAATAAATATATAAAACATGATGAGATTTTATTATGTTAATTTCTTAACCTTATTCATCTTCTTTTTCTACCAAATGGAAAATAAAACCATCTTTCCTATGTACGTGAAGACTACTATCTCACGAATTGATGTATTTCATTTATCATCACTAAATTTCGTGGATCATTATTATGATCGATTAAATTTTTTATATATTATATTCATGAAATAATTTTGTTTATATAAATATAATATATCATATTTATTTATATCATTACAATCATTAAAAATAGAATCATTACATGTGCATACTTACAGACTACTCTCTCCATGTAGCGATTTACGACATTTTTAAAAAACCACCACTCCTAGATGGTTATGAGGATATATTAAATGAAATTATTCTATGTTTATAACATCATAGTTATTATTTAAATATAATATAATATTTTTTTCTTTATTTCACATCTAATAAAAAGTTATAACATTGCTCGTGTGAATATGCAAACTACCACCTCACGAGCTGATATATATTGTTTTTTCTATCTAAATTTCATGAAAGACTATAATTTTTTTAATATAAAAATGATTATATATAAATATTATCATTATATATATGATTTAATGATGACCACTTTTACCACGTTCAATTCACTAATGTAGTTTTACAATTATGAACCGAAGGTCGTCAAAACATCTGATGTAGACTTAACTAATTATGTTACTAAATATGTCATTGAAATGAATAAAAAATGATTTATCAAAAAATTAATAAACCTTTAAATTGTTTTTAATAAAGGATATAATTAATATATGTTTATTATATAGGATTTAAAGGACGTTCTATTAAATTTGGAACACTAAGTAAGATGTTTCTTAACTCAATTTTCATTCCTTGGGTTATACTTTGACTTAATTGACTATGTTACATCAATATTATATATGAAATTCCCAAAAATTAAATTATTTTATATTTCTAGTTTTTTATGTTTTTTAAATGATTATATGTAATCACATCATTGATTAATTATCACTTTAATTATATTACTTTTGTAAGTATTATTCATCTACATATTGTTTCTTTGAGACATGTCTCTTAATATACACATACATCCTTTTATATGGTGTATATGATACATATTTAGATATTATATCATAAATTAATATTTTATCATGATATTTAATGTTAATTTTAAGTTATTTATTTTGTGATATATTTTTTCAAATGTTATAAAATCTACAAGGGTTTTCATGGCCTCAATTTCAATTATTTGAGACACAATTCATGTTATGCACCATGTTTTATTTCATACAGTGTACTTACTAACCTATGAAAATATTTTCAGAAATTACTTCATGAAAATTATTGTTTTTATTGAATCGTGTTATGTTCATTCTTTGAATATCTTTTTGATTCAAGGAATACCCAAGTGGAAAGAGTTTCTTTTCACAGACATCCTTCTTTGAGAAATGTTTTGATATATGAAAATTTATCATTTTTATGGTTTATATTATGAATCATGAAATATAATATCATGAATTTTTTTATACACAAGTTATTTTATGTTCATTATTTCAAAGAGATTTTGGTTTTAGAATCCCATAAATGAGTTTTCTTTAAAAAAAATAAATTTGGTGGACTTAAATGATTTTATCCAAACACTTCCTCTATGTTACTTATTTGATTTGAAAAATATTTTCTTAAAAATATAAATGCTATCCTAAAGATGGATTACATGGTATTATTAATTATTTTAAAAGTTTTTAAAGGAAAATGACTTAAACTTTTCCAAAGAGGTCACTATTGACTCTTTTTGAAAAAGTTTGAAAATAATTATTATTTTTATACTTTATGACATGAATGTATTTTATAATAATCAAAAAAATTATTTTTTTGGATTAATTTTCAATTTTAAATTATTATTTTAAAATAAAATATTTTACTCAATATTTTGGGAATTTTTAGTTTTTAGAGGTACTAAAATAAATGAATTTTTCCCATTTTTTATAAGAAAATTTTTAAATAATAATTTTAAATAAATGTTTATCTATATTAATATTATTTAATGATTCCAATTTTTCACTAGAGATGTGATCTCGTGATATCATTAAATTTCATTCTATTAAGTTTTTATGATGATGTTTTAAAGGGATTTTTGTAGAACTCATTTGTTTTCCCTAGGTTAATCAAGCTAAAATGAATGATGGTTTTATTCATGTTTGTCTAATTGAAAAGTGATATATTATAAATGTTTTGTTCATTATATGGTACTTGAAAAAATGTATGGAGTAATGAAAGATGGGTTCCTTATAAAACAAGGATGGTTGGTTATGTTTTAAACGAAGTAAAGGTGGGTCTATTAAAGCACTCTAATGAATTGGATAAATCAAGACAATTAATTATTGTAAGTTACTTTTAAGATACCATAGTGTTATCTATTCTAAGTTAATCCCAAGAGAATAGAACTTTGAATAAATATTAGTATCTCCAAGAAGAGTACATATTTAATTGTAATAGGTTACTCCTAATATTATTTTTTAATTATCCTATTTAAGTGATGCTATGATCAATTTTTGATGTTCCAAGTTACCAACATAGTTTCTTTTTTGTTCAAATAAGTTCTAATGTTTCTTTTGATCAAGTTTTATTCCCACATTACTCATGTTTTTGAACCACATGTATCTTATATTTTATTAGTGATTAATACCATGCCTCATTGTTTGTGTTCTATGTGTTGACATGTAACACCCCCAGTTTCATATAATTTATCATTATTGTGTATTTTGAAGTTATATAATACTTGGGCTGGGTTTTGGGATTTTATGGATGGTTTTATAATTTTTTATAATTTTTTTAAGGATTCATAGTTTGGGGATGATTTTTTTAAATCATGTAGTTTTATCAAGTAAATTTTGCAACAAAACTTTGGAGAAAAAGTGGTTGCGTATGACAAGTAAAAATTTTATGAAACCCATGGAAATTACTAGGGAAAAAATTGTGAATAGAGATAGTGGGGAAAATAATGGTTGGTTCATTATTTTTCAAACCATGCACAACCTATATGAGGGGGTGGTTTGGAGACCATAGCATGCACATGGCTAGTGTATGTTTTCCCAAACTATGTGGAATAATTGTGGGATGTGAAATTAGAGTTTTAAACTATTTTTGACCCTATAAAACCAATTTTTCTTCTCAAATACAATTATATAAATCTCCTGCTTTACCATAATTATTCTTTGTGATTCCTTTTGATAAAAAATATAATTTTTATCTAAATGTATTCATTGGGTATTTGAAACCAATGATAAGTCTCTATTTCACTCTTTCCCTTTAGACCTCCTCTTCTTCACTAACATAAAACATTAGATCTATCTTGTTATGGTTAAATATTTCATATATGTTTTTTAATGATACATTATTGGGATATATTTAAGAAAATGGTTTTGAGATGAATATTTAGGTTTTGTAATGTTTTTCAACAAATTTATCACCCGTTGAGTGGTAGGTGAGTTCTATATCTTCTGTACTTATTCCAAAACAAAAAATGATAGTTTTATTTGAATTTCTTTCTTGGATTTTAAAACTAAGTGTTTAATGAATTCAAAAAGGGAACCCCTTTTGGTTTATGAATTAGTAAAATGGGAATTTGAATGGATTTTGGAAGACCCCTAGTATTATAATTTTAAATTATGGGTTTAAAATTATGGATTTGGTATAATACATGAGAAATGTTGGATGAAATTATTTAAAGGGAATATTTTTTTTTATTTTGAATAAATTGTTATGATAATTTGGAATAAATTATTGGTGTGAGTTAATTCAAACAATATGCGACCCTAAATAAAGGGCATATTACCAAAATGGTGTCACATGGGGATTAGTCACATAGTGATGTCTTGGCGTATTAGTGAGTAACCAACACTATAACATAAATAAACTTCTACGATGGGTTTTTAGCAGAAGTTTACTAAACTGCTACTACTTTTTGCATAAATTATTTTGTGATGAGTTTTAATAAACCGCCACTAAACTGTTTGTTTTCAACCCCAACACTTCTCCCCCCAATCCCTGCAAGACCCCCTTCTCCCCCCAACCCCCGCAAGACCCCACCCTCTATAACCCCCTTCTCCCCCAGCGACCCCCACGAGATCCCCCTTCTCCCCCTGATGACCCCCGAATCCCTATTCCTCCACTCAATGCTCCTTTACATCCCTCAACATGGATCACTGCCCATCGCCACCGAACCCCTGAGGCCCTAGCTCGCCTCCCCGCTACGGGTCCTAATACGTGGCGCTGCTCGATGCTTCTCACCGCCCCTCAGTATCATCCTTCTTCTTCTTATTCCATAATCTATCCTATAGTTATAATAGTATCACCTAGAGGCCATAATTACACACATAAAAATGATATTTTCATTATTTGGAAGTATAGGATTATAAACCCTCCACACCATAAAATTCAACTTTGAGAAAATATCCTTTCATCATTGCAGTTCACACCAAACATCTAGTTCATTGGATACCATTCTTTTAATTATGTTATTGAATTATATTCTCTATTTTAGTATAGTAATTATAATACTTTTTTTGTTAGATCAATTAATAAATGGATTTTCTTTTTAAAGAACATTTATTTTTTGGAAAGCCCAAAGAATATTATTATTTTTACAACATTGTAAACCCAATTTTTTATATAATTTTTTTAGACTTTGGTGAATTTAAAAATATTTTTTTTGATATAATCAATATTCCATTATTACTTTATCACATTATATTGAAAATTATTTTTATAGTTCATTTTTTTATTGTGAGTTTTTACTTAACATTGAGGGATTGATTATACTTATTTATATGATATTTTTATATTAAATTTAGTTCGGAAAAACATTCATCATGTTTTCAATGATAATATTTTTGATATTTATTGCATAGGTGATTGGATAAATAATAAGATGAAGAGGATGAATTTTTAGTGGAAGATGAATAAGTGTTATATTTTATATCATGAATAACATCTATTTTAGTCATGAGATACTAGGAACATTTTTCCATTGATTCACGTTATATGAGGGTTTCATTTCTCACACACTCTGTTGAAACATTGAAGGTTTCCTTGATTTTTCTCTTCCCATTGTTATTTTTGTTAGTCATATAGAATTATGACCCTATGTGTTCCTTTTTTCATGATAATAACATAACTTGTTGTTCTCTATCATTATCCACATTATTTTAACAATTTTATGATTTCATAATTTTGAAGAATATATTCATATTCTTTGATTGATGAGACATTTCATCATCATTATAGGTTTCATCATTAATTTTGTTAAAAGAAAACATTATTTTATTATTGAATATTTTGGATTTCTTATTAGCATGTAACTTCATTGTGATCTCATAGGTTATGATAGATCCATATAGATCCTCAAATGACATGTTTTTTATTTCATTTTCCTCTGGGACTATAATATATTTAGGTTTCATATTTCTTTTTAAACCCCAAAATATTCTAATCGCTAGATATTCTATAGTATGAGTATAATTAAGAGAAATTCAACAATTTCATATGTTATTAAAGTATATAAATGGTTAGTTTTAATGAATTATTTGAAATGGGATTTCAAAGAGGATTAATGTGACTTAGAATTCTGATTATGTTAATATGTATCATTTTTAACTTTCATAATGAAGTACTTATAATGTATGTAATACCATCAATGATACCCCTTCTCTTTAGATGTATTTTTATGACATGGATGATATTTTTGGTGTTGTTTATTGCAAGGGTGTTGGAGGTGAGGTTAGATTTATATTATGTTGTTGCATTAATCATGTAACTTTTTTTTATTGCTCATATCCTATTATTTATATCATGGGTAAACGAGGAACTGATAGAGAGGTCTATATTTATGTTATAATAGATAGTCACACAATATTGGTGTCCCATAGCTATGTTGTATACCATGGAAAGTGGGAGTCCCCCCCTGTGATGGTAGGTGCATGATACTCAAGTGACTTGTGTTGTTTAAATGAAACATATGGAAGTGGTAGGTATCATGCATTGGATAGGTCTTGGACTATCTTACTTTATGACCTTTTTTTCCCATGATACTATATGGATTTCATTTTGGGACTCTCATTCCTTGTGTCCCCTGGTCTAATTAATATGGTGAGAACCATGAATTTTTCTCATTATTTACTAATATCTAGTTTGTGATGTGGTGACTTGGTGTTTTATTTTTACAGTTTATGAGAATGGGTTTTTTTCATTAAATAATTTTGGAAGTGTTTTTAAAAGGATGTTTCGAAAGTATTTTTAAAATTGAAATTTTAATGGGTGGTTTAAAATAATGTAAGAGTTTTAATGTAATATTTTTAAAATGATTTTTTTCATTTAAAGAAAAATAAAATAAAAGTTTATAAAATGGATGTAAAGGTGATATTTGGTTTTTAATGTGATTATAAAAAAAATTACTTTTCGAACTATATTTAAAACCATCATAAATGAGATGTGTTTTGAAAAGACTTTCCCAAAATACTTGTTGAGATCCTACTGAGATTAGTTTTTCTCACACCCTATATAAATCATTCAATATAAAAAATATTATGGTTCTCTTTTTTATGTTCCCTAGACTTTTTAGGTTTCCTAGAGAGGGGGGTGGGCTGTCTAGGTGGGGGGGGGGGCTGTCCAGGTGGGGTGGGGTGGGGGGGGGTGTCTAGTTGGGGGTGGGGGATGCAAGGGTGTGGGGGAGGGGGTGTGGGCTGTCCATGGAGGGGGGTGGGCTGTCCTGGGGGTGGGGGTGTGCTGTCTAGGTTGGGGAGGTGGGTGTGGGATTTTTAGGGGGTGGGATGTCCAAGGGGGGTGGTGGTGATCTATCCAGGTGGGGGAGGGGTGTGGGATGTCCAGGGAGGAGGGGGGGGGGGGGGGGGTTGTCCCGGGAGGGGGTAGGCTGTCCAGGTGGGGTGGGGAGGGTGTGTCTAGGTGGGGGGGGGGGGTGTCCATGTGTGTGTGTGTGTGGGGGGGGGGGGGGGGTTGGATGTCTAGGGTGGGAGGGGGGCTGCAAGGGTGTGGGGGAGGGGGTGGGCTATCTAGAGAGGGGAGTGGACTGTCCAGTTGGGGTGGGGGTGGTATGTCCAGGTGGGGGAGGGGGGGTGAGGGATTTCGAGGGGGTGGGATGTCCAAATGGAGTGGGGGGTGGGCTATCCAGGTGGGGTGGGGGCTCTCCAAGTTGGGGGGGGGGGTCTAGGGAGTGATGTAGGGGGTAGGGGGGATACAGGGGTGGGGGGGGGGGTTGGATGTCCAGGGAGGGGGGATCTCCTGGCTGGGTGGGGGGTGTCCAGGTGGGGGTGGGGGTTGTCCTGGTTGGGGATGGGCTGTCTAGGTGGGGGGGGGGGTTGAGCTAGTTATAGTTCCAACTTGTATCACAACCTGAAAATATCTATCAGCTAGCCTAAGGAATCAATAGGCCACATACCTAGCTCAAAATTTGGAGGTGTGTTTACAATTAGGTGTTTTTTAGAATTCATGTATGATATTTATAGTGGAGGATAAAATCTGATCCACATATTATATTTGGAGGTGTGTTTACAATTAGGTGTGCTGTGATTTATATGTATAATATTCATGGTTTACACCAACATTATTTTGGGTTTTCTATAATAGGCTTGAAATCATGCTCAAATTGGATAGAGATTGTCTCTATAGGTCCCTGAGAAAATGTCATTCAGGAAAGGGGAAATCACCTACATGGTTAATTCAAATTTAAAAATGTGTACAAACACTTAGGATATCTTTATATTCTTTTATGGATTTTTTTTAATTTGCATGATTTGGTTTTCTAGTGGGTGGGTTCATTATTTACGATATTTATTTATATAGGAAAACCTTATTTAACATATTGATATATTTTTTCAACTAGTATATATGAATCTCTTTCCCTATTTATTAATAGTTATGTGTTTATTTTTTTTAATATTGTGTTGGCACATTGTGATATACATGGAAAAAATATGGATCACATTACCGAGGAACACACCTCAGTATGTTAAGGGTCTGGGGGAGTTTTGATATTTTGAAATTTCCATTCAATCCGTTGAAGGGGGAATAAGATGTCAATTTCTTAAATGTAAATTTAGAAGATGGTTGAAGAGAGATGAAGTTTATGAATATTTATTATTGAAGAAATTCCCTGGTCAATATTTGTGTTGGATTTGGAATGGAGAATCGAACGTTATGGAAAGGTTGAGAACTGATGTCAATCCACCGAATGAGATCCCAACTTCATCAAAAATGTAAAATGAAATAAAAAACCTTATAAATGATGAATTTGGCACTGTAAGACACCCCCATAAACATCAAAAAATATCAGAACAACCAGATGAGGGTGCTACAAATAGCAACATGAAAATTTATTTTTTTGAGACTGTAAGACAACCAGATCAAGATTGTAACATATAAGTGGATCCTCCTCTTGATTATGTAGAGACTAATATAAAAGAAAACATCACTGAGGAAAATACATTTCATGATTTTTTCGATGATGGAAATCAAGAGTTGTATAGTGGATGTTTGAAATATTCAAAACTTTCTTTTCTACTGAAGTTGGACCATATGAAATGTCTATGTGGAATTAAAAATAAGGAAATGTATATGATATTGGAATTGTTGTGTGATTCATTTATTAATGAAAACATCCCTGTGTCTTTTTATGATATGAAAAAAATGTGTTAACAGGCTTGTTTTGAAATATAAAAAAATACATGCATGTCCCAATGATTGTATGCTTTATTAGTGAAAAGATTCAAGTAGTCAGGATTGAAAAAAATGTTCGATAGTTACAATGTGAATGGATTTAGATTTCATAAAGTTGATCGAGAAGGGGGTTTTAAAACAAATAATAGTAGTATATTTAAATTTTTTGAAGTGGGATACAATGGAAATCTGACATATATTATTTAATTAAACTACCATGGACATTTTTAAGTTATTTTATTCAAATGCAATTGGGTCGATATTATTAGAGGTGTTAAAAAAGATTCCTTGCAATTTACTCTTGTGAACTTCTCTCACTTGATTGATGTTGGTGATCATGAACTTCATGATCCATATATCATATCATCACAAGAAAAAATAGTATAATGTGTGAATGATGTTGTGGATGAAGGGTGGTGTGTAGTTGCTCTCATAAAACAAAGATATTTGTATGATACATGTGATGAAGTTGAAGATTTGACCTCTGACATTAAATCTCATCAACAAAAAGAATCAGAATTATTTTTTCATCATGATATTGAAAATATTAGTCTAGAAAGGATGAATGAAGTGGATGATATTATTGAGAAAGAAAACGATATGATTGAAAGAGAAAATGATTGTATGTACAGTTATGTATTCATTTAGAAACCACTTATTTCATTTGTGAAATCATTCATTATCATTGTTATGTATATTTTTTTGTTAATACTGTGCATATGTTATCATTTTTAATTTTTTTTCTGCATAATTTTTATGAAATATATGTTCCGAACATAATTTTATTTTATTAAATTACAGAAATTCCAAGGAGGTTGCGATATACTGTTCCATCGACAACTGCGACAGGCGACGATCCATATTTCTCTCTCCCGACGGCATCTAAGCCACCATCCGCTTTCCCCCCTGCACCATCTCCCCCTGCACCATCTCTCACACCCCCTATGAGTGTCCCTTCAGTAGCTCAATCATCGACTATCACTTTAAGAGCCTCAACAGTGGGGGATCAGCGCGCCACTTCTAGTTCTTTGTGGGGATACTGGAGGGTGACTTTTATAGGTACAAATTTTAATATGAATAAATTTATTGCAATTTTTTATAGTAACCGTTTGTTCATTAAAGATGGAAAAAATGAAATTTTGGAGAGAAATATAAAAAGTTCAGATGTATGGAATCTGATCGGAGAGAAGATAGTTTCCCATTTGATTCATATGGGGTCCCTCTAGATGACACAACATGATTACTTGGCCAGATTTTAGTCTAGATACCTACAGAGCTTGTTTCCCTTCCTATTTCATGTAATGATTGGAGGAATATGCCTAGAAGTTGAAAAAATATAGTTTTTGATTCACAAATAAAGGTAATTTTAATACATTATGGTGTAATTTAATGTCATGTTATAAATATTTTCAAAATGAATTTCTGTGTAGATATGTTTTTTAACTTTATAGTTGCTGATGTGAAAGCACGAAAGTGATCATTGAAAAATCTTGGAAAAAATGGAAAGAATTTAAATGGAGATTATGGGGTGATGTCAATGATACTTCTTTTAATTCCCAACTGATGTATGACAAGCTACCCAATGGGGTACCCAAAGAGAAATGAAATGTTTTGGTGACAGACATCGTGATGAGAAGTAGATGGTATTTAAATATATATTACTATATTAATATCATTTTAAATTTATATATGTATATGAAGATGAGATGACATTGAATATGTCACCATTAAATTTCATTTTATCAATTTCAGGATCTTTCAAGAAAGAATGCATCAAGCTGGGCTAAGCAGGTCATCCCACACACTGTAGGGTCAAAGACTTTTTTTAGAAGTCGATCTGCTCTGTTAATATTTTCATTAGTTTAAATATTTATAAGACAATATTATTTGTTTTATATATTAAATTATTGATTTATTTTTGTTTAATTAATTCACAAAGTTTATGGCATGAAGCATCCCAGAGAGAAGTGTGGTTGAATGTTCACAAAAAATCTGATGGAATTTTTGTTAATGAGCCTGCCAAAGAAGTTGGGGTAAGAACTCATTTTTCATTATAATAAATTATTATCATTTGTTGCTGTGTTAATATATATTTATTATAATATGACATCTATTTGATTTATAGGTCAAAATTAATGAACTATGGGATGCCAATCCTGCGCAGTCCTACTCAGTCTCCCAGGATGGCCTAGTTGCTAAAGTCCTTGGGAAGAAGCATCTTGGTAGAGTGTGTAGGATGGGTTTGGGACCCATACAATCTGAGGTATTTGGAAGGCCACCGGGGATTGTAGTTGCATCTACTTTTGGTTGTAGTCAGTCCATACCTCGAGATAGTTAGAGAGAGATTGTTTCTCTATGAAGCATAGTTCAAGAACAGGGGGCTCAGATATCCGCTTTGTGGAAAGCATTGATTGTTTTATATCAGAAGAAGACTGGATCTACCCCTGGTGGTATTGCATTGACTGGTGGTGAGTAGGTAAATCACAAAAATTCAAAATCATTTAGATTGAAAACTTTTATTGTTTTTAAGTTTAAATATAAATATAAAACAGTATTTAATTTTCAATATAATGTTCTTACCGGTGGCAGAAGAAAGTAGAGATGGAGGTGGAGAGGGTGACGAGTTGTGATCATCATCGAACCCTGATTAGTTGTATTGTTGATTTGTTGGAAAAATATTCTAACAGTTGGTTTGTATATGTATCATGTTTGGAACAAAGATTCCACCAAACGTTTTCATGACCTAACATTTTCTTGATTTCTCATGTTTCCTTTTATTTATTTTATTGATTTATGATGTTTCCTTTTATTTCATTATTTCTCGAGTGTGGTATGCACCTTATATTCCAATTCTTTATCATAATGAATCATTTTTATGATTTAATTTTCCTAAATTTATTAGGCCTGTTACCCAACGATGAAAGATCATCCTTCTTATTGATTTTTTTTGGAATATCTAGTTTTTTAACTCCCTTCAACTTTTTTAGTGGATAACCCTTCTTTCTTAAAATTTTATAGTATTCTCTTCTCACATTTTATAGTTGGCATGTGAACACTCCCACTTATTCTTTCCTCTTATTCAAAATAGTTTTGATAATAATTTATAAATATTTGTTTAACACTTGAGTGTCTTGATCCTGTTAAGGTAGAGGGACTATCCACTTTATTAATTGTAGAAGTTACAAATATCTATTGAACACTTGTGTATCTTACACTACCAGAATTTGTATCTCCCCAAAAGATGCATCTGGTGGATAAAATCTATAATAAAATCCTAAAGCATATCCTATATGGTTTGGTTCATCCTTCTTGACTGCTCATCGATCTGAGGATAAAAATTTTATTCACAACTTCAACTATCAACTCATAGACTTATATTATAATTACCAAAACTATGAGGTAAAATAGGTTGGCCCTGGGTGAAAATCCCAATTCAACTCGCAACTCTGACACTCGGGGATAATTTTTGGACAATTCATTCAATGGGAAACAAATCTTTCAATGTCTCTTACTATGTAGGGCCATTGGAACATCCACTTTTCATTATTATAAATCATGGTCGGCGCTAGGTGAACATCCCACTTCAAAGAATTATAGAATCACATAAACTTGTCTCTCATGGAATATCGGACCATTACCATGCTAAGAACTATAAACACTATATTTATATAAAAATTTAATCCTGAAATAGTTTCAGATTCTTCCAACCTATCACACATCATGATACATTCTAGAATAATATTCTAACTTTTCTTTACTTTGTTTAACCAATGAAGAAATTACATCTATGGATACCCACATTACTTCCCCTAAACCCCCAACTACACCCAATAACAAGTCTTACAGTGAAGATAAGATATTCTATTCAGCTAATGAAATCTATTCTCCCATATCCTACATTTGGTAGCCCAATGCATTTACCACTACATTTCCATTTCTAGTTGAATACTATTTATCGATGTCAAACATATACAAATAATCAATGAAATTCATCTAATAAATATTATGTACATGTAGTGAGAAAATATTATATGCACTCATGTTACGAAAGCACCCAACGAATCTCTGTCCCAAGAGGTTCTGTCACAATCATTTCAATGCATGGAACAAAACTAAAAACTAAAATATAGGATTAGAGTATCTCAACTTGTGGGTTAAAAGATTATGAAATACAAAGTGACTAATTTATCACTCTACATCATAAAATTTCATAAGCCAAAACCAAATGCATCACATTTAACTAAATGTCCAATGTTAGGCTCATGAATGCTTATGATCAGAGTTGAAAAAAACCACTTCCTCGACACTATGGTAACTTCCTCACACTAGTATGTACAGTCAAATGTGAATCCATTCTTGGTAACTGTGGTCATTGGAAATTATAAGTGAGAGATCTCCCAAATTATTCTCCTTTAATTCTCATACATTCCAATAGATCATTAACTATCGATTACATTCCTCGGTTATGACAGATATATAAATACATCAACATACTCGAGATCAACCGCTATCTCTGATTGTGAAACCACTATATCCAAAAGTGACACTTCATGTACTTAGAATAAATTCTATGTACCCAAATCATACTAAACCTATTATTCAATTATCTATCATGTGATTCTTATGAAAATGTTGGTCTTCTGGTATTCTTTTGGATGTGGGATGTTTGTGTATGTAAAATTGGAATGGTTTTTTTTCAGGGCACTGGTACTGGGGCTGTAGAATAATCTTTTTTTTGTAAATCTAGATTTAACGACAGTTTTAATTTCCGCAAAATAAATTTATTATATTTCATGGCAGTTTTAACTGCCGCTGCAATTTCGGTTTTTTGCTATTTGCAGCAGTTAAAACCACTGATAAAACCATAAAAAACCACCCCTAAATGCATCCACTACAATGGTTACCATAAACCACTTCTAAATCGAGTAAACATCCATTTATCGTATGGCGACACACAATTTAGCAGCAGTTTTTTGAAACTGCCGCCACATCCAAAAAAACTACCGTGAATGGGTCATTTTTCTATAGTGCAATAAGGAGTATATGAATTTCACATAGAATGAATTTTTATTTGAGTAATGGATTTTATTTTGGTATTCCAAGTTTAAATTAATGATAAATTATGAATTGATAAATTCTTTATGATTTAATTTTAAAAATATTTAAAATTTATAAACTATTTAGTGTTTCTCTTTTTTAAAAACATTGTTTTTAATGTGTGAGAAAATGAGTTCTTGTTATAGTGGTGGATGTTGGATAATTTTGGTGGATTTATTACAAGTTATGATAACTCACCCCTATAAATATATATTGGATCATGTCAAGATGTTTTACTTAATGATATATGTAAAGGAAATGTCTTGTAATTCTTTAGTGGATCATCTTGATGCTTGTTACTCAGGATAGATTTGGAGTTTAGAGTTTCTTTCTTGGAATCATTATAGTGAAACCAAATCAATGTTACTTCATCATATCATCTTATGGTACTCTTGTGTCACATTACTTTACCTTTACATTTCTAGTATGATTTTATTGTTATATTGGTTTACTGTTGAGGTGTATTGTTTGATTTTATGAATTGTATAATTTGATTGGTTGTTTATATTTTATCTTGTTAGGTAATGTTTTTCCGATATGGAAAATTGTTCTCTAATTTTTTACAAATATATTGAAATTTATTGAATTGATTTGGTGATTGGGGATGTCATTTGAGGTTAGTGGAACCTCAGACCCAGTCTAATCGAGTGGGAAATGTGGGGATGTTACAAATTATATCAGTGTTGGCCTCTCCATCATCCTGGGATGGTAGAAAGAATAAATGAATGTAAAAACTAGAAATTTATTGAATAAAATTATGTATAAAACCTATTTATTCTAAACATCAAGTCACCAGGGTGGTTTATATATAAAGAGTGTTCCAATAAACCTCCAAGCGTGTTTTCATCTCATCTTCCTAGGTTTAACAAATGAGTGTGACATATAATGCATTAGTATTGAGATTTTCCACTTGGAATATTTTTTTCATATTATGAATTATGAATTTTGAAATGTGTTTATAATTATTATTTCTTTATGAAATTTTGAATATTATAATCCTTTAGTTTCTAATGAGTGATGACTAAGTAGCATTTTTTTCTAGTTATAGGTAAATGCAATAGGTTAGTTGACATTAAATCCATAAGAAGAGGCTGAAAAGAAGTGGTTGAACCCAAGCCACAAGTGAGCCAAAAATTTATTAGAAAATCATTTAGGATTTTCAAGGTGTTGATTAAGGAAATCAAAATGACGAACCTCGACAAAAAGATCATCTTTTATAATTTTAGAAACAAAATTTACCAATCTTTTGGGGGAACTTAGAGCCTGAAAAGGAAGATGTGTGGCTTAATAGAATTAATTGGATCATTGAAATACATGAAAGAATAAATGATATAAATTTTAAATTAGCATTTTATATTTTAGAGGACCTTTCACTCTAATGGTTGGATTTAGATATCCAAGATAATTTTGTTGAAGGCCTTACATGGGAGGACCTTCAAAAGAAAATTCTAACATAACTCTTTAAAGATATATATAATGACATATTTATTCTTCCTAAATAATGAAAATATATTTTTGGTAGAATATAAGACTATGTTTATGAATTGAGTTCATTTTACCTCAAATGTAGTTGCTAGTGTGTCCTTGAAAGAAAGAATCTTTGAGTTTGGAATAAAATCCAAGATTCAATCTAAGATATATATCCTATGTATTACTAACTATATAGATATTGTTAATATAGTGATACTGATGGAAACAGATATATATGGAAATATATCAAGAGGAATTTTATTTGCCTCCATGAGAACAGGTGGGAACTCTATTTTCGAGCATAATCAGAATATGGTAACCTATTTAAAAGGTGGTATATCATCATAGAATCAAACCACTGACACTTTTTTACATTCCTTAATAACCCCAAATCATGATTATTTATTTTTAGTATGATTCATTCGACAATACGATTTGATATTTTATGGTACAACACAAATTATTTCACAATTTCAAACAGATGGGACATATTTAGCATTATTGCTAAAGTGATTCAAATATTGCTTCTGGAAAAACACCTCATGTCTCTTTAAAATATTATGATTCCACTAAATTATCTCCCCAAAATATTTCTCATCCTTATAATAGATAAAATCAAGGTGATTCCAATAACACCCCAACCCCTCAGTAAATGGAAACAAAATATGAATAAAAAGGTCAAGGGTGAGAGGGTAATTAGTTATATGGTTCCGTGATTACGATCATAGTAAACCAATCTGGTCTGTTGACTATATGAGGTACCATTCTTATTAATATGACTCTTATGTAGGTTATATTTGATACTAGTGTATCCCACTCTTTTATTTCTTCATGTGTCATTAATCAAATGGGTTTTCATATATAGATGATTCCATAGAAGATGTGTGCCCATACACCTCTCATGTAGTGAGAGTTTATGGGATATAAATGTACATATTTTTCTACAAAAATATATTAAGTCTAGTTTTATTGGGTATTTTTTATTTTGGAGATAATTTTTTTTACTTGATCAAGGGAATGGATTAATTAAGTGCTTTCAAGGCCCATAAATATTGTTATGCATGATGGGTAATGTTTACATCTCAAGATGGGATGATACATATCTTTAGAGGTGGTTGTGATTTGAAGGAAATTGAGTTGGATCATTAGAAAAATTGGTTGGAACCCCTAGAATTTAATGATTTTAGGTTCCAATTATAATAATTGGAAATTAAAGGGTTTATAAGACTTAACACATTGACTTTAGATTATTCTGTTTTTTAAGAAGGAAAATAGTTATTTACAACTCCATGTTGATTATCATAAGCTAAATCATGTTATGATAAATAAATAATTTATAATAAATTGGATTGTTGACATTATTTATTACTTAATGGGGGTCGAATGGTTCTTTAAAATTAATCTATGATCTAAGTATCACCAAAATTGGGTTAGAAATATAGATATATAAAATTCAACTTTCAGGAGTCATTATAGTAATTATGTATATATTTTTCTCTTTGGTCTTACAAATTCAACTGTGGTCTCTATGGAATTTATGAACCTTATATTTAAAAAGTACATAGACTTTGTTTTTTTGGTATTTAGGGATGAGATTCTGGTTTATTCTCAAACATAAAAAGAATATGAAGAGAATTTAAATATTGTGTTCAGTATTTTAGGAGAGAAATAGTTATATGAAAAATTATCTAAATGTGATTTCTAGATATAATAGGTTCATTTCCTTGACCATGTCATTCTGAAAAAGAAATATCAGTAGAACCTAAAAACATAGAAGATGATATCTCTTGAAAACTTCTGAATATTGTCTTTGAGATGCAAATATTTCTAGTCCTGATAGGATACTATCATACCTTTGTTCAGGGATTCTCATAACACATGTCTCCAATGAAGCACTCATGAGAAAGGTTACTCCATTTCATTAGAATAAGGATTTCCAAAAATCTTTTATAGGCCTTAATGAAAGGATCAATTATGCACCAATTATTGTTTTTACAGAACTTGGAATGGGTTATATGGTTTATTATTACACATGTAGATATATACATGGGTGTGATATGCTGTGGGGAGACGTTGTGGTAGCTTATAGATCCCAACAGTTGTAAATTATCGAGAAGAATTATCCCACCAATGATTTAGAATTGGCTATAATTGTTTAGGCTTTAAATACTTTGTGTAGTTATCTATTTGCTAAGACATTCAGTATATGAACAGACCATAATATATTGAAACATATATGTTCACAAATGGATTTAATCTTGAGAAAAATAATATGGATGGAATATATGAAGATATTTTTGATTATTCACCTAGAAAAGGGAATTACATGTTAAATTATTTGAATTAGATTTCATCTAATAAAATACCCAATGAAGCTTAAGATTAGTGGAACATGATGGCTATGAGAGATGATATGAACATGGATTTCACTAAGCAAGATAAATTTTCAGTTTTCAATCCAATGACTCTTATTCATCATTTGGTTGAAAAAGGTATGATTTTTCAATGAATCAATATCGAATGCATCCCCATTATTTCAAAACTTAATGAAGGGGGGACCATTGATGGATGAAAATATAAAGGGATATTAGTGTTTATATTTTGTGATTGAATAGTTTTTATATATATTTTTTCAAGATAAACTCCTTCGTAATTTTCGCCACTTTAAATGGATTATCCACCTTCAAATTGAGAAAATGTATAAGGCATAGAAAACCCATTTTTTGTGGGTTGACATGAAAAGGAATGTATCAAAGTATGTTTCATGATACATACCTTTTTAGAAAGTCAAGTATGAGAACCCACAACCAGATTATATGTTTCACTAATTACCTATCCCTATCTTGAAATGAGAGAACATGGTTGTGTAATTTTCCAAATGTTTACCAGGAATGGTTAAAAAACATGATTCCATATGGGTGATTGTGGACTAGTTTACAAATTCAGATCACTTCATCCATTGTCATTAATACAATATGGTGGAATACTTGAGATAACTTTATATTTGGGAAATTTTAAAGTTTCATGGAATCCCAGAATTAATCATTTCTAACTAAGATCCTTGTTTTACTTCTTCAATTTTGGGACATTTATAGAAATATTTTTGTACCAATTTATCCATTTTTACAATTTATCATAATATAATGAAGGAATAATAATAATGGAAGATAAAAATGTTAGCTGACAAGATTTGGTAATGTGTTATGGATTTTAGAGGCTCCTATGAGGATCTTATAATGTTATTGGAGTTCTCATTCATTAAAAATTGTCTGGGATTGATACATATGTCCTCTTTTGAAGCATTATATCTCATTTATTGTCAATATACACTTTTTTGGGTTAAGTTTCATGACTCGTCCTAGTGGGTCTATGCTGCGACTCCCCAAGCCCACCTTCAATAGGCGAGGGGCTGGTGACCATCACCGAGTAGGAATATTACTAACATGGGAGGCATTACCTAAGTACCTGTACACACACACACACATCTCCAATCCCACAAATGATAAAATGTTAAAACCACTATGGAACAAAATGCATGCATACAATGAAACCCAACCAATATAGTATAATGAAAGTTAAGTGGGGAAAGTAAACTGGTCCAGAATACAAGCCCACCAAAAATAAGAGACTGTAAAACAAAAAATGTCCAACCTGGAAGCACAAAGAGGAACTGGGACTACTACTCGTAGCCATAGGAACACCTCGGCCAGTAGAGAACTCAGAAAGCCCGATCCTGTCTTGGTCTACCCTAGACCCCATCAAAAGGCCGCTCATCTACAAAAGAGATGATATGTGCAGGAAAATCCCATGTAGGGGTGATTATAAAAATACTCAGTAGAGGACCCTGAAAACCACAAAGCAATACACAAAGGAAAGGTACAGTCAGATATAAACAGTATATGTCTAATGAAAATATAATTAGAGAACAGAAAATCTAGATATACTCAAATCTTAGACATGTAGTCTAGAGACAAGTCACACAACCACATACCCCCGCTATTGATTCGGTTCAAAGATTCGATGAAGCACTCTTCCGAGAGAACTCAATCCATGAGTCTAATAGATATGATTTTGTTCATTCAAGAATTACTATTCATCGGGAACATAAAAAAGAAATAGATACAATCATTTCAGGAGAACACGCTCTTGAGTGGGGAAAGATCATGATATATAGATGAGAATAACTTCCCGGGCCTTGGCAGATATCGCGAATCATCTGGATTCACCTGCTAAGTAGAGTATTGGCACCCTATGGGGATAGTGACGTCGATACCAGACTCTACCTAGGGTTAAGAATGGATAAATGATCTCGCTCTGGGCCTCTTAGATGGATGCCTGAATCTATCATGGGAAGTCCTGCAGAAGGGATCATACTCATGTAGAAAGAAACTATACCTGATCTTCAGGGGAACGAGAAAAAGGGGAACTAAACCAAATGAAACACATCCAAGATACGGTGTACAAGAAGATAAATCCATGTACTGAGAAGTACACAGCTTGTAGAAGTGTCCCACGCCGTGTCTTCTGACCCTAGGTACTTCTCGTGTACAACATCCCGTGTCGCAAGGCTCGTCATGTAAAACGCAACTATGCTAAGTGGAGAAAGGATCACAGGCCATGTCAAAGTATCTAGGGTTGACTCATTGTATGCTAGCCGTGTGACCGCATAAGGCCTCAAACCATGTGTTTCAACCTGTGTAATCAACACATGGAGTGACCCTCACTACTAGCCTCACATGGCTGTGTGGTGGAGTACACAGTGTGTACTACACCTTGTGTCCGTGTATCGACTAGGATACACGCCGAGTCCTATGTTAGGACCCACATTCCATATTCTTTGGAGAACATGCTATGTCATCACATCACACACTACGGAACCCTAGAAGCCACTTAGAAGGACCTACATGTCATGTTCTTCGGGATACACGCCTAGTATTATGGAAATTTCCAAAATCCCGAACCTCCACCGCATCACTTCGGGTGGAGATACAATCTTCAATCTGGCCATTTGTTTGCCATGAAACATAAAGATTAAGGTCACCGTAACATCCTGAAGTCATCTCCGTTTTTAGGCCTCTTATCGTCGCTGAAAATGCGTATCGATCCACCCGCTTGAAGAACTGTCTCTCTCGATCCGAGCAGATTCATCATCTGCCATTGTCGTTGCACCTCCATTGAGTCTTCATGATGTTGGGTCTTCAATTTGGGATCATTTCATTTCTAAATGGACCCACAATTATCCGTTGTTTTTCGCCCCGCGAAGAACACGACGAACATGAAGAAAAGAGGAAGGAAAATCCAACAAACTGAATTGAGGAATGAACCTCCACCATCCTTCATCACAGTGTTGATCTTCTCCCATTATAAGGATTAAAGAGGACAAAAAAAACATAATTCCACAATTTTCACAATCAAATTCCAGATTCAAACCCCAAAAAATATAATATAACACCCTCCCGCAAGAACACAAGATACGTGGATCAACGTGTTTGTAGGTTGATGCACGCCCATCATTAAATCCAAAAAAATGGGGAAAAGAAGAATCGAAATAAAAAACCCTACCTCGATTCAGTTAAAGAGTGATCGCCATGTCTTGTTCGTTGGCGAGGTTCGTCGAATCTAAGTTGCATCGATCGATTGCGTACTCGTCTTCCTCCAAAGGCTCCTCCTCCAATCCCCAAAGGAAAAGCCCAATTAACTAGGTTATGTGGCTAACCCTGAGAAATTTCCATAAGTAGGTATTAATAGGAGAGGATTTGGTCACTGTGAGAAAACTAACTCTTGAAGATGACCTGCGCCGGTTGATGTTAGGCCCCACCTAATGCAAAGTCGCTGCTCTGAATGAAAAGGTTCCATGAGATTTCTAATTTGGGAACCCATTTAAAATTTATCCCACTTTTTTAGGAAAACCGCTCGTGCATGCTGTTTAAAGTTTAATTTATTTCAAAAATTTATTCCAGGAACTCCGTGGCTCAGAATCGCATGCCATAAAAAGGTATGGTCTCGTAATAATTCTATATAATAGTTAAAAATAATACTTGGAAAATCTGGGACATTACATTCTCCCCACCTTGGGGCTTTGCATCCCCAAAAAGCCAAAACAAGGGCTACTAAAAAAGATGTGGGTACTAGGCATGGATCTGAGTCTCCTGCTCCCATGTACTCTTATGAAGATTCCCATGCTACAAATGAACGCGCACTAAGAGAATCGATTTCCCATGAAGGATCCTTTTCTTCCAATCATTGATCTCCGCTGGGTACTCAACAAAGGTCTATCCATCCTTGATGTCCAGCTCGCCCCAGTCGATGATGTGCGATGGGTCATGCATGTAGCACCTCAGCTATGACACATGGAAGACATCATGTGCCTGATGCAACTATGGTGGTAGAGCAAAGCGGTATGCCACCTCTCCAACTCTGTGTAGTATCTGAAAAGGTCTGATGAACCTCAAAGATAGCTTTCTGCCTTGTCCAAATCTCTGTAACCCTTGTTTAGGTGAGACCATAAGGAAGACATGGTCCATTTCCCCGAACTCCATAAGTCTATGTCGTCTGTCAACATAAGACTTCTACCAGCTCTGCGTAGTCTTCATCCACTCCTGGATGATCTGCACCTGCTCAGTGGTAGCTCACACCGACCCTAGACCCATAAGTGCTGACTCTTCAGGGTCGGTCTAATAAGGAGGTGAACGACAGGGTCTCCCATATAAATCTTGGAACGGTGCCATACCAATGGTAGAGTGGTAGATGTTGTTGTATGAAAACTCCACCAGTGGTTGGTGGTGCTCCCAACTATGACCAAAGTCCAAGATACAGGCCCACAACATATCCTCTAGAACCTGAATGGGCCTCTATGTCTGACCATCTGTCTAGGGATGGAGCATTGTGTTCAAGCACAGCTGAGTCCCAAAATCCTCCTGCAATCCCTTTCGCAAACGGGATTTGAATTGGGCATCTCGATCCAAGACTATTGTTAAAGGTATGCCCTGAATATGAATTATCTTCAGTGCATAGAGGCGTCCCAAGCTCTCTACAGAACTCTTCTCTATGATATCTAGTAAGTGGGCTGACTTGGTGAGTCGGTCAACGATCACCCATATGGAATCATTCCCCTTGGACGTCCATGGTAAGCCCGTAACAAAGTCCATCGATATTCCATCCCATTTCCACTCTGGAACTTTCAGGGGGTGAGCTAATCCCACTAGAAGCTGGTGCTCAGCCTACACCTACTGGCATGTAAGGCATCAAGAAATGAACTCTTCTACAACCTTCTTTATTCCTAACCACCATAACTACCATCATATATCCTGACACATCTTCTCCAATCAAGTGTATATCATCAATAGGGATGTATGAAACTCCCTCCGGACCTCCTCTCACAATGCCATTGTTACAACAGTGCATCCTTTGAAAAGAACTACGTTCTCCCCACCTTGCGAATATGCATCAGGGGCATGCCCTAAGGATAACTGAGCCTATAAAGCCTCACAGTAAATATCCCCAAGCTCTGGCTCCGTAACTCACTGTAAGATTGGTGGGGTGACAACCATCGATTAAAGGTAAGCTGCGTCATCTCTATCTGAAAAAGATAATTGTAATAGGGCCAACTGCTCTATCTCTTCACTCAATAGATACGAGATCGATCTCATTCTAAGAGGAACTACCACCTTGTTCCCCTTCCCATGAGTATAGATGATCCCAAAATCATAGTCATAGAGGAACTCTATCCAACGCCTTTGTCTCAATTTCAGATCCTTCTGCGAGAATATGTACTTGAGGATCTTGTGGTCAGAGTAGATGATGAACTTCTCAACCATAAGGTAGTGTCTCCATATCTTCAGTGAAAATACTTCTGTAACCAACTCGAGATCATGGGTCACATAGTTCTGCTCATGTGGCCTAGGCTAGTGCGAAACATATGCAATCAATTTCTGTCTCTGAATCAGGACACAACCAAGCCCAGTCCCTGATACTTCGTAGAAAAATACGTACTTGACACCCTCCTTCGGTAATCTCAAAATTGGGGCGCTCGTCAAACTCTTCCTCAACTACTCAAAAGCCTACTGGCACTTCTCCATCCACGTGAAGAGTCTCCTCTTTCTGGTCAAGGCTGTCATCGGTGCTGATTTCTAAGAGAAATCAGGAATGAATCTTCAGTAATATCCTGCCAACCCAATGAAGCTCCTCACCTTTGTCACGCTCCAAGGTGGCTCCCATGCTAACACTGCCTCCACCATGGCTAAGCCTATAGCTACTCCATCTACTGAGATGACATGTCCAAAATAGTGGACCTCCCTAATCCAGAACAGGCACTTTGAGAGCATGCCATAAAATTGGTGCTCTTGGAGTGCATCCAAAACCATCCACAAGTGTCTCGCGTGCTCCTCCTCTGATGCCAATTACACAAGGATGTCGTTGATGAAGACCAATATGAACCGGTCCAAGTATGGCTGGAAGATCTGGTTCATATGTACCATGAACATTGCAAGGGAATTTTTCATGCTGAAAGGCATCACCAAGTACTCATAGTGACTGTTGCAGCATCTGAAATCCATCTTCGGTATATCCTCGTCCCGTACTCGTAGCTGGTGGTAACCTGACCGAAGGTCATTCTTCAAGAACCATTGTTCCCCTCTTAGCTGATCGAAGAAGACGTCAATCCTCGGTAGTGGATACTTGTTCTTCACTGTTACCCAGTTCATGTACCGGTAATCCACACACAACCTCAAACTCCCATCTACCTTCTTGGAAAACAAAATTGGGGCCACCCAGGGTGATATGATGGGTCTAACAATCCCCTTCATCTAAAAATCCTTCAACATTACTAACAGCTCGTGAATCTCTATGAGAGACATCCGATATGCTAGTGAGGAAATCGGTGCTGTCCCGAGGTGTATTTTGATGTAGAAGTCAATCTCCAAACGAGGAGGTTTTCCTAGAACATATTCGGGGAACACATCCTCGTACTCTACCACAACTATAGGGAACTGGAAGATCACAAAATCTACGTCTTCGAGGGCCAGACTAGAAAAATCATTAGTGACTGGCTGCACCCCCTTATGCATGATCCCATTCTATGCTGCCTGGGTCTCCTTTTCACTGAAAAAGGAGAAACTCATCCCATCACTGCGGACACACCGCACTATTTTCCTAATGTAGTCAACCTGGGCATAGATCGAAGATAAGAAATCCATACCAAGAATGACATCGTAAGGCCTCGACACTGCCACCAAGAGGTTTCAATTGAAATTGTCACCTCCAAGGGTAATATCACACTATCTGCAATGGTGTTTGATCATTTAGTCTCCTCCCGTAGGTTTTTCTAAGTGTAACGGTCGAGTTCACAGCTCTAACGGAATCTCAAGGTTTCACAAAAGGCATATGGAGAAGAAGGAATGACTAGAACATATGTCTACAAGTATGAAAACTAATATAGAGAATACACATATAACTTAGATCATCCCTAAAGTCTCTAGGTCGTATGCCTTGACTGCATGTAGCTATCCCCTAGCTCCCCGAGCCTAGTGCGGATGGGGTGGTGGTGGAAGTAGATCGAGGTGTCTACCAAAACCTGCAACTCTACCTAATCATCTGCCTCATCCACCACCTAGTGGGTCTGTCTTCTCCACTCTCTGCCTCTGCCTCGGTGGTCCATCCACTGCCTCCTGGTCAGCAGCTCGATGGGTCGGACAATCTATAGCGAGATGTCCCCTACCATCGCATGAGTAGCATCACCTCTCTCTAGGCCGAATGGATCCATCATGATAGAACTAGACTTCCAAACCCCAATCCTGGGTCCTCTTGTGATGCCTCTCATGTATTGATCCCTATGCTTGACATCGACTCCCTACTGCCGAGGTATCTGAACCTCTCTGCCTGCTACTAACTGCCATCGGCTGTCACTGCTCTACCAAGAAGAACTCAATCACCAAGGCCCACCTGAGCACTCCAGAATAATTTGAAATTCATAGGGGTGCGAAACTAGATCGAATGTCCCTTAGTAGAACTCTCTCAAAGGTTCGAGCTCTGAAGTATCGATACCTGACAATATCCATCAAGTACCTGGAAAGGTTGGTGAACCTCGATGAATAGTCATCCACCGTCAAACTACCTTGTTGGAGCTGAAGAATCTCCTAGATATGTACTACTCTTAGAATAACTAGTGATAAATCTTCTCTAAATAGTTTTCAAACTTTGTCCATGAAAGAGTCTCTTCATTGTGAGTTTGTGTGGTAATACTCCACCACCATCCCGCTGAACCCTAAAGAAGGATCACTCATAGGATCACCATCTGGTCCGCTGGTTTCCTCACTAGATGAAAAACTATGGTCACCGCCTCAAGCCAACCCTCAGCCACCTGAGGGTCGGGATCACCTAGAAACCTGAGGGGTATCTATCTCTGGAACTCATGGAGTGCGCTCAGCCTACCCCCCCTCGTCTGTCCGTACTGCAGGTACCACCAGCTTCTCCATTGGTGGTGGTATAGCTGGTGTACCACCTGGAGGAAATGCCTGGGGAACTAGCCCCTGTATCGAAGCCTCGTCCCTGAGGGGCTCATCCTCATGATCACGCTGCTGAATCCTAGCAGGTATGCATAGAGGAGGCATTCTGTAAGAAAACTAGATGTACCATGGTTAACAAGTATATCTGGATAGCTGACACAAGGGACATGGAAAAAGAAACCAATTCCTATATGATTCATGTATCAATATCTTATATCCCCAAAACTAGTGTTTTCATGTACTGAGTCAAAAATCTGGTTATCATAGACCTGGTGTATGGATACGTTGGTTTCCTGGACCAACACTAGAGTCTCTGGCCTAAAATCCAAGCTCAAAACACTTAACACTGTTTCTCCAAACCGATCTCACAGACTCTTGGTTATAAGGTAGAACCGACCACCTCTAATACCACTCTATCATGACTCGTGCCAGTTGTTCCCACACCGTGTCTCCCCAAGACCTCCTCCAAAAGCACAGGGGCTAGTGAGTAGCACTGAGTAGGCATATTACTAACATGAGAGGCATTACCTAAGTACCTGTATACACACACACACACATCTCCAAGCCCAAAAATGCTGAAATGTAAAGACCAATAAGGGAAAAAATGCATGCATACAACTAAACCCAACCAATAGAGTACAACGAAAGTAAAATGGGCCATAATACAATCCCACCAAAAACAAGAGACTAAAAACCAAAAAAGTACAAACTATAAGCACAAATAGGTACTGAGATAGCTCCTCGTAGCCGAAGGAACACCTCAGCCTATAGGGAACTCTGAAAGCCTGGTCTTGTCTTGGTATTCCCTAGACCTCATCAAAATTCCACTTGTTTTCACAAGACACGATACGTGTGGGAAAAGCCCATAAAGTGGTGAGTATGACAATACTCAGTAGAGGACCCTGAAAACCACAAAGAAATATACAAAGGAAAGGTACAATCAACTCTACACAGTATATGTGTACTGAACATACAATAGGACAACAAAAAATCTAAATATACTCAAATCATAGACATGTAGTATAGGGACAAGTCACACAACCATATACCCATGCTAGGGATTCAGTTCAAATATTCCACGAAGCACTCATCTGGGAGAACTCACTCCATGAGTCTGATAGCTCTGAGGTCGTACGTCCCAGAAATATTTTTCATCGAAAAAATCCAAAAGAGATCGATATAATCATTCTTGGAGAACACACTCTTGAGTCTGGAAAGATCTAGATACATAGATGAGGATCACTACTAGGGCCTTGACGGATATTGTGACTCATCTAGAATCACCTTCTAAGTAGAGGATTAGTGCCCTGTGGGGTTAGCCACGTTGATACCTGACTTTACCTAGGGTCAAGAATGGATAGAGGATATCACTCTAGGACTCTCAGAGGTATGCCTAACTCTATCCCGGGAAGTCCCACTGAAGGGATGTACTGAGAATTACATGGCATGTAGAAGTGTCACACGTCGTGTCTTTTGATCCTGAGCAATGACCATGTACAACGGCCCGTGTCACATGACTCGTTGTGTAAAACATAACTACATGGTGTGTAGAAAGGATCACATGTCATGTAAAGGGTTTTGGGGTCCAGTATATGTACACTGGCTATGTGCCCGTACACGGCCTCAACCCATGTGTGCCAACCTATGTAATCGGCACACGGGGTGACCCGCACTACTTTCCTTGCATGGTCGTGTTGTGGAGTACACAATGTGCCCTACAACCCATGTCCGTGTATCACCTAGGATAAACACTGAGTCCCGTGTAAGGAACCACAAGCCGTTTTCTTTGGGGAACATGTCACGTCATCGCTTCACGCACCACGGAACCCTTACTGCCACTTAGCAGGACCTACATGTCGTGTTCTTCGGGACACACACCATATATTCTATAAATTTCTAGAATCATGAACCTCCTTTGTCGTGCCTCTTGTGGAGATTTGATATTTGATCTGTACATCCTTTTTCCATGAATCTTGAAGATTAAGTTCACCCTGATATCCCGATGTTGTCTCCGTTGTTTTTGGGCGTCTGTTCAGACCCTAAAACATGTATTAATCCACCCACGTGAAGAACACTTGAAGAATGATCTCTCCCGATTCGAGTAGATTAGTTGTCTGCCATTTCCATAGCACCTCCACTGAGTCATTGTGATGTTGGGTCTCCAATTTGGTATCATTTAATTATGAAAGGGATGTGCAATGATCTGTTGTTCACTGCCCCGCGAAGAGCATGAGGAACACGGAGAAAAGAGGAAGGAAAATCCAACAAATTGAATTGATGAACGAACCTCCACCTTCATTCATCACAACATTGATCCACTTCTATTAGAAGGATTAAATAGGAAAAAACAAATGATAACACCACAATTATCGAAATCATATTCTTGATTCAAACCCCAAAGAAATGGAAAATAACACCCTCCTGTAAGAACACACGATCCGCAGATCAACGTGTTCATGGGTTGATCCATGTTCTTCGTTAAATCCAAAAAATGGGGAAAATAAGAATCCAAATAATAACCCCTAACTAGATCTAGTTTAATAAAGATCATCGCGTCACATTCGTTGGTGAGGTTTGTCAAATTTGAGATGTGTCGATCGATTGAGTTATCGTCGTCCACCAATGGGTCCTCCTCCAAAGCTCCAAAGAAAACCTCAATTCATAGGGAAATATAGCTAACCCAAAAAACCTTAACACAGAAGGTATTAATAGGGAAGTATTAGGTTACTGCGCAAAAGGAAACATTTTAAATAAAATAAATCATTAATTTATTTTCTTTCCATTAAAATGTTCAAAAATAACTCTTGAAACTGAATCACACCGGTTGATGTTTGGCCCCACCTAAGTTAAATTTGCTGCTCTAAACACAACGGTGCCCTCTGATTTTTGATCCAAGAAACCGTTTAAAATTTATCTCACTTTTTCCATAAAATCGCTCGCACACGCTCTTTAATTTTTAATTTTTTTTCAATAATTTATTCCGGCAACTCTGAGGGTCCGAATCGCATGCTGTCAAAAGTTATGGTCTCATAATAATTCCATATAATATTTTAAAATAATACACATAAAAAATGAGACATTAAATTAGGATTGGGGAGGATTTTTTTTGGGACCTATCCTTATTCAAGAGATGATTCAGAAGATTAAGATGATTAGAAGAAGGATTTAAATAGATCTGATCCGTCAAAAATCTGTTGGAGATCATCATCATTGGAAACTATCATTTGATGTGGGATATCACATGGTCTTGAAATTACCTATAATTTTAGGGAATCAGAGTTTAAATAAGAATGGTAAATTGTCTACATGGCACTTCATCCCTTTTTAAATACTATAATGGATTGGTGATGTGTATTATTGGTTGGATTTAACACAAGGATTCATCTCTAGACACACTGTATTTCGTTTATCATAGTATAAGACGAATCAAATTTATCCTTACTATGTGATTATATAGGAATGAATTGATCCTAAACTAGATATTAACTTTCTACACATGTCAATTTATATTTTAGATATCTAAGAGAAAATGTAACACACAAATAGTATTTTTTATATGGATTTTTTAATGGAATCTTGGTTTGATTTTAGAAGAGATATAGGAATGGGGAAAATTTATTCTAGTGAAATGGCATAAAAATTTCCAAGAACTAGACATATCCAACAATCTAAGGATGGAAAAAATAATATTAGGGAGAATGTAACATCCCCATTCTTAGGTACTATACCCATTTAATATGTATTTTTATGTTATATAAAACTTGGGTTGAGTTTTGGGAGTTTCTAGATGGGTTTGTTGTTTTTGGAAAATGTTTTTAAAGATGTAGAGTGTGATCATGATTTGACTAAAATTGGAGGCATTCTTCAGTAAATTGCATAACATGGCATATGATGGATGGTGGGTGTGCATATCTAGTACACATTTTGTACATACTATATGCATTTCTAGGAAAAATTGTGGTAATGGTGATGAAAGGGAAATTGTAATTGGTGCATGTTTTTTAATAATTCACAAGACATGTGAGGGAGTGTTTGGAGAAAAAAAATGTGCATGGTTAACACATAGTTTTCTAAACCGTGTATTCTAACATTGCGATGTGCATTTAATATTACAAATAATATATTATAACTCCATTTTAAACCCTAAATTACTCATTTTAAATATCCCCTATTAGTCTCTCAAGATTTACTCTTACACTAAAAATTATTATTGGTTTCTTTTGACTGGGAATCCCTTTTGAGGAAAAAAGTGTTTTGGATCTTCATAATCAATAGTAAGTAGGCCTTTTCAATATTTCTCTTTAGATATCCTATTCTTCTATTTTCTGCAATGTTAAATCTTGTCCTTTATAGATATATCTTTGATAAATGTTGTGTTTTCATGAGATATGGTTTGAATATATTGAAGCAAAGTGTCTTTAATATATATCATGAGTTTCTATAGTGTCATTCACCATTTTCTTCATCTGTTGAGTAGAAAATGGAACCTCTATTTTATCCACTTATTTTAGAAATTAATGGAATATTTTTCTTTTAATTTTTTGTTGTATTTTAAAAATTAAATTTAAAGGGTTTATTAAGGTAAAATCTTTTTCATTTATAGTTTGGGAACATGGGGATTTTAATGGATTTTGGAGAACAACTTGTTTTGTAATTTTAAATTATGATTTTAAATCTATGGATTTGGTTAATGTGTGAGAAATTATCAATGAAATTTTTTAAAGAGAACAAATGTTTAATTTGGAAGAAAGTGATATGGAAATTTGGCATACATGGATGTTGAAAGTTCATTTTCCTTGGAAACACTAGAGCATATAAGGGTTTTCACATCAGTTTTTTATGGGTTTTCACATCGGTTTATAGACTTCATGGTTATAGGGGATGTATTAAATAAGGTTTTTCATGTCAGTTACTTAAAACTGTTTTTATAAATTATTTTTGTATAGTTTTTCATGTTGGTTATTTAATAATCGATGTGAAAAACCAATTATGAATAGTTTATCATGTCATTTATTGGATAACCGATGAAAAAAACCCTATGGAATATGTTTTTCACACCGGTTATCCAATAAATGATGTGAAAATCCAATTACGAATAGTTTATCATGTCATTTATTTCAAATAACATTTGTCATAAACCCTATGTAATATGATTTTCATGTCGGTTATCCCATAACTAATGTGAGAAACTAATTACGCAACATTTATCATGTTAGTTATTTTAAATAACCGATGTGATAAATGGTTTTTCAAGTCTATTATTGAACAACTACCATGAAAAATGTGCACATATTTTTTTCACATCATTTATTTGATAACAAAGAGTAAAATAGTTCTTTTAAAAAAATATATAATGAATCATCTCCTCCAGCAACAACATTCAGAAAATAGAAGATAAGAAAATAGCCCAAAATGGAAACAGAAAGCAGCAGAAGAGAACAACACAAATTCCAAAAAAATACATCAATGCAAATTAATTCATCTCCTCCACGAAAAACACCGAGAAAACAACAAAAGAGACAATAGAAAAGGTAGACCAAAATCTAGTACAATACACCATACATTGAACTTTCAAATGAAATAAAAACTAATCAAACATGTAAAATAATTTCCCATTCAGTTTTTAAATTCCTCAACTCATCTGAACTATATGACCGTTCATCATAAAAAATATAAAAAAATAATATATTAATCATTTGAAATAAAATTTCAGTAAAACATTATAAATATTATGGAATTATTTATAAATAAATCAAACCTTATGAAACATGGTAACCATCCATGTTGTAATTATTTCATACATGAATATCAAATCATAATATCCAAATTCAGTTCCACCATGCTGTTTATGGAACTATTTCAAAGATATTTTGTTTAAAAATATCATTTTAATTAAAATATCCAAAATTTAGTAATTGAAAATGATAATTAACCTTTGATTTTAAAATTTTTATATTGTCCCTCTTGTTGCTCCTCTTTCTTGTTGTCTGTCTAAATAAATCACATTCCCTTTTAGAAAATAATATGAATGTAATAAATTTTATTAATTATAATATTAAAAACTATTTAAATAAAAAAACTTAGGCGTTAAATACATTCTGGAATTTTTTTTCACTTCACTCTGAATAGAGAATATCCAATAAAATGTCTTGTCTCTTGAAAAAAAAACAGAGAATGTCCAATGACTATAGATATAAAAAACATTAATATGAGTAATTAATATTTTAAGTGATATATAACTCATTGTGACAAAAAATATTTCATACCTTTCATGATATGGAATAATCCAACACTGAATAATGACATTTTTCTAAAAGATTTCAGCTATATAAATTGTTCTTTCTAAATCAGTCATTGTCAAATCAATAGAAGAAATAAACCACAAGATTATAAATCCATATACATCCGTCTTGTCATGATCTATAAAAATTTTATATAGATACCTAATAAAAAGTAGATATAATTAGATATTTTCAATAAATTAACAAATTTTTTTTGTTAATCGACTTACATGGAAAAAACTTGCATTGTGTTGATTCCCAATTGCTCTCTAGCTAAAAACTGCATGATATCATTTTCAAAAGGCTCGATGTAATTGCACACCCAAACATGGAATAATAAAATGAAATGTGATATTCTCCCAATAAAAAATTTGAGTATATTTACAATCGATTCAAATCAGTAGAATCTATATCTGAAGTCATGGAACTTTTATTTTTTATTTGTCTATACAATATTTCTCTACCTTGAAAGTGTTCCTAAAAATATTAGAGAAATATATAAACATTAAACTGTGGAAAAAAATTTATTAAAAAAATTAAATTAAATATAACATATATACATACCACTATAGTAATATGTCGAAGTAGTCTAGATGGAAAAACCAAAAAATGACAGATACTTTGACTAACTATACTCAATTCATCTATAGGAAATGGTATTTTTGCTGATCTATCTATAATATCCTATATAGTGACTCTATTGTTCTTTATCTCAATCTGGAGATGATGAATGGTATCACTGATATAATATATCATCCCATATTCTACAATATGATGTAGATCATCAAAAAATAACTCATAGTAACTTGGCTACTATGGTGGAGGTGGTGTTAGGGTAGGATAATAAGAAGTGGGGTCTGAGAACACATATGTGTGAGTAGGATAAGAAGTGAGATCTGTTGGAGGAGGTAGAGGAGTTAGATTGGTGAGATGAAACTGTCCTTGCATGTCTGCCAACATCGCCTATGCCGAAGATATAATCCTATTGTACATAATCTCTTATATATCCTGAAATTTGGCTTCCAAATATCCTCTTTTTTTATAAACATGTTCCTTTTAAGAAGATTCTAAATGTGGAAACACATTTCATATCGATACACCTTATTGTGTATCCTCATACACGACCTGGGTGTTCAGGATTTCCCAATTTTGTAGCTAAAATATACTATCTACCCTTAGCAATAAAGACACCATGTGGGCTCTACTCCTGAATAGATTCTTGCATGGAATATTTAAATAAATATTTAATGAATCCCAATATATAAAGAGTTTATTTAACTTCAAAAAATAAATAAACATCTTAAAATCTTATCAGTTATAAATATTGACTCGTCTGTAATATATTGTCATTTTTTACCATTTGATCCTCATTCCATTTTTCATGTCTACTGGGGGGAGAAAGGGAAAAACTCTCAAGATCATGATGACTCAACTATCATCTTTTGACATTTTTATTCTATCATATTTTCTTCCAATAATGTATACCCTCTTCAAGATAACGTATGAGGGTATACATTTCTAACATTAATGTCCTAATGTTATCTCCTTGATTTCTTTAAATTAGAAATTAATAATAAATATATCATTAAAATGTTCATTAATATAAAAAACATATAAAAATGTAACATAACACTTAATAAATGGTCTTATCCTTGTATACTTTCCAAAAATTGTTTCCATGCATCTTCATATATAAATGGATATATATATATCTCATGGATTTTTGATGTGGTCTGTTCTGAAAAATTAACTATGATGGGAGTTAGGATTTAAAATCCCTCTATCTCCTAGTCACCAATGCTAAACATTTCTTCTTAACACCTCCAAAGTCAGATATGTCATATGCAATCAAATAAAAATGGGGAAAACATATATTACTAAAAAAATTTAAATATAAGTAATATAATAACAAACAAGCATACCAAAATGGTCTCCCACAATAGTGATAGTGTCGTTTTGTCAACATTTTACCAATTTTCAAAAAAATACTAGCTTTTATTTTATCCTGTACTAATAAAAAATTATTGAACAATTTTGTATTTGGACATATTGGAATTTCAATTTCAAAAAAGGGTATTAGTAACTTATATTTCTTTATATAGGGAACTGATAATTTTGTTAAACATGTAGTGCCACTTTTACCAACCCTCGAACTCTTTTCCCCCATTGAAGTAGATGTTTCATGTAAATAAGAATGAGGAGGCTTATCAACAATAGAATTTGAAGTTTCCTCCCTAGAGGTATGAGTATGATCATAACTATAAATATATTATGGATCAAATAATTAATAGGTTATTATCCTATGATTAAAATAAACTTCAATTTGTAAAAAAATATACAAATACGACAATTATATACAAATATAAATAAAAAATTACCAATTATCTAACAAAAAGAAAAGAGAACCAAACAAAGCACATTTTTATTCATATTTTTTATAATTAACTAGAATGATAAAATTTTTAATGGGAGATAAAAAGACATAAATAAATGAAAACTATACAATATACAAGAGAGATGAAATTACATAGTTAAAATTCAGCAACCTAATAAATCATATTTAAAAGAAAAATAATTATTTTATAACATACTCATATACAATATTTTTTTTATTTTAAATTTTAAATTTAAAACATTTAAAAAATAAATAAATTAATAGATAAGTTACTTAATGATAAAGATGAAAAAATATACAATATTAAACTAATATAAAATAAAAAATTTTACTTATAATACATGTATTAATAAATAAAATCAAATTAAAATATCTAGATTACGAAATTTAAAAAAGTTAACCATAATTAAATAGATGTTTCATGTATTTTTAGGAATGTAAAAAAGACTATTTTCCCAAATTCATTCATCATGATCGTTTTGTATGGGACAAACCATGTCTTCTACGTGTTCATCAATATTATTTATTAATCATTCCATGGATTCAGGTATCTCACATAGATCCTCATTTTTTTCATGTATATCATAACCAACATTCTATTTTTTCATTGTAAAAAAATATCCCACTACATATCAGATTGATCAAGAAAATAAAAAATTTGTTTTTCATGTGTTTCCATGATAAAAGGAACATTTGTGTAATCTAATTTATTTATATTAAGTAGTGTCATTCCAAATTCATCTTGCAAGACATTATTGTTACTGATAAACCATTTACACTTAAACATTGGAACTTAAAATTTAATGTGATCAACCCACCATATTTTTTCAATGGCTCCATAATATGTGGTTGATGTGAAGATTAGGTTTTTTTGGCACTTGAAAAATGTATTGGTTCTGTGAACACTAACACACTACTATTTTGAACCGCATTTCTCTTTTCCTGATCTTTCATATGAAAAGTATAGCTATTAATGTCATACCCAGACTATGTTATCAAATTTAAACTTGGAACGACCACTAACCATATCAATGTTTCTAATGCAGCTGGTTTAAAGGACTATTTAATTCATGGCAAAAAAGTTCTATTATGCTCATTCAAAATCCACATATATATTTTTCCACTCATTAATATATAAAGTTATATAGGGTTGGGCATCATCTATGTTATTCAAGATGTATAAATGTACCTTCTTGTTTTCATCTATCAATGATTTGACTTTCAAGCCATAAATCCCCTTTCCCCAAAAAATAACTCATTCATGGAGAGATATAGGAAAACTAATGTGCCCCACATCAGAAAAATAACATGTACAAAACTCTACAACCACCTCATAAATATAGTTCTCAACAATGGATGGTTCAGATCGATATGGATTCTAAACATACCCCTTCAATGCCATCATATATCTTTCAAAAGGATACATCGAACATAGATATACAAGTCTGTAAAGATTTATTTATTACACCAAATGAACCATTAAATGAACCATGATATCCAAAAAGGATGGAGGAAAACACATTTCTGATTGAAAAACTATAGAAATCACTTTATTCCCCAAAATGATCAAATAATTCAAATCAATCAAATTATTAAAAATTTAATTAAAAAAATAACACACCTTCATGATTTTAATTCTAACATGAGTGGGAAATATTTCACACAATGAATTTAGTAGGAGTTATTGCATCATGATGTGACAATCATGATATTTCATACCTATCAACTTCATATCATTAGAGACACAAAGTTTTTTAAATTTAAAGAATAACCATGTGGAACTTTGTTATCATGAAGGAATTATCCATGGATAGTTTTATCCCTCTTGGATATGGTATGAAAATCATGGGGTAGAATTGTTCTCCTTCTATGAGGAGTTGGAGAGAACTCCAAATGTATTCCCATTGAGAGTAAATCCATTCTTTCATTCAAACCATATTTAGTATTTCCTTTAATATCTAACAATTTTCCCACCAATATTTCACAAATATTCTTCTCTATGTGCATGAAATTAAATTTAGGATTCACCTCATGATATATCCAATGTGGTAGCTCAAAATAAAATTGACAATTTCTTCCAAATATTTCTTCATTACCAGATTTTTTGTCTTTCCGAATGTCACATTAATGTTTTCACCATCTAAAAATACGTATCAATGGCTAATGGTTTTAGAGAAATATTAAATTTATGTGACCAGTTGAAATCCTTTTTCAATCTTCTATAATAGTGATCTCTTGGAATAAAACATTCAATGACTCATGTGTACTATTTTCCCCCCTGATGTAGTTGAAAATATGAAGTCTATTGTTCAAAAATTGAACTAGATTTATGCCCTTTAACACTATATCTAGACAAATTTTTATTTGTTGGGAAGTCATTTATAGTGAACATAATAATTTCATGCAGTTGAAAATATTCCATTTTATAATAATGATTAATCCTTATACCTTCCTCCCATAATAGTTTCAAATCATTAATTAATGGTGACAAGAAAACATCAATATCATTTATGGGATGTTTTGTTCGAATGATCATTTAACTCAACATGATATATTTTCACTTCATACAAAATTCAAGAGATAAGTAGTAAACTACCAATAAAATAGGCCATGAACTATGTGTGCTACTAAGGATTCAATATGGATTCATTCCATATGAACATAGTCTAAGTCTAAGATTTCAAGCTTCATTTCTGAATATAGGAAACTAGTGATAAATATTCTTCCACTGTGTACAATAAGTTGGATGATGTATTTTTTACATCTCAAATCCACTCACCAGTATTCTAACATAACTTTTTTTTCATCATGTGAATGAGAAAATAAACATCTCAAATGAGGAATTATAGGAAGATAATAAAATTATTTGGTAGGGGTTTATAAAACTTATGAATCAGCAGGTGATTTTTATCTCAAACTTGTACCATGATGTCCCAAATTTAGGACACTCTGACAGAGATTCCTATTCATTCCTATATTGAAAAAAGTTATTCAGGAGGGAATGTATTTTCTTGTACCCCAATCCCATAAGAAATAATATTTTCTTGGCCTTATAATGTGAATTTGGAACATCGTTTTCTTTAGGAATAATGTATTTCATAAATTGTAGCAGCTCTGTAAAACTTTTATCACTCCATCCATGTTTCTCCTTTAGGTTTATCAATCTTAACACCATCGATAAAATTGTATATTCTATATGACCTAGATATAATGGTTTTTCCACATCACCATATAAAAACTCAATTTTTGGTAGTTTCTCAATTTCCTCTACTTCAATATCATGAATCATTACATCAAGTTTATTAGATTTATCATCTTGCAAAGCACCATCATCAATAGATCTATAATTCTATCCATTTTCACCCTGAAAAATACATGGGATTCATCTTGAATTAAAACCATGAAAAATTAAATGATATTTTATCTATCTTATATTCAACTTCTTCAATTTTAAGAATTTATGGAATGGACATAAAAACATGTCGTTGTTTGTAACACTGTGTTTAAAAAATTCCAAAAAACCATCGACACCTTCCTCATATTCAACAACTATTCTAGGTTCATTAATACAACATAAGTTCATTATCTATAATAAATATAAAAAATAAATATAAAAAATAATGGTAATAATTTAAAAAATATTGAGATTAGGAATGAAATTGAAAAATATAGAAAACCAATAATGGAAACATTAGATGGATAATAAAAAATTTTGATGAGAATATTCATTTATGCTGAAGGAATTACAAAATAGATTCTTTAAAAAAACGTCTTAATTAAAATTAAATGAATATAGAATTATGAAATTACTAAAAAATATGTACAGTGATATCCATAAAACAATATCTATAAAAAATAAATAGAATGAGAATAACTCATTTATATTTTATTATTTATAAAAATAAAATTTTTTTTCTATATTTTAATAAACAACATAATATAATCATAAAATGAATATTAGTTTAAAAAATGTCACATTAAATAATATTATTAACTAATTAACACATTATAAAATTAGAAGTAGAATATACAGTCTCAGTCATCTGAGGCATGCACTGAGAATTTGACATTAACTTGTTCCATCATGATGAAAACCTAAAAAATATATACCATGTATGATTTTATTATTATTTTACTTTCATATAATTGAATAAATCAATTTGAAAAAAATGAATTTTAAATTAAAATATAATTTATATTACACAATCAATAATTTAGGGGATACACTACTATATGGAATCTTTAAAGCCCTAAGAAATCAAAAGCTTCTGATCCCAAACTAGGATAGGAATTTTTCACCTAGATTTATTTACTATGCATTATCTTGTTTTATTGACAAAATGTAAGAGTATAAATATTGACAAATGATTTTAATCAATTAAATAGACTATAAAAGCACCCAAATTTAATCTTAAAATCAATGATCATCCATTATTTCGAAATACTAACTATATATATTTATAAAATCAGATACACTCACAAAAAGAAAAGATCATTATTTAAAAAACTATAATGTCTACTTCAAAATATAATTACATTTTATGAAATCCACTTTTAATATAAAAAATTTCAATAATGACCGCGTAAAAAAATACATAGAAGAAAACCAAAAAAACAAATCAACCTACTATCATCAACTCATCATGAAACCAATCATTAATTCACCATAATGAATGATAAACATAATTATGACCGACTTGAGAGTAAAAGGATGATAATGAAAAAACAAAATAAAGATGAATAACTATACTTATATTGGCCACATAGTATGATGGATCATGTTGAATCACATTATATCCTATGAAATATTTCTAGAATTATTTTTCTGGACCCTGTATGGTTTATATGACTATTTATGCTAACAAATAACCTATAACTCATCCTATATTTTTATCCCAAAACTCATGAAAACTCAAATGTATTTTATATAACATAATATGAATCAAACACCATAAATCCAAATAAAAACACCGAAATAACCTAGAAAAATATATATCAAATTAAAAATTCAAACCTTCAGGATAACTAGTTGGAGACAAGAAGATCTATAATCAAATTCCCAATGATGAAATGAAAAACCCTGAATGTATGACAATGGTAATTTGAGAATGAAAAATACCACAATGAAAAATAGTGGATTAGTGATTTCAAGCTAAAGAATGACCGAAAAGCGTGAAAACAAATTATTTGAGGCTTTCTTAAGATGCGTAACCTGAGTTTGAAAAAACCCTATGTTTTGATTTGGATCAGAAGGTGAGATTTAGACAACAAAATTAAAGAAACTAGAAAATTAAGGCTTCGATGAGAGAGAAATGACAAGTCCATCATGAAACAGGAATCCTGCGTAATGAAACTCTCAATTGATACATAAAATTTTAAAAGGTTTTTTACGTCAGCTTTTTTATAACTAATGTGAAAAATAAATAGTCAATATTTTTTTTTTAAATTATAGTATAACTGACTTAAAAACATGATCTTTCACATCAGTTACATTGTAGAATTAACATGAAAGAACAATGAAAATGTAACTTTTCATATCGGTTTTGATAAAAACCAACGTAAAAAATTTATATTCCCACTATTTCACATCGGTTATTTATAACTGAAATGAAAAATTGATGTAAAAAACAATTTTACTATTAGTAAAATGACTCTAAATAAGGGGTTTGGTTCCAAATTAGAGGCATATTGAGATTGGTCATCCATTGAAGTCATGATTTATCAGTGAGTAACCATTCACGAGATTGGGAATACCACCAAACATGAATGTGTGTGTGAGTAATGGATGAAATTCGGGTATGCCGGTTGGAATAGAATAAAAAATGATGAATTGATAAATTTTTTATTCTTTTATTTAAAAATGTTTTATATTGACAAACTGGTTAATAACCAATCCTTTAATTTTTTTATAATTTGAGATAAAATGTTCTTATCATAGTGGGGTGTGTGGGAATTTATTGGTGGATTTACAACTATGTATGTTTACTCACCCACTGTATATGAGCTTCAGTTTATATACATATGTTATTATTCATGTTAAAAATAGAGGAAAGGTCTCATAATTTTCTAGTGGATAATCTTAATTATACTTCCTTGATATAGAGTTAGATAATAGAGTTTCTTTCTTGGATTCATTGTAGTGATTCCACACCTATGTTGCTGCATTGGGTCATCTCACAGTTTTCTTGAGTCTCTTTGCTCTATCTTTTCACTGATACTTTGATATTTTTTTATATGGTTTTAATTTTATGTAATATTTTTTATTCTTTCATTATATAGTTGATTTGATTGATAATATTTTGACATTCCATTTCATGTTTATTATATAAGAAAAATAACCCCCAATGTTTTACTAAGTACTTGACATATATTTCTAGCCTTTGAATTCTTAGAGATGTCACCTAAGGTTAGTATCACCCCCTCTCTAACCCAAGCCAATGGGTTAGGTCGTTATGTTACATGAAAAGTATTAATTCTCATATTTTATCCCCATACAATTTTAAAATGTTCAAATACCCATATGAAAATCTTGATCTCATTAAATATATTAGATTATTGATACTTAAGTTTACCCATACTGAGCGGTCAAGATCACCCTTATTATGTTTTCATTCATAAGTTATAAACAAATATTATAAGTAAGATATTTCTATAAGGGTTTATTGTGGGTGAGGCTAATGATTTTACATGGAATAATAATAGTTATGTGTAGTGGAAAAAATTATCAATTAAAGACATGGGTAATGTTTTGTTTGGGTCTGTCCTAAATCTCTAAAACTCTAGACCTAAAATGTCCCTGTGTTTTTAATTATACTATATATCCATTTTATGTATTATGTTTTGGGTGGATAAAATTGTGTAACATTTAAGGTAATCATAGAATTTTTTTAATTATTATGTTTTAAGAATAAATTTTGGAGTGCGAGTTCAAGGCTATTATAGTTGGTATTAGAGAAGGATTTAAATAACATGAAGATTAGGATGTTTTCAGGAAGAGTTAACTCAAATATTATGGATACCAAAATGTTTTTATAAGTTTAATAATTTTCATCAGTTCAAAGGGACACACACCCCTTTTTAGGTTCTAAGTGATGGGATTTTAAAGTGACTATTGATATTTTTGGAGATGTTTGTTTGTGTAGTGGTATATATAACACTTAGGCTTTCCTTGAAGGATTATTTCAAAATAATGATAATACATTTTAGGAATGTAAGATAAATTTTAAAATATAACCTATGGGGTTTAATATGTTTTTATTAAGGGTAACTAGATTATAAGGTTATTTATTTTTAGAGTGATCTATTTAGAACAATTGGTGTTATTTTTGGAAATTTGGGAGTTAACTGTATCATTTCTTCAGATGAAGGTTTATTTAAATTGTGTATTATGTTACCTTGTACTAAAAAATTTGGATTTATTAATTAATGTAGGATTATATTTTTATCCTTATATAGATCATATTATCTACAAATAGTTGATTTTTTAATCATGGGGATGATTCATCCTGGACACATATCCCTTGGGATATTATATGAGATAGAGGTGGAAGATTGTTAAAAAAATGAAACCAAAGGATGAAATTATGTTAATAGATTTTAGGAAAATCAAGTAGGTGTAATTTATCATGTTATATTTATTAACTTTAAAAGGATCCCTCACCTTTAGATAAAGGATCTTGAAATTGAAAATTTATTCCATTTTTGTAATTATATATGATGAGTTGATGGTCTTTTTCACACCTCAATGGTTTATGGTTTTGTGATCATTAGATTTCTCATGATCTCATTCTCTATAACTCCCCACCATTATTTATATTTCTTTTTTTCCTTCATGTACATATTTTCAATTCAAACTAATTTCCAGTTATTTTCAAGCATAGTTATTAGTTATTCTAGATGACCTCAATATTTTATTTTCCCTCTTCCCAAAAGGAAGTATTATTAATCCTTTTTTAAAGTGGATTATCAAATAATTGATTTAAAATTATTAAAAAATTGAAATTAAAATATCAAGATCAAATTTCAATGATGAAATTTATTTAATGTGGGTAGTATATAATAACTTAAAATTTTAAAATAATATTATGCCTGAAAGAATATACAACACAAAACACCAAGATTTAACCATTATTAAATAATATTATTTAAATATGAATATTATAATATAGACATTGAATTTATGAGTATGTATGAAGGAAAATAATTTTTGAATTATATATATATAATTCCTACTCAATAAAAATATATTTATTAATTCTTACGAAATAAGCACTCAATTTTTGGTGAGGTCATTCTATGCTTGAAATATACATTTCCCCCCAAAATGATTTTTAATGTGTTTTGTAAGTGAATATTAAAATTAATAATTATCTAATTTTAGAAATTATATTTTATAAAAATTATATCATTTTTAAATCATCATATAATTTTTTTTGTAGGATGAAATTTTGAGATTTTTTGGAAAATAGTTTTTTCCTAGAAATAATGAAAAATACCAATTTTATTGAAAACAATAGTTTCTTTTCAAGAATTTCCAAAGTACGAAATTTATTATTATTTTTAAAATTTTAATTATTTAAATATGATTAAAAATAATCCCATTAATTTCATTATAATGAAAATTATTCTTAATTTTCATATAACAACATTCTTATACTTAAAAATGCATTTTTCTTGAAAACCGATTTTTGTCACGTTTTGTAGTTTAATTTTAAAATTAATAAATTATAGTTATAGAAATTAAATTTGTTAAAATGGATTCCATATTTGGAATCAAAATATCTACATTTGGTAAATATTTCAGCTTTATTTTTGGCAATAATGACTAACAACCATGGTAAAAATGTTGTCACCATAGTATGGATAAAACCAGTGGAGTGAGATTTAAACTACTAAAAGATGATTAAAAAATATTCATAAAATTGAATATATTTCACCATATGAGTTTCATTTTACCACCCCATCAAATATTAAAAAATATAAAATTTTTGTGCAATTTTTCTTTGATAAAAACCATTATTGTATTTTAATTAAAGGAAAACTATGAAATGTCTCTTTCAAACTTTTAATATCTATAATATTATGTTATGGTAATAAAAAAAGATATTAATGGTTATAAAAGGTTATTATTATTATTAATATATTCTTTATAATGTTAATTAATATTTATTTTTTAGTGATGAATTAATTACCTAAAATTCTTATACAATGCCAATATAGTGCTTGTGAAAGCAGTAAAAAAACTAAGTAAATGATTTAAAAAAATTAAAAGTATTATTTTTCTGGATGATTTATGGAGTAAAATTATTTTTTATAAACATATCATGTATTATTAATGTATTAAAAGTTTTTATTCAAACTAAATTATTATCTTAATATTCTTTTCATAGTCATTTATATGAATAGTCAAGAAAATCACATTAATAGTATATTAGGTTAAATAATATTTTATTAAACGATTTAAAATTCAATAAATTTTATTTCTAGAAACATGAATGATATTTGACATATAATATAAACCATTTTCCTCTTAATGATCACTATTCCTTTTATAGTGTCTTTCATGTCCCCTAAAGTGTAAAAATCATGTTATCACAAAAATTGTTAAATGGGTTTAACAACGAGGGGTTAAAACTAAGATAAAAGGGTTAAAAAAACACCCAAATTTTTTTAAATATTGAATTATTTTAGTATTTAAATATAAATCCATCATATATTCATAAATATATAAATTTTTTAACTTAAACATGAAAACGAATTTATAATAATTTAATTCTTCAAGTAATACCAAGGGTGCTCCTCCCAACACTTATAAAAAGAAATCACCTCTCCTCTCTTACAAATACTTCTTGAGCCACTTATATCAAAAAAAAAACCTAAGAAAACTCCTCTTAAATTTTGTATATATATTCCATAGGTTCTTTTATTCTAAAAATAACATCCCTATGGTGATTAAGGAGTGATCCATTGGAGGTTCTATAAAGAGGAGGCAATCGTATTAACCATGCATTCTCATTTTACACCTTCTAATACCCCCTTAAATTTGGTCTGAACTATTAAAATATAAAAACATAAGTATCTATAATATTTTTATATGTTATTATGTTAATTCAATAACTTTATTTATATCATTTTACCTCCAAATGAGAAATAAAATTTTCATTCGTGTATCTGTGCGGACTTCCGCCTCACAAACGAATATATTTCGTTTCTCATCACCACATATCATGGTTGATTATTATGATGTATTTAATTTTAATATATTTTATTCTTTAAATAATTGTAATTCTAGAAATATAATATATTTTCTACCTTCATACCATTCTAATGATTAAAAATGGAATCATTTCTTGTGCATAGGTACGAACTTCCCTCTCTACGTTGAGATATACTTCATTTTTTTCAAAAACATAATCTCATGGATGCTCATGAGGATTGATTTTATAAAATAATTTCATATTTATAACATGATAATTAATATGGAAGGATATTATATTATTTTATTTCTTTAATTCTTAATAAATAAAAAAAATTAAAAACACCACTCGTGTGACCATGCAGACTACTGGTTCGCAAGCCGATGTATTTTGTTTTTAATTATTGATTTTCATGAATGATGATAAAATTATATTTGATATATAAAATTTTGAATTATAACATTATAATTATTTTAGTTATGATAGAATAATTTCCACTTTTATAACAATTAACGCACCAAATTCATTTTTAAATTATGAACCAAACATCCTCAAAACACCTGGTGTGAACTTTACCTATTAAGAAATTAAATATTTCATTGAAATAACTGAAATAAATGGTTTGATAATAATATAATAAACATGGAAAAGGTTAAAAAAATTTAAATAATTAATATAAGTTCATTATATTGTATTTATATTACATTCATAGAATTTTGGGACTCAAGGTATCTAGTTTCTTAACAAAATTTCTATTATTTAGATTACTGATAGAAAACCAAATTTTTATTTCAAAATCACTTTTATGGAAAAGTGGGAAGCCTCACGAGGTAATGATAAGGGTTCTTTTTAACCCGAAAAAATAGAAAAATAATTGATGACAAGGTTGATATTATTTGAACTAGTCACTCTATATAATCCCAATTTTAAATAATTTACCTTAGATACTGATTATTCCCTGATGATTTATTCAAAATGGTGGACCAAATAATCCCATGTATGAATGTATTCCTATATAATTATATTATTTCCATTTAATCCTCATGAAAATTTGAGATCTTTTTTTGATCCATACCCATTTTTTCTCATTAATTTCAACTTGGATCATTCTTTTAAATATTTAGTTAGCCTCCTCCTTTGTATCAACTATTTGGAAATATCCTTCAAGGATTTATTTTCTTGGGTGGAGAATAAGATTTAAGCATTTTTATTTTTCTTCTTTCACTGTTTTATACTTTCTCATTGAGTATTTGATAGGAAGTTCTTCTTGTGAACCTAAGTTATTGGAGACTTATGTTTTCCCTTGGTCTTCTGAAACATCACCCTCTGACAAGTGGTTAACATCCTTGAGACTAATGTATTGAAGTTGAGTCCTCCCATAAATTTTATCTTTACATTTGGATTCTTTATGGTCCCCAAATCATTGGACCAACCTTGTCTCCCTTATCATATAAAGGTAAGAGTATTCTTTATGCCCTTTGGATTTTCCCCTTAAGCACCACATGACTCCCAATGTCCCAAGTCCATTTCCCCCCTTCTTTCTCTAAGGTATATAAAGACAAATTTCAGGTATATTCTCAACCCTATCCTTTGAAAATTGACTACACATTTCATCTTCATCCATGTGATGATCCTGCTTGGAATCCCAAATAGGTAAAGAGCCTATTCCTTAGAAACTCTCCACTAAATCAACATGACCATTAAAACCATTAATATTCTTTTTCCACTTCGGGATAACCATATTCCATTATTCTTGTTGATAAAAACCTATCACCAATTCTGAAAAGACCTGGAATTGGTTCTATAGGTGATGCGATCCTGGGGAGTCTTGCTGATTAGTAGGCTACTGTGTTGAAGTCGCTCCATCAACTACTTGTATCACACTATGACCCACTATTGAAGAGAAATGAAGATTCAGAAGAGTATTCTAATTCATTCCTCCCCCTCTAGTAGATATAATATAAGAATAGGAAGGACCATTTATATTGTATTTGAACAGAGTCATCCCCTCTACCAATACAAAATATATGGCTCCAACCAAATCACACCTCAAAATAAAAGAAGTCTCAGTCCCCTTATTATCAGAAATCATCGACCTAAACTCATTCGGAAGAGAGGCTCAGTGACTTGCATTATCCGATATACCCATAGAGTGATTATAGTAGGGTACCAAGGTTATTTTAACTAGAATTTGAGGTTTTATATTAGATAAATGTAAATAATTTTATAGGTGACCCTGGATATAACACAACATACAAAAATCATACCAGTTATCAAACACCACTGGTTAATGGCACCGAAGCTCTTCATCAATCACGATAAAAAAAGATTTAATGGGGGGGGGGGGTTTGAGATGTTGACTTCCACAAAACTATGAGGTGTAATAGGATGGAACAAAGATCTATAATGCTCATAAAAATCCACAAATCTCCCAATGAGGTATCCCTACATCAAAAGAATTATGATATTTTTAAAAGAAAGGTGAAGACCTGAGAAACTTACCCAAAATGACATGATGGGGGGTCACTTATAGTGGAATTTTTAGCTACTTATGAGAATAAATAACCAATATACTTAAGATTAATGAATCCCCTTAGACGATGCAACAACAAAATCATTAGCATTTTAGATCTGTAGAAGGAATTGGAGGGGATTTAAAAACCCGAAGATGACACATTCTTATAAGGGACATGCACTATTGATGAATCAACAAAGCCATAGAATTATGGGATAAACCCACTAAAACAATCTATTTGGGATATCCAATGAAAATACAACTCCTTTGAGAACTCTTGTAGGGAATGATAAAGCTAAGGGACACCTTGAGGAAGGATAAGGACTATTGGATGAAGGTGGATGCAAGGGAAGTGGGGGAGGATATATGTGTTAGTGAATGAAGAAAATTCCACTTTATAATACTTGATTTACTAGATAAGGGAGGTGGATGGATTATCCATCACCACTGTCTGAAGGGGAAAAAATTCCTCCGTCTAGGGTTCTAGGAGGAAGGACGAGCAATGACACTAGCTTGTATCCATTCTCCTTATAACACCCCGACCCTAGAATCCTAAAATTAGTGCATTATTTTATTACATTAGCATGGTACAAGTAATAAAATCCAAAAATACCAATAAATTTAGTAGTTTTGGAAGACCATATTACATCAATGATACCCATAGTATACTCAGAAATATAGAAAATTATAACATGATACTTAATAAAATGAAATAAATATCATACACAAAACTCATTAAAAGGATTCCCATTCATAACTTGGGGAAAAGAAAATATAATAAAGGTGTTCTCAAACACTCAATAAGAGGTACATGAAATTATACTTAGATAATTAAATTTAATAAGGCATAGACACTATGTCAAGGTAAATGATCTGAAAAACACATGATATCAAAAAACTGGGAATGGAAATGAATCCATAGATTTTGTTACAGTAAAAATATTTGGGAAAGTAATAACCGAATATGAATAATGAAAATTATTATTTATTGGACGTCATGTATATAACACATGAACCATTATACTGTCAAGGTGGTTTAATTTTATAGGTAGAAACCTGTCTGATTTTGTTTAGAGAGAAACACGAAGGGATTGTCTCCAACTATTTTGTCTCATGGGATCTGTCAATGCATCGAGGGGATATAATGGCATAAAACCATTACTAAAATTCCAAATAATTATTTATACGTAGATTCAATTCTTAATATATCAAAATATCCATATTGAGTAGAGGATAAAGATTCATCAATATTTCCCTAGTTAAAAAAAATTTCAAAATAAACACCATATGAAAAATGGTATACAAATAAGACAATAATAAAATCCATGATACAAAAAATATGAATATTTATTGGAAATATAATGTAAAATTAGAAATTATCCAAAAGGGGTCAGTAGATACATTATATGAAAATTATTATGTGCACAACACTCGGTAAGTCTTAATGAAAGGAAAATCGAGTTGAAGTCCCTTACCTTATGTCTGAATATGTTCTTCACATTATCTTAATGTCCAGGATAATCAGATTAAATACATTGATTAATTAGTTCAAAACATTTTATATATTTATTTTATTTATTATAATGTCATTATGTTTATTTATTCCATTTTCGATGAGTTTAAAGGCATAATTGAATTGTTCAGGAAACTTTTGTTTTCTTGGTTTTCATGATCGGTTCACTTGAATAAGAGTTTGGAAGATTATATGGAATGGACATAATTATCCAAAATTTAAATTATATTTTATTAATGAATGTATAGATGATTAAATGGCTTTTAAGTCATTTGTATATTAGGGGTGAGGATGAATGATTAGATAAGATGTTAGTTATAATCATTTAGATTATTTTGGCATCTTTTCAATCATCACAAACAAGTTCTGATTAATTAATTAACATCACATGTATATAATTGTCTAAGAAAACTGAATAGGCTATAATATATATATTATAATTTTTTAACCATAAAATTTTTATTATGACCCGCCTTGAAGGGGTTAATTTAAAATTAAAATGTATCATCAATGATGTTGGTAAATTGTAACATCACAAGCGATGTTTTCATTTAGATAATAAGAGAGATAGTGAAAGATGTTTGATGATGAATCCTAAGTTAACATGATATATTTTTATTATATAAATGATACACAAGTTATTATTCTAGCTAGATAAAGGTACGTGAGGAGAGAATACAAAAAAAAATTAAAATAAAAGGAAAGTGGATTTTCCCTCATGAATTCTTCTCCTTGAGAACCTCCTTGAGGGACTTGATTTTGGTCTTTTATTGAGACCAAATAATCCTAGATGTGGGGAGAGTCTTGGGAATATTATTGGGTAAAATTTGGGAAAATCTAAAAACAAATAAGGTGTGATGATAAGAGGAGGTGAGGGGGAGGGGGGTATTTATTGTGGAGGAGAAGGGTTTTTTCTCATTATTTTATTCATTAGTTTATTATTTTAGATCAAGAAAATAAATAGTATTGATTCTTCGGAATAAATACTATAATTAGTGCATGTGAGTTTGAACTAATGGTTATTACCTCATCCTTAAATCAACAATGACTCAAAATTTCATGTATTTAGTATTTATGATTATTCATCGTATTTCATTATCCACCAAATAGTCAAGTATTTTAAAAAATAAAAAAATTCACCCTATCCATTTTTAAACATGTTGAATCCCAAAATAGATGCCATTTTTTGATTTTTTTTAAAAATAAGAAATTTAAATTTTAAATAAAATCATCATTTACTCAAAAAATACACATTTTAAAATTATAATGGATTTTATAACACTTTTAAAAAATAACTAGTAACACCTCGAGCTTCCACAATACGTTTCTCTTTAAATAATACAATAGCATGCGATGTACGCAACCCTGAGTTCAAGCACACCACGACCCATCAAACTTGCCGTTTAAAAAGTAATTATGAATATTAATAACAAAATTTTAAATTTTATATATATCCCTTATAATTTTAACATTAATATTTTATGTTTCTTAGACATAATATAAGGACAAATTAAATTTATTTAGATAAAAGAAGTATTTTTAGAAAAATGCAGTTTTACCACCTTTTAATGGAGAACCATTTTTAAATTCAATATTGGACACTTTTATATATTAAATTTGACAAAATTAACTTCTTATTTAGAATCATGACATAAAAATTTAGTTTTGATAAATTTTTGGTGTTTTTTTGATAACTTTCATATTTGGGTGAATAGTGAAATATACTAAATATTAATTGAAAACAACTTTTTTAATAAAAATAATTTATAGTGTTCAATTATACATTTGAATGGTTGGGAAGTATAATTAGATTATATTTTTACCTTTTAATCCAATATTGGTCATTGAAATTAATTTAACTTTGAAATTTTACATAAACAACGGTCAATCTTTTGATAGTTATTGTTTCTTAAAAACACACTATTTGTTTTGACAACGAGAATTAATTTTAATTTAATTAATGCAAATTACATGTTTTGAATTTGGTAAAATAGAAATCATTTTTTAATTTATAATATCAAATATAGCCCAGGATTAATTTTTTGTATTTTTCAAAAAAACATCAATTTTTGATGAATAGTAAAACCACATAGTCGTAGTTAAAAAACTAACTTTTTCATTTAAATAAGATTTTACCGCTTCTGAAAATTGAATTTAGAAAATTAGACATACATGGTTGTTATTATTAAGTAAAATGCGGTTCAATAAGGTGAAAATAATTTTTGGTGAATAGTAACTTTTGACTTTTATTTACCGCGATTCAAGGTAAATTGGGTAATTCAAGGTAAAACGAATATTATAACAACAAAAAATTATCTTAACACTTATCCTAACCTTATTGGATGTGTCATGACAGACCAAAGGCATACTTGGGTCTATTTTGGGACCCCATGGAGCCACTTAAGAGTGATAATGACACTTTATTTTAATTAACTTAAAGTAAAGACAAAAATGACATTAACAAATATCTTTTAGTATATCAATTTTTACATGGGGTTATATAAGTCATATTTTAGACTTAAAATATTAATTATAAATCTTAAAATATTTCCTACTTTATGGGAATTTCTTTTAATAATTTTTAGACATCAAATAAATTAAATTATTTATGACACAATAATGGTGCAATATTCACCTCATTAATAAATGATTTAAATAAATAAGATTAATAATATTAAAACAATATCCAAAACCTGTCCAAATCTTATTGGATGATTTTATTTCAAACATGAGTCATCTTATCTTTTACTTTAATGAGTTTTGGTCCTTTTGAAACTGAAGATAAGTTTATAATAAAATAACATTTTCAAACTTTCTTAAAGAGCCCCTCCTCTCCCTTATAGAAGGATACCACTTCTAACCCATTCCTTACACCTCTCAGCACCTTGGATCATCCAACCCCTGCCCAAATAAACTCTCAATAATATTTTATTACACCTAGAAGCCTTACCTTAGGCAGAAGTCACTTCAAGAAGTCCTTTTGGTTCAAACTAAAGGGAGTTACCCAATTAATGGTAATGGTTTCTATTAACTTATTTTATTTTATTTTACTTCTCCAACCCCTAAAATCTTTATATTAAATTATTTTATAATAAAAATAGTATTCTCAATATACTAGAATGTTCTTATTAGAAGTATTCAAACTATAATTACACACACCTCCATCTAATGGGTTAAGAACCCACTGTTTTTGTGGATGGTGAACTAACGCCTCACGAAACGATGATTGTTCAATTATCTCCTACCACCTCTCATGGTGGCCATTAAGATGGAAATATATTTATATATTATATATATTATGTTTATGTTTTCTTTATGATTCTAAATTTTCCATTTATATCAGACCTTCATATTTTTCATTATGGGTAAACCCAAACATTTCATTTGAGGAAGTGCGGACTACCGCCCCCTCAATGTGATATGACTCGTTAATGCCTTATGTGGGACCTATAAAGGATAGAGTTAATTATATTATATATGATATTATAATAGAATTAAAATATACCTATGTATCATTATTTTTTAATTCCATTAAAATAAAAAATAGAAATGAAAGTAGCATTCATGCGTACGAACAACTTTCCATTTCCATGAACAGTGCATTTCATTTCTTATCTCCAAATGTTATGTATTGTTATAAATACATATATATACTGGATATATAAGATATATATGATATCTAAATCATTAATATAATTATATTTATAAATTACTTTTGACCACATGGACAATATGTAAATATAGGAAGTTTACTTTTGACTCATGTACCAAATATCAACAAAACGACCATTTTTAACATAAATGATTTCTTAATGTTTATAACATATGAATATGTGATATATAAGGAATAATAAATTCGAAAAAGGGTTCTGAATAAATTATTAATTAACTTTATTTTATTATTCAGGAGATTAATGAAGAAACAGGTCAAGTCGGACACGAGGTAAGGGTTAATTACTCAATCTCATTATTATCCGAGATTGTTTATGTGAAAGTTTTAAATGGGACATATTTATTATCCATGTCCATGTTTCATAAATTTTTTTTGAAAAGGATTCGTTTTAAGGGACTCTTTAACTAAAAAATCATTTTAAATTTTTTAAAGATTTATTCCTCTAAACATTTCTCATTAATGTCTATGTTTTCAAAATGATTTTAAGGATTTATTTATATGGACATGAATGTTTTAAAATGTTAATTCCTTTTAAAAGTTTCAAAGTGTTATGGGACACTTTGATTAAAAAATATCATTTAAATGACTTCTTTTATAAATTGTGTGACTTTTAAAATGATTTCTTGAAAAAGGTATATTTCTCTCAAAGAGTTTTACTGATCATTTTCAACTAGGTCAAAATCCTTTACTAGATATTATTCTTGATCGAGGTTGATTTATTATGATAAAAATATTTCACATTGGATTGAATGTTTTGCGGTATGCTTGACTATGGATGTGTTATTTTTATACCATGAATGGTTTATGGATAAATTATTGAAATTTTGTATGCTAGTTTTAATACAAATGATTATGTTATGTTTAAACCTTTCTATATGCGGAATGCATTGGACTTAGTAAGTGATAGGTGGAGCCCGCTATAGCTTCCCGATGCATCAGTAGGTCTCATGAGACAATTAGATGTGGAATTGGACTAGGCCATTCCCAATTTGATATATGGTTTTGGTTTAGGCCTAAATCATTTTTAGACTTCCTGGCTGAGGCCTTGACAGGATGTTTTAGAATGTATGACATTATACATTCCCTCATTATGAAAATAATATTGGTGGTTCATGTGGTTATTCGACTAGTAGAATACCCATGACTATGTTTTATTATGACATTATTTACTCAACTCATATTTCTACCATAAAGTGTTCATGTTTATTATTTGTAAAGGCATGTGTTTTCAATAATTCACCATGCATTTATGTTATCTTTTGTTTTATTGCTTACCCTTACTGAGCATTTGAGCTCACCCCTTTCTTATGTTTCATTTTCCCTAGAAATAAAGAAGTTAGTTATGAGTGACTTGCAGGCATAATATTGAAGTCTTGGATGTTTCTAATGGAATAAATTACTATTGTATTTCTTTTCAAGTTGTAATGTTGAACTTATGTATTTATCTTGTTTCCAAGGCTATTAAACTGATCGGTCTATTGGGATTTGATACCTTGTGATCATGCCAATATTATGTAATAATGCACCGACTCTGGGTAACTAGGGTCAAGGCATTACATAACTAAGTTCCCATAAAATTATCTTAAAGTTATAAGAATGAAAAATATTAATTTATAAATACATTTTATGAGAATTAATTTTATTTTAAAATATGTTATTAATTAGAGAATCATAATTAAATATTTATGACTTACAAAAATACCAATACTTAATTAATAATTTTTAAAATATTTATTTACATATAATATGATATAATTATACAATTATTTAGTTTATAAGATGCCTAAATTTTATTTACACTTTAATGGGTTAGGAAACCATTCATTTGTTCGATTACTATTCATATAAGTCATATTATTTTTTCTATGTCCAATTTACTATTTTTGTGGTATAGCTAACTTAACTTCTATAAATACCTATTATTTCATTAATTATTCATTTATAGAGTTTTTTTGGGTTCTATAAGTGATTAAATTTGACTTTTACTATTTGATATAATTTTTTGTGCCATATAAGTTATCAAATGAATTGAATTTATTTATGAGGATACATACTATAAAATAACAAGGAGTTATACTATGGATTACAGTTCTACAACATTGAATATGTTACACAAATATTATATGTGAAGTAACTTGTGATTTTGTTATGTTATATACCCACTTGTTTTTATGGAATTAAAATTGGTACACATAATAGATTCATTGATTAATTCTCACATCAGTGATACAATATTTGTAGGGACTATTCCTCAAAATATTTTTTATTTGAGACATGTCTTGTATTATGTGCCTACTTGATTTTATAAAGAGTATATGATTCCTATTGAGATGTTATGACATGATTGAATTCTTAATATTGATATTGAAAATTCTTTTGAATTTCTCTCCTTCATGAGATATTGATTCAAATGTTATAAAACATGCAAGGGTTTTTATGGTCTTAATATATTTTTTTGAGAGATAATTAATATTATGAACTTTATTTTATTTTATTTGGTGTACTTAATTATTGATGAAAATGTTTCATATATTATTTTATGGAAATTAAGATTTTTACAAAATAATGTTAATTTCCCTCAATCAATGAGCTTTTTTATTCGAGAAATACCCATTTTTGAAGGGATTGTCATCTCAAACTTATTTCTTTTTGATATGTTTTGATTTATGCAAATAAATTCATTTTTACAGTGTATATATTAAATCTTAAAATATAGTATTTTTGATTTTCTAAACTCATGGTATTTTATATAAATTTTAATTTCTTTATTTCAAAGTTTGTTTTCATTTTCAAATAAAGGAAATATTTTTATTTTTATAACATTGATTTAATGATTTTATAGTATTTTTATCCAATCTCTTCCCCCATGTCATATATTTTATTTAAATAATGTTATTTTAAGTAGATAAAATGTTTCTTAAATTTATTTGTCATATTCTTTTATTCTATATTAATATATTTTAATGGAAATTTTTTTAAAATTTTCCACATGGACCAGTTTTTACTGTCATTACAAAAGTATGAAAAAATGTTCTTTTTTTCATTTACAAAATGAATGGATTTTATCTACATCATAACTAATTTTTTCAATTTTTATTTAAATGTTTCCATGATTATTTTTGAATAAAATATTTTTACAATATTTTGTGAATTACTAGTTTATAAAGGTATTAAATGACATGGATATTTTATATATTTTTCCAATAAAGGTTTAAATGTTATTTTAAAGGTACTTTCATCAATGTTAACTCCCTTTAATGATTATCATATTTCACAAGGGAGATTATCTTATGATTCTATTTAATTCCTTTATATGAATGGTTTTTAATGATGTTTTACATATATTTCCATGGAACAAATTGTTTTACATTGGTCAATCTAGATAAAAATGAATTTTGTTGGTTTTCTAGGGTGTTTTGTTGAATAGTGAAAGATTCTAAACATTTTGTTCATTTTGTGGTGCATGGAAATATGTATGGATAATTGAATGGTGGATCTATTAAAAACTAAGGATGAGTGTTTATGATATAAAACAAGTAATAATGGGTTTGTTAAATCTATCCAATGCATTGGGTAAATTGAAAAAATTATCCTTTTCAAGTTACTCCTAGAAGATGATGATATTAATTTTTGTAAGTTACTACTAAGAGACAATGAAATTTACGGAATATGAGTAGCTCCTAATAGATGAAAAAGTTAAAATTTTCTTGTTAATACGAATTGAATGTTAGAATTACCCTATTTAGGTGATTACATGATGAATGCTTTATGTTTCAAGTTACCATCAAATTTTATTTATGCTTTAAATAAGTTATAATGTTACATTTGAACAACAATTCAAATATATCATGAGTTTTAACTAATATGACTCTCATATTTTTATTAAAGATTTATTCCATGTCTCATTTTTTATTTTCCATGTTTTTATGGGTATGATATCTCTTATATTATTCTCATGGAGTTTGAAAATGTTATCATACATTTATTAACTACTTTTGCTCATTGATGATGTAAAATTGTTAATTCTTTTTTTTACCCTTATGAAGAATTCGAGGTTCAGCTACTAATGTTTCTTTTAAAAAACTTTTAAATAAATATGTTGTGTAAGATATTTTTTGATGGTTTTTATGTGGGTTATAGTGAAGATATATTATAGAATAAGAAAATTTAGTTATAGTATGAAGAGTGCTCACTAAAAGATAATGGTAATGTTATGTAAGAGTTTTTCTAAATTCTATTAAAGTATTGTTCTAAATGGTCATTTGGTATATATGTTATAGTGAATCAATAAATTTACACATGTTATTACATTTTTTAACATAAATATCCATTACTTTCATCATAAAGATCACGAGACGTAGTGTCTTGGGGAAACTAAGTTCGTAATACAACAAAGCGAGACTAACATAATTTTTTCTATTTTATAACCCAAAATGAGATCTTAAATCATTTTATGCCCAAAAAAATACATGATATATCTTGGGGAATATATAGATAAAAGGTGTGAGATTAAAATCCCAGTTATGGAATAAACATGAAAAAGAATCATAACTTATGAGTCAAAGGTATAAAGTGATATCATAAAAAGGGAAGGCTCAAGAGTAATTACATGGGAGAATAACATAAGGAAAACTATAACATAAGATCATGGAATCCATGGAAATGTGGAATAAACATATAAAATTACATAAATATGAGTTAGGGATAACTTATTAAAAATTATCACATGGAAAAAAATTCCCATAATCACTATTACATTTTAGGGTTTATTCAGCGCTCGCTTTTATCAGTGTTAAAACAATTCTCATAAAATGCACCCACTATTTGTCTTTTAACAAGGTATGATAAAAGGTATCCTTTATCAATGTTTTTTTTATTACAGAAAATGAATTACCTTTATAAGTTTTTTAGAACAGCTAAAGGCTACTGTTATAATTGCTTTCTATTTAGTGAAAATAAAGGGAAACATTTATCAGTGCATTTTCTAGCATTGATAATGGTTGTGATGAAACATGTGAGTCCCAAATCAAAATTACAGACATATAATTACTTGTTTATATATGACTCCGTAACCTCCCACCATGAGAAACTTACTATAGAGATGTGCTCCCGCATACATACTCCACACACCTATATGGGTTTATGCTTCCACACATGGGCCTGAGTGGGCTATGGACCACCTATATACATATGGGACAAACTTACTAGGTACTACATGATCCGACCAACATTACCCCTTCCAAGACTATACACGTCCACACCCACCTTCCCATGCGGCCCATGACCTATATGTTTTTATATGTGACGATAAAAATAGACCAATAAAAAAACAATTACTAAAAATATTTACAAAATTGAAATAATCAACAGAATAAAAATTAAAAATGATTAAATAATAAAAATATTAGAAAATTTATTCATTAAATAATTATTAATAAATTTAATATATATTATAAATATTAATACACATCGTATATTAAATATTGATATATATAATTAGTAAATTTAAATAATTAAGAAAACAAATTAGAAATGAGTAAATTAAGAAAATATTAAAAAATATATTAATTAAAAAGTTAATAATAAAAATGAAAAAATTTGATATATATATATATATTATAAATATTAATAAATAGTATATATTAAATAGAAATATATAAAAAGAAAAAATTAAAATAATTAAATAAAAAAACTGAAAATTTATAAATTACCAAATCAATAAAAAATTTATTAACGATACCACTATTAATAAAAATGAATAAATTTAATATATATATATATATATATATATTAATTTTTAATGGTAATAAATAATCTATATTAAATATAAATATATAAAATGAATAATGTGTTATAATTAAGAAATATTAATGTCTTATTGAATTTTAATGGTTTTTATTGTTAATTATTCATTAATATATTTAATATATTTAAGATAAAAATGTGTTCTTAAAAATATATATATTTAATATTTCTAAAAATATGATTTATATAATAACAAATATTTATGATTACATTAAAAAAGTCATATATTTAGTGAAAAAAGTTTTATAATTAAAAATTAATATTAACTAATGATATTAACTAATAATATCGAATAATGAAAATTTAATTGAATATTATCTGATTTCTTAATTTAACATATATCAACCATGAGTTACATTTATTTCACACATACATGTACCTAATTATTGAATTTTTAAATACAATACACACACACATCATATTTCAGTAGTTTATTTAAATTTTAATATTCATTTTAGAATTATATTTATTAACATAATATATTGAATATATATTATGTTTCTAATCGGTATATTTTTTCATTTTGTATATTTTTATGTAATATAAACTATTTATTTCTATTTATTGTGTTTTTTCTAATTTATTCAATTTTAATATTATTTATTCTTTTATAATCTTAATTGTTTTATTTAATATTTTTGTCATTTATTTAATTTTAATATTTCGTTATTCAATATGTTCGTAATTTTATCCACTCTAAATGTTTATTTTTATAGGTTTATTTATTATAAATTAATGTTTTTAATATGGATGAATTTTAGATAATTAATATACTTTCATTTCAATCCTAACCAATATAATTACTCATTTTTTTTATTTTTTTAAATTAGCTATATAATTAATAATATCTATTTATTTTTTAAATTTATTCATTATTAATATTATTTATTTTTTCAAATAAACACTACTTATTATATAATTTTGTTACTCAATTTAATATATGTCAAACTAGTATATATATACATATTAATTTCACACACTTAAATATTTACTTAATTAATGAAATCTTATACAAAAACACATACACATAACATTTATGTAATTTATTAAAATTTAAATATTTATTTTATATTTTCCTTTAGTTACATAATATATTTAATAGATTATGTTTTTTATAGGAAAATTTTACTTATTTATTTTTAATATTATCACTCTTAATATTATTTATTCATTTATAATATTTTTCTATTTTTTATTTTTTTGGAATATATTCATTTTCTAAAACTTATGAATAGAATTTGATTTACTATGTTTTAATATTTTATATATGTATTCATCATAATTTTAATATATATTAATATTTTATTTTTATGTAATTTTCATAATTTATTAAACTTATCATTTTTTTTCAATATTTTTAATGTTTACTCATTTTTAATTTTTTTAATTTCATTCATTTTTGAAATTCATGCATTTAAGATTATAAATTCATTATTAGTGATAAAAGTATATTTTTAAATAAATATTTTTAAATAAATATTTTTATTAATTTATATTTACTGTATTTGTAAAATTATATATTTATAATTCCAAATAAGTAATTATATATTTTAATAATTATATAATTAAAATTAATATATTTAAATAATGAATATTTTTACTATGTGTATATTTATATTCACATTTATTAAAGATATACATATTTATATAAATATATTTAATGATATATATATTTAAAATTGTAAATAAATAATTATATATATAATTCCAATTATATTTATTTATAAATATATTTATAAATTAAGAAATGTCTATCTAGAAGAAAATATCTTGACATTTATTAAAGAAAAAAAAGATAACAAGAGAGTGGACGGGGTAATAAATGGAACAAGCCCTCCTCTGGAAAAAATTTTAAGAGTCATAAAATTAGAGTTCATTTCAATATCCACAATTAGAGTCATCAACAGTTTACCACTCTGACTGTGAGTTAGCTTGATTGAGAATCCTTAGCATTGATGACTGGGATCTTTCTTGCTCCGGAGTGGGCATGATATTTAATGATTTTGAGGATGATATGGTAGAATAATTCCTTGGAAGAGAAGAGTAATCATTCCATGACCTTCATTTTGGATGATCTACATCACTCGTCTTCCCCATTCAATTTATAACAACAAATTTAAAAGATACAACTCCACCACTGTGAACATGTCAATTAGTGTCCAATAAAATCATTCACATTTACTTATCACAATCATCATCTGATATTTGTCCCCAATTATAATTTTTTAACTAATTGGAATTATTCAAGGAATTTTGGATAAAATTACGGAAATCCATAGCCCGAGGTTCGAGCTACAAGTCCTCACCTTGCCTAACTAAGGTAGCACTGAAATTCATATCAACTTGATAAGTATAAGATATAAGAACCTACTCCTGACTGCTTTCAGTACCCAGTTATGAAACTTCACCCAAGATAACCACCATAATAGAGGAATTATCAACCCTATCAGGTAAAATACCCTTTGGGTCAACCTCAACAACAAGACTAACTGTACCTTTAGACATACTGACTGTAGTCCCCCCAAGAGAAGTAGAAACATTGAGACCAGCCCTCTCAATTCCATCTTTAGGAAGACCAAAATAAGTAGCAGTACTACCATAATTTGATGTTATCTCCTCTATTTATTCTACCCAATAATCAGAAGGTCCATTATTATCTCTAGTCAAAGACCCATCGAGAAGAATCCTCTTGTCATTCAAATTAGGCACATGATAATTTCATTTATCAAAAACTAGCACACCAACCACAATGAAGAATGGCTTTATATGAACATATTTGTAATGAGAAAGTGGATTTAATGTAGTAACATCCTTCATACTTGGATTCCTGTGACATAGGGTGTGTGGATTACCCTTCATCCCACACCTATTAATGGTTATAGGTGTAGTAGAAGCATGTAGAGGTGGATGACATATTAAAATAACTTTTAATAATCATTTTTTGAAACCAAGAGTGAGGATCTTGCAGGTCGAATTTATAATTTATCTATTTAATATCTAAAAAATAAATACCTTGGATAATAAAATTTCTTCATTGGTGAATGTAGATCATCTAAAAAGGACAGAATCACTTTTGTGGTGATCCACATATGCTCCTATGATCACTGTGCAACACGACTTGATTTCTAGGTTCTAGCGCTGTGAGTTGAATGTATTATGTTATTCTTTTTGATCTCTAAATCTTTATTCTTGAAGAAATATCACTTTCAAATATTTTTCTTGAGATTTATAGGGAATGAGTAATTGAGAGAGGATTCATTGTGCGTAACAATTCTCAATTCTCAAATTTAGATTCACTACCCAATAAATATATATGTCTATTTGTAGATTTAGTATTTAAGTTAAAATATCATTTTATTACATACCAACCATTAAATAACTTTTATAAGCTTTAATAAACCCCATTACACATAAAAATAATAACAATAATAACAATAATTATTTATATTTTGTGGTGTGTACAAACATGCACAATAAAAAATATTATGTAACGATTTTGGTAATTAATATTTGTCACTAAACCTAGTCTTAGTCTGTTCATTTTCTTATAGAATTTATTTAATATATGAATAAATTTTTTATTCATAAATAATTATTTATTCACAATATTGAAAATAAATATTTATTAAAATATTCAATAAATAAAATAAATATTTTACTCATAAGCCAGGGAATAAATATTTATTTAATTTATGTGATTAATATAACTTGAATAAAATTATTTCTTGAACTTGAGAATAATATTTTTTCCATTAATTAAACTCAAATAGAATTTAACTGAGATCAATAGAAACACATAGTATGAGACCTACTAGGATTATTTCTTGTTGGAATTAGGTGGGATTGCCTAAAGTCTATGATTATAGTCAAGAAGTAGTTTAGGGAACCCAAGAGAAAGAACATAATGTCATAAAATTAAAAACCACATATGAACACTCTCTGTGTAACATAATCACTCTATCACAATATTTCATCATGCTGGTTTCACATTTGTGACACCAATCTAAATGCTCGATTTGTCTTTCATTAACTATCTGAAATAAACTTGTCATTACACATTGTCCAAGAAATTTAATGTGACAGTTCTATTCCAATCAAAGGGTTGAGATATCAGCTTCCATAAAGACGAAAGGGACAAATCCTTCATTAAATTATTCATTTATGAAATGTCACTCATGATGCACCCAATGTATCAAATTTCTCCATGAACTATTATCATCATGGTTTAATAAATATATATAAGTACTTGAGTTTTAACATTCACTAATAATAATCTTAAAGTCTAAGGAACATCACACATGCTCGTAGATATGAATATCTGATGACACCAAAACTTGTGAAATACTTTCTAGAGGGTCTATTCTCATATTTTACCATCTTGTAGATTACCAAGTGTGAACATCATGAGAATATGACCTGTCTTCTTATGATTACTCTCACCTAATAGTCTATGTACTATATATCCCATCATAGTACATTATCCAAATGTAGAACATTTTTTGAGAATATCAACACAGCACATCAAGTTTCTTATCATAGTAAGGAACTACTTTGACCTTATGAATTCAGTGTAGACACTAGAAAATTATTACATTATATTCATGTAGAACAACAAAAAATATGTAATAATAAGTTTTATTAATATTCAATACATCAAATATTCATGTAATCAAAGTATAAATAGTTGGTCATAGGACAAAAACTCTAAAAAAAACTTAGACTAGAGACAACTACCTATGACCATCAGTTTATTATACCTCACGCGATAGTAATGTTTTCAATGAGTCATTTATTTTGTCAGAGGGTCCACTATGTTTTATTCCATGGGAAAATTTCTTACTAAAACGTCACCTCTCTGAGAAAAATACATCAAGAGATGATAAGTATTGTGTATGTGCTTTGTCTGCGGATGTGACCATGGATCTTTTGCAAGAGCCACCGTTGTAGTATTATCACACAAAACAATTATAGGGTCTTTAATTCTAGGTACCACATAAGGATCTTGGATGAAGTAGTGCATCCATACCACTTATTTACCTTTCTCTAAAGCCACAATATACTCATAATCTACCATAGAACCAGTAACCACATTTTTCTTTGAGCTCTTCTAGCCCATAGATCCTCTATTCAAAGTGAATATGTATTCCATTTGGGACTTCATGTCATCTTGACTAATTTGGAAACTATAACATGCATATCATATAATGGCTAGTCCATTATCTCCTCATAAAATAGAAACATATCCATATAATGACTCATATAATTTAGGATATCCTTGACTACCATCGAATGGAGGTCTCTAGGATCATCTTCATATCCTCCTTCCATACTTATTGTGTAGGCGACATCGAGCATTCGACATCACATATCTTACATGACTGGCCCAATCCCTAATGCGTATGCAATCCTTGTCATTCTATTTTTCCTCATGTGTCTGAGGACACATTTTCCTAAAAATATGAATACCATGTGATTCTGGAAACAATCCTCTCTTGGATTGTAAAATACTAAATATCTTCAATATCTAGTCAATGTATGTACATTGAATTTGTTCGAGAAACCGCTTGGATCAATCACAATGGATCTTGATCCCAATGACATATGATGTCTCACCCAATTCCATCATATACAAGCATTTATTCAACGACACCTTAACAGAAAATAAGACTGGTATTTTATTAGCAATGACTAATGTTTCATAAAAATATACTATTAAGAAAATAGCTACACTCCCACTAAACCATTTATAGAAACATTAATCACATTCATTCTTTATGAAACAAAATTTTATTATGGACTAATAAAAATTAAAGTTTCATGACTTGGATTCTTTCTTTAATCCATAATGGATCTTTGTAACTTGAATACCTTGTCGAAATCCTTTGGAATAAAAAACCTTAGGGCTATTTCATATAGACATCTTCTTAAAGGTTCGTATTAAGGAAGGCACTTTTTCATATCCATTTTCAAATTCCATAAATATTTAATGCCACTATGGAAAGTATAATTATGATGTATTTTAGCATTTTGACTAATGAAAAGGGGTTTTAATAGTCAATTCCTTGATTCAATTTAAACACTTTTACAACTAGTCAGGAATTGTTGGTATTGACTTATCCTTCCATGTCAACTTTCTTCTTGAATAACTATTTACAAAAAATGGGGTTTACATCTACTATAAGGCCTACTAAATCCAGATATAGTTTTGGTACATGGAATCCATTTCATAATTAATTGCTTCTCGAAACTTGGAAACATCTGTGCCACTAACTGATTCATTATAGGTTGGAGGATCATTATTATCAACTAATAATGAGTCACCATCATTGATAACTATAAAAACATATTGTTCCAGTTCGATGACCCCTATAGTACACCTTGAAGGTCCCGGGCGCTGCGGATGCTCATGGGTGGATGTGACCACTTGAATTTTTGTCATTAGCAATGATCAATTTGGGATCAATACAATGATAAACACCAGAATCCATGGATCAAATCACAAAAATAGACAAAGAAGAAGAATAGTCCCAGAACCAAAAAGTAAGATCGTCATAGGTTGATTATAATTAATTTAATTAATTGACAAGAAGTACCTTTTTATGGTGTTCTTTCTTCATTGATATTTTGGATCACATTCTGATGTGATTCATCATTGCATCACATAAGCCAAGTATATAATTCCTATAGTGGTGATCCACACATGCACCACATATCTCTAGATTTCTCCAAAGGAATCTCCAGGTGCTAGTTTGGAGAAGCCTTTTCTTGTGTTGTCCGCATTAGATCGACTTGATCCGATGGAGGAGGATCTCTCCCAGTCATGAAAGAATTCTTGGAGGAAGGAGTTCTTTCATCCTTGAGAGAATTCTCCAGAATTTTTGTGCACAACAATTAGGGAAAAGTATTGGGGTTGTGAGGATATTTATAATCGGTTTGTGGTTATAGGGTTATGATAATAAATAAACGCGTTACGTGTTTTATTTATTTCATTAACTTTTATTAAAAACCCCATGTCGAATAATTAATTATTTGACATGCGCCCATACTAATTATAATAGATATCATTTAATAAAACTATATTATTTCCTCAAAATCACGACTGAAAAAACTACATGACATGTAATCATTAATACATGATGTGTACTCATTTTCCATTTCCTTTACAAAATGAAAATTACACAGTGTGTACATTCAATGTACATAGTGTGTATATCTTGTTTTCATTTTATTCTTCCTCAAAAATTAAAATGATTTAGGATTCCTTGAATAATTATTAAAATATATATGGGAATAATCTTTATTATACTTGAGTTACTTGGATTCACTTCGTGTGTGACCCTCTAGGCCTCTTTCTCATTGGCATTAGACGTGCTTGCCTAAAGTCCAAGAATACTGTCTAGAAATGGGTCAAGGAACCCAAGAGAATGAAGTTGATGATACATTGATGTGTAACCTCATATGAACACTGACTGTGTAATTTAATCCCTTTTTCTCAATATCTCATCAAGAAAGTTTCATGGCAGTGTCATAAACCTATATGCTTGATCTGTCATTCTTTGGCTTCCATAAATAAACTCGTCATGACACCATGGCCATAAAATTTTGGCAACAGTTCTATTTCAATCAAAGGGCCCAAGATATCTACTTCAATAAATATATAAGGGAAAAATCCTTCCTCTACTTATCCATTAACAACATGTCATTCATGATGCCCCCAATGTACCATAATTACCGCCAACTTTCTTCATGACGGTTTTCATCAGCAAATCTAAGTGCGCGAGTCATGACATGAGTTAATGATAATCTTCCAGTCTAAGTACCTTTACACAAGTTCATAGATAGTAATGTCAAATGATACCAAGACATGGGGAATTACAACTGGTGGGTTTGTTCTCATAATATCCCATCTTGGATATTACCAAGTGCGAACTCCATGAGGGAGAGTCGCATCCTCTTACGAGTACTTGCACATGATTGTCTATATACTATGTGTCCTATCATAGTATTTCATCCAAATTTAGAACTTTATTTAATAATATTGCTATAGAATTTCAATGTTCTCATCATAGCAGGGATCTTCCATGACGTTATTAATACAACAATTATTCCAGGACATTATTATATTATATTCATCCAGAATAATGAACAATATATAATAAGTGTACATTCATGTAATAAAAGTATAAACAGTTGGTTCTCCGAACACCAAATCTAACAAACTCCCACTTGGACTAGAGATAACTACCTACAACATTTAGTCCACTAGACCTCAAATGATGATCATGATTTTTTTGAGTCAAAGCTTTAGTTAAGGGGTCCTCCACATTGTCTTCCATGGAAATACTTCTCACTACATCTTCACCTCTCTGAGAAAAATACCTCAAGAGATGATACTTCTGAAGAATGTTCTTTTTCCACTGATGTGACCTTGTCTCTTTTTCAAGTTCCACCGCTACAATATTTTCACAGTAGAGTGTGATAAGATCTTTACTACTAGGTACTACATCCAACTCTTAGATGAAGCTTCACATCCATAATGCTTCTTTAGCTACCTCAGAAGTTGCAATATACTCGGACTCTGTTGTAGAATCTACGACCACACCTTGCTTTGAGCTGTTCCAGCTCACTGCACCTCCATTCAAACTGATGATGTATCCAGTTTGTGACTTCATGTTATCTTGATTAGTTTGGAAACTAGAATCTACATTTCCTCTGATTACTAGTTTCTCATCTCCTCTATAAACCATGAACATATCCTTAGTACGCCTCAGAGACTTAAGGATAGTCTTGAATTCCATCCATTGGTGGTCTTCTAGATCAGCTTGATATCTTCCTACCACACTTATTGCGTAAGTAACATCTAGCCTTGTACATAGCATATCATACATGACTAACCTAATCGGGGATTCATAAGGGATCCTTGCCATTTTCTTTCTTTCGTCATGTGTCTGAGGACACATTTTCTTGGAAAGATGAATGCCACGTGATAGTGGTAATAATCCTCTTTTGGACTGTTCCATACTAAATCTCTTCAGTATCTTGTCAATGTATGTACTTTGACTCAGGACCAGCATTCTCTTGGATCTATCACGATGGATCTTGATCCCATGAATATATGCTGCCTCACCCAAGTCTTTCCTAGAGAATCATTTATCTAACCATGCCTTAACTAAATGTAATACATGTACTTCGTTTCCAATTTGTAATATGTAATCAACATATACTATTAAGAGAAAAACTCCACTTCCTCTAAACCTTTTTTAGACACAAGGCTCACATTCATTTTTAACAAATCCAAATTCCGTTACGGCTTCATAAAAATGAATGTTCCATGACCTTGATGCTTGCTTTAATACATAAATGGATTTCTGCAACTTTGATACCTTGTTGGCATCCTTTGGAGTCACAAACCCTTCAGGTTGTGTCATGTAGACATCTTCATGGAGGTTCCTGTTAAGGAATGCTATTTTGAAATTGATTTTCCAAATTTCATAGTCATGTTAAGGGACAATGCCCAATAGGATTCTGATGGATTTCAGTATCGCAACCGGTGAAAAGGTTTCATCATAATCAATTACTTGACGCTGTCGAAAACCTTTTGCAACCAGTTGTACCTTATAGGTGCTGACTTGTCCCTACATTTCTTGTTTCTTCTTGAAAGCCCATTTATTACTAATAGGCTTTACATCAGCTGAAGGATATAGAAAAATCCAGACATGGTTTTGGTACATGGAATCCAGTTCAGAATTCATGGGTTCTTGCCACTTGGAAACATCTATGCCTTCAACTAATTCCTTCTAGGTAAGAGGATCATCATTGTCAACCAATAATGAGTCACCATCCTCAGTGACAAGAAAACCATATCATTCTAGTTCTCTCACCTCTATCATGTTCTTACGCAGTTCTTGTGTCTCTGGAACAGATTATTCTTGCACTGGGCTTTGTGGAATCTGTTCTTGTACCAAATCATGTGTATCTTGAGCCTCGACTTCATCGAAGTCTATCTCTCTCCCACCATCTCTTTTGGAGATGTTCTCCCTATCAAAAAATATGGTGTGTCTTGCCACTTTAACCTTTTTATCTAAGGGGTTGTATAGGTAATATCCCCTTGTTTCCTTGGGATATCCTATAAAGGTACACTTTGTGCCTCAGGAAGCAAGTTTGTTACCTGAAGAGGCCTTAACAAATGCTTCTCTACCCCACACAAGTAAATTTGATAACATGGCTTTGCATCCACTCCATAACTCGTATGGAATACCATTTATTGATTTAGTTAGTACTTGGTTTAGTATGTGTGCTGCTATTTGTAATGCGTATCCCCAAAAGGATAATGGAAGACACACATGACTCATCATTGATCTCACCATGTCCAACAAGGTGCGGTTCCTCCTTTCACTTACACCATTCCTCTGAGGCGTGTAATGAGGAGTGAGTTGAGATAGAATCCCAAACTCCCGTAAGAAATCAATGAATTCATAATTAAGATATTCTCCTCCTCTGTCTGAGCGGAGTTTCTTAATCTTCTTACCAAGATGGTTCTCAACATCATTCTTGTATTCTTTGAACCGATCAAAAAATATGACTTATACCTCATTAAGTAAATATATCCATATCTACTAAAATCATTAGTAAATGTTATGATGTATAATAACCCACCCCTTGATTCAACTGGAAATGGTCCACACACATCTGTGTAAACTAATTCTAGAATCTCTTTTGCCCTTTCACCTTTCCCACTAAATGAGGCTTTGGTCATTTTGCCTTGTAGACATGCATGACATACCTCAAGTGGTTTTAGATCGAAAGAATCTAAATACCCATCTTGATGTAATTTTGTCAAATGTTTCTCATTGAAATGACCAACCCAGTGATGCCAAAGTTGGGTGTGGTATGAGTCTTTTGAATTAACTTTGTCATCAATTTACATTACATGGTTTTTGTAGTCTACCACATAAAGGCCGTTATATATATGTTCCCTACCAAAACAAATGCTATCCTTATAAAAGTAGAAACATTTATTTCTAAACATGAAGATGAATCCATCAGTATCTAATCTAGATACTGAAATAATGTTTTTGGTTATAGAGGGTACATAATAACATCCTTTTAATTCCAAGACCATACCACTAGGCAATGTGAGGTGGTAGTCTTCGACTGCTACAAAAACGAGTCTGGCTCCGTTGGGCGCTCGCAGATCCACCTCACCTTGGCCAATCTTTCTGAATCTACTTGGTTCCTGTATTTGGATACATATTTAAGCACCACAAGCGGTATGTAATATTCAATTGGTAGAAATAGATAGATTTCATTCGATAACAAACACAACTAAAGCTTCCCCTTTCTTCCTTGGATGGGTGTAGTTTTTCTTGCAGTGGCCCTTCTTGCAACATGCGAAACAAACAACCTCATGATCTCTTGAATCTCCTTTGATCTTCCTTTTCTTGGAAGACCTTGAATAATCATTGGGCTTAAGTCTCTTCACCTTCCCTTTCCTTTTATTCACCATAAGGAAATAAGGCTTTTCACGCTTCATATCATTGTCCACTTGGAGAATGAGGATAAGAATATAAGACAGAGACTTATCAATGTTGTTCATGTTAAAATTTAAAACAATGTTAGATAAGATCTGGGGGAGTGATGCAAGAATGAGATCGGTACCCAGTTATTCGGGGTGTTTAAACCCCAGAACCTCCAAGTGCCCAATGTAGCCAATGAGCTTGACTACATGAGGCCTAGCTGGGGCACCCTCACCAAGCTTTCTCTGAAATAGATCCATGGATATCTCAAACATTTCCTATCTTTCTCTCTCATGGTATAGACCAAAGAGGTGCTCGATTATGCTATAGGAATCCATGTCTCCATGAGACTTCATGAGCTCAGTAGACATTGATGACAACATCAAACATTGAATGTCGAGTCCATCGTTCAAATGTTGATCATAGACTAGAAAATCTTCATCACATGCCCCATGGGCAGGCGAATCAGAAAGTGAGGACTCCAGTACGTAAAACTTTCTTTCATGGCATATGATAACCGGAAGGCACCTAAACCATTCCTGAAAAATACTAATGGTGAGGATATTGTCTTTATCCAGAATTGATAACAGTGAAAATGTGGTTGACGAGTTTGTCATATTGATTATACAAATTAAAAGAGTAGATTTATCAGTACCTTTTGATTAAATTTTATGAAAAATAATAAATGAATTTATTAATTCTCCCACTATTTTATCATGTCCCAATGACCCCCACCATTGAACTTGGAATGCCTAGTTGCTATGAATTTCTAGTGGCAAGGATCCATATTCCCCTTCACATAACCCCGACAAAGGTTGGTCAAGCTATTTAAAGGTATTTAGGTAGGAAGGTTTTTTCCAGCTTTGAGCTTACAGTTCCTGGATCTGTTGAGTAGACTCCCTAATCATGAACTCCTTACTTGGATTTCCTCAACACTTGCCTCAATTTAACAAAAAGTCTAGCAAGGGATACTCCTCTTTATGTAAAATGTTTACGTCAACCCAAAAAATTCATAAGAGCTTCCATTATAAAAGTAAGTGTCCCAACAAGGGTTGGTAAAACACGTAGTTTTATTGATTCTTTCCCTTAATCATGTTACAGATGGATTGGTATGACTTAATATGGTATTTGTGGGATTTCAATCCTTTATGCATAGTTTCACATTATCATATGATTTTTAATATTATGTTATTCTTTATAAAGTGATTAACCATGTCCTGATAATGTTTGATCATAGTCCTATTTTTATTTTATTCCATCTTGGAAAGATTTTTTATTTCATTAACTATGTGATTGCGACAAAACATACACAATAAATAAACCATGAAATTAGAAAGAAATAAAATAATATAGAATAATCATGAGCTTTTATTGGTCAGCTTATCTTCTGGTTTTGATAAGCTGACCCTGACCTAGGGAAAAACACCTTGAACCCGATGGTTAATGTTTTGAAGCTCCCACCTGTCCAACGTTGTATCTTTTGGGTTGGTTTCACCTCAGATTTGGATTTTGAACCATTTCCTCTAGCTAGGGAGATCCTCTATTACATGGAGTTTACATTAAAGAAACCATGGGCACACAGGAACTACATTTTATTGGAAGAAGGCTCACAGGCCAATGAATTTAAATTAAATAAATTTAAATGAAACCATACACACACAAAGGGTGTCTGGTCTAGCTCATGATCATCCATAGCATTCAACGAAATTTACGCATATTTAGTATTCAAATTCTTTTAATCATTTCTTTATTCAAGATAAGTCATGCTTGAATTAAATTAATTATGATCTTATAATTAATCAATTCTTTATCTAAAATTCCTTTATGAATTTCCTAGAGATTGTTCTCATCCATATTCCTTGTACAGGTCTTTGTACTTTGGAGGAAACTTGGTGAAATTCCATTTCTGGAAATTATATGACGTGTAGGCTATATTAAACGGTGTGTATTTGTTTTCACCCTTTATCCAAAGTACACACTGGGGGATTTTGTGTGTGTTTTTTACTTTGGAAATTTTGGATTACACGACATGTAGTTTAATCTAACACGACATGTACTTCCTTGTTATGTGGTTATCGGTCTGGCAATCCCGTGTACACGGTTACATGACTTCTTCTTGTACACGGTTTCACATTGGATAGATTGGACTACACGACACGTTGATTCAAAATATACGATGTGTATTCCAATTTCCACGTGCCATTCAGTTTTGGTCAACATGATGTATTAAAAAACTTAGGTATTCTCAATTCACACAGTGTGGTTTGGCTGACCAGTACCGGTTCGTTCAACCTAAGTACATGGCGTGTAGATTTCACTACGCGCCATGTATTCCTGTGTTGTACAGACAGAATGATCGGATCCTCTGGATCAGTTACTCATTTTTATTTTAATCAAAATTAATATTAAAAGGTTGTTTTTGTGATGTGAATCGAGAAACGAAGGAGGAAGAACAGATCTCATTCATTCAGTTTTATAGAATGATACATCATGAATTGAATCAAATATAAATGCATAAATTATCAACAAAAATTAAATAACTATAATCAATGTTGTGACCCCTCTGATACCACTTGAAGGACTCGAGCGCATCGAAAGCTCGTGGGTTAATGTGCCCACATGACTTTTTGTCATTAGCAATGATCAATCCAGGATCAATATGATGATAAACACCAGACTCCACAGATTGAATCACATAAATATATGAAGAAGGAGAATAGTCTCATAATCACAAAGAAGGATCATCATAGGTTGATTATAATTAATTTTATTAATTTACAAGAAGTACCTTTTATGGAATTATTTCTTCATTGATAATTATGATCATGTTCCGTTGTGATTCGTCGTTGTGTCACAGAAGACAAGTGTATAATTCCTCTAGCGGTGATCAACACGTGCACCACGTATCTCTGGACGTCGCCAAAGGAATCTCTGGGTGCTAGTGTGGAGAAGCCTTTGCTTACATTGTCCACATTTGATCTCCTTGATCCGATGGAGGATGATCTCTCTCAGTCTTGAGAGCGTTATTAGAGGAAGGAGTTCTTTTGGCCTTGAGAGAATTCTTTAGAATTTTTGTGCACAACCATTAGGAAAAAGAATTGGGTTGTGAGGATATTTATAATCAGGTTTGATGTTGTAGATTTATGATAATAAATAAACACATTATGGGTTTTATTTATTTCATTAACTCATATTAAAAACCCCACGTCAAATCATTAATTACTTGACATGCGCCCACACTGATTATAATCAATATCATTTAATAAAACGATACTGTTTCCTCAAAATCCTGACTGGAAAAACTACACAGTATGTAATCATTTATATACGATGTGTACTCGTTTATCATTTCCTTTCCAAAATAAAAAACTACACGGTGTGCACATTCAATGTACACTGCGTGTATATCTTGTTTTTATTTTATTATTCCTCCAACATTAAAATCATTTAGGATTCCTTGAATAATTATTAAACCACATACGGGAGTAATATTTATTCTACTTGAGATACTTGAATACACTTAGTGTGTGACCCTCTAGGCCTCTTTATCATTGGCATTAAGTGGGATTGCCTAAAGTCTAAGATTACTATCTAGCAATGGGTCATGACACACAGGAGAAAGAATTTCATGCCGCATTGATGTGTCACCTCATATGAACACTTACCGTGTAATTTAATCCCTTTGTCTCAATATCTCATCAATCAAGTTTCATGGAATTGTCATAAACATATATACTTGATTCTTCATTCTTTGACTTCCAGAAATAAACTCGTCGTGACACCATGGCCATGGAATTTGGGTGACAGTTCTATTTCAATCAAAGGGACCAAGATATCTACTTCCATAAATATTAGAGGGAAAAATCCTTCATCGACTTATCCATTAACAACATGTCATTCGTGATGCAACCAACGTACCCTACTTCCCGCCAACTATCTTCATGACAGTTTTCATTAGAAAATATAAGTGGACGAGTCATGACATGAGTTAATGATAATATTTCAGTCTAAGTCCCATTACACACACTCATAGATAGTAATGTCTGATGACACCAAGAAATGTGGAATTACTACTGGTGGGTCTGTTCTCATAATCTCCCATCTTAGAGATTACCAAGTGAGAACTCTATTAGAGAGAGTCTCTTCTTCTTACGAGTACTCTCACATGACAGTCTGTATACTATGTTTCCAATCATAGTATTTCATCTAACTATAGAACTTTATTTAAGAATATTGTTAGATAATTTCATGGTTCTCATCATAGAGGGAATCTACCATGACCTTATTAATGCAACAAATATTCTAGGACATTATTATATTATAGTCATACAGAATAATGAACAATATATAATAAGTTTACATTCATGTAATCAAAGTATAAACAGTTGGTTCTCAGGACACAAATACTTACACACCTATGTAGTAATTGTGTATCTAGAACAATTTATTCTAATATGGGTATTTGTGGAATTCTCTCATTTTATAACTGTTGTGTATCTAGATCATGGACTTTATCGATGTCTATCTTGTTCACACTATCTATTTTTGAGATATGATCCTCTAGAATAAATGTTAGACATTTATCAACTCCACACTTTTTATCTGAAGGATTGTATGGGTAGTCTTCCTATGTTTCTACAGGATATCCTATAATGATACCCTTTGTGACTATGGGTGAAATCTTGTTACCTGAAGAGGCCTTAACATATGATTTACATCCCCACACATGTATGTATGAAAACATGAGTTTCTTTCTATTCCATTATTTGTATAGTATACTATATTTTTATTTATTTGTCACTCAGTTTAGTATGTATGCTACTATTTGTAACGTGTATACCCAAAAGGATAATGAAAATATTGCATGACACGTCATTGATCTCACCATGTCCGATAAGGTGCGATTCTGCCTTTTAGTTACACCATTCCATTAAGGCATATTAAGATGATTGAGTTGAGATAAAATCACGAACTCCCATAGATAATCAATGAATTCCAAATTAAGATATTATACACCACTATTTGAGTGAATTTTTTTAATCTTCATATCAAGTCGGTTTTCAACTTCATTCTTGTATTCCTTTAATTTTTCAAAAGAATCAGACTTATACCTCATTAAGTAGGTATATCCATATCAACTAAAATCATCAGTAAAAGTTATGAAGTATGAGTACCGAACCCTAGATTCAATAGGAAGGGGTCCAGACACATTGGTGTGAACTAATTCTATAAGCTCTTTAGTCCTTTCATATTTCCCAAGAAATGGGGATTTAGTCATTTTTCCTTGTAAATATGGCTAACATAAACCAAGTGGTTTTAATTCAATAGAATATAAATATCCATCTTGATGTAATCTAGTCATGATATTTTTATTTACATGAACTAGCCTCTGATGCCAAAGTTGGGTGTGGTATGAGTCATGTGAAGTAATTTTTCTATTGATTTTCATTATTTGGTACATGTAATCCTACACATAAATACCATTATTTAAATTCACCTTACCATAATAATGAAATCATTATAAAAGAAGCAACATTTATTCCCAAATTTGAAAATAAATCCATCTATATCAAGTATGTATATAGAAATAACATTTTTCGTAACTAAAGAAATATAATAAAACCCCTTTAAAATGAGATAATTCAGGTTAGAAATAAGAGAGGATAGTCCCTAACAGCTACAATGAAAATTTTGGCATCATTGGCTGCTTGAAGATCTACCTCTCCTCGTTCAATCGTTTGGAATCTACTTGGTTCTTGTATTTGTGTGAATATGTGAGAACTAAAAGCTATATCTAATACTAATTTTTAAAAATAGATATATTTCACATAATAAAAAAATCACATGAATCTTCCCCCTTTATCTTTGGCTGGGTGAAATTCTTCTTTTAGTGGTCCTTCATTCCACACGTGAAACAAACAACATGTGGTTCTCTTTATATCCCCTTGATCTTTATCTTCATGGAGTGGTGTGATTGGTCTTAAATGACTTTTATTTCCCTTTTCATTTGTTGACCATAAGGATGAAAGATTTTTCACACTTCGTATCCTTATCTACTTCGTGGATAAAAGTAAAAAATATATGGTAGATACTTCCCAATGTTGTTAATATTAAAATTCACAAAAAAGTAGAGAATCTATGAGGTAGTGATGCCATAATGAGGTCAGTTCCCAATTATTTGAGGATTTTAAACCTTATAACCTATAAAAACTCAATATTTCCAATGATAGTTACTATGTGAGGCCCAACTGGGGAACCCTCTCCAAGATTTATCTAAAAGAGAACCCTAGAAAGATCAAACTGTTCATCTCTCTCTCTCTCTCCTGGTAACAACCATAGAGGTACTCAAGCAAGCTATACACAATCATATTTTCATGAGACTTAATTAGTTCACTATACATTGCTGACAACATCAAATATTGAATATCAAATGCATCCATAAAATGTTTTTTATAGGCAAGGAACTATTCATCACTATCCTCTTTAGAAAGATGATCAAGCATTAAGAATTATAGTACGTAATATTTTAGTTCATGGCGTAGCACAACCTGAAGGCGTCTAAACAACTCTTGGAAGTTACTTCCAGTTAGGATTTTATTCTTATCCAAAATTGATTATTGGGATAGTGTATATGATTAAATTTTCATTTTTATTGTTTAATTAAAAAGATAATATTATTATTACTTTTCATTATAAAAAAGTAATTGAGATATAATAAATTAAATGTTTTTATTTATTTATTTTTTAAATATACCACTATTTTATTAAGCCTCAATATCCCTCACCATTGAACTAGAAATGTCTAGTTACTTTACCATTATAATTTCAAGGATGCCCTTACTTTTCTTAATGATCCAAACTTTGGCCATGAACCATAATAAAGTAATTAGGTAGGTTGTATTTCTAACTATGGACTTGCAACTCCTTGATCCATTGAGTGGATTCCCCTATCCTGAAATCGTGACTTGGTTTTCCTCAACACGTGCCTCTAAATTTGTATGGAACAAACATTGGCCATTAAAATCAATGCAATTTTGGTTAAGTCAAACCAAAACACTCATGATAATTCCTTGATAAAATCAAGTGTCTAGACATTGGACATGTAATACACATAGTTCTATGGTTTCATTCCAAATCAAGTAATAGAAGGCTTAGTATGACTTAACATTTAATTGTGGGTTCTTAAATTATTTTGCATAAATTTTATCTTATTTTTTCATTTACACATCTTGTTAATATTTAGTTGATATGAATTAATTAATTAACCATGTTGTATTAATCATTTAGGCATAATTCATTTATTTAATTTCCATCCTTTCACATTAGATCATTTATTTATGTGATCACGGCCTTGTATCTATAAAATAAATAATTTTATATAGGGAAATAAATAATAAATTAAATTACCCATTAATAATCTTTATCTAATGGTTTATTTAATGAGAGGACATTAAATCATCATTTTATATAGGGTAAATAACTCGTATTATGAGTCTTTAGATGAGTTACAACATTCCATCCATCCACCTATGTATAACCTGGGATGGCATCATTATGATTCTGTATTGAACCACCCCAACGTGCTGTGGGATTCTCCATTAATTAAAAATATTTATTACTCACTTATAGGTGAGGGGAACCAATGAATTTATTAAAGGGGTTTACATAAATATCCAGGGACACATAGGTCATACATAATAGTAGGGGGGATGACTCATAGTCCATCATTTAATTTAAAATTAAATAATTGAAAAATCATGTAATAAATTAAATTAAAACATCAAACAAATACACATGTCTTGTTCAAGATCATGAATGGTCAAACATGAAATGAATACACAAAAGATAATGATTGGCATTCATTTATTTATTCATTCTTTTACTATTTGATATAAATTCACACGCATTAATTAATAATTTAATTTATAAATTAATTAATTTAATCTCTTACATATTAATGATCATTCGATCTTATTTGGGGATTCCAATCATTAATGGAATTCATGGAAAATAAAAAATAGATCCAAAATTACATATTAATTATAATAAATTAATTGATCATTTAAAATTATTTTAAACCATTTTTTAATTTTCAAACACACAACGATGTTAAAATCATTAAAATAAGGCTTTAATGGTGTAATTTTCAAATTTTATGTAATTTTAATTTTTTACATTAATGGGAGGCTACATAGAGTGTACATATAACTACACACCAAGTCACTCGGTTTCCGTATACCCAAGTCACACGCCTAGGGATTTAGCATGTTAACTCAGCTAGACTACGTGGTGTGTACATGCCTAATACACACCCTATATCCTCCAGTCACGTGACTTGATTTTCATGTCAACATGTAGTGTGAAATAGAATCACAACATGTAATTAATTTCTCGACATATCTAGATACATTGTGCTTAATTATATAGGGTGTGATCCAGCCACACACCATGTAACCGAGTTTTACTAATTTGACAATTCAAGATGGAATCTCTAGTAATTCTTCATTTGTACTTAAATGTTAATGAAAATGAATCAATGAAAAAAGATGATTAATATGTTGAGAACATGTTAATTCAAATCACATTAAATAACTAATAACATTAATTGAAAATCTAACCACAATTTCATATAGATCAATAATAAAATAAATAATTACAAATTTAATCATTCTTGATCAGATACCATGTGATCATTCTAGGTGTAGTGGAAGCATGTGGAGGTGAGAAATATATTAAAATATATTTTAATAATCATTTCCTAAAACCAAGAGCAGGGATCCTACACATCAAATTTATAATTAATTTATTTAATTTCTATAGAAATAAATACATGGGCTTAGAAAAATTTATTGTTGGTGAATATTGACCGTCCAAAAAGTCCCTTATAGATTACCTTAATTGTTTGGTGGGGATACATGGATTGAATCCTTTATAAATGATCTACATGTGATCTTATGATCTTTTAGGAACACCACACGATCACTAGGTTCTAACATAGTGAGTTGAATGTCTTTTGTTGTTTGTTCTTGATTTCTCATTGTCCAGTCTTGAAGAAATCTATCTTTTAATTCTCATTCTTAGTAGGTAGAGAGAATAAGGAGCTGAGAGAGAATTCATTATGCACCAAACTTCTCTATTCTCAATTTCATATGCTCTACACAATCAACATAACCGTCTATTCATTGAGTTAGAAAATAAGAAAAATCAATATTTAATTGCATATCATCCATTGAATAGCATCTATGACCTTTAATAAACCCCATTCCACATAATAACAATTATTATTATTATTTTGTGGTGCGTTCCAACTTTCTCATTAATAAATATTATATAATAATATTCTTTTTTAATATTTGTCACTAGGCTAAGTCTCAGTATGTTTTTCATCCTCTATAATTTATTATCTAACCAAATAAATATTTTTTTCATAAATAAATATTTTATTCCTAATATTTTGAATAAATATTTATTAAAATATTAAAAAAATAAAACAAATATTTTATTCACATGCTGCTGAATAAATATTTATTTAATTTATATGATCAATACGAATTGAATAAAATTATTCCTTGAACTTGAGAATAATATTTATTCCATTAATTAAAATCACATGGAATTTATGTGAGATCAATAGAAACACTTAGTTTGTGAACCTATAGGATTCTTTCTCATCGGCATTAGGCAGCTTCACCTAATGTCCAAGATTACTATCTGGGAATGTGTCAAGGAACCAAATAGAAATAACTCAATATCGCAACATTGAATACCATATACAAATTCTCACTTTGTAATATAATCCCTTTTTCTTGATGTAATGTCCCAGACCCAGATGCCACTCAGCAGTGCCCCAAGCCCGATGGGTAATAAGGACTCAAGTGCATCTCTCCAAATACTAGAGGTTGTAGACTAGCAGCGAGGGCCTATATGTGTCAGTAGGGATACTATAACCTCATCTCTAGGGTATACACAATATAAATAAATAACATATAACAGCATAAGGAGATATTACAAGAAAACAACAGTTAAATGACTTAAAAAATATATATATAACAAATCCAGAGGTGTCTAATATACAATGATGATAATGGTACATGTATCTTGAAGGCATCGAAAACATGTACACATGAGTAAAATACAGTAAATGTATCCCAAAATATCAAAAATAACAAAGGTTTTATCCCCGAATAGCATCACAAGCCTCATCACTACTGGATATCCCATCTATAACAACACCCCTATAACAATAGTTTTATTAATATTTTGGGATATGGGATTTATAGATATGTTTTTAAAAAATATTTCAGAAACAAATTGGGATAGATTCCATTTGACAATGTGTATCTCAACAGTTTTAAAAAACCATTGGGATAGATTATTCCCAAATACACAGTATCCATAATCCTCACTCTTAAATAAATCAGACCACATTTTTCCCTAAACAAGAGATCTACTATTCCTCCCACCCAAAAAATACTTCTTCCTAACCCACGATCGATCATTTAATAAAGTAATGTTTTACTTTTTCTTCAAACTGTTATGTTGTAACTGAGTTATATCTTCTGCCACTATTTATTTAGGTTTTTTCATTCAGCTTCTGCTCCAAAATCCTCATGTTAAAATTGAACCTTTTTATGTTATGTTTGGTTCATCCATTGTTTATTATGACCCCCTTATGAGATTTAATGTTTTAACACTCCTTTTATTAAATTTTATAAACTTAATCCTACCAGTTTTGTGTGAATCTATAAATTTTTGGGAAATAGTGATGCAACATATGATGAAATATTTTTCAATCACCCTTTAAATTGAAATCGTGGTAATTATAGTGATTGAAATATATTTCTATGCATTCTATTGTGTGTTCTATTTTTAAATTTTTATTTTTTTATATTTTTTGGAAATTATGGTGATAGTGATGACCATTTATAATGTAGACTATGTTAAAGAAGGTAGGTTGTGGTTTGATTGGCATGGGATATATTGCATGATGGTTAGTGGTGAATTGTGGATAGTTGTTGTTGTGTGATTGTTATAATATGGTGATGGATTAGTGTTAGGATGTGATGGTGGTTATTACAATCATGATGTGTTTTTTTGTGTTAGTGTTCTTGTAGTTACCTAGTGGCTATGGTATATGATTAATAATAAAAAAATGGGAATGACATCTGTGGAAATTAAATAATAGTGGGATGGAATACAATATATAGAAATTAATTAACAAATTGAATGTTGATAGATGGAAATAAATTCAGGTGATAAAAAAAGTTTTTCAATAAATATGTAATTAAATGAATATTAAATAGATTTTGGTTGATAAATAGGAAAATATAGAAAATGGTTAAATCTTTAAATGAAAGAGAGGAATTATGGGCTGTGTGTGGAAATTGTTTGTAGTGAGTTTCATTTTGTGGTGGCAGTAGTTTGTGGAAAATGTTGTGGAGTGATACAATAATGATTGACAGTGTATTTAATGGTATATACATGCTTTATTATTATTTGAATAAGGATTTATTTATTTTTGATCTATATTACTTAATAAATCAGAATAATATAACTTTTTTTAATGTTATTACATTTTGTGTTTTTTTGTGAAATGATTGAGAGAATATATATTGCTAATAGGGGATGTTTCTTACGGAGGATATAAGGAAATCATACACCAATATGGTATTTACACAATGTCTTTCCATCACATCCACTAGATTTCACATAATCTACCAATTTATTCCTTATTATTATTAACCACTAAATAAAATAATTTGAAATGAATTGATTAGACCCTAAAAAAACTAAATTGTAAAAAACCGGCCTAACTAGTCTTGAAAATAAATGAATTGAACCGATCAACCCTTTACAAACTGAAACCCTACCAAATTAACAAATCCTATCTATATCATAACCGAACTGACTTGACCAAACCAACTAAATTGAATTTAAATGACTTGATTTGACCCATGTAGCCTTGAGTAGACCCATGAAACAATAAACTGAATCAAATTGAAGTAAAATAAAAAAGTGAACTAAATTAAACTTAACTAAAAGAAATTCCATAGTAATGATAAAAAAATGAACTAAGTTGAACAATATTTATTAAAATCGTAAAAGTAATGTACTGAACTAATATAAATAAAAAAAACCAACCAATATCATGCTATTATATTTATAAATTAATTCAATATCATGGTTTTATATTTATAGTTTTTTTCTTTTATATTATGATTCTCATATAGAGTAGCGTGACAATTATGGTTTCATATAATGTGAAAAATTCATGTTTACTTAAATATATTTTTTTATTAAATTTCAATCTTGTTGAATTGATTTTACAAAATGACTTATATTAATTTTTTTCCTTATGGATAGAAGTTTGGAATTTGAAACTGATCCGTTATCAATTAATTTTCAAATCAACTTTGAAATATTTTTAGATTTCTTATTTGATAATTCTTCATATAATGGTTACATACCCTACCCATGTTATAATTGTGTTTGAAAACTTTTTTTGATCAGTTAAGACATTATCTACCATATAGCCATATATGGTTTTTAAACAAACTAATATATGTGGTATCACAATGGGGAGAATATAGAATTTCAAAATACTAATGATCCACATAATACAACTAGATTGAATAATTGGGTTTATGACTAGTTTCCTTTTATTCATCATCATGAAAAAAAAGGATTATGACCCAATACGACTTTGATATTAGCACACATGATGTGTCTAATAAAAATGATGATGTTGATAGGGTAAAAAATTGAATGATGTTTCCATGACTCTAGTATATTGACAATGTGGTACAATGAAAACGATGAATATTTTAATCTAATTGTTTTTGGGAAAACCATGTATGGGATTTCTAATACTTCCATCAATTACATTCTTACCCTATTGAAGGAATTACTTCTATATTTTTTAGATATTCCCCCAAACCACTATATGGCATATATGTTAGTTGAGGAACATGTATTTTCATAAAATAAAATTCATGTTTTCCTGAAATACTGTTTCTTATTAATGGAGGAAACTAGTGAATGAAATGATTGTATAAAATGTAGCTCATCCTGATAAAATCCAAAAACTAATGGAATACAATCCCGTGTGCCACAGAATGTAATTTGGAACATTCCATTGAGCCACAAACTCTAGAATATTTTCATGTATGATGAAATATTATTAAAAATGATATGTCATGATACTAAGAGAAATAATAATAACAATGAGTTGTTTCACCCTATGGATGGATTTTCATGGAATAGATTTGATGCTTGATATCCTGATTTTGCAGCTGACGTGGGTAATGTGATGCTAGGTATTTTATTTGACAGTTTTAATCTATTTGGGAATATGATTACTTTGTACAACACATGTTTGGTTTTTATACAAAGTTATAACCTCCCCCATGGGTTTTTAATGAAAAAAATTCAATTTTATGTGTATACTCATATCTAGCCCTTCTAATCCTAACAATGATATAGATTCATAGATGAAACCTATAATAACAGAGCTTAATCTTCTTTGGAATGTGGATGTGCACACATAATTTTTTTTTTGAAAGAGAAATTTCATATGCATCCTGTGATTATGTGGACGATCAATTATTTTCCTACTTATGTTGTGATGTCTAGATGGAGAAAAAATGGCGAACTTGTTGGATCGGGTTATACCAAATCCGAAAAAGAGGGGGGGTGAATTGTGTCTTTTAAAAATTCTTCACAAATCGTGAAGATGGTTGAGTTTGTCCTTTTATCTTTATTAGGTTGTTTGTGCAGCAGAAAATAAACAGTTAAATAATGGAATGATGTATAGTGGTTCGGGGAACAGAAGCCCCCCTAGTCCACTCCACCAATACTCTACTCCATGAGCTTGCTGATTTTCACTATCTAGTCCCCTTATCAACAGACCATCCACAAATGAGTACAGGTAGTTGAAACCTTTATAAGTTATGGCTAAAACAGAACCTTTTGGTTCATACATAGAATCTAATACACAACTTAGTACGAGAATCTGGTTACTCTATATAAAATGAGTATTTGTCTTACAATACTTTCCATTTGTTATTCCTAGTTGCAACAACACGCAACTGACAGTCGATGAATCACCTTCTCCAGAAAGAATAACCTTCATGTAGAAGTAGTTTGGAGCTGATCTGATTTTAGTAGATCTTGAAATGAATTTAGCAGCTTCAAAAACAGTAGATTCAAAATAGACAATCAATGTAGAATCTATGAATCTTGAACTTGTTTCTTCTTCTTCAGAATAACATAGTTTGATAGATCTTGGTAGCAGCAGATATGTGTGACTCGTATTTCTCTGTAAACTGTATCAATGAAAAACTCGAGAGCTTATTAACCTAATCTTCTATTTGATGATTCACCTCTCTCAAAGTAATAAAAAATATCAAAAATATATATAAAAAGAGAAATGTTTTCCTTTCAAATTAAGATCCACAAATGTCACCCTTAGAATCGTGATATTCACATGTTGGAATAACAGAGAATTCATGACTCCCATCATTATTTTCCATGAGAAGTTCCTCTTAAATTGATCATTTGAATCATAAATAAACGTCTTTGAATCAGTCAAAGAAATGCTTTAAAATCAGGCTTTTAATCTGTCTTGAAATTAGCCTGATAATCCATATAAATATTGTTACTTGATAATGTCATATTTAAAATCTCTGATACTAAATGTATCATTGAACAGTATAGCATAATTATCTGAACGTAAGCTTCACAATGTAAGGTTGATCATTCATTCTTAAAAAGTAAGGTTGATCACCATACATTTCTCTTCAACTCTCAAACATACAATATATAATCCATACGTTTATCAGCTTCTAAACTTAACGTACATGATTCATAATTTTTGATACAACGTAAGGTTGTTTACGAAAGTAAGGTTGATGAACCACAATTTTGAGAAAAAAACATGACATTCCATATTCATGTTTGGTTCTTCATACATACTATTCTTATGTCTCAAAAGTAAGGTTCCTTCTAAACATAGGGTTCTTCTTCCATACTTTTGTTGATAATGTATGGTTGCTTAACCATAATTTGGTCAATAGCGTATGGTTACTTAACCATAATTTTATGATAAAGTTTGGTTGCGTAACCATAATTTTCTATTAACATAAAGTAAATGATGGATTCCATCCTCATGCTACGCTCCTCATCATAGGGTATATACAGGGTTTTCAGAACATGCTAAAGTGATTTCCGAACATGTTGAGCATAAACAGTGTTTCCAGAACATGCTAAAATGTTTTCCGAACACTTTTTCAAATATTCCGCTTGGATTAAATGATTTAATATTATTCCAAAATTGAGAAATAAAGAATATCAATTTCCAGAAATATACTTAAGATAAAATCATTAGAATAACAAACAAGGGTATTTGTGAGAAACAAAATCATCATAAAAAGATAGAGTATTGTTCTCAACAATCTCCCCTTAATAATAATAAAGTATTGTTGAAAAAAACACTTTCTCAGTAATCTCCCCCTTTTTATGATCACAAAACCCATGAAATTAACCTTCAAAATTAATTACATATAATTTAGAATTTAGCAAGGATAAAAACAATATTTAATTTTAACAATATTATTTGAATAAGAAATATACATTATGTTAGCCAAATTTTTATATAAAAACCAACATTAAACCATTTTTTTTAAAATTTATCTCCCTTTATAAAGTAAAATAATATCTCCTCTTTTGTAAATAACGAAAATAAAATTTTGTGTTTATCCAAAAATTTCTCTCAAATAAAAAAGTTATGATTATCCAAATTTCTCCCATTTAAGGAAAGAAAAATAAGTCTTTTCTCCCCCTGGTTTAAAGATTTAAAATCTTAAAATAAAATTTTAAAAGATTAAAATAAAATGTCGGGTTTTTCCAAATTTCTCCCCCTTTTGTGATATCAAAAGGAATGATAGAATAAGGAATAAAACACTTTTTTATATAGCACTGAACATAAATAAATGCTATTATAAACTATTTATCAATATTTGAATCTGGATTACTTGAATTCATATATATATAGTACATTAAATAAAATTAATAACACATAAACATGAGATAAAAATATATTTTATTGAAAATATAAGTACAAGTACAGTAATGATAATGAGAATCAAGATTTGGCTCATCAAAGGTTTGAAATTGGTCTCATTTTCTCTAGATTACATACATGATTTCTACAAACTGGTTCCTCATCCTCATCATTAACCCATATCCGAGATGGATAATGAGATCTCTTCCCTCTTGAGTCCGATGAATATCTTCAATAAAATTTAATCTAAAGAAATCATGTATCCCTTCTTCCTTTTCTATAAAAGAGTTAACTTATTTGTGAAATTATTCAACGAAGTTCTTATTTCGGGTTCATTTAAAGATAACTGATCAACAAGATGTTTTTGGTTCTCTAACCAGATAGACAATGGAGAACTGTTGCACCGAAGGTCCTGCCATCTGTCATTCATATTGCTCATTGCTGTTGTAATAGCCTGAAATCTCATTATCATATCAGGTGATGTACTTGAGGTACCTACTTGACTGTTCCGGATAGTTTCGAATTGTTACTCAATTAAAGTCTTAAAATATGTCAAATATGACATCATTACCATCTCATATTTCAAATTTGAAACTTCAGCCAACATATCCTTATTAAAAACATCCTCTTCTTGTTTTTAAATAAAACTAACTTTCAATTCCTGAAATCTTTAATTTTATTTTTCCAATTCTCTTCTCAAAGCTGCATTTTCTGATTCAACTCGGGCTAACTTTCTATACAGCTCCTCAACTTATGAATTCGTAGAATTAGTGGAACCTTGTGCTTGATTCTCAGTCTAAGATTCAACTGGATTTAACAGAACTAAAGGTAGGGATTCAACATTTTACTTCTCTTCATCCTCTCTCTGTACTAGATTCTCTACTGATTTTTCCTTCAAGTCCTTCCCTAACTCATCCAAAAAAAATTATCATTAATAATTTCAGTGTTAATTTTAGAAAGGTACTCTGCCTGATTAATATTAATATATTCTTTCTCATCCTGAGCATCTTCCTAATTGATTTCCTCCAAGATTGGATCCTCTAATACAGGTTCCTCTTGAGATAATTCCTCTTGAAAAATCATAGTATCCTATATAGTTTGAGTAGATTCAAGTCTATCCACTTCAACTTCTCCCAACTTTTCAACAGTTTGAGGAACAATTTCTTTTTCCACATGAGGAGTCACCTCAATTTGAGAAACTGTTGGTTGTCAAATTGGTTGTACTTCAGATTATTTAATAAATCTGAAGCTCAAAAGAGGTTTAGTTGTAGCAAAATTTTCGTGAACATGATCTTCACCTGTTTGAGCCACTCGATGTATTTTCCTCTGAAGTCCCTCTTGAATTCCCTCATCCACAGGTGGATCGACTGTTTTAAATCTTAATCTTCTTGAAGTTCTACTATCTCTAGATTCTGGCATGCCTTCCTTAGATTTAGTAGGTTTCTCCCCCTGAGCTGAGTCTTGGTCTTCCTCTTCTCCAACATGCATAATATTTCCCTTCATAGTACTCCAGAAGAAGACAATATTTCTTAGAGTTATAGCATTGAAAACATTGCTGTGATGGCATCTTACTCTGGCATCTATTGATATCACCATATCAGACTTAAACAGTAATTTTGAAATGAACCTTCCAATGGGATAGAAGTTCATTCTAGCCTTTGGTTGAAAATAGTAGTTGAGATATCTTACCATATATCTCATAAAATTAAACTTTATTTCACCCATAATCCAAAACATTATGTACATATCAGGAAACAAAATCTTCTCCATCTCTGACATCCTAGGTTCAATACCTGTTTGCACAAACTTAACAAGAATCTTCTGATCAGGTTCTAGATCATTCACTAACAATTTTATTATACTTGTAGAACCAAATAAAAATGAAATAATTTCCTCTGACTTAAGTTCATCATCTCTAATATTCATTAATTCAAAATGATAAACTCCCTCATGAGGGCAGTTTAAGATTCTATATATTTCCACTGATGAAATTGAAAAATCTAGATCTTCAATTTTCTCAAATATGGCGTCCTCTGTATATCTAAGACTAAACTAAACAGATATGAAAAAGTGATGAAGCTCTACCTCATATAGAAACTCTTTATTTTCATCATTGAAAGTTTTTTCTAGATTCTGAAATGTGAGGGCTTTCTGCAGCATCAGATCTTTTTGATACAACAATTACAGGTCAATTACTTTTACTTGTAGAATCTTTCTTCCAGCCATGCGCTGATGCTTGACATTTGTGGTTTCTTATTCCTCGATTCTCCTTGTTTTGGCCATTTTTGTCACAGATTTCTGAAGGTTTGAAGAGCTAGGTTTTTGAATGTTCAGGGTTAGGTAGACAAGAGTGGTATGGTTTTTTTGGCTTCAAAAGGTTTTGGAAGAAACGAATGGGTTTTGAATTTGAAATGGGTTTTCACATCCATCATTCCTGTTTCATTACGTATATAGTAATTATTACATTATTTACAAGGAAAATCGTACGTGGAAAATATTTTAAAGCAGTACAGACATAATTTTAAATTATTCTAAAAAAAGTAATTAATTTTTTTAAAAAAAATTATAATTAAATAAGAAAAATTAAAATTAAAATTTTATTTTAAAATAAATAGACCCAGTTACCCTTTATATCAAACCTTACAGTGGGAAGTTGTTTAGTAAAAATATCAGCCAATTGAATTTCAGCACTTACAAATCATAAGAATATATCATTTTTAAGAACATGATATCATAGAAAATGATGTCTGATATCAATATGCTAAGTTGTATAATGATTAATAGGGGTTTTTGAAATATTTATAGCACTTGTATTATCACATAAAATAGGTGTGTTATGAAAATTTAGTCCAAAGTCCATAATAGTGTTTTTCATTCACAAAACTTGTGCAGAGTAACTGCCTGGAGATACATATTCTGCCTAGGTTGTTGACAGGGAAACTGAGTGTTGTTTCTTACTAGACCATGACACTAAAGATTTTCCTAAAAAGTGACAAGTCCCTAAGGTTATTTTTCTCTCTTATCTAAAACTTCCAAAGTCAGCATCTGAATGTGAAATTAAATTAAAATGAGAAGTGTTTGGATAGAGAAGAGATTGAAAAATAGTTCCTTTTAAATATCTAAAAATTATTTTGACATCACTTAAGTGAGATTATTTAGGATCATATTGAAATATATCACAAAGACATACTACATACATTATATCTGGTTCACTATCAGTAAGATATTATAAACTACCATTAATACCTATATATAACTTGTTCTCAACTAATTTTCTAATTTCATCCAAGTCATGTTTTATATTAGTACACATAGGAGTTGTATATGTCTTGTGGTTTTCAAGTACAAATTTCTTTAGTAAATCAATAATTTATTTTATTTGATTTAAAACGTTTCTGAAATCCTTTTGAAAAATTTGAAGTCCTAAAAAGAAATTTAATTCTCCCATAATGCTCATTTCAAATTCTTTTTGCATTAAATTTAAAAAATCATGACAAAGGTTTTTTTTTGTTGAACCAAAAATGACATCATCAACATAAATTTGAACCAATAAAATATTATATTTAACAGTTTTCTTAAAAAATGTTAGATCTGCTATCCCAATAGTAAAATAATTTTTCAAAAGAAAAGAACTTAATATTTCATACCAAGCTCTAGGTTCTTGTTCAAGGCCGTAAGGAGATTTAGTAAGTTTTAAAAAAGAATCTAGTTTTTTTAATTTTCAAAACCAGGAGGTTTCTCAACATAAACTCCCTCTAATAAGTAACCATTTAAAAAGGAAGACTTAACGTCCATCATAAATAATTTAAAGTTCATATGAGATGCGTAGGCTAAAAGGATTATAATAGCTTCCAATCTAGCTACGGGTGCAAAGGTCTCATCATAATCTATAACTTCTTCCTAATTATATCCTTTAGCTAATAGACTTTCTTTATTTATAGTTATTATTCCTTGATCTTATTGTTTATTTCTAAATACCCATTTAGTTTTTATAACTGGATAGATCTGAGGTCTTTCAACTAATTTCCAAACGTCATTTCTCTTGAACTTGTTTAGTTCTTCTTTCATTTTTATCATACAACATTCATCAACTAAGGCTTCTTCTAATATCTTAGGTTCTAATGGGGATAGAAAGGCATATAATTTAATTAAATTTCTTAAATTTCTTCTAGTTTTCATTCTAGTGTCTATGTATCTTATAAAAGTTTATAAAGGGTGATTATTTAGGGTTCTAGACTATCTTGGTAGTACACTGTCAGGTTCTTCAATGTCTTGTTCTGCTGAACTGAACTTAATTTCATTTAAATATTTTTCAACATCATCTTTTATGTTCTCAAGTCTCATGTTTCCATTAGAGTCAGATTCATCAATTTGGTCTTTCCATTTCTCAAATGGATGAAATTCATCAAATTTTCACAAGAAATGATTCTTAAAAAATCTTTTACTTTTTATTATAAACTCTATAAGATTTGAAAGTAGCAAAATATTCTAGGAAAATACCTTTATCATGTTTTGGATCAAACTTACCAATATTGTCCTTGGTGTTTAAGGTGTAAACCTTACGTCCAAAAACATTAAAGAAATTTAATTTAGGATTTCTGTTATTCCAGAGTACATATGGAGTCTTTCTAAAAATTGGTCTAATTAGAACTCTATTAATTATATAGAAGGATATACTTATCGATTCTACTTAGAAATAGGTAGGAAGACTGTATTCATTCAACATAGTCCTGACCATTTCCTGAGTAGTTTTATTTCTCCTTTAAAAAATTCCATTTTGTTGAGATGTTCTTGGTGAAAAGAAAGTGTGTTTAATACCCATATCTGAGAAAAACGAATTGAATTCAAGATTCTCAAATTCTCTACCATGATCACTTCTTAATGAAATTATTTTAAAACCTTTTTTATTTTGAAAAATTTTGCAAAAAAAAATAAAATATAGTAAAAGCTTCATTTTTAAATTTTAGAAAATAAATCCAAGTAAATCAATAATAGTCATCAACTAAAACATATACATATAATATACTAGCCAATATTTCTTTTCTTGAAGGTCCAAACAAATCCATATGGATACATTCTAGTGGTTTAGATGTATAAATTTCGTTAACTGTTTTGAAGGATGATTTGGGCTGCTTTCCAAGTTGACATGAATCACAGAATCTATTCCTTTCAGATTTGAGACTTGGAAAATCCGAAACTAATGGTTTCTTAAATAACTTATGTAAAGCATATATATTACAATGATCAATTATTTTTTCCTGATCCACTATTCAATTATATTAGCTGTTAATAAGTTTATTTTTTTGTTTACATAAGGAATTTAAGTCCAGTGTAAAAAAATTATCAGTTATGGGTGCTCTAAATTTAAGAAATTTATCTTTAAAAATAAAATAGTGGTTTTTAGAGAAATCAACACAATAACCATAATCACAAAGTTAAGAGATACTTATCAGTTCTTTTTTCAATCCTTGTACCTAGAGTACTTTATTGATTGAGATAACTTCTAGATCTCCAACAATTCCAATGCCAATAATTTTACATTTGGAATTATCACCAAATGTGACTAATCCACCAGCCTTTTGAGTTAGTGTTCTAAAGCTTGATGAGTTTCCACTCATATTCATGGAGAAGACACTATCCATATACCATACAGATTTTCTGAATCTATGACCTCCTTTTTACAAATTCATTTAAACAAAGGTTTGTTTTGGTACCCATATTCTGTTGGGTCCAGTAGTGTTAGCCAGCAAAGACCTGGGAATCCAAACTTGCATTGTTTTTCTATAATCAATAGAATCATATAAACTTCTTGCAACAAAGGCTTTATTAATCCCACTTATTTGAGGTTGCCTTAAGTATAAGTTTTTAGATATGTGACCTTTTGTTCCATAATAGTTGCAAATTTTAACTTTTGTACTTGGAACAAAATAGTTTTTATATAGTTTGGGTTTATCAACTTTACTTCCTATTCCATATCTTTCCTTTTTAATCATATTATTTCCAAGAATATTATTTAGTGTATTTTCTCCTTTTTTAAAATTAAGAGCTGCAATTTTGTATGTTTGTACTTTTATTTGCAGTGTTTTTATTTTAGTTTAATTATCATTATAGTCTGTGTTTGATGAGTTATATTTTTCAATTAAATCTTAATGTTGTTTTATCAAAGTGTATCTTTCTCCTAAAACAGAAGCGTGAATATGTTTCAGTGATTTATGTTTCTTAAATATGGAATGAAATTTATCTTCCATCATATTTTTGTAGTCTGCAAATTTATTATTTGAACAACTAGAACTAGAATCATAATCAGAATCAGATGAGTAATAAGATTATACCTCATCAGATTCTGCCATAAAGCACATTTTTTCTTTCATATTTGATTATTCATTTTCTGAGTTAGACTTTGATGAGCTGCTGGAGTCTTCCAAAAAAAGCCAAGTATCTTTGAGTTTTCTTTTGTCTTTCTTCCCATAATCATTGTTTTTTAAAAATTTCTTTTTCTTTTCACTTTTTAATTGAGGACAGTCAGGAGTTATGTGAACCATCTTTTTTCATTCGTTGCATATGACTTCCTTTGGCTCTTTTCCATCATTTTTGAAGTATTTTTTGAATCCCTTCTTCTTTCTGTAGAATTTAATGAACTTTCTAGCTACTTGAGCTAGTTCCACATCTAAATTAGATGAATTAGAACTCTCAAATTTCACTTTGGTTTCATTCTTCATTTTTCTGCTTTTATTTTGTGATGTTACATTCAAAAAAATATTTTCTCTTTTGATTAAAACATTATGCTCATTTTTTTATCTTCTATCTCAGCTTCATAAATCAAAAGAGTTCCAATTACATCTCTCATTCTAAGATATTTAACTCATGAGGATTGCGTAATATCAGCTGAAATTCTATGCAAATTATGAGGTAATACTCTTAGAACTTTCAGGGTATGATTTTCTTGTTTGATAGGGTCACCCAAGGGAGTGATATTATTAACAATTTCTGTAAGCCTTCCATTTATCTGGGTGATTATTTCTCCATTAAACATTCTGAATGTGTCAAATTTCAATTTATTTGTGGAATAACTCATCTATCTGACATTGTCAATTTCTTCCTAGGAAACTGCAATAATCTACCACATTACATAAGCCGCTGGGCACTAAGATAATCTGTTGAATTCATCTAGTCAAAGACCACAAATGATAGCATTAATAGCTTTCAAGTTTATGTCATACTCTAATTTTGTATCAGCACTCCCTATTTTAGGTTTCTCTGGAATCACATAGGGTGTTATAATTTTCACATAGACTCTGTATCCAAGGTTATTTAAGTAAATGATCATCCTTGATTTCCAACATCCATAATTTTCACCATATAAGTAAGGAGATCAAACTATTAACATACCGTCTTGTGTATCAACCATTGTTATCTATATAATCCAAAAACCTTCACCTTATTGTAGATTGTACAAAATATCCTACCTCTGAAACCAATTGTTGGATCAGGTTATAACAAATACACACAAGAGGTGGGTAAATTGTGTCTTTTAAAAATTCTTCATGAATCATGAAGATGGATGAGTCTGTCCTTTTATCTTTATTAGGTTTTTTATATAGCGGAAAATAAAGAGTTAAAGAATGCAAATATGTATAGTGGTTCGGGGAATAGAAGGCCCCTATTCCACTCCACTAATTATATACTCCACAATCTTAGTGATTTTAACTATATGGTCCTCTTATCAACCGACCATCCACAACTGAGTATAAGTAGTTGACACCTTTACATGTTAGGGATAAAATAGAGCCTCCTGGTTCATACACAGAACTGAATAAATAGTTTAGTACGAGAATCCAATTACTCAAAATAAAAATAGAATTTTTTTTCTTTCAATGCTTTCCAGTTGTTCTTCATAGTTGCAACAACATGCAACTGACAATCGATGTATAGTCATCTTTAGAAAGAATGATCTTTAGGTAGAAGTAGTTCTGAGAAAATCTGGTTGCTTTAGATCTTGAAATGAATTTAGAAACTTAAAAACTATATATTCATAATAGATAATTGATATAGAATCAATGAATCTTCAACATGTTTCTTATTCTTCTACAGAAAAACAGAGTTTGATAGATCATGGTAGCAGCAGATCTGTGTGACTTGTATATCTCTATAAACTTTAGCAGTAAAAAACTAGAGATCTTGTTATCCTAATCTTCTTTTCGATGATTCGCCTCTCTATATGTAATAAAAAATATCACAGATATATATAAAAATAGAAATATTTTCCTTTCAAATTTATATCCACAAATGTCACCTTTAGAATCGTGATTTTCAAATGTTGGAATAATAGAGTAGTCGTAACTCCCCTAAATATTGGCCACGAAAAGCTCCTCTTAAATAATTCCTTCGAATCAAAATTAAATGGCTTTGAATTAGTCAAAGATGTGCATTAAAATTGGGCATTTAATCTAGCTTGAAATCAGACTGATAATCTGTATAAACATCATTGCTCGATAAAGTCATATTTGAAATCTCCGACGCTAAACGTAGGGTTGAACTGTATAGAATACATTCTCTGAACGTAAGGTTCACAACATAAGGTTGATCATTCATTCTTCAAAATTAAGGTTGATCGTCCATACTTTTCTCTTCAACTCTAAAACGTACAATATATAATCCATACTCTTATCATCTTATCAATGTAAGGTACATGATCCATACTTTTTTATTCAACGTAAGGTTGTTTACAAAAGTAAGGTTGATGAACCATACATTTGAGAAACAAACATAACATTACATACTAACATTGGGTTCTTCTTCCATACTTTTCAAAGATCCCAAACATAAGGTTCTTTCAAAAGGTAGGTTTCTTCTTCCGTACTTTTGTTGATAATGTATGGTTGCTTAACCATAATTTTTTAAAAAATGTATGGTTTCTTAACCATACTTTTCTAATAAAATATGTCTATTTAACCATAATTTTCTGATAACATAAAGTAAGTGATGGATTCCATCATTACTCTATGTTCCTCAATGTATGGTATGAACAATGTTTTCAGAACACACTAAATTGATTTCTAAACACGTAGAGCATGGAAAGTGTTTCCAGAACATGCTAAAACGATTTCTGAAAACTTTTTCAAATATTCAATGTGGATTAAATGATTTAATATTATTCCAAAATAGATAAATAAAGAATACTAATTTCCTAATATACACTTAAGATAAAATAATTAGAATAACAAACAAAGATATTTTTGAGCATCAAAATCATTATAAAAAGATAGAGTATTGTTCTCAACAATCTCCCCCTAATAATAATAAAGTATTTTTGAAAACAAAACTTTCTCAACAAAACTATCATGTCCTATTTTTTTGATGAATACATGATCCAAAAGACGAAAATATAATTCTAGTTTCAGTTTTATGGGATATTGATGAATATTTCCAATTGACCATCCATATAGAAATAACTGTCGAAGATTTGAAAATACTATGTTGGATGACGGTCCACATCAGTATATGTCTAGAACTGATATGCTTAATGAATTTCAGGATTTCTATTTTTTATTTAGGAAGGTTTAAATGAAATATATAAATAGAAATTTTTTTCCACTAAAACCTGTTATAATCAGAAGAAGAGGAGTATCTTCTTTGAGATGCCTTATTGGTCAACCAATTTTTTACGTCATTACTTAAGAATAATGCACATTGAAAATAAAATTTGTGAAATGTTTCTTTTGATTCTTCTAAATTTAATGGAAAATATAGAAGATGGTTCACAATATCTATGTGACTTGATGGATTATGGCATCTGTACAAAATTTGATCATGTGTGTATCAGTGAAAATAAATGGAATGTTCCATGTGTTTCTTATATGAGGACACCTACACAAAAAAATCAATTTCTAGAAGTAATAAATACTATTAAAGTTCCCTATGGCTATTTAAGAAATATATCAAAAATGGGCCAATTGAAGAGAGTTGATGTTGAAATCTTTGAAGAATCGTGATTATCACATCCTTCTGCATGAGTTGATTCCAATTGAAATCCATAATATTTTTTCCAATAATGTAAGGGTTTTAGTTATTCTGTTGTAAAATTTGTTTAGATATATTTTTTCTAAGATGTTATCCAAGTTTTTCTTGAAAAAGATGTTTGTAGAGGCACTATTAATTTTGTTTGAGTTATATAAAATATTTCCTCAATCATTTTTCTCATTGATACCCCATAAGAATATCAATATTCCAACCAAAATAACTGTTAGAGGACCTATTGTTTATTTTTGGATGTATCCAACTAAAATAAATATTTACATGTTGAATTCTTATGTTTAGAATAAGAATCATCCTGTAGGTTCTCTTTTGAAAAGTTACTTGTCTTAAGAATGTTTGGATTTTTGCTCAATGTGTTTGTATGATCTTACTATGAGAATGAAAAAGAAAATAAGAAATGAAGAAGAATATTCTGAAAATATTGAACCCAATTTTTCATCAATTCCTAAAATAGGAGGAATTCCTAGATCATATACATTGATGACATTAATACCTTATGAGTGGGAGATGGCACATCACACAATTTTTTTCAACTACGATTTGTTTGATGACTACATCATTTATGTAAATTTAACCTTTATATCTTATCTCCTCTCATGTAATTTTACATATTTATTAATCTATATAATTTTTTATCTATAGGGAGCATAATGAAATGATAAATAGATAGCATCATTCGTTATCTTTGAGAAGTAGAGACACTTTCAATCGAAAAGTGTTTTCCTCATGGTTGAAATTGAACGTAGAAATATTACAGTAATATATTAATAAAATAAATATTTGATTAAGTTTAATATTCATTTATATTTTAGTTATTGAGTTTTCCTGTGGAATCTATCTATGAGGAAATATAAGATTTTCCTTTTGGTCATAATACTAGGGTTTGTGACTGTAAATCAATCATGATTAATGGGTACATATTTATTAGCACTAAATGAAAAAATAAAATGAGAAGAAAACATGATGGTGTTATGTTAACTATGGAAGAAAAATATTATTCTAGTGCGTCAGATAGTATAACACGATTTGAAAATGTATCTTTTTATGGAGTCATTGAAAATATAAAAATGTTGGATTATTACTCTCATGGCTGAGTTACTCTGATGAAATTCTACTGGTTTTATTTGATGATGAGGTAGATAACATTTATTGATGAGTGCGAACTTTGATTTATTGAAATGAATCACACTCATGATACCGATGAACCATATGTATTGGAATCAATGGAGAAACAAGTCTTTTATGCCAAATATCATCTTGGACCTGAATTTGGTTTTATTATTGAAGTAATTCCAAGTTATATTTTTGATGATAGTGATGATCGAATTGAAACCATCCCTGCATCCATTGGACCAAATTCATTTATTACATCTGATTACACCATTAGTTCAATTTTTACTGTTAAATGTGAACCTGAAGTTGTGGTGGGAAATATATAGAATCATCCATCCCTGTTTTCAATTATTTTAGTTTAGCTTGGATTGGGTTGTTAAGGTGGGTACTATTCGAATTGATTTTATATTGAGTTGCATTTTTTAATATTGAATTGAACTGTATTCAAAACTATGCAAGAAATCACAAGTGAAACAATAAAATTAGAAAAAAACAAGAGGTATTGAATTATATATATTAAAATGTGTGATATCAAATTAAAAATTAAAAATAATGACTTAAAAAAATGGAAAAATTACCTAACCCAAAATATGAACCAAATGACATAAAACAAATAAAAGTTAACAAATGACCTAATCAGTTAACTAAATTGATCCAAATAACCAAAGAGAGATAAAATGGAAAAATTACACAATCAATTGACAAAATAGAACCGATTGATGTAAGATAAATAAAATGGACGAATTACCTAACCAAAATTGAATTGCATTGAATTAACAATGTAAGAAAACAACATAATAACTTTAATAAACATGAAAATTGTAACATATTTTTTATTCTATAAAATTTATTCTATTTGGATATTATTCCCACTAAATTTTAAATTGTTTTTTTTATTTCTCTACATTTCCTATATTTGGTCTAACAAGTTGTAATACTTAATTAATTCATGTCTCTTGTTTTTGGTTGTTTGGGTTACAAATTAGTTTTAAATTTCTAACTAATTCCATATTTTTTTCAAATTTATGAAGTGAAACATGTTTAGGAGATGAAAATAAATGGGATAATGGATAGCCATTACTGAATGACTGAGATAGGCGTTCCTCCATTAGTTCATGTTGTTAGTATTTTTTTCAAATACACACACACACAAGGATATATATATATATATATAAATAAAATATAATTTCATGTGATTAATGTTTTTAAAACATTTATATAGGATCCAACACTTAGGTACTAATTATTCCTTGAGAAACCTAGATGTCCTAGTACTCAGGATGACGATATTTGGAGGCGGGGTACTAGAGTTAGGCGCTCTAGTAGGAGTACCTAGTTAGAACTTGTCCCTCCCACTAACCAACCATCTACAGCACATTCTAATCCTACAATGTCACTTGGGACACAAAATATATTCAGGCCATCCATGTTTTCACCAGCATTTACATCTGAGCCTCCTCACCCATCATTCCCATATACGATGATGATTACTACCCCCATCCATATCATGAATTTGGCCAGCAATCCACACAATCTTTGTTTCCTTATCTCTGAGCTTCTATATTCCTTCTTCTTCAACTCCTACTCTGACACATTATGAACTAGTAGAGAATACACTAGAGCCCACTCCATCTATATACACTGATGTTCCTTTAGTGCTTGTGGATCCAGTGATTCGCATTAATCAGACTGTTGTAGGCATATTTTTAGAACCCTAATAATTTTTTACCATAATTTATTTTCATTATAAGATGTATTGATATAATATTTTTTTATTCTATAATAGTTAGATATAATGATAGGGAACATGGGACTACACCCATGCATGTGGTGTGGAACCGCCACATATAGTTTATGGTAGAGTACAACAAAGACAAACAAATTATTAGATAAACAATGCGAGAGTATAAGAGTTTTTTAGAGAAGATTTAAAAATACTCTATCATAAATCTCATATATACACTCTCATAGATACACATGCCCAATTAAGTAAAGTACAACTCTTGGAAACAAATATGGGTTATAAAATCTATTGGATTTAATGTTATATTATTATTGTACTTATATGAATTAATATTTTGGTTCCAGTTTGGTTTTAATTTTCTCAATGGTGACAGTGTGAGGCTAGCATGACTCATATAATTAGGTGAGCTATAGAGAGACTACAATCATGAGTTTTATATTGGATTGCATGCTATAATTGGCATATATTTAGAGTCCACACCTATCATAGATGGTTGGATGATAAAAAATTATCATGTAATGATTAATAATTTTATGTGTACCACATTCAAGGTATTAATCAAATGTTAGGTTTTTAAATGTAAGTATTTTTTTCATTAATACATTCTTAAGTATTATTGATTTTTTAGGAATATTCCATGAAAAAATAAACAAATACATGATGATAAGAAATAAATCCACAATTTGTGGTGGGATATAATTCCATACCATAAGAGGAATTAGTTATGATAGTTATTTATAATTTTTCTTTATGACTTTCACTTTATATTATTTCCTCTATATTTTAATTATATAGAATACAATTTGAACTACTAAAATCTAATCGATCAAAATAAATTTTAATTAAAACAATCCACACTTCATATTATATTATCGAAATAATCCACACTGAATAGAATTATATAGAATTGATTAAAACTATAAAAAAATAAACTAAAAAATTGGATTTCATAGAGTAAAATTGAAACAACTCAATTCTATGAAAATAAATATAAATTGAATTAAATCAAATCAAACTAACTTGGCCTAAATAGAATCAAATAGTTATGAAACAAATTGAATAATATTAAACTAAACTAAATTAAACTGTATTAAAGAAAACCAATCATAAGAAAACCAAATTGGATTAGACCAACATGAATTTATATACCATATGTTTTTTTAGCTTCATATAAAATTAATATCCATTTGATTTTAGTTATGAAATTAATTATTAGTAACCTATTTTCAATTATGGTTTCCTAAATTCAATGACATTTATGAGGGAGGAGTTGATGGTTGAAGGATGTGTACCTCGAGAAAAGCTATTTTTTCTCAAGCAGAAAGAAAAAATATTGAAGTGCAGTTAACGAACTGACACAACAACAGATTATAAGTTTAATTTTTTTGATTTAAAATTCTAATATATAATTTGTAACTTAATTGTATATTTATATTTTTAAGTGGATTCTTTGGAGGCCCTTGATGTCCCAAAACCTAACAATTTTAAGCCAAATGATCACTTACATTGTGTTTTGGGAGATGGGAACCATGGTAGAGTATGATGACAACATTGGAAGAGTATAGTCTTGATGAGGTGTTATCCCACTTCAGGTACCATTTTTAGTCCCACCAAGTTGGAAAAGGATAATTCACTGCCAGTACAGGCTGAGGCTAAGACATAAAAGGCCGAAAAAGGTCCATACATGTGGAAAAATTTAATCAAATGGAAAGCACTGACGTTAAGAAAATGTATGATGTGCTATTTCCTTCACTTACACCAGAGAACACCAAAAATTGTGATGAATATTTGTCATAAATTTATTATTTATATATTATAGTAGGAAGTAATCCTAGTCATGGCTAAGATAATGATATTCCTTATGATGGTGTGTATGATGTAAAGGAAGAGGTCGAGAGAGAGACTGAGGATGAGGTTGAGGATGAAGTTGAGGATGAGGATGGGGACATGGATGAGGATGGGGATGAGGATGAGGATGAGTATTGGGATGTGGACTAGTATGAGTCTTATGATAATGGTGATGATAGTGATGGTGATGGGAGAGAAATTGATTCAATAAAATTTTGACTAATATTTATGACATTTGATGTTTGATGATTTTTTGTGACTGAATATATGTGTGATATTTGTATATTTGTTATCATTGATTAAATAAATCAATTGATTTTTTCCATTATCATTAATTATAGGTTCTATTTGTTTAGGATGTTATTTTTTCCATTAAATAGTGTTCTATTTTTAATTATAGCTGAATTATGTTTTCATGTTTTGATTGCAGGTGTATTTCATTATAGGTAGTTATATTTTGGTAGTTTCATTTTTTTGGTGTAGGTGCATTGATTGTGATTTATATTCTATTTTGGTAGTTCTTTTATGTAGGTATAGATGCGTTGAAGGTTCAATCTGTTTAGTAAGTGTAGGTGCATTGCAGGTGGTGGGATGCTTCTGTGGTGTTGGGGGGGGGGGGTCTATACCAATGATTTTACAACCGTTGGTATACATATATCCCAACAGTTCAAGATGAACCATTGGTATATTACTTTCCCAATGTTTCAAAATCTTTGGGATGTACCTATAACAATGGTCATAACGATTGGGATTAGGCTACTCCAATTATTTCTAACCATTGGGAAAGTCCTATAAAAATGGTTCATGATGGACTATTGGAAACATGTCATTTTTACAACCCTATACCAAAAATTTACTAGAAAACATTCATATAGGGATATTCCAACAGATCGCACACCAATGATTTAGATAACCATTGGGATAAGTCATGTTTTCAGTAGTGCAACTCAGTTCTATGATCACATACTTCTAGCATTGAACAATAGTCAACCCTAGAATTGTGGGTTCTTTCCCTTGTCATTAGATGCTTCCAAGAAGCCTATTTGGGTACCCAAATAAGGCATGAATAGGGTGTGGATTACAATCATAGTAGGTAACATCTCAAAGATTTATACATTTTAGTTTATGCAATATAGACTAATAAGTGTTCCAGTAAAATAGGTAATCAGATATTGAGGTAAATAGTAAAGTTCCCATGGAAAATGTAACCAAGCCATAGGTATCATATAACCAAAAATGGATCCTTGAAAAACAAATGTTAGCTTCTATAACCAGGTAGATAAAAAAAGAAGATATAAACAAGACAACATCACCCTACATCCTTCCCTTTTATATAGAACCTGACCCTGCAGTACAACCTGAAGTGTCAAAACATCCATGGATAAGACATATAATCAAATGCATCACATTTCCATGGTTGTTCCACAATAACCAAAGCATAAAAATTATTAAAGCGATGTTTTATAATGAAGTTTCAGACCATGAAGGTCTAGATACAAGGTTTAGAAGACCAAGAAATCCTCATCGAGTCCCAGGAGCATCTCATTTGATATTCGGTTAGGCACTAGTTGGAGTCCAAGGAGCATGTCAAACCAGAAGCGTCTTATGTGAGTCCATGAAAGATAGATACAAGGGGTAAAATGTCCCTAAGAATCCCAAAGAATCAAGATTCAACAATAAAACCCTCTCCAAGGCATCCACTACCGCATCAAGATCGAGGGAACATGTTTAAGTCATCTATTCATACATTTACCATGTCATTCCATTTATCATTTCACACGATGTGAGTATACCCACTCACAATATCCCTTTAACATTCAACTCATCCTATGAATATATTGACTCATATATCAAGAACTAAGAAGACACATAGGCAATATCAGTTCCAGATAAACCATTTAATTCAAGGGAATCAACATTCCAAGGAGGTGACCCATCTCCCAAACAAGGAATTAAATTACCTTTAATTTTAATTGGGATTCCTACATCTAGGAAAGCACAATTACACACAACTTGGGTGGTTTATTAAGGGAAAAACCAAGGTAATGGCATGGCACACCCCATAGACAACCTTGGGTTGGGGAAACAACTACCAACGAATCAAAACAGAACCTAAGGTCATGACTAATAGGTCTAATTACATCGAATTCAATAAATAATTAGTTCCATTAGAGAAAGTTCAGTGGGGAGCCATAATGGATGATAGATCTATAATGAAACAATGTTCAAGAGGAATGTATAGTCTACCTACCTTACCACTGTTTTGGAGTGTTTGTCTAGTATCAAATCCCGATTTGACTCAGATTGGGATAAATGAAAAAAAGAGTTGAATAACCTAAAATTATACCATATGAGCATAAATACAAATAGTGAAAATGATATCAAAAAGCATGAAGAATGGAGAAAAAGGAATTGAGATATAAACAATGAAGATTCAATGAGACATTTCACTCTTTAATTGAAGATCAAATGGGAGAATGAGATAAAATCTAAGGACAATCACCTTTGAGAGCTTCAAATGAGTTGAGCTACTGTCTATGGAATAAAGACCTAAATAGGTTTTAAAAAGAATTTAATTTAACTAATTTTTTTTAGAAATAAAATATCAAGGTCATCATGGTTTAGGGGCACATTTTGGAATACTATGCACCAACCATGTACTGTTAGTTATAGATTGAGGGCACTCACAGTGCTTACTAGCATATTTGACTAACCATGTGAAAATCATATGAAAATCCACTATCAAAAATTTCATACATGCCGTATGTACTTGAGAACCAAATCGCACGGTTTTTCTGAAATGTGCAACCTATATATCCCCTCTTTCTAGCCTCACATAGGTTGATCTAACCATAAAACCTTCCCTGCAATGTTTTATCTAACCATGCACTAAGAATTTTTCAGTTAAAAAACCTAGTTCTGGGCTCTAGAAAATCCCCAGAAACCTCTTATTCACCTATGAACTCAAATGGCATTCACATTAGGCCATAATTAAGCATTTATAAAGAAAAATATGGGATATAAGAAAAAAAAAATTCTTATAGCCTCCCCCCTTAAATGAAATTCGACCCCGAATTACCCTCTCAAGGGTGGTCTAGATTCATCTGAGAACAAATATTCCAACTGAGCATGTATGTCGAGCTCTAAAACCCAAGTCTGATCCTTTAAATGGATATGCTACCATATCATCCAATAAAGAGTAACTGATAGTCCCTAGAGAACCTTTGTGCTCTAGTCAATGATAGGAATAAAATTCTCCTCAATGGACACATCAATGTGTAACTCACCCTCCTCCGGATGAAAACAGTGAAATGGGTCAGAATAATAATGGTGTAGCAGAGATACATGGAAGACATAATGCTTGGATCAATACTTAGTTAATGCAACCAAAAGACTACCTACCCGACTCTCTCTGGAATCTTGAACAACCTAAAATATCAAGGTGAAATATTACCCTCTATATTGATTCTCCAATGTACCTGCCTCGGGGAAACATGTGAGAAAACTTGATCCCAGACCTTGAAATCTATAAGTCATTTGGGGTGATAAGTGTATGATCTTTCTCAATATTATGTTGTATCCATCCACTTCAAAATCAACTAGAACTACAACAAAGTCTCCTTAATGAGACATGGTCCTAGTAAATCGGGCTTACCTACCTCTGACTAGCACAAGGTTGATCAACATGCCCTATCGTAAAAATCCCCAAAGGATCCATCTGTATCGTCACCTAATAAATGTTATTATAGGTGAAATCCAATATGGGTATACACCTCTCCCAAGAACCACTGAAATCGTGGATGCATGATCACAACAAGTACTCTAGTACCTGCATCATACACTCTGAATACCCATTACTCTGAGGGTGGTATGCTATGCTTAGAAGAACCTATGTACACATAACTCTTTAAAAATTCTTTCATAAATGAAATGTTAAGCGGGAATCCCTATCTAAAATGATAGTGTGCGAGGCCCCATAAAGACATACTTTATCATAGATATATAATCTCCCAATCTCAACAACATTGAAGTTCTTCTAGATTATAATGAAATGAGAAACCTTCGTGAGTGTGTCAACAAAAACTCACATAAAATTGAACATTGAGGTGACCTTGGTAAATCAGTCATGAAATCCATCATGAAATCATCCCATTTTCACTCAGGAATAGGTAAGTACTATAAAATCCTGGATAGTCCCTGATGTTCCACCTTCACATGATGAAAGGTGGATCATCACAAAACAAAATAAGAAAAACCTATTTCCATAAAAAGACAATTGTATAAGGAAGACTACTCAAATAGGTACATGATCACACAGTATTCTCTTTAAACATCTGGCCGATGGTTCTCCCAACCATGGATTTTATCCCAAAAAGGGACCACTTCCGAACCATGAAACTTCCACCATTGTAATTTTCATAAAGAATTCCCATAAGTGTTCTCGCAATTCTACCAGTGTGATATTCATTTAACTGGGTGAAACTAATTACAAATGAGGTCATCATAGAGACCTTACTGAACGAAATGGTCTAATATCAATTGACCTAACTAAAACTGGTCACATAATATTTCCTCGAAAGACACTGATGACCTTCACACCAATAACCTTAAACTGTCAGTGTGTTAAAGATGGTTCAATCGGACCATACATGAGTAATATGAAGGATAATGACTCAATCCACTTCTGGATCACTATCTTGGAAACACCCAGCTTAGACATTCAACATACTAAAACAGTACCACAATGCCTTCTTCCAAGGAGTCATGAGTTTACAATGATAACACTCATCGAAGCCCATAATTCTCTTTCAATGACATTCTTGGTCAAAATACCACATGACCATTTAATATTTCATTCCTCCACATGATCATAGGGGTAATCTAGATCCATCCCATTGGAATATTTACCCTTTTTAAACCCCACTTTAGAGCCCGAAATGAGTCCAAGTTAACCTCAGATTCATTAAAATGGATTCCAGGGAACTAACCACAACTATTCCACACTCTATGTTTACAATTGATACACTGGTACTTGTACAAGACATCATCTTAAAAATATTTACAGAGCCATGAAAAACATAATCCTAGTGGTCAAGTTTGAAAACAATGGATGGTTTCCATGAGTCTAACCAAGACATTCCAACATGAGAACCCAAGTATCACTCATGAATCACCATGCCTTGATAAGAATCATTCACCAACGTGAAAAAATGAGAAAAGCACATAGAAAATCCCGTAATATAATAAAGATTCATTTTAGAGTAATATTGATGCTATCTTAGTGAATTAAGGATGAAGTCATGATAGGGGACATGCTCGTCTCTTCAAGATGAACACTAACTGACTGAAAATTATTTTTTATTTTATTATCAAATCACTTTAAAGGGAAAGTGAGCAACCCCAAGTCCATGAAAATACAAAAAACAACAAAAGAAACTCCAAACAAGTACTCGTCCTGCCTCTGCCCAGCAGCTCGGTGTTAAAAGGCCTACACCAAAGCATGAGACTCGGAAAACAGTCCCGTGCAATGTTGCAAGGGCATGGTTCCAATGGCCAAGCCATACCCTCTTAGTCTTCCGCTCCAAGTGACATGCAGAGGCGACGACCTTGTGCTCTAAACCTCATATAAGGCAAGACCATAAAACTTGTTGGAAAAAACTGAAAACACAACGATACACACAAACTGAAGAAGCACTTCCACCTATCCAAACATCTCAAGAAGAAGAGAGCACCCCAACATTAGTCAAATAATGGTAAAGCATCTTTGTTGAAAAACAACTCAACTCTACCTGTAACCGTATCTCTAAACGACATCCAGGATATAGCGGATACCTGGGTGTGTGGGTCTCCCCTTACCAGGGCTTCGAGCGATGAGGTCAATTTGTCCCAAACCTGTATATACTCCTCCAGTCTAATTAACCCCTTATTGAAGCCCCAAACCAGGATCGTGTCCTGTTTGTCGACACAGAAATATTTTTCTTCATTAAGTTTCACTTCAATGTCCCGACCCATCATCTTGGCTGCTTCCTCTTCCGACACATTGAGAAATAACACCTTCTCTGTCACCTCATAATCCGAACATAAAATAAACTCCATGGGAAGTGCAGAATGGCCAGGAGGTTCCAATTGACCCCTGACCCCAATGTTCAACTTCTCATCCAATTTCTTTTTTGCTGACCTAGTCTTCATGGGAGGAGGTAAAGATGTGTGATCATTCCTGCCCGTACTCCTCCTATTTCTCTTAGTGCTCCTCGTACTGGACTCCCCAACAGATAAACTCTTGCTATTTGAAATTTTTTCCTCCACCCCAAAGCCATCGAGATTCTTCCTGCTTGTCTCCTCTCCTTCAACCGCAACCTGTACTACATCTCCCGATCCTACCTCCACCAAGCCGTCAAACCTATTACCCAGGGGGATTGGGGTCTAAGTTGAGTATCCCGCACCCCCTTGCCTCCCCTTACTGACATCTGTCCCGCCCTTCCATTCTTTCACAGTATCCAATCCAGTTGACTCCACTTACTCACTACCGGATGTGCGGACCAAGAACTGGCCCCCATCCAACTCGCCTTCCACTCGGACCTCCATGTGCTGGGATTTACCTTTCTCCTACATCCTAACGCAGGGAGTTCCCGCATGATCTTCCTTCAGCCGGTTGAAGGGGGAGTCTGGAGTGATCGCCACATCTTCGAAATTCTGAGGCTGGTCACCAAAGTTGGCAACACTCTTCCCATCATTTCCCCCTAAATTAAATTCTTCATTCTCCTCCTCCTCCAGTGCTGAAAACCGATTCGAGGAGCATGGATTAGTGTTGACCAATTCAGTGCTTGTCAGTAGGGGCTGCTCAGCAACAGCTGCATTTGTTGCCTGGTCGAGACCACGTCCCATGAATTGTTGTCCACCACTGCTAGCATTAACTTGAGTCTGGAAGGAGGGCTCCATTGCCTCCCTACCAAAATTATTGTCGAAGGCATTTACCCTGAGATCATCCTTGAGCCTGCTAAAAACACTAGACACCGAGGGGTTTTCACCCTGCTTTGTAGCAGGTGATGAGTGTTTAGCAAGACTGAGCCCGTTTCCTCTAGGCCCGCTATCTCCTCCATTTCTGACCTTCGAAACATCTATGGTCTTCACAGTATCATATTTCTGGTGGTCGTCGCATCGGAAGAAGGCCCTGGTGTGTCCCAGTCTATGGAAAACTGAACAGAAATCCATCCAATGATCAATGATCACCAGTTTCTTGCATCAGATCTCCTCAGCAGCATCAATCCAAATCATCTCCACCGGCGCCCTCGAGGTATCAACCTCCACGCACATCCTCGGGTTGATCGGGTGGCTCACTGAGGCTGTACGGGAATCAACACACAGAAATCGCCCAACCATGTTCCCCAGCACACACATGATTACTGGGTTTTGAAAGGTAAGGGGAAGCATGGGAAAGCTAATCCATATCGAAATGAGGGGGGAATCGCGGTTCATATGAAACTTGTAGGACCATCTGCTTAACTGGAACTCATACCTTCCACACATCCTAGGAGCGAACGCCAGTGCACAAACCATGTCCTCCGATGAATAGCAGTGAACCATCAAACTCCGTTTATCCAGCAAACCAACAACTAGCTAAAACTGAAGACCCCAAGATTTGGCGACGAACCTATCAAAAAGCGAGCAATCAAGGTCAGATCAAGGTGACCCTCCGCTTTCGAGATCTCCAGAACTGAGAGAGGCACCACGGGATCTCCGTTCTGAAAGCCATGAACCTTCAGACCGATCTGAATCTCAGGAAAAGGAGGGTATAAATTAGGGTCAGAAAATTGGGTGAAACGATTCCGCCGTGAGACCTCCTTCTCATCCACCCCCTCCGGCTTGCAGCGGAGGGGGGAGAGCCGCCGACCCCATTAGGGTTAGGCGACCATCATCTCAAGCTCATCCGCCGCCGCCGATCGCGTCCCCCATCATTAGTTTAAGATGAACACACTATGAAGATTTCTAGATTTTCTAGAAGACCAGTCGAAACAATACTTATTGGATTCCTTGAAAGCAGAACACCTTAACCTGTGGATGATCTGTTACAAACTGATCAAAATCCTTCACCACTCGAGGAATCTCATGATTGCTCAAGATAAACCACAAAAGTCTATACAAGACCATCATATTTTCTCAATGTTTCCATACACAACCAGTCATTATGAATTCATGCTGCTGAGAAAGAACCGAAACAATTCCAACTTGTAATCCTAAAGGGAATTTATGCACAACCAATAATTTCCCAATGGACCTCCGTGGTCATGTTCAATCTACTCGGAAGGAAACAAAATCATTATTGATGATGTGATAATCCATACCTTAGGAGAGTCATAGTCATCAAAAGAATAGATATAATAACTTCTAACAAGAGCTCTAGGTCATAACCACCTCAAACAAACATGTGTCACTCCTTTGATTCATGATCACTACGTTGAATCATATGAATAAATCCAAAACCAAATCGATCGGTGTGTCATAACACTTGAGTCTCAAAGAATTACACCTAATCATTAGGAATAACAAATTTATTCAAATACCATGTCACTCTTCTATAGAGATGGCCCAAAAATGTTCACCACAGAAAAATGAAGATTGATTTCACAAGACTCAACCAGTTTGTTACAACATTTAACTCTCAAAAGGTATCACATACATGAACACATACTACCCCGATATTTAAAAATCTGGACAATAAATCCTTGATACTAACCATAGGATTATTATCCCTATGCATTCATGTATTATATGGAATTTGTAGGTTATCTAACCCAAATTCATATTTCTCAATATGACCATTAACCTGGATAATGACAGTTCAAGTCTTCCGTATCTACAAAAAAGCAGAGGGTCACAATATCTAGCAAGTGGTTGACCATTCCCTAGGTATGTATAACCTGTTGAAACTGAGCATTACTTAATGCTTACAACCATAACAAGGGTGAAAGATACCATGACCACCCATCCAAAAAAGGGTTTCATTTAGACGTTAAGAGTCCTACTAGGGAAATGCCACCCGAAAAACACCAAACACCATAAAATGATAATTTTTAGCAAGTAATTTAATATTTAAGGGTGATACCTACCCTGGGATACCCCCTTATGAAGCACATTTTTCAGCCCTATTACTAGGTCATGCTAACAAGTTTCACCTGGATCAAGAGCATATCATTTAGTCCATTGATAAAAATAATAAGGCTAATAGAAAGAAATCTTGTTTCCATTCCAAGGAAACTAAAAAGGTATTTAAACCGACTACACCATTTATAGGATCAATTTTTAAGGTCATCACACTTATTCACATTCAAATTTTTACCATTTAAAATATTCAATATGAACATAAAACACCATTTATATACAAAATCACCTGGTACATGATTTAACAAACATATCAAGGAAACGATAATGTCTTATCAAAATTCATTTTTAAAATATTAACCATTTACTGAAATTCAGTCATAATTATAAAATTTATCAAAATAAAATACTTTCAAATTATTTAAGATATACAAACGTACGATGGAACCATTAAACCAACCTGGATCCTTCAAAAAGAAACCCAAAAATCAGTTTAATTATCAAGGTTATGGACACCCATAGTAGGTCATCTAAAAAGAAACATGCCTCAAATGACCTACCTAATCCAGTTGTGCGTTTTTGAAGCCAATAAAACACCTCAAAAAAGTAAAAAATAAATGTTAATAGCTCAAAATACTAAGAGAGGTCAAAACCTCATAAAAGTACGTCATACAACACAACGTTATCCAAAATCTAGGACAATAAAAAGAAAGGTCACCAAAAACCACTAAAGACCCTATCTCTTTCCCAATCAAAAGTGGGGTCTATGTCAAGTCTCCATTTCCAATCCCACTTTCCCATTTCAATTTAATTTTAAATTCATTTACATTATATAAATATTTAATTTAAAAGTAAATCCAAATGATTCACTAAGTTACAATCCATGAGGGCCCATAACACTTCATGAACCAAAATTTGGTTCCCATATAATTCCTACCATATCAAAATCACATTAAATAATTCAATCACAAGGTTTAAAACATTCTAATATATAAGGTCCCATACACCTTATGAAATTCAATATGATGTCAAATTATATTTCCAATATACAAAAATCCATCACAACAGTAGGTACATCTATCAAATAACCTATCACAATAGAATGAAATAAGCATTGCATCCTAAATTCCATGACATAATGCATGGAATGTTATATATTGTAACTTACAAGTATGATGCATTAGATTTAATACCCTCATCTCATTAGGTTGAAAAAAATTTAATCCATATTCTCATCAATGATAAAAATACAAATCAAGTGCGTCATCTATCAGTGGAATCAAATCAACAATAATTTTCAAAATCTAGAAAAAAAGGATTTAATTTGTGGAAATTTGGATTTTTCTTATATGTGGATTTTATACTCCCAATACCAACTCATTACCAAACTCCAATACATTTCAATCCAAGTCTATTGTCACCAAATAGTAAATAAAAATAAAAAAATAGATTTGATACCACTTTGTAATATCCTAGACACAGATGCCACTCAATAGTGCCCTGAGACTAGTGGGTCGCAAGGCCTCAAGCACATCTCCCCAAATGATAGAGGCTTCTACCTAGAAGTGAGGGATGAGTTATGTTAGTTTGGAGAATATTCCATCATTACTAGAGTATACACAACAAAAATCAATAAAATTCAAGTAGTATAAGTAGATATTACAAGAATACAACATTTAAACATCCAAGACATGGATATATATTAATTTTCTAGAGGTGTCTCATATACAATGATGATAATGATACAATTATCTATAAAATATCCAAAATGAGTACACAATTGTATAATACAATACATGTTTCCAAAATACAAAAAAGAATAAAGGTGTTATCCCCGATTAGTATCGGGAGCCTCTGCTCAGTCCCATGCTCCCATATGCCAAGCATGGCCCAAAATTTTACCCTATAACTGTGGGTGATTTTCCCTATAATTAATCGCATCATAGTAGTCTGTTTGGGGACCCAAAAATGACCCAAATAGGGTGTGATATAGAATCCTACTTGGTATCCACCACAATATCTATACATTTCAGTTTGTGCAATATATACTATGAAGTGTTCCAGTAAAATTGGTAAGAAGATATATATAGGTAAATAGTAATGTTCCCATGGAACATGTAACCAAGACATATGTATTGTATAGACAAACATTTCTCTCTAAAAAAAAAATTTCAGCTCCTATAATAAGGGAGATACAAATATAGAGGATATAAACAACATGACCTTTCCGTACATCCCATCATGTCACATCAAACACGAGCATTCGGTATAACCCAAAGTGTAAAAACATCCATGATAAATCCATATAATCAAATGTATAACATTAACATGGCCATTAGTTAATAACCAAAGTTTCACAAGTATCATGTCCATGCCTTATAACGATGTGTCATACCACATACGGCTAGATACAAAGTGTATAAGATCAAGCCATCCTCATCGGGTACCAAAATCATCTCATTGGAAGCTTTGTTAGGAACTGGTTGGAGTCTAAGGAACATGTCATACTTGACAAGACCTATGCGAGTCCAAAAAATCCAAATCCAAGGGGTATAAATACCCAAGTCATTCAATGAAATTAAGACCAAAGAGAATACCCTCTCTGAAGCATCCACTGTCGCGTCAATATCCAAGTAACTTATCCAAGGAATCAAACATATGTTTACCATGCCAAGCCATTTATTATTTAAAACTATTTGAGTATACCCACTTATATTATCCATTTCACATTCAATTCATCCTATGAGTATATCCACTAATATATCAAAAGCTACGAATCCACATAGGAAATATAATTTCTAGATAAATCATTTAATTAAAGTGAATCAACATGCCAAGGAGGCAATCCATCTCCTAAATAAGAAATTTAATTACCTTTTAATTTTAATTAGACTTCTTACATCTTTTAAAGTATGAGTACACACCCCTTGGTTGGATCATTAAGGTATAAACTTGGGTAAAATCATGGATCACCCCATGGGTGACCTTGGGTAGGGGAAACAACCACAAATAACTCACAAAAGAACCTAAGAGAATCCATTAAATTTCTGATTACATCTAATTTAATTAATAAATTTAATTTAGGGGATGCTCGAGAAGGTCTAGTGGGTGGAATAATGGATGATAGATATATTATTCCCAAAAACTCATGAAAAATGTATAGAAAACCTATATTATCTCAGTAGTGGAGTGTTTGTACAGTATTGACTCCTTATTTGACTCAGATTAGGAGAAATCTGGTGAATAGATAATGAACATAAAATTAAGACATATAAGCTTAAATCCAAACAGTACAACCAATTGCGAAAATATTTTATAATGACTAAGAAATGAATTAGTAACTCACCAATGCAGATCCAATGAGTTTTTTCATGATTGAATCGAAGATCAGATGGAGGAATGCGATCAAATACAAGGATATTAACATTTGAGAGATTCAAAAGAGGTGATCTTCTTACTTTGGAATAAAAACCATGTTTTTGTATTAAAAATATTAATAAAAACCTCAAAATATTTTGGGATACATGGTTTAGGCGCACAATTTGAAAAACCATTCTCCAACGGTGTATGGTTAGCTGTAGGATGGGGGAAACCTCATGGTTTGCCCGTACAGTATGACTATAGTGTTAAAATCACGTGACAAGCTACTATCATAATTTGTAGACATGACACACGACCGTTCAACCAGAATCACATCGTTTTCATGAAACCATGTGGTATATATATCCCCTATGTCCATCCTCACATGACATAACCAAATCATGTGTCCTACCTCGCATGGTTAAATATAACTGTGTGCTAGACATTTTTCAACACTAAAATTTGTCTTTGGGCTTCGAACAAGCCCCAAACAGCTCTGATTCACCTGTTACCTCAAAGGGTATTCACATTAGCCCATAATTTAGAATTTGTAAAAAAATAAGGGATCTGTATCCCATACAATAACTAGTGTTCTTACACATGATATCTCATAAAGTAGGTTGTACATCTGTGTCACCAACCTATATGATCAATTTTTCTTTCTTCAACTATCTGAAATAAACACATCATTACACCATGGAAATTGATTTTAATGTGAAAGTTTTATTCCAATAAATGGTTTGAGATATCAACCTCTATAAATATGGAAGGGGAAAATCTTTCCTCAAATTATTAATTAATGACTTGTCACTCATGACGCACCCAACGTATCCAGCTTCTCAATGAACAATTATTTTCAAGGTTTATGAAATAAATATTAGTATGGTAGTTGTAACATGAAAAATAATAATCATAAAGTATAAGAAACATCACAAATGCTCATAGATAGGAATATCCTATGACACCAAAACATGCCGAATTCATACAGGCAGGTGTCACACACTGGTTTTCATGTCATTGTTTCGATCCGGTTCATTTGAAATCCCGATCCTTTTCATGGGTTTTCGGTGAGATGCATTTTGAGTTTTTATGTTTCATCTATGTATAATTACCCTAATTTGGTGGTTTTTATTTCTTTTTTAGGTGTTTTTGGAGAAAGGGTGGTTATTTCAAGATTTGGGCCAACCATGAGCCCATTTGCAGTTTTCAAAACCAAATTTTTTACTTTAATAAATACATTGTTTTTCAACATTTTTCATTCATTCTACTTCCCACTTGGCCTCCACTTACATATTAATACTACCATATCCTTTTGAAACCCTTAGAAACTCATAAACATTGTGAATTGGGGCTACTTATTTTGGTACTGAGCCATCCCATGGGCCCATTTCCAGTTTTAAAAAATTAATTTTTTTTATATCTAATTTAATATTTAATATTTTTAGGTGATTCCACCTCCCACCCGAATTCAATATCCCTATACTAACCCCCATTATCCATTTTCCATCTTTGGAGCTCAGAATAGTCGCGGAGTGGGGAAACATTCTCATTGTATCTCAAATCGTCATGAATTGACAAGGTAAATTATATCATTAATAAATCAATAAATTAGTACTATTTTGGACACCAATCATCTTCCCAGGTTCTTACAGACCTTATGAGTCTCTCCAAGAAGTTTTAAGACATTCTCTTTTATCTAAAGGTGCAGATCAAGTGGAATATGAAAAGTTTTCTGGTTGAAAAGGTGAGATTCATTCTCGTTTATCCTCCCTCTTCTTCCACCTTTCATTATTATTTGGTTTTATAATCTCCCATATTAATGATTGACCTAGGGTTCTGTTATACAATTTTAAGGGGGTTTTTTTTGTTTAGTTCTGGTCTTCATAGTCTTAAGGTTTATAAACCTGCGACGGGTGATTTCGTGTGTACGTTTTCATTACGCCAAGGATTTGAGGTAGGATATCCCTTGAACAAGACTTTATCATTTAATATTCATAATTATAATTCTGTTATAACCGTATTTTTATGATATTTTATGCTATGAAAACTTGGTTTTAAATTTTTTGTGTGCAAATTATGTTTTATGACTTATTTTGTTAAAAATATAGTTGTTTTGGTATAAATGTGAACTCATCTTGTTTGATATATTATTCCATGAGATTTCACACATGGTTTATGGTATTTTGAATTTTTCTCAGTATATTTAATAACATTATGGAATGAAAATATAATTTTATCCCTTTTTATATGGTTTACATAAGACGTTTTGTTAAATTGTGCATGCCATTTGTTTAGTAAATTACTCGGTTGGCTTTAATGTGTCTAGTACAATTTAAAATGATTTGTTTGGATTCATAATTACTTTTGAATCATGTAAACAATTATTTTGGGGTCCTTTTATGGCATTCCTATTTGTATTTGTTTTTACAAACAAATGTTTTTTGGTTTACCACATGTTTTGGCCCGAGTTTCTCGAAAATGGCATGTTTCAAATTCTTATGAAAAATGTTGTGTTTTGAATATATAACCCGAGTGTTTTAAGAGATTTATGAATGTGGTTTCATTCTGTAAATGGTGAGTATACACCTACTTAATAAAATTGGAATGCATAAATTTGTCAAATGATAGTTGTGAGAAAACGTTTAAAGGCCCGTTTGACCTTTCCTAAAAATGAAGAATGAGTGTTTAACTTGTATATACCATGTTGTGTCAATTGGGATTGTTTTATAGTCAATTAAATGATTTTATTAAATGTATTTAGGGCTTCCAAATATGGTTGTGTATGGTTTTTTTGTGTGTTTATAATTAAAAGAGTGTTTTTGAATGAGTTTTATGTACAAAGCCTCAATACACTTCTTGAAATTGTTTGACGAAAATTTTCATTGATTTATTGATTCATGAAAGAAATGTGAAGAATTTTTGTGGTATATTTGTGTGTTTATGTTTTGGTAAAGGAATTTGTATGTAAAATGTGTATTTGATAATATGTGTAACTTGATTGAGTAGTAAAGGGAATCCCGGGTATCTAGGAGGGCAAACGTGTACTAGTATGCTAGTGATCCTGTTGGGTTTGGCCCCTGTTTCAAGTAGCAAGTTGGACGTTGACAACACTAACTAAACTATGATGATTTTGTTGGGGTACCAATATGTTATTGGCATTCCCCCTAATAGTGGCTCGTGTGCACGAGAACATAGATTTATTATGGTTACTTTCACCAAGATACGAGGTACCTAGGGCTTTCAACTAACTAGTGCCTAGGGGTGTTCCCTTGACTGGTGCTCATTGGCTATTTTGTACTCCCCATTGGCATACAATGTGTTTGGTTGGTAAATTTAGTAGTGTTTGTGATTTACATAAAAGTTTAAATTCATTAAAACATCCCTCTTTAAATATATTTTCAATTTGAAATTGCACCTCTATGAAAATAGTTACTAGCATTCTTGTTTATAAAACATGCATGTTTTTGTCTAGTAATTGGTTTTATATATCTTGGGACATCATTTCGAAAACATACCTTTCTATATTTTATTTAAAAATTTAAATTGATGTTTCTTTTATTTTAAAGGATGTGCATTGGGAATAGAATATCGGGCTAACCTACTTAGTTTTAACACTCACGCCTATAGGCTTCTTCTCTTTTTAGCCCTTGTGCAGGTTTCAACTCGAGTTTGATCACCTTGGGTGACGTGTGATATTTTTTTTGGAGAGTGAAAATAGGGGTCACATGGAGATAGTTGGTTTTCGGGTTTGGTCAGTTTAGTTGTACTTTTAGTTTCCTGGACAAATAATGTTCAGTTCAATTTTTATATAAATATATTTTGGGCTATCCTTTTCTTTCTGCTGTTTGTTTGATTGTTTATATATAGGAGAAATCATTCCATTATGTACTCTATTTATTCCCTTGGTTCTTGTCACCATCCTAAGAGGATCAGGAACTCCTCTCGGGACTTGTCGCGGGCTGGCATAGGTGACTAGTTTCGGGTGGACTCGAGCTCATTCGTGACAAAATGGTATTAGAGGAGGTCAGCTCTTAGCAGACCATTCTTTTCAGAGCTCCCTTGTTATTTGGGGATGTCAAGGTAGATGGAGTAGGATTTTTGGGACTTGAGGTGTAAGTGCGGGAAGAGCGTCGCGAACTCTTGCTCGTTCTGATCCTCAGGTATCCATGGGAAGTCTGGTTTTATTAGTGTCCTTTGTTCTTGCTGATTTTTTGGTGTTGGGATACGACAAGGGGAGTCTGACTAATGGAATATGTGAGATCGTAAGGCCTAGAAAGCTATGTGGAGCCAGGGCATGGTAATAATAAGTCTCTCCGTGTTGGTGTTGTGTTTGACATATGGTTTCCAACCATATGGTCAAGTCACCCACTGACACTGGTTCCCTTTTGTGGGTTTCTTGGACCTTTCATGAATTCTGAATTTTTGTTTTGAAAATCGTTGTGTGAGAATTATGGAAATGTGTTTTAAAGGAATAATTGGATTTGGAAATGTGGAAAAGGGGTTTTAAAAAATTAAATATAAGAATGGTTTTTGGATGTTTGTGTTTTTTTAAACAAATTTTGGGGAGGAAGTGGAAATGATTTAACGGGATTGGATTTTCCCTAATATAAACTTGTTGTTTGTTGAAATAAAATGTATTGAAAGTTTGAATAATTTTAAAGTAATTATGAAACTTTGTTTTTAATGGGGGTGTTTTGGGCTGTTGAAAAGTGTTTGAATCTGATGAATTGGTTTTGGAAATTAGGTTTTGAGCGGCTGGTGTTTTTCTGGAAAGGGGTTTTGTCCCTTCTGGTTGTCCGATTATGAAAAGAGACCTTGCTGATTTTTTTTTTAAAAAAACAGGAAAGGGATATTTGGAAAAGAATGGTTCTTTTTGTATGTAATATTAATTGAAATGGATTTTTTAATTAAATGGTTCCTGATAATGTGTGGTTTTTTTTGTGGAATATGAAAATCATTTTTGACTTGGTGGTTGGTGTTCCTTTTGGCGATATATGATTTTTGGAATGATGTTGTTTTGTTTTAGCCTTTGGTGTTTTCATGGGTTCTCACATGCATGGTTTTATTGATATTTGGAAGGATGTCCTATATGGAATAGTTGTTGAGTGCCTGGGGTGGCATGTAAATGTTCATGTGAGTGAGACTTGATGAAACACCATTGGTGAATGTGAAAATCCACCAAGTTAGATTTTTATTTTATTTTTCAATAGTGTTTTTAGATGAAAAATTGTGGTGTTTTTTTTGAACCAATGGTTATGTGGATGGTTTATCCAATTTCAAAGAAGTGTTTTCTATTCAGTATGCTTTCTTATGATCTAGAATTCATACTCCTGTCGCATCTTGAGATGATATCTTGTTGGTGGCTCGTGTTTGGAGTAATGTTCAGTGGGTTTCTAAAGATGTGTTGGATGTTGTGATGTGGCCACAAATAGTTCTATGTTTTCAAGATTTCCTATTGATAAAACTAAGGATTCTTTCTCATGGTTCCCAAGATAGATCCACCTCCAATAATAATTCCTTATCCTATCAGTTTAAATAGAGAGCTGTTTGGGATCGATTAAAAGTGCTTCCAAATCATGATAATTCTTGTGGACATAGCAGTTATGTTCGTTGATGTTGATACATTTCTCCGTATTCCATGTCCATTACATTCCTCGTTCCGAGTGAGATATAATTTTGATATATATCTATGAGTTCCTATTTAGATGAAGGTGTTTTGTTGATCAAGTGAGTTTTTTAGTCTGTGATCCTTAGCACCTGACTATGGTGTAGCAGTTGCTTCAAGATTTAGGGCTCCATCCATAGGCCTCAGAGTGAAGCTTTTCATGCAGTTAGGAAATCTACAGAGTTGTGGGGCCCTTGAGCAGGCTCCCACCTCCACCATTGTGGTAAGGTAGTTTCTATTTCTATATTGTGGTTCCTCATTACTGTGAATTTCCATTTGTCACAGCAAGTGTGGTGGACTTAAACCTCACATAGTGTCTATGGTTATGCCTTCATAAATGTGGGATTATGATGAGTGTCCCTTTTTGGACCTCCTCTATAAATCGGGTGTGGTATTGGTGATTCCTATTTGTAGGTGGAGAGTTTTGGGTATTTCCTTTGTTTATTTTGTGGTTCCAATGGCCAAATTATTGGGTCCCCTTCCCTCCCCTCCCCGAGTGGTGGGGGTCTGGATCCGTGCTAAAAGTGTTGGCCAAGTTCTTGTCCCCTCCGTTTGGGAGTGGGTGGTTTATATGTTCATGTTATAACCATATTAACTTGGGTTCGTGGGTTGTTGTGGGAGATTTTTTTTGGTCTTTTTAAAGAGAGGTAATGTTGATTTCTTGTTTTTTTTGTTGCTAGTTGGGTTCTAATAATGGGGAGACCCACCACGGGTCTCGTTGATTTTTCCTCCTATAAACATGTCTAGTGCTAGTTTTTTATTAATAGTGGTGATTCCATTATGTATTCCCCTATATTATTTGGTTTTCTTGAGTTCTCTTAATTTTTTGTGAATGTTGGGTTCATTGGGAGAAGACCCGACAATCGGGTTCTTGGATTGGTTATGGAGGTTGTGGCTTGAACATTCCGTTGATTTTCACAAAGTTGTTGTGGGTTAGTATTTTTTTTGGGAAAGAGGATTAAGTTATATTTATGGAAAATGAAATTTCCCAAGATTTAGAGGTTGTATCATGTTGATAAGGAATCCTTAGGTGTTTTTCTGGCAGTAGTAATGTGTTATGCATTTCCGGGGGCTGAAATCTTTAATGGTGGGGAGAATTGTCACACCCGGTTTTTCATGTCATTGTTTTGATCCGGTTCATTTGAAATCCCGATCCTTTTCATGTGTTTTAGGTGAGCTGAATTATGATTTTTTATGTTTCATCTATTTCTAATCTCCCTAATTTGGGTTCACCATTTCTTGTTTAGGATTTTTTGGAGAAAGGGTGGTTATTTCATGATTTGGGCCAACCGTGAGCCCATTTGTAGTTATAAAAACCAAATTTGTTTCTTTAATAAATACTTTTTTAAGTTTTTTTTCATTCATTCCACTTCCCACTTGTCATCCACTGACATATTAATACTACCATATCCTTTTGGACCCCATATAAATTCATAAACATAGTGAATTGGGGTTACTTATTTAGGTACTCCCATGTGAACACTTCCAGTTTAAAAAAAAAATAATTTGTTTATTTTATATCTAATTCAATATTTAATATTATTTGTTTATTCTACCTCCCAACCGAATCCAATATACCTATCCTAACCTCCATTATCGAGTGGCCCTCTTTGGAGCTCAGAATAGTCGCGGAGTGGGGAACAATTCTCAATGTCTCTCAAATCATCAAGAATTGACAAGGTAAATTTTATCATTCCAAAATCAATCAATTCTTACTCTTTTGGACACCAATATTATTACCCTTGTTCTTCCAGACCTTAGGATTATCTCCAATAATTTCCAATCCATTACCTTTTATCTAAAGGTGAATATCTAGTGGAATACAAAGAGTTTAATAGTTGAAAAGGTGAGATTCATTCTCCTTTATCCTCCCTCTTCTTCATCCTTTCATTATTATTTGGTTTTACAACATCCCCTACTCATGATCGACCTAGGGTTCTGTTATAAATTTTTTATGTGGTTTTTGTTCTTTTAGGTCTGATCTTCATAGTTTTAGTGTTTATAAACTCGTGCGGGTGATTTCGTGTGTGCGTTTCCATTACACCAAGGATTTGAGGTCGGATATCCCTTGCACAAGACTTTATCATTTAAGATTCATCATTATAATTATTTTATAATCTTATTTATATGATATTTTCTTATGTGAAAACTTGTTTTTAAAGGTTTTGTGTGCAAATTATGTTTTATGACTTATTTTGCTAAAAAATATAGCTGTTTTGGTATAAATGTGCACTCCTCTTGTTTGATATATTATTCTATGAGATTTCGCAAATGGTTTATGGTATTTTGAATATTTTTCAGTAGCTTGAATAACTTTATGTCATGAAAATGGTATTTTATCCCTTTTTATGTTCTTAACATAAGATGTTTTGTTAAAGAGTGCATGCCATGTGTTTGGTAAATTGCTCGGTTGCCTTTTATGTGTCTAGTAAAATTTAAAATGATTGGTTTGGATTTATATATAAATTGGAATCATGTAAAAAATTATATTGGGGTCGTTTTATGGAATTTCTATTTGTATTTGGTTTTACAAACAAATGGTTTTTGGTTTACAGCATGTTTTGGCCCGTGTTGCCCGAAAATGGCATGTTTCACATTCTTATGAAAAAGGTTGTGTTTTGAATATGTAACCTGAGTGTTTTAAGGGACTTATGAATGTGGTTTTATTATTTAAATGGTGTTTATACACCTACTTAATATAATTGAAATTCATAAATTTGTCAAATGATAGTTTTGAGAAAATGTTTAAAGGCCCGTTTGGCCTTTCCTAAAAATGAAGAATGAGTATTTTACTTGTATACACCATGTTTTGTCCTTTGGGATTATTTTATGGTCAATTAAATGATTTTATTAAATGTTTTTAGGGAATAAAAATATTGTTGTGTATGGTTTTGTTGTGTGTTTGTAATTAAAAGAGTGTTTTTGAAATAGTTTTATGTACTAAGCCTCAATACACTTCTTGAAATTGTTTGCCGAAAATTTTTAGTGGTTTATTGATTCGTGAAGTAAATGTGAAGAATGTTTTTGGGATGTTTGTGTGTTAATGGTTTGGGAATGGAATTTGGATTTGAAATGTTTATTTGATAATATGTGTAACTTGATTGAGCAGTAAAGGGAATCCCAGGTATCCTGGTGGGCGAACATGTACTATTATGCTAGTGATCCTGTGGGGTTTGGCCCCTCTTTCACGTAGCAAGTTTGACGATGAAAACACTAACTAAACTATGATGATGATGATGTTGGGGGACCACTAGGTTGTGGGTATGATCCCGAATAGTGGCTCGTGTGAACGAGAACAAATATTTATTATGGTTACTTTCACCGAGATACGAGGTACCTGGGGCTCACAACTAACTAGTGCCTAGGGGTGTTCCCATGACTGGTGATCATTGGCTATTTTGTACTCACTGTCTTCATATGGTGTGTTTGGTTGGTAAATTCAGTAGTTTCTGTGATTTATTTAAAAATTTAAATCCATTAAAACAAACCTCTTTAAAACTATTTTCATTTTGAAATGGCACCTCTATGAAAATAGTTACTAGGAATCTTTTTTATAAAACATGCAAGTTTATGTCTGGTAATTTGTTTTATATAGCTTGTGAAATCATTTGGAAACCATAACTTTATATATTTTATTTAAAACTTGAAATTTATGTTTCTTTTATTTTAAAGGATGTGCATTGGGAATAGAATATCGGGCTAACCTACTGAGTTTTAATACTCACGCCTATAGTCTTATTCTGTTTTTAGACCTTGTGCAGGTTTCAACTCGAGTTTGGTCACCTTGGGTGATGTGTGATATTTTTATTGGATAGTGACCAGTGGGGTCACATAGAGTTAGTTGGTTGTCGGGTTTGGTTAGTTGATTTGTTGGTTTAGTTGTACTTTCAGTTTCTTGTACAAATAATGTTCAGTTGAATTTTTATATAAATGTATTTTGGGATGTCCTTTTCTTTCCGATGTTTGTTTGATTGTTTATATATGTGTGAAATCATTCCCTTATGTAATATATTGATGCACTTGGTGATTTTCACTATACCAGGAGGATTGGGAATGCCTCTCGGGACTTGTCGTGGGCTGGCCTAGGTGACTGGTTCAGGGTCGTCTCGGGCTGGTTCGTGACAACAGGTATGTTCTCATAATCTCTTGTCATAGATATTAACAGGTGAAAAAATCATGAGATGAATACTCATATGGTTATGAGTACTATAACCATACAATCTATGTACTATGTGTCCTATAATAATACATTAACCAGCCACAAAACATTATCTGAGGATATTATTATAGCACATCAAGGTTCTCATCATAGCAGGGAACTATTATGACCTTATCAACATGATGTATACTGAAGGATATTATTTCATTGTAGTCATGAATAAAAATAAGAAATAAGTAATAAGATTTTTATTAATATTAAATACATCGAATATTATTTTAATAAAAGTACAAACAGTTGGTTCTTGGACAACAACTCTAACACCTCTCACAGGAGACCTTCCCCCATCATAACCCCATCTAGTAGCCAAAAACCATGAAAAAATTGTAAAGAAGAGGCTTTATTTCATATTTAACATTAATATGGATAACATTAATTGGTGTGGAAAGAGTTATATTATCAATAATAGGGTAATTGAGGTCAATATCTACCAACATCTTATAAAAATGTCCAAATCACACATACTCTGTTTCTTTATCAAGAGAAATAGGAGTACCAATTGCCAGGATGATATATTGTAAAATCATGAGATGCGAGAGGAACCAATTTCACCCATGAAGACGATACGAAACCTGAAAAAAGACATTCCATTATCATGAGAAATTTAAATCCAAATACTATTCATGTAGATTAGACCACCTAGGATTCAAGAATAGGGAATGAATGGTCCACCCTCAAAGATTCAAATCATCTGAAGGGAAAAGGTAGTGAAAATAACCACAACCAAGAAAGACACATCTATAATTAGAGAAGCCCCAAAGAAATGATATTATATGAACCAAATCATCAAGATTCTAATGTTTATCACCACTAGGTGAAACTAGATGTGCAATCTGGGATTTTTTTCCCAATTTCCAATCTCTTAACAAATTCATTAGAGTTTTTTTATATGTGGGATGCTGATCTCTTTCAAAGGTTTCTTCCCGAATAAGAATAATTAAATAAAGACAAAACCAGCTAGAATAAATTAAATTTCATATCCTGACCTCCCATCACACCTCTGATTTAGTTCAGAGCCCTCGAAGAATTAATATAAAACCTATGCACATCACAAACTTCAATCATCATAACAAAAAAACTGCTTTCACTACAGATCTAAGCCCGTCACAAGCTCCAATTAACATCTCCCCTGTTCAGCCAACTATCTAATCCGACATACATGGAATGTTATGATTTTAATTTGATGTAATAGAAATATCCATGGATTTATGCTCTCTTCCTTCAGAAAATCTCACACCATCTTTCTGAACAGAACCCCCACCACCATCCAGAAGCATGGACCCCAGGAAGTTAGGTAGAACCATATCGAAACCCGAAAATTAAGAATAAGGATATCCATTGAGGAAAAGTTCCTAAACCCCCGATTCTGCCATTTTAAAAATTTAATATATTTATAAATTTATATTTACTATATTAATAAAATTATATATTTATTATTATAGATAAATATATTTTTAAATATTTACATAATTATAAATAAATAATTATATATTTAAATAATTATTGAATTAAATAAATATATTTAAATGATAAATATTATATATATATATTGATTAAATATATATTATGATGTAAATATATTTATAATTATATAAATATATTTATAAAAATATTTATTTATAATTATAATTATAATTATAAATATATATCTATAATTATATTTATAAAAACAAATTTACAATTATTTTAATCTATTTATAATCATATACATTTATATTTATTTATTTATTTATAATTATATATGTTTTAATTTTTTATTTATATTTCTTATATTATTAAAATTAATTATATAGGTCTTCATCAGTGCTTGTTTAGCACTAATAAAATCCCTTTTTATCACCGCCAATGTTTTATCCCAGATAAATATATATTTTATTATCACTTGTTTATCAGTGATAGAGATTCCTCTTTATGAGTGCTAAATAAGTGATGATATAGAGGACTTTTATCAACCCTTAATATTTAATCCCTGATAAAACCCCTCTTTATCAAAGATTTTTTAGAAGGGCTAATAAAACCCATCCCAAACTTTTAAAAATAACCCTAAGTGAACTGATTTTCATTACACCATTTAATATCTCTTGGAAGTTCATCTATTCCACTGCTCCCCCTCGATATTCTCTTGGATGAATCAATAGTAAAATCTTAGTAATGTTATTTTTATCTCCTCCCTTCTCATTGAAAGATTTTTCGGGTTTAGTGGTGTGTGATAGTGCAACATTATCTTGGGTCAGTGGTCTCATAGTTCCACATTTAAGAGACCAATAAATGAATTCCCCACAATTGATCATACACCTATGACAGTCCCTTGTATGTGGGTCTCTTTATTCTTTATTTTTCCCTACTACAGCTCATTTAGGTCTCGCTCTAATGACATCCAATTCATGGTGTTGTGTTTTGGTATTTTTGTGGACCCAGTTTTTTGTTTTTTGTTTCTCTTGAACCTAATCTACCTCTTTTTCCTATACCTAGCACATATGTAACCATTTATTTCACACTCTTCATGTGACATCCTAGGAAAATAAAGAATAAATCATTTTCATATTTATTAATATTTGAGAATTAAATATTAATTTTACTTTAAAGGGGTTGCTATGTACGATAGCGTACCCGATACGCAACAAATAGTTTCTTTGAAATATTACGTTGCACACTAGTAATATAATAACATTATTTTAAATGGTAGTTAACACATAGCCGTTGTATTGGAGAGAATGAATATAAATAACTAAAATATGATTATATATGTTTTTTAAATGTTTTTACCTTTATCCAATAAAAGATAAAGGCTTAAAATAAGAAAAGAATTCAATTTTAGGCATAGATACTCTAATATTCACTAAAGGTCGACTTATCGTCTTGTCATGGAGAACCTTATTTAAATATAGTTTTGGTAACTCTTATACATTTTATTGGACCAAATAAAACTCTTCTTTAGAATCGGGACATCAAAATTTACATTGTGTAAATTTTTGGTATTTTTCCTATAAAGTTCATTTTTAATGAATAGTGAAAAATGTTGTATTTTAATTCAAAAAATCTTTTTAATATAATTTATTTATATGATTATATTATATTTTTAATTGGTTTTAGAGTTAAATTAGAATATATTTTTATCATTTAATCTAATATTGGTCTTTGGAATTAATTTCACTTTGAAATTGGACTTAAACTAGTGTCAATCTTTTGATATATATTGTTTCATAAAAACACGCTATTTGTCCTGACAACGGGAATTAATTATTAAATTAATTAATATAACTTATATGTTTTGAATTTTTTAAAATAAAAATCATTTTTGAATTCGGAATATCAAATATATCTTTGGGTGAAGTTTTGGTATTTTTCTAAAAAACATCAATTTTTGATGAATAGTGAAACCACTAAGTGGTACTTAAAAAAACTGATTTTTTGTTTAAATGAAATTTCACCACCTCTGTGTTTTGAATTTCAAAAATCCAACATACATGGTTTTCATTAGGATGTAAAATGTGGTTCAATGGGATTAAAATAATTTTTTGGTGAATAGTAACTTTTAAGTTTTTAATAACAATTAGAGGTAATTAGTGTTGTTTAAGGTAAAAATAATGTTTTAATAATATGAAATGACCTTGACACATGTCCTACCCTTATTGGATATATCATGGACGACCAAGAAAATACATGGGTCAACATGGGGACCCCATGGATCCACATTGGTAGGAAAATGACATTAATAACTTTTTATTTAATGTTAAAATAAAAATGTCACAAAAATGTGTTGTTTTACTAAAACAATTTTTAAATGGGGTTATACAAGTTATATTTTTGACTTTAAATATTAATTAGAAGGATAAAAATATTTCCTACATCATGATATCTTTTTTATAATTTTTAGACATTATATAATGTAAATTATTTATGACACCATGATGATGCATCGATTACCTCATTATTTAACAATTTAAATAAAATAAAAAGATAATGTAAAATCTAAGACCTACACTTTTCAAAAACCTATTGGATGAGTATATTTATAACCCTTATAACCTTATCCTTGAAATATATAATTTTGGGACCTTTAAAATCCGAAAATCATTTTATAATAAAGTAACCTTTTATAACTTTCCAAGAGTGCCCCTCCTCTCCTGTTATAAAAGGCCCCCACCTCTACCACCTTACCCAAACCTCTCAAGCCTTTTTCTCGGCCAACCCCTGCCCATATTGTCTCTCAACATACCTTCCTTACTCCTAGAAGCCTCACTATGGGCATATGTCTTCCCACGGAAGCCTTTGAGCTCAAATCAAAAAGAGTTACCCGTTTTAAAGGTATCGTTTTATCTTGTGTTCTTATGTTTTATTTTGCTTCTCCAACCCCCTAAACTCTTTTTATTCATTTCTTTTGCAACAACACCAGTATAATAAATATACTAGGATGTTGTTATGTGAAGGATTTGATCTACACTTACACACACCTGCATCTAATGGTTAAAGAACATACTGTTTTTGTGGATGGTGAATTTCTGCCTCACGAAACGATGATTGTTCAACACTCATATAAAACCTTCAAAGGTGGACATTAAGATGTCAATATATTTATATATGATATATAATATGTTTATGTTTTACTTAAGCTTCTGTATTTTTCATTTATGGAATACCTTTATGGTTTCCATTATGGGTAAACGCAATATCTTCATTTTAGGAAGTGCGTACTACCGCCCGCTCAAAGTGATTTGATTCGTTAATGCCATAAGTGGGATGTATAAAGGATGGAGTTAAAGTTATTATATATTATGTTATACTGGAATTATAATATACCTTTATATCATTATTATTTATTTCCATTAAATAATGAGATAGAAATGAAAGTAGCGTTCATGCGTACGTACGGCTTACCGTCTCCATGAACGGTGTATTTCATTTCTTATCCCAAAATGTAATGTACTATTATAAGTACATATATATAATGGATATATATGATGTATGTTACATCTAAATTATGAATATAATTTTGGAATTAAAATATACATGTCTCTCATTTAGTTTTAATTCCATTAATATGACATAGAAATGAAAGTAGCGTTCATGCGTACGTACGGCTTACGTCTCCATGAACGGTGCATTTCATTTCTTACCTCTAAATGATTATGAAATATTATAAATGCATGTATAAACTGGATATATATATGATATATAAGATATCTACATCATGGATATAATTCTTGATATAATAGATATTTTACCACATGAACAACTTGTAATTATAAAGAGTTTATTTTTGACTCAAATACCAATGACCGACAAAACGACCATTACTAACTTAAATAATTAAATAGTGTTAATAACATGGTAATAAGTGTTATAAAAGGAATAATGAACTTGAAAAATGTTCTTAAGCAAGTAGAAATAAACTCAAGTTTATTATTCAGGACGTTAAAGAACGATCGAGTCAAGTCGGACCCGAGGTATGGGACTTCGTCTCAATCTCCTTTCATTGAGGCATATTTTGTTTTATACACAACTTCCTTTTATATGGTCCCTTTGAATTTTAATTTTATTCAAAAAAATCTTTTTATATGAAGCGTTTTACTAAACGATAAAAAGGAATGTTTCTTTTAACGTACGTGGTGACAATGACCTTTTCTGCCTTCGCGAGTATTATTTGGTCTTTGGATTCCTCAACAAGCCGTAATGTTTTTTAAAATGAAATAAATACCATAAACTCTTTTATGTATTTTGGTATTGAAAATGGTTTTTATCATGGATTTGTTATGTCAATATATTTAAGTGATATATTGTGATCAAGGTGTGGAAATGTTTTCTTTCCCTTATATTTGTTTTATGTCTTATGATTTTATAATTGTACGTGGACATTTGATGGGTGGTTACGTGATAAAACATATGACGGGTGGTGCAGTGAATACTAGGATGGGTGTTTATGTTATAACCACCAATGCATAGGGTATGGAATTTGGCCTTATGGATATTCCATTATGTGATATGTGTGGAAGTCGACCGTATGGTTATTCCATTTAAGTTTGTTTATGTCCCAAGATACCTTTATATGTTATGTGTTATTTATATGGGTTTTATGGTAATAGTTTGGTTACAAAAGGGTAAGTATTTATCTTTTATTCAGTGAAGAGTTTTTACTACTTCATAAAGGTGAAAAGTATTACTTTGATAAAGTATACATGGTTTACTTGTTGTTTTAAAAAACTAATAGTTTTCATTCTTTGTGTTTCCCTTACATAGATTTTTATGCTCACCCCAAGTTTTTAGAAATATTTTTCAAAGGACTTAATGTAGAATAGGGTCAAGGATGGGATCAAGGGAAAGTCATGCTATCTAAAACATGGAACTAGACATGTTTCTTTTTAAGAGTTTTTATTTTATGGAAACATAGTAGAAGTGTCTAATTTGTAATCTTTTGAGATGTAATAGTTATGTCCTAATTCTCTAAAACTATAAACCTGAAAAGATCCTCAATGTGAATTATTCATTTAATTCAATATTATGGGAGGTTTATGGTCGGGGCCTTATAGTTGGTATCAGAGGTCTGTTTAGACAACTTTTGGAGTTATAAAATTGTTAAATTATAAATTAATTTATGGTATGATTGAAATGTTATAGAATTTAAAGATTAACATGTTGCTTCTCCTAAGATATTTCTGTGTTAAGAATGGTTTTTCATAGAGGAAACAAAACATATTTTCTGGGAAGGCATACAGAGGGAAATGACCTTTCAAATCAGTATCCCGAGATGGTCAGAATCAGAACTAAACAGTTTTTTGCAGTGATGGCACAGTTGACTCAGGTGAAAAATGTTGGTTGTGTTTATTGATGATATTTTGGTGTTTTATAAAAGTAAATAGGATCACAAAGTCATTTAAGGGTTATATTGGAAACCATAAAAGAAAAGAAACTGTATGGAAAATTCAGCAAGTGTGAGTTTTGGTTACAACAAATTTCTTTCCTTGGTCACATTGTTTCAAAACATGGCATAACTGTTGACCTTGCTAAAATAAAAGTTGTTGAAGAATGGGAAAGACCCACAAATGTAACCGAGATCCATAGTTTCCTTTGTTTTTGCAGGTTACTACTGAAGGTTTGTTGAAAATTTTTCACGGTTATCTAGTCCAATGACTAAGCTAACTCGGAAGGGTGTTGAGTTTAGCTTGACAAAAAATGTGATGATTGTTTTCAGGAGATGAAAATAAGATTGGTGAATGATCCAGTTTTGGCACTTCCTTCCAGGAATGGTGAGTTTGTTATCTACAATGATTCTTCATTGAAAGGACTTGGTTGGGTCCTAAGGTAGAATGATCAGGTAATTGCTTATACTTCACGTCAGTTGAAAACTCATGAGGTAAATTTCCCTATACATGATTTGGAATTAGCTGCTGTTGTTTTCACTTTAAAATTTTGGAGGCATCATTTTTATGGAGTAAATTGTGAAATATATACTGATCACAAAAGTTTAAAGTATATATTCACTCAGAAATAATTGAACATGAGAGAGAGGAGATGGCTAGAATTAATCAAGTATTATGATTGTACAATTCATTACTATCCGGGAAAAGAAAATAACGTGGACGATGCTTTGAGTCGAAAAAGTAATGCTTTATTAACCATGCTACATTTGGAATGAGATCCTTTGGTTTTTGATTTGATGAACTTTGGCATAGAATTTTTTAGTGCAGGAAGTTCTTCTGTTTTGTTTCAGGTGTCAGTGAGATCATCCCTGTCAAACAAAATTAAGCAAGCACAGAAGAAAGACAGTGGGTTGCAGAAAAAGGTAGAACAAGTTCAGAAGGGTAAGTTGCCCTAATTTAATATTGATAATGATTGTGTTTTGAGGTTTGGGAAGATATTATGTGTGCCTGGGGATTCACAGTTGAAGAATGAGTTGTTATGTGAGGCTCATAGTTCCACGTTTTCAGTTCATCCTGGCAGTACTAATATGTACATAGATCTGCGGGAGTATTAATGGTGGGATTGAATGAAAAGAGATATTTCTGATTTTACTATAAAGTGATTGACTTGTTAGTAGGTTAAAGCAGAGAGGCAGTTACCGAAAGGGATGCTTCAGCCTTTACCGGTGCAAGAGTGGAAATGGGAAAATGTATCCATGGACTTTGTTGTGGGATTACTGAGGACATCTCGAGGTAATAATGCAATCTGGGTTATTGTTGTTCGCTTGACTAAATCTTCTCATTTCCTTCCTATTCGAGATACTTTCTATCTAGATCAACTTTCCCGTTTGTATGTTAAAGAGATAGTTAGGTTACATGGAGTTCCTCTCTCTATTGTATCTGATTGTGATCCCAGGCTTACTTCTAACTTTTGGAAGGGCCTTCAGAAGTTGTTGGGTACTGAATTAAATTTTAGTACAGTTTTTCATCCTCAATCAGATGGGCAGTCAGAATTAAGAATTCAGACTTTGGAGGATATGCTACGTGCTTGTTCGATGAATTATCAAGGAAGTTGAGAACACCATCTTTCTTTGTTTGAGTTTTCATATAATAACAGTTTTCATTCCAGTATACAGATGGCTCTATTTGAAGCATTATATGGGAATTAGTGTTGAACTCTGGCTTTTTGGGATGAAGTAGGTGAAAGGAAGCTTATGGGACCAGAATTGGTAGAAGAGATTGCATAAAAAGTTCAGTTGATTCAGAAACATGTGAGAAAAGCTCAGAGGAGACAGAAAAGTTATGCGGATAACTGGAGGAAGGATCTATCTTTTGAGGTAGGTGATCATGTTTTTCTCAAAGTATCACCATGGAAAAGTGTGATGCGAATTTTTAAGAAAGGAAAGTTGGGTCCAAGGTTCATTGGACCATATGAAATTCTAGAGAAAGTTGGATCAGTTTCTTACCGAGTGGCTTCACCTCCGTGTTTATCTCAGGTACACAATGTTTTTCATGTTTCGATGTTGAGAAAGTATATGCCAGATTCATCTCATGTTTTGAGCCTAGTGGTAGTTCAGTTGGAAGAGAATCTCTCTTATAAAGAACAACCAGTCCATATTCTTGACCAAAGAGAGAAAGTGTTGCGAAATAAGGTAATTCCCCAGGTAAAGGTTTTGTGGAAAAAACATATGGCTGAAGAGGCAATGTGGGAATCTGAAAATTCTATGAGGGATAAATACCCCCACTTATTTTGATAAGTGAATAAAATTGCGAGGACGCAATTCCCAAAAGGGGGGAATGATGTAACATCCCAGGTAAATAAAGAATAAAACATTTTCATATTTATTAATATTTGCAAATTAAATATTAATTTTACTTTAAAGGGGTTGCTATGTTTGATAGCGTACCCGATACGCAACAAAGTGTTTCTTTGAAATCATACGTTGCACATTAGTAATATAATAATATTATTTTAAATGATAGTTAACACGTAGCCATTGTATTGGAGAGAATGAATAGAAATAACTTAAATATGATTATATATATATTTTAAATGTTTTTACATTTATCCAATAAAAGATAATGTCTTAAAATAAGAAAAAAATTAAATTTTAGGCATTGATACTAAAAAATTCACTAAAGGTCGACTTATCACCTTTTCATGGAGAACCTTATTTAAATATAGTTTTGATCACTCTTATACATTCTATTGGACCAAATAAAACTCTTCTTTAGAATCGGGACATCAAAATTTACTTTTTGTAAATTTTTGGTATTCTTCCGATAAAGTTCATTTTTTAATGAATAGTGAAAAATGTTGTATTTTAATTCAAAAACTCTCTTTAATCTAATTTATTTATATGATTATATTATATTTTGAATTGGTTTTAGTGTGAAATTTGAATATATTTTTACCATTTAATCCAATAGTAGTCGTTGGAATTATTTTCACTTTGAAATTGGACTTAAACTAGTGTCAATCTTTTGATATATATTGTTTCATAAAAACACGCTATTTGTCCTGACAGCGGGAATTAATTATTAAATTAATTAATGTAACTTATATGTTTTGAATTTTTTAAATTAGAAATCATTTTTGAATTCGGAATATCAAATATATCTTAGGGCGATGTTTTGGTATTTTTCTAAAAAACTTCAATTTTTTATGAATAGAGAAACCACTAATTGGTACTTAAAAAAATGATTTTTCATTTAAATGAAATTTTACCACCTATGTGTTTTGAATTTCAAAAATCTGACATACATGGTTGTCATTAGGAAGTAAAATTTGGTTCAATGGGATTAAAATAATTTTTTGGTGAATAGTAACTTTAATGTTTTTAATAACGATTAGAGGTAATTAGTGTAGTTTAAGGTAAAAATAATGTTTGAATAATATGAAATGACCTTGAAACAAGTCCTACCCTTATTTTATGTGTCATGGACGACCAAGAAAATCCATGGGTCAACTTGGGGACCCCATGGAGCCACTTTGGTTGGAAAATGACATTAATAACTTGTTATTTAATGTTAAAATAAAAATGTCACAAACATGTGTTGTTTTACTGAAACAATTGTTAAATGGGGTTATACAGGTCATATTTTTGACTATAAATATTAATTATAAAGTTAAAAATATTTCCTACATCATGATATTTGTTTTATAATTTTTAAACATTAAATAAAGTAAATTATTTATGACACCATGATGATGCAACGATTACCTCATTATTTAACGATTTAAATAAAATGAAAATAAAATGTAAAATCTAAGACCTAAACTTGTCAAAAACCTATTGGATGAGTATATTTAGAACCATTATCACCTTATCCTTTAAATATATAATTTTGGGACCTTTAAAATCCGAAAATAATTTTATAATAATGTAACCTTTTTATAACATTCTAAGAGTTCCCCTCCTCTCCTCTTATAAAAGGCCCCCACCTCTACCACCTTAACCAAACCTCTCAAGACTTTGTCTCGGCCAAACACTGCCCATTTTGTCTCTCAACATCCCTTTATTACTCCTAGAAGCCTCACTTTGGGCAGAAGTCTTCCCAAGGAAGCCTTTGAGCTCAAATCAAAAAGAGTTACCTGTTTTAAAGGTAGTGTTTTCTCTTGTGTTCTTATGTTTTATTTTGCTTCTCCAACCCCCTAAACTATTTTTATTAATTTCTTTTGAAAAAACACCAGTATATTAAATATACTAGGATGTTTTTATGTGAAGGATTCGAGCTACACATACACACACCTATATCTAATGGTTAAAGAACATACTGTTTATGTGGATGGAAAATTTCTGCCTCACGAAACGATGATTGTTCAACACTCATATAAAACCTTCAAAGGTGGAAATTAAGATGTCACTATATTTATATATGATATATAATATTTTTATGTTTTACTTAAGCTTCTGTATTTTTCATTTATGTCATACCTTTATGGTTTCCATTATGGGTAAACGCGATATCTTCATTTTAGGAAGTGCGGACTACCGCCCCCTTAAAGTGATTTGATTCGTTAATTCAATAAGTGGGATGTATAAAGGATGGAGTTAAAGTTATTATATATGTTCTTATAAAGTAATTATAATATACCTTTATATCATTATTATTTCTTTCCATTAAAGTATGATATAGAAATGAAAGTAGCGTTCATGCGTACGTACGGCTTACCGTCTCCATGAACGGTGTATTTCATTTCTTATCCCCAAATGTAATGTACTATTATAAGTACATATATATAATGGATATATATGATGTATGTTACATCTAAATGATGAATATAATTCTGGAATTAAAATATAAATATCTTTCATTTAGTTTTAATTCCATTAATATGACATAGAAATGAAAGTAGCATTCATGCGTACATACGACTTACCGTCTCTATGAACAGTGCATTTCATTTCTTACCTCTAAATGATTATGTAATATTATAAATGGATGTATATACTAGATATATATGATATATAAGATATCTACATCATGAATATAATTCTTGATATAATGGATATTTTACCACATGAACAACTTGTAATTATAAAGAGTTTATTTTTGAATCAAATACCAATGATCGACAAAATGACCATTATTAACTTAAATAATTACATAGTGTTCATAACATGGGAATAAGTGATATAAAAGGAATAATGTACTTGAAAAAGGTTCTTATTCAAGTATAAATTAACTCAAGTTTATTATTCAGGACGATAAAGAACGATCGAGTCAAGTCAGACCCGAGGTATGGGACTTCGTCTCAATCTCCTTTCATTGAGGCATATCTTGTTTTATACACAAATTCCTTTTATATGGTGTATAAACCCATTTGACTTTTAATTTTATTCAAAAGGAATCTTTTTATACGAAGCGTTTTACTAAACTACAAAAAGGAATGTTTCTTTTAACGTACGTGGTGACAATGACCTTTTCCGCCTTCGCAAGTATTATTTGGTCTTTGGATTCCTCAACAATCCGTAATGTTTTTTAAAATGAAATAAATATCATATACTCTGTTATGTATTTTTGAATTGAAAATGGTTTTTATAATGGATTTTTTATGTCAATATCTTTAAGTGATATATTGTGATCAAAGTGTGGAAATGTTTTCTTTCCATTATATTTGTTTTATGTATTATGATTTTATAATGGTACTTCAACATTTGACGGGTGGATACATGATAAACCATATGATGGGTGGTGCCGTGAATACCAGGACGGGTGGTTACGTTATAACCTCCAATACATTGGGTATGGAAGTCAGCCGTATGGCTATTCCATTAAGTTATATGTGTAGAAGTCAACTTTATGGTTATTCCATTTAAGTATGTTTATGTCCCAAGTTACCTTTATATGTTATGTGTTCTTTATATGGGTTTTATGGTAATATTTTGGTTACAAAAGGGTAAGTATTGATCTTTTATTCAGTGAATAGTTTTTATTACTTCATAAAGGAGAAAAGTATTACTTTGATAAAGTATACATGGTTTACTTGTTGTTTGGAAAAACTAACAGTTTTCATTCTTTGTGTTTCCCTTACTGAGCTTTTTATGCTCACCCCATGTTTTTTGAAATATTTTTCAAAGGACATAATGTGGAATAGGGTCAAGGATGGGACCAAGGGAAAGTCATGCAATCTATAACATGAAACTAGACATGTTTCTTTTTAAGAGTTTTTATTTTATGGAAACATAATAGAAGTGTCTACTTTGTAATCTTTTGAGATGTAATAGTTATGTCCTAATTATCTAAAACTCTAAACCTGAGAAGATCCTTAAAGTGAATTATTCATTTAATTCAATATTATGTATGGTTTACGGCCGATGCCTTATAGTTGGTATCAGAGGTCTGTTTAGACAACTTTTGGAGTTAAAAAATTGTTAAATTATAAATTAATTTACGATATGATTGAACTGATATAGAATTTAAAGATTACCATGTTGCTTCTCCTAATATATTTCTGTGTTAAGAATGGTTTTTCATATAGGAAACAGAACAGATTTTCTGGGAAGGCATACAGAGGGAAATGACCCTTCAAATGAGTATCCTAAGATAGTCAGAATCAGAACTAAATAGTTTGTTGCAGTGATGGCTCAGTTGACGCAGGTGAAAAATGTTGGTTGTGTTTATTGATGATATTTTGATGTTTTCTAAAAGTAAAGAGGATCATTAAAGTCATTTAAGTGTTATCTTGCAAACCTTAAAATAAAAGAAACTGTATGAAAAATTCAGCATGTGTGAGTTTTGGTTACAACAAATTTCTTTCCTTGGTCACATTGTTTCAAAAAATGGCATAACTGTTGATCATGATAAAACAAAAGTTGTTGAAGAATGGACAAGACCCACAAATATAACCAAGATCCATAGTTTCCTTGGTTTGGCAGGTTACTACCAAAGGTTTTTTGAAATTTTTTCACAGTTCTCTAGTCCAATGACTAAGCTAACTCAGAAGGGTGTTAAGTTTATCTGGACAAAAGAATGTGATGATTGTTTTCAGGAGTTGAAAATAATATTGGTGAATGTTCCAGTTTTGGCACTTCCTTCCAGGAATGGTGAGTTTGTTATCAACAGTGATGCTTCATTGAAAGGACTTGGTTGCGTCATAATGCAGAATGATCAGGTAATTGCTTATGCTTCACGTCAGTTGAAAACTCATGAGGTAAATTACCCTACACATGATTTGGAATTAGATGTTGTTGTTTTCGATTTAAAAATATGGAGGCATCATTTGTATGAAGTAAAGTGTGAAATATATACTAATCACAAAAGTTTAAAGTATATATTCACTCAGAAATAATTGAACATGAGACAGAGGAGATGGCTAGAATTAATGAAGGATTATGATTGTACAATTCATTAACATCCGGGAAAATAAAATAAAGTGTATGATGATTTGAGTCGAAAAAGTAATGCTTTATTAACCATGCTATGTTAGGAACGATATCCTTTGGATTTTGATTTGATGAACTTTGGCATAGAAGTTGTTGGTGCAGAAAGTTCTTCTATTTTGTTTCAGGTGTCAGTGAGATCATCCCTATCAGACAGAATTAAGCAAGTGCAGAAGAAAGACAGTGGGTTACAGAAAAAGGTAGAACTGGTTCAGAAGGGTAAGTTTCCTGAATTTAATATTGATAATGATTGTGTATTGAGGTTAGGGAAGATATTATGTGTGCCTGGTGATTCACAGTTGAAGAATGAGTTGTTATGTGAGGCTCATAGTTCCCCGTTTTTAGTTCATCCTGGCAGTACTAAGATGTACAGAGATATGCGGGAGTATTACTGGTGGGATGGAATGAAAAGAGATATTGCTGATTTTACTATAAAGTGTTTGAATTATCAGCAGGTTAAAGCAGAGTGGTAGTTACCGAAAGGGATGCTTCAGCCTTTACGGGTGCCATAATGGAAACGGGAAAATGTATCCATGGACTTTGTTGTGGGATTACCGAGGACATCTCGAGGTAATAATGCAATCTGGGTTATTGTTGATCACTTGACTAAATCTGCTCATTTCCTTCCTATTCGAGATAGTTTCTCTCTAGATCAAATTTCCCGTTTGTATCTTAAAGAGATAGTCAGGTTACATGGAGTTCCTCTCTCCATTGCATCTGATCGTGATCCCAGGTTCACTACTAACTTTTGGAAGGGCCTTCAGAAGTCATTGGTTACTGAATTAATTTTAGTACAGTTTTTCATCCTCAATCAGATGGGAAGTCAGAATGAACAATTCAGACTTTGGAGGATATGCTACGTTCTTTTTCAATGGATTATCATGGAAGTTGGAACCAACATCATTCTTTGGTTGAGTTTTTATATAATAACAGTTTTCATTCCAGTATACAGATGGATCCGTTTGAAGCATTATATGGGAATCAGTGTCAAACTCCGGATTTTTGGGATGAAGTAGGTGAAAGGAAGATGTTGGGACCATAATTGGTAGAAGAGATGACAGAAAAAGTTCAGTTGATTCAGAAACACGTGAGAACATCTCAGAGCAGACAGAAAAGTTATGCGGATAACCGGAGGACAGATCTTTCTTTTGAGGTAGGTGATCATGTTTTTCTAAAAGTGTCACCATGGAAAAGTGTGATGCGATTTGGTAAGAAAGGAAAGCTGAGTCCAAGGTTAATTGGACCATATGAAATTCTGGTGAAAGTTGGATCAGTTGCTTACTGAGTGTCTTTACCTCTGAGTTTATCTCAGGTACACAATGTTTTTCATGTTTCGATGTTGAGAAAGTATATGCCAGATTCATCTCATGTTTTGAGCCCAAAGGTAGTTCAGTTGGAAGAGAATCTCTCTTATAAAGAACAACCAGTCCAGATTCTTGACCGAAGAGAGCAAGTGTTGCAAAATAAGGTAATTCCCCAGGTAAAGGTTTTGTGGAAAAACCAAATGGCTGAAGAGGAAACATGGGAATCTGAAAATTCTATGAGGGATAAATACCCCCACTTATTTTGATAAGTGAATAAAATTGCGACGACGTAATATCCAAGAGGGGGGAAGGATGTAACATCCCAGGTAAATAAAGAATAAAACATTTTCATATTTATTAATATTTTCGAATTAAATATTAATTTTACTTTAAAGGGGTTGCTATGTTCAATAGCGTACCTGATACGCAACAAAGAGTTTTTTTTTGAAATCTTACGTTGCACACTAGTAATATAATAATATTATTGTAAATGGTAGTTAACACGTAGCCGTTGTATTGGCAGGAATGAATATAAATAACTAAAATATGATTATATATGTTTTATAAATGTTTTTACATTTATCCAATAAAAGATAAAGGCTTAAAATAAGAAAATAATTCTATTTTATGCATAGATACTCTAATATTCACTAAAAGCCGACTTAGCGCCTTTTCATGGAGAACTTTATTTAAATATTTTTTTAGTCACTCTTATACATTCTATTGGACCAAATAAAATTCTTCTTTAGAATCGGGACATCAAAATTTACTTTGTGTAATTTTTTGGCATTTTTCCGATAAATTTCATTTTTAATGAATAGTGAAAAATGTTGTGTTTTAATTGAAAACCTCTTTTTAATCTAATTTATTTATATGAATAGATTATATTTTGAATTGGTTTTAGAGTGAAATTAGAATATATTTTTACCATTTAATCCAATAGTGGTCATTGAAATTAATTTCACTTTGAAATTGGACTTAAACTAGTGTCAATCTTTTAATATATATTGTTTCATAAAAACACGCTATTTGTCCTGACAACGGGAATTAATTATTAAATTAATTAATGTAACTTATATGTTTTGAATTTTTTAAAATAGACACCATTTTTTAATTCGTAATATCAAATATATCTTAGGGCGAATTTTTGGTATTTTTCAAATAAAACTTCAATTTTTGATGAATAGTGAAACCACTAAGTGGTACTTAAAAAAACTAATTTTTCATTTAAATGAAAATTTATCACCTATGTGTTTTGAATTTCAAAAATCCGACATACATGGTTGTCATTAGAATGTAAAATTTCGTTCAATGAGATTAAAATAATTTTTTGGTGAATAGTAACTTTTAAGTTTTTAATAACGATTAGAGGTAATTAGTGTAGTTTAAGGTAAAAATACTGTTTTAATAATATTAAATGACCTTAACACATGTACTGCCCTTATTGGATGTGTCATGGCCGACCAATAAAATCCATGGGTCAACTTGGGTACCCCATGGAGCCACTTTGGTAGGAAAATGACATTAATAACTTTTTATTTAATGTTAAAATAAAAATGTCACAAACATTTGTTATTTTACTAAAACAATTTTTAAATGGAGTTATACAAGTCATATTTTTTACTATAAAAATTCATTAGAAAGATAAAACTATTTCGTACATCATGATATTTTTATTATAATTTTTAAACATTAAATAAATTAAATTATTTATGACACCATGATGATGTAGTGATTACCTCATTATTTAACGATTTAAATAAAATGAAAAGATAATGTAAAATCTAAGACCTAAACTTGTCAAAAACCTATTGTATGAGTATATCTCAAACCCGTATCACCGTATCCTTGAAATATATATTGTTGGGACCTTTAAAATCTGAAAATCATTTTATAATAAAGTAACCTTTTATAACTTTCCAAGAGTACCCCTCCTCTCCTCTTATAAATGCCCCCCACCTCTACCACCTTACCCACACCTCTCAAGCCTTTGGCTCGGCAAAAACCTGCCCATTTTGACTCTCCACATCCCTCTCTTACTCATAGAAGGCTCACGTTGGGCAAAAGTCTTCCCAATAAATCCTTTGAGCTCAAATCAAAAAGAGTTACCTGTTTTAAAGGTAGTGTTTTCTCTTGTGTTCTTATGTTTTATTTTTCTTCTCCAACCTCCTAAACTCTTTTTATTACTTTTTTTGAAACAAAAACAGTATCTTCAATATACTAGGATGTTTTTATGTGAAGTATTCGAGCTAGAGTTACACACACCTACATATAATGGTTAAAGAACATACTGTTTCTGTGGATGGAGAATTTCTGCCTCAAGGAACGATGATTGTTCAACACTCATATAACACCTTCAAAGGTGGCCATTAAGATGTCACTATATTTATATATGATATATAATATGTTTATGGTTTACTTAAGCTTTTGTATTTGAAATTTATGGAATACCTTTATGGTTTCCATTATGGGTAAACGCGATATCTTCATTTTAGGAAGTGCTGACTACCGCCCCCTCAAAGTGACTTGATTTGTTAATTCCATAAGTGGGATGTATGAAGGATGGAGTTAATGTTATTATATATGATGTTATATTGGAATTATAATATATCTTTATATCATTATTTTTTATTTCAATTAAAGTATGAGATAGAAATGAAAGTAGCGTTCATGCGTACGTACGACTTACCATCTTCATGAACGGTGCATTTCATTTCTTATCCCCAAATGTAATGTAATATTATAAGTACATATATATAATGGATATATATGATTATGTTACATATAAATGATGAATATAATTTTGGAATTAAAATATACATATCTCTCATTTATTTTTAATTCCATTAATATGACATAGAAATGAAAGTAGCGTTCATGCGTACGTACGCCTTACCGTCTCCATGAACGGTGCATTTCATTTCTTACCACTAAATGATAATGTAAAATAATAAATGCATGTATATAATATATATATATGATATATAATATATCTACATCATGAATACAATTTTTGATATAATGGATATTTTACCACATGAACAACTTGTAATTATAAAGAGTTTATTTTTGACTCAAATACCAATGATCGAAAAAACGACCATTATTAACTTAAATAATTACATAGTGTTAATAACATGGTAATAAGTGATATAAATGGAATAATGAACTTGAAAAAGGTTCTTAAGAAATTATAAATTAACTCAAGTTTATTATTCAGGATGTTAAAGAATGATCGAGTCAAGTCGGACCCTAGGTATGGGACTTCGTATCAATCTCCTTTCATTGAGGTATATTTTATTTTATACACAACTTCTTTTTATACGGTGTATAAAACCCATTGAATTTTAATTTTATTCCAAAGGAATCTTTTTATATGAAGCGGTTTACTAAATGAAAAAATGGAATGTTTCTTTTAACGTACATGGTGACAACGACCTTTTCCACCGTCGAGAGTATTATTTGGTCTTTGGCTTTCTCAACAAGCCATAATGTTTTTTAAAATGAAATAAATACCATATACTCTTTTATGTATTTTGGTATTGAAAATGGTTTTTATAATGGATTTGTTATGTCAATATATTTAAGTGATATATTTTGAGCAAAGTATGGAAATGTTTTCTTTCCATTATATTTGTTTTATGTCTTATGATTTTATAATGGTACTTGGACATTTTATGGGTGGTTACTTGATAAAACATATGACGGGTGGTGCCGTGAATACCAAGATGGGTGGTTACGTTATAACCTCCAATGCATTGGGTATGGAAGTCGGCCATATGGCTATTCCATTAAGTGATATGTGTGGAAGTCGACCGTATGGTTATTCCATTTAAGTATGTTTATGTCCCAAGTTACCTTTATATATTATGTGTTCTTTATATGGGTTTTATGGTAATATTTTGGTTACAAAATGGTAAGTATTGATCTTTTATTCAGTGAAGAGTTTTTACAACTTCATAAAGGTGAAAAGTATTACTTTGATAAAGTATACATGGTTTACTTTTTGTTTTGAAAAACTAACAGTTTTCATTCTTTGTGTTTCCCTTAATGAGCTTTTTATGCTCACCCCAAGTTGTTTGAAATGTTTTTCACAGGACTTAATGTGGAATAGGGTCAGGGATGGGATCAAGGGAATTTTATGCTATCTAAAACATGGAACTAGACATGTTTCTTTTTAAGAGTTTTTATTTTATGGAAACATAGTAGAAGTGTCTACTTTGTAATCTTTTGAGATGTAATAGTTATGTCCTAATTCTCTAAAACTCTAAACCTGAAAAGATCCTCAATGTGAATTATTCATTTAATTCAATATTAGGTAAGGTTTATGGCTGAGGCCTTATATTTCAGCTTCATGGATGATATGTGATGGTGCTGGGGTCTTCTGTGGCAGTAGACTTGATCCCATATTGTTTTTATCTTCCTGGTTTCTAATGTTTTTTGGTTTCTCCTCTATCCCATTAAAATGGGGGGGGGGAGGGTCCATAAGTTCCTTCCACCCATCAATTAATTGAGTAAATTTTTGGTTTCCCATTAATTATTTTAAAGGTTACATTTCAAATAAAAAATGAATTTCAGGATAATATAATGGTGTTTTTATTTATGTGAACATAAAATTATAGAAATAACATATAGGGAATTCAACTGGAATAGATATGATAATCAATCTTCTTATGTGAGGGTTATACAAAAGTTTAATTAATATGAAAAATGAATGTATCAACATATAAGGATAAGGTAATGAACATGTCCTATCCAGGTCTTGGTAGAGAATTCATAAGATGTGTGATATTTATATGGAAATCTATAGAGTTTGAGAATCCCAGCACATACCATAGAATCAACCATTTGATCTAAAAGTACTTAAAAAACCGTCTATTTTGGGTTAATATAATTGGGTTGTGATTTTTTTAGTTATATGAAAATGGTTTTGGATATGGATTCAATCATTATAAAATATTTGGTTTTTGTAAATATTTCTGTTATGATGAATCTTTCCGTTAGAATGTTTTTGGGTCACTGAATTTTGTATTTAATTGATTATATTAAATTAGTTACATGGTGATTAAAGGGGTATATATTGGTTCAAGTTTCAAATGAGTTTGAAACAGATAATTCATCTTTAGACCATGTGTAATATTCTTAAACTAGTGTATTGGGTATGAGTTTTATTGATTTTTATTATGAATTATTAAAATGGAATATTTATTTGTTGAATTTCCATGAAATTTTAGATATTTTATACATAAACAAGTGATATAATGATTAAAACACATTAAAACAAGTTTATAAAAGCCAACTCTAACCTCTTTTAGGTTTTTTATTGTATAAATTGTCTCAAGAATGTATATTGTTAGAATTATAAAACTCAGGCATCAATTGGGTATTTACAGTATATGCTTGGTCTTTTGTAAAACATGAATGGTTAGTTTAGGTTATTTGTTTTGATAAATATTCCCACACATTATTATTATTATTATTTTGACCTATTTTTTTTTAATTATGAATGGTTTGATTATCAACCATACACATTTAAAATCTATAACACATTTATATCATACACATACCTAATTAGAAGAGAGCAGGAGATTTTTTATTTAGTTTTTAATAATCTCCCCTAACCATACATGTGGCGTAGATTTTATTTTCAATGAGAATATGAATTTAGATATATCTATGAATGATTTAATTTCTATATGTGGGATATATCTTAGAGTGATATGTTTCATTATTATAGATGGAATGAGAATGTTTTGGGTCTAAATTATGTGAAGTCCATGCTAAATGATTTTTTATGGAAATTTTATTAACAGAATGTATTTGTGGTGGTTTAATGAAATTGAATATAGGTTTTGGATATTGTAGGACATGTGAAATATACCTATGATTGATAACACTACTATATTTAAAATAGGGGTTCATAAGTGGATTATAGTAGAAATAAATTTGTTGGTATTCCTATAATACATGGTTTAGCATAATATATCGAAAAAGAGAGTAACATGGAATGAAACTTCATCTATATCATTAATAATAGTTTCATCCATTTGTTTCATGAAATTACAATATCCATGACCCTATGTCAAAATATGACGATTACATGACCTTGTATATTTTAAGGAAAGTTATTTGTACACAAATTTAAAAACTCAGGTCACAATTAAAGGGAAAAAAGAAAAATAATTTCAAATGGAAGTCTATCATATAATAATAAATAAATATGTTTTGTTTTCAAATATATTTATTACCACATTTGTGTCCCACACAACATCAAATCAGGAACCTGTACCTACATCCTCATGTTTATCCCAAGTATATTTTTTTCATGTCACACTTCTGAAAAATGATAACTTTTCTAGAATCATAAGTGATAACATTCAATGGTAGGGTTCCTGTTATTGAAATTCTCTATAACTTTCTCTTTTGATTAATAATATCTTATGTGAATTTGTTTTTGTACAAAATGAATATTTTTTAACCCAATAAGATGAATATGAATTGAAAATGGATGTACACTAATCATAAGAAAGTAGAGTATGTATATGGTGTTAAATAGTTCATTATGTTTGCAATAGAGAATGCATATGAACCTTCTCAAATCCTTTGTCTATGTTTCTGTTGTTGGTGTTATATAAAAATTATTCCGAACGAGTTTGAAGAACATTGTCATTTTCCCAAAATAGACTAGATCTGTATATATTTGAATAAACAGGGGAAAAAACTGAATGTGAACACTGATTGGGATAATAATAGGGATTATGGATCATTTTATATGAATTAAAATATAAATAAAAATGGAGATCGTATGGAAGAATTGAAAATGGAAACTGATGATGACTATAATGATTGTGGAATGTTATTTGAGAAGTTAAATAGATGTCCTAAGAGACAATTATAGACTTTTTATAATAAATAGAAAACATTTTCAATTGAATTGAAGTTCTATAATTTGAAAGATAGAAATAGATAGGGAGACACCATCTCTAAAAAACTACTTGGTCTCATAAATGAGATGAAACCAAATTAAAATGAACTTCCTTATTGAATATACAACACCAAATGAATTCTATGATCAATGGACATGATCTCTAAAAAATAAATGATTTTAAAAATTATTGAATATTGTTTCTCAAGGACTATAAATCACTCATAAAATTCACTAAGTGTGGAACAAATAGATATAAGAAATATTAATCAAATCCTTCAAAAGATGTATGATACTTTATATCATTACTTGGTTTAAAAGGATATATAGATGTGAGGAAACTACAAGGTAATTGAAATAAAACACAGATACATGAATTAAATATGGGGAATTTTTCATACAACATACTATCCTTAGTAGAAGAAAATTCATTATGGGTATCTTTTATTTGTCAATGAGTTGAGAAAATTTTTACTTTCCTTATCTATATATGGAATAAATAGTTTTGTCATATAGATTACTACTCAAAGTACATGGCCAATTATGCTGGTAAATTATAATTTTACACCATGGATATTCATGAATCACAAATAAATTTTGTTGTCACTAATTATATCTACAAAATAACTGGTAATGATATTGATGTATTTTTTCCTATATTGATCTAAGATCTTTAATTGATGTGGGATACATGTGTTACAATGTTTATTGCTCATTGAATTGAAGAATTCATATTGAGGGACATACTGTATGGGATAATAAATGAATTTACTTCATATGTAAATTTATTACTATATATCATTAAAGGAATGTTGGGGTTTCCCCTATGTGAAGAATGAATACACTCAGTTCATTTGAAACATTCCTCAAAGAATATGTTTATAGGAAGTAATAAATTTTTACATTGACATCAAAAATATCAATCCTGGATGACACCATTTTATGGGAATACTGAAAAAGGTTGAACACCATGTCCACTAACTAGTGATCAAATATTAATTAAAGTAAAATATATTGAAACTATTTTCTGGAAACAATTTTTGAAAAAACAATCAAAATCAGGATGGAAAAAGGATCAATTTTATTTTAATTACCATATTAGATTTTTGTTGTTGTTTAGACATTTTATTGATGCCGAGAATGTATAAAAAAATTTGTCTGATAATCTTACAGACACATTACTAAATGTTCACTGGAAAACATAAGATGAAATCAAGGATAATTTAGACATGATAAACATAGTTATAATGAATGAGTTGGCACCAGTGAAGGATAAAAGTTGGTATTTTATTCCTCCGAAATCTTACAATATATTGAAATAAGAATAATATCAATTTTTCATTTCCCTTATTGATATAAAAGTTATATATGGGTGTTCATCAAATATCAAGAATCTCATGTCAATGAATAATTTGAAGTTATTGGGACTTAATCATATGCATTCCATGTTTTGAAGAAAAATTTGATGTCAATCACTTTAAGTTTAATTCTACCTAAAAGTATATGAAATAAATTTATCATACTCTACTTATTTTTCAAATACACATGTTGTAATGTTATAGACCCAATTATGTTTACAATCATGAATATGGTGGTAACAGTCATATTTTTTGAATTAGAGATGTTCTCCCCACTATTATTCTTTGATATAATGGCCAATATGATGGCTAAGTTGGTTGACAGGTTCAATTATGTATTTCTATCAATTAAAGATGGATATACCCCATTCAACATAATATGGAGATTTTTAAAAGGCAATTTATGAATCAAATTTTTCCAGAATGTTGTATTGTAGAAAAATATGCTGTTGAAGAATCTATTTAATTCTCTTCCAATTACCTATCATATGATGATAGAAATAGTCTCCAAGAGTCTCATCATATTGGATACCTTATTGGAGAATAGATTTCTGGATGATATGTTATTACAAATACCACCACAGTGATAGAGAAATATCACCTTTACATTTTAAATAATAGTAAAGATGTTGATCCATATGTAAAAGACACAAATAAATTCATATACATTTGAATCCATCAACTAATGAAGGATGGATATCAAATATAGATAAAAAAATTGTTATAGAATATTTATGAGATCATGTTTAGAATGATTTATCTAAAAATACAAATTAAATTGCTGACAAACTTCGATGACTTGCGAAGGGCCTAAATTCAAATGTTATGTTATAGACTAGTTTTGTAATTAATGGTTACACATTCTTTAAAAAAGAACAAGATGACCATAATACGATGAAAAATAGTGGAGTTAAACTTATAGTGGAAGTTATGAATAAATATTTTTCCAAGGATAGAAATCAAATTTATATGAAAATGTCATATTTTGGCATCATCATAAAGATATATGAGTTGGACTATATAACATTTTGTGTGCGAATTTTCTGTTTCAAATGGCCCGACAATAGAAGTACTGTGAATGTTAATGAAATGGGATTCATGATAGTGAATTTTAGTGTGGAATGGGAAACATAAAATCTATTTATAATATAATCAAAAGAATTACTTGTATTTTATGCTTCAATCCCAACAAAAAATAACTATTGAATTTTATCATTAGTTACTAAAACAACTATATGGTTAGATTAAAATTCAATTAAGGATGCCCATTTCATTTGGAGATAAAAATAATTTCACAGGGGTCCCAATGTAGAGAATTTATTATATATTAGAGGGGACCATAAAGAGGGTATTTTGATTCTTGATATAGGATCCAAATCTCTTAATCCTTTAAATAAAATAAAGATAGTTCAATGAGAAGGACAAATTTTTTAATATACAATGATTTTCCTCATATTTATATGTGTTCTATACTATGTTTACATTATCTAAATTTAATATTTGAATAATCATGCATATAATTAATTATAAATATGATGAGGTTAACAATATCGAGGAAAACATGTCATTGATGTTGAATCTATAGAATTATTAGGGGATCAACACCTTGTTGATGAAAAAAACAAGAACAACACAACATCATTATGATGAATAAAATTATCAAGTCAAGATGTAAGGGTATAAAATTTGAAGTCGTATGGAATCAATAGAGAAAAATTGTTGAACCCAAAAATTCAATGTTCATTAGTTATGTTGGGGTCACAATGAGGATTAATGTTATGATTTTTATAGATTACTGATGCCATGTCCAACCTGTAACAAATGAATCACTTTAGGAACATATTAAAGAAATTTCAGATATACTATCTATATTTTAATGAAACATTATATAATGAAATGTTGATTTAATTTCATTATCCCTCACATAGTTCATTTATTTAAGATGGTTTCAATAAAAAGTATAAATTAATGGCCACAAGAGAGGCCCATAGAGGCATCGAAAAACACCTTACCCAGTTTTATCTTAGGTTTAGTGATGGGAAACTAAACCCCAACCCTCTAGTTACTTATACCAACATTATAAAGTAAGAAACATTGAATACCTTCATTAGTAGTAATGAATAAAAAATCTAATATTAATTATAGTTGATAATATATTGTTAAACAATATTTATTTTATTCAATTTGACTAAATATTATTAATTTATGAAACATAAGTGGAGTGATGAAAATAAACAATGTGTATCAAAACCAATGTACCCCTTTAATAGTGAAAGTATGTGATATGATTTACTAGGGAAGAAAATGGTATGAATTTTAAATCAATAGTAAGAATTTTATATGATATAAAACAACATATGTTCCTTTATTTATATGTAGATTTATGAATATAAATCTAAAGAAACATCCTTCACACATCATGTTCTATGGAAGTTAGCCTGTACAAATAAGAAAGCTAAACTATTTGATTAAAACATAAAATATTTATGGGAAACATGTGTAAGTATTAAATAATAATTCATTATTCTTTAAAATAGTATTACAAAAAAATGCCTATATATGTTCATATGTTTTTATATGGTCTAAAAATAAGAATCAACAATGACCATGCCAAAGGAAAGACCACTTTCAGGAGCATTGAAGTGGATAGAAAAATATTGTTTCATTATATGTTTAGTTTTCAGTGTGTCTCCTAGAACATATTTTCCGAAGAAAAAACCAAAAGAGGATACATATTATAGGATAAAAGGATTACAGGTGAAAATAGATGCTTTAAAGGATATTATTGTCTATTCTGGTTTGGAAGACCAATATTTGTGAAAGGATCAAAGTGAACTGTTAGTGGAACAAATATCAGCACATGAACAACCAAATGAACCCACTATCTCTAAGGATATTCATTCCTAAAAAAGGTATAACTCACCTGAGGTAATAAATTTTTTAATTACATTTTTTCCTAAATGTGAATTAAAAAACTTCTAATAACTTTATATTACTATGCTTATTTAGGTTAAAGGTGTATATTATCTCTATCAATCAACACCAACACACTAATGTTTTGTATTATACAAAACAAAGAGCTCAAAAAATATCCCATGAGAGATGGGATTGAAGTAGATCAAGAGCCAAGAATTTAGTTATCTATTCATCTTGATAATATGAATATTAAAATGTTCAAAGATTCTATTAAAACTTTTATATCATGGATATATAATCTTATAAATATACATGAGGTATATCATTAAATAAAATTAAAATGAAAAAACTATTATAGTTATTGAAATAAAGGCCTAAAGTGAGGTATGGTATCACATATGAATAAAGAGATGGGGTAATTGAAGGTCTAGTCAATGAAATTTTGTTTAACAACCAAGAAAACCAAATGACATTCTGGGAGTAACATCCCCCCACTAGTTCCATTGAAAAGTATATTATAATTAAAACTTCATGAAATCACTACAATCAAAGATGGAGATATATCCTACATTCTATTTAAATAATAAATATTTGTAATAGTCATTACATATGTGGTTGATCTTGAGATTATAAATGTTATTATCATGTTGGAACGACTTGAAGTCTTAGTTTTGAATACATATATATGTTACATTTATATAAATGTTTTATCCAAAAAATTATATAATATCTATATTAAAGTAAATAACAAATCATATTTTCAAGAGGTGTTTATATTACTACTATAAAAAGGTAAAACTATAAGAATATTTATTTGGATTCATTAATCACGATCTCATTTCTATGGAATTTTTTTAATGGACTTGAATGAAATCAATAATAAAAAATATGAGATAAAAGTGGTGTTTGCGAAGAAAACAACTGGAGATATAAACTTTTTTATTCCTATAATGTAGAGGTAAAACTATAAAATGTAATAAAATAAAATAAATTTTATTTTTTTCTTTACTTATCTGTTTTTCTTTTTTAGGAATCACTAAATACCGATTACAATCAATGTAGACACCCCAAATATTTCTTCATTGGATACAATTCATGGATTTCCATCAAACCAACCTCAAATGTTTTGTATTCATAATTTCCAATTCACCAAAATCAGAATTTTATGCATAAACTTCAAATTATATGTTTTAGTAAGTTTTTTAACTAGAATTTTGTTATTATATGATGATATGTAAATATACGATAAATAATGGTATGAGGCAAGTCATTGAAAATAATAATCTTATGTTTTACTTCAAATGGAATAAGATTAATGTATATATAATAATATATAACTATCAAAGCTTATTTCAAAATAATTTACTTAGTTTTTTTAATATTTTGATAGTGTCTGAAGTAAGATATCAATAATTATTATGGATATTATGTTTCCAAATTTAAGAATTATACCATATACCATCAAAAGACAAGAATCCTCTAATAGATAACTTCAAATGGAAATTTAAATTTCATTAAAAATATTTATCAATAATTTGTCTTTATTTTCTCAGTACTTCCAATATTTCTACCAATATACGTACATAATAAAAGAAGTAATTTTTTAAGAGTTGATTGGGAAAGGAACATGGGGTCAGAATGTTTTCCGATATCAGATTTAGGAGATTACATACTATGTTTATGATATAGTATGGGCTGTGACCTTATAAATATATTTTGTGTGTGAAGAATTAGTATCAAAGTGATTATATATAATTATTGTTCACTTTCTCTAGGAGAATTTTAATAGTGGAAAACATTTTTTATAAATGAATGGGAATAATAAATCGAGTAAAAGTATATAAAAACATTATGAAGAGGGTAATTCCTACCACTTATTTATATAATTTTCTCATCATTTCATCAAATTTTCTTAGTAAATTTCCATATCATTTTTATCTGATCCTTATTTTGTTACATTTACACGTCAGTTAAAAACTGATGTCACATGATCAAAACTAAGTAAATAATTAGGATTGTTTAGATACCTTAGGAAAATGATCCATAAGTCCTTTTTTACAAGTAGGAATTGACCAAACATCAATTTTATGCTCAATGTGTTCAGTATGAATAAAATTTGGCGCTTTTAATTCAAATGTTTCATTTTTTAAAACATGTTTCAAATTCCCAAAACTGAGTAAACGAGCTAGGATTGTTTTAATTTTTTTTCAAAATGATCCATAAATTATTTTTCATCTGTAGGAATTATCTTCATTGCAATATGGCACAGTATGTGGTTAGTATGACCTGAATTACATGTTTTCTATATAATTTTGACATTTTAGTTTAAAATGCGCATCACATAGCGAAAACTGACCAAATGAGATCTGAATTTTTTAATAATTTATAAAATAAATGCATAATCCATTTTTCATGTATAATAATTCATTGCATGTTAATATAACATATGATGTATTTAGTATGACTTAAATTATGTGTCTTTAATATAATTGTTTCATTTTAGTTTAAAACCCAAACAAATGAGCTAAAATCTAGAAAATGAGATAGATTATTTTAGAATATTTTTAAAATGGTCCATAATTATGTTTTACCATGTGAAAATATATCTCACATGATTATGAGATATGATGTGTTCAATATGACTAAAAGTGCATGTTTTTAATAGAAAGTTGTTGTTTTAGTTTAAAACTTGTGTCACTTTACCAAAATCAAGAAAACGAGCTCATATTGTTTTATAACTTTAGGGAAAAAATACGTAATTAATTTTTCACAAGTAAGAATTGACCACACACCAATATGACACATGTTGTGGTTTATATGACCTAAATTTTGTGTTTTCAATATAAAATTGTCATTTTAGATTAAAACAAATAAGATAACCAAATTTGGGAAAATAAGCACGAATAGTTATCAAAATTTAAGAAAATGGACCATAATTAATACTTTACTTGTATGAATTGAACACACATCAATACAACAAAGGATTTCGTTATTATGAATCTATATTCTTGGTTTCAATATAAAATTATCATTTCAGCATAAAGAACACACCAAAAAGACAAAATTGAAAAAACACGATCATATTGTTTTGAAACATTAAGAGACATGTCTATAATTCATTTGTGAAGCGTAAAAATCACCCAAAGACAAATACAAGACATGAGGTGGTCGATATGAATTAAAGTGTGTGTTTTCAATCTAAAATTTCAATTTTAGTTTAAAATGTTTGTCACATCCCCAAATCTATGAAAAAAATATTGTATTTCATTCAAACATTATTAAAATTATCTATAATTCATTTTTCATGTGTTTAAATTGACCTCACACCAACCCAACACACATTTTGGTTTAAATTAATTAAATTATATGATTTTAATAAAATAATATCATTTTAGTTAAAAAAGGATCATTTAGAAAAAACTAAGAAAGGCCGAGGATTATTTTTAGGCATTATACAAATTATCCATAATTGTCTTAACATATCGGAATTGACCATACATAAATCTGACACCTAATGTGGTTCTAATGATTCAAAGAGTGTTTTTTCAATACCAAAGTGTCATTTTAGTTTAAAACACACATCAAATAACCAATATTGGGAAAATGAGCTTGGATTGTTTGAAAACATTAGGAAAATAGTCCATAATTAATTTTTATATTTACTAATAGATCATACATAAATCTGATACATGATGTGCTCGATGTGAATTAATGTGTGTTCTTTCAATAGATAGGTCCCATTTTATTTTAAAATGGATGTCACATCACCAAAACTATGAAAACTAGATTATATTGTTCTCAAACATTAGAAAAATGATCCACAATTCATTTTTCATGTGTATAAATTGACCACAATCCAATATGACACATGATGTGGTTCATAAGACTCAAATTGTATTTTTTAAAATTTGAAACTATCATTTAGGTTTAGAACACACCAAAGAAAAAAATAAAACAAAAAGAGTTTGTATTTTTTTTTAATTTGGGGAAATGGTTAATAATTCATTTCTGAACTCTTTAAATTGACCACACATCAATATGACACCTGATGTGGTCAGTATGACTCAAAGTGAAGGTTTTCAATAAAAGATTTCCATTTTAGTTTAAAACATGAAAAAAATATGACAAATGAATAAAAATATTCTGGTTAGTTTGAAACATTAAGAAAATGATACAACATTAATTTTTCATGTATAGGAATCAACTTAACAAAAATCTGACACACGACGTGGTTGATATGACTCTAAGTGCATGTTTTCAATTCATAAGTCATATTTTAGTTTAAAACACTAATCAAATTGTAAAAAGTATGAAAAAGTGATTACATTTTTTTTCAAAACATATAATAATGATAAAGAATTTATTTTTCATGTTTAATAATTGACCTCCCATCAATTTGACAAACTATTTTTTCAATATGATTTTGAAATGCATGATTTCTATACAAAATTAACATTTTACCTTAAAACCCACATCAAATAACCAAAAATGATATAGGAATCTGAGATGCTTTTCAATCATTAATAAAATGATCCATATTTAACTCTCCATGTGTAGTAATTTACCAAAAATAAACATGACTCATGGTGTAGTTGATATTACTCGATGTACATGTTTCTAATACAAAAGTGACATTTTAATTTAGAACACACATCAAATAGACACAACTATGAAAACAATATCATATTGTTTTCAAATTTTAGTAGAATTATTTGTAATTAATTTTTAATTTAGAAATTGAATTCACATAAATTTTACATATGGTTTGGTCGATATGACTTGAAGTGTGTGTTTTTAATACAAAAGTACCATTTTAGTATCTCAAATATACATAAATAAGAAAAAAATCAATCATTGTTTGAAAACATTAGAAAAATGATCCATAATTCATTTTTCAAAGGTAGTAATTTACTACATATCAATCCGACTCATGATGTGGTTGATATGGCTTAAATTTTGTGTTTCCAATACAAAAGTTCCATTTTAGTTTGAAACACGCAAAAAATATCCAAAACCAAGCATACGAGCCTAGATTGTTTTCCAAAATTCGAAAAATGATCCATAATTCATTTTTTAGGCATATGAATTGACCATACATCAATTTGAAACATGATGTGGTTGATATGAATCAAATTTCATGATTTAATTAAAAAATTGCTGTTTTGGTTTAAAGCACACATGAAATAGCGAAAACTGACCAAATGAACTCAAGTAAATATCAATATTTAGAAAAATGATCCATTTTTAATTGTACACATTTAATAATTAACCTCACATTAATCTGATATATGATGTGGTCAATATGAATTGAAGTGTGAGTTTTCAATATAAAAGTTTCATTGTAGTTTAATACACACATTGAATAACCAAAACTGAAGAAATTAGATCATATTGTTTTTAAACTTTAAGAAATTTATCCCTAATTCATTTGTGACATATAAAAATTGGCCACATGTCAATATGACACAAAATGAGTTCTACATGACTCAAAGTGAATGTTTACAATATATAAATACCATTTAGTATAAAATTAAAATGAAATTTCCAAAACCAAGAAAACAAGTTTACATTTTTTTCTCATCAATTTTTACTATTACTTAGTTAATTTACTTATCATTTTAATTTTTATAATTATTTAGTTAATATTGATATAGATAATTTTTGAATATGAAAAAAATTGTTTTACAATTGAATACTTTTTCTCAAAATTAATTTCATCTAGAATTATATTCCATCCATACTGATTTTTTATTAACAAGACGAGATCCAATTCAAGAGTTCACAATTTTGAGAAAGAAAATAATTGGTGTGACATATTATAATCAACTATAACTCAATTCAAAACATGGTGAGCCTAATATGAGTAAATATATATTGTTTTAGTTTAAAATTTACACTTTGTGTTAAATTTATTTATTTATATGTATTTCTAACATAAGAATTTTTTTTCATATGTAGGTGCATTCATTTTCTAAAGATGGTGCGGTTTTTTCAGAAACTAATAGCATGACCAGGGGTAATAGGCCATAGACATCGGTTCATTGATGTATTTAAATTAATGTGATAAGTTATAATTACTCAGGTAATTGTAAAAACCAATGTTTTAAATGTCTATAATATAGTTTTTTTCTTCAATTTAGGTTTTCAATTTTATTTTAGTTTATTTTTTTATTCCAACATATACTTCTATTTTTCTCTTGTATTTTTTTGATGCTACTGTGCATTGTAATTTCAACAGAACAATAAAGTATTATACCCCCTTTTTAGATCAATTAAAATCATTGATAAGGGGATCATTTTTAGTAATTTTTTAGCACTGATAATGAGTCAGTTTGTTAGAACTTTTTTAGCAATAATTAAATCCAAGGGCATTATATTGTACTCCAATTGTCTAAATATTTTACACTAATAATAGATTATTTTAGAAATGTGAAAGGAATTATTTGTAGTTATGAATGGATTAGGTTTAATCCCTAATACCATACATTACATCTCATGATACTTAATATTTATCCAATCCATTGAAGTATTATCTGGGTGGACTGATTATAACATATTCTTGATTATGTGTGATATTATAACCAGGAATTCATTTGAGAGGTAAAAATAATGAATTTATTACCCCATAAATGTAAGGGAGAATGAGATAGTTATATATCTAAGAGACATATATAGATATTTTTGAAGTAATCCATAATATCAAAGGTTTTTTTCTTTGATGATAATCTCTTTAAAAGATTATATGTAATATTTGTTATGTAAAATACCTTTTTCACGTTGGAATAACTTCATTAAAATATAAAAATTTACAAAATACTACAAAAAAAATTTTCATTTAAAATAAACATGAAACTTTATAAAAAAATCTTTAAATGATTGAGTTTTCTTAATAGTTGGAATATTCTGTTCATTCTGGGTATATTAAAACAAATATTCCTTTCACATTTTCGATAAAATTTCGGAAAATACCTTATTCAAAAAAGAGACAAGATAATTCCTTCTAAAAATTATATAAAATTTCTGAAATGGATAAAAATATATTTAATAAATCATTTGGAGAATTCTAAAAACATTCTTGAAGATTTTTTTAGAAAACGTAGATACAGAAGAAAAAATATTTTAGGTCGAAGAGAGAAATAATGTCAACTTTTATTAAAACAATTCACGTGAATAGAAAGTACCAAAGAAAATTAAATAATAATACTACATGAAAATTTCATGAATAACCATAGTATAATAAAATATATTGGTTTTAAGATATAAATATAAAAAAATTCCTAATTTTTTTCTTAATCATTAATTATCCGGAATAATGATGATATTGTGAAATAAACCCTTACGACTTTGATAACTTTTGATTCACAGCCCCCATGAAATAGATAACTTAAAATTAAACATTAAATAATATTAAGATAAATATATTCATGATATATGATTCAAATGGGCATTATAGACACCCCAAAAAATAAATAAACAGTGAATTTGATATACGTCTAATAAAAGTAAAAGTATGATAAGAAATCCCTTACCTTGAGTCCAGACTTGTCGTGTATTTTCTTTATCTCATATATAATAAAATTATATCAATTATTTGTTTTATTAAGAAACCCTTTTAGGTTTAATATATTATACATAAACCACTGACCTTATTTATTTTAATTTTATATTTAGTTACTTAATCAGTTATTTCGACATCAGCTCTTTTGACCACGTTCAATTGATAAATTTAATACAAAATTGGTGTGTTGAGAATGGTAAAATGGGTAATTTTTTTATCATAAAAAGAATAAAAATCAAGACAAAATTATAATTTTTATACATAAAATATTATTTTAAAATCAACCGTGAAATATAGTTATGAAAAATGAAATATGTTATATCATGGAGACTTCATGCCATATATACACATGATCAACGTTTCAAATTTTCAACGATCATGATGGAAAAAAGGTAAGTGTTTTTTTATATTTCAGAAATGATAATTATATCATAAATACCATATTATTTCTTAAAAAACTCACTTATACCATTGACATGATGAAATAATAAAAAATAAATCTCGTTGTTTCGTGAGGCGGTAGTCTGTCGTATATATGAATGATGTTATTTATTTTGAATGGTTTATAAGGTAGGAAGTAATATGTTATGAAAATTTTAAAAAATTATTAATATTTCACTAAAATAATTTATATAAATTAAATTCATCATGTCAAACATCCATGAGAGGAAATTTTGGAAAAGAAATTACATCGGTTTGTGAGGTGGTAGTCCACTTTACACACAAACGGTGGTTTCTTTTAACATTTGTTAGAAATGGAGACAAATGTATGTTATTACATTAATATAATAACATATAATTATATATTAGATAATTATGTTTCTATATAATCATTATTGATTGATATTAAAATGATTTGGAAGAAAAAATTAAAAACAAATGCTTGGTTAAGAAGGATACCTCTTATTCGGACAACCTCTTTAGGATTATACCTAAATTCAACCTAGATTTGATTAATGACTAAATAAATGATTCTAGTATGTGATTATATTAATAATTATTGTATTTTGGTAGGTATTTTATAAACCACATGGATTTTTAAGTGTGAAAAGAACGGGAGAGGAGTTGTAATTTTATAAGTGAGAGGGAGTGACATTTTTTTTAAATATCAAGAACTATTAAATAATGAGAAGTCTCTATCAATCCAAGTAACAAAAAATTTATATATAATTTTTAAGGGTTTTATAGTCTAAAGAAACCCCTATATTCAAAAACAAACAAGTATTAAACATGTTTTTTATTTACCTTGAAGGTTACTAACTTTTACCATTTTAAAATTTCACCACAGTAACTAGTCTTTTTACTATGTTTACAATTCATTATAACCAAAATTAAGTTTAAAATATTAAATAAAATTAATTATTATGATTAAAAATATGAAATATAATTTATAAAAATAATATAATATATTTGGAAAAATTCAATTTAATATTAAACCTGCAAAATTTGTCGAACAACAGTTTTTTAAGAAATGCATTTTTCAAGTAATAGATGATCTTACATTAAATTTATGGATAGACATAATAATTATAATAATTTAAATTTGTATAAATAGATTTATAATATATTAATTTCAATTAAATATATCATTAATAATTGTTATTTTAATTAATTAAAATGGTAAGAATTTTTCCACTTAAAAATATTTTGTATAAAAGAATGTTTTTAAGGGTAAAAATAAACATATTCCAAAATCATAAAACATGATGACTAGAAATAAATAAAATAGATTATTAAAAATAAAATAATTAATATGTATATTAAATATAAAATCCAAAATATCATGGGACTTTTAAATTACTTTATTTCCTGAAAAGAAGTGACAGTATTTGAAAAATCAGTAATTTCCACTAATCATTTATAAATGAATCATTTCAAAAAAATCCCAAAAATTTCACCAGAAGTTAATTTTGATATGATGATTCAAAAAATTATGTTTATATTATAAAATAAAATTTATAAAAGTTCATTAAATTAATTTCAATATATTTTCTAAAATGTAATGAATTTTTTTTGGATAAAAAAATATATATTTTTGAAAAAATTTCTTTTTTAGAAAACGATGTACTTATTTACTGAGTATTAATTAATAAATTTACATTGATTATAACCATTATATATATTTTATAAACAAGTTAACCCTATTAATACTGACCATTTTAACAGGCAGGTTATATCAGTCACATTTAAATAATAATATTATAATAGTTTATTATGGTTCATTTAAACATAGTGTTGAGTGTGTTATACATTATCAAACATATATATATTTTAAAATATATATGTATTAAATAAGTGATGAAATTATTTTATTTGATGTTCTATGTTTTTTATGGATAAAATTTGGTCATGTTTATCGATATAAAAGCTATAAATGTAAAGGTTATGTTTTTAGTACTGAATCTGAGAGTGTGTATCCTAGGGTGTCATAGAAAAAAATTCATTAAGATTGGGATAATAATGTATGTTCAATTACCACATGATATAAATATAGAGATATTGGATGTTTCACATTTGTAATCATTCTCCATATATCCCAAAAATAACAATACGTACAGAAATCATAGAGAGAACTTATGGTGGAAAAAAATGAATGAAGAAACTACTGAGTAAACCTAAACGTGTTTGGAATGTTAATTTATATAGAAATGGGAGAACATCAGTATAAAATTTATCAAATTTCTTCCGATGATATTTAAAGTAAACAACACCAAATGGGTCATGGTTGATGGAATCACTAATATTTAACATTTCATCGCTATTTCGTAAGATTTTTCACTGAATTAACTTTCCAAGATATATATAAAGGTAGTGGTGAGGTTTCTTTGGGGACCATTTTCAATAATGTATGATTGAGATCCTTTGATCACCTCTAACTTCTAGAGGAATATTCAACATGGCCTGAATATTTAGATGAGATTTTGTATGTACTATCAACCTCACAATGCTGGAAAATATAAAACATCGATTTATAAATTCAAATACATGTTTACAACTTTCTTGATGGATTTTATAGGAGGAAGGGATGAAAATATTACATTGGATAAGTTCACATACAACAAAAATTTACAATAATTATTCAAATGGATCCATTAGAAGCATTACAGGAGAAGATATTTAGAACTACTACATGTTGGGATGATTTTAGAGAAAAAATATTCTTGTATCCAAACTTATACAAGAGATGACAGAGAAGGTTCATACCAGTTCGTAACACATTAAGAATGATCAAAGTTAATAAAAGATCTATGATGACAATCATTGATGATTCTTAGAGATTTAATTTATATAACTAATGTTCCTTTGAATATCTCCCTAAAAGCGAGTCATGAGGTTTGGAATAAAGTAAAATCTTAACCTTAAGAACGTTTTTTCTCTTTTAGATTCTTGATTACACTAGTTTTATGGCCTATCAACTTGAAATTAATTCAAACAAGGCCCATGTTTAGAATTTGTTCCCTGTATCTCACTCAAGGAAGTACATACTCAATCTCCCACATGTACATAGTATGAAGGTGGTAAAATCGGAGCATGATCTCTCTTATGGGGATAAATTAGTGATGATATTAGGTTGTAGACACACAATTCCAGGAAATAAGTCAAATAAACTTTTTAACACATTTTGGTGACACCATAGGCATGATGAGGAAACATAGAATCTTGAGGATGTAATGAAACAAAATTACCGTTATATATTTTCAATCAAGAATACTGTTTTAAAATTTAATGATTAAATTTATAAAGGGGGAATAATTTAACAATCTACACATATATATAAGATATCCCTTCTGAATAATCATCTGTGTCATATTTCCAAATATAATATAAAACATACAGAACAAATATTAAAAACCCACAATAACTTGTTCTTTAAGAATGTTAAATTTATTGGACAAAAATACTCTATAAATTTTCCATATTACTACAAGATATTAAAAAAATAAAAAATAAAAATAAAAATAATAATAATAAGAAGATCATTTTGATCTCTTAGAATTGTCACACTCTTGAATAATACTATAAAAGAGAAGAAATACATTAGTAATTTAATAGATATTTGGAAAATTAATAATGTAGAACATTGAGTATAATTTATTTTAATGTTGTATTATGGTAATAATATATATATATATATAGGAATTATAAAACCAATATGACTATTGGAATTGTAATGATGACCGTAAGAATAGAAATATGACCATTAAGAATAATAACCCATCTGTTAGAACAACAATATGACCATTATAAAGGTAACTTAACAAATAAAATATTATAATGAAACTTAATTGTAAATAAATTAGGTAAATATAAATATTATAGTAATAATAAATATGCATTTAAATAAGACATTTAAATATATTTTATGTTTATTTTTTGATTAAGGTAATTTTAACCAATTTCACAAAAAAATAAATTATATATTAATAGATAAAATTAACTAAGTTAGAAAATTATTTTGATGAAAAAAAATTTATTTTTTTAATTAGTGTATTGAAAGTTTATAGGGTTTATTTTTTGTAAATTTTATGAAAATCCCCAATTTTTTTGGTTAATATTGAAAATGAAATTTTTATATAAAAAGTGTGTTTTAATTATATAATTAAAGATTTAAGAGTGAAATAATAAATTGTATAATTATATTTTTCAGGATCAAAAAAATATTTGATAAGTTAATTGATCTAAAAATTCAAATTATTAACCTAAAAAGTAATTTTCAAAGTCTAAAAATGTAAATTATTTCATCAAAAAACATTTTTATATTTATTTTCTTCTATCCATTCATACAACCTAATAAATATTGTATGTAAAGGGATTTAAAGTATAAGAAAATATATTTTCAATTAAATATATTTCATAGTTTAACAAATATCACTATTTATAGTGTTACTTTTAAAAAATAAATTATTCCATTTTTTAACCTAGAAATACCCCTCACCCCAATTATAAATATCCCCTCTCCATTAAAATGGTAAAAAATTTCCCACTCACTCATCTAAGCCAAAAATCAACCAATTTATCCTATTTTAATTTCCTTTGTACCCTTTGGGATTTTCTAGAGTCACACAACTCCGAGCCTTCTATGTGTTAGGGTCTTAGCAACGAAGAGACTTCATAAACAAGGAAACCTCTTCCATTAATTTTGTCTCTGTTTTCCCCTTATTTAATTATTCCATTAAACTCCCTACCAACACTTATAAATTTATTTAATCTTTATATTTAAATTTTATTAGTTATATTAATTTTATTTTAAAATTTTTATTTTCAAAATAATTATTTATTATATATCTCCCTCCTTACACGTCTTGCTACTAGTCAATTGGGTTTCCATGTGGGATGTTTTCCATACAGTACATATAAAAAAATATATCTATAATCATAATAATATATTTATAGTATAAAAATTTATAATTGTATGTATTTTTATTCTTTTGTAATTTACATTACTATAATATGAATGACATTGAATCAAAACATTGATATCGGAACTAGGTAAGTTAATTTAAAGAAGACATGATAGAAATCATTTCCCATTAAATAAAAAAGATTATTAAAATAAAATACTATGATTATATTAAACCATGAATGATAAAAAAAAATAACACAATTAACTTTATTATTCATTTTTATAAAAAATAATTTTATTATATAGGAGGTGAAAAGATGACAAAAATTTTAGGGCCTATGGAAAGGGGACACCAGAACCTGATACTTTGCCTGGGGTTTACCCTCTATTTTTTATGTTTTTGTTATTATACTTTTAAAACTCATTTTAATTTTATACTATCTATATTTTCCATTTATTTTCTTGGGTTATATATCTTCTTACTCCATTGAAATTATTTTAAACCACCTTGAGGATTAATGATAAAGTGTTCATTCCTAAGGTCTCTACATGAATCTTGTAATGTTTCTTAATTTTTTAAAGAAGCATGGTATTACCCATTAATACCTAAATGATACTATGCATTATTTGTTTTGGTAATATCCATATTTTAATCAATAATATAAGCCTTAGGATGCTATTATTAAACCCATTACTTTCTCAAGGGTTTATTTGATGTCCACAATTGATAAATGTTTCTTTTATATGCGCCATAACTAATTATATTCATATTATCGTGTGGTGGGTGGGTATAAAATTATACATACCTGTAATTCCTTATGTAGTGTGATACATATATTGGTATTATTTATATTATATGTGAAGTTGATAATATCTTTGTTCATTCTGGCACTTATATGGTCCTAATAATATGTAGGTAGAAGGTTCCACCCACATATCAGGGAGTTTATCAAGATGATGTAATTTTTTGTAAGGAATATTTCTAAAACAAGGAATCATGTGTCCCACCCTTACCCCTAAAGAGATTTGAATGCTATTTTTGGAATACACAAGTCAATTCTGACATGTTCGATTTGAATCTTTGTTCCCCTTTCCCCAAATACTATAATAGCTACAACAAGCTATCTATGTGCTACTAATCTATAAGAGTAAAATTCATAATATGTGTCTTTATCTCTACTTATATTGGTGTATACTCATATACTTACTATTGATGCATAATAATAGGTCATCGTGGTGGAATAACTCTATAATACCAAGTGAATGAATAAGATCACAGTTTTTTCATCGGTTATTATATCATAGTTTAGGGTATGAAATAAAAGTCACACATCACTCTACCCTAAATAAACACCCTTTGATACAAAAATATCCTATATATCGGCTCTATTATAGTCAAATATATATGGTCATAGGTCAGGTAAAATATAACCCAAGATCACAAAATAATCATATTGCATCAAAATTTATCAGTAACCATAGGTCGGTCAAGTTGAATTCCACCAAGACGTTATGTATGAAAACACTATATAATTTCTTTTTAGTACTTTAAATTACCCAAACCTATATCATAAATTGAATATAAATTAAAAATATCAATCATTAGAAATATTAAAAATGCCATATGAGCCCTACGTGATAAGAATAATGAAGTCACACACACTACATTTCCACCCTTGGATATGAAAAAATCCAAATAAACTATAAATCACTTGCAACATTATGAAAAATCAAAATACAATAACACATGAAAAGTAAGATCATCAATCCCATCCTTAGTAACTTGGACATCCCTCATGCATGGACTAACCACTCCCAATAACATGATTCATACCAATCCCAAAACAATTTCCTATCTTCTACCTTCAATATCACAAATAGTAAGAAAAAAATAAATAAGTCTTTGATACCACTTTATAGAATCTCCAAGCAGTTTCACCTCCACCGTGATCGAATTAGTTATCCATATTCTTCAAGTACATATCCTATAATTCTAAGCCTACTAACTAGTAGTGAGGATCCAATGAAACAAATTAGGATACTATAATCTCTGGTATATTTAACCATAAACAATCACAGATGAATTATTAAGAAGGCATCATCATTTTAAAACAGAAATATAATGATAGAAATTATAGTGATGTTTTATCCAAAAGTATATATCAACCAATATGATATATCAAATGAGACAATTAACATGTCATACATGTAATACTAGTTATATAATGATCACCTATGTACATATCATATAAAACTAGGATCAAAAGGAAACAAAATTATGCGATATAAAAAAATATTGGTCTAGAGTCTGGTCTCAGTTCCACATTACAACTTAGATCACGCATTACCAACTAAACCATTTGATTCAGTTGGATCATTTACCTTACCTAGACCATGAAATAAAAATTACCCTCGGGTACAGAGGCACAATATTAGGGCATGAATAAATCTCAATAGGCCCCAACAAATGGTGTCCCTACCTAGTATATTAAATGCACATGCATATTAGATATGGAATTCTAAAAAAAGAAGTATAGAATAGTTAGTCACCCTATAAAGTGATCAATATATAATACACGTATGACCAAACCGGTTTTATCTAGTTTCTTAATGGTAAGATATTCCCATGGTATGAACACACCTAAAGGATACATGATATTTCAGTCCTTATAACATATTCAATGTTAATGAAAAATCATTGTTGAAGATACACGGTAAGTGATTAATCACTATCAAAACCTATCTTGGTGAACAATTCATGACTAATCCCATGTTAAGGGAGAATGAGACATCACACGATGAATGAGGAATCACCAATTATAGGAGGTGATACACCATCACTATCCATTCCCATGTGGATGATATAATATTTTTAAAAGAATCATGTAGATGAAGAACCAAAAATTCCATACACCATGTGTGGACAATGAACCACTAGAATCTACTCCTCAGGTGGAGGATACACCATTTCCATTAATTTATATGTGGAAAATTCACAAATGTATCACTATCTAAATAATATGCACCAATATTCAAAATGATGAAGCATCATCAGAAATAATTTTATAGGTGGAAGATATACCAACAACATGAATCCTTAGGTGGATGATGCACCACCATAAGAAATCTAAAAATGAATGATATACCAACAAAAAAATTGTTTAGGTGGATGATGAACAAAAAACATCACATCATAGAGGGCATGAGGTACAACCCTCTTATTATCTATATCAAGATGAGTTTCAACAAACCCAACTCACACGGTGGTCGAGATACTCTCATAACATCAACTAGTAATTTAGGGAAACAAATTTATCATTTTAAAACAACATTCAACATTTAAAATTATTTAGTTCATATGGGGCTCTGATCTCCAACTACTAACCCATTTAAATGATCATCACAAGCCAGCTCAACCCTATCCCCTTTTATTTTCAAGTCATTACCCACCAAGTATCATTTTAGGAAACTACTTGTGGATCATAAAATATCAACATAATATTAAGTTTCCATCATGGGACTTAGGATGAAATTCCAATAATAAAATATTCATGGTATAAGTTATTAGTGACTAGAGTGATGTTGAAAGGGTCATAGAGGACCAACCGTTGATGTATTCAATCTCTTTTTGTCTAGTAGAATTGAGGAAGAAATTTTTATATTTTGAATTAGGTTTTGTGCAAAAATATGATCATACCATATTTTATGAAATGTGTACCACACATTTAAATACCATTGGTAAATCAACAGACCACTTAACTCACTCTTATATGGTCCTGATAATTTGTTAAAGTCTGGATGATTTGTATTCCGTTGACATAAATTTAGAGTCATCCTAAAACCCATGAATTTAGGTTTGGTCAATTATACATATTGAGAAGGTAAGAAAAAAATAAGAAATGATTAATGAAGAGAATTAGGACCACCCATTGTAACCAAATATGGTGAATAAACCTTTGATCTATCCACAAATAAATAAAATCACCTCTTTGGAGGAGAGGAAATTGGGGAGGGAGGAGGGACGATTATAAATGGGGAAGTAAAGTGGAAGGGAAAAAATGTCATGTTTCTATAATAAAAAATAAATAAATAATTTAATTAATTTTTTAAAAAACCTAGAAGGCACCCACTAAGTACACACTAGACTTTCATTAGGTTTCTTTTAGAAACTGGTTACCCACTCCATGGCCACCAACCTTTTGGTGGACCATTGAGAGCTACAATATCATTTTGAACAACCATATGGTACCTGATACCAATCGATCGAGTACCCCATAGAAAGTGTCAAAGGGAATATGTCTCAATATCCAATAAATTCTCCTAAAACTAACCCTTATGTAATGTCCCAGTTCCGGGTGCTTCCCAAAGGTTCCTCGTACCCGATTGGACACATGGCCTCAAGCACATTTCCCCGAATGCGAGAGGCTTCCAACTAACAATGAGGACCTTGGGTGTTATAGTGGGGAAAATATTCTCTCATTGGTAGAGAATGCACAATATAATAACAAATAATAAATAGTAGCAGAAGAAAAATACCATACAACACATAAAAAATAGTAGACTGAAAGTAAATAACAATGGGTGCACAAATATAAATGATTCATGTCACATATGTCTACGAAAATAGACAAACAAAACAATATGATGGAAATAAAACTAAACCAAAGGGAAAAGAAAATAGGAAAACTCCAGCAGCATCATAATCCTAAGCTTGGTCCTATGATCTCCAGATCCAACCAGTCAATCATGTACCTAATGAAGAAGGGTTCTTACCCTTATCTATACCTGTAACAATATAATCTTTTTGGGTCCAAAATCATGACCCAAACATGGTGTGAGATGAATCCCAATGGGAAACCACCACAAGATCTATGCCTAACTATTAGGCAGCATATATAGTAGGTAATAATAGAATTGCAGCAATGAACTAGGAGTACACAAAGGTAAATAGTACTATAATTTCCATTTGCATTAAGGATCATTTAATGTTCATCATTTAATCAAGTATGTATCACAATAGGTATCTCAGAATGCTACCTAATAGGACTGATTCCAATCTTGTGCTTTGTCTTGGAAGACGCCTAACGAACATTCAATATTTTCATTAACCCTTTTGGTAGCTCACACAGTCTAACCCCTCTGGACAAGTAATGCAATAAAAAGGCAAAACCACTATAAGGAAGAACTCACCATCAATTACCCCTATGGTCTTTCCACTATAACTACAAACTCTCTGGGGAAGCACTCAATTTAAATTCTTCATGTGGCCCCATAACGTAAACTATAGACACTCTGAGGGATTACTAACCATCAACCCCCTCTTGTATCATAGTGTGAAATATAACAGACACTATGAGGAAACACTCGATTTTAATTCCCCCTTTATTATAAATACACCATGTTCTCACAACCCTATGCAATTCAATTGTGCATATATGATATCATGAAGCCCAAAGTAATCTCAACCACTACATGGATAAATATTCTAATTCATATCACCGGAATTAAACATGTAAAAAAGGAAATCAGTTCCATCTTATCAAGAAAGGAAAGGAAACAAGGTCTACCTCATAGGAAACCTGGACCAAACAACCCAAAACATTCAAACAAGGAAACAAACCCATGTTGTGTTCCTAAAACATGTAATTTCACATAATACAACAACAACAAACCCTTAATCCAAATATCAATCTAAGGCAGATAAAATGGGGTTCAATTTCCTTAACTTAAAATACCCGAACATGGGTAATTGGTACTTTGGCATAGAAAACTCAAATACAACCAATGAAAGTCAACAAAAACACCTACCTCAATGTTGTACGAAGAAAAATATCGAATAAATACCCCTGAATCTTCCTATGGTGTCGTCGATCTACAAAAAGGTTAAAAATGTTAAACCTTGAATAAATCATTAGAGAGGATAAATCTGGAATTGATATTCAAGAAAAAGGAAGTACTCATCAGTGGGATTCCAACACACCCACCAGAGATCAAATCAGACCTTGGATAGAGAAACAGTGGCCTAGAGAAGATTCATTTTTCTCAGTCACTCCTGGACAAAACAAGGCCAGAAGAAGATGAATCTGGGGATTAGTCATGACCCCAATATGATTAAACAAATAAAAAGAAAAGTACATGGCATGTTCTATTAATGAACACACCTTTTATTTGCCTCAACGAGCCCCCGACATTAGCGGTATACCACATCACCCCACACGACCATGTTTCTCCCGTCACATGCCGATGACATTGTTGTACTCAGTAACTGTGTATATGGCGTGTACTCAAAATTACATGACATATACTTAGAAAATTTCCATATTCACCCCTTTTTCTCAAAAAAATACGGAAATCAAGATCCATACATGAAAAGAAGATATAGGTTGTTACAATATCCCCCCCTATAGAAATTTATCATTGAATTTCCCTAATAAGGTGGTGAAGAAGAATCCTCAAATAGCTCTGTCCATTGTGATTGAACATCAATCTCGATTTCCTATGTCTCATCCTGCACAGGACTGTGCTTCCATAACACCCATACTCGAGGAACAAACCATACTCGGAGAAACTACACACTACGATCAACAATCCAGATATGATGCTCCTCAAATGATGTTTCCACCTCCAACTAAACATCCTCAGGTTGAAAAACATGACACGAGTCTGAGAGGTAAAACCATAGTTGAGAAACTTGGAAGATGCCATGCATAGACTGATACCTATTAAGTAACTACAATTTATAGTCAACTAGCCCGACTCTCTCCAAAACCACAAACGACCCAACATATCTTGGTAAAATCTTTCCCTGTATCCTAATCCATATGTGTACCAACCTCGTTGTAACACATAAGAAAAACTGATCTCCAACCTCAAACTCTATATGTCATCTCCATCAATCAACATATGATTTCCGGAAATACTGTGCAATATCCATCCTCTTATAAATCAACTCCACATGCTTAGTGGTCTCCTAGACAAGATGAGGTCCCAATATAGCTTCCTCTCCTATCTCCGACCAACATGGGGTTGATTGGAATTGCCTACCGTACAAAACCTCATAGGTGCCATCTAAATAGTTTCTTGAAAACTATTATCATAAGAAAACTCCACCAGAGGTATGTGCTTCTACCAAGAACCTCCAAAATTAAAGACACATGCTCGAAGAAAGTCCTCCAGCACCTGAATTTTGGGCTCTGACTGGCCATCTGTCTGGGGATGGTAATCTGTACTTAGAATTACTTGTGTACCCAATGACTTATGTAGAACTTTTTAGAAACATGAAGTAAAGAGGGATTACCTATCTAAAATGATATAGCGTGGAACCCCATGCAAACATACAATATCTCAGATGTACAACATTCCATCATCATCAACACTGATGGTCTCCTTGATCAGTAAAAGGTGTGCATCCTTTGTAATTTTGTCAATAACAACCCAAAATACATCATTCCCTTGAGGTGACCTCAGTAAACCCATCACAAAATCTATCACAAAGTCACTTCACTGCCACTTGGGAATGGCTAACTACTATAAAAGACCCACTGGTCGCTGATGCTCTGCCTTCACCTGCTGACAGATAGAACATCTCATAACAAAACTAGCTACATCCCTCTTCGTACCTAGCCACCAATACTAATGATGAAAATATAAATACATCTTGGTGACCCCAGGATGAAATTCCATATATGATGTATGAAAGTCTCTCATAAGCTCCTCATGTATGTCTACTGACATCCTTATGCATCCATCAAAGCGCAATACCTCATCCTCACCTACAGTTCACCCAGGAGTAGGATCCTTTCCTGACACACCCTCTCGTAAGACTAGGCCTTCATAATATGATAGATTCCTCATTCACCCAAATTTTACCCATACGTAGTTGGTCACATGGCCCCAAGAATATTTCCCCAAACACTAGAGGCTTCTGACTAGTATCGAGGGCCTTGTGTGTGATTGTGTGGAAACTATTCCCTTATTGGAAGAGCATGCACATCAGAATAACAAATAATAAATAGAAGCGGAATAAAAACACCATATAACACGTAAAAAGAAGAATAATGCAAGTAAATAACAAATAGTGAACATATATAAATGATTTATGCCACATATATCAAGGTAAACAGCCAATCAAAACAATATACTGAAAATAAAACTGAACCAAAATGAAAAGAAAACAGGAAAACTCTAGTAGCATTGCAAGCCTAATCTTGGTCCTATGCTCTCAAGCTCCAACCAACCAATCATATACCTGATGACGAAGGGATATTGACCTTATTTATACATACAACCATATAATCTATTTGGGTCTAAAAGCATGACCCAAACAAGGTGTGAGATAAATACTAGGAGGAAACCACTACAGGATTTGTGTCTAACTATCAGTGAGCATATATATCAGGTAATAATGGAATTGTAGAAAGAACTAGGAGTACACAAAAGTAAACAATCCTACAGTTTCCATTTACATTAATTATCATTTAATGTTCATCATTTAATCAAGTAATTATTACAATAGGCATCTCAGAAGACTAACTAAGAGGACCGAATCCAAGATTGTACTTTGGCTTGGAATTATCATCACAAAGATTCAATATTTAAGTAAACCATCTGGTAGCTCACACAGTCCAACCACTACGGCCATGTAATGCAACAAAATTCAAAGACACTATGTGGAAGAACTCACCATAAATCCCACTATGGTCTTTCCACAACAACTATAGACTCTTTGGAGAAGCATTCAACGTCAATTCCCTCAGTGGTCTCATAACATAGACTATAAACACTCTGAGAGAGCACTCACCATCAATCAGCCATGTGGTCTCATACCATGAAATATAACAGACACTATGAGGAAGAACTCAACATCAATTACCTTTGTGGTCTAATAACACTAGGTTCTCATAGCCCTGTGCAATTAAATAATGCATATATGATATCAACCATACCAAAGTAATCTCAAATACTACATGGATAAACAATTCAATTCATATCAAAATAATTTTACATGCAGAAAACGGAAATCAGTTCCATCCTATTAAGAAAGGAAAAGAAACAAGGTCTGCCTCATAAGAAACCAGAACCAAAAGGCCCTAAATATTCTAATAAGAAAACTCACCCCTGATGTGTTTCTTAAACATGTAAATTTTACATAATATAAAATTAAAAAACCCATAATCCAAAAATCAATCTAAGTCAGATCAAATGAGGTTCAATTTCCTTAACCTAAAATACCTAAACATGGATAATTGGAATTTTGACATATAAAACTCAAAGGAAAACAATGAAAGGAAAAAAAACCACCTACCTTGATTTTGTATGAAGAAAACTCTCGAACTTCATCCCCTGAATCATCCTAGAAAATCATAGATCTATAAAAAGGTAAAAAACGTTCAACCTTAAATAACTCAAGAAAGAGGAGAAATCAGGAAATGAGATTCAAGAAGAAGGAAGGAATCACTAGTGGGATTCCAACGCACCTTCCAAAGATCAAATTAGACCTTGGATTGGGAAATAGTGGCTAGAGAAGATTAATTTCTCTTGGTTTCTCCTGGATGAAACAATGCCAGAATAAGATGAATATGAGGATTAGACGCGATCGCGACCAATTTAAACAAATAAAAATAAATGTACATGACATGTACTCTTAATGAACACATAGTGTATTTGCCTGAACTAGCCCCCTACATTAGCGACCATCCACATCACCCCACAGTGACATGTCTCGACCATTACGTGCCTAAGACAAGGTTGTACTCGGTAACTGGGTACACGATATGTACATAGAAAATTTCCAAATTTTATCCTTTTTCTCAAATACACCCAAAATCAATATCCATACTTGAAATGAAGATCCTAGTTTTTACACCTAAATCCCCCATTAACACCTCTAATGTTAAAAAATTAAATACACAATATTTGAGGAAATTTATATCACAATTGTACCTTGAAATGTTTAAGGCATTTTAAGAAAACCTATATTTGGTAATTTTTAATGACACCTAATTTTGAGATATGTTTTTTAATCAATTTTTTTATAATTTATTTTTATTTGTTTTTGGGTAGTTGGGGTTATAGATAGAGAATGTAAGTTGAATTAAATGTGTATTTTTAAGGAATTCTCAAGAAGGAACCATCGGGTACCTAGTGGTAGGGTACCAAGTACTTGAGTGAGGAGGTAGAAGAGGGGGTGCCTTGGATGGCCACCCGATATGAAGTGGATATATACCAGGTACTCACTATACATTATTTTTTAAAAGGTGAATTATATAAATTTTGTAGCCATGGTATTTTATTAAATTCACTTAATTTCATAATCTAAGGGGAAAATTTTATGATATTTTTGTCTCCATAAAATTTCTACCTATAGTGACCCATACATTTCATATATAAATATAACATCTTCATAGATGGATATTCATTAAATAAAATTTCAATCCAAGAATTAATCATTTAGGTATAGTGTCCTTATAAATATGGATACATAACTTTGTTTTTCATAAGATATCTACAATATCTCCCACAAATTTCTTTATAAATAACTCTCTTCTTATTCATATCATAATTAAAACCCTTCTTCATTATTAGGGGAAATGAAACCTAAGAAAGGATGAGATCTGATGCTAATTAAGGGTAAAAAAGAGAGGTATTAACATAACATGATAATAATATTATGAGAACATGAGAAAAACATTTGAAAACCATACCATGTATATCATATATCATAATCATGATTCATGGAATAAATCACGACAGTTTATAATACATGAATCATAAAGGAATCATAAAATATGATCCTAGAGCACCTTATATTGGAAAAAAATTACCTTTTCGAATACATACATTCATGGAAAATTATTTCATTAGTCAAGGATCAATGAAAATATTATCATAGTGGGTTGGGTTCAATCCCCATTCCACCATATCCTTAGTCAAGTATTAGTCACAGGACTATCATAGTGGATTTATTCCCTTACTAAACTAGATTCTCTCCCCATTCTAGTCTTTATTATCTCATAGGATTTCTATGTCTACCTAATGCATTAGAAGTAAATATAATTCTGGTCCCACCCATAATATAACGTAGGTCATGTATATGTGTGACAAAATATCACAAAACATTCATCATATCAAAACCCATGTAAAAGAAATTTGTTTCATAAATATTTCATTATAGCATCATAGAATAACATACGAAAAATATCAAGTTTCATAAAATCATACTTATATCAACATCATAAGACATAAAAATAATTAAAATGAATTTTATCATTGGATAATAACACTATTAATGTATAAGTAACATCAAAGATTGTTATCATGGATGAAAAATAAATTAAAAAGTTCACTAGAAAATTTCTTGAGAAAAATATATTTTGTATATTAAAATCACTTATTTAAAAGAAAAAAATTTCTGAAATGTTATGTAATGAGTTTTCATTGAAAATAACCATGTAAAATCTTAAATTTTTCTTCAAATAATTGATCTACCATGATTGTGAGAAATTCTATTCATGTTGTGTATGTTAAAACAAATATTCCTTTATCATTTTTGGAAAAAATTCAAAAATTACCCCACCAAAAAAAATAAGAAATTTAATTTTAAACCATATTTGAAAAAATATAATATGTGTAAAAATGAAATTAAATATTATTTGTATAATATTAAGAACATTCATGAAAATATTTTTTTTGATAACATAAACATGAAAGAAAAAACATCTTCGACGAAGGAGAGAAATAAAGTGGATTTTCCTTATAAACCTTTAATAATTATCTTGAGTTATTAAAGAGAAGAAAATGAAAGGAAAAATTTAACTATATAGAAATAACCAGAGGATAATAGAATTGATGGTTTTCTTCATATTTAGGTCATATAATTTCATCATCACAAACATGATCATAAACAGTCATGACATACAATGAGATTGTAACATAAATCCCTTAACTCGAGTTTGACTTGACTCAAAAGAACTTTATCCTATTGTATATGAAATTTAAATTTATTATTCTTAAATATCATAATAATTAAAATAATTATAATATCATATATGATCCAGTTATAACATTTTTACATGAAATTATTAATAATTATCAATTGAAATCACTACTTCCAGGTTTTAACTGTTTCAATTTTCATGAGAATTTCACTTCAGTATTTATGATTCTTTTACATTGATTATGGTTAAATTGTCTATATAATTTAAATCATGATATTAATATAATATATATTAATTATATATATATATATATAGATTCATCCATAAATTATAGCGATAGAAAAATGAAATACACCATTCATGGAGACGGTAATCCGTATGTGTGCTTGAACGCTATTTTCACATTTGGAAAGATGGAATGCCAGAAAGGTAAATAGAATTTCACCATTAAAAAATAATTATTATGTCATAAATATTATATATATTTATTAAATCTATCCTTATTAACATCCATGTAAATCAAAAATGAAAAATGGATCACATCGCTTCTTGGAGGTGGTATTCAACACGTACGCATGAGTGGCGTTATTGTTTTCCAACAGATTGGAAGGTAAAAAGGTAGTTATGAAATTATAATTATAAAATAATAATACTTTCATAAATATCATATATAAAAAATAATTACCATAAAAATTACCATCCATGAAAGATGGTGATGGATGATAAACTGTATCGCTACGTGGAGGTGGTAGTCCACTCATACACACGAGAGATACATTCACTTCCAATTTGATAGAATATGGTGTTGATATTGGTGGTTATATAATAATAATAACATTTAATTATATTTTTCATAATAAAGATATTATTTTAATTCTAATACCATAGATTTAGATATGGTTGAATAATAAATAAATTGAAAGGGGTTCGGTAAGACTATTACATCTCATATGGTTGGTCTTCATTAGATAATTTCTAAAGGACCATTAGAACTATATTTTAAGAATTACAATACCACTAATTCAAGGATAGGGAATTTTAGAATATAATTTAATAGTTTTTTATTGAGATAAAATGCCCAATGTTTTGTAATGAATGGAAAGGAGGGGTTTTCTTTTATTAGTGGGTGATATGACTCACTTGAAATTTATTAAAGGATAAAAATAAAATAAGGCCATTTTCAAAAAAAAATATTCCAAATGGATTTATATTTTAGGGTGGGATAATATTAGGTTGAAATATAGCCATTCAATAGGATTTAGAAAAAATTAATTGGAAGTTTCAACCTTATCTATTACTTTTACCCTCAGTAAACCCGTTTTAACCTTAACCATGATAGAAGTTTTTTACTGTTTCACACCTCATTATGACAAAAAATGAATGTTGACTCATTAAAAAATTTATAAATGAAAATTCAAAACACAGAATCGATGTTATCAACTTCAATCTCAAAAATTCGTAGAAATTACTATTAAAATTAACTTAAAAAATATAGTGATGGAAAGGTTTTCAATAATTTTTTTCTTAACTATACACAGTTTCTACAACAAAATACATATAAAATTAATTAAAATCATCATAATTGGGATATTAATAATATAAATTAAATAAGTTTATTTTTTTTTAAAAATAAAATGTATCATTGTCAATTATTTAAATTAAAATGTGGTTTTCTAAAAAAATCTGTACTCCTGAATATTCATCGAAAAACTGATCTTTTCAAAAAATTATAAAAAATTCACACTGAAAATTATGACATATTGATTTCAAAAATGAATTTAATTATATCAAATTCACTTTATAAAAGAGTAAAAAAATTCATTATATTTTTTTCTCAAGAAAATAAATAGAAAACATTTTTGATGAAAAATGTAGTTTTAAAACATATAATGACTTTATAAAAAGATAATATATTTTATATATCTAAAACCCTTATAAATATTTTTACAATGTGGCTACTCCAATTTATAACACCAATTTAATTGACAGTTTATAATATATACTATATTATGGTTCATTTGGACTTTAGGTTGCATGTATCCCAATCTATCAAATAAATTAAATTTATTTAAAGAGAAATATATAATAAAATATCAAGATTATAGATTCTAACCCAATTAAAATGAATTTATCCCTCAATATTCTATTAATATGATATAAAATATTAGGATATCACTCTTTTATTATGTCCTAGGGTTTTCATGTAGCTTTATTGAATTTATGATTTCCTTAAAGAAATCTAACCATGTGACTTGTCCTATTCCATATAACTTTATCTCTATAATCCAAGCTTTCTATTGGTTTCTATTCAAAGTAAAGATAGTGATCTATTAGTAAGACCTTTTATTTTATTACATTTTAAGGATTATGTACTTATTTACTTAGTATATATACATATAACACTTCATGAACTTGAGATACATTTGGAGGAAGTGACAAATGATAAGCTACCGTCCATACTAAATCAAGAATATCAAAGGAAGAAATTTACCCAAGGCACAAATTTCCATTATTTAAAAATATAATAACAATAATCTATTGATAAATTCATTATAATATCTTCTCACCAACCTCAAATTCATGATTTAATCTAAAATGGTTAGCATGATATTTCTGTTTACTCTTAACAACCTTAATGTGTTGTTGAACGACTCCAAAATTATATACCATTTCATCAACTAGATGAGGTACCAAGAGATTTATTTATCTAAATTCATCCCATAATGTTGTATTTATACACTTATTTCTATATATAGATACATATAAATCCATCGGAAATATTTATTGAAACATATTGTTGTAATAAAACTTGATTAAATAAATGTGTTCATCCCAACCACCAATGAAATTCATATAAATTGAACTTAACATATTCTGCATGGTTTGAATAGTTCTATTAGCTCGACCATCTGCCTACGAAGGAGATATAGTGTTGAAAAAAACCTCTGAATTAGGATCTTATGGAATAATTCACCTAAAAATAAATTTAAACCACAAATCTTTATAAAATACAATAGAATGTGGTACTCTAGGAGCATTTCCACTTTATTAATATATATATTCGGGAAAATGATCAATATATAAATCTTATCTGATATAAATGAAGTGTGGATACATCATTCATTGATCAACTACAAGCTAAATAGTATTTCACCTTTCACATTTTGGGGATTCTGATGAAAATATCCATAGTGATGTTTTCACATTTTCTTCATGGTGTGGGTAATGGTTGTAACATCACCTTAGCCTTCTGTCTCTCATCCTTAACTAGATGACATACCAAGACCTACGATACAATCTCTTCAATATCATTTTTCATATTATGTGACCTTAAATGCTCCTTCAAATATCTATTCATCTTCATACATCCAATTTGAATAAAGAATTATTAACTATGAGCTTAAATCATTATCACCTTCTTCAAATATATTATGTAAGACACACATACATGGTTCTTGAACCTTTTCATTCAATCAAAATCATGATTGATCTCAAGAATATTTTATACATTTTTTTGAAATTATACAATATCATTTTTCACCTCTTTTATCTTAACATGGATAGATGGTTAAACACCAATTTTAGGAAGATAATATTTCTACCTTTACATTAATACTTCCAAATAAATTATATCCAAATCCAAAAATATTTGATCTTTTTTATCCCTATCATAGATAAGTTATACTGATCTATTCGACTCAAAGCATCTACCACCTCGTTTTCTTTCATAATATGGTAATGTATTGAGAAATCAAAATCATTAATCAAATGAAACGATATTCTATAGAACATATACAACTCTTTTTGAGTGAATAAATACTTTAAAATTTCATGATCATTAGACAGGTCACACTTTTCACTATAAATAAATTAACTCTATATCATTATGTAAAAAATATAATAGCTAACTCAAAATCACGAGTTGGGTAATTGTTTTAATGAACCATCTATTTTCATGAGGCATAAGCTATCACCATATCAATATACATGAGAACAAATATTAGTACATTCTTATAGAATTACTATAGATGAAAAACCCATCTCTACTATAGGGTAGTGTAACCTTATATGCACTACCTAGACTTTAATTCAATTACGCTAAATTTTCCTCACTTTTATATATCCAAATGAATATAGCTCTGTTCAATGTTAACTAGGTTAGTGTATTATATATCCATGATAAATTATTCAAAAATAATCAATAATACCCATCCAAACCAAGAAAACTATAGATCCCAGTAATATTAGTTGAAATGGTTCAACATTCAATAATGTTCGCCTTTAATATATCCATAGATATACCTTCTATTGTGATTATATTACCCAAAAAATGACAGATTCTATAACCAAAACTCACACTTGTAATTGTTTTTATAAAAATAATCCTTCATTATTGCCTTTGGTACAATCCATAAGTGATATTCTTGCTCTTTATTTCTATTTGAATATTTTATTATATCATCTATAAAAACTACCAAAAAACGATCAAGGGGATCTTTAAAGACTCTTTTCATTAAATCTATAGATCCCTATATGTTTCATAACTATATATCACATCATAATATATGATTATTCAATACAAAACATAAATATACATTCTAGAATTGTATAGGTCCAGTGACTTTGGAAACATGAATTCATAAACAATTGGTTCATAAATAAATTATATAACATACTACTTATTTCTTTATAACTATCACCCTTATTATACATGTCAAAATAAAAATCATTCTTCATAACCTAAGAAAAGAAAATGTCATAAAGGGTGAGCTCAAATTCCAAATAAGGGTTAAAGGGAGATCTCAATGATCACTTGAGAATAACATGATCATAAGGGTATGTGAACATGTGAATAAACTGTTTAAATAATACACTGTATATCATAGATTATATTATTTATTCATGGAATAATTCATGTATTCTCATAAGATATAAATCATAAAGGAATCAAATAACATGATCCATGAGAGGAGGACATTGGAAAAATATGAATGTTTTTGGAACACACATAAGAAAAAAATATTTTCTCATTGGAAGAGGATCATTTCCAAGACTATCAGAGTGGAATGGGTTCAATCCCCAAACCATCATAGTAGTAAAGTTTCACTTTGAAATATTTCATAGTGGACAATTCCCCCTATAAAATTGGGTTGACTCCTCGTTATTGTCATATTTACCTCAAGGAATATCAATCTTTTCCCAATTCATTAGAAGGATATATAGTTACATAGCCACCCATTATATAAATATAATTGTACTTACATTCTCCACATGATCATAAAACATTCATCATATTACATAACTTGACAAGAAATTGGTTTTAAAAATATTTCATCATACCATAACCTTGTGGAAAGGAAATGAGTTTTGTAAACATGACATCAGTTCATCAGATCATAACTAGTTATAAAGGAACATGTCTCATAAATATTTTTTCATCGTAATAATAATATATAAAAAGAATGAATAAGGGTGGTATCCATGGATAAAATCCCCAATAAATCATAAGTGAAATCAAGGATTATTGTCTTTGATTGATATAAATACCAATACAATGTTATTAAAAAAATTATTGAGGAAAATATTGTTTTCACTTTGAAAATAACTTTTCAAAAACAAAAAATTTAAAAAATATTTTGAAAATAATTTTCTTTGAAAATATAAATTGAAATATATGAATAAATATATACAGTATCGAGGGGTAATTAGGGTGGGAAATGTTTTTCATGTCTTATATGATAATATAAAACATTCCTTTCACATTTTTGCAAAAATTCAAAAAGTACCTCATTTGGAAAACAACAATAAGATTATATTTAAAAATTTTCTTAAAAATAAAAAATATGTTTAAAAATTACAATATTAAATCATAGGATAATTGTAAAAACATTCTTCAATTTTTTTAGAAATCATGGATTTAGGTGAAAATTGTTTTTCCATCGAAGAGAAAAATATCATTGATTTCCTTAAAAACATATTTTTGTATCTTGAGTACTTAATGTGAGGAAAATGAAATTAAAACATTTATTTCACTTAAATAACCATGATATAATAAAATTCCTGAGTTTATTGAGAGATATATCACAATATTTAATCATCAAAACTTAACAATAAATAATTATAATAGATAATGATATTGTGGCATAAATCCTTTCTGCATTGAAAAAATTTGATTCATATGACCAATGAATGTAATAAACATAAAATTATATGTGAATCACCATAAAATTTATAATATTACTCATAAAATTGGTTCATGATCAGCACACACACTACAAAAAAGAGCAATCATTGAATACAACACGTGTCTCATCGAAATAAAATTAGGACAAAAAGCCCTTACCTTGAATTTGGATTGATTGGAATGCTATCTACTATCCTATTTAATAAATTGAAATATATAATAATTATATAATATATTAATTTACATACTTATTATATAATATATTATCCCTTTATAAGTTATAAACACTATTTTATTAATAATCCTTTATTTGAATCAATATTTCCGGGAGTTAAATATTTCCTTCTTTTATAAGAATTTCGGTTTGGTTGTTTTAATCCTAGAAATTTTATCATGGATAAATTATATTCTTAAATTTACTGCGGGGATAAAAATTAAATAGATTAATTATATAAATATTTATAATCACTCATAAAATTTAATGAAATATAAAAACAAATTAAAACGTTCATGGAGACGGTAGACCATATATACATATGAATGTTGTTTTCATATTTTGATATGTGAAATGAATGAAAGGTAAATAATAAATCACATTTTTAAAATAATTATTATATTGTATATATAATAAAAATTCATTAAATCCATATTCATTAAAATCAAAGTACAAATAAATTGAAAAATGAATCATATCACATCGTTAAAGTGGTATATCACACATACACACATGCAATGTTGTCATTTCCCAACATTTTTAATGGTAAGAATATTGATATGTTATTATGATTATAAAATTATAATTTTTTCATAAGTTTCATATATGAACATTAAAATCATCATAATAAACATATATAAAATACAGGGATGAAAGATGAATTGTATTCCTACATGGAGGTGGTTAGCCGAATGTGAGAAAGAATGACACATTCTCTTCCCATTTGATTGAACGATGGAAAGTGGAATTGGATTTATAATCATAAAAAAATATAAGTACACATAAGATTGTGAATTTAATATTTATGATTAATATAACATATTTAGAGGAGTTAAATTAATAATTAAAAATAAAGTAATCAATTAAGACGATTATCTCTTACTTTAAATAACCCCTTTAGACATTATCTTAAGGGTCCTAGTGTTGATATTTTAGAAATATACTAACCTCTAGAATGTGGATAAGGATGTTAGGAATAAATTTTATCAAGGTATGGTCAAGATAGAAGGAACATATTTGTGTAATGTAGTTAGGGAGTAGAAATTCTTTTATTATTTAGGCAAGGGGTGCTTTTTGGAATTTTTTAAGAGATTAATTTATAATAAAGTCATATTATAGCCCAAATTTCTCGAAAATGATACATATTCAACGAGAATATAGGATGGTGTTGAAATCATATCAACCAATAAAAGTAGTATTAGTTTATGTGATTTTTAAAATAATAACTTTTAGTTTATCCACTTAGTTAACTTATTTTAACATTAACCACAATAATAACCTTTTCACTATTAAAGGGGTATAATATTACATATAAGACACCTATTTAATAATAAATAGACATTGGTTGAAATTTTATATAATATATTATCCTAACAATCCTCTTGAAATATTTTTTTAAATTTTAAATAATTTAATAAATATTATTTTGATAAAATATCATTAAAGTCAATTTTAAAATTATTCATTTAATTTGATATAGTAGACATAAAAAAAAGTTGTAATTAAAGTATAATACTTTAATGTAATGATCAAGAATTTCTTCAATGTAATTTAAATTCTTATAATTATATTATATATTATAAAACACCTACCTAACATAGAGAACCCAATAATAAAATTGTTCTCATAAATTAACAATGCAATAAGTGGTATTTATAGAAATCAAGGAACCTCTACCAAATTGAATAGTAACATAACAATTTAAATATTAATATGACCATTAAGAATATTAAACCAACAAATAGAAAAGTGACCTCACCTATGAAATTATAAATAAAACAATGTAATCTTATAAATAAAAATATGATATATTTATATATTTTTATTAGTAAATAAATGTTCTAAAAATGATAAATTACGAGTTTGTAATGTTGTGAAATGAAAATTCTTGTTCAAAATTTTATAAATAATATAATTATTAACAATAAAATATATTTTCATAAAATAGATTAATAAATTAATGTTTTTTTGTGTTATAATTATAAGATAATTTTTTGAGAGCCTAATTATTTTTTCAATGTGTCATAAAATCGATAATAATATTAAAATTGGTATTTTTTGAATAAAGGATGAGTTTTATTAATACAAAAATTTCACATATTAAGAAAAACACATTTATGATATGGATTATATTTTTGAAATCTACACATAGAAAAAAATTTGGGTGATGTTTTGGGGATTTTTCTAAAATTGTTCGGTTTTTGGCGAAATTGAAATACACTAATTTACTGTATATAACATTTTAAGACAAAAACATGAATGTTTGAGTCACTGATGATGTAAAAAAACCATTATTTAGAACTCACGTTAACTATTTACTATTATTAGTCACATAAATCAACACTATTGAAAATCTTGATCCAAACTAACAATCAAATGATTAAAATAATCAAAAAACACCCCTCTCCCTATATAAACACCACCACTTAATATCTTCTTCCCACACATTATAAGATTTTTTTCAGGATTATATTCTGCCCAATTAATATATAAAACTCTTCCCCATGTACTAGTATTCATGGTATCTCCAAAATACCAAACTCATGTTCTTTAAGGAGGTTCAAAAGAGATGAAATTGCAGAGGTAAAACCCTCCATCCTTCTATTTTAATTTATTTTTATTTATTGTAATCACCTCCCAGACCCTTAAAAAAATATAATGATAACTCTATTTTAATATTTATACTGTAATATAATTATCTTAATGGAATATCAATCATCAATTCTCTTCTCCTATCCTTTTATTCTAAAAATGAAAAAATTATTTGTGATGAGGGGATTCACCGCCTTCATGGATGGAGTGTATTCATTTTCCCTTAATGCCTTACTAGATGTTCATAAATCCATTATAATAGTTAAATAGGATTTTAAAATTTATATTATAACTTTTATGATGTTTTTAACTAATAAATATTCACAAAATTTAGTAAAAAAAATAATTCGGGATGATCAAAAAACCACCAAAACAAACAAAATGTTTATCCTTAGTATTATATCTAATGATGTGTCCATATAAAAGAAACAAAATGATATATGGGACCATTTAAAAAAATTTAGGTGTATCTATATCATATAATTCCGCTTATGGAGTTTTCTTACTTTTTATAGTAACTCTCACAATTGAACTCAAGGGAACCAATAATAAAACCATGAAACAAACGAACTTGGAAAAACAAAACTAAACATTATAAACTATCAAAATAGTCATAAATTAATTTAATAAAATTATAATAATTAATATATATATGTATAATAGTTTCTAAATTAAATATTTAAAGAATATAATTTGATTATCTTGTACATTAAGTGAAAGTGAAGAACACTTTTAGACAAAAGGTAATCGACTATCTCAGAACCCCCATTTTTTCATTCAAGTTACACTTTATTCCTATTTACCCCAATGTATCTATTAATTATTCTTATAAAATTCTTATAAATTCTATTTATATGTTAAAAAATTATGCATCTATATCAATTTATCCCTCTCTGATGGGGAATCATAGGTTTTAAAAGGTTCACTTCTCAATTCCTCTTGATAATCAAGCTCAATTAAAAGGAACATTCCAATTACTTACCCATTTTAAGTACACTACAAAATATGTTTTAAGCTACCATTATTTTCCTAAAATCTATAGTTTCATCCTAAAGAACTATTTTTTTCATTTTTGGGTTTATAGAAACAAATATTCTTTTGTCCCCTTTAAACACTCTATAATATTTTCCCTTAAACCACACCAAAGTGGCTCATTTTTAATGTTTCTTAGACACTCTTTTTACATGTTTTAGAATCACTTGGACATCACTTATCATGATATATGTATCTTTTACCTCATTAATATCCAATTATGATTTAAATCGATTCTCTTTTAAACAATTATTATATGATATTTATTTATTCGATATGACATGATTATGATGTCCATTTCATTCCCTGGGTAACCCTTATGTTTATTCCTTATAATTGATTCATTACATGACACCCATATTCTTAAACATGTTATGATGTGGGCTCCCAGATATCCATGTAATACATTGGGTAGTGTTTACTCTTATGAGATTTCATGTACGAGATTTGTGACAAAACCTAATCCATTATGGGACTTTTTTCACCATGTGATATAGTCTTGGTAGTTATCCTTGACTAATTTTTTTGTCATGTTATATGTTACTACAAAATTCATATGTTTCAGTTTTCATATTTCTACATTTTATATGTGATATGCTCCTATAATATTGTTCATGTTCCATGCATTTTAGGTTATCATTTTATACATTTTGAATCATGTGTTTTTCTATATTCCATGTTCATTCCCTTACATTAATCTTTTTTCCATCCCTTTGTTCATGTATTCCCTAGGCTATCCAATACAAATTTAAGATCTCAAAGGATGTTAAGAGAAAATTTTGGAGATTAAATAATATTTTTTTGTATTCTTATTTAATAATTATGTACCTCTTCCTCTAGAGACACTATAATTTATGATACATGGTTAGTATTTGATGGTTAATTATGGTTAAAATCATTTAATAATATGTGTAAAAGTCTAGGGTCACTATATTTGGTGCTATGGCACATTCTATTTATTTTTGTGGATTAAGAATAGAATATATTAGTAAGAACCCTAGGTATAATTCTATTAGGATGGATAACCTATATTGAATCTTTTGGAATCCAATGTTAGGATATACTTTTCATTTACAAGTTTATCATTCTATGTTAAATGTTTAATTTTATATTCTTATTAGCTACATATTCAAAACCCCTTAATTATACCTTGTATTCTTCGTTAATAACTTGAAATAAGAGAACCTGTGCCAACAATCAATGTGATAAAAAAATTGATGATTTCCCTAATGAAATTCCAAATCTGGTGGGAATAGGAGCTCAAAATATCATGATATTACTAGCACAACTTCCTAAAGTTATTAATAATAACATGAATCATTTGTAATTCTCTCCTTGTCCTATGAAATAATATTTTAAAATTTAATCCTTTATTCAATGAAGGAATCTTATCTTTAGTGGATCTTCTGATATCCTTATCATATAACAATGATTTAACACCATTGAAAATATATTCTCTATCCTCTAGTGTTCAATAGAAGAGAAAGTCAGCCTGCTAGTATATCATTTTGATAGGGAAACTGATTAGTGGTGGACATGAATTAGAAACACAAAGTCTAAGGAGAAAATTTATTCCATGTATTTGGTATCATTCAAGAAAATATATTTCAATTAATATTATCTTAAATCATTATATATAATGATTGAAAGGGAGTTCCGTGGAACAATTAAAAAGTATGAATAGTCTATCATGGAATATGGGAAAAAATTTACAAGGATTTAACGATACACCTATATCTTTTTAATGAACATGGAAATCAAGGGGGATCACTTCCTTAGTGGAAAAAATTCGAGTCTACAAAAATCATTTGAGAAATGAGACATTGAGATAAATATTGTAGACTATAAATGGTCTTCTAAGATCAGAGAAAAAAATAGAAAATAGGGTTTAAATTTGGAGAATCAACATATAAATAACATGATGGAAATAAAAACCAATCTACCGCGTGTTAAAAGTATGGGAAGAAGAATCTTGGGAACCGTCTAAGGGGAACCAGGAGATGGTTAAAATGTGAAAGATATGGTAATCATGATAATTATTACTAAAGTGATATGAGGAAGTCCAAAATTGGGTAAGAATAAAGGTAGGTTCAGATCAATACTCATAATATAGTTTATTATTTCAATTGAACAAATGTGAGATAGTGCTTTAAGGCAAGGGTTGTTGGAGGCAATCAATGACAACAACCTCCAGGATTATAAAGAAGTGAATATTCTATCCCTACTGCTAAGGTGGTTCCTAAAAATTATGTGGTGATAAGAACGATAGTTATTCATTCAAGAATATAAAATATATTATTTTACTCTAGTTCCATGAATTCATTCATATATTGCATGTTTAGTAGAAATATTCAGACACCACCTCAAAATATGGATGTTGAGTTATTTTTGAGAATAAAAAATTGATCAATTACTACCGCCAAAGTATAAAAATCCACCCTGGTTAATGTTTATGGTAGAAAACTACCAGGAAATATTGGCTTACTTCCTTTATTGGTGTTTGATGCTATAATGGTAATGGGTCAACTATCTTTATATAAAACCAAAATCAACTTTCAGTAAAGGGAGATCACTCTTCACTTCTTGAGGTTCCCTCTAATTATGTACAAATGTAAGGAGGGTAATGAATCTCCTTCAGAATTATCATGTCAACTATGGATATTATTTCCCTATGTGTAAGCATATCTAGATCAAATAATTGAGACAATAGAAATAATTATACTCAAAGACATTACAATTGTGAGGAACTATACTGATGTGTTCCCCAAAGAATTGTATATTCTTCCTCCTGACTGAGAGGCTGAGTTCTCAATTAATCTTATTCCTGGATCTATTTCTGTATCAAAGACTCCTTATAGATTATGACCATGGATTTGGAATAAATTAAGAGTAAGTTATAAGAGAGCCTAGATAAGGTTTTTACACAACTGAGTGCTTCAATATGTTGTGCACCCATCCTCTTCATCATGAAGAAGGATGAATCAATGTTGCTCATCATCGATTGTCATGAGCTCAACAAAATCATGATAAAGAATACGTATCCCCCTTAACAGATACATGACTTGTTTGATTAGCTATGTTGATCTATATATTTCTCTAAGGTGTACATTCAGTCAGGACATACCAAATTAATGGTTTGGAAGGACGATATTACCAAGAATTCATTTTCAATAAGGTATGGACACTATGAGTTTATTTTGAGGCCCTTCAGGCTCACTATTTCTCCATAAATTTTCATGGACATAATGAATAGAGTCTTTAAATATTAGCTTGAAATATTTCAGGTAGTTATTATAGTTTATATTCTAATATACTCTAAGAGAAAGGAGGAACATGAGGAAAATTTGGCTACTATGGTAAAGAATTTACAAAGAGAGATAATTTATGAAATTAATATTAAATTTGAGTTATGGATGGAGGATGTAGCATTCATGGAGCATTTTATCTCCAAAAAATTAATATATGAGGATCCTTCCATGACAATGGTAACCAAGTGTTTCCCAACCCAACATCTTTAATGGAGATGCATATTTTTCTTGGTTTAGCTATGTACAACTAATGTTTAGTGAGTAATTTCTCATGATTCTATTACCTACAAATTAAGTTAACACAGAAATGGATAAATCTTGTCTTAATGTATGAATATGAGGAATACTTTATGGAGTTTAGTAAGAGGCTAATCATTGCACCTTTACTCATGCTACCAATAAGTAGATATGGTTTTTTGATATAAAGTGATGATTTAATGAAAGTATTGGGATGTGAACTGATGAAGAATAGTAAAGTGATAGAATATTCCTCTTGAATGTTGTGGATCCATGAGAAGAACTACCCGATGCATTATCTAGTGTTAGAGACTATGATTTATCCTATAAAAATCTGGTGGAAATACCTCTACGGTGACAAGTGTGACAAATATACTGACTATAAGAATCTAAAGTATATTTTCATAGAGAAGGAACTCAACATGTATCATAGAATATGGTTAATTCTAATCGAGGAATATGATACCTCTATTCACTACCATCATAGAAATGAAAGCAATATAGCTAATTCTCTTAGATGAAATAAATGTGCTACCAAATCCATGATTTAGATTTTTAAAGACCCTATCTTAATGGATATTCAAAGGATGGATTTGGAAATCATAATAGTAGGGAATAAATTATATATTTACCAAAACATTTCCCAGTAATCTATCCAAGAGAAGATCATATATGAATGAAGGGATAATCTAGATACACAAATAAAGATAAAATCAGTAAAAGAAGGGAACCTACAAGAGTTCCATATCGATGATGATGGTGTGAATTCACCACCAGAGATAAAGAAGAAGATATTGGATAATGCACATAGCTCATCTTCCTTTATCCATATTTGAAGGACTAATATCTGCTGTGATATTTGATAACACTACTAGTAGAATAATATGAATAAGGATATTGAAGAGTATATCTGAATTTGTTAGGTATGTCAAAAAGTTAAATCTGAGAAGAAAACTTTGAAAGGGATAATGAAACCATTACCTATACTAACATTGAAATGGTAGAATGTCACTATAGAAATTTTCCTACATCTCTTGAAAACATCCAAAGGAAATAATTCAGTATAGGTTGTGGTGGACAGAATCACCACGAATTCCCACTTTATCACTATTTGGATAGATCTATCACTAGATTAACATTCCAGGGTATATGTGAAGGATGTGGTGAGGCTGCATGTGGTCTTAATTTCAATCATCTCTGACCATGATCGAAGACTAAAATATAAATTCTGGATAAGTCTTCAATAAACATTGAGTATTGAATTGAATTTGAGCCCATCCTATCATGCCCAAACAGATGTCCAATATAAAAGGACTATACAGACATTTGAGGACATGTTGATATCCCACCCAATGGAATTAAAAGTTGAATGGGATAAAAAACTTTAATTTATTGAGTTCTTATAGAACAAAATCATATAATAGAGTATTTAGATGTCTTTAAATGAATCTCTATTTTGGAAGTGATGTAGAACACCACCTTTTTGGGATGAAGTTGGTGAATAAAATATACTTAGAATTGATATTGTTTACGAGATGATATAGCTGATTCAAATCATATAAAAACTTATAAAATATAATCATATTCATAAAAATATATATGATGAAAACCATCCAAGGAGATTTTAGTTTGAATATGGAGACAATGAATTCCATTGAATATCACAATAGAAGAGAGTCATGCGGTATGGAGAGAAATAAAATCTTAGCCGAAGGTACATTGGCCCCTTTTTGATCCTTTTTCAAATAGGATTTGTGGACTATAATCTTGAAATTACACCAAATATGTCTCATTTATATAATGTGTCCTATTTATCTCTCCAGAGGAAGTACATACTTGAACTCTCACAAGTAATAAATCTACACAATTGGAGAATGACCTCTCGTATAAATAGTACCCAGCAAAGACCTTGGACCATAGATACAACGTACTAGACAACAAGATAAAAATATTGAAAAAATATTGTGGAGGAATCATAAGTATGAAGAGGCAACAAGTGAATTATGGTAAGTGATGAAGGAAAAACATCCTCACCAATTTTTTCATTAGTCTATAAATTGGAATTTTGAGGGTGAAATTTCAAAAGGGGGTGACCCAAACTTTTATCAATGGAATTTCCCTTCTTATAATTATGTTATTTAGTATAAAACACACACATTAAATATATGACCCAATAAAAAAATTATTGTCATAAATGAAGAATGAAATTAGTGGTATTTATAGAAATTAAGGAACCTATACCAATGGAATAGTAACCCTATCATTGGAATAATAATATGACTATTAAGAATAATAAGACATCCAATCGAATATTAACCTCACCCATTATGTTATATGTAAAATATATGTATCTTATAATTGAGAACATGATATATTTATATCTTAGCATAAGTAAATAAATGTTTTAAAAATTATAAATTAAGTGTTGCTATTTTTTTGAAACATAAAAGTTTGTTTACAATTTTATAATTAATATAATGATAAAAAATATATATTCCTAAAATTGATTCATAAATTAATATTTCCTATTTTATAATTATAATATAATTTTACAAGACCTAGATAAGTTTTTCAAGGTCTCATAATATGAGTCATAAAATTAAAATCAATATTTTTTGAATAAATAATGAATTTAATTTAAAAATAAATTTCCCATATTTAGGAAATTAGTTTCATAATATATATCTCATTTTTGAAATCTACATATTAAAAATGTTTGGGATGATTTTTTTGAGATTTTTCAAAAATATTTGAATTTTTGTTGAATAGTGAAATACGACAATTTACAATGTTTTACATTTTAAGCCAAATAAATGGATTATTGAGTCATTGTTGATGTAAAAACCTATTAGTTTGAACTCACATGTACTATTTACTATACTTCGTAATAATAACCAACACTATTTATATTCTTTATCAAAAATAATAAACAAATTAAAATAATATTAATAAACACCCCTCACCTCCCACAATAAATACCACCCCACACCACCTTCTCTCCTCAAACCTTATAAGCTCTTGAGATTTTTTATATCATAAACAATTACTCTCCCAAAAATCTTATCCAAATCCTGGTCTTTCTGTTATCACTAAAATGAAAAACCCCAGTGCCTCAAGTAGGTTCTCAAAGAGACGACATTCAAGAGGTAAAATCCATATTGTTTCTCTTTTGATTGTTTTTTATTTTTAACCTCCCCTCACCTCCCTTATCCAAAACATCATAATAAATCTAGTATAATATATATAGTGAAATGTTTTTATACTAATGTAATATCCTTCATCATATCTATTCTCTTCTCCTTATATTCTAAAAATAAAAACCAAGTCAGTGATGTGTCGATTCACCGCCTTCGTGGACAACAAGTTTTCATTTACCCTTACCACCATTATGGATGGTCATAAAACCATTATAATGGTTAATAAAATATTTAAAAATTTATATTATAACTTGTTACACGTTTCTTAACTAATATATATGAATTATATTAAATAAAAAAAAAACCTCTAAAACAAACTAAACGTTTATCATTAAAATTATTTCTAATGAATCATCAACATAAAAAAGAAAGAAAAATGATATATGAGAGTATTTAAAATTATGTAGGTGATTCAATATTATATAATTCCTCTTATGGAGTTTTTCTCCTAGTTTAAAAGAACTCCCCAAATTAAACCCAAGGGAACCAGTCATTAAGTCATGAAATGAACGCAAAGATAACAACAAAATTAAACATCATAACCCATAAAAATAGTCATAAATAAACATAAAAAAATGGTAATAAAAATATATATATGTTGAATATGTTTTGAATTAAATTATTAATGATTTTAATTTTTTTATTAAGGACATTAAGTGAAAGTGAAGAACACTTATAGACATATGTTAAGGGATTCAATGCAAACCTCTATTTTTTTCCTTCGGGTTACAATTTCTCCCTATTTAACCTAATATATTTCTTAATTATTATAATATAATTGTTATAAATTCTATTCCTAGGTTCCAATATTATTTATCCAGACCAATTCAACCTTCCTTAATGGGTATGTACATGTTTTAAAATCTCCCATCTCAATTCATCTGAATAAGAAATCTCAATTAAAGGGAAGTATCCAATTTCAAACCCATTTTCAAGTACACACTATAATGTTTTTAATACAATTTTTTTTATCTAAAAGGAATAATCTCATAATTAAAAAATATATTCGTTCAATTTTGGTTTTACACTAAAATATGTATTTTTCCTCTTTAATGAATCTTTAATATCTTACCTTAAACCATACTCAAGTGGATCCTTTCTAAAGTTTTCAAACACATGTTTTCAATTTAGCTAGACATAGTTTATCATTATCTATGACTATTTTCCATGATAAATTTATAAGTATTATTTAAATCCATTATTTCTTATAAAAAATTTTGACACACTCTTTGTTTATATCATATCACGTGATTATGAAATCCATTTCTTTCTGTGGGTAACACTGAAGTTTATTCCTTATGTTTTATTCTCCATGTGGCACACATATGTATGAACTTGTTATTATGGGTGAAACCATATATATCTCAAATTAATTGGGTAATGTTTAGTCTCTTGAGATTTCATGAATGGTATTATGGAGTAAATCTAACCTATTATGGGACTTTTACCACTATGTGATATAATCTTGGAAATTTCCTTGAATCGTGTTTATGTCATATTATATGTTACTCCCACTTTCCTATGTTTACAATATCATATGAACTCATTTTCTATGTTCTATGATTCTGTGAGATTATTATTGTTAAAAGCCTTTTATGTTATCATGTTTTTCCTTTTAACTCATGTATTATTCTATATTCCATGTTTATTCCCTTACTAGGATTTTTAGCTCGTCCCATTATTCATGTATTCCCCAGGTTATCAATTTTAGGTCTAAGAGATCAAAGGAAGATAGAATCCCATTATAGAGATTAAATAAAATATGATTTAATTTTGGTTTCATGTTTTATAATTATTTCCCTAGTCCTCCTAAGACACTAGAATGTATGACCATTGGGTTGTATTTAATGGTTAATTATATTTAATATTATATAAAAATATGTGTCAAAGGATAGGGTGTCTTTATTTAATACAATAATATTATATAATATTATTTTATAAAATTCTAGGAACATAATAAATCACTCAAATTACATTTCATTTAATATAATCAAAAGCAATTATTTAATTTTCCTAATAAATAAATTAATACTACATCGACGTGGCATAATAATTTACAGTATTAATATATTTTATAAATATAGAAAATAAATTTCTATAATGAGAATAATTTTATTAATCTCAAAATAAATATTTATATTCATTGATAACTTGATTTTGTGTAATGAATTGAAATTCTATAAGTGAAATTTCCATTATGTTTGAATACATATATTTTTATGTAATTTGGTTTAGGAAAGACATGAACTTATTTGGTTATTTTGGAATGTTACATATTTCAGAATTAAAAGACCATTAAGAATCATAACCAATGATAATCTAGCTATTTAATAGTGATTATATGATTAGTATATATATAGGGTTATTATAAGGTCTTATTGGTAAAGATGAAATAAGTGATGGCTGCAACAGTAAGATCATACCCAAGAAATCCCATTTCCCAAGGATTTCAAGGGAGATATCATCAATAGGATTTTTACATGATCAAACCCAATTAGAGATTCAACAACTAAAGAATGAGATAATCTGTTTACAAGATAAGTTCAAGCTCATTGAGATCATGATCTAAACCATGTTCACTGAACCACCCCATGAAGGTATTACAATCTCACACCTAACCCTTTGGGAATTTTCTGGTGTAATACTAGGTTTTGTATCAACAAAAAAATATTATTAATTTGAATACTTTTTTAATAAAATAATGATTACAATTTTATTTCATGACCATTATTCATTTTTATATAATTTGTTGATAAAAATTAAAGAAACCCATTTTTTATTATTTTAGTGAATTGTATTATTTTATTCACAAATATCAATTTTCAAGAATTATTTTTTAAAATCAATGATATATAAATAATGTATTGTTATTAAATATTTTTAATATAAATGATATTATTGTTTTATAAAGTCAAAAATAATTTTTATAATGGTTATAAAACAGTTATTTAAAAAAAATTATTTTTAATAAATGTGTATTTTTGATTTAAAATAATAAATTCACATATATAGAGATTTTTTTAGATAAATTAAATATTATTTTTGAAATCATCATTTCAAAATTATCCAATGTTTATTTGTCTCATAAGTTTCAGAGAAAGTTGAATTCTTAGTTCAAAATTAAATATGGTATATATACACTATGTGTATTATGAAATTATAATGACCTAAATGTGATGTAATATATATAATAGAATATATTCATGACCAAATATATATCCATATTTTTAATTTTTAATTATTTTATTAATTTCATAAACCCTTAATGAATCCCCCAAAGCCTATATCATATTTTATGGTTTTGAAAACATTTATTTGTAAGCGTGAATCATTTCAGAATCTCTATGGTTATTATTTTAATGACCTCAGTTATTAGAATTATAAAATATTGAAAAAACGTTTCTTTTGTTTAAACCATTATAAAATACCCTAGGAAGAATTTTGGTTTTGTTTAATTTATCATATAGATTCCAAAACCTATATTTTTTAAATTAATAATGAAATTTATTCTATTTTTCTTCATAAACCCAACTAAACTCCAATTTATTTTCACTAAAAACCATTAGAGGTTGACATTAGTCTTATATTCCATCTCTAGTTCCCAATAATGGTGTTACTATGATCTTAAGAAGCTCCTTCCATGCTTTTGGAAGCACCACATCAAGGTAAGAGATCCCATCCCTCTTCTCTATATTCGTGCACCTTATTTTTCTTATGAATTCTTATTCCCAATTTTTCTTATTAGAATATGATTTAAAAGATCCCTACTGCCAACCTTATGATTTACAAATGATTAGATACCCCTTTTACTCTCATTAATTCCAACCATGATCTTTTGAGTACCCCAATTATGTTGGGGAAATTATCCTTCCAATTTCATTGCCAAAATATTCTTTTGTGAATACTCATGCCCATATCCACTCACGAAAACTCACCTAGATGAACCTAGACATTATTTATTGGTGATTTAAATTTATTTATGCTAAAATGCATAACCATGGTATTAAATTTAATGAAGTATGATCCTATGTTGAATGGTCAATGAGACACACTTATGCATGTATACAATATGAAAGAGACGAGTGAGACTAGAATTATATACCCCTCCATTAATTTGGGTAATGTTTTAATCTAATTAGGTTCAATATATGGAAGATGGGAGATCATTCTAAGTGATCTATGTTACTTTTTATTGATTGTTGGTTCTGACCCATGTCTTTGATATCATATTTAATATTGTCTCCACATTCCCATGTGGCCTTTAGGCTATCATGTTATGTCATGAATTATTGTTCAAGATTAATATTATCACTCCATTTATATACCATTGAATTTATAATTGAATAACATGTAATATATTATTCATGTTATGATTCATTTATTCCATTATTGGTCCTTATTATGCACCATTTTGTTATGTATATCCAAAGGTTATCCTTTGTAATTTTAAAAGTGCAATGGAATTTTAGAGCATATTAAATAAGCTTCAAATAATATCAATTTATCCATGTATCAAGTTGATAAGATATATACATTATCTCCCATATAATGTTGGATTCAAAAAATGTTTGTATTTTTTATGTGTACCTTTTTTAAATAAATTATGAAAAGAAATGTATGAATGATATATGTTTTAATAGTTTTTATCTGAGAAAAGTCAAGTTTCTTTTCGGATTAGGATTAGAAAACACTAGAGAAAGAATTAGGGATAATGCTAAAAAAATGTAAACATCCCTAAATCCTGGTAAAGTATACAGTAAGTATTTTTAATAAAAATACATCCCTATATGGATATTACAAGTGGATATGGCACCACGTAGATGTAAATATTGGTAAAAACCTCAAAAATAGAGTTATTAACTTGACATTATTATGAATTAGTGAATGACATTATGTCTTAATGTACACCTAGTCTGACAATCATAGGGGATATGGTTTGGTAAAATCCCAATATCCTTATGAAGCATTATTAAGGGCATAAAAATTCCCATAATATTTTATGTTAGGAAGTAGAACATTTATAACATAGATTGAAACCTAAAAAACTATATGTTAAAGGATATATGTAATTTATGAGTTATCCCATAAATATTAATAAATTTATCATTTAATTGTGTATTATTTGGAAATTTATAGCCCATAAGTCTATTTTAGATTGTATTAATGATTAAAACCAGAATCAAGTAGTGAATGGAAGTCTTATCATCCATGTTTTTACACATTCTTTCACATCATGAATGTTTAATATAGCTATCCATTAACTACCTCAAAACATGGTAGTTGAGTTATGAATCATGATGGTTAATGGGTCAATTGTTGCATCCCAATTATAGAACAAATCCCCTATCAATATTGTTTTACTAAATTTACTAGAAAACATTGTGATATCCAATTTAGAGGAATTTTACACAATCTTAGATAGGTATTGGATTTCTTTTTATAGGGCCAACATAAATTTTTTAGAGAAGGAAATCACCCTCTGTATCACGAATCAGCCTCCAATTATCTTTAATTTCAAGGAGGGGGATGAATCTCCATTGGTACTAAAATCACAAAAATATATATTATTTACATAATAGATTGTGTATCTTTATCCAATAATTTAGACTAATGAAATCATCATCCTTGAAGACATGCCCATAGTGAGGGAATATTCTAATGTATTTATTGAATAATTTCCAAGTCTTCCTCCTAGACAAGAGGATTAAATTTCAATTTATATAATACTGGAGATTTTCCAATAACTAAGAATCCATATAAAATGGCTATTTTTGAACATAGGGAGATGAAGAAGCAACTATAAGAGAATCTGAATAAATGGTTTATACACCCATGTGATTCACCATGGTGGGAATCGCTCCTCTTAATCAAAATATGTATAGGTAAATTCACCTATGCATTGATTATTATGGTCTCTAAAAGACCATGAAAAAAAGTATCCTTTTATATAGATTGGAAACTTTCTCGATTAGCAATGTGGAGCCTAGTATTTCTCTATGGTGAATCATCGGTTGGGATACAATAAAGTAATGTTAAATAATGAGGATATGACCAAGTATTAATTTCATACACATTATGTGAACTATGAGTTCATATTCCTTCCATTTTTTCTCTCTAAAACACTAACCATATTTTTGGTATTAATGAATAACGTCTCTAGAGATTATTTCAATAAATTTGTAGTTGTCTTTATATATTATATTATCATATACATCAAAAGAAAGGATTAACATGAATAGAATTTGAATACCATAATGAAGACCTTGTGGAAATAAAATATGTTTGAAAAGTATAGTAATTGTGAATTCTGGTTGGAGTAAGTAACTTTATTTGGACATTTTATCACTTTTAAAGGGATATATATGGATCCTTCCAAAACACAAGCAATTGAAGGATGACCAAGGTCAGCATCTGTGAAGGAAATATGAAGTCACCATGGATTAGCTGGGTACTATCATCGAATTTTAATAAAAATAGCATGATTTTCAAGCCCACTAGGTAAGAATGTTGAAGAGGGAATCATGTTTTTATGGACTGATAAGTGTGAAGAAAGTTTTAAAGGGGTGAAAAAAGGTTAGTCACATCACCTATGCTCACATTACCCATAAGTGGGGATGAATTTTTGATTGAAAATTACTCAACCAAAAAGGGATTGGCTCGTATAATCATGAAATATGAAAAAATGATACCCTGTGACTCCCGAAAACTAATTATTTGTGAGTAGAACTACCGAACTCATGATCTATAATTGACTGAGGTGATATTAATATTAAATATTTGATGGAATTATATCATTGGGGAGAAGTGTGGCATACAAATAAATCATTGAATCTTCAATTCTGTATTCACACCGAAGGATATTAATATGAACCAGTGGAGGTGTTCAGATCTAATCAAAGATTATGATTGTTAAATCCACTACCATCCTAGGAAATAAAATAAAGTGGTAGACGATCTTAGTAGAAAGGGTCCCGCAACTCTATCTACGATGAGGATGATAAGTGATAAAATATTATTGGACATGAAAAAGATATATATCGGAATAATAAAAGTATATTTATCCTAACTTACTAAAATAACTTCTAACCATCTATTTTTGATAAGATAAAGGAGGCTTAGAAGGATGATGGTGTGCTATAGTAGTAGATATCAAATATTTTAGAGTTCAAATTTGTTAAAGATAGAGTTGTAACGTTTGAAACACAAATATGATTACAATTTAAACTGTAATATAAGAGGGAAATTATGGATGATGGGTTTATCTCATCCTTCACTATCAAACCAAGAATATCTATGATATATATAAATTTGAAGCAATTTTTTATGTGGGATAACATGAATAAAGAGATTGGGTAATTGATAACTTGAATTTTGGTATACTAACAAGTTAAGATAGAAAGACACAAGTCTAAGGGAATGATCTAAATATTTCCCATACCAATGTGGAAATTGTTAAATATAACCATAAATTTCATCATAGGACTCCCTATGACACACAATGGAAATAACACTACGTGTGGTAGTTGATCACCTTGAGATGTCTATAGTTTATATTTCTATAAAAGGAGATTTGACTATCGATTGAATCAAGAATATATACATATCATAAGTGGTAAGACATCATGGAGTTCTAGTTTCTATTGTATTAGATAAAGATAAAAGGTTTAACTCATGGTTCAAGAGAATCCTTCTATGAACATTGGCTATAGTGTTGAGCATTGGCACTGTTTATCACCTTCAAGTGGATGGTTTGTCTGAAAGGACCTTTCACACTCTAGTGGATACGCATAAATCATGTTCAATGGATTTATAATAATGTTGGGTCCATCACCTACCCATAGTGGAGTTCTCATATAATAATAGTTTTTATTTAATAATTGAAATGGGAAGTTATAAGGCTTTATATGAGATGAGGTGGCAGAATCCAACATGTTGGGATGGAGTTGGAGAGAGGATGCCAATGTGACCTGACCTTATATAGGATATTAAAGAGAAGGTTCAAACCATTCATCATCCTATAAAATACATACAAAGTTGATATAAATTGTATGTAGACAATTTCTGATGAGACCAAGAGTATGAGTTTAGTGATAATGTGTTCCATTGTATATATCTATGGAATAAATTCATTTGGTTTTGGGAGAAGGGAATGATTAGTCTTAGATATATCTACTCCTTTGAGATCCTTGATCACATTGGACCAGTAACCTATCAACTAGTACTCACACCAAACCTATCCCAAGTACATGATGTGTTCCATAAATCCCACTTAAAGAAGTATTTAACAAACTCTTCATATTTACTAAATCCATATGTGGTACTACTTTAGTAATGTAGTTTATATGAGGAGAATACGGTGAAGATCGTAGATCATAGATACAATGTTCTACGAAACAAGACAACTCACTTGGTAAAAGTGTTATGGTGAAACCAAACGTTTATGGAAGAGACAAGTTAACAAGAAGAGAAAATTTAACAAAAGTAACCTCATCTATTTTAGTCTATGAAATGAAAATTTCAAGGGAAAAATTTCTAAAGGAGAGAATAATTTAATTACCTGATATTTTATAAATGAAATTCCCTTTGAGAAAGAATAAATTTATTTTTATTTAATGTAATTATAGAAAACAAATAAACTAATTTGGTTATTTTTTATTGTTATATCATGTAGGATTTAAAATTATACTATGAATCATAACCATTAATAATATTTCCATTAAATATTTATCATATAATTAGTATATATTTAGGGTTATGATAAAGTTCAATTTATATAGATAAATGATGTGATAGACTCAACCAGTTGGATCATACCCTAAAAATAACATTTATGGGAGCTTTAGAGGAAAAAAACATCACTAGGATTTTCCCTTCATCAATACCAATATGGGATTCAATAATTATATAATTAGTGAAATTTTTTATTGGATAAGTTCAAGCTCAACTAGATCATCACCCAAGACATGTTCACAGAACCACCCCATGAAAATATAATGATCACACACTTTACCATTAGGGAATTTCATAGTGTAATAAAGGTCTATGAATAAAGACCCTAATAGTATGAATTTTTATATTTTTTTATAAAATAAATATTATATTTAACTTTTAGGAGTATTATTAATTGTTTTGGATAACGGGTTGATAAAAATTAGATGTAACACAAATTTTATTTTTTTAGGAAAAGTATAGTTTCAATCAAGATGATTTATTTTAAGGTATTCGATAATATTTTAGATAAATTATATTTTAATAAAATATTATTATTATATATTTTTTGTTTTATAATTTTTTTTAAAATTAAATGAAGTTAAAAATGTTTTTTTAAGGGTTGGAAAATTGTTATTGTTAAATAACCAACATTTTTAATAAATAAAGATTTTTGATTTAAAAGTGTAAACTCAAATACATAGATATTTGTTTTGAATAAAATAAATTTATTTTTGAAATTATCAAATTGAAATTATCCATTAGTAATTTTTTTTCATAACTTTTTGAGACAGATGAATTTTTGGGACAAAATTAAATAGGTATAAATATAAGGTGTGTATTATGACATAATAATAAACCAAAACTGATGTAATATATATATATATATATGTAAATGGTATTTTTTACTAGATATGAAGTTTCCCATTGAAAAAATTGTTTGTGATAATATTTTATTAATTTATAAACCCTTAATGAATCCTCCAAAACCTATATCATATTTTATGGTTTTAAAATAAGGTATTTTTAAACATGACTCACTTCCACATAATGAAGTGTATTATTTTAAAAATCTAGGTTATTAAACCTTTAAAATAATTAAAAATTATTTAATTTGGATGAAAAAATGGAAAAAACCCTAGTATGATTTGAGGTTTTGATTACATTATCATATAGAGTCTGAAACCTATGTTTGGAAATTAATAAATAATTATCCTCTTTTTTCTACATAAAGCCACCCAAAATACCATTTATCTACACTAAAAAACATTGGATCTTGATTTTAATCTATCCATAGCACTATAGTACCATAACCAGGTGTCCCTAAGATCTTAAGAAGCTCATACCAAGCTTTTGAAAACACCCTTTCAAGGTAAGGGATCCTCTCCTTTCATAATTATTAAAGAACATTCTATATCTTATACCTTTTTATTCCAAATTGATCTAGATGGAATATGTACTTAAATATCCCTCATACTTCCCTTATTTTTTCCACTTGATGAGATAACTCTTTTACACTCATTAATACCTCCCATGAATCTTTGAGTACCCTCATTATGTTGATTAAATTATCCTGAAATTTTCCATGCCAATTTTTTTAATGAATAATCATCCCCATTTCTACTCAAGGGTATTCCCCTAGATATACCTATCATTTATTTATTTTGGAATTCCATTTATTTATCTGAAACTTCTTAATATTGGGATTAAATGTTATAGAATATGATCCTGTGTTGAATGATCTATGTCACACACTTATTGACGTATGTGATATGAAATTGATGAGTGAGACCATAATTATGTACCCCTCCAATGCCTTTAGTAATGTTTTAATCTCATGAGATTCCATGTATGCTGCATGTGAGTTTATACTAATCACAATATGTTATTTTAGCTTATAGGTTAGCATTAACCTTGGTTTATGATGTCATTTTTAAGGTTGTATCCATATTCTTATATGGCTTTTTTTCTATCATGTTATATCATAACTAATTGTTAAAGATTACGATTCTAAATTTTTTTATGTCCCATTGTAATAACTATTGATTTACCTGTACTACTTTCTTCATCTTATTGTTTTTTTGTTCCCTTACTGGGATTTATATCTCACCTCTTTCTTAGGTATTTCCCTAGGTTATACCATATAGTTTTAAAAGGGAAATGGAATTTTAGGTAACATTAAGTATGTTTTCAATAATGTTGTTGTATCCATGCATCATGATGATATTCATTGTACATAGTTTTCCAAATATTATAGTCTTAATGATATTTTGGGATTGTTTTACTTTTACATTTATCTAATAAATCCGAAAATAAAATGTATACATGTATGGGTTGTCATATTTTTTTCTATATATGGGCATATAAGATATATTTAAAACTAAAACAGTGACATTATCTAACTTTCAATGCTCTAAATATTATACAGGTCATTTTTGTGAAAAAATATCCGTATAAAAAATAAATTTATAAACTATATTTATAGGTGTTGGATTCCATTCATCCAATAAATATTTTGATGAAAAATTACAGCCTTATCACTTTTTTTAACATTGACTGACTTGATTTACCCTTTAGCAAGGTGATAAAATTTACAATCGTTACTATTCATATCGACTAAAAATAAAAGGGGCCTATATACCACATTTGGACCTATTCATTTAAAATATTGAATTTATTTTACTAAATTCAATACATATAATTGGAAAAATTTATGTTTGAAAATAAGCGTGCAATATGCAATGAAAATACATTTTTTCGAAAAAAATACATTTCTAAGAATAAAATTTATTTTATTATTATCCATGCTTAGAAAAAATATTAAATGTATGTAAAAATATTTTATTGAATATAATATATAAATTTCATTTCAATCATTCACCAATAGTGATTAACTTAATTTTTTAAAAACATTGCGTGTTCAAAAATATTTTTTTTATAAAAAACTTCTTTTCTATTTTTAATTTTTTTATTTCAAATTAATTGATAAATAATGAATTCATTTTATATGTAGGTAACCATATATTTTCATATTTTCTCTATTTATGTTCATATTCCCTAATATAATGTCTACGGGTTAACTGTCACATAATAAATTTTTAATTATATATCATTGTTCGTTTAATATCAATGTTGTGTATAATACAAGCTATTAATGAAATGAAATTATTTAAGGAGAAACATTTACCAAAATATAGGGGTGTCACATTCGACACCCCTTAAAATTAATTTCTTCCTCTAAATTCATCACTCTAGTACAAAAAAATTAAGATACCCCTATTTCATTGCATGCTCGAGTTCACAAGTAGATTCATCAAATTTTTTATTTCTACCAAGAACTTTCTCCCTATGAGTATTATTTATCCTTAAATAATTATATCTATGATCCTTGATATCTACTAGATTTTCTTTATAAGAAATATCATTTTCCAATGGTATGACCTCTGAGTTTAGTACATTTGACGGATCGGATATGTACTTTCTCATAATAGTTACATAGAACACATCATGAACAATATATAGTTTCTCCTGAAGATCCATGTGATAAGCTACCATAAATATTAAATTATGAATATAAAAGGGGCCAAAATACCTAGGGATTATCTTTAATTTATTATTGAATATCACAGCCCTATTTCATTGTGAAATCTAAAAAAGAAGCTTCTTATGAACATCAATTTCTAGACCACGCCAAAATTTTTTAATATAGATTTTATATCCAATATGAGCTTCCTTGATGTTATTTTTAATAAATTTAACATTAACTTCAATTTAATCTTATAGAATTGATACTAATATCTTTTATTCTCCAAATTCATCCCAAAAGGATGCAGTTATAAACTTATTTACATAGAGGTATCTATAAGGATTTATCACAATGATTGAGTGAGAGATATTGTTATAGGAAAACTATACTACAAGGAGTTTTTGATCCCCAAAACATTTGAAATCAATAGAAAAAATACCAACATGTCTTTTAGGGTTTTAATGGTTATCTCAGACCATCCATCTATCTAAAAATTATATGTTGTAATGAAAGTATATTTTGTATCCAGATCCTACTGAAAAAATTTCTATAATTTCTAGCTAAACCCCAGACCCTAATTAGATATAGTAGAATATGGTACTCCTTGAAACCTTAACAGTTCATTAATATATATTATGGAAATATTTTCAAGATATAAGTATTCTCTTATGGAAATTAAGTATGCTAAAATTTTAATGTGATTGACTACATCCCATATAGAATTACTCACTTTTGATGTTTTTGGGAGTCTGATGAAAACAATGTGATATTTTCCCATCTCCATTCTAGTTTGGAAAATAGTTTCAACGTTTATTTGAATTCTATTTATCAAAGTTAAATTTATGAAATACCAATCCCCAAGATGCATAATAAAAAATAGATTTCTTCTATCTATTCCACCATAAATACTATTTTAGATATCTATAAATATTTATACATACAAGATGAATAGAGGATTTTTAACCATTAGAAACATCCAACAAATCCATCTTCATGTAGGGTATAGAAAAAACTTATACACAATTTTTAAAACTTATCATTCCATCAAAATCATGTTTAAATTAAAGAAACATTCTCACCCTCTTATATTTCTCTATATATTCTGTATGAACCACTTTAATCTTCACATAGATAGATAACAGAAAAATCATTTGAGAAGGATAATATTTATCCCCTTCATTTAGTATTTCCAGATCCATCCATAGAAAATCTTGGAATATTTGACCTTTTTTTATTCTCATCTTAGATAAAAACATGATCCTTTTGACTCAGTGAATATTTATCATTTTTTTCATTCCTTGGGTAATATTGTACTAAGAAGTCAAAATCATTAATACGATACAACCATATTCTCTGGAACATATTTAACTCTTTAATTTGTGTGAAAATATATTTTAATATTTTTTGATAAATATATATGAAACCTTTATCCATAAATATAATTATTCTATATCATTAATTAAATAATTACTGAAGCTAACTCCAAATCATAAGTTGGGTAATTTATTTTCATGAACCTTCAGTTGGCATGTGGCATAATCTTTCACCATATCATTCTACATGATAATGAATCTCAACCCCTTCTTTTGTGAAACAAAATAGATTACAAACCCTTATACATTATAGAGTAATGTATGAATAGTTTAATTAACCAACCTTCTACTTAGTTACTTATACCTCTCTTCACATTCAACATCCTAGATGAACTCTGATCCCATATGAGTTAAAATAGTGAGTGGACTAGACCATTGGCATAAATTATCCACAAATTTTTTCTAACATCCATACTAACCAAGCAAAATATAGATCTTAATAAATTTAGTTGTTCTAGGATAACATTCAATAACCTCTATCTTTGAAATATCTAATGATATTCCCACACATGATATTACGTGTCCCATAAATGAAACTTTATGATGCCAGAATTCTGACTTGGTATGTTTTTTAAAGATTATCAATCCATATGGTCTTCAAAAAAACCCTCAAATGATATTTATTCTCTTATTATATGTTTGAGTGTTTGGTAATATCATCCATAAAGACTATAAAAAACCAATCAATGTTATCTATAAAAATCTACTCATTAATTACTTGGAGGTAACAATTGAATTAGTAAGACCAAATGGTATAAATATAAATTCATTGTGTATATAACTTGTATGGAATGTTGTCTTGGGCATATCCTACCTCATGAACCTCAATTGATGATATCATAATGAAGATCGATCTTGAAAAAGTATTGTTCCCCATATAGTTGATCAAAAATGTCATCAAATATGAGGTAATGGATACTTGTTATTGACAGTGACCTAGTTAAGTTCTCAATAATCAATGAATAGTTTCATTGATGCATGTATTTTCATAACAAAAGGAAATAGAGAACCTCATGGTGATGAAAATTTCCAAATTAATCCCTTTTCAAAATTATCTGAATCTTTCTTCATCAATTCCAACAACTCAATCGGGTTTATTCTATATAGAGTTCTTGAAATAGGTGTTTCACCATGTGTGAGTTATATTGAAAACTCAACTTAACAATTCAATGGATTTCCGAGAAACTCTTATGGAAGGACATCAAAAAACACCTTCACAATAAGAATATCTTCTATGTTGAGTTTCTCCCCTACCTTATGAGATAAGCACGACTTTTGAATAGAATTCAAGACCCATAAAATTTTTGTAATTTCAATTGGATGTTAGGAATCTTCGTATCACTGATTTTTATTATAGGTTGATTTAGAATATCAAATGCGACATCCCTTATATGGTAATTTATGTTGGATATATATATAGAAAACCAATCCATGCTTAGGATTACCTTATAATCAATTAGGGTGAGAATAATAAGATTTTCAGAAAACACATTCCCATAGACTTCAACTGGAGAACAATCAGAGAATTTTGATGAAATCATCTTACCCTTTGGAGTTTCTACTACTAACTCTACATATAATGATTTCTACGTTACTACAATACCCATAGAACAATATTAAGTTACGAAAGATTGGGTGCATCTAGAATAAAATAATACATTAATAGGGTTAGAGTGACTGATAAGTATACCTTTCACCACATTGTTATCGTACTCCACATCTACAATAGAGATTTTATGAGACCCCCTTTTTCTCTACAACTAAGTCGTTGGTGTCATTGATCATTGTTGTAATGAACTAACCCGGATAACATATCAAACTTGAACTCCAATTGATATGCAACAAAATTGAAGGGAGTTTCTGATCACATAGTCTAACTACAAACACTAGGTCATCAAACAACAATACGAGGGAATAATTTTTCCCATCATAAAGAAATAATATGGAACATGTATACAAAATAGACAATAGAAAAAATGATAAATATATTCTATAAATATAGAAAATAGAAGAAATCAGACAAACCAATAATAGAAACAATCTCTAATTGTAGGTATAACCACAAAGGACTACCAAAAAAGATAAAACCAATAACTCCATATGATATCATGGGAAGAATCCCAACATTTCACCACTAACTACCCAAACCATAGTAGTCAATGGTTATGCAAAATTAACAAAATCATTGACGAACCTTTAATAATATCCCAAAAGACCAAGGAATATCTAAATATGAAATGCATTCTGTTTCTCTCCCCATGATAGGAAAACCTCTATATTCTTAGGGTCAATTGATAATCCCCGCTCAAAAATCACGTTCCCTATTAATTCTAATTACTGAAGTTGGAACATTAATTTTGTAGTCTTCCAAACAAACAATGACTCCTCTGGATTTACAATACTAAACTTAGATGATGCTCATCCTCACTCTCAGATCTCGAGTAAATAAAAATATCATCTAAGAAAACTATCGTAAATATTTTAAGATACTGATGAAATATATAATCCATTAGATCCATAAAAACTACAAGATCATTAGTCACACAAAATGAAATCGAAGGATATTTTTAATGTCTATTCCTACTCTTGAAATCCATCTTTAGTGTATCAATCTTTTGAAATATGAACTGATGATAACCTAATCAACAATCAATCTTCCAAAACCATTTTCCACCATTTAACTGATCAAAAAATCATAAATACTAGGAAAATGATAGTTGTTCTTAATAATTAATCAGTTTGATAGTGGACATAAAATAGGTGAATCCCATATACATTCATGGTAAAGAGAACCAAGGCTACCCATAGAGAAACACCATAAAAAACCCCTTCTCCACCAGATAATCTAATTAAATATTATGCTCTTTCACCTTCACTATATTCAAATGATAAGAAAATATCAATATTAGTTGCATCCTTAGAACCATTTAAATTGTAAAATATTCCTCCATCTTTGGAGGATGTTAAGAGAAATCATTTTATTAAATATTAGGAATGTACCAATAAACAGTCAGAACATCAAAAATAAAAGAAATTTCATTGAGCATAATTACTACAATAGAAAAAATGTTCGGAGCTCTAGGAGGGAAGGTCCTATAAGATTAGACCTTGGATCCCTCTTTCCCTAAAACACATATGATCTCCCATAATCTATAATTAAAGAGAAATTCCAATAATAATAATAACCAACCTCATCATCATTGGAAACAAGTAAATCCATCCTGACGATGACATCAAATATATATATTTTGAGAACAAGATAATCCCAGAATAAATTAACATAAGCTATCGGTAACGAACAAGGACATCAAAAACCATATTCTTCCCTCTTCCAAAGAGGTGATGATAACTCCCTAAAAATGAAATGAGTTCCATTATAAATTTATTCATATAATAAAATGACAAGATAAAAACGTAAGGGAAATCAGTATAAAATAAAAAATTACTTATGAGGTTTCAATAAAGATGGAACCTCTCACTATTGCTGGACCCGTATCTACCTACATCATAAACTAATCTTCTATGTGAAGGTGATCCACTCATGATTCCTATTTCGAGAACCCTATGGTATTTGAAGCATCTGATTACACCGCAAAAGATTTTGGAACTAACTATCCCTGACCATATTCTGGTGTATACATATCCAAACAAGAATGTTGTAGATGAACATAACATCCAAATATGTTACACACATTAGCTGGTGAAATAAACATAACGATGCGTGAGTTAGACATTTCCACACAAACATAAATTCATAGGCATACAAATAGCTACAAATGGAGGTGCTGAAGAGGCCTACTACCAAGAACCACCTACACCACTCCAATAAAGATCTTCCCACTTCCTCATCTTCCATAGAGTGCCACTAAAGCATCCAATAGGAAGAAGATAATTGGTAAAATATCTAATCATTACTACCATATTTATTTCTTTCATCATATACATGTGTACTCTATCTGCATAGGTCAAAATGGTTAGCATGAATACCTATGATCTAATATCTTGTTGAAAACCCTATAGGTGATTCTGAGATTCTAGAAAGTCATTATTTAGAATGTATGGTGAAAAAAGAACCTGATCAACAAACTGATTGGTTTATTCGAACATTGATTGGTCACCCTACTAAAAAGATAGGAATAGTAGATATATTTCTTTCCTTAGTGACTCTTCAAAAAACTTCTATAAGTAAACAATCACAAAACCCTTCCAGAAAAATCCCACGTACCTATCTACCTATACCATGGAATCCCACCAATGGTTGCATGGAACCTCAATCCTGAATGTTACACATTTCACATTGATACTATCAGGTCTTTATATAAATTCAATGACCTATTAAATCTTTCATTTCCATTTCTCTTCCTATTGAGTTTCATTTTTACCTTTAAAGAATAGTGTTTTATTAAGAATGAACTCACTTGGTAGATCTATATCTCTTATAGGTTCTAGTTGTACATCAACAACTACCTTTTGATCATGTGGTAAATTCCAGTCCATAGAACGTACCTTCCACATGATATCCCCAATAAAATTCTAATAAAGGGGAGTATTTCCTTATATTGATTCATCTACACACTCATGAGGAACACATAGAACACATCTTAGTGGCATACTATTGTACAATGAAATAAAATAAATTATTAGACTCAAAATTGTGTCAGTTCAAAATAGGAAACCCATAAAAATGAGATTAACATGAAAACCCAATATTGGAGACACATATCCTAACATCCCCAGGTAACTTGAGTCTCATCCCCACAAGATGTAGCTAGAAACTCACTATAATCTACTCTTAACTCCAAAAAATCCAATCTTCAGTCTATTAAACACCCCAAGACATAAACTCTTGAGGGAAGACCACTTTGATACAAAAATATTACTAACGAACCCGAATTCCCTCTCAAACTGGTACTCAAACTAATAATCCGCATATCCTAAGGGCATTCCCGATCCCCATGGTTTGGAGACTGGAACCGAAGCATAAAAAACAACAAAAGGGAATGATTTCTCCCAATCTGAAGAAACAACATGCCACATATATATAATAGACAAAATAATATAAAAGATAAATATATTGAATAGTAGAATGAAATTAGTGGGAATAAAGAAATCCAATAGTAGAAATAATATCTAAGTATAGTTGTAACTAAAAAGTACAACCAAAATAGGAAAAGCCAAAAAATCCTTGTGATAACATGGAAAGACTCCCACCATTTCACTATTAGCCACCCAACTTAGCTAAAAGAAAACTCCACTGCATTCCTATGGAACATTTCCTTCCCCTACATTGAAAGACATAACCTAGTATACACACTTACAAAGAGGTACACATGTTTTGAGCTAACAGGATCAGTAGGGTCCCACCCTATAGTTCTATATCAAGTCTCTGAATAACAACCCATGCATTCTCAATAGTAATTAATACAAGGCATGAGAATAGTTTCATATTTTTATATCAAAATCAGGGGAAAATAGTTCAATTTTCCAATTTTCCAAATATCCAAATAATGCTGGTAAATTTTTTTCAAATCATTTCATTTCCATATATCAATGTTGATATATCATATCAAAAAACATCACACATAACATATCAAATAAAATCCATGGCATTGCAACAAAATAGTATAAACCAAAAGCAGAAGCCCAAATTGGCCAAAAAGCATAGGTAACATCATTACAGGGATAACACTAGGTTAGGATAGATTGGATAATCATACCTAACATATAAAATAATTTATTAATCAATCCACTAGACATATGAATCAAATATAGAGAGCATATGAAGCATGCCAGCAAGTGAACCCCCCCCCAATAGGTCTAACAAGTCCTTATAACAATGGGCCTAGGGAGTAGAGGGAATCCCCATAAAAAAAATCCAAATGGTGGATGATACCTATTACTATACCTTCCACATAAGTTCCCAAGTAATTCCATGTACTATATTTTCAAAATAAATTCATCAAACCTTTTTCATCATTTATTATCTTAGAACAATTTCACAAAAACCATTTGACAATGCTTTGAAAACCATTTTCCATTTTCCAAAACAAGGGGAAAATTATATTTTATAAAAAAACCAATTCCACATACATATAAATCATTCATATAATGAAATTTAATTTAATAAAAAAATTTATCCAAATATAATAAATGTGCCTCATCAACATAGACTAGGGATGGAACCACCTACCTCAAAACTCGGGTCGCACATGATCACAACAGAACCCCCCCACAAGAAAGTATACAACAAAGAAAACAAAGGCCCTAAATAAAGGACACTTACTGAACTGAAACCAAAAAATTAACAATCCATAGAATGAGATTCGAAAACTGATATATAGATAAAAAAGAATAAACATCCCCATGGGAAAAAAACCTGATATTGCAATGTAACAGTGCTACCGTGATCAAAGAAGAAAATAATATGAAAGTGTTACCCACCTGTATTGATAAAATCAAACCTTAATGGTGCTTAATCTCTAAAATAATTAATCATGATCAGATAGAGACTCAAAAAATCACTAGATAAGGGATCTTGGTCAAGTATTAAGGGATTTGTAGATGAATAGAAAAAACTTTCACCCATATGAAACCCTAAAAGTCGATATTGAGACATTTACATGGTGTGTAATTTTTTTCCACATCCTATAATATATAGGGATTATATATACATAAAAAACCATTGAATTTTTACTAAAAAAATGATATTTTATTAGTACATATTGTGTACTCCTAGCACATTGTGCAACAATTATATGAAATCGTCCTAGAAAAACATACACAATATATACTCCTGTTACATTCCATTTATATCTCCTAGAGACTTCGAAAACAATAGGTTCTTACAAAAAACCACAAAAACCTCGATCATTCTTCAAACATGGGGAGAACCCTACAAATCCATTACATGTTTATACATAGATTACAATAATTAAGACAAACATCCATCTCTGAATAGTAAGTCATTTTCTATGGAAACTTTATCCATCCCTAGGAGTCCCAAGAGGTACCCAATTCAAGAGTAATACAAGTATAGAATATGGAAATACCTAAAAGTAGTCAATGGTATGTTAAAATCATCATTAACTCTATATTTTTAGTACTTTTTATCAAAATTACTATACTCCTTAAATTGGATACATTAGAGTGTGTGTGGTGAATTTTGTGTACCTTTATCTATATTTAAATCATTACTTAACTTCTTTCTATCACATTCAAATTTGATTTCCCAATGACCTTAAATTACATACATAAAACATTTAACGATTTCACTAACACAATTTCTACCATATATCCATCCACACATTGACTTTAATGGGAGGATAATATTCTTCTCTCCATTTTTTGGGATTTCCTTTAGATTCCATAATTCATTTCATATCCAAACCATGAGATTAATGAGTAGTTTTAATCCCCATTTCCACATTGATAACACATTTAATGATTTATTATTTATTATAAGATTATTTTATGGAAAAAACTCTTTATATACTTGCTTTTAAGACACTGAATACTTGAATAACCTTACTTTTATATTGGATGATAATACCAGAAGCATAACATAAAACTCTCAAAAAATTGTCATCGTAGGTACCAACATATTCATCATTATTCTACATTATCTCAAGGAATTCATTCCCTATTTTTGTGAGAATAATAATAGAAATAAATTTATTGAAAAATAGTCTCTTAAACTTATCCCACTCTATGGGGTAAATGTATTCATGTTGCCTTGTGTTATTCATAGGTGTCAACAATTAATATGCTTCACCTTCCAAATGAAGGAAATCCAATGGAATATATATATTTGGTGGTGTTAATACATTTAAGAACCACTAGTGTATCAGTGGACCCACTTAAATAAGGTGTGATTTTTCTCATGAAAGAATCAATAAAACATTGTTACCTCCTTTGATAATTTCTAAGATAATTATAATTTATATATTGAAAATGTTTTGTTAGAATAAAAATGATATTTTTCATTCCAACCCCCATAAAATTTGGATCCTCAAGACTAAAATCATTTCATTTTCCAGTACATTAAGAATTAACATGAATACTTCATGTTCAATTTGTTAAAGAAAAATAAAAAAATAGATTGTGAGAAACAAAAAATAGTAGATAACCAAATAAACTTAAAAAATATTTTATCAGAAATCAAAATCAAAATTAAATATTTTAAATCTATGAAACCTTAGGTTTAACCTAGGTTATCCATGACCATTATCATAACATTAAAATATTATCCTACAAACAGGCTTATCCCAAAGGTAGTCACTACTGTTTCTCATCCATGTTTCTAAAGGATAATTAAACCATGCTATAGTAACAACTATAGGGACCCATAAATCCCATAAATAAATATCACATCTTAACAAAAGAATATTAATTTCATTATATAATGATCTATTGTATAATTTTATTAGTATAGTGCCATTGGAAACATGGATAAATAAACATATGGTTAATAAATGAACTAAATTGTCTCCCAATTAGTTTTTCATAACTATCACCCTTATTAGACATATCATATTTCAAATATTTCTTCATTATTTGATGAAAGGAATCATAAGAAAGTGTTTGGTCAAATTATTAGTAAGTGAAAAAAGGGATTTATCAATGATCACTTGAGAATATTAATACCATAAGGGTAAAAGGACATGAACATAACATTTAAAAATTACATGCTATATATAATATATCATAATCTTGAGACATGGAATAAATCATTCATGTTCATAATACTTGAATCATAAATTATTAAAAAACAATACCCATGAGATAATAACAATGGAATAAGACATAAGTCTATTGAATACATATAAAAATATAATCTCATTTTTTAGTGGCCAAGGCTCATTTCCAAGACTATAAGAGTAGAATGAGTTCACTTCACAAACCATTATAAGAGTTAAGGTTCACCCCCAAAACTAACATAGTGGAAAAGTCTCTTACTTAAATGTGTTGACTCTTCATTCTGGTCCTATTTATCTCATGAGATATGAATTTAAAATCAACAAATTTGATGGATATATATTTCTAGGCCCACCCATCACATAATTAAAGTAATATATATGTGTTCCAAAAGATCATAAAACATTCATCATATCAAAACCCTTGAATAGAAATGGTTTTTATAAACATTTCATCATAGCATAACCTATGGAAAAATTGGTTTCATAAATATATAGTTATTTCATCATATTTTAACCTATGGAAAAGGAATATGTCTCATTAACATCCTTAAATCATAATCATAAACCATTATGAGAAATAATAAGGTTTCTATCCATGTTTCATATCCCCTATAATTCATAATTGAAATCAAGTTTTGTTGGCCTTGATGAATAGAAATACCAATTCAAGATTATTAAATCATTCAAGAATAAAATATACTTTCTAGTTTGAAAAATACTTTTCAAAAACAAAAAATTCACAAAATATTGAGAATATAATTTTATAACAAAATAGATATTGAAAGTTATAAAGATACATCTATTTTATTGAGTAGTCAATATGAAGAGAAATATTATTCCTTCAAAATAAGTTAGAAGAAAAAAATTCCTTTCACATATTTGTAAAATGTTAAAAAGTACATCATTCATAAAATGATAAGAAGATTAATTTTAAACCATTTTATAAAAAATAAAAAAAATTAAAATAACTTTAAAAAAGCAATGGAGTATATAAAAAACATTATTTTTTTATAAAACATATATTTGGAAGGAAAATGGTTTTTGAAAAAATGTCTAAATAACATCACTATAAATTCATAGTGTCCATACATTGTATAAAATACGATTTTGGGTATAACCTACTGTGAGAACCTCAATTTTTGATATCCAGAATGAATGTAAAAATTGGAAACGTATTTAACACAACATAGTTGATCAAACAAGTCATGAATATGTGGTATATGATTCTTTTTCTTGATTTTGATATAGTTCACTAAGTGATAATCAATGAAGATTCGCATCGATACAACTTTTTTCTCAACAAAAAATAGGCGAACCCCATGGTGATGAATATGATCTAATGATTCCTTTATCATGATTCTCCTACAGTTTCTTCATCAATTATCATATCTCAATTGGTGAAATTATATATAGAGTCTTTCATATATATGTAACACCCATTATCACTTCTATTGAAAAGTCAAATTCACAATTTAGGGGAAGACTAAGAAAATATTCTAAAAAACATTAGCAAACTTCCATAAAATAGGAATATATTGGATGCTTAGTATCTCCAAAACCATATTAGATAAATTCACCTTTTGAATATAAATCAAGATCTATATAATTGATGTAATTTTCACTAGAAATAAATTTTTATTGTATCATTGATATATGATCATAGTTTTACTAAGAATATCGAACGTGAATCCACTTCCTCATTAATAAATGCTGGATTTAACTACTAATTAAATATATAATCAATGAGTTGGAATTTTGATGCCCCTAGAGAATTCATTAGATATAATATTGTTTACATCCTCAATCAAATAAGACAGTTTCTATTCTAGAGTGGATGGTAAGTGTACCTTTTACATCATTATTTTGTTACCCCTCATTACCAGTTGTGATTGCAAGTGAATTACATTTTTCTCTATGTTTAAGATGTTGTTGATGTTGATATACATCATTGACCCTCAAATTTGATCCCTGGTTTTCATAACTTCCATACTCATTGTATTTGAGAAATTGGAGTGTGAGTGGTTAATTATGTAGAGGTTTCTCCATATTTTCATAATTAGTTAACTTCTTCCCATTACTATGGTATTCTATTGCCTGAAGATCTTCTTTTCTACACTAAAAACATTTACTAGTTCCCTTAAGAAAATTTCTTTCATGTTTATTTTTATACATAGAGCATAAATGAAAGCTAATATTCTTATCACCATGTTCTTATAATTTTATTTTAATTAAATATTTCTTTTCTTATCATTATCATGATATTGGTGGGAAACTCTAACTTACATTTTCATCTTGATTGAACATTGAATGATTTATTCATAGTTACTGAAGTCCCTTATGTCTAATTACCTTCAGAAACTCATTTTTAATCCAATGAAAAATAAATAAATATTAATTTTATGTTTTATGATAATACCATAAGAAAACCCCCAAATAAATTTTCCTCATTAGTACTAACATATTCACCATCCTTCTACTTTAGTTCAATGAATTAATTCCCCATTTTTTATAAAGAATATAGGGAAAGTACTTATTGAAAAAATGATTACTTAAACTCATCCCACTTAGTGGATTAAATTTTATCATGTTGCCTCGTGTTCTTAATAAGATTCTAATATTTACATGATTTTCCTTCTAAATGATAAAAAACTAAAATAAAATTTTCATTTTATGCACATTGGAAAACAAAAAATAACTTTTTAGTGGAACTGATCCATTTCATGAAAAGTAGTGGACCAATGGACCCACAAAAATATGGTGTATTTTTCCTTATGAAATACTCAATAGAATGTTGTCCCCTCTTTTTCTTATTTTGGAATCCCAACTTGATTCATATCTTAATATAGTTTAGTAAGAATTTATACAATGTTTTTCATTCAATCTCCCATAAAATTTGGCTACTCACGAGGAAGATCATTGATTTTTATATCACATTAATTATAAATATTTTTCTTTTAGGTTATAATCATTCACTAAAATAAAAAACCATAGTGTGAGATATAGTAATCAAAATGGAAAACCACATAATAAAAAAAATCATTTATAGGTTGTCAAAATCATGGAAACTTCTTTTCAATATAGACACCTTAGGATTATCCTAGGCCACTCAGGGTCACCAACTATTAAAATCCTTCATAATGGTAAATAAATAAATTATCAATTATCTAAGAATATCACCTGGGAGTTCCAAAGCATAAGTGAAGTATGGTTACACTCACTATGAACAAGAATGATGGCTGAGATATAATCAACCACCCCATTCATAGATTATTATCCCTAGACGCACCAACTCTAAAACAACTTCCACTTGTAGTATATAGACCAAAATATTTTTCATGGAAAACCACACCTTTTTCTTTACCATAACATAAAACATTCCCTTAAAAATAATATTATCCAAATGGTTTTCAAAAAAGTGCTATCATCTTAATTTTCAAAGGCAACTAAACCTAGGTCTAATAATAACTATATTAACCCATACATTTCAAACACAAATATTAATTCTTCATAGATGAATATGCAATACATAAAATTATGATCCATGCTAGAATCATATAAGTCTAGTGTCATTGGAAACACGGATACCAAATCATATCGTTCATAATATATCTACTTCATCTCCCACTAATTTTTTCATAACTATGACCCTTCTTAATCATATTGAATATAAAACCATTCTTCATAACTTCTAGAAAGGAAACATAAAAATGGTGGGAGTTAATACTCAATACGGTAAGATGAGGGAGATATTATAATGAATCTAGATTTGGTATTTTGATCCTTTGTATATTTTTATACATATATCTATATTTTCCCTCAGTATCGGTGTTGTTTTCAGGTATCATAGGAACCAAGAATTAATATATTAAAAATATTAATATATATTAAATCTTGTGTGAACATGTTTTCCAAATTAATGGTTTTTTCATTGATTAAAAAATAGTATTGAAAATCTAAGAGAATGATTGTTCTTTAAAATATTAATGGTTTCCTCAGTGTCAGCGTCGAGTTTCTCGTTGAGGGATACCATTGGGGGGCATTAAATAATTTAAATTATTGATTTATTTAATTTATTAAATATAAAAAATATGAACCACCTATATAGATATATTGTTATAAATAATTAATAAGGTTAACCTCACAACCCCGAGGGATTAGATTGGAGGAGAGGATTATAATTGGTATATTAATATAGATGATTGATAGTGAACGATCAAGGGGAATCATGAAGAAAATGAAGAACACAATGGGATTATCACCTTAAGTATTATAACATACATTGTTTACCCTTGATTAACCCATTACCAGGGTAGTTCATTTTAGTTCATATATTCACTCCTTATTTGATTCAAATAATGGTCATGCATTAAAGATATTATTTTAAATGATTTTTAATTCTTCACATGAGCCACATTCCTTTACATATTCTTGAACCCATTTTTTTTCCCTTTTTTCTCCTACGATTCAACCATTTTGTTTCTAAAGTTCATGGCCAGATTCAAGCATGATTGAACCACCAGATTCATAACAAATTCATGATAATGTCATATATCAACATATTGATTTTGTAATGTGATGAAATTTAGGATGAAGGTGTTGAAAAATTGATCAAAGGTTAGATCATGGGTCTTCATCCATGGATGAGGTGATGTGGAAATTCAGTGTAATGTGGATGATCTGCACGTGACTTGGGTCGCCAGAATCTCGCCACTAGTGAAATATTGAGAACAACCAGCACTATATCTTAGTTCCTCAACATGATTAATAGAGGAAATAGTATCAATGGTTAAAAGGGAGATAATTTTGAAGGATATGAGAGTTTTTGGAAAATTACAAGTTACACTGCATGTAGTTCATATGAACGTACATTGGGTAGTCCCCTTATGATGACTACTATGGTATTTGGATGAATTAAATAACAATTGTAGTTTATGATCTATATATTCTATGTAACCCATTGTGAATACTCTACATGATACCTAGAAGTAAATGCTAATAGACATGAAAGGGTATATGATCACGATTAGTGTACAGAGGAATATCCTTGTACTCGAAAATGACTAAGGTACCAGGGCATGGACAATGCACACAAGCATGACCAGAGTACACATGCACATGAAAATGTACATGGGAATAGGCTGAAAGATATGGGATACCATATGTATCTAAAAATTGTAATGTATACCCCATATAAATCTTTTAATTTTTCCAAGGACATCCACCTTTTTTGTATATTTCTTCAAGACATGGATTTGGGATTACATGTAGCCTATCCTGAGACGTTTTCTACACAGGACATAATGACGACCTTCATTTTGTTATCTAATATATGAAAATAGGTGTTATTTGTGGGATAATCCCTTCAGAAATGTATGGATAATTATAGTTATCTGGTTGGATAACTTTAGAAATTTTGTGGTCAGTGCAACCCTATCACACCAGGTAATAGGTCTCCCATACTCTTTATATAGCTAGATTCAATACCCCATACTATAACAGGGTGTGCGTCCTCTATCAATATACTGATAATTCCACCATATTCATTTTCTTGTGGCAAGATGGTTCCCTAGTAGAGTTAGACATCCCTCATATATTTACTATAGTAATAAATAGTGGGCCCCATCACGAATAATCTATTGAGGTTGTACACGATGCTAGGAATCAGATATGGACTTTTGGAGATATTGGAAAACTCATTATTATTAACCGGATGTAGAGATATATATCTCATTTCTCTCTCACATGGGTTTCTTTAACCTCTTATTTTTTGGGTTGATATGTCCATTTTTATTTCTATATATCCATTTATGATATTAGAGGCATCATACTATGTATGTTTATATTCACCCTTATATCAGATTTCCCCTAATGTATTATGTCTTATACAGATGATAAAAAGATTAACAGTGAAATTCTTGGAGCAAGTTTAAGTGGATCATAGAGGCTATTGGTGCATTCATTTTTCGATGGATGGACTTGGATATTTTGATCCATGATCTCTTTCATTTTTCCTCTTTCTAGTATTTTTTAGGTTGGGACATCATTTTGATTGGGAATGTATTTCCCCTTTATATCATTTTCATTATCCATCCCTATTTTTATACATCCTTTGAGTTTATTAAATTCATGGTTTACACTCTTAATGCTTCAACATTTTATTATGACTCTACACTATTTCATGGATATAGTAGTCTTTGTATGTACTGGTGCATAGGATAAGGGCTCCCACTTTATAGATAATCCTATTTAGTGTTATTCACCTACACATAACATATTAGAGGATGGATTGGGGTGTCTCATTCATCATACCTTCAACTAGGAAGGCCCTAGTATGTCAGGCCATGAATAAGGGGTATCAAAGGAGGTATTTACCACAAGATAGACTATGTTATGGATTGTGATGATGATTAATCGAGTTATAATGCATCTTTTAAAGGACCCATTCATGAGGTGTTTCTTCAATGTGAGCATAGAATAGTTATACCACTTATTAAGTAGCATGTGGATCCACCCCCAGTGGTTCTCATGAATGATTGACTATGTTTTGGATACCCAATATCTATGGTAGGCCAGGATGATGATGAATTTATTCATATCACATTATGTGAGTTCCAATGACCAAGACTATTGAGGTTCCATAGAAAGATAGATCCTCGGGAAATGGAGGATTGGATTAGGGTGTTGGTCTATGTTTTTAGGCATATTCAGACCCCATCAGATCATATGGTTGCACTTGAGACCAGTCATCATGATGGAGAAACATGGTGTTGGTGGATTTTGATCAGTTAGACTTAGGATAAGGTGATTATCACATGACATGACTTCTAGTAGTTGATCCATGATGAATTTTACCCTTCAATATTGTGCTCTATGTGGATTCAGGAGATTCTCAAGCTGCAATAGATTGATATGTTGGATTCTGACTATGTCATGAGGTTTATAAACCACACACCTTAATAAATTTATATGTTATAGGATGGATACATTCTGGAATTGATGTTTGAGTCATTACTTCGTAGAGACATCATTGCTTGTGTGGTATCCTTTTACATTACAACCTTTTTTGGAGTGTTGTTTTCATATTTGGTCTGAGAGAGATTCCATGTAGAGGGATATAGAACAATCGGAACTAGAAGAGTTCATCATGTAGATGAGTATTTTTTTAATATAAAGTAGCTATCACTCATTAGGGTCTTAGTGTAGGAGTAATACTCATCCCTTGACTCTAACATAAAGATATTCAAAACATGGTTCATACTAAGGATCCAGCCTCCCCCAAGAGGAAAGATCCTATGCTATTGATTGGTGAGATCACATGGCTCATTATTAACTAACCCTACATGCTGAGGAAGCTATATATGAAGTGGATGGATCCTCACAAAAGAGATGAAAGTAGATCTATAGGGGGAGGACTAGTGGGATGAGGTAGATAATACGACCTACCACCACCACCAACACTACAAGGTGGCCTGTTCTAGGAACATAGGGATGAATATCTTGGGTGAAAGTAGTTTCTGGCTATGGGGGGATATGATCAGGAAACTCATGATATGATTCAAGGTATGAATATGTCTTTTCAACTCTTTACACAGTAATTATATAGATAAGAAAATGTTATTCCTTTATCTCTATATCCCTTGCGCAATAGTTGGAGCTTCTCATCGAGTCTTTAGCATGGAAAATATGGTTAGAGGTTCTTATGTGGAGTGATTCTTCAATATCATACATCCTATAATAGAGATTTTTGGTGATTAGAAGAAAGAGTTAATTAGAGGGCCTCTTGTTCATTATGATAAAGAATTATGATGACATATAGGTAATGGAATGGTTATTTTTAGGGCATGCCTTGATATAATTGCATCGTAGAACAGTTAGATGCCTCCGCACAATTGAGATGAGATTCTCCTTCTTAGATGAGAAAAATATTATGAATGAGAGGGTAGGGATTGGGAAAAAGAATATGTAACCTATTACCCATAATTTGGTGATTTTATCCCTATATGTCGTGGGATTTTCAAGAATATGGCTTTTAGAAGTAGTGGAGAATTATATGGACATCATTCTCAAAGATTTCATGGGACTACCTCCAAGGTGGTAGGATAACTTCTAAAAGACCTTGAACGCTTTTACCACAATTATATCTTATTTGGAATTTCAAATGACCCTTACCAAGCTTAAAGGTCCATGGTTATAGTTGTAAGACATTCAATAGAAAGGTTTTACAAGACCCATTGTGTCACCATGATTAGATCTTTTTTTTAAAAAAAAAATAGAAAGACTTTTTGTGGATTTGTATGAACTATCATCACTTAAATTAGGTAGTGATCAAGAAAAATTACTCCATGCCAATGATTTATGACTTTTTTAACTAGTTGAGAGGTGTAGTTTTTTTATCAATGATATTTATCAGGTCTATCTACAATAATATGACGGTATATGGTGATAATTTTCTAAATATATAATTTTGAAGGCCCTAGGGACATTATGAGTTCCTAGTGATGGATTTTGGTGTGACTAATTCCCCCACTATGTTTATGGATCCAATGAAATTTATTTTCCATCTATACTTGGAAATATTCATAGTTATCTTCATTGATTACATTCTTGTATACTCTATGTTAATGGAGGAGCATATAAATCATTTGAGGATGGTCCAAGACGTACACCGGGAGCAGCTGCATTATGGTAAAATACTAAATTATTAGTTTAGGATCCATGAGGGTTAATTTATGGGGAATTTAATCTCATATAATCTGCTAGTTATATATTTTTTTAATAGTGATATAGATCTTTATTGGGAACCACCCTAGAGTGTGGTTGTGGTGTAGCGTTTCCTCGGTTTGGTGGGGTAATACATGGGGTTTATGGATGATTTTTTTGGATGACCACCCCTTTTACCACCTTGGTGTGGAAAGAGAAACTATATAAATATAGTTAGTAGTTTTAGATATCTTTGAGGATATAATACAAAGGTTTAAATGTTCTTGTATGTTGAAAGTACTAGAGGATATCCATAAGTATGTGGTGTTTTCTGTTTCCTCTGGAGATGGGATCAGATGAATATTAATATAGGGGTAGGAAAAGATATATTATTGGTTGAGGTTTTGATACCGATGAGAAGAATTATTCAACCCATAACATAGATGTTATAGTAGTAGTATTCTCCTTGATGTTGTGGAGGCATTAAATTATGGGTGAGTATTTCATTTTTCACAAAGACCACCAGAGTCTCAGTTACATATTCTCCCAGAGAGATATTTACCTAAGATAGATTAATTAGTTGGAGTTTCATATAGTACTATGATTTCTAGATAGTCTATACTATAGGGAAGGAAACATAGTGGTCGATTCCCTTAGTAGTAAATTCAATTATTTATTTCTGGATGATGCATTTGAATAGAGTGACTTGTAGTAGTTAACTGTGGTGGATGAGAGGGTTAAAAAATATATATAGTCAATGATTATGAATTGATCACTTATTCTGTGTGAAAGGGAGACGCATTTGGTAAAAATTTACTTTGAGGTTTTATATGATAATATTTTCTTAGTAGGTACACTAATTTGATTTTCTGGAGGGGAGAATATCATTCTATTCTAGGAATGGATGTTGGTTTTTTTCACATTGCATAAGGGGGTGTTGTGGGAATTTCACCCCTATCCCTTGGAAATATATCTGGGTGTAGAAATATGTATACATGACTTATTTGTTAATTTTTAAGGGCTATAATAAGGTTGATAATTTTTGAGTTTATTTCTCTATGTCTCACATATCAGAAGCTAAATGAATAATATCAAGTTCCACTATGCTTGAATAAAAATATTGATATCCAAGAATGGAAGTGGGATAACATATCGAGGAATTTTATGAAGGGGGGTTGAAAATGAGAGGCCATGATGTTATCTGTAATATTTTTAACCAACTCCAGATATTGAAACACTTTTATTACATCAAAGAGTAGAGTTTGGTTAAGTGTTTTAAGTATTTTTATGCGTGTGAGATCATATAGCTTCATGGGGTACACAAAATGATCATATCCAATCATGATTCATAGTTTAAATTACTATTATGGTGGTTAATGCGGGAGGCTTTTAGGACCGAGTAACAGATGCACGTGGCATTCCACCCCTAGATGGATGGGCAGACCAAGGAGACTATCTAGGTTTTGTAAGATATTTTGAGATCCTATATATTTTACTTTTGATAGAGATGGGGGATCACTGTAAATTAGTGGAGTTTTCCTATAATAATAGATATCACTCAACCATCGACATGAAACTTTTTGAGTCCTTCCATGGGAGTACATGTAGGTCACCCTTGTGCTCGATTGAAATTGGTGACACATTTATTATTGGGATAGAGATGGTGCAGAAAAAGACTGATAATGATTTGGTGATCTACTAGAGTATGAGGATATCATATAGTTGACCAAAATTTTACACATATTGATTTATTAATCATTTTGAGTTTGAATAGGTAAACCATGTTTTTATGAGATTATCCCCATGGTGAGGATTGTAGAGGTTTGGATATGGAAGAAAGTTATCCCTAAGGTTCATCAGGCTATTCCATATCCTTTAGAGGGTTGTTGAGTTTTCTTACTGCTTGGTGTTGCACCGAATGTAGGTCTAATTACAATAATTCTTCCATGTGTCATATTTTAGGAGATAATTTCATGATCCAATGCATATTATTTACTAGGGCGAGTTGGATACTGAAGATGGAACCACCTTCAGGGTGTACCTAGTGGAAATCCATGATCAATAGGATAGGTCCATGTACGAATAGACCATTCCTTTGGTTCGAGTGATTTAGCAACATGATATCATGTAGAAGAGATCCTATGAACATGAATGTTAGATGAAAACTCATTATACCAATCGTTTTTTTATAGATGGTACTTTTTAGGGTGAGAATCCCCGAAGGAGGGGATAATGTAACAAATCTGATAATTTTAGTTTGATGCTTTGGATATTTATATGCATACCTCTATATTTTTCCTTGGAGTAGGTGCTATGATTGGTTGTCATAGGACTCAAGAAATAATATATTTAAAACATTAATATATATTAAATGATTTGAACGTTTTTTTAGAATAAATGGGTTTCCTATTGATCAATACCATGAATAGGAAATCTGAGAGAACCATTGTTTTCATAATAAAACATTTACCCTAAGCACAATATAAATATGGTTGGTGTTGGGTTTTTGGTCAAGGGAAACCATTGGTAGATGTGTTAAATAAATTAAATGTTTATTTTATTTAATTTATTTAATGGAACAAAACTAACCCACATTTATAAATATTACATTATGATGAATTCCTAAGGTTATCTACATATTCATGGGATATTAAAGAGTGGGAAAATGTTGGCAATAGTGGATAGAGATCAAGGATGGATGAATAATGATTGATGGGAATCATGAGGTGAACAAAAAACACATAAGATTATTATATTCATTATGAGTGGATGTATTATTCGATAATGATTAATCCATTCTTTAGTTAGGCTATGTAATTTCCTTGATTTAAATCCTATTTGATTCAATTGTTGATAATGGATTATAGATATGTTAATTTACTATGATTTCCCATTCTTCTCATGAGACTTGTTCATTTTGGTATTCCGAAACAAAATTTTCTCATGCATTTTTTCTCATGGGATTCACCACTTTTGTTTCAGAAATTCATTATTTTTGGTCATGATAGAATCATCCAATAATTATCTTACTTAAATTTTATGATTTTACCCCAGTATTATTCACATTATTCACTGTTGTCCCATAAGGCTATTGTTTATAATTTCCAATTCAGGCTTGAAATAAATTAAACATATGGATTCAAGGAGGATTCCTGAATGAGTTGGGGATACCTATCCTGTAATTAGATAATATTGTGATCTGAGATAAGGGTGTTAGTGACATAGATTAGAGGTTTTATCCTCGGTCTTAGTCCATGGGTGAGGTAACATGGTATCACAATGCGATAGGGATGATCGACACATGGTTTAGTTTTCTAGAATCCATACATTGATGATGAATCAAGCATGGTTAGCCATGGATATATGCTCCTTGCAGTGATTTATAATGGAAATGGTAAAAATGGAGTAATGAGAGAGATTCAAGAATTATTAAAGAGTTTTTTTTGAAATCTTGGGCTACACGAAGTGTTGTTCAGATTAATACTTGTCATATAGTCCCTAAAGTGCAGAAATAATAGTTTCATGCATAATTAAATACTACATGCCTTGTATGCCCCATTCACACTATGTGGCCCATAATTATAGCTCAAAGGGTAAACCAAGAGAACACGGTCATAGACACAATGAGGTACATAGGCACAACCAGAGTACATAAGCACAATCAAGTACTCAGATATAGATAGGGTTCTTAAATAGTACCGGTGTACATGGGTATGGCGAGACTACATGGGAACATGACAATGTACAAAGGCAAGGGATGGAAAAAATAGGCATACATGGCGTATCCAAGACACACGTGTATACCATATACATTCCATGTAAATTTTCCTAATTATATCCACCTTGTGTATCTACTACTTCAAGACTCGGATTTAATCCCATGAGTAGACTACCCTGAGGAGTTTTCAGCATAGGATGTGATTGTGTCCTTAATTTTGAAATCAAAGAGACAACATAATGTGTTATGTATGGGATTATTTTCTTAGTGATGCTTGGATAGTGAAAGTGATTGGGTTAGATCACCTAGGAGATACTAGGTTCAGTATTCCTCTATCTCCCCAAGGAGGGATTCCCCCATACTTTTTACATGGGTACTCTCTCTAAGTAGTTGTACTACGCCTTCATCAAGCTCCCATAATGAGAAGGTCCACAACATTAGTTAGTGATCCCCCTGTTTATGAATATAGTATAAAGGAGTGTTACTATCAAATTAGATTCTGGTGAGGTTACACATGATGCTGGGAATTTGAGATGAACCTTTATAGTTGTAGGAAATATCATCATTCTTAGTTGGGTGTGGTGATAAAGATACCCTTTATCACATGATTGGTTTTTTTGAGTATGTCGGATGTTCTGTTTCATTAACCTCTATCTTTAAAGGCTGATATGACTATTTCTATATATATTCCCCCCTTTATGGTTTTAAGGGAATCCAACTAGGTATGTATATAGTAACCCCTACATTTTATTGTCCCTCACATTTTGTGTCTTTTGTAGTTGATCGGAAGATCAATGGTGATACTGGTGGACCTGGTTTTAGTGGAGGATAGAAGTTCTTGCAACTGACCGTTTTTAGTGGTCAGGCTTGGAGTTTGTGTGTTGATCTAACTTTATTTTTTACTCTTTATAATTGTTTTTATGTTGGAACCTCCATTATTTTTGGGAATGTATTTCCCCCTTTATATTATTTTTATTATCCTAATATTCTTTGATAATTTCTGAGATTTTGTTACATGAATGGTTTATAGTCTAGACTTTATAGTATTTCATTATTTCTCCACACTGTTGCATAGTGCTGATTATGTGCATGCATACTAGTACATAGGCTAAGGTATCACCTTTTTGATATAATCCTTCATAGTAATAGTTTACTCCCCCTATCCTATTAGAGTCATGATTGGGGTGTGGAATTCAACTTACCGGTGGTCAGGTGCGCCTTGATATGTTGGGTTGTGAAAGATATCAATATAACATGTTTACAAGGGCGTGAGTACATGAACATAACATTTAAAACTCATACCATTATTATCATAAATCATAATCTTGGGTCATGGAATAGTGACCAGTAGTTTATAAGACATCAATCAAAAATTAATTAAAGAACATGATCCCTGAGATCATAACATTGGAATAATACATAATTTTTGGGCATACACATAAGCATCAAAAATAATTTCCTTAGTCCAGGATCTCTACCAATACTATAATATTACATTGAGTTCAATTCTAATTCTATCATATCCTTAGTCGAGGTTCACTCAATAGACTATTACAGTGGATATATTACCTTACTGAAATGGGTTCACTCTCCATTCTTATCGTTATTATATCATAAGATATCCATATTTATTGAATACATTAATGGTCTATATAATTCTGATCTCACTCATCACATAATTAAAGTCATACATATGTGTGGAACAAGACCATGAAACATTCATCATATCATAACCTATATAGAGGAAATGGTTTTCATAAACATTGTATGACAGTATCACTACATAACTAATAAAAAAGAAATAGCTGTCATATTATCAATCTTATATCGTCACCATAATCCATCCAATGAATTAAAGTGGATGGTATCATTCTATAATAATCCCAATAATGAATATGTATTGTAAAATGATGTTATCATAGATAAAAAATACCTCTAAAATATCACATGAATATTAATTGAGGAAAATATATTTCTTTACTTGGAAACACTTATTTAAAATTAAAAATTTCCCAAATACTAAGGAAATAATTTTCATTGAAATGAAACAAAGAAACTTATAATGGAATCCTCAAATAATTTAGTGGTAATGATGGTATGTAATTCCATTCATTCCATGTATTTTGAAATAGATATTCCTTCCAAATTATCCTTGAAAGTCTAAATCAAATTGTATGTTAAATGATAAGAAAATTTATTTTAAAGTATTTTTAAAAAGTAAATCATCGTTAAAAATGAAATTTAAAAATAATATTAAATTAGTAACAACATTTTTTAAAACATTTTTATAAGAAATGGACATAGATGAAAAATTATTTTCAACCAGTGAGATATAACGTTGATTTTTATTACAAACATTATTTCAGTCTCATGAGTTATTAAGGTGATAAAAATTAAATAAAAAATGTATTTTATATAAATAAATAGATTAGAGAGAAATTATTGTGATTATTGTTAGATATGATATAATATTTTATCATTATAAACATGATCATTGAAAATCCCAATAAACAATGAGATTATATCATAAATCCCCTACATCATGTTCAAATTTCTTCAGAAGAACATTAAACTGTACTACGATACATTAAAATTGGTTATAATTATATACTAGAGTCATGTAAAAACTTATAAAATAATATATTATCAAGTTATAACATTTTATCAACCATTTATTAATAACACTTTATTAAAATCATCATTTCGGGGTGTTAACTGCTTCATTTTTTAAGATATTTGTGGTTTGGTATTTCCGATCCTTCTAATTTTATCATGGTTCCATTATCTCTAGAGAGTGAATAGTTTTATAAATATAATATTATATATATATATATATTTATATTCATCCTAAATTGATATATATAGAGAAATGAAATACATCATTAATGGAGGTGATTTGCTATACATATGCTTGAACACGATTTTCTCTTTTTGATAAATGGATTTAATGAATTGTATATAATAATTCAACCATAAATAATAATTATTTTATCATAAATATCATATATATTAATTAAATTTATCCTTATTAAAACCCATTTAAATTTGAAATGACCAAAACTATGTCGTTTCATGTAGACCGTAATCCACAAGTATACACTAGCGACATTATCATTTCATACAGATTTGAAGGTATGAAGGTAGATGTGATATTATAATTAATTAAGAGTTATTTTTTTTCTTAAATATCATGAATGGAAATTATACATATCAAAATAAAAATCCATGAAATATGGTGATGGAAACTGAATTTCACCACTAGATGGTGGCAGTAGTCCACACATATGCTTGAGTGATACTTTCACAACCCATTTGATAGAATAGGGGGTGGATATTGGTGGTTACATAATCATAATAACACTTAATTATATTGAGTACACTGTATTTATTATTTTCTGATTAATAAATCATATTTATAGATTTTATAAAGGAAATAAATTGAAAGAGGTCGAGAATGATGATTACCTCTCTTTGTTTGGTTTCCTTTAGTTCCTTTTTTAGTGACCCTTCGAATGGACTTTTAAGTGGACCATAACCTATAAATGGTTGATAGGGAAGTTGAGAAAATATATTTTTATGGATTTTTTGATGTATAAGTCTTAATGTGGGGTAGTTAAAAGATAGGGGTGTGGGTATCCTTTTATAAGTGGGGGAGAGGACACACTTGGAATTCATTAAAAGATTAAAATATAATAAATTGTTTTCAAGCCAACTGATTTCAAAAAGATAGATATTCTAAGTTGGGATATAATGAGTTTTAAATATACCCATAAAATAGGATTTGGACAAGTTTAAATATCTATTTTGTCCTTATATCTTGATTTAACCCTCGATAAACCCATTTTTACCATAACTATGGCGACACATTTTAATGTTCATACTTCTCATTATGAACAAAAATAAAAGTGGAACCATTAAAATATTTTGAGATACTATTTATAAACAAGGATTCCATTTTATCAAATTCAAATTTTAAAATTTGACGAAATAACTTTTAAAATAAATTCAAAAAATGTGGTGAAAATAGTTTTTCAAGAAAAAAAATGTTTTCATAAGTAGAAAAAGTATTTATACCAATATTGAAATAAAATAAATTCCAAGTATCAAAAATAGAATATTAAAATAAAAATAAACAAGTTATTATTTTAGAGCCATTTTAAATTTGAATGGAACTTTTTAAATGCTTTAAATGAAAAGTAATTTTTCAATAAAAATAAGTATATTTGATAATTCATAAAAAGTAATGTTTTATGAAATTTTTTAAAAATTTACTCTAATATACTTTTGGTGATTTGAAATGATTTTTATATTTAAAAATACATTTCTAAAACTATACAAAAAATAATTTTATCATCTTCTAATAAAACCATTTTTGTAGAAATTTGTATTTTTAAAACATATATTAAATTTTTTTAAAAATGATATGTTTTCATTGACCATAACATTTATACATATTTTTAACCTTTTATTCCTATTCGAAACTAGAATTTAATTTCTAGGTTGTTGTGATATATTATATTATGTTTTATTTATATTTGGAGTTGCGTGTATCGCATGTTCACTACATCAAAAATAGATTTTTGTGACTGAATATTTGAGATAGGAATTAATCTCGTCGCAAATAGTCTGTCCCAGAGGTTATTTATGATGAGGGTTTCATACAATCGCAAATAAGTGGTTATTTGCCACGGGATTTGGTGTCTTGTCATGAAAAGTAAGGCATGATTTGGCATGGCTTTTGCGCCAAAGCGCGAGAATGTTATTTGCGACGAGACCCGTCACAAATACCGGGAGTGGTAAATAGGTTTTTTGCGATATGATGTTGTCCCGTTAGAAAAATTAACTATTTTGCGATGGGAGGATTCCCCCGTCGCAAATAGTGCATCGGTAGGAGGGTATTTGTGATGGGTCCCGTCGTAAATACCATTGGCGGTAAATTTGTTTTTGCAATGAGATATCGTCCCGTCACAAAAAGTGTGTTGGCAGGAAACTATTTGCAACGAGACCCGTCACAAATACCCTTTTAAACCCTGACAATAATTACTGCAGGCAAAGGTATTTGCGACGGGATACCCATCACAAATAGTACAATCAAAACTAATCTAACCTATATATACCCCTTCTGTTTTTCTTTCTCTTCCTCTCAATTCTCACTTCCTCTCTCTCTATAAACTCTATTTTTAGAGTTGAAATTTTTCTGAATTAGTTTTTTACGTAGAAGTTGTGAAGTTGTCTACATTAATTGGAGATCAAGTTTAAAGCTATTTATATTTTATTTAACCAAGTATTTATTTCATTTCTATGTTAATTTTAATTGTTGTTGATTTATTGTAATTAATTTAGATATAAATTGTTTTGCTATCAGTATTTATTTGTAATAAAAAATTGAAATTATTAGTACTAATTCTTAATAATTAATAATAATTAATAATTAATAATAACTAATAATTATCAATGAAAATTAGTATTCTATATATATAATTAGCGGTAATTAGTAATAATTAGGGGTAATTAGTAATAATTAGGGGCAATTAGTAATAATTAGGGGTAATTAGTAATAATTAGCGGTAACTAGTAACAATTAGGGGTAATTAGTAATAATTAGGGGTAAATATTTATAAATAGGGGTAAATTGTAATAAATATTAAAAAATTGTAATAAATTGTAATAAATTGTAATAAAGTGTAATAAATTGTAAAAAATTGTAAAAAATTGTAAACAATTGTAACAAATGGTAATAAATTGTATTAAATTGTAATAAATTGTAATAAATTTTAATAAATTGTAATAAATTGTAATAAATTGTAATAAATTATATTAATTTTTAATAAATTGTTATAAATTGTAATAAATTATTATAAATTGTAATAAATTGTTATAAAGTGTAATAAATTGTTATAATTTTCTATTTTGCAATATTTTGTAATAAATTGTAAAAAATTGTAAATTTTTTTAAAAATTTTAATAAACTGTAATAAAATGTAATATATTGTAATATATTGTAATAAATAGTAATAAATAGTAATAAATATTAATAAATTCTAATAAATTGTAATAAATTGTAATAAATTGTAATAAATTGTAATAAATTTTAATAAATTTTAATAAATTCTAATTAATTGTAATTAATTGTAATAAATTGTAATAAATTATAATAAATTGTAATAAATCGTTATAAATTGTAATATATTGTAATAAATTTTTGTGATTTTCTATTTTGGAATATTTTGTAACAAATTGTAATAAATTGTAATAAATTGTATTCAATTGTAATAAATTGTAATTAATAGTAATAAATAGTAATAAATAGTAATAAATAGTTATGCTTATAAATTTTGTAATAAATTGTGATAAATTGTAATGATTTTATATTTTGTAATATTTTTTAATAAATTGTAATAAATTATAACAAATTGTAATATATTGTAATAAATCTTAATAAATTGTAATAAATTGTAGTAAATTGTAATAGATTGTAATAAATTGTAATAAATTGTAATAAATTTTAATAAATTGTAATAAATTGTAATAAATTGTAATAAATTGTAATAAATTGTAATAAATTGTAATAAATTGTAATAAATTGTAATAAATTGAATTAAATTGTAATAAATTGTAAAAAATAGTAAAAAATAGTAAAAAATAGTAATAAATTGTAATTAGTTGTAATAAATTGTAATAAATTGTAATACATTGTAACAAATTTTAATATATTTTAATAAATTATAATAAATTGTAATAAATTGTAATAAAATGTAATAAATTGTAACTAATTGTAATAAATTGTAATAAATAGTAATTATTGTAATAAATTGTAATAAATTGTTATAAATTGTTATAAATAGTAATAAATAGTTTTGATTTTATATTTTGTAGGGAAATATGGAATAAGGAATTCGACAACAGTCATTATTAGATGATCAAACTTAGATAAATCAGTACATAAATCAAAACAGTTCTGGTTTAAAACCTGTATATATTGAGGGTGTTGAAGCTTTCTTATCATTTGCATCATCAAAACCAGAATATGTTTCAGAAGTCACAATAAAGTGTCCTTGTAAAAAATGTGCTCTGAGAACATTTGACACATTAAACAAGGTTGGAGGACATCTCTTGCGATTTGGTTTTCAGCAAGATTATGTTTTTTGGTATCAACATAGTGAACGCAGTTCCAGAGAAGATACTAATAACTTGATTATGGATCCATCACGGTTTCAAAATTTATTACACGATGTTGCAGGTCCTTCTGTTCAACAAATTGAAACTCCAGATGATATTGATTTAACTCCGGAGTTGGCACCATACAGATTTCATGAGTTGTTGAGGTCTGCTGAGGATAAATTATATCCTGGTTGCAAGATAAGAAAATTAGAAGCAGTTGCAAAATTTATGTCTATTAAATCAGATAATGCAATGTCAAACAACTGTTTTGATCTGATATTTTCTTTGGTTAAAGCACTATTACCTAGAGGAAATGTATTGCCTGCAAATTTATATGAGAGAAAGGGCATGGTTCATAATCTAGGCCTTAGTTATCATAAGATTCATGTATGTCCAAATGATTTCATCTTATATTTTGGTGAAAATGAGTCATTGGATAGTTGTCCCACATATGGAAATTGAGGTATAAAGAACCTCAATCAAGGAAGTCTGGATCGATTCCTATACAACAGTTGGGATATTTCCCTCTTACACCCAAGTTGCATCATTTAATTATGTCTCTGAACGCAATTTCAATGATGTCAAGACACAAAACTAAGATTTCAACCAATAAAAATGTGAATCATCAATCAGATGGTGATTCATGAAAACAATTTGACCACCTCCATCCGTATTTTTCTTTAGAAGACCGAACAATGGGATTTGGTCTTTCTACTGACAGTTTTTGTCTGTTTGGTTGTTATGGTAGTCAGTATTCCTGTTGGCATGTCTTTATAATTCCGTTCAATTTAACTCTATGAATGTTGATGAAGGAGCCCTATATATTTTTGAACTTATTAATCCCAGGACATCCGAAAAAAATATTAATGTTTATTTGAAACCATTGATTGTTGAGTTAAATTCATTGTGGAGTAATGGAGTATGTACATGTGATGTTGTTGTGAAAAAAAATTTCATATTAAAAGCTGCATTGATGTGGAAAACTAGTGACTTTTCGGAATATGGCATGTTATCCTTCTAGAGTACACATGGTCCGAAATCATGACCTTACTGTATTAAAGATAACAAAGACTTTATGCTCGTAAATAGAAAAAAAACTTACTATTTTGACTATCATTGCATATTTCATCCAACCGATCAGCTTTTTCAGAGGAACAAATCTCATTTCAGAAAAGGTACAACTAATAGGGATGAACTTGGTAAAATGATCTAAGGTACTAAGTTAAAATCAATTGTATTCTCATTACCTCCCATCACATTTTTTCCAACAGTAAAGAAATAAATAATTCATGGGATTGGGAAAGAACATAAATGGATAAAATGAATCCTTTTTTGGGATCTTCCATATTGAGCTGATTTTTTGGTCCTCCACATGTTGGATTTCATTAATATTGAGAAGAACCATTTTGATAATTTATTTCATACAGTTTTGGATACACCAGGTAAAACTAAATATACTATAAAGGTATGATTAGATCTTCCCCAATTTTGCAGGTGACCAGGACATGAAATTTCTTAAAATGTCAAATCATAGAGGTTAATGAAGCCTAAACCAGCTTATACACTATTAAAAGAGAGTCACTTATTATTCTATCTGTAGATTGTAGATTTGAGACTTCCAGATAGCTATGCTTCCAATTTCGGTAGATGTGTCAAGAAATGTTATATTACCAGATTAAAAAGTCATGCTTTTCATGTTATAATGGAAAGACTTATGCCGATTAGACTCAGATGTTTTTTGAATTTTATGATTTAGGATTCGATAACAGATATATCATATATTTTTTTGAGACATTTTTGCTGCGACAACAGACTATGATGCTCTAAGAAAATTAGAAGAAGATGTTGTTGTAATTATATGTAAACAAGAAAAACTCATTCCGCCGGATTTCTTTGACTCAATGAAACATATGATATAACCTTTTCCACATGAAGCTAAATGTGGAGGTCCAGTACAGTTTCGATTGATGTACCCATTTGAGAGATGCATGCAAAAATTGACAAAAAAAGTACGTAACAAAGAATCAGTTGAAGGCTCAATTGTTGAACCTTATTTGCAAGAGAAAATTGCTTTTTTCTGCTCTCATTATTTTGAATCTTAAAATATCTCAAAACACAACCGCATGGTAAGGAAAAAGGGTAATGTTATTAATGAAATAGAAAATCAATTATCAGTTTTTAATCATCGAAATATTTGCTTCGATGGAGTTCCTGAATGATGGCTTTCAGATGATGAACATCACAGAGCTCATACATATGTTCTGCTCAACTGTGAAGAAATGACATCATTTGTACTATGAGTGCTTCTATCATTAATTCTATAATTTATGTTACATTATGTAATATTATTTTATTTTTAGGTTATATTATAATCATATTAGGAAAAAAATTCAACAAATTACAACAGCTGCTTTTGAAGAATGCAGGCAAAAAAAATTCTCAATGGTTTCAAAAACTGGTAACATAAATTATTGATGGTTTAATATCAATTCTGTTTATTATTTATTATATTGATAACTGTTTTACAAATTTTCAGTTTTCTCAATGTACTGATAAAATTGACAATCCACTTTGTATATCGAGTAACCGACCATCCAAAATGGTTAAATCTTATAATGCATATATGGTGAATGGTTTTCGATTTCATACACGTGCATATGGGGAATTAAAAAAAAACAATGAACAATGGAGTTTTCTCGAGAGGACCACATCACAGAGAAACTGAAGTTGACTTTTACAATATTATGAATGAAATTATTGAGTTGTATTATCTAGGATAGAATTACATAATGATGTTTAAATGTTGGTGGCTAGATATGGAGAGAGGCTTGTGTGTTCATCTAACTCATGGAATGATCGATATTAAATATAAAATTCTTTTAATAGTAAATGAACCATTTTTACTTGCTCAAAAGGCACATCAAATTTATTACGCAAAGTATTGTGCTACTTTTAGAGACTTGAGTTGTTGGTAGAGCATAATAAAAATGAAATCTTAGGAAAATAATTTTACTCAAAATGAATGTGGTTCTGCTGATGTGGAATGAATTGAATGATTTCAAGAGACTACTCAAAATCTATCTTTTTCACTAAGTGACATGAATATCGATGATGACACCCCATAACACTACAACAAATATGGATTATAATAGAGCTAAAACCCGCCTTTAACATTGCTAAAAAAGTGATGTTAATATCGGCGAAGATAAGGGGGGGGGGGGTCCCCTTTATCAGCGCTAAAAATAGCACAGATAAAGGGGGCGTTTTATCAGTGCTAAAAAAAGCACTGATAAAAGTGCCCCTTTATCAGCACTAAGCAAGCGCTGATAAAGGTAGTCTTCATTAGCGCTATTTGCAGCGCTGATAAATGTATAATATATTAGTGCTAAAAATAGCGCTGATAAAAACTACCTTTATCAGACCTATTTTGAGCACTGATAAACACTACATTTATCGGCGCTCAAAATAGCGCTGATATATTATCCATTTACCAGCGGTTAACTTGTGCTGATAAAGGCCAAAGAACCTGTGCAAAACCAAAACTTGCACAGAACCTACCCAGCACCTGCACACATTACAACACCTTCACATAGGACAAACAACACCTGCACATAGCACAAACAACACCCACACACAAAGCACAAAAGAACAAAAATGATACATACATTTACTTGAAATCATGAATACAAAACAACACACTACTATATACATTTCAAACAATGTTTAATTTGTTTACAATTAAATTTATCCAACAAACAGTTAAAAAACAATGATGTTACATCCTTTTTGCATCCATCCATTCTAAAAAATTGTCGTCCATGGTAGCAGTTTCTGAACAAATCATTCGAACTGATGAAAAAGATTTCACCTACATAATAAAACAAATATTATGTTAGTAATACAATAATGAAATAAATAATGGTGCTGCTAAATGGAATTATACTATTGATGCATAAAACATAAAATAACCAATTTAAGAAGAGGCACAATAAAAGAATACTGATTCATGAATGAGTTTTCAAAGACAGATTGTCAAACTAAATTTGAAAAAATGAAGTAGAATTATGATAGTACCAAAAACCAAACTCAAGTCCAAATGATTTTTTTCTAATCACATTTATTTACCATTTCATGTTAGTATAAGTTTAAATTTCTATTCTATTTACCCCTTAATTATTTAGAAAATAAAAGAAACCCAAATTCATTAGTTTTTCATAAAATAATAATAATAAAATTATTTTAGGTGAATTACATTATGTAAATACACAAGATGAGAATCTACTCAAGTGATATGACCTCAGTCAAACTCTTTGCTACATTAAGGACAAAAATTATTTTTCCATGACCTACGACAGGCGTGCATAATGGATTTTGATACTATAAAACAAAAATAATATTTTTAATCCCTTGGAACATAGGAAAATGGATGGGATAAATCATGTCGTCAAATACCTCAATTAGAGAATGGAGACCTACTGGAATAGAATGACCATTAGTAATGGTTGAAAACTAATTCCCTACCCAGTCAATAAATACCGATGGGAGTAGGATTTCTGTTACCACACTCATTTCAGGGATAACACATGGGGTTTAGGTGGACATTTCTACAAGGGAAATAACATAAAATAGGGATTAATCCATAGGCTTAGTTGAAAAATATTCTATTCACCATCAAATCATAAATGGTTTATTCCGATCAGTAAATAACTGCCAATAATTTTCATGTCTAATATAGAACTAAGAGCATTAATCAACACACGGTTGAGGGGATCCAAGAGGAGTATCCCAGATCAAGGAATTAGTTCATTCAGAACTAAAAAGGAATGGAGTAGGTTGAGTGGAAGAAGGGTGTTCAAAATATTTTGATAAATTCCATAACTATACCATCATGTGTCACACATTCTATTTGGGTAGGAGGAGTAAACCCTAAATGGAAGGAAGTTTCATTTAAAACTCACAAGGAATGGGTTTTTAACTCAAGATATAAAAGGGTAATCTTGATTATTGATTATGATCATCTGTGAGTGACCTATCTGAGAAGTTTATGGTTATGAAGGCTATAATATGAACCACATAGTTTAATGTTCATGTGTCTATGAATCATAGGGTCATATGACTAGGACCAATGGTGAGAGAGGGATATATTCTACATATATTAATAAAATATCAATGTGAATAGAGATCTTAGGGGTCAAATTCTAGAAAAGTCAGTCTCAATGAAGATGAATAATTTTTTATTGTACCTGAGATAGAGGGTCTAGGATTCAAAATATATCCTATTAAATTTTTAATTAAGCTATAAATAGTGCTTAAAGGGGTGAAGTTTGAGATTAATTCCCAATAGAGGTCCTCTTAGGTGGGGGATATATCATCATGTAGTTTTCTGTCATGTGATAGGGTCATGAACTATGTAATTTAATATATTATGGGAATGATTTTTGATATACACTTTAAGGTATTATGGTAAATATGGGGAACCACACAGTTTAACATCTTGTGAAAAATATTTCTTTCTACAGTTTAATATCATGAAACTTGGACAAGTGCTCAGTAGCATAAATTCGTGCATATCAAACTATGGTGTCATTCAGTTTTGGGTAGTATAACTAAGGCCTTGGTGTCTTGAATTTTAGGGTCATATAACTTGAACTAGTGGAAACATAACTCATCTATCATGGTGATCATTTAGTGAAGTGATAACAAATCATATGCATGTGGCATGTATCTGAAGATTCTATAACTCAATTAGTCCATCCATAATCTAATATCTCCAGGAGCCAATATTTGAAGATGTTTAATTCCTTAATTATATGTCCCATAATTCTATGGTTGGGAAAATAATTTGGAAGATCATTCATTATTTACTACTTGGGACTCTGGATTTCCAGAAGATTAAGAATCTGACACTCAAATGAATAAGTAAAGTATGTGGAAACAAGCACACTATAAAAGGAATATACATTTTTGAGCCTTTCATTGAGTAAGGGATAGTCCAAGAATTTTGATATACTATATGTGTTCATGTAAGGGTGTCCAAATGGATGAACCATAAGCATAAGTATCATTGGATCCAATATACCATAATCTATCTATTTATGAATCCAATCCTTGAATACAAATTATCTCTCAATTTAATGTCTTAAAAATTGATGGTAGCAGTAATATTTTGGATGTTGTCACATATTTTTATCTCTCGGTCACATAATCTATGAGATATCACTCAAATAATTTTTTGTGAAATTGGAAAAATACTCAAGAAATTTATTTGGATGGATGCAATACACGTTCCTTTTCCCATATTCAAGAGATGAACAAAAAAATTGTTTCTTTGTTCTATCAAAAAATGACTATGTTTGTATGATCATGTTTCTGAATTTGGGAATTGGTAGTAAATAACCTGATCTCAACAATTTTATGGGTAGAAGCTAAAGAATTAGAGGCTCCATATGTGGATGTGGTCAACCCTATATTGGGGAATGTTGACTTTCCTGGAAGCTCTTTGGCAACTACTAAGTCTGAATAACATACAGAATTCACCTGATGATGAGGTGGAAAAAATATAAATTCCCCCATCATAATTGGTTGGGGGAATTTAAAATATAAAAATTCCCCCATTCCTATGGGAAGGGGTGAGGTGAAACTAGGTTTAGAATTCACCCGATGAGGGGGGTGGAACTTTTGATGATAGCCCCAGCCCTATGGGATGGGGTACTTTAATGACAAGAGTACCATTTTAAGAGGATGCAAATATTACTTAAAGAAAATATACATTATGAATATTTATAATTACTTCATGAAGATCCTAATTTTCATTCTTCAACTGAGTGATCTATTATTTAGAAAATATGTATCTATTATCTTCAAAGGGAAACAAAACAAAAGAATTTTCTAAACCCTGTTTTCAATGGTAGGATGGGTGGATGATGATGGGCGTCACAATCCAGAACCTAAATATTGGATCTTATATTTATATTGGGAATATATTCCATCAACCTTGCACTCAAAATCATAAACATGGTTAATAAAACCTTCTATATTGGTATAAATGGTATCATTGAGCCCTTATATAACAATTCATAGAGTAGAGGGTGAGAAAAACATGTTAGGGATTAAAATATTGAAGGAATTTATAATCATACTCATCTTTAGAGTGCTCATCAAAATTAGTGGGAAAATCTTTAGACCCAGATGATACCACGTTTATAGATATGTGGGTGAACTAGTGCTCTTATTTAGTAGAATATCCTATTTTGAAGGATGTTTTCTATAATCTTGTCTGTTGGGATTGGGTATATTGGACCATTTTGTGGGTCATCTCCCATGATACCATTTTGTGGGATGGTTCTCATGATACTGTTATGGTGGGATAGTTCCCCTAACCATTCTTTGTCCTCATTGGGGAGAATGGATAAAAAATGATACATATTACATGGAATTTTCCATTGTAATTTGACCCCTAACCATTCTGTACATTGTGCTATAGCTAAAAAATCTCAAAAATCACCAGGGTACTTTAATGGAAACCCATGTTTAACTTGTTCACATGTATTCATCGTCGTCAAAGGGATTCTCAACAAAATGGAAACCCCTATTTAACATGTGGTATTCCATGAGTTTAACATCCCAAAAGGATAGTGGGTCATGATTTAATTTCTTACAGGGATGTAATGGGTGGATCAAAACACTTATAAAGGTGGATAAGGTAGGTACATCTCTAGGAGGGAGCACCTGGAATGTTTACCTGATAGATGGATCAAAATGCCCAATGAGGTCTGACCCAAGTGTGGTGTATCGCATAAAGGTAAGGTTTCTCATTTTGAAGACTTATTTGGACGCAACAAAGGGAAAAATAGGAGGGAAAATAAGTGAAGGTGTACCCCAGAGAGGGGGTAACCATGGTTAACCATTGGTTGGGAGTTAACCTCATGGAGGCTTCCTACGTACCCTATTTAGATTACAAGGATCAAAACTGATATATTTAAAAGAGGTATGGTGTGGGTATTACCCATGGTTAGCTTCCCGTCACACTAGGAATACTCTTGGTTGGATGAGTATGGCTTTTGTGGGGCTTATGCATTGTCAGATTCCCAAGTTCTTCCAAGAGTAGCAATGGGATGAATGGGACATACATGCTAAGATGGACCATATGAATGGAATGATCCTTGTAAAGAAGCATGAGGCACAAAAAACATGTTTAGCTGTCTGTAAATGTTATTTATGGTGGCCATGGGCCTCATTAGACTCCCCATACCTTCCATACGCACTGCACAACATCATGCCTTACATCAATATTGAGTTATTCAAAGATCAATAATATGAATCCAGGGATTGAAAACATTGAGTAATAAATTAATATTTCAATACATCAGAGGATTCTCAATTCACCAAAGAAGGTTGGAGGATAATAAATGATCATATATAGATAACATAAGTAGTATAAATTCTCCTTTATCCTATTTGTGTACAATCTTTCGTCAGGTATGTTGCCCATTCATTTCTAACCACATGTATATCATATTTTGAATATGGGTTTTTTCGACAGTCATGGTAGTATTGAAAAAATATAAATACATAAAGGATTAATAAATATTATAAATGAACGTGTAATTATTTTTTAAAATACCCCATCAGGGATGCTAGTTTTTTGATGAAATACGATCTCTTTCATAAATTTACAAACATAATAACCACAGTCCTTTCCGTTTGTTTGTTTTGGACACTGCAGAAACATCGACAACAATAAGTAATTTTTTTTATATGTGTTTGGATCATGAAATTTTATTATGTATACCCGGATACATTTCCAATTGTAGATCTTGTAGGCTTTCTCATCCTTATGCCCTGGATTCATTCCATGCATTAGACGATATTGATGCACCACCTTATCATAACATAATCTTCATTAAAAGATAACATAAATTATATAACTAGATGTTTAGTTTTAAAATTTTGGATCTTGTGTATTAAAAATTAACAAACGCCATCATGCGTGGTCGGTTTGTTGGATATCCATGATTTGAATACAGAAAATAAATCTTTGGAGTATCGAAATTGACTGCAATCAGCATCCAATACTCCCTAAAAATAAAAAAAAGGAATAAGTAAAGAAAGAAATAAAAATATAGTTGATATGATTAAATTTTAGAGTTTTACCCATACATCATTGGTATTAAAAAGAGCCTGTCATCCGTAATTTTGTTTTCAAACGATTTGAGCAGGGAAGACATTATCGCGGCCTCTTTATCAGAATATATTTCACCTTTTGAAGAGGTGGTGTGAGGACTAACAAGTCCAAATTTTTGTTCATGGGGAAATACCTTCAATCGTTTTTCATATATACATCTGCGACAAATATAAAATGCATTTAGTCATAATTATCAGAGTATATAAGCTTTTGTAAAATAAAATCATGAAAACTTACCTCATGTATACATTTACAACTGAGGCACCTAGCCATTCATACTTGAGAAGTTCATTTACATTTTCACCATTAATGAAATATGATGTTTCCTCTCCATACATATCTTTTTCAAAATCAACTATGTGAGTATTTTCGTCTTTCAACTTTGTATCCACATGAGCCTGCAATGATATTAATTGTGGATATAGAATGGGCGGGGTGACGGTGCTCTCAGTATACCGTTTCAATCGGTTGGTTGATCCTTGAGATATATTTGAGCTGATATTTCATTTCAACCCATAGTCTTTGTAATTCTGTAATAAAATTCATCAGTTCAGACCTTTTTTCATTAAATGTTAAAGGTCTAGCTAGAAAAATAAATTGGAAATGGATACCTTTTTGTTGAAATTTTTTTTACAAGAACTATCAGCCATGCAATGAATGTTCCAACAGCTTGTTCAACCGTATGAATGTCGTCGTCATCATTTGGAATAGGTAGCTAGGCACTCGGCTCATTATCTACATTAATTGACACTCTAAGATGATCATTTGGAATCTGTCTGTTGTGTAGCTTGTCGTTTTACGTATTGAACAATGTATCCCTCGCTACAAGGCGATAGGTGGGAGTTGATAAATATAAATCACAGTCATTTTCACCTTGTGTAATATTAGTACAGGAGAGGTATCAGTGTCTATGTAAATAAAATTTCACAGAAAAAATTATTAAAACCTTTATTACCTCATCTAAGTCATGTTTTTTAGGGGAATGGCTCGCCTCAAAGTTGGTGGGGGGTGGGGCGGGATCATCACTCATGGGTTGTTGTTGAGTTGTTTCTTCTATTTTCCTCTCCACCATCAATTTTTCTATCATCTCCCTCTGGTATTGTAATTCTTCTTTAAAAATAGATAACTGTTCTTGCATCTTTTCCATTTTTTCATTTTGATCCTCTGGTTGTTTTTGTTTTGGAAAATATGTTCGGGGTGTCGCCCCAAAATCCGCACCTCTGACGCGACCATACTTTTTTGGCAGCTTCAAGGCTGCTGAAAGTATGTCTGCATCTGGTGTGGTTGTTGTTGATTCTTGTGACTATGTGAGATAGAAAAAATAGAAAGATAAGTAGTTTTTGTAATGTAATAGTGATTTAAAGAAAATCAAATTTATATTATGTTATACATACACATGTTTCCCACACTTTTTTGTGATTTTTCATCTATCAGTATCCCCTCTTTATTTACACGAGCCTCCTTCCATAGCACATGGTGTGGGATGGATATGGCTTTCGATTTCGATTCATCAATCTGTATATAAACAGAAAAACATGGTTATGGTGTTGGTTTATGTCACATACTAGTAGTAGGGTAGATTTAAAAGACGTACCAATTTTTTCTCAAGTTTAGCGTACCCCATCCTTGATTTACGGCAAGGGTATGCTAGTTCTGTTGCACATTTTTTATTATCAGCACTTAGTAGCTTTTTCATAAATAAAAAACTATCAATCATAGTGATGAATACAAGCAAATGTTAAACAACGCATTACCCCACACAATGTACCTGAAAAGTCTTCTCCCCACGACGGTTGCAAAACGCATCCCACACTCCTTGGGATATCAAGTGTGCATAAAGAGAAGGTGGGTGCGGCTTGATTTACCCTTCTATATCTTTTAGATGATATTTCTTTAAAATTGTGCGGAAACCTCTATGAATCCTTCCTGCAACTCTTAATACATATTCCTTGTGTGAGGCATCTACTATAAATGCACTCTGCAATGGATGATGAAGATTAAGTCAATGTTTTGGTATTTTAGTTTATTTTAATAAATTAAAAAAATGATATCATAATGTTACCTTAATCTCTTACCACATTAGTCTCTTCAGCCCGATGACAACATGGAGCCACGACTGTATAACAATTAGCACATGTTGCCGTGTGAAGATTCCAATGTAGCTACTAAAGAAGGATATGTTGGGGTTAACATGTTGGCCTCACAATTTTCCATCCCACCTCAAATTTGATGCCTTTTGCTTTTTCCTTAATGATTTTTGCTAACACTGTCAAACTATGACTCTCTTGTTTTTTTTTCACTTTTAGGGTTTCATTTCCTACCATTTCCTCAGAAGTAGCATCAATATCTTCCCCTGGAGAGCTAGCATCGGCAATGAGACCAGCAGCAATAGGTTGAAAAACCTGTTGTACCTCAGCACTGGGACCAGCAACAACAGGTTGAGAAACCTGTTGTTGCTCTTCAGTGGGACCACCAGCTGCTGGTTGAGAGACCTTTTGTGTCTCGGGATTGGGTGCATCAGAAGGTGCAAAAGTCATTATCTATAGAAGTGGTTTAATATTTAATTTATATTACATAAAAACAACAGCAGACAGATAATAACATAATGCAATGCAATGTATGTTACAATAAACAAGTAACCTGATTATTGTACTCTCTTTTTTTTTCATTAAAGGTTGAAGAGATTTGACTCCTCTATCGACTATGTAAATCCAATAATTGTGGTCTCCTCGGAAATACAAAACGTCGTCTATATTCGGACCACTACGAAATGATTGTGAAGTTCCTATAAAAGGGTCAACCTCCATTTAACTTTCATCTGACCCTTCAGTTGTTTTTGTCGATAACAGAATAATTGACCAATTGAGGTTTGCGGGGTCTAGAACATAAAATACTTGTACTGCCTGTGATGCCATTATAAATAGTTCTTCTTTCTCCCCTTCCATACTGAAATCAGGTTTCATGAATCCTAATTCATCTATTTTAACAGAAATCCTCTTATCAACCCACTGGAATTGAAAAATCAGCACTTTGAATTTCATATAATCCAACTCCCATATTTGTTTGATGATGCCAAAGTATGACATATTCGCATAAATAGGATTTTTTTCCTTAGCAACGGAAACATGCATCAACTCAACCACAAGTGTAACCCCACTATTCTCCATGTTACTATCTTCATCATGTTCATTAGTAAAGAATGTATAACCATTAACTGCAAAAGCATTGTAAGATAATACGTACACACTTGCTCCTCCAGCTAGCCATCAAAGTTGTTCTGAAATTGAGTCTGGATTTTCATCTAACTGCTTAAAAATATGGTCTCGAAACCATCCTATAAACTGTCGATTATGTGTATTTGATATCCATTTTTCATCCCTATAAGGATTCAAACACCTAATAATTTCTTTATGGGTTTGAACATATGGGTCAATGTTGAAACTATTATGCAAAACGTAAAGGTGGGCCTGCTCCCGATCTGTAATATTGATTGTGACAACCTCTCTTCCAGAAATTACTTCACCCTCAAGCCACTCAGTGTGACTAGATTTTGGTAGGCCAACGATTTCCACACCAGACAGGTATTCGGTACAAAATTCAACAGCTTCCTCTACAATATATTGCTCCGCAATACAACCCTCTGGCCGACTTCAGTTTTTGACATACCCGTTCAAAATCTTCATATACTGTTGAATGGGGTACATCCATCTATAATGTACAGGACCACATAGTCAAATCTCTCTCACCAAATGAACCATCAAATGAACCATCATATCTAAAAATGTCATCGGGAAGAACATTTCCAATTCACATAATATGACGGCAATTTCTCTTTCCATAGTTTTCAATTTCTCTGGGTCTATAACTTTGCTGCATATAGATTTGAAGAAGAAATAGAGCATCGTTAATGTATGGTGGAGATTCTTGGGGAAAATGTAATGTAAAGATATAAGAATTAGATCTTGCATCAAAACATGGTAGTCATGTGATTTCATACCCTTTAATTTTAAATCTACCATTGAAACGATGTTTTTGATATTTGATTAATACCCCTCTGGAACCTTTACGTCATTCAAGAAGTTGAAAAACTGATATCTCTATTACCTGGAAAGAGTGTAAGCAGGAGGAGGAAGAAATGTTCATTTTTCACCCTTCACTAGTGCCAACTCTTCTCGTATTCCCATCTCAACCATGTCCAATCTAGCCTTTATTCCATCCTTTATTTTTTTCGGGTGAATTTAGCAACATGCAAATTACACTATCACATACATTTTTTTCAACATGCATAACATCAAGAAAATGACTGACATACAGACAATTCCAGTATGGTAATTAAAAAAACTGATCTCTTTTTCCAACCAGTTTTCGTAAGGTTTTTCGAAAATGTTTTACCAAAAGTAGTGTCCAAAAATTTTACTTTCTAAAAAAATTGATCACCTGTTAGTGGAGGCGGTGTTGTACGTTCTTCTGAATATCCGTCGAATGATGTCGTCCAAGATCGGTACTTATGTCGTCGGGGTAGAAATCTGCAATGTCCTAGAAACATAGTTTTCGATGAATGTTTCAACCTAGTTGACTGTGTACCTTGTTCTCAAACGGGACACCCTTGAGTTCCATTAATGCTATAACCTGACAAATTTCCAAAAGTAGGAAACTCATTTATCGTCTCGTACAACCTGTATTTCAAAGTGAAATGTTCATTTTTGTAGGCATCATACAACATAACACATGAATCCCACAATATTTTCAAATCCTCGATCAATGGGGCCAAATAAATATCAATATCATTACCCAGTTGTTTTGGACTGGATATAAGCATAGATAACATGATATATTTTTGTTTCATGCATAACTACGGTGGTAAGTTATAGTTTACCAACATAACCGGCCATTTACTGTGACTGCTGCTTTGAAAACCTAAAGGATTCACCCCATATGTAGATAACGCCAGATGAAAGTTTCTTGGCTCATTCCCAAATTTAGGATAGTCGTGATCAATTCTCTTCCACTAAGGAGAGTCTGCCGGGTGACATAGTTTCCCATCTTTAATTCTTGTATCTTCATGCCATTTCAATTGTCCCGCAGTCTTCTCACTTACATATAGACATCTAAACCAAGGAAGGATTGGAATGTACCATACAAATTTCGTAGGACTAGAATCATCTTTCTTGAATCAGGAAGCACCACACTTTGGGAATTCTTTATGTGATTTGTGGTCCTTTTGAAATAATAAACAGTCATTCGAGAAAACATGTATTCTTTCAGAGATCATACCCATCGATCATAGCATTCGTTTGACATCATATGTTCGGCTTGGGAGTTCATTATCTTCTGGGAGCATGTCATTCAGGAGAGAAAGTAGTTACGTGAAACTGGGGTCACTCCATGCGTTGCCTGATTTCAAATTATACATCTTTAATACGGCTGACAATTCTGTATATTTAGTGCAACCAGCATACAATTGCGTTTTTGCACAACTCTTTAGCTTCTCAAAATTTTTTTGGCAATCACAAAGTTTTTCTTCAACTGTCCTTTTCATTTCCTCAATACGATCTTCATCATCATTCACATCTGTAATCACACCCTCCATATGATCATCTTCACTATTCACACTTCTAATCATATCAGATGATCTATAAAATGTTGTGTTCTTTGAGTCACTACCTACATTCATTTTTTACCCGTGTTTATTCCAACATGTATAACTTCGATCTATTCCATGACAGATCAGGTGGTCTTCCAACTCCTTTGGACTAATTTGTCTTGAATAAAAACAGCATAAACACGGACAATGGATTGGAGAAGGGTCACATGCATGATCTTAGGCAAACTTGATAAACTCTTTCATGTCATCTTCATACTCTTTTGTCAACAGATTGACATTCATCCATTATTTATTCTAATTCATCGTCTTTATGGGATCGATCTCAAACTTTCCTAATATTATGTTTTAATTAATCAGGTTGCATTTTTTGGGTTTTATAAAAACAAATCATGGTAAAAATGCCTTTAAACACATGTGAAATCCATATACATGGTGTGTCTAGTAGGGTGAACATCATGTATGTATAAGATACCTAATTTAATCGAACATATATCAAATTTATTCCAAGTTACTCTTACAAAGACTGAATGATGCCTTTGAAAATACATGACATTTAGAAAAACTTGATCTATAGGCGTGTACTTTAGATACATATTGAGTCACCTCACCTGCTATGCATCACATTTTTGTGGAATACACGGTGTGTAGTCTTTACATGACCACTAGGGGTGTATAGTCTATACACATCAAGTCTCTATGGTATCTATACATGGTGTGAGTGAAGTAAAAAACATGTCATATGGTTCTACCATTATTTCATGGCATGTACATGGTTTCATTCTGATGTATAAGTCTTGGAGATACATTGTGTGTGACCAAGGTTCACATGACATGTAACATTTAAAATGAAACTTATTCCCAGTTTGAGTCAGAATATTAGTCATGTGGTGTAAATTTTGGAGATAAATTTTGTGTGGCATTAAAATCTATTTGAAATCCATGTATGGTAATGCATGTTCCATGTATTTTAATGTGTCTCATAGAGCCCTCTAGAAGTGTTTTTCTAAGATACAGTGGAATTGCACTAGTAACAAAGTTGTGGTGCCATTCAAATGGGAAAAGTTTGGATTGATATTTAATGGTGGACAGACTACAACATGGAAAAAATGGCATATCAATCATTCCAACAACCGAAACACCATACAAAAACAAAATCGTGATCACAATCGCAACACCACACAAACCAAACAATCAAAATTTTAGATTTTACACAGCATCCCTTATTCAATTTTGTTTGTTAATTCAGTGGTTATCACAAAAGTTTTATCATCCGGGGGTGTTCATTCATAAGTCAAGTATACATAAATTACAAATTTATATATTCCAATGTTCAACAAGAACCAAGAAACATTCAATTCATTTAGTGCACAAAGAAGGACCACCAACGACCATGATTTTCAGTGGGGCGTTTAGCCCATACATTTCACATTATAACCATCAATATCAAACAACAATAACATGCGAACAAGAGGAAACCAATGTGTAACAAGAGAAAACTCAGCATGAAGGTGTCGTTAAGCACACAACAGAGGTGTGTACATGACAGAGGAGAGGCACACAGTAGAGGAGATTTCCAACTAAAAAGAAAAAATAAAATAGGGGAAACCCATGAGAATAAAATAATCTAAAACCTACTACACCATTTACCACATCCCACAAACCCCAAAATACATTTCATGCAAATAAATTTAAATTTATTGATAGAAATCACTATCTGATCACTAATTTTTATCCAAAACATAGGTGAAAACAAATCCAAATTGGAATCAGAAGGATCACATACCTCGAGAAATGAAATCCAACCTTAATAGTGATCAAGCATAGAACAATATGAACTACATGGAACTCAGGATGGGGAGTAATCCATCTTGTAATAACTCTAAGAAATTGGTGTGGTGAAAAAATCCCAACGTCTTATTAGTATTTTTGGTGCGATATGTTATACTCAACACCCGATGTAAGGGAGTGTGATTTTCCAATATTCTCAATAATTACCTTACCATCTTATGTTATCCTCTATAAAGGTTTATTTTAATTTTAAATAGAATGGGGAATTACCTCCCATCCATAAATTTAATGAGGACTATCTGTATAATTAAGGCATTATTCACATTCATATTTATATTACAAAACATGAAGAAAAACATCTCATATGTCCCATTATCCATGTAAAATTTCATTCAAAAAAATGAAATACACAATTATCATTCTATATAACATGCATTAGATGGTGTTCCCTTTCAACCCATTATAGATCATTTCAATTCATTTAATTAATTCATTAAATTAAAATAAATCCATCATGTAAAATACATTCCTCATGATTATTACACATTAAATTTTACCAAGAATGGAAAATTCACTAAAAAGGCTCAAAGGGTATTCAGAATGGGCTATAATCAACATGGAAATTTCCAACATGGTAAATTCCATTAAGAATCTATGCCAAACACCTATAATGTGTCTTCAATTCCATTTATATACCCTTGTATCAAGGTAAACCTCATTTAAAATCTTTGACATAAGCTAAATAGGTGTTTAGGGAAATTAATAATTTGACATTAAAGGGATAATTTTACTTGGCACACTCAACGGGTGCCCATAAAAGATTTCAAGAACATCTAACCCATGAAAAAATATCCAATAGGTGTTTATTGAGGTGCATGATTTAAATAAAGAACTCAATAATATCAATAATCCATTGACTATTGCAATAACACCTTAAATCAGGATTTCACATGTTATATTCAAGGGGGGGGGGATTTACCTGAAAATGAGTAATAATAATGGTAGCGGTAGTAGAGGAGGCATCGCTGGAGGAAGAGGTGGCGGCGGTGGAAAATGCGGCAGCGGCAACAGAGGTGGTGGCTATCGCAGAAGTGGGTGTGGTGGCGGCAGAGGGAGCGGGGGTCGCGGCAGCGGGGGCGGGGGCAAGGGCGGAGGCGGCGGCGGCAGCGGTGGTAGAGAAGGAGGAGGATGAGGAGGAGGAAGGAGGAGGACGAAGAGGAGGAGGACGAGGAGGACGAGGTCGCGGCGGTGAGGGGCTTGGTTCAGCTTCTGTGAGAGCTTGACTGCGTGCGAGCGAGGATGGCCTGTTAGGGTTATTAAATAAAAACCGATGGGGCCTTTAGCAGTGCTCGTTAAAAGCGCTGATAAAGCTATGTTTTATCAGCGCTAAAATAAAAGCACTGCTAAAACATTAATTTATCTGCGCTTTTTAGCGCTGATAAAAGGTGTACCCCATATCAACGCTTATTTTAGCGCTGATAAATGTAATATTTATCTTCGCTTTTATATAGCACTGATAAAGGCCTACCCCTTTATCAGCGCTTTTGTTTAGCGCTGATAAAGGGAAGTGCATCCCTTGACCTGTTTTGTGGTAGTGTAATTAATGATCGATGGTGATGAAGATGTTACAAATGAAATTGAAATAACAAGAGATGATGAAACGTAAAATCATATGGATATTGATGATGCTGAGGAGGAATATGAAGACATTGAAATAGTCAGATATGAAGATGATTATGAAGGTGAACATTGAAATAGTTAAATTCTGGTTATAATCAAAACTAATATATATCTATATATAATACTTATTTTCAACTATCTCTTAAAAATAATAATTTTCTGTTTTAGATGGACCCTGGTCTATTTCTCAAGTTGTAGGAGGCTGAGCTACCTTTGGATGAGGGGGATTTCGGATCATCTAACCCTTAGCCTACTGGTAGTTCAGGGGGGCCACAGAGGGGGCGTGGTCTTGCATGACTGATGATTCCTGACCCTATCCCCTAGCAATGTCCATGTCATGGCTTCAATCCACTCACACAGAGGTATGGTAACCTATATATTTTAGTTATCTTTCATTAATATATATATGACAACCCTGCTTTTTATTACAACTTAAACATGCTTTATTACATAAAACTTCACTTGATACAACAAAGAAGATCGAGAGGTTTAGTGTCTTTGGGGCTTAGGATCATTACATAAAAACTTTAAACATGAAATACAACATCCTTATTGAAAACATCCTTTACATGACCACTACATTCCTTCGTACTTAGCATTGCATGGGATAACCTGAGGACATGCATAAGAAAAGGGTGAGCTATAAAGACCAGTAAGGGAGTACATAATGAATAACATGAGGAGTACAATACATGTTAGGCAATAGGCATATCAATAGAGCATAAGAGAGACATGAACATAAAGGCATGATAAAGCATGATAATCATAACATGGAAATGTGGCAACAACACTTAACATTGAATTAGCATGAGCCAAGGCTCATTGCACATGGAGCATGAGTAAACCCTCATTGCACTTGAAGCACGAGTAAACCCTCGTTGCACTTGAATTAGCATGAGTCAACACTCATTGCGCATGACGTATCATGATACTATACTTTACCCAATGCATTGGAGCGCTATAAAGGGCGCACCCTTCTTAAACATTTCATTTCATGCATAAGTGTGCCACATGGATCATAAAACATGGATTCATAAAACATAATCATTTCTTCCACGATAAAGGAATGTGGAATTAATACATGAAACATTACAATCAATATGTATATGTGCATAAAGGTGAATACCCTTGATGGAGAAATGGGCATGGTATTCACTACACAAAGACATTGGCTTAGAAAATCGGTGCGATTTCGGCAGCGTAACGGCGTGACATAAGAATTCATAAAAAAGGTTGATGAGAGAGAAAGGGGTTCCTCATCATATTTACATGTAATGGAAAGTAAGGAGATCATATATATACATGTCCCAACAATAGAAATGGAATTTAGATTCATGATACAAAAGTATTGCTTGAATGTAAAAGAAGAGAGAGAAGTTCCTTTCGGAATTTCGGCATAGTAACAGGTGTACATGGGAGGCATTTAATGAGAGAGAAAGGGTTCTCCCATCATTCAAACAATAAGAGGGAAGTATGGGGGAGGTGCGAAACCATACCCCAACATTCATAATTGAAATAAAAAGGGAAATACAACTTAAAGAAAATTGACAAAAAAATGAGAAAGGAAGAAAAACCCTTACTTGGAAGTGTGCTTCCAAAGGCTAGAGAGAGGCTTGTGAGAGGCTTCTTGGGAGCTTGGGGCACCTTGAGAGGATTCTAGAGAGAGTAGGGCAGAGTTTGGACGAACTTCAAGGGCTTTGAGTGAGGAGGAAGTGGGAGCTTGGTTGGGTTTATATAGGAAAGGTGAGAGAATTCTTTATTATTTAGGTTTGGGACCCCTTATATTAAAATAATCCAAACCACAAACCATCCCATGGTATTTGCCCATGGTTTCTGGAAAAGGGAAGAGGAAAACAATATTTTACAAGGACAAGGTCCGAACTTATTAAAAAATTAGGGTTGCTTATGTGGAGGTGAGTCACACTCCCATGGAAATTAATTTAAAAAGGCAAAGTGTTGAATAAGTCTTGAGGGCTCCATTAATGCTTTGAAAAGTGAGTCAAACAAACCCAAAACCTCATTATTTTATTGATAAAACACATATTGGCCGAACATAAGGATTATGGTATTTTATTACATCACCATTGGGTCATTATGATGTCATAAAACACATTATATATTTAAATGGTATTTAATTTTTACCCAAACATTTGACTGTCTCAGAAAATTATGAAAAATTCACCGTTGGATAATTTTGACATCCTGATTCCAAAAATAATATTTATTTTATCTAAATAATTTTCTAAATATGTGAATTTTCACTTTTAAAATAAAAACCGACATTTATAAAAATTCACGGGTTTTGACAGAAATGGCTTTCAAACCTTAATAAAAATTTTAATTGCATTCATAAAATTATAAGATCATTTATATTTAATAAAAATTAATTTAATAATAATAATAATATTTTATTAGAATATTATTTAATTCAAAAATCCTTTAATTTAATAAAATATAATTCTTAATTAAATAATAACTAAAAACACCGTTTGTACTTTAAAAACTAATTACAATGTATCAAAAATGACTAGAAATTATATTCATTATTATATACAAAAATAATGTATATGAACATGGTGCTACTTATTTGTTACATAACCCCTTAAAATAGCCGCATAAGACCTAAGGGTAAGGTGTGCGATGGTGAAAGACTCTTGGGGTTGCTCGGATAACATCGCTCGAGTGGTAATCTCTATTAACTTCCATTTTTCCCGTAGACGATCACGTTCGAGCTTGACTTGATGAAGCTCAGCTTGGGATTGGTCAAGGGCAAAGCCCAAAGACGCCACCTCCTTTCCGAGCTCCGACAAATGGGCTTCGTAAGGGGCAATTCTACTGGATGAGGCCATCGCTTCCTTTGTCTGAGTAAAAATGGTTTCGTTAAAGCCTTATATTTAAACTACCCAGATGATCACTGTTCAACGGCTATAAAAGTAACGGTCACAAATCTTAACTTTAAACTAAAGAAGTTGACATCATATAAAAACATAAAGGAACATTTAACTGGATCAAGAGGGATTTTCCATTAATGAAATTTTGGGTCGTTACAACATTCCCCCCTTAAGAAATTTCGCCCTCGAAATTTTCCTTTTCCCACACTAAAACAAATGTGGGTAACTTAGCTTCATCATATCCTCCGACTCCCAAGTTGCTTCTTCAAACTTGTGGTTTCTCCACAACACCTTGACGAGGGGAATTGTCTTATTTCGTAGAACTTTTTCTCTACGATCCAAGATCTTCACTGGTTGCTCCTCATAAGAAAGATCGTCTTCTAATTGTACCACCTCGGAAGAGAGTACATGTGAAGGGTCTGGTATATACTTCCTTAAGAGGGATACATGGAAGACATCATGCACCTTGGCCATAGTAGGTGGAAGTGCTAGTCGATAGGCCACAGCCCCAACACGATCAAGAATCTCGAAGGGGCCAACGTACCTTGGACTTAACTTCCCTTTCTTCCCAAACCTCATGACCTTCTTCCACGGAGATATGCGTAAAAACACCATGTCTCCGACTTTAAACTCAAGGTCTCATCGATGATTATCTGCATAACTCTTCTGTCGACTTTGGGCTGCCTTGATATGATGCTGAATGGTTTTCACCTTCTCCACCATTTCTTCGACCATTTCTGGTCCAAGCAGCTTACGTTCACCGACCTCATCCCAACATGCCGGTGTTCTGCACCTTTTCCCATATAGGGCTTCATATGGTGCCATTTGGATGCTCGAGTGGAAACTATTATTATAAGAGAACTCAACTAGAGGAAGATGTTGATCCCATCCTCCTTTAAAGTCCATTGAGCACGCTCTCAACATATCCTCAAGTGTTTGGATAGTCCGCTCGGATTGGCCATCAGTTTGAGGATGATAGGCCGTACTGAAGTTCAGTTCAGTATTCAGAGCACGTTGAAGACTCTTCCAAAACATAGAGGTAAATCTTGGATCTCGGTCCGACACAATAGATAGTGGTACTCCATGCAACCGTACCACTTCCCTGATATATATCCGTGCCAGTTGATCCAAAGAGAAATCCTCTCGAATAGCAATGAAGTGTGCAGTCTTTGTAAGACGATCCACAATAACCCAGATTGCATTGTTGCTTTTGGATGTCCTTGGAAGTCCAGTGACGAAGTCCATGGTGATGTTCTCCCATTTCCATTCTGGTATGGGCAATGGTTGCATCATCCCCTTAGACTTCTACCTCTCTGCCTTCACTTGCTGACACACCAGGCACTTTGATGTATATTCGGCGATCTCCTTCTTCATATTATCCAACCAAAAGTTTTCTCGGAGATCTCGATACATCTTTGTGCTCCCTGGGTGAATAGAGAAATTTGAACTATGTGCATCATCCAAAAGTTCCTTCTTCAGCTCCGAACTTGATGGGACACATAGTCTTTTCCCAAACCGCACAATTCCTTCTTCATTAACATTAAACTCCGAGGATTTTCCCTTTTTGATAGCTTCCACTTTTTCTTGGATTCTCGCATCATCCTTTTGAGCATCCTTTAACCTTTCCAAAAGAGATGGTTGAGCAATCATTTGTGAAAGGATTGATGATGTTCCCTTCTTTATGATTCCCACGTCCATCTTCATCAAGTCTAAGAAGATTGGATCCTTCTCAATTCTCATCATTGATAGAATTGCTGGATCCTTTCTACTTAGGGCATCCGCCACCTTGTTCGCCTTCCCAGGGTGGTAATGTATTGAACAGTAATAATCCTTTATGAGCTCTATCCATCTTCTCTGGCGCATATTAAGCTCTTTCTGTGTGAATATATATTTAAGACTCTTGTGGTCAGTATATATCTCACATTTCTCTCCATAGAGATAATGCCGACAGATTTTCAAGGCAAAGATCACCGCCGCCAACTCCAGATCATGCGTTGGATAGTTTCGCTCATGGATTTTCAACTGCCTTGAGGCATAGGATATCACTTTATCATTCTGCATCAGCACACATCCTAAGCCCTTCTTCGAAGCATCACTGAATACCACAAAAAGCTCCCCACTTGTGGGTAAAGTGAGCACGGGTGCAGTGATAAGCCTCCTTTTCAACTCTTTGAAGCTTTCTTCGCATTCATTACTCCAAGCAAACTTTACTCCTTTTCGAGTTAGCTTGGTAAGAGGGTTGGACAATCGTGAGAAGTTTCTCACAAATCGTCGATAATATCCAGCTAACCCCAAGAAGCTACGGATATCAGTTACCGATGTTGGCCTCGGCCATCCCTCAATTGCATCTGTTTTGGAGGGGTCCACAGATATCCCATTGCTTGTGATGATATGGCCCAAGAATGAGACCTCCTTCAACCAGAACTCACACTTGCTGTACTTGGCATAGAGCTTCTCCTTGCGCAAAGTCTTCAGTACAGTTCTTAAATGCTCCTCATGGTCCTCCTTGGTTTTGGAGTATATCAGAATATCATCTATAAAGACTACCAAAAATTTATCTAGGTAATCTCTAAAGACTCTATTCATCAAGTCCATGAATATTGTTGGAGCATTGGTGAGTCCAAAAGGCATTACTATGAATTCATAGTGCCCGTACCTTGTACGAAAAGCAGTCTTGGGGATATCTTCCTTCTTCACCCTTACTTGATAATATCCCGACCGCAAGTCGACCTTGGAGAAGTATTGAGCTCCACGCAGCTGATCAAACAAGTCATCGATTCTTGGGAGAGGATACTTGTTCTTTATCGTGATTTTGTTAAGTTTACGATAATCGATGCAAAGCCGCATTGACCCATCCTTCTTCTTGACGAAGAGGACTGGTGCACCCCATGGTGATGCACTTGGGCGTATAAACCCTTTATCCAGATTCTCCTGTAGTTGTTTCTTCAGTTCTTCAAGCTCAACCACAGCCATTCTATATGGAGTCTTGGATATTGGTAGCGCCCCAGGTATAAGTTCAATTGAGAACTCAACATCTCTTCTTGGAGGAAGACCAGGAAGTTCCTCGGGAAATACCTCATCGAATTCCCTCACAATAGGCATTTCATCAAGGGTGGTTTCTTCCTTGGACTCAATCATCTGAGCCAGATATGCGTGCTCATAAGGTAGTAATATCCATGCTTGAGATGATGGAGCTAAAGGAGATTCATCTTCCTCCTGACACTTGTAAAGAATTGGGGGTCGATTCTCCATATGGAGTGTGATTTCCCTCTCCCGACAATTTATGTTGGCTCTATATAAGGAAAGCCAATCCATGCCAAGAATTGCATCAAATTCCACCAAAGGGAGTATGACGAGGTTCGCCGGGAAATTCAATCCACATATTATAACAGGGGAGGACTTATACTCATGGGATGCAATGATTGCCCCATTTGCCGTACTCACCGACATCTTTACTTCCATGACTTGTGGTGGTGCATGGATTATTCTACTAAACTTTTGAGATATAAAAGAATGCGTAGAACCTGAATCAAAAAGTACGTTCGCTATTCTTGAATGAATAACTAGCGTACCTGTCACCACTTCGTTGTCGGGGTTCACTTCGGCAGAAGTGATGGCAAAAGCTCTTCCTTGCTGTCTTGGAGGTTGTTGATTGCCTCCGATAACCCTTGGATTAGGGCACTGATTCGCAAAATGACCCGGTTCTTTGCATTTGAAGCATTGAACAACGCGTTGAGGTTCGAACGGAGCGTTCCTCCCCTCCGTCGCAGCCGCGGGTCCTTCTTGCTGACAGTTAACAGCTAGGTGCCCTTCTCTTCCACACTTGAAGCATTTTCTTGTCCCCCTAAGGCAATTTCCAGGGTGCTTCTTTCCACACTTTTGGCAAGTGGGGTGCTGGAATTTCTTAGCGCCGTTGGATTTATCCATCGGACCACCAGCATTGAAGTCCACCTTCCGCTTCTTGTCCCCATGATACCCCTGTGATTCTACGATCTCCATTTCAACCTTGAGGGCACATCGGACAATTTCCTCATAGCTGTCGAAGTCACGGATCGCTAATGCTTTCCGCAAGCTAGGCTTCAGCCCACCAAAGAAGCGGTCAACCTTGCATTCGGGGGTAACGACAAAGCCGGAAGCGTATCGTGCAAGCCTTGTGAAGTTTGCCTCGTACGCTCCCACAGATTCCTCATCTTTCTGCTTGAGGGAAAGGAAGTCTCTTTCCATCTTAAGACGGAGGGTGCGTGGAAAATATTTATCGAAAAACATCTTCTGGAATACCTTCCATTCCAAAGCCTCGATCTCCTCCTCAGGCTTCGTATTTTTGATCAACGTCCACCATTTATCAGCTTCACCCTCCATACGATAAGCCGCCAGGAGAACCTTCTCTTTTTCAGAGCATTGGAGGATGGAGAATATCTTTTCAATGGAGTTGATCCATTGTTCAGCAATCGTGGGATCGGATGATCCACTAAAAGTAGGAGGCCTTTGTCTCATGAAGCTTTCAATAGCGACTTGTTCTTTCTTAGGGGGGGTTGAACGTTCCTCTTGACCAGTGTTTCTATTCAAAACTTGAGTTAGCTGAGAGAGAAGCGTGACAAAGTTCGCGATTCCCGCTCCCATTGGATTGGGCATCTCATTGGTACAATCATCACACTGATCTTCACAACGGTTGTTAGCCCGAGTTCTCCTATTACCGGCCATTGGCTGGAATAAAAGGAAAGTTAGGGGTAACACATAAAGGGTAATCCAAAGACAAAAGTTGATGACTTATAAATAAACTTTAATCTCTACAACTCATGAGTCTATAGGATTCAATCCAGGCTTTTCATGATCTTCCTTCTAACATATATTCTTAGGGGCATTTTTCCCTTAATAAGGGTTCATACTAAGATTGTAAATTTATCAAAACATATCCCCCGGGAGTGTCGTAACCAAGAGTGCAGCAAGGCCCGTTGTCGTGCACCAGTTCCCGTTCGAGTCTAGCTCAAAGCGGTGTTTTCGGGTTTTACCCCTAGGATACATCTGTGCCAGAGCCGCCTCTACCTGCTCGTATCCAGACAGGGATGTATTTGTTTGATAAACCACTTACTTAGTATTTACCAAAACTTAGGGATGTTTTTATTATGCTTAGTCTTGTATCTAAGGCTTTACTAGGGTTTCCTAATCCCAAAAATAACTAAACCTATCCTCTGATACCAACTATGACAACCCTGCTTTTTATTACAACTTAAACATGCTTTATTACATAAAACTTCACTTGATACAACAAAGAAGATCGAGAGGTTTAGTGTCTTTGGGGCTTAGGATCATTACATAAAAACTTTAAACATGAAATACAACATCCTTATTGAAAACTTCCTTTACATGACCACTACATTCCTTCGTACTTAGCATTGCATGGGATAACCTGAGGACATGCATAAGAAAAGGGTGAGCTATAAAGCCCAGTAAGGGAGTACATAATGAATAACATGAGGAGTACAATACATGTTAGGCAACAGGCATATCAATAGAGCATAAGAGAGACATGAACATAAAGGCATGATAAAGCATGATAATCATAACATGGAAATGTGGCAACAACACTTAACATTGAATTAGCATGAGCCAAGGCTCATTGCACATGGAGCATGAGTAAACCCTCATTGCACTTGAAGCACGAGTAAACCCTCGTTGCACTTGAATTAGCATGAGTCAACACTCATTGCACATGACGTATCATGATACTATACTTTACCCAATGCATTGGAGCGCTATAAAGGGCGCACCCTTCTTAAACATTTCATTTCATGCATAAGTGTGCCACATGGATCATAAAACATGGATTCATAAAACATAATCATTTCTTCCACGATAAAGGAATGTGGAATTCATACATGAAACTTTACAATCAATATGTATATGTGCATAAAGGTGAATACCCTTGATGGAGAAATGGGCATGGTATTCACTACACAAAGACATTGGCTTAGAAAATCGGTGCGATTTCGGCAGCGTAACGGCGTGACATAAGAATTCATAAAAAAGGTTGATGAGAGAGAAAGGGGTTCCTCATCATATTTACATGTAATGGACAGTAAGGAGATCATATATATACATGTCCCAACAATAGAAATGGAATTTAGATTCATGATACAAAAGTATTGCTTGAATGTAAAAGAAGAGAGAGAAGTTCCTTTCGGAATTTCGGCATAGTAACGGGTGTACATGGGAGGCATTTAATGAGAGAGAAAGGGTTCTCCCATCATTCAAACAATAAGAGGGCAGTATGGGGGAGGTGCGAAACCATACCCCAACATTCATAATTGAAATAAAAAGGGAAATACAACTTAAAGAAAATTGACAAAAAAATGAGAAAGGAAGAAAACCCCTTACTTGGAAGTGTGCTTCCAAAGGCTAGAGAGAGGCTTGTGAGAGGCTTCTTGGGAGCTTGGGGCACCTTGAGAGGATTCTAGAGAGAGTAGGGCAGAGTTTGGACGAACTTCAAGGGCTTTGAGTGAGGAGGAAGTGGGATCTTGGGTGGGTTTATATAGGAAAGGTGAGAGAATTCTTTATTATTTAGGTTTGGGACCCCTTATATTAAAATAATCCAAACCACAAACCATCCCATGGTATTTGCCCATGGTTTCTGGAAAAGGGAAGAGGAAAACAATATTTTACAAGGCCAAGGTCCGAACTTATTAAAAAATTAGGGTTGCTTATGTGGAGGTGAGTCACACTCCCATGGAAATTAATTTAAAAAGGCAAAGTGTTGAATAAGTCTTGAGGGCTCCATTAATGCTTTGAAAAGTGAGTCAAACAAACCCAAAACCTCATTATTTTATTGATAAAACACATATTGGCCGAACATAAGGATTATGGTATTTTATTACATCACCATTGGGTCATTATGATGTCATAAAACACATTATATATTTAAATGGTATTTAATTTTTACCCAAAAATTTGACTGTCTCAGAAAATTATGAAAAATTCACCGTTGGATAATTTTGACGTCCTGATTCCAAAAATAATATTTATTTTATCTAAATAATTTTCTAAATATGTGAATTTTCACTTTTAAAATAAAAACCGACATTTATAAAAATTCACGGGTTTTGACAGAAATGGCTTTCAAACCTTAATAAAAATTTTAATTGCATTCATAAAATTATAAGATCATTTATATTTAATAAAAATTAATTTAATAATAATAATAATATTTTATTAGAATATTATTTAATTCAAAAATCCTTTAATTTAATAAAATATAATTCTTAATTAAATAATAACTAAAAACACCGTTTGTACTTTAAAAACTAATTACAATGTATCAAAAATGACTAGAAATTATATTCATTATTATATACAAAAATAATGTATATGAACATGGTGCTACTTATTTGTTACATAACCCCTTAAAATAGCCGCATAAGACCTAAGGGTAAGGTGTGCGATGGTGACAGACTCTTGGGGTTGCTCGGATAACATCGCTCGAGTGGTAATCTCTATCAACTTCCATTTTTCCCGTAGACGATCACGTTCGAGCTTGACTTGATGAAGCTCAGCTTGGGATTGGTCAAGGGCAAAGCCCAAAGACGCCACCTCCTTTCCGAGCTCCGACAAATGGGCTTCGTAAGGGGCAATTCTACTGGATGAGGCCATCGCTTCCTTTGTCTGAGTAAAAATGGTTTCGTTAAAGCCTTATATTTAAACTACCCAGATGATCACTGTTCAACGGCTATAAAAGTAACGGTCACAAATCTTAACTTTAAACTAAAGAAGTTGACATCATATAAAAACATAAAGGAACATTTAACTGGATCAAGAGGGATTTTCCATTAATGAAATTTTGGGTCGTTACAATATATATATATATATATAATTGTTTGATTATTTATTACTTTTTCTTAGTTTTTCAAAGGTAGATGTTGGACTGGGGAGAGCTATCTTGCGCAATTATTTTTCTCAGCCATAGATCACATGGGAACAGATTCCCATTGATGTGGGGATCATTATGTTCAATCAATGGTGGGTACTTAAATAAATAATATTTTTTTAATTTTTTTACTAGTAACTAGATATTATAAATTATTTATAGGGGTTATGGTAACTCATTGATGAAAGCATGCGCAATGCTATCCATGCAGCGTGGCAGGTGTCTATGCATGACTGTTTCCTTCAGTTTTTGCACAATTTGAGAAAGATGGCCATTAAGAAAGCAGGATTGACAGAATTTGATGTGTCATGTAGATCCCACTAAACAGAGTACATTTCATCTCACATTTAGGATTGATTTATGTTTACACTAGTTTTGTGGTGGATTTCGGAGGAAATATTTAGTGGGTCGACCTTACTGGGGGAGACAGGAGGTGACACATCGAGCTGGTAGCTGTACATTCAATATACATAAAGAGGACCTGGTAAGTATATTTTTTAAATATTTTATATAACTTTAAATATAAATAGTTTATTTTATATTTCTATAGGTATTCAAGCATCCCGATATTACGGAGTATGATGTTTATCAGGGGATGTACAATGATCCGACCACTGGAGAGATTAGAGGTGATCGCTAGCGTCAAATTGTGGATAGTATTTTTTTTCCAGTTTGAAAATTAAATATATATAATATTTTCAAAATTTTAATTTCTAATTGAAATTGAAGGAGTCATATAGGGCAACGACTTCTCAGACACAAACTGAGAGTCAGGATGAGATGACTGATCAGACCAGTGCCCACAATTTCGATAAGGCGACATGGATGCAGGCGAATCAGTATGGATTTGAGAAGTGATGAGTAGTTCGTATCAGCTCTCATTTGACTCCAGGTACTTATTATGGTACTATTGTGATGTCAGTGTCTAGCTTGAGAGGAGATCGTGGAGAGACATCATCCTCTGCCTCATAGTATCAGAAGCTATTGCGAACTCAGACTGGGCTTATGGAGAGTTTGCAAAAGCATCATGAAGAGATGCGTCAGTAGCAACTGTAGCCCGAGGAGGATATGCATTGATGGCAGCAGCAACATCACGAGCAGATGGAATACACGCACCGTTTGACTCGTAGTTTAGGGATGGAGTTTCCTCCACAATCTTCTACAGCTCCTCCACCTCCTCTAGAAGATAACCCCTAATTAATTTTTTATGTTAAAAACATTTTAATTCAAGATTTGTTGTAATATGAACTATTTATAGTTTCTGTCTTTTATATTGGTGTGAATATTACATAATTTAATTTTTTTTAATAATTTATTATTTATTATTAGTATTATATTATTTCAATATTTGTTTATTTTACTAATAAAAATAACAATAATAATATTTTATGATTTTTTATTATTATTTTGTGAATATTGAGAATTTCAATATTTTTTATATTTTTTTATTTTTATAATATTAATATTATTTTTTCATTGATCATAATTTTATTAAATATATTTTATTTATATTTTATTTTTTAATGTTTTTTTATTTTAATAATAATAATAATAATCATTGATGCTTTTTTATAGGTTTTTTGAGAATATGGGGAATTTTAATATTTTTAAATATTTTTTTATTATTTTAATAATATTAATATTATTTTTTCATTAATCAAAATTTTATCAAATATATTTATTTTACTTTGTTTAGTATTTGAGAAGGGACTTTTTGAGATGGGAGCTCATCGCAAAAGCTTTATTTATATATTTTTAAAAAAGGTATTTGCGATGCGACGAGGGGCCCGTCGCAAATACTATTTGCGACGGACCCGTGGCAAATACTATTTACCACGGAACTGTCGCAAATAATATTTGTGACAGAACCGTCGCAAAAGGTTTTTAAATATAAAGTATATAATTGGAGACTTATTTTTGATGGGGAAGTTCCCTTTCACTAATACTATTTGCGACAAGCCCGTTGCAAAAGGTTTATTTATATACGATGTATATAATCGGAGACTTATTTGCGACATCATTTTCTGCAAAGGGCAATTTGCGAGGGGGCCCCATCGCTAAATCCTATTTGTGACAAGATCCCTTCGCAAATAGCCCAATGCAAATACCTATAATTCCAGTAGTGGTTGTTGATGAAAATAATTTTATTTTTAAAAAATATATCATAAAATCTTGATGTTTTATACTATCTCCTACGCTAACTTCGATTGGTGATTTCCTCTATTTTTCTAATTATATTATTGATTAGTTTTTGGAATTAAATTTATACTTTTGAGAGCCATAAGTGAATTTTATTTTCATGAGGTGGTGTAAAGTTGTGGTAATTCTTAGGATCTAGTTATCACTACTTACATTTTAATTAACAATTTGTTGGATTACATCCATTATAGAACTAATTAATCCTTCAATATTAGATCGAATTATCCATTGTGTGCGTGGTAGGTGATTTATTACTTCATTTTATATTTAACCAAGTTATTTTATATGAATTGTAGACTTAATTTATGATTTAATGATTCATGTGATTTATTTGACATATATAATTTGTTTTAATGATGTAGAATAATTTTTCATGAATATAAAAATAAAATCTGTATTTTATAATTTGTTTTAATTATGAAATTATATAATTTCATGTATAAAGTTATGTATTGAAGTGATTGATTATAAAATAAATTATGAATTTTATTTAATCAACAATGGTGGAATTAATGACAAGGGATAGGGGTTGAAATAGATTTTTTGTTCTTAAAATTATGTGATAAAATAATGTTCACTATTATATAAAATCATTTTATGAATATATTTGGTCAATTTAATTATTTTGGTTACATGTTAGGTGTTATAATATTTTTATATCAACTTCCTTGATATAATGAGTGCATTTTTGTGGAAAAAACATCATTACAATTTCTAATCATATCTAATGTCATGAACCAACCCGCTAGGGTCCACCTTGTTGGAGGTAAGCTAAGAATAAACCCCAAAACAACCTCCAATAATCTACGAGATGAAAAATAGTTCCATATTGGAATATTACACACATGTTAGACCTAAGCTTAAAGTACCCTCACACACACATATGAATACTGTAGTATAATGGGGAAGAGATAAAAAACAAACACTCCAAACTCATTCATAACCACCATCCCACAAAAAAGTAAGCAAAAATTATGAAAAATCATAAAAGGTCCAAATTCAAACCAACTAAATTTGTGTAAGAGGATAACCATCTAGAATTGAGGGGATTTCTTACAAGTGAAACACTTATCACCAATTTCGGTCTATCCTTATCCACAATTCCCTTCCTACTTCTAGTCTACCTAGGACACTTTCCTAATTTTTTCTTTCTACATAAGACATGACATGTGTTGGAAGATCCCATCCATGGGTGAATACCCAGTTAGAAACCTTGGAATCAAATAATTTAAAGCATCAAGATAGTAGTAATCTCATCATCATGATGGTACATTAATTATAATATGAGATAAAAATAAAGATAACCAATATATATAAAAGATAGACACCAAGTCTCAATATAGGGTCAAAACCCTACTTCCAACCTAGGATTCTACTCGAGGATTCAAGGTAACACTCTTATTTGATAAATCACTTGACAATACTATCTATTACTTTTAGAAATCATTAGAGAGGTTAGGCTTGTTAGGCATAACCATGATTATGGTGCATGCTTGATATCAGATGATATCGATACATAGATAGGGGATCTCACCCATGTCCTATGGGGTATACTTGACCTGCCCTGATGTAAACCCATATGATAGATATAATGCACCTTGATACCCGGTAATTAAATTCACGGTGCAACCTATAAATGATATTATTTAGGATGACACCCTAGAACTCAAATTTGTATACAAGTCTCTATCTGATACTAATACCATAGTGGGGATCCCATCCTATAGTTTGGATTTGATGACTCATTATAAATCACAGGTACGGATATAGGGAAAACACAATGTAGATACTAGTCTACAATAAATATAATCAAGGGCTCAACCCACCCTTAAAAAAGTAAAAAAATTTGTACTAGGAGTACACATCATGTCTCAGATTCCTTGGGTATACCTATGGCTCTCAAATAGTTCTTGTATACTAGGATGTTCCCATGTACCTAGTTGTTCCTATTCACATGTACCCCTATGGTACATAATGATCCACCAAATCCAACTGAAATTACATGTGGTATGAACCCATGATATGTTATATTTAATTTTTATGAAGCCATATCCACCATGTAAAGGGATTACCTAATGTTCCTTCATTTGAACTATATGTCGGTTAACTTTCGATTTTCTAGAATCCCAAAGTCTTCATGTGTTTCTTTCTGCACTACTTCCTCCTTTAATCTTTCCATGGAAACCACCTACAAACCTCGATCTAGGGTTAAAAAAACTCAAATTTTCTCTCTTTGTCATATTCCATCCACTAAACCACTTGGGAAAGACCTCTCATCGATCCATATTTCCACGTATCAATACCAAAGATGATGAACACTCGATCTTCGATCATTAGAATTATTACACTCCAACCATTATCTAAATCTCAAAATCAAACCAAAAAAATGATCCATTTTTCTAGAGGTCAAATGTAAAATCACCCATTTTCGGTAAATGTTGAACCACTGGTCAAATGGAACATAAATAATGAATTCAAAAAGTACATGTGGTGAAAATCATTAAATAGAAATGTGAGTATCGAACCATAGACATTGTTTGGGTTGGTCTCAGCATACTAATATTTAATGTTTTAATTGAAATGGGTAATCAAGGATTGAAAAATAATATCCATTTATAAATCATGGAAGATATATCAACACTTGTAAATCAATGATTGAACCATGAATCAATTTTTTAGAATGATTGATTCATGTTTGACATAGAAAAAGTGGTACAATGATTATGTCTAATAAAAAAAATCCTACCTTGAGTTTGGATCAATCACTAATGAATAATGGTTTGATGCACTTTCCATTCATAGAATACTGAAAATCCTTTGACAAATAAGACTCCTTTTAAAATCAAGCATAGATCCATGATCTTATCTTTGTTTGTCAAAAACTCTTCTCTAATGGACCCTCTCATATACATAGGGTCATGTGGATAACCCTAGGGATTTTCCATAAGTATTATTATATAGAGTAGTATTAGTTTTAGTCTATTAAATAAATAAATAATTTATTTATTTATTTATAAATCAACCCATGAACACTTTTAAACAAAACACCCAATGCACACATTGGTTTTGTCACACCTCTTGTAAAAACTGCATTTTGGATTTAATTGTGGTCTCAGTTTTACAATTAAAGACCCAATTCTAGAAAAATTACATTAATTTATAAAATAATAGTTCCCATGATATAATATATTTAATATTTTTACTAAATCAACACTAAGGTTTCTTGGGATCTGGATTCCCATACTGGGTCAGTGCATAACTTAAAAAATATTCCTCAAAATATGATATTTTTTTAAAAGGGGAAAATATTGTTGTTAAATTCTTTCATACATAGAGATTTGCATCCTAAAAATAAAAATCCTACTCAAATAGATGAGGGTATTGGGCTCACATCTAGTTATCCAATTCATAGTTTATCTCTTAAATATTCTTATGCTACCACTTGGCACAAACCAAAGGAATACCTTTCACATTAATTATCTTCTCCTATAAACCCATTATCTGTATTATGTACCATAATAATTTAGCTCTATATGTAATGTCGAGCACAACCAAGTTAATAACATGTGATGGGTTGTGAACATAAATACTCAATTGTGGCATGTGGAATACATCATGTACCCGGTCTAACTGTGGAACTAGAGATAAGTCGTATGAATCATAAAAACTATAAACAATATCTTGAATAATACAATGAATCTCAGAGATAACATGAAACTCCTTCCATATATCTATAATTATAACTGAGTTGATACCTTCAAGAATCCATGGTATCTATCATGAATCTACAAAGGCCTCAATTGTCTGTTTGTTTAAGAATTCAGAGAGATCTAGGATTTCCTTGTCTTCTCCTGGTTGATATACACCTTCTCTATAATCTCTCAAACCAATATTGGGCCCTTGAGTTCTAAATTACAAAGATCAATCCAACACAATGATGATCATGAAGGTATCCCATACAAGGCATCAAATTATTCCATTCATGTGGTGGAGTGGTAACTATTGTTATACGCAAACTCCATCATGGGTAGGGGATATTACCAAATAAGACTATTTTCCAACATGCAAGCATGAATGTTGTCCTCCATAACATGAATGGTTTGCTCATTCAGGGAATCTATCTAGGAGTCAAATGCTATTCACAAATGAGTCCCAAAGGCTTCATAAAATCCTCTCCATAATCATGAACGGAAGCAGGAATCATGTTTTGGAATTATCATTGAGATAACATCGTGAAGAAAAACTATCTACTACATGTAAAGGCATCTAATTATCTCCACTAAACTCTTCTCCCAGACAGATAAGTAGTGGTTTCACTTGGTGAGATGGTTTATGATCACTCAAATAACATAATTTCCTATAGTTGATTATGGAATCCTTTTCATATATTTCATGGATATACCATTTTATTTCTACTATAACACCTTAAATAGTTGATCCAAACTTGTTGGAACTTGGTGCTCGACCTTCGCCAGCTGAAAAGTGAGGCATCGAGAGCCAAACTCAACTACATACCTCTTAATTATTTATTAAAATAAATAATGTCAATCGTACAAGTATATCTTCACCACTGATGAATATACACTAAGGGGGATGTTTGTAACTCCCTTAGTATTTCCTCAAGCAATGTCACTAGTACCATGGACCATCCATGAAAAAGGACGGCGTGCTCCCCACCTTCATAAAATTCACTAGTATCACTTCTAGTGGACATATGAACCTGTAAGGTGTCACAGTCAATATTTCCAAGATAATTCTCTTTAATTACATGAAGAAGTAGTATTGTAACAACCACAGAATAGAGGTAAGATACACCATCCTCATTCAGTAAGATATAATACAATGGGGATAAATACTCTAATGTATTGATCAATAATTATAAACAAGATATCTCGCTAAGAGAATCAACCAAAAATTAACCTTCCTTGAATAAAAGACTATATAGATGTTATACAATTAGAGGAAATATCTCCCTATCCTCAGTCTCAAGTTATGCTCGTTCTATTAAAATATATACTTGAGGCTCTTATAGTCTGAATAGATGATAAACCGCTCACCTATAAGGTAATGTCTCCACATCATCAATGATAAGACCACCACTTCAATGTAAATATTGTGGGTCATGTAGTTCTTCCCATGGGGTATTAACTATCAGGACCCATATGAAATCACTAGTTTCCTTTACTTTAAACAAATCTTGACCACGTTCCAATGGCATCAGAAAACACCATGTCCTCAATACCCTGCTTTGGAAGTCCCAATATGGGGCAACTTTTCAACCTGTACCGCAACTCTAGAATATCTTAATGACACCACTCCTTCTAAATGAAATGATACCCCTTTATGTCAAATTCTTCAAGGGTTCCAAAATCTTATAGAAATCAAGCATTCATATCAAATATATTTCTTCCATCTTAAGGAATCTCTACACTTTAGACACACTCATAGGTGGATCCCAATGTTGCACTACCTCAAACATTGGTAGGTCCACAACTACTACCTCTTATGAGATAAAATGTACTACGAAGTGGACCATTTGAATCCTGAACTAAAACTTTGAGTGATTCACATAAAGATTTTTCTCTTAATGTATGTCCAGGACCATCGTCAAATGTCTTGTATACACTTTCTCTGATGTTGAGTACTCTTGGATGTCATCAATGAATACTAACAAAAACTGGACTAATAGGGAAAAAAATCTTGTTCATGAGTCACATGAATAGTACTTGGGAATTTTCCTACTAAATTGCACAACCAGAAATTCATAGTGACCTCAAAAACATCATCATACTATCTTTAGTATATCATTATATTGAACTCAAAGCTATTGATATCCTGACATGGGGTAAATTTTCTAGAACAACCTCTCCCCTTTACACTATTCAAGGTGGTCCTCAATTCATGGTAGTTGATACTTATTCTTGATGACCACCTTATTCTGGTGACTATAATCCATATACAACCTTAGTTTCTCATATATATATTTGGAAAAAAATATTGGGGCTGCCCATTTAGACACACTAAAAACTCCCTTACTCCACAAATCCACAACCTACACTATTTTCTATCAGTTATATGAAGGTTAAATATGATATGATGGATTTGATATAAGGTATGTTCCTAGGTGTGATTATATATTGATATTGATATGTTTATAGGGAGGTAAGCTTGACAAGTTCTCAGGGAAGACATCCTCACACACTACCACCATTTTAGGAAGCTGAAATTTCATAAAATATACTACTCCCAGTGTAATACTATACAACCATTGAGTAATCAACTATATAATCAGAAACATGATCCTATACCACTCCTCCTAGGTTTAATCCTTTGTAACAAAGGAAAATCTCATCCCATTAACATGGACTCACCACATCCTCCATCTAAAACCTTCAATATGTGGACAAACCATGGAGAGTAATTCTATACATAGAATGATTTAATAAGTCCTTATAACTAATATAAAAGTATAAAAATATAATTTCCCACTTCCAAGAGTTATTTCACACTATCAGATAAAGTGTGTGTCCATAGAATCTCCATTGGTAGGAGTCTCAAAGTTTATGGGTCAACCTAAAGTATCTGATTAAATTTATAGATCTTGAACAAGGCATGTGGAATGAATGATTTGATATGAACCATGTCTATAAATAATTTAACTAAAGTAGATAAGAAAAAAATCATTCCATCAATTATCATTGGCACATCCAGGTCAAAATTATCCGCTACATGCAGCTGCCCGTGTTCCTAAGAACCATCTCCCAAATCCTTTCATGGACCACTTAGTGATGATCTCAGAAATATAATAAATTTTTTACCAACTCCTCCTACTCTCCCAACTCCTCTAACATATTCACTACCATACAGACCACCCTATTATAGCCATTGCATCTTCCAAGTTGGTCAACAAAATATCTCACTGTCAGATGCACGGTGGGTCGAACGATACCACATGATATATCAATCTGAGTCAGAGGAGAAGCATCACCTATATCTTAGCTAAAAATAACCATCCTGATATCCATAAATCATAGAACCTCTATCGCAAGAAAATCTCTTGAAATTCATAATTTTCGTAGATCTCTATGTCTACCATCGACTTCCAACTATTAAAGTCTCATCTCTAGGGTGCCCACTTCAATCACTAACTATCAATAAATACCCCACTATGAATATTCCCACTACCAAGGATCATATGAGAACCTCAAAATAAGTAACAATTTAATGATATATCACAACACTGCAGATATCTTGGTAAAGGATACACCCAACGGACCATTCTCAGAAGAACATATTTTGAACTATATCTATGGATTATCATGTGAGGTTTGTGAACCTCAATGAATACTCTTCCACTATCATACATCATTGTTGAAAATCCTGAAACTCATAGATGTGTACTGGTCAAAAAGGGGTTGGGTAGAACACCTCTTTGAAAAGTTGTTTGAACTCTATCCAAGAGACAGTTTCCCCTTCATGTTTCCGAGTCACTAGACTCCACCATCACCCTGTAGATCAATGGAGAATTCTTGTTTCATGGACCACCATCTGATCAGTATGGGTCCTAATATGGTAGAAAACTCATTCAACCACCGCAATAATGTCCTCTTATATCAATGGGTTTGGATCTCGTAAAAACATTTGGTGCCTCTGTCTCTAGATGTTAGTAAATTCACTCTTTTTATATAGTCCATCCATTAGGTTAGATGGTGTAACCTGCTTCTCAATGGGTGGCGGTAATACTAGAAGACCATCTGGATACACCATATCATAAACATAACCCTAAAATAAATCCTTTTCACTAGGTGGTCCATCCACATGATCCCACTATAGAATCATATATGGATACCGTCATGGACACATCCTAAAAATATCAAGATGTACCACTGTCAATGAGTACATCTAGGGAGCTGAATAAAGAAGAATATTGAAACCACAACCCATTCGTATATAATGGATGTACCTATTGTTTCTTGAACTAATGCCTAAATGTACCATGTCAAAAATAAGGTAATCAGAGTCAGGGTGAATTGATATGTTGATTTCCATAGCAATACTTTTATTCATTTCCAAAGAGGAGAATTTGAGACACATTAACATTGTTTCCCACGCTCGCAAACAAATCTCACAACAAGACAATATCAAAAATTTAGTCCTAGGATGAACCTCATTTGATACCATTTTATCACAACCCAACATACTATGGCCCACATTTCTTATGGTATGCCATGAATGACACCATAACCCCACCTCCAATAGTCCAGGGGCAAGTAATTAGCATCGAGTTGGTATATCATACACATGGAAGTTGTTATCCTAAAGAACTTATAGAGACATATGAATCACTATACAAAAGTATAACGTAGAAAAGATAAAAAACCATATTGTAAATGAATTAAAAAAACTAAAAACATAAAAGTATAAAACAACTATAGGAAAGTATAAAATTGCCAAATATTAGCTTAAAAATAAATAAAAGAGTCTAACCTTCTTTAATTTATGGGACTACTATCAAATTAAACACCATGAACTAATTCTAGTATAAATAGATAAACTATAGTCTTCCTAACCTTGGTTTACTTAGGACTCAATCATACATCATGTCATCTGTATATGATATGATAAGTGTAGACATATCCCGTATAGGGGTGGATATAACATAAATTGTTGAAAACCTCAAAATCACTGAACATAAAGCATCAAGGGAGTATTAAACTCATTAAAATGGCTTATCATAATCATAATATGAAACAAATAACAAATATAAACCATATATATTAATTATAGACACCATGAATCAAAATAGGGTCACAACCATAATGTCAGGCTGGTATTCATATCAAGGATTCAAGGTAACGTTGATCCAAGAGGACTCACTCCATGATCCTTTCTATCATCGATGGAGCTCATCCGAGAGGTCATTATTTTGGAGACTTTCCATAATTAATGTATACATTGTAAATTATATGTTATTAATAAAAATATAGGGTATATCAACCAGGTCCTATGGGGAATATCTAACCCTAACATGATTAAACATGATTATATGGGGATCAAACAACCAAATTGTTGGTCGGAGTGGATACTCAAGAGGGGGGTGAATTGAGTTCCAATTTAAAATTTCTGCTAAAAACAATTTCTATTAAAATCCCCCAATTTCAAAAATAGATTAAACTGTAGTGAATTTATACAGATTATAAAGGTTCACTTAGTTTCTCAAAGATTTATTAGTTCTCAGTTACCTTAATCTTATGATTAATTTAACTTTTGAAACTAACTTACTGGTTTACAATAAATATAATCACTTGCGAGTTTAACTATCAAAGTAGCCTTGAAAATAAATTATATTTCAAAGTAATAGCAGCGGAATATGAAATAGATAAGTATTGTATGGATATAAACTTTAACTAAAAACACAGAGGAGTTAACCAAGAGGTTCAGTCTCAAGCCGAGACTTAGTCCTCTCAAAAGTTTTATATAAGGATGATCCACACCCTGGATCGGGGTTCAACAGTTTACAACTGTCCAGGTCCAAGACCTCTACCACAGTTATTCGTGGGAACAAAAACAACAACAACCAGCTGTTCAGGTCACACGACCTCTACCACTGTCCCAGTGGGAAAACAAATATGTAAGAGTGTTGAGTGAGGATTTACAAATCCTCCAGTTAAAGCACAGGAGACAGTGTGTGTGTTAAATACAGCAGATAACACACACTGCTCAATATGTAAAAAGATAAATCACAGAGCAAATATTTAGAGGGTAGAAATGGCTCTAGTGATCTTCGTGCAGCTCTCGACTCCTTTTGTTGATTAGAATTCGTTCTGAGTCTTCTTCTGGTTTTTGTTGGGAAAATAGAGTATCATCTGTTTCCATGACTTCCAGGTTCAGCTTTCTTATCGGCTCAGAGAATGAAGAGATTTGTGTAGTTATTCTTTAGAATAAATTGCTCGACGTATGCTCTATGTTCTGGAGGCTGGTATTAGTAGTCTCGTGAGTGCAAGTTCTCCAGTTGTTCTTTTTTTTGCACGTTTTGAGCTTGATCGCCAGCGTATATTATTTGTGCTCTTTTTTGCATCCTTCTTTTAAAGCACGAGCTTCGACAAAAGATATGATTCCCTTTTTGCAAGTACGAGGTACGGTTTCCTGAAAACCAGCAACACATATTAAATAAATGTCAGTGCATTAAAATACACCTAATGTGACCGTTGGTTAGATTAAACAATAATAAAGAAATTTAAAGCATGTCGGGGTTCTGTCTCTGAACGATTTCTCATGACAGCGGTAGACTTTATCATGGTAGGTCTGAGTATCGGTAGGCATCTGTAACGGTATACTAGTCTGTCGGTAGACTTGATGTATCGGTAGCGGTGGACTTGTAACAGTAGCGGTGGCTCTGCCTTTACCAGTAGCGGTAACTCTTTATCGGTAGCTGTGGCTCTGCCTTGTAATGGTAACGGTAGCTCTCTATCGGTAGCTGTGGCTCTGCCTTGTAACGGTAGTGGTAGCTCTCTATCGGTAGACTTTGCATAACGGTGAACTTCAGCATATCGGTAGCTGTCAGCTTTGGTGTAACGATAACTGTCTACTTCGATGCAGCGGTAGACTTTGAGTATCGGTAGACTTTGAGTAGCGGTAGACTTTGAGTACCGGTGAACTTCGTATGGGTAGCTCTTATTCGATATCAGTAGCTTTAAGTCATAACGGTAGCTACTATCTGTAACGGTAGCTATAAACTGTTTAAGCATTCTCTTGGCAGAATGAGTTAAGTCATAGTAAACATATATCCGATAATGCAAATTCAAGATATAAATAAGGAATAGTTGGGATTATCAAAACATAATAAAGAAACTTAATTCCAGAGGGTTCAATAATCTCCCCGTTTTTGATAATCACAACTTATGCCAAGAAAAAAATATATCAAATTATGATATCAACAGTATAGTATCAGAGAAATCAAAATCAAAATATATATATATATATATATATATCAGAGGAAAAAAATGAACAAAATTCTCTTTTGGTTTTCCAAGAATTTCTCGCCCTTTGTGATTAACAAAAAGATACATTTGGGAAAATCAGAAAAGTACAAAAATACAATGAATCCCATCAAAAAAATAGAAGCACTAAATCATCCTCTCGGACAGGTGTCTTTCCCTTGGGATCAGCAGAGGGTGAAAAGGTAGAGTCAGTAGGATTGGGAATTACGGAAAGAACTATTGGGGGATCAGCAACTGATACAGCACCAAGTCTGTAATCTGTCTCTTTCTGAGGGATCAAAGGTGTCAAGCTCCTGATGGCTTGAACTGGAGTCAGTTGAGGAGTACTCCCAGAGGCAGATGGTGGAAGGGCAGGTGGTACAATAACCGGTCGAGCATCCACATGTAGGAAAGGCTGCAAGAGATTCCTGAAATCCATGATGATGCTTCCACCTCGCTCCATAGCAGAGACAAAATCATCTCTGTTCTCAATAAACTTATCTAAAGCATGAGTAATCTCCCTGAGCTTACTAACCTGTTCTCCGAAGGCTTGGGTAACTGGAGGTAACTTCATATTCTCAATCAAAAGCTTGAAATGGTTTTTCATTTGGTTCTTGGTATAAATTTTGTCAAAATAAGCATCCACCTTATTTTTGATTTCCTCTTGAGAAGAAGTAGCTGCCCGCAGGTGATCATGAACGAAACTACTAACTTCCCTAGTGGTAGCAAGAATCTGAGTATCTGATGCACCACTAGGACTAGCCTTAGCCAATTCTTCCTGAAGAATTGTGCGGATCTGGTCAAGGTTCAAACTAGTGTTGGATGAGGGAAGAGGTTTCATTGAGAAGGCCACTGTTTCCTTGAAAGAGTGAGTCAGACTACTAACCATCTTCTATACAAGTTCATCCTGACTGTTCAGATGTTCTTTAACTAACTTCTTAAAATCCTCAAAAACTTCCACAAACTATTTGACCACTTCTTTGATATAGAGAATGTCAGTGTGAACTTGGGTTTGAGAACTGTTTAAAGCAGTCAAGGTGGCAATTGATTATCTAAGAGCAATTACAGCTCCGGTCAAACTCTCAATCTGAGTGTGGCACACCTTATGTTTGTCCACTATTTGTTCCATAGGACTGGATATACTACATCAAATGGATAACTCAAGGGATTGCTCCACGTTTTTTATCTCTTCAACCATACTTTTCTTCATATCTCCCACTGATTCTCTTATTACTTCTATCAATTCGGCTTTTAAAGACTTAAGGTCATCTTTTGTTGCCACATTGTCATTCATAGTGGGTAAGGTAACTGGTTCCCTTTGGGCTTGGTCTTCCTCATCAGAATCACCATAAGATAGTCCAAGAATCATATATTCGGGAGCTGATTTCCAACCTTCAATGTCATATGATACTGATACTGAGCCGAGATTCTCTCCTTCTCTTGTAACATTCTCCTGAGGTATATCTTCCAACTCTTCTCCCTAAGGTAATTCTTCAATTTTCTCCACAATTTCAGCAGATTCAGTATCCATTAGTTCTAAGTCATCAATGACTCTCTCATCAACAGGTGCTGCTGCTACATCTTCCTGCTCAGGCACTATCCTGACTGTACTGACTATTAGGGGACTCAAACTGAGCTCTATTTCAACATTTTCCTCATCATCTGCTTCATCATCAGCCTCATGTTCTCTATGATTGGATTTGGTTGTCTCATCCTCCTCAGAGGTGTCCTTGACAACATATTGGCATGATTCTTCTCCTCCTTCTGTAGTCTCTGAATCATTATCCTTCAATACAATTTCTCTCTTTGGTAGTGCTTTTGGAGGGCTAGCTGCTCCATAAGAAATAACTTGATGCATAGGACTAGGGGGTAAGTCTGGATCTCCGCCTTCCTCAACTGAAGTCTCTTCCTCCTCAGCTTCATCATCACTGTAAACTGGTTCTGGCTCATCTGGTCCAAGACCAGGATCTCTAACATCTTTTGGTCTGGATGGATGATTCTCAGGAGTGAATTTCTCATAAATTTTTCCATCATCATTTACCCATGATTTCTTCCAAGGATTCCAGCTGACTTTCATGTATTTACAAATAGTTCTTGTAATACAGAAGTTATCCTTAACCACTACCAGCTCATCCTGAGGTCCAGCTATCTCCTTCACTTTCAACATCACAGAAATTAGTTTGGAGAAAAACAGGGCATTTGATTTTGACTTTGGTCTAGTTATCTCTTCTACTTGAACCATAATCAATCTACATAGATTGATTTTCACACTGTGCTTCAGAAAATGTAACAAATATATGTCTTGGAATCTTAAAGTGGCAAAGTCTCCTCTTGTCGGACTAACAAAATGCTGAATAAATTTAAATAACAGCTTATCTTCTCCTTCCATCTCTGCAGCAATCAACTTTCTAGGGGTCCCATTCCCTGTGAGTTTCAGCAAAGCGTTTTCATATTGAAATACATCACTGGTCGAAGGTAAAGACTTGGAATAATAAGTAAAATCACCCTCATGTGGAACTCTTAGGTTCTCAGCCCATTCTCCTGAAGTAAACGATACGTCCTGACCATTCACATAAGAAACCATTCTGCTTTATTCTTCAGACTTTTCAAAACGAATGAATTCGTAGAACTGTTTCACCAATCCTGGATAGCAAGGTCCGTTGTTGTTCGTGAAGCATTCTAGCCAACCTTGTTCTTTTAACACTCTAAGAACCAGCGACTTGCTTTCCATAACCCATTCTGCACACACCTCTTTTTCAACAACTATCTCGCGCTTCGATAGGTGTGGATTTACTGATCTTATATGAGCTAAACATCCCTTGCCACTTCCACTGGCATCAGTACTAGCTACTTTTTGTCTCTTCGGTGCCGGCGCTTCACTTCCATCAGTCATCTGAGGTCTCTTGACTCGGGCCATTACGGATTTGAGGCTAGGGTTTTGAAGGTCGAGAGGTTTAGGTTTAGGTGAGTTCGAGCAGACAAGTTCGCGATGAGATTGAGTGAGTCTAGTTAGAGTTTTAATATCATTTAGGATTCATAAATCACATAAATCATAAAATAAAATAAAACGGTTCGATGTCTCAGCTTTTAAAAAAAATGCAAATGTACTGGTAAAGTTCTCTAACGGTGAGGTTTCTCTAACGGTGAGGTTTCTCTAACGGTGAGGTTTCTCTAACTGTGAGGTTTCTCTAACGGTGAGGTTTCTCTTATGGTGAGGTTTCTCTAACGGTGAGGTTTCTCTAACGGTGAGGTTTCTCTAACGGTGAGGTTTCTCTAACGGTGAGGTTTCTCTAACGGTGAGGTTTCTCTAACGGTGAGGTTTCTCTAAGCTATAGTTAATCATACCTAACTCATGTTTGATGTAATTTAATCTCTCATAATTCAACGACTTTGTAAAAATATCAGCTAACTGATGTTCAGTGCCAATGAATTCAAGAGTGATATCACCCTTTTGATAGTGATCCCTCAAAAAGTGATGTCTCACATCAATATGCTTTGTCCTAGCATGAGATACCATATTTTTGGAAATGTTAATAGCACTTTTATTGTCACACTTTATAGAGACATGTTTGAATTGATATCCATAGTCTAGTAAAGTGTGTCTCATCCACAAGATTTGTACACAACAACTACTAGCAGCTATATACTCAGCTTCGGCAGTAGATAATGCAACAGAATTCTGCTTCTTACTACACCAAGATACTAGCGATTTGCCTAAGATGTGACATGTTCCAGAGGTGCTTTTTCTGTCTAACTTACAACCAGCAAAATCAGCATCAAAATAACTCAATAAATCAAATGATTGTCCTTTTGGATAAAATAGTCCTAAATTGGGAGTATGTTTTAGATATTTGAAAATTATTTTAACAGTAGTCAAATGAGACTCCTTTGGGTTTGCTTGAAATCGAGCACACATGCATACACTGAACATGATGTCGGGTCTACTGGCAATAAGGTACAATAGACTTCCTATCATACCTCTGTAGTTGGTTTGATTTACTCGTTCTCCAATTTCATCACTATCCAACTTACAGGTGGTACTCATAGGTGTATCACTGCCTTTACTACTATCCAATGAAAAACGTTTTAGAAGATCTTTAATATATTTACATTGATTCAAAATTATTCCATTTTTTTTGAAAGATCTGAAATCCAAGGAAAAATTTGAGTTCTCCCATTAAGCTCATTTCAAACTCGTTTTGCATTATTTTTGAAAAATCAATACATAAAGAATTTCTAGAAGATCCAAAAATAATATCATCTACATAGATCTGTACTATTAAAACATTTTTAGAAATCCATTTAATGAAAAGAGTAGGATCATCTATTCCTTTAGTAAATCCTTTTGAAATAAGAAAAGAGCTGAGTCTATCATACAAAGCTCTTGGAGCTTGCTTTAAACCATATAAAGCTTTAGATAGTTTGAAAACATGATCAGAAAAATGGGGATTTGTAAAACCAGGAGGTTGTTCCACAAATACATCCTCATTTATATATCCATTCAGAAAAGCGTTTTTAACATCCATTTGATAGAGTGTGAAATTTAGATGAGCAGTATAATAAAGTAATATCCTAATGGCCTCTAATATATCCACGGGTGCAAAAGTTTCCTCATAGTCTATTCCTTCCTCTTGACTATAGCCTTGTGCAACTAGCCTAGCCTTGTTTCTAATGATAGTTCCAGATTCATCAAATTTGTTCCTAAACACCCATTTAGTGCCAATGGCGGGAGTGTCCTTAGGTCTTTCCACTAATTCCCAAACTTTGTTTCTTTCAAACTGATTTAGTTCTTCTTGCATAGCCATTACCCAGAATTAATCATTGATAGCATCATTGATATCTTTGGGTTCAAGTTGTGAGAGAAAAGCTTGATATTCAACCTAATTTCTTAGAGAATCTCTAGTTTGTGTTCTTCTATTTAAATCACCTACAACAGCATCAAGAGGATGATTCTTGAGAGTTCTAACACCTCTATAAGGAGTTGAACTGGCTTCTTCAGAGTTTTCTACAGGTCTGGAATTGGTATGAGCAGATTCTGGAAAATTTCCAGAACTGGATTCTTTTACAGGGGATTCAGTATTCTTATCATTTAGGTCCAGATTTGACAAATCTTCCTCAAGATCTTCAAGGTAGGATTTAGGCTCATTTGGATCAGTCTCATCGAATTTTACATGAACTGATTCTTCCACACATTTGGTTCTTTTATTGAAAACTATATAGGCTTTACTAGAGATAGAGTAACCTAGGAAAATTCCTTCATCACTCTTGGATGCAAATTTGTCAAGATTGTCTTTAGTGTTAAGGATAAATACTTTGCAACAAAAAACTTTGAAGTAATTAACCTTAGGCTTCCTATTATTCCAAAGTTCATAAGGGGTCCTTTTTAGAATAGGTCTAATTAAAACTCTATTAATGACATAGCAAGTTGTATTTACAACTTCAGCCCAAAAATAAATAGGTAAGTCATACTCATTAAGCATAGTCCTTGCAATTTCTTGAAGGGTTCTATTTCTTCTTTCCACTACACCATTCTGTTGGGGTGCTCTAGGAGAAGAAAAGTTGTGATTATAGCCATTGTGTGAGCAGTAGGATTAAAATTCATGATTCTCAAACTCACGCCCATGATCACTCCTTAGGGTCTTAATTTTGAGTCCACTAAGATTTTCTACAGTCTTGGAATATTTAACAAAGTAGGAACATGCTTCACTTTTGTGAGCTAGAAAGTATACCCAAGTGTATCTAGAAAATCATCTACAAGAACATAAACATAGTGCTTCCCATTTAAACTTGAAACTCTTGAAGGTTCAAACAAATCCATGTGAACCAATTCAAGTGGTTGAGAAGTTGAAACTTCTTTCTTTGGTTTAAAAGAAACTTTGTGTTGTTTTCCCTTTTGACATGGATTGCACACTTTATCATTTGGGAATTCTAATTTGGGTAGGTCTCTAACTAAGAATTTCTTAGAAAGTTTCCTAAGTGAGTGAACATTACAGTGTCCTAGTCTCCTATGCCACAAACAAGACTCTTTATAGAAAGCATTTAAGCAGGAAACATTATGTTTGACCAAGGAATTTAGATCAACAGCATATACATTCTCATTTCTAGATGCAGTGAAAACTAAGTCATGTTTTGAATTAAAAACATTTCATGAATTATTTTCAAATTTAACATTAAAACCATCATAACACAACTGAGATATACTAAGTAAGTTATACTTTAATCCGTCAACAAAAAGTACTTTAGAAATCAAAATTGTATTAGGGTTACCAATCGGGCCTAAGCCGATGATTTTTCCTTTTGCATTGTCACCAAAGGTGACATGCCCACCATCAACCTTAATCAGACTCTTGAAGCAAGAATAGTCTCCTGTCATATCTCTTGAACATCCGCTGTCCAAATACCATAGAGTGTTACAGATGCTCTTTAAACAATTTCCCTGCAAAACAGATTAGACATAGGATAATTTTGGTACCCAGATCTTTTTGGGTCCAGAAAGGTTAGCTAATAAAACTTTGGGAACCCATATTTGCTTTATAGTTTTTCTAAGACCAGAAAGCATATTTTGAGACAAAAATACTTTGTTGGGTCCTTTAGAAAACTGTTTTGTATAAGATGGTCATGAACTAGAACTAGCAGAAAACTGTCCAGATTTTGGGACAAATTTGGTTTTGCTTACTTGTCTCTGTCCAGGCTGATATCCTAGACCGGTTGTATATTTGGGAGCAATATGTTTTCCTAGAAGTTGTGTCAAGGTATACCTACCAGTAGTGAACTTTTCAATATCTTTTCTTAATTGTTCATTTGACAATTTAAGTTGAGTGTTCTCTTTCAATAGTTGAGCATACTTCTCTTTTTCCACACTTAAACCTGTTTCAATATTACTAGTCAAAGCATGTTGTTTCTTCAAAGATTTATATTTATTCTTTAGTTCATTGTAAGTATCTTCCAGCATATTGCAATATTCAAACAGTTCAGCTTTAGACATATTTTTCTCATTGTCTGAATCATGGTCATTTCCAGAATAATAATTGTTTAAAGCTGGTGAAATAGGTACCTCAGATGTGTTAGTCATGAAACACATATTAGCACGATTTCTTTCAGATTCACTAGCTTCTGATTCACTTGTACTGTCCTCCAAAGCACTCCAGGTTTCTTTCATAGCTTTCTTGTACCTCTTGTCCTTATAATCATATTTTTTCTTGAATTTTAACTTAGGACAGTTGGCTTTGATGTGTCCTTTCCTCTTGCATTCATAGTAGACTATATCATCTTCTTTATGCGACTTCTTCCACTTGCCTTGTTGATCATACTTACCTTTGTAGCTAGGTTTTCTGAAAAAAAAAATTTCTTCCTATAGAACTTCTTGAATCTCCTGGCTATTTGAGCCATTTTTTCATCACTGTCAGAATCTGAATCTTCACTAGACGAGCTTTCAGTAGGCACATGTACTTTCTCCTTGTCTTTACTCTTTGATGCAGTAGTCTTAAATGCCAAGGATTTCTTCTTGTGTTCATCATATTCTTCTTTGTTCACCTTCAATTATTCTTCATACATCATTAGTTTACCAATTAACTCCTTGACAGGCAGTGTTCCAATGTCACAGGATTCTCTGATTGAGACAGACGTGCCTCTCCGTCTATCTGGAAAACATCTCAGTATTCTCATGATTTGTTCCTTTGCTGGAACACCCTTTCCAAGTGAGCTCATTGTGTTTGTTATCTCATTAAACCTGAGATACATGTCAGAAATGGGTTCATCAGCTTTAATTTTAAAGTTATCATATTTAATAGTATAAGTATTTAACCGCATTTCCTTAACATTAGTTGTTCCTTCATGAGAAACAGCCAAGGTATCCCAAATATCAAAAGCAGTTTTGCAGGCAGAAATTCTATTGAATTCCTCATCTCCTAAAGCACAGTAGAGGGCATTTACGGCTTTACAATTATTATTATAAGCAGCCTTAGAAGGAGTAACAGCCCGAGATTTTATGAAAAATGTTCCTTTTAATTTTATTTCTGTCTTGTGTTGTATGCTACACCAAAAGTAGCTTGCACAACACACATCCTTGACTTTCCTTGCATTACACGCAATCGCGACCTTCCTCGATAGCGTGTGTTGTACGCAACACCAAGTTTCGCTAAACAACGATATGCTATTAAGATATTATTAAAACTAGCTGTTGTGAATAGTAATAACCACTTTTTGAAATTTTGTAAATTTTATTTTTCAAAATGGACTTCATTTATGGATTCGGAGTATCAAGTTTAGCCTAAGGTGAAATTTTGGTACTTTTTGGATAACTTTAATATTCTGATGAATAGTGAAAATTACTAAATTATAATTAAAAACAACATTTTTAATCGAAATAATTAATAGTGATAAATCATTAATTTGAGTGGTTTTAAAGTATATTTAGAATATATTTTTACAATTTAACACAATGTTGGTCATTGGATGTAATTTCACATTTAAACCAGATATAATCAAGTGTCAATCTTTTGATAGATATTGTTTCTTAAAAACACGCTATTTGTTTTAACAGCGGTATTTAATTATAAAATTAATTAATGCAATTTATATGTTATGAATTTGGTAAAATAGACTTCATTTTTGAATTTGTAATATGAAATATATCTTAGGATGAAATTTTGGCATTTTTTCTGAAAACTTTCAATTTTTGATGAATAGTGAAACCACTAAGTGGTAGGTTAAAAACTGAATTTTGCATAAAACTTAATTTTACCGCTTCTGTGAATGGAATTTCAAAAATCCGAGAGACACGGTTGATGTCAGTAAGTAAAATGTGGTTCAATGAGATGAAAATAATTTTTGGTGAATAGTAACTTTTTACTTTTATTTACCACGGTTAAAAGTAAATAGGGTAATTAAGGGTAACAATGATATTAATATTACCCTAACACATGTCCTAATCCTATTGGACAAGTGTATCTCGACCAAAAACAACCTTAAGTGTAAAATATTATCATTTAGGCCCACTTGGATTAGATTAGGACATTTATTATTATTTAATTCAAAGAAGAGTTAAAAGAGTTAAAATCATAGTTTATTTACTAAAACATTTTTAATATAGGGTTATATATAAGATAAATTCAATTGTAAATATTAATTAGAAAGCTAAAAAGATTTCCTATATAATGGTATTTTATTTATAATTTTTATACATTAAATAATATAATTTATTTATGACACAATGATGATGCAGTAATTATCTTATTAATGAAATATTGACATAATTGATGTTATAAACACCAAAATAAATGTAATTTGAGACTTTTTATGAATTACACTAATTTTCTAGGTTACTATGATATATTAGTGTTGATTTAATCAACTTTTTTAGAACATATAATTCTGTTATGACTTTCACAAAAATCATATATCAAATAGTGTCAAAATTGACACAAAATAGTTTTTAAATCAAATATTATATTATTAATTGTTATTTTATTCCTAAAAATCTAAGGTTCATCCAAATGACTTAGATAAGGATGTATCTATTAATAATAAACAATTTGGGGTTCGTTTGGCATGTTATAGTAAGTGTATTAACCATATAGTGTAAGAAAACAAAAAGACACGGTAAAAGTTAAATTATTTAACTTAGAGTTAAATCTAATTGATAAGGTTAAAATAATAACCTAAACTTGTCTAAATTCTATTGGTTGATAGGATTTAGACCCATCCCCACTTTAGCTTCGAAATAAGACCCTTTGGAACCATTATAAACCGATTTTGACTTTAATATAAAATAATATTTTAAGATATTCCTAAGGTGCCCCTCTCCTCCCTTATAAAAGGGTACCTCCTCCCCCTCCTCCTCACACCAAATTGAGCACTCAAGCTCGGCCAACCCCTGAAAAAATCCCTTCTCCACTTCCCTAGAATAATCCTAGAGGTCCTGGTCTTCTTCAAAGACCAATCTTAGTTCCCTAAGTGAAGGATTCAAAGAGGCGTTTCAAAGAAGAGGTAATATCCATTACCGATCTTTTCAATTTCTTTATTCTTCAACTTCTTCTTCTTTAGTTGCTTCATGATAAAGTAATAACATCAGTATTTATTATATACTGATATGTTATTATAAATATGAATCAACTATAATTAACCTTCTATCCATCCTACGGAAAAAGGAAATCACCGCGTGTGCGTACGTACGGACTACCGTCTCCACGACGCGATGAGATTCATTCTCCATGTTAACCATTTAAGAATGATTATAAAGTATATATAAGAAATAATAATGAAATATATGACATTACAAAGCTACTGGATTTATGTATATATATATATATGTATTTCATCTACTTACTTCCATTCAAGACAATAAGGAAAGGAAAACAGCGTTCATTCGTACGTACGGACTACCGTCTCCATGAACGGTGTTTTTCATTTCATTTATCTATCTATTATATATATATATATACTGAATATATATGATATATAAATCATATTTTATATTCTGGAAGTAAGTAAATCATGATATAAGTAATAATAATGTCAACAACAACAAGTCAAAACACCTACGATAAATGAAATGATTTTACCCAAAACGCTTCTTTAACATCGAATTTACAAAAGAACGGGTAATATAATGTCACAAGTGAACCATATATGATATCATAACAATGAATATGATTCTTTAATAAGTCAATGACATTATTTAAATCATTATACAGGAGGTTCGGACACATACGAAGCAAATCGGACCTAAGGTAAGGGAAATATCACAATCTCATTTTTATCCGAGATTGTTTATTCGTAAGTATTTACCGGGGTGTATTTTATCATCCACATCCATGTTACCTCATTATGTAATATTTTTTCCATCCACTTACAATAGTTTAAATCCAATTTTACCCTTCGGTGAGTTTTTAGTAAAGAATATGAAAGGAATCTTTTGTCGTTTTTTTGTACGAGGTACTTTTTAATTTTCCGACAAAAGTACGAAGAATGTTTTTTTAACTTATACGGAATGAATGGATTTTTAAAACATTATTTCCAAGAAGCTTCCTTTACAAGTTTTCAAGTTTATTTTTAATCAAATTATTTTAGTTTAAAGTTTTATGACATGTTAAGAAAGGAAATTTTTTTTTAAAGAATAAAGGATATTTTCCTCAAGAATTCATTTCAAGTGTTTTATCAAAATAATTTTCCATCTAAGATAATAAAGGGTTCTGTTTTTATCCCTATTATTACATTGATTTGATCATGTTGTGATGGAATTATTTTTATGAATTCCTTTATCTTGTATGAATTGTTTTATGATGTCATGATGTTTAAGATTCCCATTTGTATTACATGGGTTATGCAATGATGTATGGTTTATGATTTTGTGGCACACATAAGAATGGTATCATTATGAGATGGGTGGGACCTATATCTCCCTCCAATTCATTGGGTAAAGATTTTATATATCATGAGATAGACATGGCTGGAATGGTAGGTTATACCGGTTCAGTGAAACAGGACTGAAACGAGGGTTACTCGATTCAGAAAGGGGCGTTTTCCACTAAGATAGTCTTGGCAATGAGTCTTGACTAACAAGAAATGATTCTCTATGATTATGTGTGAATGCCACAAAGTTTCATGTTTTATGTTATGATTATTGTGATTACATTTCACTGACATGATTTACCCCATGTTATGAAATTATGATCTCTTTTGCAGGTTAAGATTTCCAATAGTTATGTGCTTATGTATATGATGTGATTGATATTTCTTTTGTTTACCCTTACTGAGCATTTGAGCTCACCCTTTTATGTTTTCTTTTCCCCAGGATATAAAGAAAGGTTTTAGGTATAAAAAAAGGGGATGATCTTTATGGTAGATATTGAAGATCTTTCACCACGATTAGAAGATTACGTTCCGAGTTTCCAAAGACACTAAACTATTACGATCCTTTAGTGTGTGTTTTTGTTATGTACTATGTATTCCGAAAATGTAATGTAATGTTCATGTAAGTCAGGCTTCGGGTATCTACAGTTGGTATCAGAGGAAAGGTTTAGTCAACCTTTGGAAACTAGGACACGAAAACATTAGTGAGATCCCTAGATATATTTCTAAGGTATGTCTAGGGATGTCCCTAAGGTTAAGTATACGTATAGGTTATAGTACTAGAATTATGATAACGATCATAGAATTTAACCTAAGATGTTAGATATTAAGGGTACTCCCCCTTTACTATGTTTTTTTCCTTAGCATTATTTTTCCTCTCACACAATTCTTTTTGGGTTTTAGAATATGGATGGAAACAAGATGATTCACGATAATGGAGGATATGATGGACAATGGAATGATATTCTTTATGAGCAACCAAATGAAATGGGATTTGGAAGTCCAAACATCATTATTATGCCGAATCAGCAATCTCATAATATGATCAATAAAGTAAAATTTGGTAAGTTTCCTAACTCAGCTAATAAGAGAAAGATGGAGTTTCATGATGATCATAGAGGAAAGAAAGTTCAATTTCCCCTATGTAAATCATGTGGGAAAAGGCATCAAGGAGAATGTTTCAAGGGAACTGGAAGATGCTTTGGGTGTGGAAAAGAAGGACACAAAGCAAGTAATTGCAAAGGAAAAGGTTCAGTTAACACCATGGATGAGGATAATGGTATTGCTACGACATCAAAAATGGTTAAGTGTTTTAAATGTGGAATGTATGGGCATTATGCAAACCAATGCCCTAAGGGAAAGACTCATGAAGAGAATCAGTATGGTCGTATGGGAAGTATTTATGTGGATGATGATGAAGAGACTACAAATGATATGTGAGATGAAAGAATTGTTGAAGCTCGGTCAATGGATTAAGAATGTAGTGGAATGATTACATGTTTATCATGTGTAATGTTGTATAAGTAATCTCATGGTACTATAGATTAAAGAGACATGTAAGGATTGTTACACTGTTGTCTGATTAATGTTACCAGTATCCATGAAAGGTTATTCAGATTTTTTTGGAATGTAGATGATATGCGCATAATGAAGGAATAATAAGATAATGAGGTATTTGATTGTATTCATGAGCTCATGACTGATATAAGGAGAAGGTTATATCATGGTTTGAGTATATAGAATTTTTGGATTTTGGTATGTGGAAAGAGGTAAATTTTAACTGCATTCATGTTTTCACTAAGGTTCAATGGGTATTCAAGAGAATACGTGATTAAGGCCTTTGAATGTTTGGAATGTGACCAACAAGACATATCTTATGATATATGGGGATCAATGACAGTATTAAATCTCTGGTAATCGTTTTCACTATATTATGAGAGTGGACTACAGTATTATGGACAAGCCTAAAGATTAAAATGGATTATGTTGGACATAAGTTAGTATTGTTTAAGGATAGAAGATTTTCGATATTATTGATGGGATGTTATAGTAATGTAGTTTTAGAAAAAGGACAACCTGCAGGACGGGCGACAGCCCATCGCATCGGACAAGGATGTGGGAATCGAACCCACAACCGAAGTGCGACTGGCCTTTATCGCCTACCACTGGCCTACAGGAAGTCCCTGTTTAGTAGAAACTAGTTTTATTATATTAAGCAGTATGATATATGAAGTATAAGTCCATTTTAGGAACCATATGTGAATAATCTCACTCTAGATCGACTTATGTATATAATTTTTGCTAACCTTTTGTTTGAGACAGATGGAATGACCCGTCATTCTATCACAAGATCTGCTAACACTTCACGAATAACAAATTCAACTTCATTTATTTAAGAGATGAAGTGGAAATTGTTCAAGGCATGAACAACAGTGAGATTGTACCAAAATAAAGAAAGTATTTATTCTAATTCAAATTTTCCACTTTAGGGAAATGATCTTGAAAACCAAAAATGTTGTCCTAGTGATCTTATACCTGATGAATTGGATGGTACCTTAGATCGTCACAAATTTATGGATTTGTGATTGTTGGATTTTCCATAGCCATGTTCTCTACCACTCTCCATCAGAACATGATGGTTAGATTTCTCTTCCATATCCATATTTCCACCTATGTGGAAACCCAGTGATTAGTTTATTTGGGTAATCGTTACATTTCATACTTTAGTTTTTAAAGCCAGGTTTTGGTATTTTTTTTACGATGTTGGTTTCTATTAAAGAAACTTTCGAATAGTAAACCATTTATAACCCCGACGAATTTCGAGGGCGAAATTCATTTTAAGGGGGGTAGAATTTAACAGCCCGAGATTTTATGAAAAATGTTCCTTTTAATTTTATTTCTGTCTTGTGTTGTATGCTACACCAAAAGTATCTTGCACAACACACATCCTTGACTTGCCTTGCATTACACGCAATCGCGACCTTCCTCGATAGCGTGTGTTGTACGCAACACCAAGTTTCGCTAAACAACGATATGCTATTAAGATATTATTAAAACTAGCTGTTGTGAATAGTAATAACCACTTTTTGAAATTTTGTAAATTTTATTTTTCAAAATGGACTTCATTTATGGATTCGGAGTATCGAATTTAGCCTAAGGTGAAATTTTGGTACTTTTCGGATAACTTTAATATTCTGATGAATAGTGAAAATTACTAAATTATAATTAAAAACAACTTTTTTAATCGAAATAATTAATAGTGATAAATCATTAATTTGAGTGGTTTTAAAGTATATTTAGAATATATTTTTACAATTTAACACAATGTTGGTCATTGGATGTAATTTCACATTTAAACCAGACATAATCAAGTGTCAATCTTTTGATAGATATTGTTTCTTAAAAACACGCTATTTGTTTTAACAGCGGGATTTAATTATAAAATTAATTAATACAATTTCTATGTTATGAATTTGGTAAAATATACTTCATTTCTGAATTTGTAATATGAAATATAGCTTAGGATGAAATTTTGGCATTTTTCAGAAAAATTTCAATTTTTGATGAATAGTGAAACAACTAAGTGGTAGGTTAAAAACTGAATTTTGCATAAAACTTAATTTTACCGCTTCTGTGAATGGAATTTCAAAAATCCGAGAGACACGGTTGATGTCAGTAAGTAAAATGTGGTTCAATGAGATGAAAATAATTTTTGGTGAATAGTAACTTTTTACTTTTATTTACCACGGTTAAAAGTAAATAGGGTAATTAAAGCTAACAATGATATTAATATTAACCCAACACATGTCCTAATCCTATTGGACAAGTGTATCTCGACCAAAAACAACCTTAAGTGTAAAATATTATCATTTAGGCCCACTTGGATTAGATTAGGACATTTATTATTATTTAATTCAAAGAAGAGTTAAAAGAGTTAAAATCATAGTTTATTTACTAATACATTTTTAATATAGGGTTATACATAAGATAAATTCGATTGTAAATATTCATTAGAAAGCTAAAAAGATTTCCTATATAATGGTATTTTATTTATAATTTTTAGACATTAAATAATTTAATATATTTATGACACAATGATGATGCAGTAATTATCTTATTAATGAAATATTGACATAATTGATGTTATAAACACCAAAATAAATGTAATTTGAGACTTTTTATGAATTCCACTAATTTTCTAGGTTACTGTGATATATTAGTGTTTATTTAATCAACTTGTTTCGAACATATAATTCTGTTATGACTTTCACAAAAATCATATATCAAATAGTGTCAAAATTGACACAAAATAGTTTTTAAATCAAATATTATATTATTAATTGTAATTTTATTCCTAAAAATCTAAGGTTCGGCAAAATGACTTAGATAAGGATGTATATATTAATAATAAACAATTTGGGGTTCGTTTGGCATGTTATAGTAAGTGTATTAACCATATAGTGTAAGAAAACAAAAAGACACGGTAAAAGTTAAATTATTTAACTTAGAGTTAAATCTAATTGATAAGGTTAAAATAATAACCTAAACTTGTCTAAATTCTATTGGTTGATAGGATTTCGACCCATCCCCACTTTAGCTTCGAAATAAGACCCTTTGGAACCATTATAAACCGATTTTGACTTTAATATAAAATAATATTTTAAGATATTCCTAAGGTGCCCTTCTCCTCCCTTATAAAAGGGTACCTCCTCCCCCTCCTCCTCACACCAAATTGAGCACTCAAGCTCGGCAAACCCCTGAAAAAATCCCTTCTACACTTCCCTAGAATAATCCTAGAGGTCCTGGTCTTCTTCAAAGACCAATCTTAGTTCCCTAAGTGAAGGATTCAAAGAGGCGTTTCAAAGAAGAGGTAATATCCATTACCGATCTTTTCAATTTCTTTCTTCTTCAACTTCTTCTTCTTTAGTTGTTTCATGATAAAGTAATAACATCAGTATTTCTTATATACTTATATGTTATTATAAATATGAAACAACTATAATTAACCTTCTATCCATCCTACGGAAAAAGGAAATCACCGCGTGTGCGTACGTACGGACTACCGTCTCCACGACGCGATGAGATTCATTCTCCATGTTAACCATTTAAGAATGATTATAAAGTATATATAAGAAATAATAATGAAATATATGACATTACAAAGCTACTGGATTTATGTATATATATATATATATATGTATGTCATCTACTTACTTCCATTCAAGACAATAAGGAAAGGAAAACAGCGTTCATTCGTACGTACGGACTACCGTCTCCATGAACGGTGTTTTTCATTTCATTTATCTATCTATTATATATATATATACGGAATATATATGATATATAAATAATATTTTATATTCTGGAAGTAAGTAAATCATGATATAAGTAATAATAATGTCAACAACAACAAGTCAAAACACCTACGATAAATGAAATGATTTTACCCAAAACGCTTCTTTAACATGGAATTTACAAAAGAACGGGTAATATAATGTCACAAGTGAACCATATATGATATCATAACAATGAATATGATTCTTTAATAAGTAAATGACATTATTTAAATCATTATACAGGAGGTTCAGACACATACGAAGCAAATCGGACCTAAGGTAAGGGAAATATCACAATCTCATTTTTATCCGAGATTGTTTATTCGTAAGTATTTACCGGGGTGTATTTTATCATCCACATCCATGTTACCTCATTATGTAATATTGTTTCCATCCACATACAATAGTTTAAATCCAATTTTACCCTTCGGTGAGTTTTTAGTAAAGAATATGAAAGGAATCTTTTGTCGTTTTTTTGTACGAGGTACTTTTTGAATTTTCCGACAAAAGTACGAAGAATGTTTTTTTTAACTTATACGGCATGAATGGATTTTTAAAACATTATTTCCAAGAAGCTTCCTTTACAAGTTTTCAAGTTTATTTTTAATCAACTTCTTTTAGTTTAAAGTTTTATGACATGTTAAGAAAGGAAAAATGTTTTTAAAGAATAAAGGATACTTTCCTCAAGAATTCATTTCAAGTGTTTTATCAAAATAATTTTCCATCTAAGATAATAAAGGGTTCTGTTTTTATCCCTATTATTACATTGATTTGATCATGTTGTGATGGAATTATTTTTATGAATTCCTTTATCTTGTATGAATTGTTTTATGATGTCATGATGTTTAAGATTCCCATTTGTATTACATGGGTTATGCAATGTTGTATGGTTTATGATTTTGTGGCACACATAATAATGGTATCATTATGAGATGGGTGGGACCTATATCTCCCTCCAATTCATTGGGTAAAGATTTTATATCTCATGAGATAGACATGGCTGGAATGGTAGGTTATACCGGTTCAGTGAAACAGGACTGAAACGAGGGTTACTCGATTCAGAAAGGGACTTTGTCCACTAAGATAGTCTTGGAAATGAGTCTTGACTAACAAGAAATGATTCTCTATGATTATGTGTGAATGCCACAAAGTTTCATGTTTTATGTTATGATTATTGTGATTACATTTCACTGACATGATTTACCCCATGTTATGAAATTATGATCTCTTTTGCAGGTTAAGATTTCCAATAGTTATGTGCTTATGTATATGATGTGATTGATATTTCTTTTGTTTACCCTTACTGAGCATTTGAGCTCACCCTTTTATGTTTTCTTTTCCCCAGGATATAAAGAAAGGTTTTAGGTATAAAAAAAGGGGATGATCTTTATGGGAGATATTGAAGATCTTTCACCACGATTAGAAGATTACGTTCTGAGTTTCCAAAGACACTAAACTATTACGATCCTTTAGTGTGTGTTTTTGTTATGTACTAAGTATTCCAAAAATGTAATGTAATGTTCATGTGATTCAGGCTTCGGGTATCTACAGTTGGTATCAGGGGAAAGGTTTAGTCAACCTTTGGAAACTAGGACGCGAAAACATTAGTGAGATCCCTAGAGATATTTCTAAGGTATGTCTAGGGACGTCCCTAAGGTTAAGTATACGTATAGGTTATAGTACTAGAATTATGATAACGATCATATAATTTAACCTAAGATGTTAGATATTAAGGGTACTCCCCCTTTACTATGTTTTTTTCCTTAGCATTATTTTTCCTCTCACACTATTCTTTTTGGGTTTTAGAATATGGCTGGAAACAAGATGATTCACGATAATGGAGGATATGATGGACAATGGAATGATATTCTTTATGAGAAACCAAATGAAATGGGATTTGGAAGTCCAAACATCATTATTATGCCGAATCAGCAATCTCATAATATGATCAATAAAGTAAAATTTGGTAAGTTTCCTGACTCGGCTAATAAGAGAAAGATGGAGTTTTATGATGATCATAGAGGAAAGAAAGTTCAATTTCCCCTATCTAAATCATGTGGGAAAAGGCATCAAGGAGAATGTTTCAAGGGAACTGGAAGATGCTTTGGGTGTGGAAAAGAAGGACACAAAGCAAGTAAGTGCAAAGGAAAAGGTTCAGTTAACACCATGGATGAGGATAATGGTATTGCTACGACATCAAAAATGGTTAAGTGTTTTAAATGTGGAATGTATGGGAATTATGCAAACCAATGCCCTAAGGGAAAGACTCATGAAGAGAATCAGTATGGTCGTATGGGAAGTATTTATGTGGATGATGATGAAGAGAATACAAATGATATGTGAGATGAAAGAATTGTTGAAGCTCGGTCAATGGATTAAGAATGTAGTGGAATGATTACATGTTTATCATGTGTAATGTTGTATAAGTAATCTCATGGTACTATGGATTAAAGAGACATGTAAGGATTGTTACACTGTTGTCTGATTAATGTTACCAGTATCCATGAAAGGTTATTCAGATTTTTTTGGAATGTAGATGATATGCGCATAATGAAGGAATAATAAGATAATGAGGTATTTGATTGTATTCATGAGCTCATGACTGATATAAGGAGAAGGTTATATCATGGTTTGAGTATATAGAATTTTTGGATTTTGGTATGTGGAAAGAGGTAACTTTTAACTGCATTCATGTTTTCACTAAGGTTCAATGGGTATTCAAGAGAATACGTGATTAAGGCCTTTGAATGGTTGGAATGTGACCAACAAGACATATCTTATGATATATGGGGATCAATGAGAGTATTAAATCTCTGGTAATCGTTTTCACTATATTATGAGAGTGGACTGCAGTATTATGGACAAGCCTAAAGATTAAAATGGATTATGTTGGACATAAGTTAGTATTGTTTAAGGATAGAAGATTTTCGATATTATTGATGGGATGTTATAGTAATGTAGTTTTAGAAAAAGGACAACCTGCAGGACGGGCGACAGCCCATCGCATCGGACAAGGATGTGGGAATCGAACCCACAACCGAAGTGCCACTGGCCTTTATCGCCTACCACTGGCCTACAGGAAGTCCCTGTTTAGTAGAAACTAGTTTTATTATATTAAGCAGTATGATATATGAAGTATAAGTCCATTTTAGGAACCATATGTGAATAATCTCACTCTAGATCGACTTATGTATATAATTTTTTCTAACCTTTTGTTTGAGACAGATGGAATGACCCGTCATTCTATCACATGATCTGCTAACACTTCACGAATAACAAATTCAACTTCATTTATTTAAGAGATGAAGTGGAAATTGTTCAAGGCATGAACAACAGTGAGATTGTACCAAAATAAAGAAAGTATTTATTCTAATTCAAATTTTCCACTTTAGGGAAATGATCTTGAAAACCAAAAATGTTGTCCTAGTGATCTTATACCTGATGAATTGGATGGTACCTTAGATCGTCACAAATTTATGGATTTGTGATTGTTGGATTTTCCATAGCCATGTTCTCTACCACTCTCCATCAGAACATGATGGTTAGATTTCTCTTCCATATCCATATTTCCACCTATGTGGAAACCCAGTGATTAGTTTATTTGGGTAATCGTTACATTTCATACTTTAGTTTTTAAAGCCAGGTTTTGGTATTTTTTTTACGATGTTGGTTTCTATTAAAGAAACTTTCGAATTGTAAACCATTTATAACCCCGACGAATTTCGAGGGCGAAATTCATTTTAAGGGGGGTAGAATGTAACAGCCCGAGATTTTATGAAAAATGTTCCTTTTAATTTTATTTCTGTCTTGTGTTGTATGCTACACCAAAAGTAGCTTGCACAACACACATCCTTGACTTGCCTTGCATTACACGCAATCGCGACCTTCCTCGATAGCGTGTGTTGTACGCAACACCAAGTTTCGCTAAACAACGATATGCTATTAAGATATTATTAAAACTAGCTGTTGTGAATAGTAATAACCACTTTTTGAAATTTTGTAAATTTTATTTTTCAAAATGGACTTCATTTATGGATTCGGAGTATCGAATTTAGCCTAAGGTGAAATTTTGGTACTTTTCGGATAACTTTCATATTCTGATGAATAGTGAAAATTACTAAATTATAATTAAAAACAACTTTTTTAATCGAAATAATTAATAGTGATAAATCATTAATTTGAGTGGTTTTAAAGTATATTTAGAATATATTTTTACAATTTAACACAATGTTGGTCATTGGATGTAATTTCACATTTAAACCAGACATAATCAAGTGTCAATCTTTTGATAGATATTGTTTCTTAAAAACACGCTATTTGTTTTAACAGCGGGATTTAATTATAAAATTAATTAATGCAATTTCTATGTTATGAATTTGGTAAAATAGACTTCATTTTTGAATTTTTAATATGAAATATAGCTTAGGATGAAATTTTGGCATTTTTCTAAAAACTTTCAATTTTTGATGAATAGTGAAACCACTAAGTGGTAGGTTAAAAACTGAATTTTGCATAAAACTTAATTTTACCGCTTCTGTGAATGGAATTTCAAAAATCCGAGAGACACGGTTGATGTCAGTAAGTAAAATGTGGTTCAATGAGATGAAAATAATTTTTGGTGCATAGTAACTTTTTACTTTTATTTACCACGGTTCAAAGTAAATAGGGTAATTAAGGGTAACAATGATATTAATATTACCCTAACACATGTCCTAATCCTATTGGAAAAGTGTATCTCGACCAAAAACAACCTTAAGTGTAAAATATTATCATTTAGGCCCACTTGGATTAGATTAGGACATTTATTATTATTTAATTCAAAGAAGAGTTAAAAGAGTTAAAATCATAATTTATTTACTAAAACATTTTTAATATAGGGTTATACATAAGATAAATTCGATTTTAAATATTAATTAGAAAGATAAAAAGATTTCCTATATAATGGTATTTTATTTATAATTTTTAGACATTAAATAATTTAATTTATTTATGACACAATGATGATGCAGTAATTATCTTATTAATGAAATATTGACATAATTGATGTTATAAACACCAAAATAAATGTAATTTGAGACTTTTTATGAATTCCACTAATTTTATAGGTTAATATGATATATTAGTGTTGATTTAATCAACTTGGTTAGAACATATAATTCTGTTATGACTTTCACAAAAATAATATATCAAATAGTGTCAAAATTGACACAAAATAGTTTTTAAATCAAATATTATATTATTAATTGTTATTTTATTCCTAAAAATCTAAGGTTCTTCCAAATGACTTATATAAGGATTTATCTATTAATAATAAACAATTTGGGGTTCGTTTGGCATGTTATAGTAAGTGTATTAACCATATAGTGTAAGAAAACAAAAAGACACGGTAAAAGTTAAATTATTTAACTTAGAGTTAAATCTAATTGATAAGGTTAAAATAATAACCTAAACTTGTCTAAATTCTATTGGTTGATAGGATTTCGACCCATCCCCACTTTAGCTTCGAAATAAGACCCTTTGGAACCATTATAAACCGATTTTGACTTTAATATAAAATAATATTTTAAGATATTCCTAAGGTGCCCTTCTCCTCCCTTATAAAAGGGTACCTCCTCCCCCTCCTCCTCACACCAAATTGAGCACTCAAGCTCGGCAAACCCCTGAAAAAATCCCTTCTACACTTCCCTAGAATAATCCTAGAGGTCCTGGTCTTCTTCAAAGACCAATCTTAGTTCCCTAAGTGAAGGATTCAAAGAGGCGTTTCAAAGAAGAGGTAATATCCATTACCGATCTTTTCAATTTCTTTCTTCTTCAACTTCTTCTTCTTTAGTTGTTTCATGATAAAGTAATAACATCAGTATTTCTTATATACTTATATGTTATTATAAATATGAAACAACTATAATTAACCTTCTATCCATCCTACGGAAAAAGGAAATCACCGCGTGTGCGTACGTACGGACTACCGTCTCCACGACGCGATGAGATTCATTCTCCATGTTAACCATTTAAGAATGATTATAAAGTATATATAAGAAATAATAATGAAATATATGACATTACAAAGCTACTGGATTTATGTATATATATATATATATATGTATGTCATCTACTTACTTCCATTCAAGACAATAAGGAAAGGAAAACAGCGTTCATTCGTACGTACGGACTACCGTCTCCATGAACGGTGTTTTTCATTTCATTTATCTATCTATTATATATATATATACGGAATATATATGATATATAAATAATATTTTATATTCTGGAAGTAAGTAAATCATGATATAAGTAATAATAATGTCAACAACAACAAGTCAAAACACCTACGATAAATGAAATGATTTTACCCAAAACGCTTCTTTAACATGGAATTTACAAAAGAACGGGTAATATAATGTCACAAGTGAACCATATATGATATCATAACAATGAATATGATTCTTTAATAAGTAAATGACATTATTTAAATCATTATACAGGAGGTTCAGACACATACGAAGCAAATCGGACCTAAGGTAAGGGAAATATCACAATCTCATTTTTATCCGAGATTGTTTATTCGTAAGTATTTACCGGGGTGTATTTTATCATCCACATCCATGTTACCTCATTATGTAATATTGTTTCCATCCACATACAATAGTTTAAATCCAATTTTACCCTTCGGTGAGTTTTTAGTAAAGAATATGAAAGGAATCTTTTGTCGTTTTTTTGTACGAGGTACTTTTTGAATTTTCCGACAAAAGTACGAAGAATGTTTTTTTTAACTTATACGGCATGAATGGATTTTTAAAACATTATTTCCAAGAAGCTTCCTTTACAAGTTTTCAAGTTTATTTTTAATCAACTTCTTTTAGTTTAAAGTTTTATGACATGTTAAGAAAGGAAAAATGTTTTTAAAGAATAAAGGATACTTTCCTCAAGAATTCATTTCAAGTGTTTTATCAAAATAATTTTCCATCTAAGATAATAAAGGGTTCTGTTTTTATCCCTATTATTACATTGATTTGATCATGTTGTGATGGAATTATTTTTATGAATTCCTTTATCTTGTATGAATTGTTTTATGATGTCATGATGTTTAAGATTCCCATTTGTATTACATGGGTTATGCAATGATGTATGGTTTATGATTTTGTGGCACACATAAGAATGGTATCATTATGAGATGGGTGGGACCTATATCTCCCTCCAATTCATTGGGTAAAGATTTTATATCTCATGAGATAGACATGGCTGGAATGGTAGGTTATACCGGTTCAGTGAAACAGGACTGAAACGAGGGTTACTCGATTCAGAAAGGGACTTTGTCCACTAAGATAGTCTTGGAAATGAGTCTTGACTAACAAGAAATGATTCTCTATGATTATGTGTGAATGCCACAAAGTTTCATGTTTTATGTTATGATTATTGTGATTACATTTCACTGACATGATTTACCCCATGTTATGAAATTATGATCTCTTTTGCAGGTTAAGATTTCCAATAGTTATGTGCTTATGTATATGATGTGATTGATATTTCTTTTGTTTACCCTTACTGAGCATTTGAGCTCACCCTTTTATGTTTTCTTTTCCCCAGGATATAAAGAAAGGTTTTAGGTATAAAAAAAGGGGATGATCTTTATGGGAGATATTGAAGATCTTTCACCACGATTAGAAGATTACGTTCTGAGTTTCCAAAGACACTAAACTATTACGATCCTTTAGTGTGTGTTTTTGTTATGTACTAAGTATTCCAAAAATGTAATGTAATGTTCATGTGATTCAGGCTTCGGGTATCTACAGTTGGTATCAGAGGAAAGGTTTAGTCAACCTTTGGAAACTAGGACGCGAAAACATTAGTGAGATCCCTAGAGATATTTCTAAGGTATGTCTAGGGACGTCCCTAAGGTTAAGTATACGTATAGGTTATAGTACTAGAATTATGATAACGATCATATAATTTAACCTAAGATGTTAGATATTAAGGGTACTCCCCCTTTACTATGTTTTTTTCCTTAGCATTATTTTTCCTCTCACACTATTCTTTTTGGGTTTTAGAATATGGCTGGAAACAAGATGATTCACGATAATGGAGGATATGATGGACAATGGAATGATATTCTTTATGAGAAACCAAATGAAATGGGATTTGGAAGTCCAAACATCATTATTATGCCGAATCAGCAATCTCATAATATGATCAATAAAGTAAAATTTGGTAAGTTTCCTGACTCGGCTAATAAGAGAAAGATGGAGTTTCATGATGATCATAGAGGAAAGAAAGTTCAATTTCCCCTATCTAAATCATGTGGGAAAAGGCATCAAGGAGAATGTTTCAAGGGAACTGGAAGATGCTTTGGGTGTGGAAAAGAAGGACACAAAGCAAGTAAGTGCAAAGGAAAAGGTTCAGTTAACACCATGGATGAGGATAATGGTATTGCTACGACATCAAAAATGGTTAAGTGTTTTAAATGTGGAATGTATGGGAATTATGCAAACCAATGCCCTAAGGGAAAGACTCATGAAGAGAATCAGTATGGTCGTATGGGAAGTATTTATGTGGATGATGATGAAGAGAATACAAATGATATGTGAGATGAAAGAATTGTTGAAGCTCGGTCAATGGATTAAGAATGTAGTGGAATGATTACATGTTTATCATGTGTAATGTTGTATAAGTAATCTCATGGTACTATGGATTAAAGAGACATGTAAGGATTGTTACACTGTTGTCTGATTAATGTTACCAGTATCCATGAAAGGTTATTCAGATTTTTTTGGAATGTAGATGATATGCGCATAATGAAGGAATAATAAGATAATGAGGTATTTGATTGTATTCATGAGCTCATGACTGATATAAGGAGAAGGTTATATCATGGTTTGAGTATATAGAATTTTTGGATTTTGGTATGTGGAAAGAGGTAACTTTTAACTGCATTCATGTTTTCACTAAGGTTCAATGGGTATTCAAGAGAATACGTGATTAAGGCCTTTGAATGTTTGGAATGTGACCAACAAGACATATCTTATGATATATGGGGATCAATGAGAGTATTAAATCTCTGGTAATCGTTTTCACTATATTATGAGAGTGGACTGCAGTATTATGGACAAGCCTAAAGATTAAAATGGATTATGTTGGACATAAGTTAGTATTGTTTAAGGATAGAAGATTTTCGATATTATTGATGGGATGTTATAGTAATGTAGTTTTAGAAAAAGGACAACCTGCAGGACGGGCGACAGCCCATCGCATCGGACAAGGATGTGGGAATCGAACCCACAACCGAAGTGCCACTGGCCTTTATCGCCTACCACTGGCCTACAGGAAGTCCCTGTTTAGTAGAAACTAGTTTTATTATATTAAGCAGTATGATATATGAAGTATAAGTCCATTTTAGGAACCATATGTGAATAATCTCACTCTAGATCGACTTATGTATATAATTTTTTCTAACCTTTTGTTTGAGACAGATGGAATGACCCGTCATTCTATCACATGATCTGCTAACACTTCACGAATAACAAATTCAACTTCATTTATTTAAGAGATGAAGTGGAAATTGTTCAAGGCATGAACAACAGTGAGATTGTACCAAAATAAAGAAATTATTTATTCTAATTCAAATTTTCCACTTTAGGGAAATGATCTTGAAAACCAAAAATGTTGTCCTAGTGATCTTATACCTGATGAATTGGATGGTACCTTAGATCGTCACAAATTTATGGATTTGTGATTGTTGGATTTTCCATAGCCATGTTCTCTACCACTCTCCATCAGAACATGATGGTTAGATTTCTCTTCCATATCCATATTTCCACCTATGTGGAAACCCAGTGATTAGTTTATTTGGGTAATCGTTACATTTCATACTTTAGTTTTTAAAGCCAGGTTTTGGTATTTTTTTTACGATGTTGGTTTCTATTAAAGAAACTTTTGAATTGTAAACCATTTATAACCCCGACGAATTTCGAGGGCGAAATTCATTTTAAGGGGGGTAGAATGTAACAGCCCGAGATTTTATGAAAAATGTTCCTTTTAATTTTATTTCTGTCTTGTGTTGTATGCTACACCAAAAGTAGCTTGCACAACACACATCCTTGACTTGCCTTGCATTACACGCAATCGCGACCTTCCTCGATAGCGTGTGTTGTACGCAACACCAAGTTTCGCTAAACAACGATATGCTATTAAGATATTATTAAAACTAGCTGTTGTGAATAGTAATAACCACTTTTTGAAATTTTGTAAATTTTATTTTTCAAAATGGACTTCATTTATGGATTCGGAGTATCGAATTTAGCCTAAGGTGAAATTTTGGTACTTTTCGGATAACTTTCATATTCTGATGAATAGTGAAAATTACTAAATTATAATTAAAAACAACTTTTTTAATCGAAATAATTAATAGTGATAAATCATTAATTTGAGTGGTTTTAAAGTATATTTAGAATATATTTTTACAATTTAACACAATGTTGGTCATTGGATGTAATTTCACATTTAAACCAGACATAATCAAGTGTCAATCTTTTGATAGATATTGTTTCTTAAAAACACGCTATTTGTTTTAACAGCGGGATTTAATTATAAAATTAATTAATGCAATTTCTATGTTATGAATTTGGTAAAATAGACTTCATTTTTGAATTTGTAATATGAAATATAGCTTAGGATGAAATTTTTGCATTTTTCTAAAAACTTTCAATTTTTGATGAATAGTGAAACCACTAAGTGGTAGGTTAAAAACTGAATTTTGCATAAAACTTAATTTTACCGCTTCTGTGAATGGAATTTCAAAAATCCGAGAGACACGGTTGATGTCAGTAAGTAAAATGTGGTTCAATGAGATGAAAATAATTTTTGGTGCATAGTAACTTTTTACTTTTATTTACCACGGTTCAAAGTAAATAGGGTAATTAAGGGTAACAATGATATTAATATTACCCTAACACATGTCCTAATCCTATTGGAAAAGTGTATCTCGACCAAAAACAACCTTAAGTGTAAAATATTATCATTTAGGCCCACTTGGATTAGATTAGGACATTTATTATTATTTAATTCAAAGAAGAGTTAAAAGAGTTAAAATCATAATTTATTTACTAAAACATTTTTAATATAGGGTTATACATAAGATAAATTCGATTTTAAATATTAATTAGAAAGATAAAAAGATTTCCTATATAATGGTATTTTATTTATAATTTTTAGACATTAAATAATTTAATTTATTTATGACACACTGATGATGCAGTAATTATCTTATTAATGAAATATTGACATAATTGATGTTATAAACACCAAAATAAATGTAATTTGAGACTTTTTATGAATTCCACTAATTTTCTAGGTTAATATGATATATTAGTGTTGATTTAATCAACTTGGTTAGAACATATAATTCTGTTATGACTTTCACAAGAATAATATATCAAATAGTGTCAAAATTGACACAAAATAGTTTTTAAATCAAATATTATATTATTAATTGTTATTTTATTCCTAAAAATCTAAGGTTCTTCCAAATGACTTATATAAGGATGTATATATTAATAATAAACAATTTGGGGTTCGTTTGGCATGTTATAGTAAGTGTATTAACCATATAGTGTAAGAAAACAAAAAGACACGGTAAAAGTTAAATTATTTAACTTAGAGTTAAATCTAATTGATAAGGTTAAAATAATAACCTAAACTTGTCTAAATTCTATTGGTTGATAGGATTTCGACCCATCCCCACTTTAGCTTCGAAATAAGACCCTTCAGAACAATTATAAACCGATTTTGACTTTAATATAAAATAATATTTTAAGATATTCCTAAGGTGCCCCTCTCCTCCCTTATAAAAGGGTACCTCCTCCCCCTCCTCCTCACACCAAATTGAGCACTCAAGCTCGGCCAAACCCTGACAAAATCCCTTCTCCACTTCCCTAGAATAATCCTAGAGGTCCTGGTCTTCTTCAAAGACCAATCTTAGTTCCCTAAGTGAAGGATTCAAAGAGGCGTTTCAAAGAAGAGGTAATATCCATTACCGATCTTTTCAATTTCTTTCTTCTTCAACTTCTTCTTCTTTAGTTGTTTCATGATAAATTAATAACATCAGTATTTCTTATATACTGATATGTTATTATAAATATGAAACAACTATAATTAACCTTCTATCCATCCTACGGAAAAAGGAAATCACCGCGTGTGCGTACGTACGGACTACCGTCTCCACGACGCAATGAGATTCATTCTCCATGTTAACCATTTAAGAATGATTATAAAGTATATATAAGAAATAATAATGAAATATATGACATTACAAAGATACTGGATTTATGTATATATATATATATGTATGTCATCTACTTACTTCCATTCAAGACAATAAGGAAAGGAAAACAGCGTTCATTCGTACGTACGGACTACCGTCTCCATGAACGGTGTTTTTCATTTCATTTATCTATCTATTATATATATATATATAATGAATATATATGATATATAAATCATATTTTATATTCTGGAAGTAAGTAAATCATGATATAAGTAATAATAATGTCAACAACAACAAGTCAAAACACCTACGATAAATGAAATGATTTTACCCAAAACGCTTCTTTAACATGGAATTTACAAAAGAACGGGTAATATAATGTCACAAGTGAACCATATATGATATAATAACAATGAATATGGTTCTTTAATAAGTCAATGACATTATATAAATCATTATACAGGAGGTTCGGACACATACGAAGCAAATCGGACCTAAGGTAAGGGAAATATCACAATCTCATTTTTATCCGAGATTTTTTATTCGTAAGTATTTACCGGGGTGTATTTTATCATCCACATCCATGTTACCTCATTATGTAATATTGTTTCCATCCACTTAAAATAGTTTAAATCCAATTTTACCCTTCGGTGAGTTTTTAGTAAAGAATATGAAAGGAATCTTTTGTCGTTTTTTTTGTACGAGGTACTTTTTGAATTTTCCGACAAAAGTACGAAGAATGTTTTTTTAACTTATACGGCATGAATGGATTTTTAAAACATTATTTCCAAGAAGCTTCCTTTACAAGTTTTCAAGTTTATTTTTAATCAACTTCTTTTAGTTTAAAGTTTTATGACATGTTAAGAAAGGAAAAATGTTTTTAAAGAATAAAGGATATTTTCCTCAAGAATTCATTTCAAGTGTTTTATCAAAATAATTTTCCATCTAAGATAATAAAGGGTTCTGTTTTTATCCCTATTATTACATTGATTTGATCATGTTGTGATGGAATTATTTTTATGAATTCCTTTATCTTGTATGAATTGTTTTATGATGTCATGATGTTTAAGATTCCCATTTGTATTACATGGGTTATGCAATGATGTATGGTTTATGATTTTGTGGCACACATAAGAATGGTATCATTCTGAGATGGGTGAGACCTATATCTCCCTCCAATGCATTGGGTAAAGATTTTATATCTCATGAGATAGACATGGCTAGAATGGTAGGTTATACCAGTTCAGTGAAACAGGACTGAAACGAGGGTTACTCGATTCAGAAAGGGACTTTTTCCACTAAGATAGTCTTGGAAATGAGTCTTGACTAACAAGAAATGATTCTATATGATTATGTGTGAATGCCACAAAGTTTCATGTTTTATGTTATGATTATTGTGATTACATTTCACTGACATGATTTACCCCATGTTATGAAATTATGATCTCTTTTGCAGGTTAAGATTTCCAATAGTTATGTGCTTATGTATATGATGTGATTGATATTTCTTTTGTTTACCCTTACTGAGCATTTGAGCTCACCCTTTTATGTTTTCTTTTCCCCAGGATATAAAGAAAGGTTTTAGGTATAAAAAAGGGGATGATCTTTATGGGAGATATTGAAGATCTTTCACCACGATTAGAAGATTACGTTCCGAGTTTCCAAAGACACTAAACTATTACGATCCTTTAGTGTGTGTTTTTTTTATGTACTAAGTATTCCGAAAATGTAATTTTATATTCATGTAAGTCAGGCTTCGGGTCTCTACAGTAGGTTCATCCCAAGTTATTCTTTCAGTTTCTGTAATTTTGTATTGAGATTCTACAGCAGTCCAGATATCAAACCCCATAATTTCTAAATGGATTTTCATTTTAAGTTTCCACTGAGCATAGTTATTTCCATTGAAGAAAGGTGGCCGGTTAGTAGCAGCACCCTCAAGTTTATTATCCATTATAAACAAAATTTAAAGTGATAAAAATTTAGAAATAACAGAAATTTTAAGAACTTTAAAATACAACTAAAACCACAGTTAAAAAACAGAGTAATATAGAAAATATTTTATTTCCTCTGATACCAAATGTTGGTCGGAGTGGATACTCAAGTGGGGGGTGAATTGAGTTCCAATTTAAAATTTCTACTAAAAAAAATTTCTATTAAAATCCCCCAATTTCAAAAATAGATTAAACTGTAGTGAATTTATACAGATTATAAAGGTTCACTTAGTTTCTCAAAGATTGATTAGTTCTCAGTTACCTTAATCTTATGATTAATTTAACTTTTGAAACTAACTTACTGGTTTACAATAAATATAAACACTTGTGAGTTTAACTATCAAAGTAGCCTTGAAAATAAATTATATTTCAAAGTAATAGCAGCAGAATATGAAATAGTTAAGTATTGTATGGATAGAAACTTTAACTAAAAACACAGAGGAGTTAACCAAGAGGTTCAGTGTCAAGCCGAGACTTACTCCTCTAAAAAGTTTTATATAAGGATGATCCACACCCTGGATCGGGGTTCAACAGTTTACAACTGTCCAGGTCCAAGACCTCTACCACAGTTATTCATGGGAACAAACACAACAACAACCAGCTGTTCGGGTCACACGACCTCTACCACTGTCCCAGTGGGAAAACAAATAATTAAGAGTGTTGAGTGAGGATTTACAAATCCTCCAGTTAAAGAACAGGAGACAGTGTGTGTGTTAAATACAGCAGATAACACACACTGTTCAATATTTAAAAAGATAAATCACAGAGCAAATATTTAGAGGGTAGAAATGGCTCTAGTGATCTTCGTGCAACTCTCGACTCCTTTTGTTGATTAGAACTCGTTCTGAGTCTTCTTCTGGTTTTTGTCTGGAAAACAGAGTATCATCTGTTTCCTTGAATTCCAGGTTCAGCTTGCTTATTGGCTCAGAGAATGAAGAGATTTGTGTAGTTCTTCTTTAGCATAAATTTCTCGACGTATGCTCTATATTCTGGAGGCTGGTAGTAGTAGTCTCGTGAGTGCAAGTTCTCCAGTTGTTCTTTTTTTTGCATGTTTTGATCTTGATCGCCAGCGTATATTATTTGTGCTCTTTTCTGCATCCTTCTTTTAAAGCACGAGCTTCCGCAAAAGATATGATTCCCTTTTTGTAAGTACGAGGTACGGTTTCATGAAAACGAGCAACACATATTAAATAAATTTCAGTGCATTAAAATATACCTAATGTGACAGTTGGTTAGATTAAATAATAATAAATAAATTTAAAGCATGTCGGGGTTCTGTCTCTGAACGGTAGCTCATGATAGCGGTAGACTTTGTCATGGTAGGTCTGAGTATCGGTAGGCATCTGTAACGGTAGACTAGTTAGTCGGTAGACTTGATGTATCGGTAGCGGTGGACTTGTTACAGTAGCGGTGGCTCTGCCTTTACCAGTAGCGGTAAATCTTTATCGGTAGCTGTGGCTCTGCCTTGTAATGGTAGCGGTAGCTCTCTATCGGTAGCTGTGGCTCTGCCTTGTAACGGTAGTGGTAGCTCTCTATCGGTAGACTTTGCATAACGGTGAACTTCAGCATATCGGTAGCTGTCAGATTTGCTGTAACGATAACTGTCTACTTCGACGCAGCGGTAGACTTCGAGTATCAGTAGAATTTGAGTAGCGGTAGACTTTGAGTACCGGTGAACTTCGTATCGGTAGCTCTTATTCGATATTAGTAGCTTTAAGTCATAACGGTAGCTACTATCTGTAACGGTAGCTATAAACTGTTTAAGCATTCTCTTGGTAGAAAGAGTTAAGTCACAGTAAACATATATCCGATAATGCAAATTCAATATATAAATAAGGAATGGTTGGGATTATCAAAACATAATAAAGCAACTTAATTCCAGAGGGTTCAACACAAATAATCCCGAACATGATTCCTGAAACAACCTACTAAAGAAACGATAATGTAACAGACCAGAAGATTCACAGTGTTATTCTTTACTCTATCTAATACGACTCCCATGTAGGGGATCAAATCAAATTCTCAATATGTGATTCCTCACTATACCCTAATTGGTATGGACCCAAGGAATCCACCCTAAGGATAGAGGTGTAAATTGAAAAGCCTATGAGGGTATGACACCTACCATCAGGACAAGCCTATTCATGCACGGGATAGTCTAGATGAATAGCCATGTGAAGGTGGAGAGCTGATTTCATGATGAAGATGATGGGGAGGAGCAGTTCCAAGTAGTTTGTCTAGGTTGTATGTAATTTTTGAAGCCTACGGGCAATGAAATCATCTAAGGCCAATAGACCATGTAATACTTACACCTACGGGCCTTGTAAGGGTTCAACCTCACCCCTTGAATGGTGGATTATCAAAAATCAATAAAAAATGAAGGCCCTCGGGCCATTGGATAGAGGTGTAAATTGACAATACTGAGGGCCTAAAAATAGTGTAGAAATGTATATGGAATGTACTGGGAGTACAAAACATGAATGTGATACCATGGGTTTGCTCATGCCTTTTTCCCATGAACATGTACTTCATCCAATGCCCATTTACTTTGGTCATGCGTATATACCTAACCATGTTTGATTTCTCTGGTAGTGTCTATTCCCATGTACTAGGCCATGCCCATATACATCGGTCATGCCCTTGTACTTAACCATTGATGTTCTTGTGTATCCCAGGGGTACTTCCCAAGACACCAAAACCGAGTCACACAACATGTGGTATGACAAAAAAACCAATTATTTTTAATGTTCATGAAAACCTAACCACTACAGCAATAGAATACTCTTCATGGGTTAATTTGAACTACACATCAAGTAAAACTAGATTTTCTATAATTCTACTGTCTTCATGGGTTTCAGTCTTCATCACCTCCTCCATCGATCCAGACTTGAAAACCACCTCTAAAATCAAATCTAGAGTTAACCAAAATTGAATCATCATTGGTGGATTTATTTTGGCCACCCGACCACTTATAAAGTGACTCCCACTGGGCCACACCCCCACATTGTAGAACTATTATTGAATAACTTGAAATAGAAGATTATAATCTTCCATCATTATCATTTCACAATGATCATTCTCTCAACCATGAACCCAATCATGTGGAAATGAATTGTTTCACAAATTACCAAATGTGAAATGATCATTTTTTGTGTATTACGGAACCACCTGTCAAACTGAGCATCGAGGATAAATTTTTGAATAATTTGGGGAGAAATTAATGTGGCAGAAAAGTGAGCAATAATCCATGGAAATTACTATGGTTAGAAACAATCAACTAATAGATATAACATTAATCTGAAGGGGTAATCAAGGATTAAAAAATAATATTCATTAATAAATCTAGGAAGAAAAATCAATATTTGTAAATAAAAATCAACTCAAGAATCAATCTATTAGGAATATTGATTTACCTATAACCTAGAAAAATTAATAAGAGGATTAAATCCAATGAACAAAATGTCCTACATCAAGTTTGGATTAATCACTAATGAAGAATGATTTCATTCAGTTTTCACTGGTTAGATCTGGAAACTTTATTAGTGAAGAAAAATCCTTAGGAAATTGATCAATGATCCATGATTTCATCATTGTTCATCAAAAAATATCCTCCAACATCCCCTCTAAAATCCACATTTTTATGTGCCAAAACATAATGATTTTCCATAAGTGAGATTATATTGAGGTGGATAAGGTTTAGAATATTAAAAAAATAACAAATAAATAAATACATAGATTATTTTATTTATGAATCCTTATATGACCACATTTATAACAAACACCTCATGCACACAATGGTTATATCAAGCTATTGAGATAAAAAAAGGTCAAAAATAACCTTATAGAAATATTGGAGTAATGTTAGAGTTAGAAACCAAATAAACCGAATTAAAAGTAGAGAAATGTTTTGAAATGTATGTGAAACCACAATTAATCCAACTCTATCCTACATAGCACACATGATATGTGGGATCTCTGCTTCACATGGAATCCCCAGAAATAAAATTCACTTGTGGGATAAGGTAGTCATATCCCACCCCAAAAAATAGATGTTATCTGCAGCATGAGTAAATAATTTACCTCCATGAAAATGATAAGTCATTTTTGAGGCATGGAGATACTTTATCTCCCCATGTAAATGATAATTAATTTGTGATATGAGGTGTCTATTTCTTAACCACTAAAAAATTAAATTGATTTGTGGGGTGAGGAGGTAAATATCATACCCACAACAAATCAAAACCGTTTGTGGTGTAAGGAATAATTTATTGTCTAATGCGTAGAGTCAATTACTATGTATGGATGGCCTTTCCCAGAAGATTCTTTTTCCTATGCCGCCTATACATACACATATATCTACCAAAAGGGGAAACAGAGGAAAGATTAATAAAAATTATTGAGGCAATGAGAAACCAAAGATATAATAATATAAAGAGATAAACTTCTAGTTTGGAAGGTAATCCACTTACCATGTACCATTTTGGAAAAGGATACCCCAATAAAGGAATACTAAATGACGAGTGTTTTCCTGCATTAGAGACACCCATTGTGATAAATGGGGACCACCTGGTGATTTAAAATGGGGAACCATTTGTGGAAGAAACCCCTTATGAAGAATCTACACTTATATAAGATTCTTTTCGGAATACACTATCCCATATTTCACAATTAGAAAAAGGAGGGGGTATTTACATTTTACAACTCATGTCACTCCATTAAAAAAATTTGACATCATATTAGCCCATCCACGAACTAAAAAAAATGTTTCCTCTAGTCCATACTATGGACCAAGAATTGAATCATTGAAACCTCCCATGTGGCCACCAGATCCATCTTTCCAGGGTATGGGACACATAAAAATTCCCCTTTAAAAATCTTACATTCCCAAGCTAATCCTGTCACCAAATTCACCCCAAATTATATTTGGTCATTAATGTTCATAATAATTCATTCCCATTATAACAGAGATCCCAACCATATGAGTGGTAGTAGCTATTCATGAAGCGACATTCATTCCCTGTATACTGTCTGAAATGTGAAGTGAAGCATGATGTATATGTATGTTCAATAGGTGAAAAATTCCAATGTTGGGGCTCAGAAATGACTAGGATGTTGAGAATTGGAAATCCTTATCTTTTTTATTTACTACCCAGTCATAGTGTCACCCTCATCTATAAGAATACAAGAAAAAATATCCATCATAGGAATCCCCTTAGAGTATGCCCACAACCTTTCCTATAAGACATCACACTTCTCCTGCCTTCCATATCCCCACCCTCATCCACCAGTGAATGAGAATGAAAAATCCACCTCAGGATTATATTTTAGGTATATGTCTGTCACAACATTTGATTGTCCAAAATGATGGTCTCCCACTATCTTTTGTTTCTCACACCGTGCAAGACTCACATAGGCCTAGAGATCAGTGGATATTTTATCAGTATAAGAGTCAAAATATCCTATCAATGCATCCCCAATAAGTTCAATCACCAACCTCTATTAACTACATGAGATTTGATTCCCTCCCTAATAGGATACTTAAGAAGGCTCCCAATGTTTAAATGAAGCACACTCAATACCACACCATACTTATAGGTCCATCTTCCTAGAGTAATTTTTACCAAACGAGAATTCCATATTTCTTTCAATACCTGTCATCTTATCATCATTATACCATATTTATAATGAGATATATCATAAAAATTTCATTTCCCTTTTAATATCAACCCAATATTCATAAGCCATATTCCCCATGGTATCATCTAAAAGGTCGCCTATGCATAAGCCCCACACCAACCATTGATTGGAACCTTTTCCTAGAAATTATCATCTAATGATGTTAAACTACACACCATGGTCCTTTTCATATGACATTAAAAGGTATGATGTTTCACATTAAGTGGCATCAAACTACACGTATTTTGATTCCTTTCACACGGTTACATAGTAATCACTTCTCATAGTCTTGATCCCAAAATCAAAACAATATTTGTCTCTCTAGGTGATGATAAATTCCAGAGTGCAACCTTATGTGGCATAAAACTAACTTAAAAATTTGATGAAACAATATGAAGAACCTTTTATACATTGAAATTGTACCATTAATATAGAACCTATAATACATACATATGAAACTATGAATGGAGGAACATAGAAACATACAAATAATTTTCCATCAAAATAATCCCATAATTGATTTTTAACAAAACTTTAACACCCCAAAATTTTATGATATATTTTCTCAAATGAATTTAATCTGTTTGAAATTTTTTTTATATGAAACAAAAACTATATCTTTCATTATATGCCACATTAAGTTTATCTTTCATTATGCACAACAAATAGTTTTTTCAAAAGGTTGTCGGACATGTGATATCATGATTCAGAGAACCAAGAAATAATATTATTTTAAACATTCCCATTATAACCTAGACAATAATTAGGAAGGTATGAATAATATTAAATACTTTATGAAATATACATATAAATTTCCTACTTAAAATATTTTTATTTATAAATGATTAGTAACTAATCAATCATTATTATGGTAATTAAAAATTCTTTGAAATTAAATTTTTAATTGATTTTTGAAAATTATGATTATCAATATATAGTTATTTTATAAAATTAATTTAATGGAATTAAATTCATTTTTGAAATCATGATTTCAAATTTAACTTATCGTAAAATATTTGGATTTTTTCGGAAAATATTGATTTATAGTGAGTTGGAAAAAATAGTAATTTTTTTAAAACTATAATTTTTGTTTAGTAAGTTATATAATTTAAATTCCCAATTACACTTTAAAGTAACTTAATGTATATTTATTTATATTTAATATAAATTATTAATCATGAATAAACATTATATTGTATTTTAGTATAAGTTTAATTTCGTGTTTAAAAAATGTTTTTTATAAAGAATTTTTAAAGTGTGTAATGTTTCTCTACATTAATTAATTAAAGTAATACCTAATGATGAATTTTTTTTAATGAAATTTACACATTATATAGAAATAAATTTTAATTTATATTCATACCAATATTATTATTATTCATATATTTAATATAATATCATCTTGTGCTTTAAAAAATATACTTCTCGAAAGTCCAGCTTTTCCTCAGTTCTATGGGTTTTATTTTATTTATTTTTTTATTTTTTTTAAAAATTTACTTGAAAAAATAAACTTAATTTTTAAAAATCATAAAATAAAAATTATCTTTGGGTTAATTTGGGAAAATTTTCTAAAATGATTATAGTTTTGAGGAATATTAAAAAATAAAGAATTCATATTAAACCACGTTTATATAAGAAAATAATTCTGTTATATATAGTAATATGTTTTTATTTTAAGGTAATAACTAAAACATATCTCAACCTGCATGAAATCAGTTATGAAATCATCATTCTTGTGTATGACGGACTACCGCCGCCCAAACTCATGTTATTCATTTTTCCATTACCACCTATAATGGTTATGTATAATGATAGATATAAATTATAAATGAGATATTTAAAAATATTATTGTACCTATGGAGTCATTATGACATATATAAATTTTTTTACTTTCCATTCCTTAGGGGATACGATAGTGTCATTCCCGTGTATAAAAGACCACCACCTCGCAATTCGATGTGATTCTTTCATACTGTAAGTAGAAGGTAACAATTATTTTTTTAATGAAGATATGTGATATATATTAAACAAAAATTATTCTATAATTATAATATATAATATAACTTTTTTATTTTTTTGAGAACATTGAAACAATGTTCATGTGTACGTACGGCCTACCGTACCCATAAATCATGTATTTCATTTTTTATCTCTGTCTTATATAGTTTACTGTAAATACAGATATTTTGACAATATATAATATTAATATCATGTTTAAAAATATGGATATTATATTATCATGATCTAATTAATATAAAAAAATAAAAAATCAAAACATATACGGAAAGTAAAGCGATTATTACCCAAAACATATTTTTATCATGGAATTGTTAATAAACAGGTAATAAAAGGTCATAAAATCATATAAGGTTTGATATTTATATAAATATTGTTATTTATAGAATCATAATAAAATTATACTAATTATAAATTAGTTTTGAATGTGAATGAAAAAATTCAGGACTTAAAAGTAATGGATTTCTTATCTCTCTGTAATTTATATGAGGCATATAGACATTCACCACTCATTTCACCTATTTAATGTATATATTGATCCATTTTCATGATATATCACTAATATTAATATTTTAAAAATATTTAATGTTTCATTTTATGTTATTATTCTTGGGTATTATGATTTAAAAGATTACTAAAGTGGCAAGGGATCTTGTTCTCACTTTTCACTTCTATAAGACATATTCCATATTCGGCACCTATTAATTTTTTTTGGTGTATATACATCCCATGATTTTAACACATGACTATTCTCCTTATAATTTCTAGTGGTATAATATACATTTCATTATATCTACTTCATGAGGTTTATGGTTCTAATGTGAACACATCAGTAATGGAGTTTTTTTCTCAGCTATTTTTCATTGGCACATAAGTTATGCTACACAACTATGTTATTCAATGTGGTGTATGTTCTTCCCCTTGAATTGTTATATCATGAGTATCTATATTTTCATGATATTTAATGTCTCTTTATATCATTATTTATCATGGATTGGGATTCAAAGTCACCATATTGGGAAGAGTTTTTTGTTACAATCTTCTAGTTTGTAATGACTTTATATGATTATGATTTCAAATGATAAAATTTTGTGAACTAAATATCTCTAAAAAATAATGAATTTTATTTTAATAATTTCATGTAATTAGAATAATAGTTTTTTCCTTTATTTTTCTCTATTTATGTAGTCAATATTTTTAAATATTTTTTTCCTAAAAATCGTTTTTATTTCTCTCTTTGTTTAAAAACCATTTTCTTACAAAACCTAGTTTTCTAAAAAAAAATTCAAAATTTATATTAGGATTTTATGAAAGTGATTTATTAATGAAATTTTTAAAAATGGTTTAAATTTTACAAAAAGTTTGAAAAGCAATGTTCACCTCATTTTCAAAATTAACTCCCAGAAGGTTTTTACTGATAATGTGAAAGGAATCATTATTTTAACATGTATGGTGTGAATAAATTTTCTTCTGCCATGACCATTACTTTCTAAGAAGATTTAGTTATAATTTTTCAAGGATAGTTTCAAAGAAAATTATTTTAAAAATGATTTATATTTTTAAATGTTCCTATAAAATTGAAAAGAATATTTTCCTCAAGAAAATGTTTTAAATGATTTTAAAGCATCTTTTAAATGTTTGAAATGTTATTTTCAAAGAAAATGATTTTATATTTTTGTTATGTTTTAAAAATTTATTTTAAAAGAAATGTTATTTTCATTAATAAATGTTATAAGATATTTTTCTTTCAAAATAATTCTCCATATAAGATGAAATACTTTGAGGTTACTTATGCTTTACTGGGGATATGATCTAAGGATACCATTCTTATTCTTTCCCTAAATGGTTTATTTTTATGTGGTCATAATTTTTATGAAACCTATTTATCTTACATAGGTTATACAAAGATAAAATTATTACGAAACCTGATACATTTTCATCATGTTATACAATAATGAAATGATTATCAAACATGCCTATTTTCCATAGGATATGATAAGATGGATTTTTTAGGAAACCCATTTCATTTTGTGGGTTATGATATGGTGAATTATTTATAATATTGTGACAAACATGTGTATTATTGTCTTTATTTAATGGTTGGTACCTATATCCCCCTCAAATTATTTCGGTAATGATAAATGTTATATGATATCAGGTGGTAAACATGTGACTAGCCCAGTCCTGAAAAGGAGGGTATATGGGTGGGTAGCCTAATCATTAAAAATAGGGTTCATGGGTGTTTAACCTAATCCAAAAGTAAGTGCATGGGCGGTTATCCATAAAATGTCATGTTATGTATGTATTGGTGGGTAGCCGTGCCATCATATTTTCTATGATTATATATATTCCACAATTCTCTGTCTTATGCCATTATTATGATCTAACAAATGTTGTCCACTGATTACCTTATGATTCATATCTTATGAAAAACCAATATTTATGCCATGACTTAGGATTATGATGTTTGATATCAAGGGTATGGTTTTAAAATGTTAGGTGCATTGTCTTATACCCGTATGCTCAAGTTATGACTATATATCTTCTTTGTTTTCCCATACTGAGCGTTTGAGCTCAACTTTATTTATGTTTCCTTTCCCTAGGTTGTGTAGAATGTTTTTTATGTATGTATACTAAAGGGGATGATCTTTATGGGATTCATTGAAGGTTTTTCATTAATTAAGAATATTTTTCTGTTTTTTAAAAGTTGTTAAAATAGTATCGTCCTCATGTGTGTGTTTGTGAAATATATTGAATTTTCATATAAAATGATGGAATATCCATTTATGAGAAGTATGTGTAGATATAGTTCGTATAAAAGGAATGGTTTATCCATCCTTTAGAAATTATGAAGATATATATTTAATTATATATTTATTGATATTTATAATTACATGTCGAGGGATGTCTCAAAGGATAAAACTAAGGATCATTTAATGTATAAGAAAATGTCCTGGAATTTTGGTAAAGGACAGGACAATTTATTTCTATGAAATTAAATCCATATAAGGATACTATAAGTTGATGTGTATCTCGTGAAATAGTACCTAGGGGTAACTAATATGAAAAGTGTGCATTGAGAAGGAATCAATTGTTACCTGGTGCATGATAAGAGGCCTTATTACACACATGGGTTGATACCTGTAGGGGATATGATTTGGAAATTCAAAAACTATTTACAAACCATCAATGAAGATTTAAAAATATTTTTAATATGACTGAACTTGGATAAACCAAAGGTATCATATGTTAAAAATAATTATTCATGATTTATATATCCTATAAGTGGTTTTCATGATTATTTAGTTTCTCATTATGATTAGTAATTCTCACACTAATATTTTTATTTTTAGTCAATGTGGAGAACTAGAAACAAAATATATGTTAAAATAGAATGTGATAGATAATTTGATGAAGAGAATAAAAATGGGATGATAAATATAATTAATTATGTTGGGATTATTCTTAATCAGATATCACAAAACATGATGTACTAAATGCACCTTAAACAATTCTCGGACTCACTAAAGAAAAGAAGGATAGAGTTCACTGTGATTTTAGGTAGTAAAGACCACATAAGAAAGAAATTTTAGTTTCCTATAATTAGATAATGTGGGAATAAAAACACAAGGGATTCTCTTAGATAAACAAGAGGATATTTTTAGTGTAGAAAATAAGTACACAAAGTCTGTTATTTTTGATGATTTTTTTAATTTTTATTAAAGTAATAGATGTGAATAATGATCTCCCTGATTTATCATAGATGGTTTAATTTTTTTAATGTGGAAAGTATGGAAAATATGAAAATATATAAGATCTGGAATATTTGATGAGGTATTTACTTTCTTAAATTTTGATTTAACTCACTTTTTTTTTGTTAGTAAGTTGCTCCCCAAATTTTATGAGGGGAATTCATGGTGTTTTGACGAATCGAGATGCAAAAGAGTGGGGATGGAGTCCCACTAGTGAATAGTTCCTGTTTGGTGAACTATTAAATAAAAATGTGTACCATGTACAAGGAGATCCTATGTACTAGGATCATTGATAGTGGTATGTCACACACGGTTTTTTTTCTTTTCTGTCATTGTATTGATCCGGCCCATTAGAAATCCCGATCATTTTCAAGGGTATTTTATGAGATGAATCTTGAGTTTTGAAGTTTCATATATTTCTAACCACCATAATTTGGGATCCCCATTGCTTGTTTAGGAGTTTTTGAAGAAAGGGTGGTTACTTCATGATTTCGGCCAACCGTGAGCCCATTCCCAGTTTTAAAAACTGAATTTGTTTCTTTTATAACTCTTTTGTTTTTCATCCTTTTCACCCATTAAACTTACCACTTGTCCTATACTGATATATTAAAATTTATTTATCCTTTTGGACCCATTAGAAATTAATAAGCCGGGTGAATTTGGGTTACTTATTTAGGTATTGGGCCAGCCCATGGGCCCATTTCCTGTTTTAAAAAAAGTAATTTTTTTCATTTATATCTTTTTCATATTTTACTATTTTTCGGTTATTCCACCTCCCCCTCCAATCCAATAACCCTATCCTAACCCTCATCATCGATTTTACCTCTTTGGAGCTCATGTGGGTCTCGGATTAGGGCGAAAATTCTCAGAAAACCTCAAATAGACCAGATTTTCCAAGGTAACTTTTATCATTCATAAATCAATCAATTCGTACTCTTTTAGCACCCAATCTTCTTCCCCTGGTTATTCCAGACATTAGGAGTCTCTCCATGAATTTTCAAGCCATTCCCTTTTCTCTAGGGCTTCATATCTAATGGAAGACGAAGAGTTTTCTAGGATGAAAGGTGAGATTCCTTCTCCTTTCTTCTTCCTCTTCCCCCTCCTTTCATTATTTCATGGTTTTATATTGTACCCTAGTCTTGATCGACCTAGGGTTTTGTTAAAAAATGTTTTTTATGGGTTTTATGTTTGTTTAGGTCTGGTATTTATAGTTTTAGGGTTTATAAACCCGCGGCGGGTGACTTCGGGTGTGCGTTTCAATTACGCCGACGATTTGAGGTAGGATATCCCTTGCACATGCCTTTATCATAGAAGTTTCATCATTTTAATATTATCCTATACTGATATAAATGTTTATTATTGTTTTTAATTCTTTTTATAATTTTCTTTGTGTGCAAAGTCGTTGTTTAATCACGGTTATGTGAAAGGTAGTGTTGTTTTGTCATGGAAGTGCTCAACAAGTGTTTGTTTATATGTTTCATTATCTTTTGAAAATATTTTGTGATGTTTATAATCTGTTTTATGGTATTTTTAACATCTTACGGTATCTTGAATTAAAATATGACATTCAATTGGTGTTTTATTCCTTTTCATGTACATAAAATAAATTGTTTTGTTTAAAAAAGGCATGACATGTGTTCGGTAAATTGCCCGGTTGGCTTTTATGTGTGATGTGTGATTTAAAAGTTATTTGATGGGATTTATAAAGGAATTGGAATAATTATAAATGGTATTTTTGGGTACTTATATTGATTTCCAATTTGTATTTGTTTTTACAAACAAGTGGGTTTTGATTTACAACATATTTTGGCCCGAGTTTCCCAAAAATGGACCGTTTCACATCTTTATGAAAATGGTTGTGTTTTGAATATGTAACCTGAGTATTATAAGAGATTTATGAATGAGGTTTGATACTGTAAATTATGTTTATACAGATCCTTAATAAAATTAAAATGCATACCTTTATCAAAGGTTAGTTTTGAGAAAATGTTTAAAGGCCCGTTTTACATTTCCTAGAAATGAAGGAGTGTTTTACTTGTATATAACAAGTTGTGAAAATGGGATTGTTTTATGGCCCATTAAATGATTTTATTAAATGTTCATTGGGCTGAAAAATATGATTTGTTTTGGTTATGATGTGTTTTTATAATTTAAAGAGTGTTTTTGAAAGAGTTTTATGTGCAAAGCCTCAATACACTTCATGAAATTGTTTTACCAAAATATTTAGTGGTTTGTTGATTAGTGTAAGAAATGTAAAGAAAGATTATGGGCTGTTTGTGTTTTTATGGTTTTGGAATGGAATATGGATGTGAAATGTGTATTTGATAATATGTGTAACTTTATTGAGCACTAAAGGGAATCCTGGGTATCTAGGTGGGCGGGCGTGTACTAGTATGCTAGTGATTCTGTGGGGGTTGGCCCCTATTTCACGTAGCAAGTTTGACGATGACAAAACTAACTAAACTATGATGATGATGATGATTGGGGACCACTAGGTTATGGGTATGTTCCCTACTAGTGGCTTGTGCACGAGAAGGGATATTTATTATGGTTACTTTCACCGAGATACGAGGTACCTGGGGCTCACAACTAACTAGTGCCTAGGGGTGTTCCTATGACTAGTGCTCATTGGCTATTTTGTACTCACCATCATCATACGGTGTTCTTGGTTGGTAAATTCATTAGTATGTGTTATTTATTTAAAAGTTAAAATTCTTTAAATCAACCCACTTGAAAACTTTGTTCATTTTGAAGTTGCACCTCTTTGAAAATAATTGTTACCTGCATTTTTGTTTATTAAACATGCATGTTTTTGTCTGATAATTATTATAGCATGGAACCTCATTTGAAAACCATACTTTCATATCTTGAATTTCAAACTACAAATTGATGTTTCATTTATTTTAAAGGAATATGCATTGGGAATAGAATATCGGGCTAACCTACTGAGTTTTAATACTCACGCCCATAGTCTTCTTAATTTTTAGCCCTTGTGCAGGTTTCATCTTTAGTTCGATCACCTTGGGTGACTTTTGATCGTTGTGTTGGAGAGTGACCAGAAGTGTCACATGGAGTTAGTTGGTCATTGGGATTGTTCATTTGAGTTTTTTTTTGTTTTTGTTCTACCTTTAGTTTCTTGTATAAAAAATATTTTTTTCAATTTTTATATAAATTCATTTTGGGTTGTCCGTTTATTTCCGCTATTTATTTGATTGTCTATATATGGGCGAAATCGTTCCCTAGTGTACTATATTGATGCCCTTGGTGCTTGTCACCATCCCGGGAGGATCGGGAACGCCTCTCAGGACTTGTCGCGGGCTGGCCTGGGTGACCGGTTCAGGGTCGACTCAGGCTGGTTCGTGACAAAATGGTATCAGAGGAGGTCGGCTATTAGCGGAACTTTCTTTTTAGAGCGCCCTTGTTATTTTGGGGATGTCAAGGTAGATTGAGTAGGATTGTTGGGACATGAGGGGTAAGTGCAAGAAGAGCGTCACGAACTCTTTCTTGTTCTAATCCTCAGGTTTCCATGGAAGTCCGCTTTTATTAGTGTCCTTTGTTCTAGTTGATTGTTTGGTATTGGGATATGACAAGGGGAGTCTGACCAATGGCCTTCATGAGCTCACAGGGCCTGGAAAGCCATGTGGAGCTGGGGAATGGTCCTAATTAGTCTCTCTCTTTTGGTGTTGTTTTTGGCATATGGCCGCCAACCATATGGTCAAGTCACCCACCGACACTAGTTCCCTTTTTCTTGGGTCTCTTGAACCATTCTTGAATTCTGAATTTTTGTTTTTAAAATCCTTGTGTGAGAATTGTGGAAATGGGTTTTAATGTAAGGATTAGATTTTGAAAATTTAAAAAATGGGGTTTTCAATAATTAAATATAATAATGGTTTTGGAAGGTTGTGTTTTTTGTGAAAAAATGGAGGGAAGAAGAAATGATTTAAAGGGATTGGATTATCCATAATCTAAACTTGTGGTTTGTTGAAATAAAATGTTTTGAAATTGTGAATCATTTTAAAGTGATTCTGGATCTTTTTTTTAAATGGGGTATTTTAGGATGTTAAAAAGTTTTTGAATCAGATAAATTAGTTTTGGAAATTTGTTTTGATCAGTTGGTGTTTTACTAGAAACTTTATTGGTCTCAATGGACCTCAGATTATGAAAATATACATTGCTGATTTTTAAAAAAAATGTGAAGGGGATGTTTGGAGTGGCTTGGTTATTTAAAAAGTTTTTAAAAATTAAAAGGGGTCGGTTTTCAAGAAAATGGTTCTTAATTAATTGTGGTTTTTTTGTGAAACATGAAAATGTTTTTTTACTTGGTGGTTGGTGTTACTTTTGAAGGTAAATTGTTTTTTTTTGAATTATGATGTTTAATTTTAGCCTTTGGTGTTTTCATGGGTTCTCACATGCATGGTTTTATTTATATTTGGAAGTATGGCCTATATGGTATGGTGGTTGGGTGTCCGGGGTGGCATGGAAATGTGCATGTGGGTGAGACTTGATGAAACACCATTGGTGAATGTGGAAACCCACCAAGTTAGTTTGTTTTTTCAAAATTGCTTTAAGCTGAAAATTATGGTCTTTTTTAAAAACCAATGGTTATGTGGCTTGATTTTTCTATGTCTTAGAAGAGTTGTTTATTTGGTTAGCATCCATGTAATCTATAATTCATACTCTTTTTCTATCTAGAGATGAGATCTTGTTGGTGGCTCGTTTTTGGAGTAATTTTCATTGGGTTTCTAAAAATGTGTTTGATGTTGTGATGTGGCCATGGATAGTTCTGCATTGGAAATATTTCCTGCTGATCAACCTAAGGATTCCTTTAAAATTTTAAATACACCTCTTTTGATGATGCCTCAACTTGTTTGTTGGAATAGAGAGCTGTTTGGGATCTATTAAAAGTGCTTCTAGGTCATGATAATTCTTTTAGACAGAGTAGTTGTGTTCGGTGATGTTGATGTGTTTTGTCGTATTCCTTGTCCATTCCGCCCCTCGTTTGGAGTGAGATAGAATTTTGATATGTATCTATGAGTTAATATTTAGATGAAGGTTTTTGTTTGGTGATCAAGTGTGGTTTTTTTGAGTGGTGTGATCCTTATCACCTGACTGCGGTGCAGCAAATGCTTCAAGAATCAGGGCTCCAGCCATAGGCCTCAGAGTGAAGCTTTTCACGCAGTCAGGAAATCGATAGAGGTGTGGAGTGCTTGATTAGGATCCTTCCTCCACATTTTTGGTAATTTATTTTATATTTCAATGTTTTGGTTCCTCATTTTTGTGAATTTCCCTTTTTCGCAACAAGCGTGGTGGACTTAACCCCTCACATAATGTCTATGGATATTCCTTCATGGATGTGGGTTTTCAATCAATTTCCTTGTGTGGACAGCCTGTAAAAATCAGGTGCAGTATTGCTGTTTCCTATTCATAGGTGGAGAGTTTTGGGTAGTTTCTTGGTTTCTTTTGTGGTTTCAGTGGCCAAATTATTGGGTCCCCTTCCCTCCCATCCCCAAGTGGCGGGGGTCCAGAACTGTGCTGAATGTGTTGGCCAAGTTCTTGATTCCTCCATTCGAGAGTGGGTGGTTTATATATTCATGTTGTAACCCTATTAACTTGGTATAGTAGGTTTTTTAGGAGGGTTTTTTGGGCTTGTGTGAGTGAGGCCCAATTCTAGCTCATGGTGAATTCTTGTCTATTCGTTGCTAGTTGGTTTCTAATGGTGGGGAGACCCACCATGGGTCTCATGGATTTTCATACAAAGAACATTTCTAGTTCTATTTGATTCTTAATGGTGGAGATTACATTCTGGAATCCTTAGGTGTTGTTTTTTTCAGCCGGAAAGTGTTATGGCTTTCCGGGGGCGGAAAGCTTTAATGGTGGGGAGAATTGGCACACACAGTTTTTTTTCTTTTCTGTCATTGTATTGATCCGGCCCATTAGAAATCCCGATCCTTTTCATGGGTATTTGATGAGATGAATCTTGAGTTTTTAAGTCTCATATATGTCTAACCACCATAATTTGGGATCCCCATTGCTTGTTTAGGAGTTTTTGAAGAAAGGGTGGTTACTTCATGAATTGGGCCAACCGTGAGCCCATTCCCAGCTTTAAAAACTGAATTTGTTTCTTTTATAACTCTTTTGTTTTTCATCCTTTTTCACCCATTCAACTTACCACTTGTCCTATACTGATATATTAAAATTTATTTATCCTTTTGGACCCATTAGAAATTCATAAGCCGGGTGAATTTGGGTTACTTATTTAGGTATTGGGCCAGCCCATGGGCCCATTTCCTGTTTCAAAAAAAGTAATTTGTTTCATTTATATCCTTTTCATATTTTACTATTTTTCGGTGATTCTACCTCCCCATCGAAGCCAATAACCCTATCCTAACCCTAAGAATCTATTTTACCTCTTTGAGCTCATGTGGGTCTCGGATTAGGGCGAAAATTCTCAGGAAACCTCAAATCGCCAAGATTTTCCAAGGTAACTTTTATCATTCATAAATCAATACAATTCGTACTCTTTTAGCCACCAATCTTATTCCCCTGGTTATTCCAGACATTAGGAGTCTCTCCATGAATTTTCAAGCCATTCCATTTTCTCCAGGGCTTCAGATCTAATGGAAGACGAAGTGTTTTCTAGGATGAAAGTTGAGATTCCTTCTCCTTTCTTCTTCCTCTTCCCCCTCCTTTCATTATTTCATGGTTTTATATTGTACCCTAGTCTTGATCGACCTAGGGTTTTGTTATAAAATTTTTTTTATGGGTTTTATGTTTTTTTCGGTCTGGTATTTATAGTTTTAGGGTTTATAAACCCGCGGCGGGTGATTTCGGGTGTGCGTTTCAATTACGCCGACGATTTGAGGTAGGATATCCCTTGCACATGCCTTTATCATAGAATATTCATCATTTTAATATTATCCTATACTGATATAAAAGTTTATTATTGTTTTTAATCCTTTTTATAATTTTCTTGGTGTGCAAAGTCGTTGTTTAATCATTGTTATGTGAAAGGTAGTGTTGTTTTGTCATGAAAGTTCTCAACAAGTGTTTGTTTAAATGTTTCATTATCTTTTGAAAATATTTTGTGAGGTTTATAATCTGTTTTATTGTATTCTTGACATGTTACAGTATCTTGAATGAAAATATGACATTCAATTGGTGTTTTATTCCTTTTCATGTACATAAAATAAATTGTTTTGTTTAAAAAAGGCATGACATGTGTTCGGTAAATTGCCCGGTTGGCTTTTATGTGTGATGTGTGATTTAAAAGTTATTTGATTGGATTTATAAAGGAATTGGAAGAATTATAAATGGTATTTTTGGGTACTTATATTGATTTCCAATTTGGATTTGTTTTTACAAACAAGTGGGTTTTGATTTACAACACATTTTGGCCAGAGTTGCCCAAAAATGGACCGTTTCACATCTTTATGAAAATGGTTGTGTTTTGAATATGTAACCTGAGTATTATAAGAGATTTATGAATGAGGTTTTCTGCTGTAAATGATGTTTATACAGATCCTTAATAAAATTAAAATTCATACCTTTATCAAAGGTTAGTTTTTAGAAAATGTTTAATGGCCCGTTTGGCATTTCCTAGAAATGAAGGAGTGTTTTACTTGTATATAACAAGTTGTGAAATTGGGATTGTTTTATGGTCCATTAAATGATTTTATTAAATGTTTATTGGGGTGAAAAATATGATTTGTTTTGTTTATGATGTGTTTTTATAATTTAAAGAGTGTTTTTGAAAGAGTTTTATGTGCAAAGCCTCAATACACTTCATGAAATTGTTTTACCAAAATATTTAGTGGTTTGTTGATTAGTGTAAGAAATGGGAAGAAAGATTATGGGCTGTTTGTGTTTTTATGGTTTTGGAATGGAATATGGATGTGAAATGTGTATTTGATAATATGTGTAACTTTATTGAGCACTAAAGGGAATCCCGGGTATCTAGGTGGGCGGACGTGTACTAGTATGCTAGTGATTCTGTGGGGGTTGGCCCCTGTTTCACGTAGCAAGTTTGACGATGAAAAAACTAACTAAACTATGATGATGATGATGATTGGGGACCACTAGGTTATGGGTATGTTCCCTATTAGTGGATCGATCACGAGAATGGATATTTATTATGGTTACTTTCACCGAGATACGAGGTACCTGGGGCTCACAACTAACTAGTGCCTAGGGGTGTTCCTATGACTAGTGCTCATTGGCTATTTTGTACTCACCGTCGGCATACGGTGTTCTTGGTTGGTAAATTAATTAGTATGTGTTATTTATTTAAAAGTTAAAATTCTTTAAAGCAACCCACTTGAAAACTTTGTTCATTTTGAAGTTGCACCTCTTTGAAAATAATTGTTACTTGCATTTTTGTTTATTAAACATGCATGTTTTTGTCTGATAATTATTATAGCATGGAACCTCATTTGAAAACCATACTTTCATATCTTGAATTTCAAACTATAAATTGATGTTTCATTTATTTTAAAGGAATGTGCATTGGGAATAGAATATCGGGCTAACCTACTGAGTTTTAATACTCACACCCATAGTCTTCTTCTTTTTTAGCCCTTGTGCAGGTTTCATGTCTAGTTCGATCACCTTGGGTGACTTTTGATCATTGTGTTGGAGAGTGACCAGAAGTGTCACATGGAGTTAGTTGGTCATTGGGATTGTTCATTTGAGTTTTTTTGTTTTTATTCTACCTTTAGTTTCTTGTATAAAAAATATTTTGTTCAATTTTTATATAAATTCATTTTGGGCTGTCCGTTTATTTCCGCTGTTTGTTTGATTGTCTATATATGGGCAAAATCATTCCCTTGTGTACTCTATTGATTCCCTTGGTGCTTGTCACCATCCCGGGAGGATCGGGAACACCTCTCGGGACTTGTCGCGGGATGGCCTGGGTGACCGGTTCAGGGTCGACTCAGGCTGGTTCGTGACATGGTAGCTGCATGAATACCGCATGGTTTTCCAAACTGTGAGGGCGGCCGAGCCAAGCCATGCATCCTTTCCTTCCCCTTGGACAGAGGATGACTCATGAGCACTCCATGGTTTTTCAAACCATATGTGCGCCCCTGGGATATCATGAGACCTGGCCCCTATTAGATAAAGGGAGCCCCATAGTGGCTGAAAATTATAAAATTTTATTAACAAAAGGAAGAAACATGGAAGAACAGAAGATAAAAAGTTCACGGTGGTAGGAAATGATAAAGACCGAGGGGATCCCTTTAATCAATCATATAACACTTAATAGGAAGAGAAATTGTCCTAGAAAAAATCAAAATCCTTTCATCCTAATTTCATTTAGATGCTAGGAGATCTGCCAGTATATTACCCTCACACCATGTATGAAGAACCAACATATTTGAATGAATGAAAGCCTTACAAGCACGAATGGAATAGATAATATTCCAGGGGAAATCCACTTTACCTTTTAAGGAATTAATCACAATAGAAAAACCCAATTTTATTTTAGATAGATGAATTTATCTTTCTATACACATATTGAGACCTTGGAGCAATGATAAAGCCTTAGCCACCACTGAATTACCCTCCCCAATGTAAGAAGAAAATGCCACAATAACCGAACCACGATCACCCTGAACAACAATTCCACCGCGCCTGAATCCTTGCACAAAATAACCATCTATATTTAATTTTATCCATTTGAAAAGAAGATTACATCACACCCATATTCTAGAAGACCTTCACCTAGAACGTTTTGTATATGTCACAATAATAGATGAAACAAAATATTTCAAAACCAAAGAACTATTCACACCTTTACACTGCCACACAGATGAAGAGAGAAGGCCTAATAATTTACATATGATATTTTGCAAGATATGATGAATTAATTTATGAGAATAAACATTACATGATTCCCATAATGTCCAACAAGCAGCAAGGATGAGTAAACATTACCCCTTGGCATGTGCACAATCCCTATGCTGTGAATCCCAACATTCCTGAAGAATTTATTCCACTATCCTCACACACCCACTGAAATTCGGAAAACCTGAAACATGAATCCAAAGATGAATATCCCAATGACCTTGGAAAAAAAGATGTAGAATAGTCTCTGAATGATAGAATAAGGGGAATTTACATTTCAAAACACAAGGAATTGAAATCCGTTGAATATTATCACTAGTAGGAATAACACCATTGCAGATTCACTAGAGAAGAAAACTAAATTTATGAGAGATGTCTTTACACCAAAGTTTTTTTCCCTCCAAAATATGATAAGGATGAATCATTGAACTAAAGGCTGAGAAGTACATATTACCAGCAGAAGAAGATGTAATATAACACTTTTCTGGATCCCTAGAAAAATAAATATTACGCAAGTCATCCTTTTGAACCTCATTTAACAAAGCATCAGTGAATAGGGGATATTCACTTTCCTGAATAATAATTATATTCAAGGATGGATATCTTTGAAAAAATAAAATGGAACCATCCCAATTATGTTTCCAAAAACAAATGTCACCATGCCTAGAAATACAACAAGAATTATCCATTATAGGAGTAACAGGACACTTTAAAATATTACAAAGGTGAGAACCATTACCACAGTCCACCCAATCAAAAGGGAATTCCTGATACTTCCTCTTAATAAAATCAGATCAAAGAGAAACCCCATAAATAGCCCCCCATGCTATTTTAGCCTGCATACACTTCATATTTTCATCAATACATTTGATATTAAAACCCCCTCCTGAAAAGTTCTTGCAAGTCTAGACCAACTAGCCCAATGATGAAGTCCTTCATGATGCGAGTCCCATATGAAGCAATTTATAAGCCTTTAAATATTCCTAATCACTACTTTTGGAGGTCTACACACATATAACACATTCATAGGATTAGAAGAAATCACACTGTTGACCAAAGAAATCCTTCCCCCAAAGGATAAAAAATGAATCTTCCAATTTTGGATCCTTCCCATAATTCTAAAGACAATGGAATCAAAATGAAAAATTCTGACTCTCCCATTAGATAAATGGCACCCAAATATTCTATAGGGAATATTTTATTGGCCAAACCAATTCTATTATTAATGAACATAATTCTCCTATAAGAACACTTGTTGGAGATAAATACACCACTTTTGTTAGTATTGAGACACTATCCAACTTTATTGTAAGATTCAGAATGATTCAAAATGTAATTATGAATAGAATTGGCACTTCCATAGAATAAAAATAACATATCATTGGCCAAGAAAATGAGAAATACCAGAGAAGTTGTATCACCCTTTAAAGGGACAGATAAGGCCAATATCAAGACTCTTGTTAATATTTCTGCTGAGAAAATCCTGTGAGAGAATGAATAAGCTCTGAGATATGGGATCACCTTGTCTTAAGAACCTTTATGATTTGAAGAGACCAAAAATTTTCCCCATTAAGGAAATAGAGAACCACATAGAATAAAAGAACCTAAATAAGAGATAGACAACCCATTCAGAAAAACCACATCTTCTGAGTAATTTAATGAGAAAAGACCAACCCATCTGATCATTGGATTTTTTCATGTCAATTTTAACCATAAAATTAGTTCCAATCACTCTTTTTTCAAGATCAACAATCATTTCCTGGGAAAGTCCAATAGCACCCGTAATTCCTCTCCCTTTAATAAAGCCATTTTGTTCTTTAGATAATCGGAGAGGAATGTAGGGGGACATACTTTTGTTGAGAATTGTGGCCAACACTTTATAAGAAAAATTACACATAATAATGGGAAGAAATTTCCCAAAACCACACGACTGTTGGACTTTAGGAATAAGAACCAATATGGTAGCCGATGAAACTCTAGGTAAAGTACCACCCCTGAAAAAATCATGAATATCACACACCACATCCTCTTTGATAACGAGCTAAGAATCAGAATAAAATGAACTAGGAAAATCATCAGAACCATGGGCGTGTTCAGATTTAAGTGACATGATGGCCTCAATAATCTCCTCCTCACCCAAAATAGACTTCGTCCTTTGATTATATAAACCGTATAAAAAAGGAGGAACATTAAAAAAGGACCGGGGGTTGACCAAGCCTGAGAAGAAGCCTCATGATCTTGCTACTGAATAGAAAGAGCCTTAGAGAAGTGAGACATAGTGAAAGGACCCACCACACTAGCATCACTGGTAAAGGACCCATCAGGGAGAGGAAGATTAATTTTTCTAAAGAACATTTTATCCCTAATACAAGAATTTAATGAGGAAGTATTATTGTCACCAACCATAAGCTAATTATCATTTTCTCACTCTATAATAGATGTTTCAAGAACAACCAAAATATTTTCCAACATTTGAATCTTACTAGACATAAGAATATTCTTATAATCATCCCCATGATGATGCTACTGATGATCAAGAAGTTTTATCTCCTCTAGATGAGTTTCAAAGACATTTCCTTATCCATAATCTGAAGGATCCATAAGAGCATGACGACCTTAAGTATTCTTATTTTTTAATGAAGTGCAACCCAAGAAAAACCCTAAACATGAATATTACAAGAATCCTGAATCAACTATCTAAAGCCTTCATGTTTCCACCAACAACTAGAATAAAGTAAAACCTTCATAATATCACCAGCAACATGAACATGTAGTAGGAGAGGAGAATTACTAAATAAGGACCTAGAAAGATGAGTGATAGAGAAACCCAAGAAATCTGAGATGGCCTACAAATTCTCAAGACACCTATCATGTCTTCTTTAAATTTTGATATTTCCCCTGTGATTATTTCACCATGTAATATCATCTCTAGATAAATTCAAGTCCAAAAGCTGGTTGGATTCAATAAAAGAAAAAAAGGTTTGAATATCATTACATGGATAAACAACTCCCCCTTCTTTTCAGACATATCGATAATAGTGTTGAAATCTCTTCCAATAAATCAAGCGGTTGAACCAGAGTTGAAGTCATAAATAGATTCCCATAAATCATTCATTAGAACTGGATCACAACTGGCATAAATAGTAGACATAAAGTAAGAAACCCCATTTCTACTAACATCAATGGAAATATGCTGACTGGATCTCTCTATTAAATCAAAAATGATAAGATCATTACAAAATAGCCAAACATTCTTTTTATTATGATAACCATGAAAAAAATGGATGAAATACAAACCATGATCTAGGTACTTGATGTATTCAGGTTTAAACATTGGATCAAATATGCCGTGTAAAGAAACCTTTTTATTTTGAACAGTCTTTAAAAGAAATTATTTCCTGGCCAAGGATCCCAGACCCCTAGAATTCCATATAATGTGATTAGTCATGAAGAAATTGAGATATTTTACTCTTGGCCTAAGACATTAATTTATGAGTTGGATCTAGAACGAGTTTTTATACTACTAGGAGGAATATTGTGTTTGGATGACTTATAAACACCTCGAACTGATGATGATTGTAAGGAGTCCTCTCCAAAATCTTTCAACACCATGAATGAATTTAGAATAGGAGTATTTTCATCTGGAATAGAAGAACTATCCAAGACCTTAAGTGGAAGTGGGGATACATGAACCAGAGCCTTGTAATCTAGATCAATAAAATTTACCACAGGAAACTACTAATTAAAAACCAAAACCATGAAGCTAACAACTTGATCCGCTAAACATTAGTAAACACACACTAAATTAGCGCTAGAACTAGCCAAAATATCCATTAGAAACCACCAGTGTATGAGCAAGGATTGCAATATCAATCCCAAATAGAACATAATTTTCTTTATCACACAGAAATGGATGGCCAAGAGAAGAAAAATACAGAACCATAGCATTCACTTCGACCGAATGAATAGAACCAGACAACACCTCAACTAGAGAAACATCATACGGGATCCCAAAAGACATATGGTCCTAAACCATAGAACCAATCAAAGTAGGATGCTCACACAATTGAAGTTGAGGTTCATCAGACTCCCTAACACAAACCACATAATTCTAGCATAAAGAATACACCTTCCCTTGAAGACCACATCAATAAAAAAAACCAATAGATTGAGGAAAAATAATATTTTTCCATATTTAAAAATTCGTCCCCGCACTCAGATGAATTCTATGCGGATGAGGAGATTTTAGATAAAACTCTAAACAAATAAGAGTCTCCCTAGTATGATCCATACTGAGAGTAGAAACATCAGCATAAAGAAAGCAACCCAAAGAATTTACAATTGAATTAAAGAATATAGGATTTTGGAAAGGAAGAGGAATCCCCAGGTGGCGAATGTCACGACCCGCCCTCGGGGTCCGTGCCGTGACTACCCCAAGCCCGCCTTCCATAGGCCAGGGGCTGGCGACTAGCACCAAGGCGTAAATCCCGGTAAAAAGGGAAGGCATTGCCTTTGTAAAGTAAACAAACACCACAAAGTAAGCAAGAGGAAAGTAAACACTAAACAAAAGCAGAGTACAACTGAAAGTGCGGAAAAGTAAATGGGCCAGAATACAAACCCAAACTGAAAGTAAAGTACAACTCGAAAGAGAAAACAGCAACTGAAAAGTAAAAGCCGCTACTCCGAGCTGTCCATTGGAAATCCCACCTGTTGGGTGGGTACAGATAGCTCCTCTGCTCCACAGGTCCCGCCGTCTGCTCCGAGCACGTCCCGCCCAGTGGTCCACCTCCGGGTACCGTCCCGCTCTGCAAGCCTCAGCTAAGGTCAACGCTGTCCGTCGTCTGCAACCAATACAACATAGTGCGGGAAAAGCCCGTGCAGGGGTGAGTATAAGCTACTCAGTAGGGACCCCGAGACCCCTGAAGGTCTCTCAAATCCACAATGGATAAATCACGAAGAAAGGTACAATCACGAAGTAACAACCATCACTGCTTAGGTATATGCCCATACATATACCTAAGTCATCAAATTCAAATACGCTCCAACCTCCGAGCCCAAATACAACTCAGTCCACACAGGAAAGTAAACGTATTCCACACAGGAAAGCAAAACGTAATCCACACAGGATAGCACAACACAATCCACACAGGAAAACAACAGGTTTCAGCTCAACCAGGATTTTCATTAACAAAACCGTAACTGTTGAAGAGTCCCATCTCTGAAGTGTACAGTGGTCCTATCACGACTCAGAGGTACTGCTCACTAACCTAAGACTGCTGAAGTACTCCTCCTGTCGAGTACCGCGGGTCTGCTGCCAACTACCGGGCGCTCCGTCCGCTGAGGGGCTGCTGCCAAATACCGGGCGCTCACCCAGATAGCCTACAGAGGTACTCCTCCAGTCGTGTACCGCGGGTCTGCTGCCAACTACCAGGCGCTCCGTCCGCCGTGGGTCTGCCGCCGAATACCGGGCGCTCCGTCCACTGGGCTAGTCGACTCACTCCAAGTTGAGTCGGTCGAGCAGTCTTCAGGTCTCAGCCGGTTTCACGGTCTCCGTACTCTGTACGCTCGTCTCCAGTATCGCAGGTCTGCCGCTACAACCGAGCGCTCCACTGCCAAGGATATGCTGCTACAACCAAGCGCTCCACCGCTCAAGGTAAACAGAAGATTCAGCTCACACAGGTTTGGAAGCACTGTTCCACGTAGGATCGCTGAGCGTTGTAGTCGTCGTCGTCGAATCCACACAGGATTTCTGTACTGTCGTCGTCGCAGTCACAGTAGCAGTAGTAGTAGCAGTAACAGTCGCAGCCAGCACTAGGGTTCCCGCACACAGCAAGCTCGTTCGGAGGGTCCGCTCCACGAGCCGAGAGGCTGATACATCAACTGTCACAAAGACCAGAGTTGATGTATCCAAAAGTTCCGTATCGTCAACAGGAACTCAACGCAATAGACGGCGCGTCGATCGGACGCCCGGTGTGAGAGTTATTGGCATTTTCGTCTCCGGGGCCCGGTTGGTTTTAAGGCAAAACCAACCTGACCGTACTCCACCTGCGTCCAAACCTCGGGCGGAGTATTCCAAAAGATCCGTCTCACTAAGAGGAACACAACACAGCTGACGGCACGTCAATCGGACGTCCGTAGCTCAAGATATGAGCGTTTCCGCTCCGAAGGCCCGGTTGGTTTCGTGAACGAACCAACCCGGCCGAACTCAAAGTAATCCGAAACCTTGAGTGCGATATACCGAAACGACCGTCTCGATCCAAGGATCGCGTTTCCGCAGACGGTTCGTCAATCGGAGGTCCGAGGCTCAAGTTATGGCCAAAAGACCGGAACTGGTTCGAAACGGGGGGGTCCGGGTCCGGGCCGACCCGGCCCGACCCCCCCCCCCCCCCTGGGGCGGCGCGGCGGCGCGGCGGCGGCTTGTCGCCGCGAGGAGGCTGCACGGGGGAATTTAATTCCCCCGCTAATTGTAATGCCCCGACCCCAGCTACCCAGAGTCGGTGCATTAATTACATAACATTGGCATGATCATGAGAAAGATCAAGTCTCGAAAGACCGATTAGTTTAGTAGCCTTGGAATAACTAGATACATCCATAAATTTTTACATTATATCATAAAAAAAACATCTTGTCTTCATATCCCCTCATACTATCCCTGCAGGTCATTCATAAATTACTTCTTCATAATCCTGGAAAAAAATAAAACATTGAAAGGGGTGAGCTCGGATGCTCAGTAAGGATAACATTATAGCAGAAGCTTTCTTAAATAAGCATAAACACTTAAGGCAATTTATAACTAAAAAAAAGCCTTTTAAACTTGAACTTCAGCATAAAATGGCAAAGGTAAAATGAAATAATGCCATTTACTTACTCACATGGATATTCTACTAGTCGAATGATCACATGCAATATCAATAACCACTTTCATAATGATGGAATGCATAATGCCAGACTATCATAACCACATAGCCAAGGCCTCGTGCCAAGACTACAAATAAGATTTTGCCAAGGCCTTTTGCCAAGACACTAGTTTGTCTCATGAGACCTACCGATGCATCGAGGAGCTATAGCGGGCTCCACCCGTCACTTATTAAGTCAAATGCATTCCCATATGAAAAGGTTTAAACATAACGTAAACATTCGTATTAAACTAGCATACGAAATGTCAATACTTTCACCACAAACCATGAATGGTATAAAAATAGCCCATCCACAGTCAAACATAATTCATTCGATACAATATGGAAGATTGTATTGTATCACATTAACCTCAATCAATAATAATGAAGGATGTTGACATAGATGAAAATAATCATCAAAACTATTTGAGAGAAATATCCCCCTTTTCTTGAAAACATTTAAAAGTCACACTATTTGTCAAGAAGCCGTTTAAAAGTATATTTTTGAATCAAAGAGTCCCATACCACTTTGAAACTTTTAAAAGGAGTTTTAATTTTAAAACTTTAATTTCCATATAAATAAATCCTTAAAACCATTTTTAAAATATGGACATTAATGAGCATGATTTAGAAGAATAATTCTTTAAAACATTTTAAAATGGTATTTTGGTTAGAGTTTCTAACCAAAAGAGAGACACTTGAATACAAATAATGGAGGTAATCAAAACATTGTAATATCATGAGAATAAAGGAATACATGATATACTATGTCAAAGTACATTATATACACCACATAAAAGTGATTTGGTGTATATCATCAAAGAAGTCTCAATGGAATGTAAATTGAGATGAAATTTCTCAAAAAGGTTGTATCCTTAGGTTAAGGATAAATCAATGACATAATTATGTGTGACAAATATAAATACACTAAATATGATTGGATATTCAGTGTAAAACAATCAAAGGACATTCACACATATTCTTGTAAAAACAATACCAACGAATTGGATGTTTAACTCAAAAAATGGAGAATGAGTTAAAATTACTCTTATCAAATTCATATCAATGACTTGAGAATTACCAATGGAGTGATTATGTGTACCAAACTTCTATCCACAGGAAGGGGAGTGGAAATTATGACATAATCAAATGAATAGTGATTCCACACATAATCTTGGGGTAATATAATCAATGAAATATGTGTAAAGCCAAATGAGTGGAAATTGAAATCTCAAATTCCCTTATCGATTAGGTAACTTACGAAACATACAACCATGAAAGAAGTATCATACCATGATGATGTAAATACCCATAAATTAAAGTATATTACACAATGAATACGATCATGGGTAGTACACATACACCACATGCAATAATTAAGTGGTGAACAATGGAATTCTCACGAAATTAAAAGTGAGATTAGAAAATCCCTTACCACGTTAATCGACTGAGTCGTATGGCAAAAAGTTAATAACCACAAAATGATTTACAGAATAACATGAATATAAAGAGAATCATAATAATATATATCAAATGTCCGTACACAATACACCACTTTCAATAATTTAGTGGCGAACAATGGAAATCTCACAGAATTGAAAGTGAGATAAGAGAATCCCTTACATTGTACTTTTTCCTTGGTCGATGGTAGGTTTACCTCCTGTATAATGGTGAAATAATTGTTATTGAATAATAAAAGAATCATTTACTTTAATATGATATCATATATGATCTTTTATCATTGATTTGTTAATAATATTTTAGAATTATCGTCATTTCGGGTGTTAACGGGTTCATTTTACTTTATATTCTTTGTTATGTGAGACATATTCGTTATTAATGGGATGTATATTATTCATATCCAGAATGGTATCAAGTTCATAAACATCATTTTTAAATCATCAAATGATAATTATACTTGAATGGATACGATGGAGAATGAATCTCATCGCGTTCGTGGAGACGGTAGTCCGTACATACGCACGAACGCTACTTCCATTTAATTTTTATTTTAAAAGAATCGAATCCAAATTATACATAGGTATATTACTATTCCAGTATAATATAATATTTTATATATGTTACTTAAGTTCATTTACACCATCCTTTATACGTTCCATGTGTGGTATGAACGAGTCATATCATTTTAAGGGGGCGGTAGTCCGCACTTCCTCAAAAGAAATTATCGTATGTATATACAACATGAAAAAAATAATGGTATGAAATAAAATGGAATTACATAAGCTTATATATAAAATATATATCATTAATATCATATTTAATTACAGTGCCATCCTAATGGCCACCATGAGAGGCGGTAAGATGTATTTGAACAATCACCGTTTCGTGAGGCGTTAGTTTGCCATCCACAGAAACATTATGTTCATCATCCATTAGATGGAGTTGTGTGAATGTTTATTTTGAATCCTTCTTATAACAACATCCTAGTATATTGAGGATACTGTTGTTGTTACAAAAGAAGGGAAATAAAAAGATTTTGGGGGTTGGAGAAGCAAAATAAATGAAAATACTTTAAGAGAAATTGTTACCTTTAATTTAGGTAACTCACTTTGGTTGGAACCAAAGGACTTCTTGAAATGCTTTCTGCCTAAGGGGAAGCTTCAAGGAGGAGGAGAGGGATGTGGGGAGATTAGTTGGGCAGAGTTTGGACGAGCCAAGTGGCTTGAGAGGTGTGAGGAATGAGTAGAAGTGGTCTCCTTTTATAAGGGAGAGGAGGGGCTCTTTAGGAAAGAGTGAAATTATTACTTTATAATATAATTATATTCGGTTTATAATGGTCCAAAAATCATTGAGGTCGAAGATAAGATGACTCATATTCTAAATAACATCAACCAATAAGAATTGTACAGGTTTTAGATAATATTTTAATCATTATAATCTTATTTATTTAAATGATTTATTAATGAGGTAAACATTGCGTCATTATTGTGTCATTAATAATTTAAATTATTTGATGTCTAAAAATTATAAATAAAATATCATTATGTAGGGAATCTTTTTAGCTTTCTAATGAATATTTATAATCGAAAATCCAACATGTATAACCCTATGTAAAAATTGTTCTTCTAAAAGATTTAAGCTTATGCCATTTTTATTTTTATTTTAACTTTATTAATATAAAGTGTCATTATCACTTACAAGTGGATCAATGGGGTCCCAAAATTGACCCAAAGATGCCCATGGTCGACCATGTATCAACAAATAGGGTTAAGACACGTTTTAGGGTAATTTAGTATTATTATAATATTATTTTTTAACCCTTATTTACCGGATTTACCCTTAACCATGGTAAATAAAATATTTACCGCAGTAATTATTCAAAATGTCTAAAAATAAAAGTTACCTATTTACACAATTTGAACATCCTGATTCCAAATATGGAATCCATTTTTCTAAATTCAAAACACAGAAGTGGCAGAAATTAATTTAAAATTAATTCCCGTTGTCAAAACAAAAAGCGTGTTTTTAAGAGATAATAACTATCAAAAGATTGACACTTGTTTATGTTCGGTTTAATTGTAAAATTATGTCCAATGACCAAAATTATATTAAATGGTAAAAATATATTCTAAATATAATTTAAAACCACTCAAATTCATAATTTATCACTATTAATTATTTTGATTAAAAAAGTTGTTTTTAATTAAAATTTAGTAATTTTTACTATTCATCAAAATATGAAAGTTATCCGAAAAGTACCAAAATTTCACCTTAGGCTAAATTTGATATTCCGAATCCAAAAATGAAGTCCATTTTGAAATATAAAATATATATAATTTCAAAAAATTAAGTATTACTATTCATAACGGCTAGTTTGATCGGTTGTGGTGTGTGTTAAAACTCGAAGTTGCGTACAACACACGCTACTGTTTTATTCAAAGGAAAGCGTACCGTGGAAGCTTGGGATGTTTTATTTTAAATTTTTTGATGTCCCCATGTAGTCAAAAAGTTTAAAATATTTTATTTAAAAAGGGTTTACTATTAAAAGTTGGTAAAACTACAATACTGAAGATGAATTTGTTCTTACATTATGTCTAAGAAACTCATAATATGGATTCTAAAATTATAAGGATTATATAAAGTTTAAAATTTAGTTAATACTATTCCTAACTTTTTTTGAACGACTTGTTTGGTAAGTCATGGTGCGCTTGAACTCGGTGTTGCGTGTAGTGCAAGTTATTGAATTATTTTGAAGAAATAACACACTATGAAATCTTGGGGTGTTACATTCTCCCCTCCTTCAATAAATTGCGTCCTCGCAATTTGAAATTGTTCTTCGAAAATAAAAAGTTGAAAATAGAAAATATATTTGTGGGAAAACCCACATCGGAAATTGGTTTACTAAAATTTAGTCTTAATATGAGGAAAAGAGAAATGAAAGGGTCACCACCAAATTATGATCTCGATTAAGAGAACATTGGTGGCAATTAGAGACATATAATTGGAGGAAAAACGTAAATATTTATAGGTAGTGGTTGAGGTCATCAATCACAAACAAGTATAAAATTGAGGTCCTTAAACTCATCAATCTATGATGATTTGAAGTACCATCGGTTCAACAAAATATAGGGTATTGGGATCACACATTTTTGACATTTCAAAATATCTTAGTTGAAATCCCACATCAAAAAATGAATTAATGAGGCCTCTATTTAAAATAAAGAGTGGAAAGTATGAAGATTACCGAAATTAACACATACTAGGGTTCCATGTAGGAAAATATGGATATGGAGGAGAAATCTAACCATCAATTATCTGATGGAGAGTGGGAGAGAACATGTCTATGAATAGGCCAACAATCCCAAAGCCATAAATTAGTGATGATTTAAGGTACCATCTAGGACAACATTTTTTTTAAAGTTACATTACATAAGGAAGAGGAATTCATTTATGATATTGACTAAGAACATTATGATATATACTTAAATTTTAAGTAGATTTTCATTCTTTAATAAATTTCCACCACTAACTCAATTTTTTTTTAAACGATGAGTATTCAAGAAGACTTGGTCACACTGGGAGAGCTAGAATAAACTTCTATAGAATCACATGATCCATGCAGGATAAACCATATATTAATCAAAACCAAAATGGTTAGTGAATGATCTAATGATCCCCCAAAAGGATATTCATTGAGATAAATATGCACTAATCTTAATTTCTAAAATTAAACCAACAATACCCCAAAGTTAAATAGATACCATTCAATAACGAATTGTCCTTACAATCCTTTAATATAAACCAAACTAATATTGAAACCCAAAACATAGAAGAATTTGATTATGTAGTCTCCCATGTTACATTGTATCTCCAAATGACATCAAATACTCTTAAAGTCACATACTTAAAAGTGATTAACATCATAACATATTCTCTGTTATAGGTTAATCATTTCCATAAATAACCCAAATCACTATAAATCAACAATAAAAACGTAGATAAAAATCCACCATTACTCTACAAATGAAACCTCATTGTATTCTATTTTCCTTGGGCATATAGTGTTCCTAACAAAATGAACATCTTCCAAAATAACATTTATCACTTAATCACCAAATCATTTTCCTATACCAAGGGTATTCATTTGATAAGACATAGAACCCAAATCATCTTATTATTGATCAATAAAATCATTTAACAAAAAAAAATAGTCACACTAACCAGGGACTTCACGTAGTCCAGTGGTAGGCGATAAATCCCAATCGCACTTTGGTTGTGGGTTCGATTCCCACAGCTTTGTCCGACGCGATGGGTTGTCACACGGTCTACGTGTTGTCCTTTTTCAAAAAATATATTTTATAATATTACCAAAATAAATTCCTCAAAATAACATAATTTAACCACAAATGTTATATCATACTTTGCATTTTCATCCCAAATTATAAAAACTTATCATTTTCTCAAACCCCAATGATCATATAAAACCAAATGGTTATTTATACCTATATCCACAAGAGAAGAGACAATTCTTCCTCAAATATCATTCTCACATGGCAAACTGCGGGGTTACAAATACAAGAGAAAATTATTCCAATGTAAACCCATCAACAAGTAGTGATAATTTTTCTCCAACCATTTATTTCCACATAGCTTCTTCTTTGACCAAGAAAATATCCTATAGAATAGGACATTCACTCGGATAATGGCCAGGTCCCCTACATTTACGGCAAATGACTGTAAATGGACTCTTGGGACCATTTTTATCTTCTTCCATAGTACTCTTCATTTTTCTTCGGCAATTATTCACTTTATGTCCTTCCTTCCCGCACGTAAAACATTTCGTTGTCCCATTGAGACACTTTCCTGGGTGTCTCTTTCCACAATTCCTGTATGATGAAAATTGAGGTTTCTTTTCTCCATGGTCTCCATTGCTGGAGATCTTATCATTTATCACCTTTCTCTTCCTTGTTGAGTCTGGGATATATATGTTGTTGATCATATTTTTGGAAAACTGATTTGGCATAAAGACGATATCTTTTACGCCTATCAACATTCCATTTTGTTGCTCATTGCCACCACTGTTCCCAACTTGTACATCATTCTCAAAGTCACTATGACTTCCTTGGAATCCAGCCATTGACTAAAACCAGAAAGCATTGTGTGAGTAATAGTAGTCGTAAAATCATTTAGAGATTAAAATGTCACCATATTCTCAATTTGAAACATATTAGGATTAACCAAGGTCATTTACTCTCATCTTATGTATATATTACTGAAATCGGTTTGTAAAGAAAATGTAAATTATCCTAAGCATATCCCCCGGGAGTGTCGTAACCAAGAGTGCAGCAAGGCCCGTTGTCGTGCACCAGTTCCCGTTCGAGTCTAGCTCAAAGCGGTGTTTTCGGGTTTTACCCCTAGGTACATCTGTGCCAGAGCCGCCTCTACCTGCTCGTATCCAGACAGGGATGTATTGCTCGGAAAACTCACAAAATCTCTACAATACCAAAATTCTAGGAAGTTCTTTTATACTAATCCTCAAAGTTCATCTTAGGTCTACGTTCTCTAATCAGAGTTTATCTAAATCTAGCTACCAAGGTTTGTACTAAACTTCCTCTGATACCAACTGTAACGCCCCGACCCCAGCTACCCAGAGTCGGTGCATTAATTACATAACATTGGCATGATCATGAGAAAGATCATGTCTCGAAAGACCGATTAGTTTAGTAGCCTTGGAATAACTAGATACATCCATAAATTTTTACATTATATCATAAAAAAAACATCTTGTCTTCATATCCCCTCATACTATCCCTGCAGGTCATTCATAAATTACTTCTTCATAATCCTGGAAAAAAATAAAACATTGAAAGGGGTGAGCTCGGATGCTCAGTAAGGATAACATTATAGCAGAAGCTTTCTTAAATAAGCATAAACACTTAAGGCAATTTATAACTAAAACAAAAGCCTTTTAAACTTGAACTTCAGCATAAAATGGCAAAGGTAAAATGAAATAATTCCATTTACTTACTCACATGGATATTCTACTAGTCGAATGATCACATGCAATATCAATAACCACTTTCATAATGATGGAATGCATAATGCCAGACTATCATAACCACATAGCCAAGGCCTCGTGCCAAGACTACAAATAAGATTTTGCCAAGGCCTTGTGCCAAGACACTAGTTTGTCTCATGAGACCTACCGATGCATCGAGGAGCTATAGCGGGCTCCACCCGTCACTTATTAAGTCCAATGCATTCCCATATGAAAAGGTTTAAACATAACGTAAACATTCGTATTAAACTAGCATACGAAATGTCAATACTTTCACCACAAACCATGAATGGTATAAAAATAGCCCATCCACAGTCAAACATAATTCATTCGATACAATATGGAAGATTGTGTTGTATCACATTAACCTCAATCAATAATAATGAAGGATGTTGACATAGATGAAAATAATCATCAAAACTATTTGTGAGAAATATCCCCCTTTTCTTGAAAACATTTAAAAGTCACACTATTTGTCAAGAAGCCGTTTAAAAGTATATTTTTGAATCAAAGAGTACCATACCACTTTGAAACTTTTAAAAGGAGTTTTAATTTTAAAACTTTAATTTCCATATAAATAAATCCTTAAAACCATTTTTAAAATATGGACATTAATGAGCATGATTTAGAAGAATAATTCTTTAAAACATTTTAAAATGGTATTTTGGTTAGAGTTTCTAACCAAAAGAGAGACACGTGAATACAAATAATGGAGGTAATCAAAACATTGTAATATCATGAGAATAAAGGAATACATGATATACTATGTCAAAGTACATTATATACACCACATAAAAGTGATTTGGTGTATATCATCAAAGAAGTCTCAATGGAATGTAAATTGAGATGAAATTTCTCAAAAAGGTTGTATCCTTAGGTTAAGGATAAATCAATGACATAATTATGTGTGACAAATATAAATACACTAAATATGATTGGATATTCAGTGTAAAACAATCAAAGGACATTCACACATATTCTTGTAAAAACAATACCAACGAATTGGATGTTTAACTCAAAAAATGGAGAATGAGTTAAAATTACTCTTATCAAATTCATATCAATGACTTGAGAATTACCAATGGAGTGATTATGTGTACCAAACTTCTATCCACAGGAAGGGGAGTGGAAATTATGACATAATCAAATGAATAGTGATTCCACACATAATCTTGGGGTAATATAATCAATGAAATATGTGTAAAGCCAAATGAGTGGAAATTGAAATCTCAAATTCCCTTATCGGTTAGGTAACTTACGAAACATACACCCATGAAAGAAGTATCATACCATGATGATGTAAATACCCATAAATTAAAGTATATTACACAATGAATACGATCATGGGTAGTACACATACACCACATGCAATAATTAAGTGGTGAACAATGGAATTCTCACGAAATTAAAAGTGAGATTAGAAAATCCCTTACCACGTTAATCGACTGAGTCGTATGGAAAAAAGTTAATAACCACAAAATGATTTACAGAATAACATGAATATAAAGAGAATCATAATAATATATATCAAATGTCCGTACACAATACACCACTTTCAATAATTTAGTGGCGAACAATGGAAATCTCACGGAATTGAAAGTGAGATAAGAGAATCCCTTACATTGTACTTTTTCCTTGGTCGATGGTAGGTTTACCTCCTGTATAATGGTGAAATAATTGTTATTGAATAATAAAAGAATCATTTACTTTAATATGATATCATATATGATCTTTTATCATTGATTTGTTAATAATATTTTAGAATTATCGTCATTTCGGGTGTTAACGGGTTCATTTTACTTTATATTCTTTGTTATGTGAGACATATTCGTTATTAATGGGATGTATATTATTCATATCCAGAATGGTATCAAGTTCTTAAACATCATTTTTAAATCATCAAATGATAATTATACTTGAATGGATACGATGGAGAATGAATCTCATCACGTTCGTGGAGACGGTAGTCCGTACGTACGCACGAACGCTACTTCCATTTAATTTTTATTTTAAAAGAATCGAATCCAAATTATACATAGGTATATTACTATTCCAGTATAATATAATATTTTATATATGTTACTTAAGTTCATTTACACCATCCTTTATACGTTCCATGTGTGGTATGAACGAGTCATATCATTTTAAGGGGGCGGTAGTCCGCACTTCCTCAAATGAAATTATCGTATGTATATACAACATGAAACGAATAATGGTATGAAATAAAATGGAATTACAGAAGCTTATATATAAAATATATATCATTAATATCATATTTAATTACAGTGCCATCCTAATGGCCACCATGAGAGGCGGTAAGATGTATTTGAACAATCACCGTTTCGTGAGGCGTTAGTTTGCCATCCACAGAAACATTATGTTCATCATCCATTAGATGGAGTTGTGTGAATGTGTATTTTGAATCCTTCTTATAACAACATCCTAGTATATTGAGGATACTGTTGTTGTTACAAAAGAAGGGAAATAAAAAGATTTTGGGGGTTGGAGAAGCAAAATAAATGAAAATACTTTAAGAGAAATTGTTACCTTTAATTTAGGTAACTCACTTTGGTTGGAACCAAAGGACTTCTTGAAATGCTTTCTGCCTAAGGGGAAGCTTCAAGGAGGAGGAGAGGGATGTGGGGAGCTTAGTTGGGCAGAGTTTGGACGAGCCAAGTGGCTTGAGAGGTGTGAGGAATGAGTAGAAGTGGTCTCCTTTTATAAGGGAGAGGAGGGGCTCTTTAGGAAAGAGTGAAAGTATTACTTTATAATATAATTATATTCGGTTTATAATGGTCCAAAAATCATTGAGGTCGAAGATAAGATGACTCATATTCTAAATAACATCAACCAATAAGAATTGTATAGGTTTTAGATAATATTTTAATCATTATAATCTTATTTATTTAAATGATTTATTAATGAGGTAAACATTGCATCATTATTGTGTCATTAATAATTTAAATTATTTGATGTCTAACAATTATAAATAAAATATCATTATGTAGGGAATCGTTTTAGCTTTCTAATGAATATTTATAATCGAAAATCCAACATGTATAACCCTATGTAAAAATTGTTCTTCTAAAAGATGTAAGCTTATGCCATTTTTATTTTTATTTTAACTTTATTAATATAAAGTGTCATTATCACTTACAAGTGGATCAATGGGGTCCCAAAATTGACCCAAAGATGCCCATGGTCGACCATGTATCAACCAATAGGGTTAAGACACGTTTTAGGGTAATTTAGTATTATTATAATAATATTTTTTAACCCTTATTTACCGGATTTACCCTTAACCATGGTAAATAAAATATTTATCGCAGTAATTATTCAAAATGTCTAAAAATAAAAGTTACCTATTTACACAATTTGAACATCCTGATTCCAAATATGGAATCCATTTTTCTAAATTCAAAACACAGAAGTGGCAGAAATTAATTTAAAATTAATTCCCGTTGTCAAAACAAAAAGCGTGTTTTTAAGAGATAATAACTATCAAAAGATTGACACTTGTTTATGTTCGGTTTAATTGTAAAATTATGTCCAATGACCAAAATTATATTAAATGGTAAAAATATATTCTAAATATACTTTAAAACCACTCAAATTCATAATTTATCACTATTAATTATTTTGATTAAAAAAGTTGTTTTTAATTAAAATTTAGTAATTTTTACTATTCATCAAAATATGAAAGTTATCCGAAAAGTACCAAAATTTCACCTTAAGCTAAATTTGATATTCTGAATCCAAAAATGAAGTCCATTTTGAAATATAAAATATATATAATTTCAAAAAATTAAGTATTACTATTCATAACGGCTAGTTTGATCGGTTGTGGTGTGTGTTAAAACTCGAAGTTGCGTACAACACACGCTACTGTTTTATTCAAAGGAAAGCGTACCGTGGAAGCTTGGGATGTTTTATTTTAAATTTTTTGATGTCCCCATGTAGTCAAAAAGTTTAAAATATTTTATTTAAAAAGGGTTTACTATTAAAAGTTGGTAAAACTACAATACTGAAGATGAATTTGTTCTTACATTATGTCTAAGAAACTCATAATATGGATTCTAAAATTATAAGGATTATATAAAGTTTAAAATTTAGTTAATACTATTCCTAACCTTTTTTGAACGGCTTGTTTGGTAAGTCATGGTGCGCTTGAACTCGGTGTTGCGTGTAGTGCAAGTTATTGAATTATTTTGAAGAAATAACACACTATGAAATCTTGGGGTGTTACACTAATTGGTTGGCGGCGCGGCCTTTGTGCCGCGCCTTTTTGCAAGGAAACGGCCCCCGCACGTGGGGGCCGGCTGGTAATAAAACCGGGGGGCTGCTGCCCCCCCCTCCTTTAAAGAACCACCCCCCTCATAAAGAGGGGGGTTTTTATGTGATGGCCGGGGGATTAATTCCCCCGGTTTAAAGCCTTCCGGCCGGCCAGCTGGCCGGCCGGTTTTCTCCAACGGGACCGGAAATTCTGGTCCCCTCTTCGGCTTCCGTCGCCGGCGGCCCGACCGCCGGTCTTCTCATCCCGCCGTGGCCCGAAACCGGCCGCGGTCTCCTCGTCCCGCCGCGGCCCGGAACCGGCCGCGGTGTTCGTCGTCCGGCGCGGTGCGATGGCACCGCGCCCTTTCGCCGTGCCTTGATTCCTTTCAACGCGGCGCGACGGCGTCGCGTTCTTGAAGATTCTTCCTCGGCGTGGCGCGACGGCGCCGCGTAAAATAATTGCACGATTATTCGTGTGGTGCGACGGCACCACGCCACTTTGCTTCCACCCGCAAGAAATAACAACAAGAACGATGGAGGGGGTTCGGCCGTGTTCATGCGGTCCGGCCCCCTCACGTTAAGCAATAACGCATCTTAAAATTAATCCAAAGACACACGATAAACTTGCTAAAATTCATGATCAAGAATAGAATAATTAAACAATAATCAACAACCCCTACCTTGGTATAAGGTTCGAATATTTGTCTACGTTCCGCGGAAGATGACGTCGCGGAGGTCGGGCGTCGCGGTCGTCGTTCGTCAAATTCGAGGACGAAGAGGTGCGTCCGAAGAGGCACGTCGTTGGCGAAACCTTGTTCACCGACGAAGGTTGTCCGAGGAAGAAGCGGTGTTCTCTCTCGTTGACACGGAAGACGAAGAAGAGCGGAGCGGCGTTCTTCGTCGGTACTTGAGCGTTCTTCGTCAAGTCTTGAGGAAAGTCAATTAAAAAGAAAACAACGAACTCAAGAACCCTTACCTCGATAGCCGCACGTTGACGTAGTCGTGGAATATCGGTGTCAATTCCTTTGACGTCGGAGGAAGAGTCGTTGTCGATGGAGTTCGTCGCGGAAATCCGTCGCGGAAGAGACGACGCGGAAGAAGTACGTCGCGTCGCGGATATGGCGTCGCGGATGGACCGTGTTCTTTGGCGGAGAAGTTCTTCATTGAAGAACGGAGTTCTTCGCGTTCTTCGTTGAGTTTGAAGAAGATGAAGAAGACTTCCCTACTCTCTCAAGGAGATAATATTCTAAAAAAATAAAATAAGACTCTTTCTTATTTTATTCACACAACCCAACCTCTTTGAATTTCAAAGGTTTGAAATTCAATAACCACACACAACTCACCTCATTAACTCATTACATTTAAGTCATAGGTTTATAACTTAAGTTAACATAATTTAAGTGGGAGTTGAGGGGGTTTTAGAGGATATGAAGGGGTGGGGTTCGTGTGGGCCCCACCACCCTCATAACCTCCCATGGGAGGTTGGGTGGTTACCCAACATCCAACAAGAGATATCACTTAGAGTAAAATAATAAAAATTGTAGTGTAATTATAAAGTAAACATCCACAATTTTTATTATCAACACTCGCATGAACGCAACTCCAGAACAGGAGTTCCTAAGCGTATACCGGCGCTACGGTTCCATCGGTGCCCTCAGATTTCAATTCCGAGCACCGGATCAAAAGTTAGAAATTCCCGCTCGTTCGTTCACTGAACGTACCCGAGCCAAACTTCGGAAAATGATTCCGGGCACTCTGGGCCTCGGAATCAGGTGCCGTCTGAAACCGCTCTCTTGTAAAATTCTAAATAAAATTAAGAAAAAATTTTCCTTGAATTTTACGGGTCTTTACATTACTCCCACCTCAGGGCTTTACGTCCCCGTAAAGATACATCAAAAACTAGGGAAACAAAAGAGGGTAGCTGAGCACGGATCTGAGCCTCCCGCTCCCATGTGCTCTCCTGGAGATTCCCATACTGCCATCTGATACGCACAAGAGGAATCAATCGCCCACGCAGGACCCGCTCCTGTCGATCCTCTATCTCCACCGGGACCTCCGTAAAAGTTGCCCCATCGTCAACGTCAAGCTCCCCATGGTCAATGATGTGTGTCGGGTCGTGCACGTATCTCCTCAGCTGAGACACGTGGAAGACGTCGTGCACCCAGTGCAACTGAGGTGGTAGAGCCAGGCGATAAGCCACCTCATCAATCCTGCTGAGGACCTGGAAGGGTCCGATGAAGTGCGGAGATAACTTGCCGCCTCGGCCAAATTTCCGAATACCACGTCAAGGTGAGACCCGCAAGAAGACGCGGTCGCCATCCTCGAACTCCAGTGGCCTCCGCCTCCTGTCAGCGTAAGACTTCTGTCGGCTCTGAGCTGTCCTCATCCGCTCCTGGATGACCTGGACCTTCTCTGTCGTGGCCTGGACCATCTCCGGTCCCATCAGAGCTGCAAGATTTCTTCTTTGCCGATAAGAGAAATCTGGTCCCATCCCCAGGATGAACCACATTCTTTGCCTAAAACAGTCAATCCTAACATGGATGATACTAATCCATACCAAGGATGACGTCGTAAGGCCTCGACGCTACTACTAAGAGATTCAACCGTTACTCTCGCCTCCAAGGGTTGAGTCACACTGTCGGCATCAGTGTGTGGTAACTGGGTCTCCTCCAGTAGATGTCTCACAAGTGAGGGTCAAGTCAACAGCCAAAACTGGAACCTCTTAGTAACATCACGAAAGAGGACAGGAACGAAAATATCATAAAGGTATGCATCTTTTATTATTGCAACTCATAATACAAGACGCTACACAAAAGCAACAAGGAACCAGAAGTACAGAGGATGTATCCACTAGTTCTGCTCCTGTCCGTCGGCTCCCAGAGCTCCATGATCAAAGGCCTCGGCTGCCTGAAGCTGAGCTCTCCCCTGCGGTCGGGGTGGATCTCCTGGTGGTGGTGGTGGCAGAGCCTCAAAGCGTCGCCCACCACCGTCTGCTCGTCCAGCTCCTCTGCCTCGTCCGCCTCCTCCCTGCGGACCGCCACGGTCGAACCTCTGCCTCTGCCTGGGAGGTTCTTCACTTAACTGCTGATCATCAGCATGGCGGGTCGGACAGTCACGAGCCATGTGACCTATCCCGCCACAGGAGTAACATTGCCCACTCTCGGCACGCCTGGCTCTGACTCCACCCCGGCTTCCCTGCACAACTGAGCCTGAATCGTGCAGTCGGCCACTGGTAGGTCTGGTCTGCCTGGAACCCTGAGTCATCCGTCGGCTACCTGTTGCCGAAGACTCCGCTATCTGCCGCCCTGTGGTGGGTCGCTGTGCTGGTGTAGACTTAGCAAGGAAGATCTCGATCAGAAGGGCCTGCTCCAGTACTCCTGTCTGAGTCGGTATGCTGAGGGAGATCAGTGATGCCCTGATCTCGTGTCTCAAACCCTGCTCGAAGGTCCGGGCCCAGAAGAATGGGTCCCGTACCATGTCGGTCGAGTAGCGCGAGAGATCGGTAAATCTCGCCGAGTACTGAGCGACCGTCATGCTGCCTTGCCGCAGCTGAAGAAGCTCCTGGATACGCACCGCACGAAGGGTGGCTGGGACGAACTCCGAGCGGAAGAGGCTCTCAAAGTCCGTCCAAAGTAGAGATGCCTCATCGTGCACCTGGAGCATCAGGCTCCACCATCGTCCTGCTGCTGCGTGTAGTAGGCTCGCAGCGAGGATCACCATGAGGTCTGCTGGTGTCCTCACTAGCCTAAACACTCGAACCACTGCCTCCAGCCAGTCCTCTGCTGCCTGGGGATCCGTCTCCCCGCGAAACCTGGGCGGTCGCTGGCGCTGAAACTCATGCAGTGCGCTGAGGCGACGTGCATCGTCAGCGGCTGCTGCTGGAAGCATCGGGGGCTCGGCGGTTAGAGCTACCGCCGGTGCCACTGCTGACAAAGGGCCCTGCACCGAAGCCTCGTCGCTCAGTGGGCTGTCGTCACGCTCGACTCTCGGAACCCTAGCTGGCTGCCGTCGTGGGGCCATCCTGAAAAGGAAACAGGTGCGCCACGGTCAGAACAGTATACCTGGTGAGCTGACACAAAGAAATCACAAAGAAAACTTTGAAACACACACGCAATCAATGTTTTCGTGCATTAAGTCGGAAATCAGAATTCAGGGTCCTGGTGTACGGATACGTCGACCGCCGCACCAACACTGGACTCCCTGGACTGATAACCACACTCAATACGCTAAACATTATTGCTTCACATAGAAAGATCAGAGTTCGCAGTAGAACCGAACTCCTCTGATACCAATTTGTCACGACCCGCCCTCGGGGTCCGTGCCGTGACTACCCCAAGCCCGCCTTCCATAGGCCAGGGGCTGGCGACTAGCACCAAGGCATAAATCCCGGTAAAAAAGGAAGGCATTTCCTTTGTAAAGTAAACAAACACCACAGAGTAAGAAAGAGGAAAGTAAACACTAAACAAAAGCAGAGTACAACTGAAAGTGCGGAAAAGTAAATGGGCCAGAATACAAACCCAAACTGAAAGTAAAGTACAACTCGAAAGGGAAAACAACAACTGAAAAGTAAAAGCCGCTACTCCGAGCTGTCCACTGGAAATCCCACCTGTTGGGTGGGTACAGATAGCTCCTCTGCTCTACAGGTCCCGCCGTCTGCTCCGAGCACGTCCCGCCCAGTGGTCCACCTCCGGGTACAGTCCCGCTCTGCAAGCCTCAGCTAAGGTCAACGCTGTCCGTCGTCTGCAACCAACACAACATAGTGCGGGCAAAGCCCGTGCAGGGGTGAGTATAAGCTACTCAGTAGGGACCCCGAGACCCCTGAAGGTCTCTCAAATCCACAATGGATAAATCACGAAGAAAGGTATAATCACGAAGTAACAACCGTCACTGCTTAGGTATATGCCCATACATATACCTAAGTCATCAAATTCAAATACGCTCCAACCTCCGAGCCCAAGTACAACTCAGTCCACACAGGAAAGTAAACGTATTCCACACAGGAAAGCAAAACGTAATCCACACAGGATAGCACAACACAATCCACACAAGAAAACAACAGGTTTCAGCTCAACCAGGATTTTCATTAACGAAACCGTAACTGTTGAAGAGTCCCATCTCTGAAGTGTACAGTGGTCCTGTCACGACTCCGAGGCACTGCTCACTAACCTAAGACTGCTGAAGTACTCCTCCTGTCGAGTACCGCGGGTCTGCTGCCAACTACCGGGCGCTCCGTCCGCTGAGGGTCTGCTGCCAAATACCGGGCGCTCACCCAGATAGCCTACAGAGGTACTCCTCCAGTCGAGTACCGCGGGTCTGCTGCCAACTACCAGGCGCTCCGTCCGCCGTGGGTCTGCCGCCGAATACCGGGCGCTCCGTCCACTGGGCTAGTCGACTGACTCCAAGTTGAGTCGGTCGAGCAGTCTTCAGGTCTCAGCCGGTTTCACGGTCTCCGTACTCTGTACGCTCGTCTCCAGTATCGTAGGTCTGCCGCTACAACCGAGCGCTCCACTGCCAAGGATATGCTGCTACAACCAAGCGCTCCACCGCTCAAGGTAAACAGAAGATTCAGCTCACACAGGTTTGGAAGCACTGTTCCACATAGGATCGCTGAGCGCTGTAGTCGTCGTCGTCGAATCCACACAGGATTTCTGTACTGTCGTCGTCGCAGTCACAGTAGCAGTAGTAGTAGCAGTAACAGTCGCAGCCAGCACTAGGGTTCCCGCACACAACAAGCTCGTTCGGAGGGTCCGCTCCACGAGCCGAGAGGCTGATACATCAACTGTCACAAAGACCAGAGTTGATGTATCCAAAAGTTCCGTATCGTCAACAGGAACTCAACGCAATAGACGGCGCGTCGATCGGACGCCCGGTCTGAGAGTTATTGGCATTTTCGTCTCTGGGGCCCGGTTGGTTTTAAGGAAAAACCAACCCGACCGTACTCCACCTGCGTCCAAACCTCGGGCGGAGTATTCCAAAAGATCCGTTTCTCTAAGAGGAACACAACACAGCTGACGGCACGTCAATCGGACGTCCGTAGCTCAAGATATGAGCGTTTCCGCTCCGAAGGCCCGGTTGGTTTCGTGAACGAACCAACCCGGCCGAACTCAAAGTAATCCAAAACCTTGAGTGAGATATACTGAAACGACCGTCTCGATCCAAGGATCGCGTTTCCGCAGACGGTTCGTCAATCGGAGGTCCGAGGCTCATGTTATGGCCAAAAGACCAGAACTGGTTCGAAACGGGGGGGGGGGGGGGGTCCGGGTCCGGGCCGACCCGGCCCGACCCCCCCCCCCCCCCCTGGGGCGGCGCGGCAGTGCGGCGGCGGCATGTCGCCGTGAGGAGGCTGCGCGGGGGAATTTAATTCCCCCGCTAATTGGTTGGCGGTGCGGCCTTTGTGCCGCGCCTTTTTGCAAGGAAACAGCCCCCGCACGTGGGGGCCGGCTGGTAATAAAACCGGGGGGCTGCTGCCCCCCCCCTCCTTTAAAGAACCGCCCCCCTCATAAAGAGGGGGGTTTTTATGTGATGACCGGGGGATTAATTCCCCCGGTTTAAAGCCTTCCGGCCGGCTAGTTGGCCGGCCGGTTTTCTCCAACGGGACCGGAAATTCCGGTCCCCTCTTCGGCTTCCGTCGCCGGCGGCCCGGCCGCCGGTCTTCTCATCCCGCCACGGCCCGGAACCGGCCGCGGTCTCCTCGTCCCGCCGCGGCCCGGAACCGGCCGCGGTGTTCGTCGTCCGGCGCGGTGCGATGGCACCGCGCCCTTTCGCCGTGCCTTGATTCCTTTCAACGCGGCGCGACGGCATCACGTTCTTGAAGATTCTTCCTCGGCGTGGCGCGACGGCGCCGCGTAAAATAATTGCACGATTATTCACGTGGTGCGACGGCACCACGCCACTTTGCTTCCACCCGCAAGAAATAACAACAATAACGATGGAGGGGGTTCGGCCGTGTTCATGCGGTCCGGCCCCCTCACGTTAAGCAATAATGCATCTTAAAATTAATCCAAAGCCACACGATAAACTTGCTAAAATTCATGATCAAGAATAGAATAATTAAACAATAATCAACAACCCCTACCTTGGTATAAGGTTCGAAGATTTGTCTACGTTCCGCGGAAGACGACGTCGCGGAGGTCGGGCGTCGTGGTCGTCGTTCGTCAAATTCGAGGACGAAGAGGTGCGTCCGAAGAGGCACGTCGTTGGCGAAACCTTGTTCACCGACGAAGGTTGTCCGAGGAAGAAGCGGTGTTCTCTCTCGTTGACACGGAAGACGAAGAAGAGCGGAGCGGCGTTCTTCATCGGTACTTGAGCGTTCTTCGTCAAGTCTTGAGGAAAGTCAATTAAAAAGAAAACAAAGAACTCAAGAACCCTTACCTCGATAGCCGCACGTTGACGTAGTCGTGGAATATCGGTGTCAATTCCTTTGACGTCGGAGGAAGAGTCGTTGTCGATGGCGTTCGTCGCGGAAATCCGTCGCGGAAGAGACGACGCGGAAGAAGTACGTCGCGTCGCGGATATGGCGTCGCGGATGGACCGTGTTCTTCGGTGGAGAAGTTCTTCGTTGAAGAACGGCGTTCTTCGCGTTCTTCGTTGAGTTTGAAGAAGATGAAGAAGACTTCCCTACTCTCTCAAGGAGATAAAATTCTAACAAAATAAAATAAGACTCTTTCTTATTTTATTCACACAACCCAACCTCTTTGAATTTCAAAGGTTTGAAATTCAATAACCACACACAACTCACCTCATTAACTCATTACATTTAAGTCATAGGTTTACAACTTAAGTTAACATAATTTAAGTGGGAGTTGAGGGGGTTTTAGAGGATATGAAGGGGTGGGGTTCGTGTGGGCCCCACCACCCTCATAACCTCCCATGGGAGGTTGGGTGGTTACCCAACATCCAACAAGAGATATCACTTAGAGTAAAATAATAAAAATTGTAGTGTAATTACAAAGTAAACATCCACAATTTTTATTATCAACACTCGCATGAACGCAACTCCAGAACAGGAGTTCCTAAGCGTATACCGGCGCTACGGTTCCATCGGTGCCCTCGGATTTCAATTCCGAGCACCGGATCAAAAGTTAGAAATTCCCGCTCGTTCGTTCACTGAACGTACCCGAGCCAAACTTCGGAAAATGATTCCGGGCACTCTGGGCCTCGGAATCAGGTGCCGTCTGAAACCGCGCTCTTGTAAAATTCTAAAGAAAATTAAGAAAAAATTTTCCTTGAATTTTACGGGTCTTTACAGCGAATCCAATGGGCCACCAAAGAAAATTCATTTCTTAGATGAGCATCAAGGGACCACTGAAGGAGAAGGAACCTCTGACATCCTCATGAATGAAACTCCTTGGTCGAGGCTCAATAAATTCCAATTCAGAGAATAAACAGATAAATAATGATCTCTTAGAGAAAATAGAATCCAAAACTGCAGTAGTTAGATCCAATGAATCTACAAAGATTGAAAAAACTGCCATTGAAGGACGATCAATTATTAACATTGAAATAAAGGACCATCAGTGAGTCCAACACGCATCTCTCTATTTTCAAGAATATTCCTTGTATAATGATTTTTTTCTTCCAAATCCAAAAAACCATATATTTATGTCATATTTTATGTTGTGGATTCGAAGGTTGTCTATTTCAATTCAAGGTCTATGGTTAGAGGGAATTTGACTTTAATCATAAGGTTAGTGGTCTTCTTGTTATATCTCGTAGTCTTGAAGTTTTAATTCTGTGTATGTAGTTATGATTTGGTGTTGTTTCTTTTCATTTGAACTCTTCGTAGGAAATTAGAAATCTGATTAATTTAATGATGAATTTAACCCCTCATGATTGTTGTGTGATCCATTGAGGTTAAATAGACTGGGATAAAGGACACCCATGGTGTGTGACACTCCCTTAAACATGGAATTGGATTGTTAAATAATGAATTGAAGGGTTTATGATATAAAACATTTGATAAATATGTTATCATTTTAACATGGGTTTTTAAATACAACCAATGGTAATAGTGTTTATCTTGATAAGTTTTCACAAGGGAATATTTTCCCTAACATGGATGTGTTAAATAAGTTGTATCAAATAATTGATAAATTTATTTAATGATTTAAGAATCATGATAATGTGAATAAGTGGTATGAGTGTGGTATCGAACAGAGGATGTACTCCCATGAGATGAGATCGACTATGGATCTAGTTTTCACCCATGTGTTTCATTGTATAGGATGTTGGACTGAGGCTCCACGATCATAAAGAATTCACATGATATGATTACCTATACTAAGGCTTCAAGGTATGTTGATATATATTGTTTTGTGAAGTTAATGTCCCATGTGAAGTATGGAACTTGAATTCCAAGGTATGATGTTTAGTTTATCGGCATAGGCTAAATAACATTTGTTGAATATAGAAAACCTGTTGAATTAAAGATAAAAGGGACTAATGTAAATCATGTCAATTAAGGGAACCTGTTTAATATTTTATTATCTTTTTTATTACCATATTTCTTCATAAAGTATTTTGGAATTGATATTTTATACACACCGTTTGTGGTGGCCTATAGATTTTTATTCATGCCCTAATCGGGCCACCATTGGGTACCCGGGAAAACGTCATGGTTGTAGGTCAATATAATGGAAAATGATATATGTTAGAGGGTTTATTGGGGGATTTTGATGCTCAACAAATAGGAATTAGAAAGATCAAAAATAATAAACATATGAACAAGGATAATATCTTCCCTAAGGGGTAAAGGAATAAGATGATGATTAAAGACTCACAATTTCATGAACATTTCAAGGTCATGAGAATTCTCCAGGACAGGTGCCTAACCAACAGAATGTCCTATAGAGCCCTCATGAATGAGAAACCTTGTTCACAAGTGGCCGAACAGTTATATCTAGAAGATATTACCCCAGGACACATAGTTTTTCATTGGAAAGTACCTAACAAACTGTCTGTAATTATTCAAAAATCAAGGGAAGTGACATTACAAGGAAGATACCAGTAGTGGTCACAAAGATCATATGGGAAATCACCATTGAAATGAATAAAATACCTAGATGATGTCTAAGACATATCACAATACCTCTAAACCTTCATCTGAAGAAAAAAAGGAGATAACAAGGATTGGTTGAAAGGGGCTCCCGGTCGATGAAGGACATGCGATGTGCCCCTAAATACATGCAACACACCACAACCTATCCATGGAACGTAACAAAATATTTTCAGATCATCAGCCAAACCACATGGGAACCTATGGAAAATTCCACAACACACTAAGGAAGAACATGTGGTTTTGACCATAATAATTTCACACTCTCATACTATCCACATTGGCCACAGGAGGCACCACTAGAAAATAGAGTATAAGTTACAGATATTACTCAAGAAAAGTCACATACCTCCCTATCAAAATAAAGGAGATCAAAAGGGAGGTGGTGAGTGGTGTCCTCAGTCACTAAAAGACATGTGACATGAATCTTGAGTGATCTGTGAGACACTATGAGACCTCAGTTTCATAACTGCCTTGTCTCACGAAGTCCCTCCATCTTGTCATCCTCGCCGCACAGAAGACCATACGCATGTTAGGGAAACTATATGGTGATCTGAGGACAAAAGAATAGGTTTTCCCATAGGATGATCATGCACCACCATATGGACCATATTGGTCACACAATACATATCCAAAAAATAGATGAAATACCCACAAATCCATACATTCAATCATGCATGACTCCCGAACCTCTTCATATAAAGAGAACGAGACATGAAAGGAGGAGGAGATTAGGGTTCACGGTCACTGAAGGGAATGTGATCTGTCCAGCACACCCATGGCGCGGTCTTGCGAGACCCCAAGAAAATCCATCCAAGGAATCAAAAGTGTGATCCAACAATAACTTGGAACTAGTGAATAACCCCAGGCTTGTTGACATGATGACTTAAAAGTCCTCCAATGTGAAAGTCCTCAATAGTTGGAAATATTAAGAAAAAGGATGGATGGGATTACGACTGCTGAAAATAAGGTGGCACCATTGGCACTGTCCACTATAGAGAATTTCAAAACCACGTAACACTAGACCCTATGATGACTCCATCTTGGACGCATGTTAGATTCCCCACACTAACTAGTGAGTAAACAGATGGATACGCCTATAAATGTTCTACTCCAACTCATAAAAAGGGTTGGTTGGTTCATTGGTTGGTTGATCAGACGCTAGATGTTTGGACCCAGACCATTGCTACACATGTTGGTTCTTTGACTCTGGGCTTATGCATACATCTGATCATGAAACTGGTCGACTTTCAGCCCGTTAACACACTGGAAGACTACTAGAGAAGTCATGCGCCATGCATAAAGCCCCCTGTGAGAACAATAAAGGATCACGTGAAGGACTTCTGGCGATACATGACAAGACCATATAGCATGTCCTCTAGATCATGTGAGACCCAAAAAAACTAACTCTAATCTGAACCAAGGACCTTGTAATAAAAGGGGAAAAACCAAGATTCAATGTGGAATACCCAAGTAGAAGACATGATCACAGGCCTCCGCATGTTTCTCATATGTCAACCAAGAAAATCCAATGGTACCAAGTCATGCCACCAGGACCTCATGACATCCCATTGAAATTTCATCTGGGATATGAAGAATGCTTTAGACATGTCGAGATGGGTCTTTTAGACCCTTATCATGCATCACTTGGATCATATGAACCCTCTGGGTTCATCACCCCAGACCTGTGACATCCAAAAAATGCACCACATAACTCATATAATGGAGCCCACTCAAGTCAGCCGATTCTCATCAACACATCTTAATATGAAAATCCAAATCCCATGGAGTACCCCCTGTACATATCAGCCTCTTCCTGAGATTTCTCCCTGAGGTGTCATCCAAGGCATGTGACTAACCCAAACATCGTCTTGGTCTCACAATGTCCTCACGGGGTC